>JARQOC010000003.1:235222475-236696057 GCA_033576535.1 Allobates femoralis
CCCTCCCCCCGCACACTATACACTGAAAATGGATATTAAGATTGAAGATCAGTATTAGTGTGAAAAGCCAGGTATGCTTTTGGTGACCGAAGCGTTATCGAACATAACCTCGAACTGCCGAATTTGAAGCTAATTGTTCTAATTCGACTAATGACTCGAACACTGCCCAAAACAGGTCGAGTTTGAAACTGGCGAACATTTTGAATCGAACATCGCTCATCTCTACTGCTGATGTGTAGATCTCATAATTGTACTAACTTATTTCATACAATGAATTGTGATGTTTGAACCTTCCAATATATCGTTATCACAAAATCTGGATTGTAATTTGGATGGAATTAGAGAACTATTAATTGTATATTTCTATCACTGATAGAAACATGGTGTGACATATTTCTGGCATGGAAGCAATGGACAAGTCAAACAGCATTATTACAACTTTATTCAGCAGACACATGCTCTCATAAAATGGGTATGAGTCACTGTTGCTTTTGTGTAAAGTGTTCAAGTAATAAAATCTTGTGAAGTGTTCATCCGACGGCTTACATTTTTACAACAACCATCTAGAGTACCAGAAAATGCAAACTAACATTAGGCAGTCACTTTATTGGCCTGTTAAGTGTCCTCTGAGATTAAGTAACTGCTCTGTTTCATATCAAGGTTGGAGGTATAGAAATTAACAACTTCCCTATCTCTATGCATACTTAACTATGCTTCAGTCCAACAGGGACATCTAAATAAGTAACTAATGAATTGTAATGTCAGGTCAGTGCAATTCAAACCAGTTGTTCCTAGGCATTGTAGAGGAAACCTGTCTGACATGGGTTGGTGGTCCAGATATTTTGCAATGCTACAGATGCAAGACATTAGATTTTTTTCTTCAATGTGGCTAAATTCTTCTGTTACACATATAAAGTTATACGAAATCCTCTGTGCTTTGACGTGGAACAATGGTAATAAAGAAAAAAATGAAGAAAACTCAAAACCTGTCAATCTTCAAGATATGATGAAATACATTTTGCAAAGCAAGAGTTACTTGCTGACTCGATTAACAGTTGTAATTTGTTAATTGTAAGACCATAATATGCTCATAATTCCTAGTCAAATGTTTAGTCTAATGACCTAAATGAAAAACTTCATTAAAGTAATCATTGGCAATTGATAAAAAAACAGATACTTTTGCCTTAGTGTAGTCTCAAAAGTAAACTCTAGGAACAAAGGTATTGGGACACTCCTCTTAATGATTAGATTCAGGTGTTTCATTCAATCCCAATGCCACGGGAATATAAAATCCAGCCCCTAGCCATGCAGTTTGCCATTACAAACATTTGTGAAAGAATGCGTCAATCTAAAGAGCTCACTGAGCTTGAGCATGGTACTGTAGTAAGATGTCATCAATGTACCAAGTTAGTTTCAGAAATGTCTTCACTCCTAAAAATTCAACTGTGAGTGCTAATATTGAAAATGATAAATGTTTAGAAACCATAGAAACCCAGCAATGAATTGTCAGAACTCATGAATTTATAGAGTAGGGTCACAAAGTACTAACCTGCAAAAATAGTCGTCAACGCTCTGCTTATTAATTATTGTAAAACTACAAACCTCTTGCATTAACAACAGCACAAAAAATGTGTGCTGGTAGCATCATGGCATGGGTATCCATAGCCGAGAAGCTGCATGCAAAACTTACATCGCTAAGCACAATTCAGGGGGAGTAAAACATGTTCTCTGGAGTAACAAATAGAGCTTTTATACCAGGTAATCTGGATGTGACAATTCCTCCATTCAGTGTGTCTAGAACACAATTAGTGATTATTTGCTGTAACTATGGAATCAGGGAGTGCTGAACTGTCAGTTTGGTGAGTGACAGCTCAGTCGTCCAATCTGGTGTGATGAAATGGACTCCATTAAGGTATAACAACATGGACTCCATTAGTGTATAACATAGGATGGTATCTTATGCAAACCAGACAGTATTGCATTTTGTTTGTTACATTGGGATAAGACACTCATTGTTTCTCCCAGACTCTCAGGAGTCCCTCTATTGTTCAAAAGTTTGTGGTTCCTCATGTAATTATCTCACTCCTTGTCAGAGAAGGTCATGACACACAGAAAACTTAATTATGCTGACTGTCCATTGTATTATTATGTGTATTGCTGATACTATCTCAACCATCTATGGTGCTATGTCAACTATCTGTGGGCTATGTAATTACTAGTCTGTGACTCTCCCTTGCCAGCAATACAACTCTATTAGAGATATTTTATATGTAGCTTGAAATCCAGCCAATGAGAACACAGTCTTATTCCACCAATAGTGAGGTCCCTGATGTCCTACATTGAGTTGTCAGGAGATATAAGCAGAGCTGTTCATTAACCAAGGAGACTTAGTTTAGTGATCTCAGTCTAGGGACTTTGTCCCCGACTAGAGGTGCACGGGACTTGTTACATGCAGCTAATTTAGGATCTAATCTAATTGGTGCCAACCAAGGGTATCATAACTTGGATTTTAATACTAAAAGGACTTCAGCATCGAAAGTTCTGATTCAGCTGGGATATCAAAAGATTGCATAAGGAAGCAACACAGGTTGGGACAATCCAGTCACCTGGCCACAGACTTAGCTATGATGGCTTTGGGACACGAACATTCTAAACCCTGGTGAGCCAGCGGAAGGGTGAGACTCTGTTGCTGTTACATTTTGCGTTTATTTGGTTAGCTGTTATATGCTGTTAACCAATGGGGATCCAATAAAGTGTTGCTATTGTGGTTCATTCACCCTGTGTTGTCTGAGTAGTGTTCCGCCCACGGTTAAGAAGCTTGGGCATTCAGTTTGGGATCAGTCCTGGTCCATGCTGTCTTTCTAAAAGGCGGCTGGGCCAGCGGACGAGAGCACCCACTGACCCCCATATCTCCACATCTGGTACTGGGGCATGCTGAGCTATCAGTTTGGTGAGTGACAGCCCAGTCATCCAATCTAATTCTGGAAGGTGCTGGGTTATTCAGGTGTTCCCTGTTGTCGGTGATTGCCCAGCTACTTAACTGAGCAGTTTCTCCCAGACCTTTGCCAGTCAAAGCATTCTGTTTAGTGGTCCTTTTGTCTGTATTCCTGTGTTCTTGTTTAATTGATCTATTGCTGCATGACCTTTGATCTATTTCTGGCCAGCTGTCAGTGAGAATGCTGAGTCTATTTCCTGTAAACTTATCTGGGGGTTGGTCCTGGGAATTCCATCGCTACATATTGTAATCCTGTCATTGATTGGTGTCAGAGGAATATTGTCAAGTTGTGCCCCTAGTATTATATGAAATGTCTTACTTCTGTACAGGTTTTCACTACTAGTGCGGAGGGCTTGCTGGGATACCTGAAGAAATTCACAGATGTGTTCTTGGAAAAGATGCAAAGATTTTACCTCCCCATGAACCGCCATGAAAGAATATGCAAACGTTTATGGAAGAGTGATGTTTTACCTTCCACCTTCCCTGGATTTTCATTGTTAAAAAGAATGACAGTGGTCTCAGTCCTTACCTGGATTACCATTAATTAAAGAAAATTACGGTTAACAGTACTTGTTCACTTCCACTTATCCCCAACCTATACAATCAGCTTTAGGGGGCTAAATGGGTTTCCAATCTTGATTTATCATAGTTTATCTGGACGATCTTCTAATTTTTTTGCCTGATCTGGATTCACCATATGAACATGTCTGTTTTGTTTTACAAAGGCTTAGAGAAGATTCTTTGTTCACTATGTTGGAGAAATGTACTTTTTCTGTGAAAGAAATATTGTTCCTGAGGTTCATTGTTTAAGCTGAAGTGTTTAAGATTGATCCAGAGAAAGTACAAGCCATAATTCATTGGGTTCAACCCCAAAATCTTAAAGCATTGCAACGTTTTCTAGGGTTTGCTAATTATTACAGAAAATATATTAAGGGTTTCTCTCAGATCATAAAACCTCTTGCTGATCTTACACATAAAAGGACTTTAATAAATTGACAAAAGAAAGCTTTATGTCATCTTTTGTTATTACATAACCCTATCTCCAGAAGCCATTTATTGTGGAGGTGGAAGCTTCAGAAATCATGGTAGAGCCTGTATTATCTTAAGGTCCCAATATTTTTACCAAGTTACATCTGTGTGCCTTATTCTCTAAGAAATTCTTGTCTGATGAAAGATATTATGATATTGGGAATCGGGAGTTGTTGGCTGTCAAATTAGCTTGTTAAAGCGAACCTGTCACCCCCCCCGGGCATCAAAAGCTCTAATAGCCACCTTCTGCAGCACTAAGGCTGCATTCAGGAAGGTGACTATAGGCTTTTGATGCCCTTTGTAGTCTGAAATATGAAGTTAGGTAAATGCTTACTCTTAGAAAGACCAGAGACCGGGAGGCGGGGTTTCACGCTGCTCCGGCCCGCCCCCTCTTGTCAGTCATGGTGCTCGGCTGCTGCTGCCTCCCATGACTGTGTAAAATGAACGCGCGTCTCCGTTCTCATGCACGGAGCCGCGCATGCGCTGTGTGCCCGGTGTCGATGACTTCCTGGACACCGGGTGCACAGCGCATGCGCGGCTCCGTGCATGAGAACGGAGACGCGCGTTCATTTTACACAGTCATGGGAGGCAGCAGCAGCTAGCACCATGACTGACAAGAGGGGGCGGGCCGGAGCAGCGTGAAACCCGCCTCCCGGTCTCTGGTCTTTCTAAGAGTAAGCATTTACCTAACTTCATATTTCAGACTACAAAGGGCATCAAAAGCCTATAGTCACCTTCCCTGAATGCAGCCTTAGTGCTGCAGAAGGTGGCTATTAGAGCTTTTGATGCCCGGGGGGGTGACAGGTTCGCTTTAAGAAGACATTTTTTGGAGGGAACTATTTACAAAGTCACGGTTGTGACAGATCATAAAAATGTAGCTTATATTGAATCATCCAAATGGTTGACCTCAAAACAGGCTAGATGGTCCTTATTTTTGTTTTGTCTACATTGAATTTTTCTATCACATTCAGCCCAGGAACATAAGAGCTGATGCTTTTTCACATAGTCTTAATTCTGATTTTCTTCCAGAACCCCCATCCTCTATTCCTCTTCAGGGTATTGTGCTTTATATGGTACCTGTCAGGTATTGACTGCCTTGCAGTATGGAAGTGCTGCTGCTGTGGCCTAAATGAAGCCTTTTTTTTTCCCTGCTCAGTGTGAGTTGATGAGGCTAATGAGCGGAGCATGTAGTAGCAGGTGTGTGTGTGTGAATGCTTAGGTAAGCTGAGACCCGTGTTTGGGCTGGTTGCTCCCCACCCCTCGGCCTTAAATGGATCAGCTGACATCCACCTAATGTTGCTGATTAAGTTCACTTTTGGACTGTGACCTGTTGTGAGCAGAAGCTGATCCTGTGCTGCTGTGTCTTTCTCCATTGCAAGTTGCTGGGTTCCTTGTCCGTGGGTGGAGGTAGGGGCTTATGCCTAGGGCTTCTCAGGAGTCAGGGATTTAGGTCGGTGGCTCAAACCTCCTCACATTCAGAGGTACAGTGCTGGGCAAATTAATTGGAACAAAGTATTTTTTTAAGTAAAATCGTAAGTTGGTTACCAGTCAGTGATTCAAACCAGTTTTAACTGCTTTGAACAGGTGTGAGTGCACAACCTTGAGTAACAAAATGTGGTTTGACTGGTTTTAGCAGAAAATAACAGCTAGTTGCACCCTTCAGTTGAGAGCTTGTTTCTGTGAGGAGTGGTTTAGTGTACTTTTTCTGTCAGTGTGATTCGTGCCTGTAAAAATGGATGTTACTCCACGGAAAAGGTCTAGAATTATTACTCTTAATGAACATACAAGTCTGACTGTAAGAGAAATCGCTTCCACCGTTGGTATTCGAAAATCTACCGTTTCAAGAATAATTCGCACACACAATGAAACTGGATCGATTTCTCCAAAACGAAAAGGGAAATGTGGAAGAAAAAGGAAAACGACACAAAGAACTGATAAAACACTTATCAGAAATAGTAAAATGAATGCAAGAAAAACTTGCTTTGTCCCAATTAATTTGCACAGCACTGTACCTTCGGGAGCAGGGCGAGCCAGGGACCCTAGTATCAGGGCCAGAGTAGGCTCTCCTGACCTCCTACATCCCGCTCCTTGTTGCCCTGGCCTCCACAATGTGTCAGTACCTTGGAGTTGGAAGCAGAGATCTGTGAAGCTAAGTCATTGGCTCTTTCCACTATTCTCAGATCCAAAATATTTGTTCCCATGTACCTGAGATTACATCTGTTTCAGGAATTTCATGATTCCGTTTTGAGTGGTGATCCTGGGGTCACAGCTACTTGTTGCTAGACTCTTTTGGTGGGCATCCATGCATAATGATATTAATAATTTTGTATCTGCTCTAAAGTCTGTTATTGCCAATAGCCATCCCCATTCAGGTAGTTGGCTCTATTGCCAATTCCAGAAAGACTGTGGATTAATTTGTTCATGGACTTCATTATTGATTTACATTTGTATGGTGGGAAAAGTGTGGCTTGGGTGGTAGTTGACCAATTCAGTTAACAAATCCACTCTGTTCTGTTATCAGGGTTACCTAATGCAAAAACACTTTCAAAGTTGTTTATCAATCATGTGTAAACATTGCATGAAATTCTTTTTAGGCCAGGTTCACACCATGGCCTGATCATGTTGTTTGCAACATTTTTGTGTCTGGGGCGAGAATCTGCCCAAATCGGATCCTCCTGGATTTGGGGCGATCCGGCGCTTCCTAACATGGGAGCCTATGGCACCGGATTGCGCTGGATCCGGGAACCAGACGCTGGCTGGTGAAGTTTAGCAGCGAGCGCTGCTAAACTTCAGCACCACCAGCTGTCCCCTGCAGAGATTTCAGGACAGCGGCCAGCTCCCCGCTAGCCGTGATCTTTAAATACCTGCAGCTGCAGCTGTGCTCAGCTGCATCCGGCTGCGAACCGGACCGGAGGGCATATTTGCCCTTTGTTCTGTTTCTGGATTGGTTCCGGGGCTGTCCGGTTTACACCGGACAGCCCCGGACCTGATCACACCATGGTGTGAACCTGGCCTAAACTTTGTATTTCATAGGGGCCTGCAATTTGGCTCCAAATTTTGGAGAAAATTTTGTAAAAAAATTGGGGATTTATTTGTCATTTTCCTGTGCTTATCACCCTGAAATCAATGGTCAGACAGCAAGGATAAATGAGTCATTACAGCAAATACGCAGAGATTTTGTATTCAATTCTAATAAATATTATATTGCATTTAAAGCATTTCATATGCCCAAAATAAGAACTCTTTCAGCCAAATATGGTTTTCAGTTTCCTCATCATTATAATACATTCATTGTAATATAGCATGACAATGATAAATGATTTCCAGGCTTTTATTTTTATTTGTTGTTACTTTCTTCAAAGGCTTAAATTTCTCAAATTATCTGTAACAATATCTTTTTTGCGTAGATAATTGGTGTTGGACATATTTAAAATACCAGTTCACATTAAATTAAAAATAGATGTGTATGAATAAGACTACCGATAGACAATGCCTGTTATGTAAAGTAATGCAAAATCTAAGCTCTCAAAGCTTCCTGTTGAATTTTTACACATCTTTCTTAAATTTTTCTGTGCTGTCTCCAGAATTTGCCACATTTTGTTAATTATCTAGAGAATCTGGAAGGAAAATTATGCCAACAAGAATATGTATGTGAAACTTATGGTACAGCAATCATGTGATCACTACCAGGAGCTTTGTGTAAATGGCTTTTTAACCCCCTGAATACCAGGTACAGCGTGTGCTCCCTCTCCCGGACAATTGGAACCAATGCGTTGTGATCCTGGGGGTGTGATCATTGCCACGGCAACCCAAGTTTAAATGACGACCTCTGGGTCTGCACGTTATGGTGGACTTTTAGACCATGGCAAGACCACAAGACCATGGTCTAACATGTGTTCTGTCAGAGTAACACTAACAGGTGTATTGTATTGCAAAGCTTCTCCATTGTGATACATTATACCAGCAATGTGAGTAATAAAAGTTAATACCCATATAAGGACTAAGTAAAAAAGTCCAAAAAGGTGAACAATATAAACAATATAAATAAAATCAGAAGAATAAGAATAAATGAATAAAAAATAAACCAATATATAATACAATAATAATATCTATTCACTTATGTAACACCATTTATTCCACAGCACTGGCACAACTCTTATTATTATTATTATTATTATTATTATTATTATTATTATTATTATTATTATCTTTACACCTAAGCTTGGGCTTGGCTGGAGTGATTATTGAAGTCTGACATATTTGGAGGAGAAATGAAAACAAATGTTTATTCAGTTCACCACCAATTCATCTGGAATGCTAATTAAGGGTAGTGGGCAGCAATGTAAGGACAAGTTTAATATTAATGATGCATGTAACACACTTTTGCACATGCCAAAAACCTCTATTCTAAATATATGGAATTGAATGAAATAAAGTGATTGCACATTTTCAAGACCCAATATCCATAGTATAGTGTTTCAGGAGTGGGAATAGACCTCTATGACCATGTATGTGAAGCATATAATAGCTATATGCAATTTTTATATGTATTGCTATCACATAAGTGTAGAACAAGTGGCCTCACATGCTGCTGACCCTTCTGCAATAATAAAGTTTTGCTCTCCCCCTGAAAAAATAATATTAAAATAAAGAAATAAAAAAACATTAAGCTCTCTTACATAGATGTTTTAAGAACATTGTAAGCTTCATGGACTTCACAGACGCTGCGACATCTGGCACTGTTTCAAAAATTCACACCCTACAGGTGTCAAAACACCTGCAAACTCCAGCAAGCTTAAACATTTATTTTAAAGGTGCAAAAAATTCTACATCTGAACACAAGCGGTAACTGCAAGCACTCTTAACCATAAGTTTAGGTGTTGTTCCCAGCCACTGGGTCTTCCGGCGAGTGTTTTGTCCTCAAACAATCTGGGAACGTTTTATAACCATTTTAAATTTCAAACTTTTTTCCCAAACAAAGCCACAGTCCGCAAATTTTTTTTGGTAAATTGATCGGGTTTCTGTTTGAGAACAGAATCTGTAATGTTCGTGCCGAGTTTGAAATTGCTGAACATGTTCGAGGAGAGTTCGCTCATCTCTAGCTAGAACAATATTTTAGTAAATAAAATATAATTCTTATTCATTCACTAGCCAATTATATCAAATTTAATGGCAATATGATTGCTGCACCCCTAGATTAATTTATTAAGGGGTGTACATTGTGAAATGGGATCACTTATGGGGGGTTTGCTTTGCTGGAATGTCAGGGGCTCTGTCAATGTAACATGGCACCTCAAAACAATTCCAACTAAATCTGAACTTCAATTGGGTGCTCTTACAATTCTGAGCTTTGCATTGTTCCTGAAAAGTAGTCTTCAAACACTTATGAGGCGTTAGCAACTCAGGTCAAATTGTTTGACATATTGTTTAGTACATTTTCTAATATTACCCTTTTTAAAAATTAAACTAAGGGGCCAATGCAACATTTTAGTGGAAAAATGTAATTTTTTTTTATTTTCACAGCCCAATGGCGCAATGTTATAAAATTCTGTAAGTCATCTACTCCAGCCAATTTTGTTATCCAAATTTCAAATAATGCGCCTTCCCTTCCAAGGCCTGCCATGTGCCCAAACAGTAGTTGTCAACCACATGTTGTGTAGCTGTGTACTCAGAAGAAATTGTAAAACAAATAGTATGGTCCACTTTCTCCTGTTGCACTTGTGAAAATAAAAACATTTGGGATTAAAGCAACATTTGTGTGGTAAAATATTTATTTTTTTCATTTTCACGACTCAACGTTATAAAATTCTTTAAATCACCTGTTGGTCAAGGTGCTGAAAGCACATCTAGATAAATTCCTTGAGGTGTGCAGTTTCCAAAATAAGGTGACTTCTGGGGGATTTCCACTATTTAGTCACATCTAGGGGTTCCGCAAAGGCGACATGGTGTCCGCTATCTATTCCAGTCAATTTTTTGCTCCAAAATTCACATGAAATGACACAGCAAAAAAGTATTTAGTACATAACTGAGCACTCTATTAATAAATATAAAATATAAAAAGTTTATTTGGGTAAACATTTATAAACACCTTAAAACAATACAAAACCCATATAAACCACCTATACAATGGAGATAGCCCACAGCTGTGTATGTAACAACAATAAATATAGTCACCTAATTGGCAAAATACTTTTGGCCATTTAGACTGGGAATTGTTTGATCCATGTTTTTGCCTGGAGGACTGAACCATTTTATGTAAGTGCATGTTAGTTTCAGTGGCATTTCTCTGCAGTTTTTTTCCATAGGGCACCATTCCAAATAGGGAAAATAATGCAGCAGAAAAAAACGGAGCAAAAATGCACTGTGTGAATGAATGGTGTGTTTTTTGGAAAACGGATCAGGTCTCCAGCTGAAAAACGGACCATAAGAGAAAAGAAAAAAAATGGTGCGTCTGAATGTAGCCTAAAAGGTATTACACAAATAGTTGTATATAATCCTAAGACTAAATGTAAGAGCAAAAGAGGGAACAATTATGACAGGTTTATACCATTAAGTGAAGCATACCACAGAAAATAAATATCAAAAGAAAGATCATCCACTAAAAAAGGTTTGGTAACGAAGGGCTATTAACTACTGATGAGCAAATATACTCATTACTATCCCTTACACGCACAAATAGTACGGTATTTAGGTTACTCATTACTTGACGAGTGTCGCTGATGCTCGTGAGTGATGTGTTGATCGTGAACAATCTAACACATATTGGCAGCTCCCTTCAGTACACAATGGGATCCACCACCCCAGTAAGAACATTTTGAATGGATGACTCTTACTGGGGGTACAGCAAAGTGTTGTATTCAGGGAAAACTCAAAAAAAGCCCACCCTTCAACCCTGTCCTGGAAAGCTGGCAGTGTGTGGGTGGAGCTTATCACTAATTGACTAACATTGGACTCGCTATTCGATCGAGTATGCAAGTATTACAAAGTATTCGCTGTGAGTATAGTGATTACAAATGTTTCGCTACTCGCTCATCCCTAGTATTATTATTTATTTATTTATATACTGCCATTAAATTCCATGGTGCTTTACATGTGGAAAGGGCAGACAAAGACAAGGGTTCACAGTCTGAGGGATAGGTGAGGATACAGTAGGAGAGGGTAGAGCAGATTGTGCGGTGGTGCAGTGGATCAAGTCTCATTGTAGGTTATAGGCTTGTCAGAAGAGGTGGGTCTTCAGGTTTCTTTTGAAGTTTTCCAGGGTAGGCAAGTGTCTGATATTTTGGGGGAGAGAGTTTCAGAGTATAGCATGCACGGGAGAAGTCTTGTATATGGTTGTGAGGAGAAGAAGAGATAAGTGGGGAGTAGAGAAAGAGCTCTTGAGAGGATCGCATGTTGCATGAGCATAGGTATTGGTAGACCATGTCAGAGATGTATGGAGGGGACAGGTTGTGGATAGCTTTGTATGTCGTGGTTAGGGTTTAGAGCTGAGGCCTCTGAGAAATGGGGAGCCAGTGAAGGGCTTGGCAGAGGGGAGAGACTGAGAAATAGCGGGGAGACAGGTGGATTAGTTGGGCAGCAGAGTTTAGGATAGTGGAGTGGTGCAAGGGAGCTAGCAGGGAGGCCAGTGAGCAGGAGATTACAGTAGTGGATGCGGGAGACAATGAGGTCCTGAACAAGGGTTTTTGCAGTGCCGTGGTCAAGGAAAGTACGGATCTAGGAAATATTTTGAGCTGGAGTCGGCAGGAGGTGGCCAGGGCTTGAATGTGAGGCTTGAAGGAGAGGAAAGAGTCGAGGATTACCCCAAGGCACATAGCGTGGGGACTGGGAGAGTGAGAAGCCATTGACAGTGATGTATAGGTCTGGCAGAGGGGGACAGCGACTTGGGGAAAGATTATGAACTCAGTTTTGTCCATGTTCAGTTTTAGAAAGCAGAGAAGAAGGATGAAGTGGCGGGCAGACATTGTGAATTGTAGTATTAACACAAACTCTATCCATAATGTAGTCTCAAGGTAGAGTAATATGGGTAAAAATATACCTGACCCAATGTGTGTCGCTACTCATGCTAGCTTCATCAGGGAAGCAAAGTATACAAAATTCAAACAGGGCTCCTTCTTATCTAAGCCCTGTTGTGCGTCCAAACAGTAGTTTTCCATATGGGGTACACCTGTACTCAGGAGAAATTTACCCTTGTGAAAATGAAAAAATTGGTGCTATAGCAATATTTAGTGGGAACAAATACCATTTTAAATTTTTCCTCCCAAATTGCTTTAATGCCAGTGAGATGCCTAAAGCGTTAATTAACTTCTTAAAAGTGCCGACTAAGGGGTGCAGTTTTTGGAGTGGTGTCACTTTTGGGTATTTTCTGTCACATAGGCCCTCAAAGTCACTTCAAATGTGATGTGGTCACGAAAATTTTTTTTTTAAATATAGTTGCAAAAGGAGAAACTGCTGATAAACATTTAACCCTTCTAACTTCCTAACAAAACGAATTATGTTTCAAAAAGTGTGCTGATGTGAAGTGGGACATGTGGGAAATGTTATTTATTAACAATTTTATGTGATATAACTACATGATTTAAGGGCATAAAAATACAAATTTTGAAAATGGCAACATTTTGACATCTTTTGCAAAACGTTTGATATTTTTATAAATGAATGGAAATCATACCAACCAAAATTTACCATTAACAAATTACAATGTGTCTCACAAAAAAAAATCTCTGAATGACTGGGAAATGTTGAAGCGTTCCAGTGTTATTACGTTATAAAGTGACGTTGGTCAGAATTGCAAAACTTGGCCTAGTCTGGAAGGTGAAAACAGGCTTGGAGGTGAAGGGGTTAACATTTTACACTTTATGTAACATTGGAATCAGCTAAAAATATACAGATTTTTTCCTTAAAAACTATAAGCAGATGTTGCCATAGCATACTGGGGACACGATAAGCAACATAAGACTTATGGATGGAGACAGACTGATCTAAATAAAACTGCTTTACTGGTGTCACAGTCCCTTGGACTTTTCTTTCCTTATATAAACACTTGGTTAAAATGTTTATGGCTTGTGAAAGTATTCAGGAGACGGCAGTGAGATTCAGCTGTAAATATGTTTTTGGACAACATTCAATATTTCGCCATTTTATTACAATAACAGCTTTAAACGTCATTCATTGCATTTGTATCACTGAATTTTATAGGGATATATAGTACATACTATATAGTGGACCCTATAGTGTGAAAATAATGCAATCAAATAGGATACAAGTAGTAAATGCCAGGAAGTTTTCTTAATAACATTGCAAAATCAATTTACCAAGAATCAAGCTACATGATAAGCAATTGTAGTTCTATAGATTTTGGGACTAAGCATAGGATATGTGAGGGTGGCTCAGGGCGGTAGTTGTGCGCCAGGGGCTCCCTCCTTGAGTCCATGCCCAGGCAATCCCCACAGAGCAAGGGGGGGTTTAGTTGCTGTGATCCTCGCTGGGTGTGTGGTCTTTTTGCGTGCAAACCATACCTTGATTTAGGCCTTCTCGCAGGCCAGGATCAATCGCTGTAGAGTTACTGACATGGAGTCAATGCTCTTTTTAAACAGTCTTTTACTGAATGTTCTGCATAGTCCCACAAACACTCCAATACAACACGTACTTCATTGGAACAAGTCTTTGGCAATACGTTTGGCTTTATGGCACATTTTAGTTTAGACCACTCTATTACTCCTGTATCAGCGATGTTGTTAATCTGTCCTCCTCTTTCCTGCTTCCCTCCGCGTTCCCACACATCATAGTTTTTTAGTCCCCTTCTCGACATAGGGTCATGTCCCACTGATAGAGACACATTGACACAATGGTGCAGACCGTCAACCAGACTATTTTCTTCTAACGCTCATTACTGAATTGACCTGTTCACCCAGGTCTATGCCAAGCCTCCTCCTGTACTATATGTACTATTGGAGACAGTGCACTGACTGGGCAACCTATTCCAAGTCTGGGCCTGGAGCTCAAAATAGGGGGACAGAGGTATTTTTCTGCACACTGCCCTTCTGAAGTCCTTCCCAGTAGCTCTGTTCTCTTTTATTCTTTTGCAAGGATTCTTTCCAGGCAGTATGGGGACAAGAAGCTATGATATACAGTATTCCAATATAGATTTTTTATTTAGAAAAACATACAACAGGTTTCAACTCCACTGAGTATTCTTCAGGTATAATAGTGTATAATATATATGGACTGGTATCATTGGATGCATTTTATAAAGAAAGGTCATTGTACACATTTTTTTTTCAGGAGGGTGCTTCATTTGACAGCACCTCCAGTGCCTTCACAAGTTCCCAGGGCCTTGCTGCAAACCGGGGGAGGAAAGAATCAACATACTGATCCACAAAGTGGATCTAAAGGCAAGATCACAAGCCATCTAATACAGTAGGTGAGTGTATTCGCTTCCCTTATAAATCTAAATTGAACCCTATTCTTACACTTTTATTCTGCGCTTTCTCTCTCTCCCTGCAGCCCCCTTTTTTTACACTCTTTTAACCGATGTTAGGTTGACAGTTGACACAAACACCCACTTATTGTGAACCTAAGGTAACTAATCGTTATTCACATGCTTGTGACTACTGCACATACTACATTTAACTACTACTAGACTACTCTAAAATAGGATATTCCTCTCAAAGCCTAGAGATTAGCTCCACTTCTAGTGGACTGATCCCACTCATTAACTACTGCTTGCCCTACGGTCAGTAGCTAAACAAGCTGTATAACTAGCTATACACTATTCTGTTCCTTTCTCAAGTACTAAGTCATCTATTATGTTATACTCTATGCATAAACTCATTATATACATGGCTACATCAAATGCATCAAATGACACATTACATTATGTACATATACATATAACACAGTTCTGGTGTCTGGTGTCTCCAAGGGGAGCAACAAATTGGCATAGCCCATCCTCTTACTGGATTAATCACTAAAGTTACTGGAGTTCCAGGCATTCAGGAACAGTGGCGCCCCTTATAATCTTATGATATTTATCTTTGGCTGACTGTCCGTGATATGTGCCTATCATAGAAATAAAAAATGGATATAGATCACATTATCATGCTTTTTTGCTCCCCTATTTAATAAGTAAACTTTACACGTAATCACTACTAGCTTTGCTCTGTCACACAAGTCCTATTACCTGAAATGACCCAATGAACTTTTGGCCACCCAAAAAGACAAAGTACTAGAAATGGAAAGTACAGATTTTGAATTGGAGCTAAGAATTACATCTCTGTTTGCAGTAGATATCTGACTGAATCACAGACTTTAGATTAAGGCTACATTCACACTGCACGTTTTTGCTGCGTTTTTTGAAGATCTGCTATTTGCAGTGATTTGCAGAGCCCATGAACATCCCAGCAAAGCCAATGGGTTTCCAAATTAGTCATTCACACACAATGCTTTGTGTGGATCTATTTTTGGGCTCAAAAACGGATCATCACACAGAATGATCATGTCAATTGGGCGTTGGGCGTTTTTCTACTGCCATTGCAAATGGAGAAAAAAAATGCAGCATAAAAGGAGAAAAAAAATGCACAGTGTGACTAGGTGATCTGTTTTTTGGAAAAGCTGATCCGTTTTTGCAGCAGAAAAACTGAACCTCAGAAAATGGATGAGAAATGTTGTGTGTGAATGCAACCTAAAGCTCATCATCTGTTTAGCATACAGTAAACCTTGAAATTGTCCTTACTGTTGTCACTCCTAATGTAAATTATCTGTTCTTTATAACCTGCATCTCATGCGTCGTCGCAGGGGTTCTTGGGCATTCCAGGACATCACTCTTTGGTTCACAGTGGCTTACCAGAAGCTGTGGCCCTGACCGAGCATGTTAAAGAGGAAAAGTTAAAGGGGAAAAAGTTTTTCGTCATGATATCTTAAGTTTCTGGTCAGATTGACCAGCGCTGCTCGTAGTGGTCCCCAGTAGATAGGTGTTGTGGCAGCTTGATGGAGCATTCCCCTCAGAAAATAGACCTCTGGGGTGTAGTAAAGGTGGTGATGTAGATGATGGAGATAGTAGTTGCAGGTGCAGGAAGGCGCAGTTCTTACTGTTCACCTTTACTTGCAGTCTAGTGCAAGATGTCCGGATCCACCTCGCTGAGACACGGAGTATAAGGCCTTTCCTTGCTGCTCATTACTGTGTGACACTTTGCTACTCCTTTCCTTCCTCATGTTCTGGTGGTTACAAGTCCCAAAACAGTTGACTATAGGTCCTGCGAGCAACTGCCTTGCAAGCCCTCTTGACCCTCTGCAGTTCCTTCGCCTCGGAGATTCCACCTCGGGGACCACTGCACGTGAAGGTCAGTGACCTCCGGTTTCTCAGCTGGTCCTGAAGATACCCCAGACCGAATTGGGGCTGGTACCCCTGTGCAGCTCATTCCTCTGCCCGGCCATCCAGCCAGCTGCAGATTCGGGTCCTCAGGCCTGGAGATTAGCAGCCGACCCTATTGCATGAGTCCTGCTCTCTCCCCAGCTGCCTGACTTCCCTAGAACTCACTCCATCTTCTTGATCTCCTTTCTCCTCTCTCACTAACTCTTATGCACACCTAATCCCACCCCTTGACTAACTCCTCCCTCCAGCCAGCAGATGAAGAATGCTCTATCGGCGTGCCTCTTCCGCCCAACATCTCCCTGGCCAGGAGTTTGGATTGGTGTTGGGTGTGTGTTGGTGTATCTCAGCAGGGCTTTCCCATCTTACCCGTGAACATGATGCCACACCTGTTGATTAGGTGCAGCACCACCGTGGCGATTGAACCGCAAGGGCTCCACATTTGCCACAGACAATTTGTAAAGGGAGGAGTAAGCTTAATGTATATCATTTCAGAAAAACTGTATTACAATTTCAGAACCTGATTGGTTCCACTTATCTTAGCATTTACTGAGTACTTTATGTTCTTTCTGAAATCTTGACCTTATATCTTACTCTATGACCCCCATCTTGCCTTCACTGCTTTTTTGATCATGATATTTGTCCTCATATAGTCTCTGAGCATAACATCCTGTGACCTCTGACCCTGTCTTTTGCTTGAATATGCTATTTACTTGTCATTTTGGTTTGTTTCCGGATTTCATCTGCCCAGCTAACTTTTGTATAGTCATATGAATGAGAACTTCGCAGTGTCCAAACTTTCCCTACTAAACAAGCTCCACTGTCTTTAGAAATATCTTTATTTGATACTACCCAAATATATCTGGATAATATTTGGAATAGAATACATACACTCTTGGAAAAGTAGTTTTTTTGGGGGAATGTAAGAATTTGCTTTTGTAATGAGCGTAACGATAGAATAATGTTTTATTTTTAGATATTATGGAAAATGTCTTGAGTCTGGTATTTATTATGAAGAATAGTTTTTAAATATGAGAATATTCTGTGGTGCATGAATGCAATTTTCTAGTACTTAACCATGTAAACTCAGACAGATCGTAGAAACATAAACATGTAAAAGACATGCATTAAACTTTGCGCAACAGTTTACTTAATATTCCTGAGTTTACCATTAGCTTATTGCATATAGATTGAGCAAAAAGGTTTACAGGACCCCGGGCAAACTGTAACTTCATTATTCCATGGGTACTGGACAAGAGCCCTTCAAATGTCCTCCTACCTGCACCTTGGCACAATGTTATTATTGAAATATGGTGCAGGGAGGATGTCATGCCAAACCTTCTAAGCAGAAGAAGTGCTCAGGAGGTAGCTGGTAGGCTCAGTGATGTAGCAGGCTGGACGAGGGCCCTGGAATTATTTTTTCTTAAAGGATTATTCAGACATTCATGTTAAAGTATGGGTGTTTTTCACAGTTGGATAATTTAAGGGAACCTGTCACATGGAAAAATGTTACTAACCTGCAGATATGGAGTTAATCTGCAGGTTATTAGCTTTCAGAACTTGCCCAGCACCTGCACCTGAAACCTCACTGCCAAGAGGAAATTAACTTTAATCCTCTCAGTATCATTCTCATTTCAGTCCCGGGGGTGGAGCTAGCGCTGACTCAGTCACCGTTCTGGGTATGGAGCGTAGAGACTGTAACCATGCCCCTCGCACTGACAGCCACACTGCAAAATAGTGCTAAAAAACTGCTACAAAGTATGAACATACTGTACAGCAATATAAAAATGACTTACTGTACACATGTTCCTTCTCTTTTCACTTCAGTTAACTGTTTCAGGCTTTGAATGCTGAGATGCACAGGGAATCACTTATTGTGATACAGGAAAGGGCCTTCCTTAAACTGTTGGCAGAATGTTAGAAGCATACAATTGTCCTTCTTTAAACCCTGCTGAGTCTGCACCATACCCAGCAGATGCCGGATGTGTTATATCTGCCTGTAATAGCAGTGAACAGATTTTTCTTGTTAAAAAAATGCATTAAAAATATAAAATCTTTTATACACCCCAAAATGTTGTCAATAAGAACATCAATTCGGGATATAGCAAAGTCTTCACACAGCTAAATCAACAGTAAAACAGAAAAGTTACGTGTCTCAGGAAATGGCTCTAACAAAACCTATACAAATTTGGAATCGTAATTGTACTGACCTGGAAAGTCATGTATTACTGCAAGTTCAGAGAAGTGAAACCAGAATAGTGACCAATCTGCAAACCATGTCCTATGAGGATCGGTTACAGGATTTGGGAATGTTTAGCTTTCAAAGAATAAGACTGAGAGGAGACTTAATAGTTGTCTACAAATATCTCAAGGGCTGTCACACTGTAGAGAGATCAACTTTATTCTCATTTGCATAAGGAAAGACTAAAAGCAATGGAATGAAACTGAATGGGAGGAGACACAGATTAGATATTCGTAAAAACGTTTTCACAGTGAGGGTGATCAATGGGTGAAACAGGCTGCAACTGAATGTGGTGAGATCCCTTTCAATGGAAGTCTTCAAACAGAGGCTGGACAGACATCCATCTGTGATGATTTAGTGAATCCTGCAATGAGCAGAGGATTGGACCAGATGACCCAGGAAGTCCCTTCCATCTCTACCATTCTAGGATTCTTAAAATACCAGGACAAGAATACTTTGGACATCTTTCTACATTTTTCTAACTACATATTATATACATCAATGACATGAAATCTGTTAATATTATGTAATAATAAATATAATATAATTTAAGGATCCACTGTATGAATATTCTACATAAAAATTAAGAAGCACATACTATCTGAAGCTTATGAAAAGCAAAATATACAATTTTCTTTTTTATGAGATTATTTTTAATTAAATTGGAAGGTAGATATCCGGTAATTACTGGTAGTTATAACGGATTTTAGCCAAACTTTGAATTCTGGAAATGTAGCTTTTTCAAATCTGGCAACATATCTCTCATTATGAAGAAATGTTATGACATTGCAGTATGCTGTATTTAATCACTGATCATTCTAATTGGTATTCAGTGTAAAATAATCAGTCAAATCCAGCATGTAATTATGTAATGTTCCTCCTGATGAAGCCAGATGTTCATAGATACAGATGATGTTCAATTCACAGCCCTTTATTTTCTTTTTTGCACTAGTTTATGGACATACAGTTGGTGAAAAACAATTCAATACCAACTGAGATGCTGCAAAATCCATTAGATCAATGGTAATGAATTTCCCTGTGCAAAGATTCTGTAGTGGTTGTGTATTAGGAATCATGTTTCTTCAATAAATTATAAACATTATTAGAAAGCTTCTTTACAGTGGTGTAACTAGAGTCCAATGGGCCCTGATGCAAAATTTGGATCTTCCCCTGCATGTTGGTTAGATGTATGGGCTCTTGTAGCTTTCTAAACCCTATAAACACTTATGTGTTGCTCCCCCTTCTCTTTGGGCTCATCCTGATATATATTGTACGTTACCCATTCTGGTATATATGTCAACATCCTAGTGTATATGTCCCTCATCCTGGGCCCATCCTGATATGTATATTGTATGTCCCCCATCCTGGTCTTTACAGTGACAAGCAAAGGGGGAACAATGTTTTGAACTTTTGACTTTCAGGCTTCATATCTCACCATCCTCTACATCATTGAGCTTGAAAATACCTTTAATTTATAAAAAATCATCTTGGTTATATCATACATAAATTTGACTTGCAACTATTTAGCATATGATTAGTTATGCAGATTCTTGTTGTGTTACTGCATTGTTACTGTTTTGCTCCAGGGGTTTGACTTTTTTTTTCTTTCTGTATACTAGAAATTACAACATGTTCTCACATTTCCTAGTAGCTCGGCGTTTCATTGGGTTGATTCTCAAATGAATTGTCACTGGTTCAAATCGAGCAGGCATAAAGAAGATTTCCCAAGAAAAGAGAAACAACATCATCCAGACCATCAATAGTGGTCTCTCACCAAGAAACTTGCCAAACTGCATGATGTGAGTGCCATGGCAGTTGGAAGAACATAAAATTAAATCCCTCCATCCATTCAAAAGCCAAGAGGTAAATGTCCATTCAAAATATAGGAGTCAACAAGTTGACCTATCACAAGGTCGATATACTTTGGTACTACAAACAAAATAGTGGAGGTGGATCGTATGCTTCATAATAGAGAGATCACAGATGTCTATGCAAGCACTATGTAATGCTCATTACACAGTTCTGTGTAAAACCTATTATTTCTAAATAGAGTTCAACTAATTTAATATCAATAACATCATATACATGGTAAAAAGGGTTGATTGACCTATTCCAGGCTATACTTTATCCTCATTGTTGACTGAGCACTGTGCTGTATCTTAGCTCCACTTGCTCAGTAACTGGAAATACCTATGTGTGCCCTTGGCATCATGTATCCATAACAACATGAGTGCATGCGCTCCTGACACTGGTGGGACGCTTAATCCAGTCGCGATACTCGCAGCCGATACTACTCCAATAGTTAACATTAACCTGTATATAGTTTTACATGCACTGTGCAGACACAGCCTTCCTCTGACAAAGCTGCAATATATCATTGATATGGACAGGGTCTGTTTGGGTTTTCCTGCTATGCTCTTATGGGACTAATCCATCTTGTAACTGCAGGATCAGATCGTGACTGTTAGTCTTCAATGGTGTAGGCTTAAATGCCTGATTTCTTTGCTGCTCCTTTTTATCTTGGTCATTTGATTATGTATTGCTAACTGATAGTTTAGACTTTAAATATATGCAACTTGGATATTATATGCACCCTGTATATGAGGCTATATTTCTATATCTTTAGTATTTGCTAACAGGGTTTACAATACATATGACCTCAACCGAATCAAACACTTTTCCGTAGAGTTGAAGAAAAAGCTTTGTACATACCCAAGTGAGTCGAGTGGTGTGCACCAACAATAGGAATGTGTAGAAGAGATCTGGGATCAAATTTTGGTTGATTCATGATTAAATCTGATTGAAAGCAGGCTCAGAAGGACTCAGGCAGTGTTTAAAGCCAAAGGTGAATTTACAAAATGCTAACAAAATAATACAAAGTAAAATTTTTAGGAGCAAGACAGTAATAATGCAGTGACTTGACAATAATCTACATAACTAATCCTATGCTAAATAGCTGCAAGCCAAATTTATTTATGAGATAGCTAAGATGATCGTTTATAAAATGAAAACAGTTTCACTCTCAAAGCTGGAGTGGATGATGAGATATGGAGTTTGAAAGTGAAACATTCAAAACATTTTTACCCTTTTGCTCAGCAGTGTTTGTCCCCATCCTGGTGCATATGTTCATTCAACCTAGACCCATCCTCGGATATATATCCCATATCCTAGTATATATGTACCGCATCCTGTTATATGTTCCCATTCACTTAAAAAACCCACTCTACTCATCTCTTTCCACTTCACTGTCCTTGTTCCGAGGTTGCACAGGAGCAGGCAGCTGACATCAGTGTACACGGTGACATAATGTGCCTCCAATCACATGGACACTGACATTAACAGCTAGCCTTTGATTGTCCAGCAGGGTATATACTGTAGCAATGCAGGGACCCAACATGTCCTGGTGCCGCTATACACTTCAGCTTGATGTGCAGCCTCGGACACACATCTGGCTGAAGTATGCGCTGGGGTCGTTACGCCAATGCTTCATAGAATTCCGAGACGTGTGGGAAAGCACTCAGCCTGTGGCTTTTAGTTATGGAATAGGTACAGTGCTCTTTTGTGACCATTAAAAATTATCTTTTAGGGAAAAGGTCTTCTTAAAGAAGATGGCCATAATTGACAAAAATATATGGTGAAATCTGTTTTGGATAAGACTATTAAAGAGATCTGTTCTTAAAAGGTTTCGTTATAATATAAAGCAAAGGCTGACATTTGCCATGTATACCAAAGATCATATTACATGTCAAGAAAGATTAACAAATCTGCAAAGATTCAAATTCTTGCAGAGTATACTGGAAAGGAAAAAAGGTGCAACATAGGGTTTACTCATATACTCAATTCAATTAACAAGGTAAAGGCTCACCTTATAATGTTGTGTAGAGACACAACCACTGTATGTACGTAGGGTATCACCTTAATATAACGGTCTGCAGCAGTCACCCATACAGCAGAAATCCAATATCCAGTTGTAGAGAAAATGGGTTTAAATACTGTGCTCCCATCCACCAAATAAATGATTCTTCCACAATGTTGATTATATAGGATTTGGGATTTATTTCAAAGCATTTCAGGGCATTCAAGCCCTCAGGAAAAATCACAGATGTAGATTCAAATTCTTAAGATTTATTGACTTTAGCAGGAAATTCAATGTAAATCAAATGTTCTTTATTATATTCTACAGTCTCTCTAGACCCCAGAGAATAATAACATGGGGTATAAAAATAATATTAATAACTGTCTGCTCACCTGTCCCAACTCAGCTGCTCTTCACTCCTTAGTTCTTTACTCCATCCATCCTCTTCTTTCCTCCTTTGTCTGACATGGAACATATTCTTTGGCTTTGTTGGTCTTCTAGTGTTGAGTACGCCCTTGATGTCATTGTGTCACGACATGCATTGCCTAAGGTCACTATTTTGCTGAATTCTGAGGAAGCAAAAATTCTGAAAATTCTGATTTAACATAATCCACATTTTTTTTTAAGCAATTTGTAGCAAATTCAATTAGCCTGTAACAAACTCACTCATCTCTATATGTCATAATAGTATGATTAATACAAAAGAAAATCTGAGTTAATTGCTAAAGCTTCATCATAAATAGTATCTGTTGTATGAACTTATGCACAATTGGAAACACAGAAACTCTCAATCTTTCATAATTGTTTTATTTTTTTGGGGAATTTTACCTCCAACAATGATTTTAACACAAACTTAACTTGCAAAGCCTGGGAAAGTTTTTCTATTTGTATGGAAATTTGATTTACATCACAATTAAATTTATGTTTCATAAAATGATCTTTTTTTTTGCTGGAAAATGCTTGTTCTTCTTGAAAAACTGCCTGTGTGATGTTTGCACTATTAATTGCATCATAGACTATGTGTCTGTTCTCAATTATCATATCTGCCAATAATAGGTTGGGATTGTGGTTTGTATACACATTGACAAAATTCTTGAATATTATTATCATGGACCTATCCTCATATGTGTCCAGAACAGCCAAGCTCTATAGAGGCTTCTCATCAATCTTTCCAGGGAAACCTGTATGCTTGTGATATCTGTGAAATACAGAGCACAATCATAATTACTATCCCTGGAAACACTTAGTCAAATTTCCAGATACTCAATTAAATTTATAACAAATGTCTGCTCTAAATATTCATCTCTAATTAGTTCTCAATGTTAAAGTTCAGTTGTGAGAAGCAGCATAAGCCAAAGATTACAATGATATAATGGAAGAGATAAAAAAAACCTCATCCATTTGCAAATAAGAGGCGATTATCATAAATACTGTGATTTTTGCATACAATAATTTAAGCTAATAATCTTACATGACATTTGTATCTTCTCCCCTTATTTGTGTAGATTTCTTCTGGGCACTAAAACCATTCTGGCTTGTTGTGAAGTTGATCCTAGTGTACGTGCGTTTATATATGTGTGTTTCCAGTATGTAATCTATTGGCACTTTGTGTGGTTGTTGTAACCAATAATATTTCTCAAGGTCATTGCCGGATTTTCACAGTCTTACCATTTTTATCATCCTGTCTCTTCTATACATCTCTTACATGTTCTCTCAATATCTCACCACGCTTACTCTCTAGTCCTCAGAAGACCACCTTCTTTGCTCTACTCTCGTACATCATCAAAATATCATCAACGCACCCCCATATTCTTGAAGTCATTACCTAAACTGATTACACTTTCCCCTTCCTTCAAAACCTTTAAATATTGTCTAAAAACAGACCTTTTATGAAAATGTTGAAACTTATCATAATCTTGCTGTTGTATGGACATCTTTTATTCTCACCTAGTGTCTCTTTTCCCCTTCTATATTCTAAGCACTCATGAGTAGGGTCTTCTGTCTCAGTCTGTTACTCAAAAAGTCATGTTTACTGAACTTCCACCTTATGTTATAGTCTTATGGTATGTATGATTATATATATGTCATGGGCTGTAAACCCTGTTTGCACCTTTATAACAAGGCTGGCTTGCTGGAATAAGACTATGTGCTCACTGGACATTTGTTCTGCTTTTTTTTGTGCTGCATTTATGCTGCATTTTTCAGCTGTGTTAAAAAAGCAGCACAAACATGTTGTGTTTGTATTGCATTTGTGCAGCATTTGTACAGCATTCTTTTTTCTGTGGCTATGGGTAAACACAGCTCAAAAATGGGCATATAGGGGACCAAACAGACAGAGAGACAGACACACACAGACAGACACACAGACAGAGACACATACACATAAACCTCTCAAAATAACTGCAAATTTAAATTTTGTTGGAAAATTGCGAAATTGCTAGTAAATTTTACACTTCTAACTTCTTAACAAAAGAAATGATGCTTCGATAATGGTCCGATATAAAGTACACATGTGGCAAGTGTTGTTTATGAACTATCTTTTGTGACGTAACTCTGGTTTAAGGTATAAAAATTAAAAGTTTGAAAATTGCAAAATGTTTACATTTTTGCCAAATTTCCAAAGTTTCCACAAATAAATGCAAAAAAATCATCCTAAATTTACCACTATCACAAAGTACAATATGTCACGATAAAAAAATCTTAGAATCACTGAGATCTGTTGAAGTGTTCTACAGTTATTACCACATAAAGTGCCACTTGTCAGATTTTTTAATTCCGGTCGTTAAGGTCAAAATTGGTTTTGTAGCTAAGGGGTTTAAGTGCCCTTTTAGGTTAAATGCCCACTGGACATTTCTGCTACATTTTTGGTGATCTGTTTTTGCAGCAAAAACAGATTACTTACAGCATTTACATTCAAGTCTATGAGATTCTGAAGTACAAAAAACTTGACTGTAGCAGACTATGATAAGTCTCAGGCACACATATATGAATATACATAGTATATGTAATGAAAGTCTCAAGAGGTTCAGCATTACTCTATTACTTTAAAATGGTGTGCATTCCATGAAGAGCAGAATCCATTAAGTGCTTTGCGATTTAACCCAAAGGCTGCATGCATGCCCACTAATCCAGCAGGGGGAAACAAACTGTGCAAAACTTGTGAAGGGGAAAAACAGAATTAACAAAAAACAGGCCTCGGTCAAGGAAGAACTGAAAAACAGCTAAAAAAAAGTCCTTCTCTGGACAAAAATTCAACTAAGGTATGGGTCAGTTACTTATAAACATGCCTTTTTTTTAGAAAGTCCACTGTACTTGCCATTAATGTTGTCTGCCAGCTTTTTCAGCGCCTCCTGGGCTGAAGGTTACCATTGATTATGGTACTCCACTGCTGGATGATCTTGGGGGATCACAAGACCTGCTCCTGCAGGGGCATTCTACCCCTTAACCTGCACGGCCCCCTGCACATTCCATCATGGTCATCACTGGGAAGACAATGGAGGAACTAGGGGATGTGAACCCTCTCTAGGAGAGACCAGACCAGTTGGGGAACACCAAAAGGCCCTGTGGGTTTGGGAGCACCTAGCTGGCTAACCAAGAAGTTCATATCCTTCACCCAAAACCACATTCTCTCCCACCACCTTGCCCTAGGTACATTGGTCATGGAAGTGATTGGTCTTAGGCCTATGCAACCACTCTAGAGCCATAATATCCACAAACTGAATCTCCTCAATAAAGAAGACAGGATGGGGTAGTTCATGCCATGTCAGATAGTTTCTTGGAGGGAGTAGAGGTCCCCACATGGCATTCTCCCAGTCAAAGACCTCTTGCGGGGTTGATACACATGACTGGAAAACAGGGCCTTCTGCCTCTTCTACCTCCTCTTCTTCCTCATCTTCCTCATAATCCTCCTGGTCCTGGTGGAATTGGAGATCCAGTAGCTGCAGCACCAGCTGCAGGCAGAATGCAGCCAGGTGTGCTGAAAGATCCTTTGGAGTCTGACATCTGGTGCTCACAAATGGCATAGGAAAAGGGTCACCTCCGACTGCTGTGAGATCCTCAGGTCCTCCTCTGGCATTGGAGCCCAGCACTGTATCTGTACCTCGATGCATATGAGGCGCAATGTGAGTAGCGTGGTGGAGCTCCATGCTGTTCTGTACAGGCTGCTCCAGTTATGGTGATGCTCAAGCAACCTTTGCCACTGGGGTAGTGAGGAAGATGACCATGATTACTTTTCCAGAGCAGGCATATTTTGCAGGGGATCCATCGCCAAACTGTGTACTGCAGGCACATGATAGCAAACAGCAACTGTAGCAGAGTGTAGCTGACTAGCTGCATTGTACTGCACTGCTAAGATGATACTGAGCTCTGTGGTGATGCCTGTTTGCTTTACCATATACCATATGCTATTTTTATATGAATTGCTATCACATAACTGTAGAAGAGATGACCTTGTATGCTGCTGACCTTCTGCAATAATAAAGGTTTGCTGTCCAAAAAAAAATACAAAAAAATAATAATAATAATAAATAAATAAATAAAAAATATAACATTTTTTTTTAAAAAATTAAGCTTTCTTAAAATAGATGTTTTAAGTATACTGTAAACTGTCTGCATTTCACAGCTGCTGACACATCTAGCACTGTTGCCAAAACTCCAGGAAGCTTAAAAAATTTATTTAAATCTCCCAAAGATTCTACAGCTTGATACAAGCCCGTAGACCAGATGGTGGGAACACAGTTCTTCCTTGCTAACGAGTTTTCCAGTGAGTGAGTTTTCCGACACTTATTTTGGAAATGGATTGGGTTTCCCATCCGGAAAATAATCTGTAATGTTAGTGCTGAATTTGAAATTGGCAAACATGTTCAACGCAAGGTCACTCATCACTAGTGGGGATCACTTTGATATGTGTAGAATAAACCACCATTTATGTAGTTTTCACGTATTTGACTATTTGATTATTACCAGCAGCTCAGAAGTAAACCACATCAGACCCCGGTTCCTTTCTATTTCTTCCAACCTTATGTCTTGTGGCATCTACAGGAGCTGGTTTAAAGGTGGGGTCACACGTGGCGATGTCGCTCGCGACATCGCCGAAAAGTGACGTAACAGCGATGTCGCGGGCGATATCACAAGCGCGACGCAACTGCAAATTATCGCTGGTTGCAGGTTGACAGGTTTATGAACATGTTCATAAACCTGTCAACCTGTGACCAGCGATTAGGCTGGATCACGCCGTCTGACACTGTTGGCGGCGCGCTCCAGCCTATATCGCAGCGTTGCTGAGGATCGCTCGCTGGGCTGAGCCCAGCCCAGCAAGCGATGGCTGCGCCCACATCACCGCCACGTCACCGGCAACGTCGTGCCGTGTGACAGCTGGCCTGCGATGTCGGAAGCGAGCGTGCACCTGCACATCGCTTCCGACATCGCCGGCTAGAATCGCCACGTGAGACCCCACCTTTAGACTCTGTTCAAGGTAGTGTGAGGCACAACAATATAAGGTGAACAATCACTCTTTCTGAATATACTATATTTTTCCAGCTCGTACCCTATTTGCACTAGTTTGTCTACAGTTGTTTCATGAATTTTGGGAGCTTCACTTATCACTAGACAGGATAAGTTATGTTTCACAGGTCCAGCTATCAATATTAAAAGTCATAACATATTGATAAATATATTTGCTTGGCTCTAGCTAGGTGACAGATTTCATCCGAACATTGATTAACAGGTGTTTTATTATACCTTAGAGACATATTTTCTATATCTGCCAAAGCCCACATTCTAATTGCACCTGCAATAAGATAATATTCAAAAGAAATATTTTGGTCACTTGACGCAAAAGTACTTGGAAAAGATATTTACCTGTGTTGTAAAATCAAGAAAGAGTATGCTGCCAAAAACTGCTCAATCCACCAGGATGTCAGAAGAAATCACAGTGTTCATTGCTTCATTGTTGAAATGTTTTTCATTGGAATGGGATGTATAGGTCCCATGGAGGCTAACCACTAAACACAAGAAAGGAGAAGCATTGTCTGATGATTTTAGCAGAGTACATGATTATCTTTCTTATCTGCTGAATAAACAGTCCTATGGTAGCCACATTTTTATGAGCTGTTGTCAGATTCCTGACAGTCCAGCCTTCCAACATTGCCAAACAGAGACAACATAGGATGAGCTTGGACAGAATAACAAAGTAGTACAATGCAAGTAGTGAGGAATCATTACTTTTTAGAATTATTCTTGCAAAGAAAAAACTCAGCCTGTTTTACTAATGGACAATATCTTAGAATAGATTTTTTGCTAAATGTATTATGCAATCAAGGGGTTGTTCTCTTTTGGACAACCCATTGTCAAATGCCCTTTTATAGGCTATTATGATTTAACTTCCCATATAGAAAATATTTCGTTTTCTTATTGTTTTTGTTTTAGAAGGTGAACCTGAAAGGGAAATCTAAGGCTGCAATCAGATTTGTAACTTACTAAACTGAAATGTATAGGCTATACCAGTGCTACCCCACTCCAGTCCTCAAAAAGCAACTAACAGTGCATGTTTTCAGTATTTCCTAAAAGCATGCACTGTTGGTGGGCTTGAGGACTGCAGTTGGGGAACACTGGTCTAAGGCATCCTATAATTTCTCCTCTTTGAGCCTATTTAGGAAAGTATGAATTTTTAGACGTTATAGAACTAAGAGTCTCATTGCTGTCATTCAGTTATCAAAGACCACAGGGAGCGGATGGACATATTCTTTGTCCCCGTTTGTGTCTGATGTAGTAGAGCTGTGGGTATCTAGGAAGACAAGACCAGGATTCTGGAGGGGTACAAGGGTGGGAAGGGGGTAACAAAGATGGAGTCACTAAGTGTTTCTGTGTTCTTATTTATAATAAAAATGACTTTTCTCTGTGTGGTGTATTTTTTAACCATTTATTTGAGATTCTTAATTGCTGGGCCTAACTTGCCCTGACATTAAGAATCTCAGGACTTTATACCAACTGAAAATACAAAGCTGGTATTAACCCCTTATTACCCAGCATGCCATTCCCCACCAGGGCCAGTGGAAGAGCCTGGCAAAGCGCCCGGAATTGGCACTACAATTATTATGCCTTGTTAAGGGGCAGCTGTGGGCTGCTATTCTTTAATTATATATTAAATCAGGACCTTTAACTGACTACTCTGAGTGGGTACCAAGGGCGGTCTATGCCCGTCTGGCACACTTCATACATCTGCCCCTATAGGGCTACATACACTGGCTGGGTCTTTTAAAAAGGCATACAATACTGATAAGGTTCAACAGGTCCTTCACTGACTACCTAGTCGGACTTAATGGCGGCTACGCTCACCTGGCATGATTTACACACAGCTCACTCCGTCACACGAGACTGCTGTCTTACCGGGCCCGGATCCGGGTCTCGCTACCCGTGTCAAAGGTCCACCAGGCATCCCCACGGGCTCCTTCCCAGCCGCATTGGTTGAGATACGTCTGGTCTAGCGTCCACTGGGTCAGCCACGGCTTCCCCCTCCAGGTGCTGTTATGACCTCGGTCCTAAGCCTCGGCATGGAGCTAGCATGCTCCCATCATACACACAGAGCCCTGGACTGCTCTGCACTTTGGCTGTTCATAAGGATCTCAATGCTCTCTGGCTGATCTCTGGTCTCAGAATGATCTCTCTGCAATCTCTCAGCTCAATCAGCTGGTAGGCTCTATATCGTGCCTGCCACTCCCACACTGACTCATCCAGGTAGGCTGCTATTACTCAGGACACACCCACCTGACACACCCACCTGGGCTGTCAGCAATCAGCACCCACTACATTCCTCAGGGCCTCATCGATCTCATGAGCCATTCACAGCCGCTCACTAGTCTCATGACTTTCAGCTTTACAGCACACACTATATCAAAATAAAGAAAGGGAAGGGGAACAAGAGGCGCAATAGTGCCCTATCACACAGACACTTCAAATGTAGGTGGTATAAAGGGAACCACTCACCTATTTCAGTTGTGACACCCACAACTGGTATGAAGGCATATAGTGTTGTATCCTGCTGGCTGCTGCTGGACTCTCACCGACCACTAGCACGTGGAATCACACAGTAATACGGGAAAAAACGGTGTCCTATGGTCCGCGCTGCCAAATCCCCTTGTTCCAAGGAAAATACACGAGGGATCCCTGAGGAAGGTGCCAGGAAGGCACCGAAACGTGTAGGATGTAATAAAGGCTTTTGGATATACTTCATCTACTCGTGTATTTTCCTTGGAACAAGTGGATTTGGCAGCGCGGACCATAGGACACCGTTTTTTCCCATATTACTTACAGCACACACTATCACTTTTAACTCCTTGTGTTCCGGATAGGTTCACACAGCGTCATCCACTATAAAACCGGCCAGTGGGAACAGGATCATACCCTGATCCTGCATGTGATGCGCCCTGGCCATGGGGACCATGCCGGCGGTGCCTCACTATATATATATATATATATATGCGTTGTGATGTAGCGATCACAGAGCGGGTCGGGGTACACTCACTTAGCAGCACAAAACCATAAACACTGCAACAGTCTATTTCATGAACTAAGTCCAGCGGGTTTATTTAAGACAGCATAAACTGCATAGTGCAAAGTAACACATGAGCCTTCCATTGGCTTTACAAAAAAATCAGTCCGGTTACCTCACACATGGCCTGTAATCAGTCCACACAGGGCCTCTGAGGGACTGCTCCTTCAGATTATGGATGTCTGCCTTTTCCTCACAGCTCAGCAAGCTGTAGGCTCTCCATGTCTCAGTCTCTGTCATTACCTCACATACAGGTGCACAGGTTTGGGATATGCTTCTCCAGCCTCAGAGCACACTGCAGCCACAACATGTGCTCAGCCACAGCAGAATTTTCTAGCCTCCATGACCTGAGCTGACATCACAGACTCTCAGACTCATATCATGCGTCCTGCACCTTTGAAGGCTTCTGGAAGACTGCCTCACACAGCACTGCGCAGGCTAATCTCCTGCCTGACAAACCCACAGCTGCAACACAGTGGTAATCAGCACCTCTCTCTCATGCACACACTTAGCTGCCATTAACCCTATGTGTACCACTAGCTCCAGCATTTTTCCATCAAAATTTAGAAAGCCACTTTATAGGGACCACATCACATTTGAAATGACTTTGAGGGTTCAAATGACAGAAAACACCCCAAAATGACACCATTCCAAAAGCTACACTGTCAAACTACTCAAAACCACATTCAAAAAGTGTATTGACCCTTCAAGTCCATCACCGGAATTAAAGCAACATGGAAGGAAAAAAAATACATTTTAAATTTTTCTAACGAAAAGGTTAATTTAGCCTCAATATTGAATTTTCACATGGGCAACAGGAGAAAATGGACCCTAAACATTTGTTGTGCAATTTCTCTTAAATATGCCCAATGTCCCATATTGCATCACAAACCACTGTTTGGGCGCATAGCAGGGCTCAGAAGGTAATGAGCAACATTTGACTTTTTGAATAGAAATTAGTTGGAATTATTAGCTGACACCCCGTCGTGTTTGGAGAACCCCTGATGTGCCTAAACAGTAGAAAAACCCCAAAAGTGACCACATTTTGAAAACTAGACTCCCCAATGAATTTATCTAGATGCATGGAGAGCAGTTTCAATCCCCCAGGTGCTTCACAGAATTTAGAAGGTTGAGCTGTAAATTGAAAAAAAACTTTTCTTCCAAAAAAGTTCTTGAGCCTAAATTTTTTCATTTTCACAGGGGCAATGAGTTAAAATGGATACCACAATTTGTGGGTCAATTTGTCTTGAGTACACTGATACCCCCTTTGTCGTGGAAATTTACTATTTGAGTGCACGGGAGAGCTCAGAAGGAAGGAGCGACATTTCATGTTTTATATTGAAAATTAGCTAGAATCATTAGCGGACACGATGTCACGTATGGAGAGCCCCTGTGTGCCTAAACAAATGCAACTAAACAGTGGAGCTGACCCACAAGTAACCCTTTTTTGGAAACTCCACCCCCAAAGTAATATACATAGATGTGTGGTGAGCACTTTGAACCCCCAGGTACTTTATACATTGAGCAGTGAAAATGAAGTAGTACTTTTTTTCCACAAAAATGTTCTTTTAGCCTCAATTTTTTTATTTTCACAGGGGCAAGTGTTTAAAATAGATCCAAAAATGTGTGAAGCAATTTTTCTTGAGTATGCTGATACCCCATATGTGGTGGAAAAACACAGTTTGGGCACACGTCATGGCTCAGAGGGTAAAGAGCAACGATTTGAGCTCATATTTTGATGTAATAGTCTGTGCATGTCATTTCACATTTGGTTAGGCCTTGATGTACCCAAACAACAGAATTTCCCCACGATGGACCCTATTCTGGAAACTAGACTCCCCATGGAATTTACCTAAATGTGTAATGAGCTCCTTGGACCCATAGGTTCATCACAGAATTTTACAACGTATAAATGTGAAAATGATAATATTTGATTTTTTTCACATAAAAATATTGTTTTAACTCAAATATTTTAATTGTACCAAGGATAGCAGGAGAAACCAAAAATTTGTTGTGCAATTTCTACTGAGTACGAGGATACTCCATATGTGGTAGAAAACTACTGTTTGGGCACATGGCAAGGCTCGGGAGGGCAAGAACACCATTTGATTTTTTTTAACACAGATTTCCCTATAATAGTTTGTGGACTCCATTTGCAGAGCCCCTAAGAGCTATAACAGTAGAAACTCTCTCAAGTGACCACATTTTAGAAATTACACCCCTCTGTGAGGTGAGTTCATCTATGGCTGTAGTGATGATTTCATCCATTGAAAACACCCATGGATTCAAGCACAGTGAATTTTGCCTTGTTAAAAATGGCAAATAAGCTCTTGCAGTGCCCAGTACATATTACTGTTCCCAATTGTGCCCGGCTTGTGCTTCTGGAGAAACAAACTCTGTAAATTAAGCAGGCTTCCTCACTTTAACAGTGCCAAACATGTGGGCATATGATAAAAACAGAGAGGGGCGCTCCTGATGCAATATCAGGGGTCAGTGGGGAAAGGGGTCGGTGGATTGTTGGTGCTCACTGTCTTGGTTATGCTGCACATAACGAGGTGTTTAGCCTTGCTGCGTCTGTGCAGCTGCCGTCTCTCCCTGCTTCCAGGTCTCAGGGTGACACATGATCAGTCCACGGTCTGACATCAGCACAGGTCCTGAGAGCTTTAGCTGTTAGATCCCCATTCTCCCAATGACACAGTGTTATCAGAAGAGCTCTGCACCGCTCACAGGGGTGCTTGTAGATTAGTAAAGTTAACAAGCGGTTTAAGCAGGCGCATTCTGAATAAACTCCGGAATTTTGTCCAATTCAAATTATAAAACTCTTTAATGAGTATTACTGGTCTCTCTCACTACGCGTTTCGGCGTACTAGCGCCTTCTCAGGTGAGAGAGACCAGTAATACTATTAAGAAGTTTATAATTGAATTGGACAAAATTCCGAGTTTATTCAGAATGCCTGCTTAAACGCTTGTTTAACTTTTACTAACATGTGGGCATTAACTGTGGGTCTCAGAGGCATAGGATGCATTTGGATTTGGCAGCGCAGTATTTTGGTTGGGGGCGAGGATCATATAGCTTTTCCAAAGCTTTGTGCTACCAATAATGTAATAATAGTAAGTGGCAACCACTAGAGTTAATGTTTCATTAAAATTTCAGCTTTATTAAACATATAAAAGCACAACAAACAAGTACAAAAGTTTTTAACAATGAATTAATAATTGGAGATCCAAATAATATCCACTCCCAAGTAGTAACACTAAACAGTACAATGGAGAAAAGTGCAGGCATTTTATATACAACGATGGTATTTGCATACATGGATTTTTAGAGTACAGTGGGGAACCACCACTCATCCATCCTCCATCACCTATAATATGCTCCTGTAGTCCTTCCGCCAATGCATATAGTCAGTTTTCCGGTATATGGTGCTTGACGTACGTTTCACATAACATTTTAAACATTTCAGCTGTCTGAGCTGCACACAAAAGTCCCAAAGATCACATGTTCTCTGAGGTTGGTTAGGTGACTGGATGTTGCCATAGCAACACCAGGTTGCCATGACAATGTCCAGTCACCATGGCAATCATCGAGACTTTTCACTTACATTGCAGAGGCACAAATCAGCATAGGGAGACAGGTGAGAAACCTTGTGCTTCCTCTTCCTGTACCCTAACTGCTACAATAGATACCTATGGCAGGGCTTAGAGGGTACTGTCAGGAATGCAAAGTGATCATGTCTCTTACTGTGTCAAATCACACTTCCTCAGCCTACAATCCCTTCAGGCAAGGGATGAACAGGAGGGATCTCAGGTGGATGAGCTGCCACTGTGCTGGAGGGGGTGACATCTTCCCCTTCAGAGCTCCAGCCTATGGAAGGAACTATTACAGCCCCAACCATAGGTTGGATTGTAATGATCAGGCAAGTTCATTGCCTGATCATTACAGTCATTGTGATTGGTTGTTCAGAATTGGCAACACTACCCCCTAGTAGATCGTGGTCCGGTGCCATGCTTACAGAATAAGCAGGTACCACACTGCAATCACGTTACCGTGCCACGGTGCCACATTTTCACCAGGGCATTGGGAGCGTACTCCCTTTCAGGGTGTATAGATATGCCCATGGTTGTGAAGGGGTTAATAGACTTTGCACCATTTTAATTGAGTCTGCTAATCCTTGTGGGACTTTCCTTATATACACTGTGTATATTCACATGTGTGTGTTTGAAAGTTATTATAGTCTGTGCTACAGTAAACTTTTTCTTCACTCTTTGTGGGCTGAACTGTTTCTGCAAAGAGGTGCTTTGATACTGCCCTACATAGACTCGTGAACAAGCCACAGGACTCTAGTCTGCTGGCCTGAGGTATGGAAATGCAAAACATTACACATGCTCCTGTAAAACAGGGCTGGCCAAGTGCAGTCTTCAAGACTGCAAACAATGCATGTGGAATCCTAGCACTCCACAAGGTGCTGGCATCATCACCTCTGTATGTGATGAAATTCCAAGTGATGAAATTAGCACATGTGCAATGCTAAAGAAATCTTGAAAACTTGCACTGTTTCAGACCTTAAAGGGAACCTGTCACCTAATCTAAGCCCCTACACTATCACTACCTGTCCCTGCACATTCCTAGCTGCTCCCTATGTATCCCTCTCTGAGCTAAATCCGCCCTATAAAACAGCAGAAAATAACATAACTTACAGAAGTCCCTGAGGCTGGGGACTGAAAAGGTGGGCCCCAGCTCCATTCTGCCCCTCCTTGATGCAGCAGTAACGCCCCTCTGGGTGGCATTATTCTTTCTTCATTGCCCCTCCTCCATTTGGAATCTCCCGCCTGCTTTACACCTATCATGTTGTGGTGATGTGACCTCGATGTGTCCCCTGACCGGGACACAGCATATGGGAGATTGTATCTTCTGCTCGGTAGCAGCACACACAGGGTGAGCTGCTACTAGAGCTGAGTGCTGATTGAAAGCACTGACACCCAGATGTGCGGGTGAATAGGAGATGATATGAGCTGCCCTGGGCTGTGGGGAGGGGGTGGAGTGTGTCAGGGACAGCAGCAGGAGCTGCTGTGTAGAGAGCTCTGTGTGAAGATTTAACACAGCCTGTGAGCTCTCTCAGAGTAGACGTTCATGAGGCTAATGAGTGACGGTGAGGGAGAAAGGTTGTGTGCTGACCTAACACAGCCTACCCGGGGGAAGGTACAGAGCTTCTATATCAGCTGTTGGGATTGTATGAGGATATACTCGGCTGCGCCCCGGAACCTGGAGGTCTGTGAATACCTGAACTGTGCCATTAAACTGTGTGCTGTGTGAGTAAATACCTGAGTCACTGCCTTCTGTCGTGCCGATCCTATCCGCTACCTTACAGTGTAAAGCGGGTGGGAGATTCCAAATGGAGGAGGTGGCAATGAAGAATGAATAACGCCGCCCAGCGGGGCATGTGCTGCTGCATCGAGGAGGGGCAGAATGAGCCTGTGCCCGCCTTTTTAGTCCCCAGCCTCAGGGACTTCTCTAAGTTCTAAGTTATTTTTCTGCTGTTTTATAGGGTGGATTTAGCTCAGAGAGGGATAAATAGGGAGCAGCTAGGAAGTGTAGGGACAGGTAGTGATAGTGTAGGGGCTTAGATCCAGGTGACGGTTCCCTTTAAATGAAAACAGTCAGGTCAAATCCATATGTGAACTGCTATTATTTTCTAATTCCTTTCTCTTAGCGTGCTCTATTTATGTATTTCTAATATTTATATTCCCCTCCTAACCTCTGTAAACTTCAAATAAAGAGAATAATTTCATCTGCTAATGTGGCGCCCCCGCACCGAGTGCGTCACAGGAGGGTATTGCAGCCAAGACAGTGCAGCAATATTCTCTGACCCAGCAGTAACACAGTTAACTCAGAGATCCATACCCTACATGCATCACCTAGCATAGAGGGCCAATAAGGTCCTGGTGGGCGGAGTGTAAGGGTAGTGGGTAGTGGAGAACTTAGTACAATTAGTGAGTCGAGTCTAGAGAGGACTCTCCGAGCAACGTAGGAGAAAGAGCTAACCAACCAGCTCTGCAACCTAGGAGAGGGGGCCTGCACAGTTCCGTGCGCCCCCATGCCAATTCCCAGGCCCATCTCCTGTCATCACCCCGGTTGAGCACCATCACTCTGGTGCCTAATCAACCGATCTACGGGCATCATCATGCGGGTCCAAAAACATCCCTCATTACAGCCGGTTTGCTGGTACCGAAGCTAGCAGCCGTTCAGCTCTGCTATGCGAACCAGAGGAGTGGAGGGACCGCTTTACAGGAGCATCCCACCACCGCCATACTCAGTCGTCTAGCCAGCGGTGTACCCACCAAAGGACCCAAGGCTCCCCAAAGCATCCGGAACGTATACCCCGGATAGGGCATTTAAGCAGCCTCCTTGTACCCGACCTGGTATTCCTGGGCGACAACGGCAACACAACTTAGCTAGAATGGAGGAACACTGCGGATCTCTGAGGGACACTGATTACTGCTGAGTCCACCCGGTCCACTACCCGTCACTGTATACCATGTACTGCCTGCTGGTTACAGTAAAGAACCCGTTACAGAGACTTACAGTGTCCGTGCTTCCTTATGAACTGTTTATCCGCGTACTAAGGTAACCGCAGCTGCCTCAGAACATCTTGCGCAGCTCTTAGCTTCGGGGATCACCGCTCAGCCTGTGGGGAGCGTTCCATCTTGCTGCATTCCATCCCCCAGAGGCCCCGCAGCGTCGGTACAGTTACCGAAACTCTCATAGGTGGCGTCACGAAACAATTTAACCCCTAAACTGTTCTCCCAAAGACGTCTTTATTGAATCTGCACCACCGGACCTCCACAGCCGCAGGCGCGGTCCATCCGTGACAAGGAGGAAAGAAGAAAACGCCTGCCATGTGTCGAATCGGTCGCGGTGAGTCATTAATCACAGTGCTGTCTCCAATCACAGTGAATGACACAGGATCTCTCACAGCACAGCAGGGATTCCTTTTTACAGAAACAAATGGAGTCTAGATCAGATAGGGCAGACTTGTAGCTTTATCCCTCCATGCCCTAAACAGAACAGTAGCTTCAGAAAATGAAAGCACATCACTGGGAGCAGAGGGTTATCAGTGGTTACACCTTTTAATGGCTAACTGAAAAGATGGTAAGAAAAAGCAAATCAAGCTTTTGAGACTCTATGGCCTCTTCAACAGGCTAATAATTTCACAAATTCTGAAGACACATATATATACATATACAGGGTAGGATGATGCAGTAAATACGACAGGTGAGGTAAAGCAGAAAATAGTAGTCAGTCTTGGGAGGAGGAGAGGATCTGGGGAGGTAAAATCAGAGTTCAGAGGTAAGAAGCATGGATTGTATTATTGTTCTATGATTAGTGGTAGGTCGAGACCAGAAAATTCCTCAATGAATGTAGAAAGACATAAATCCACATGAAACATTCATTTCTGCTTTAAGTGTGTCAAAGTTCATTATCAGCTTATATTCCCACACTCTCCTGATTCTCTGTGATCTGAAGTTACCTTTTAGAATTATTATTTTCATATCCAGTATTGTGTGATCAGGTCTACAGAAATGTCCAGGTACAGGTAAATCTGTTCTTCTTTCCTTTATTGTATGGCGATGAGAGTTCATCCTAGTTCTGAGTTGTTGTACTGTTCACCTACATATAGATTCCTGCTCACACATGTAGTACATATAATTAAGTACACTACATTGCTTGTGGTGCCGCTGAAGTTACCTGGGATCTTGTAATCATCTCCTACATTACAAATCTGGAGGTGTTAAGAGGAGCTGAACGTAAACTATAACCACTACTACTAAAGGATGCCCGACTAAAATCAATATTTACAGATCCTCCCCTTCTGTGTTTTAGGCAGCCCTGGAATGTAAAAATCATCATTGTCAGAAGCTATCTGTCCTCTTAAACAGCAACAGGAACCTTTCCCTGCAACCAGAACAGGTGAAAAACCTGTCCATCTATAATGACAACGGATAAGATAAAGATTCCTAGCTCCATCAGGACTACAAGATCCCAGGTAACTTCAGCTGCATTACAAGCAATGTGGTGTACTTAATTATATGTACTAAATTGAGCGGGAATCTACCAGAGAATCTTTAAAGCGCACAGCATATGCATGTGAAGATTCACAAGTCTTCACTTACCATATTTTTTCGCTTTATAAGACGCACCTGATTAAGGCGCACCCCAAATTTGGTGAAGGAAAAGAAAAAAATAATTTTTAATATTAAATGGGGTTCGACTTATAATGCCAATGTCTATCTAACAAATCATATAGCGTATATGTCCTCATAGCACCCTCATCCTGGTACATTGTACCTCATCATGGGATATAGCCCACAATCCTTAAATTAGCCCCCTAAATCTGGATATGGCACCCTTATATGGATATAGCTCCCTTGTGCTGGCACACATTCCCCCAATGATGCCACATGTCCCCTATTGATGGCACTCATCCCCCATGGCTGGCACACTTCCCACATGGTTGGCACATGTCCCCCGTGGCTGGCACATGTTCCCTGTGGCTGCCACACATCCCCTATGGCTGGCACACGTTCCCTTTTGCTGGTACACGTCTCCTGTGGCTGGCACACGTTCCCCATGGCTGGCACACATTCCCCATGGCTGGCACATGTTCCCAATGGCTGGCACACATCCCCCATGGCTGGCACATGTTCCCTGTGGCTGCCACACATCCCCTATGGCTGGCACACGTTCCCTTTTGCTGGTACACATCCCCTGTATCTGGCACATGTCCCCTATGGCTGGCACACATCCCCCATGCTGCTTGCACACATCCCCCATGGCTGGCACACATCCACCATGGCTGGCACATGTCCCCTGTAGCTGGCACTCATCCTCTATGGCTGGAACATGTCCCCTATGGCTGGCACACATCCCCTATGGCTGGCACTCATCCTCTATGGTTGGCACACGTCCCCCATGCTGCTGGCACACATCCCCCATGGCTGGCACACGTCCCCTATGGCTTGAACATGTCCCCTGTGGCTTGCACATGCCCACTGTGGCTTGCACATGTCCCCTCTGGCTTGCACACATTCCCCTTGTCCTGGCTATGGCCCTCATGCTGCTGCCCATAGTAAACTAAAAAACTCTTTACTCACCTTCCTCCAGTGCTGTCCTCCGGGTCTCTCTCCTGCCGCTGCACTCCTCCACTTCCTGCTTCTCAGTGCCGGTCATGTGATCAGCAGAGAGACATAGTCTCTGCGTGCCCGATCGCAGCAGCAGGGAGAGTGGGGAGACAGCGGGAGATCAGCACTGGAGGAGGTAAGTAAAGCTTTTTTATTTTACTCTGGGCAGCAGCATGAGGGGGCATATGTAACAAAGGGAGGGCATTTGCCATCACTGGGGGGGACGCAGGCACATATCATATGCTGCGATGTAGCAGGCAGTGCTTTGTCTGCTCAGGGTCCTCCTGCTAGATTTACTACTGTAGGGTCTCCTATAACAGCAGCTCTATGTTGTAGCTCTGTAGTGCAGGGAGGTGGCCCTGGAAGAGGTGCACAGAGAGCAGAGAGGGATGACTGACACCACAGAGGAAGGAGATAGACACTTGAAAACCCGCCTCCCGGTCTTGGGTCTGGTTTGGCACATATTTTATAAAAGTCTATATTTCAGTGAATGAAGGGAGCATAAATGCTATAGCCACCTTCTCAGAATGCAGCCTTAGTGCTGCAGAAGGTGGATATGTTATCTTTAGATGCCTGGAGGGGGTGACAGGTTTGCTTTAAGGTTGTAACAAGACACAGGCATGTTCAACCTATAATCTTAACAAGTTGATGCAAAGGAAAGACAAAAACTACATTAATAAGATGCTAATTGCCCCTTTTTAGGAAAAATGACTCCATATTTGGTAAAATGAAAATGACTCCATATTTGGTATTTTGGATTGTTTTCTTCTTGTGGTTTAGTTAGAATTAAAATAAACCTGTCCTGAATAATGTTGGAACATCAGCATTTCATGGAATAACTTTCTAATGGGTGTTAAAAGGATTTGGCAGAGGGGAAAATTGTGGGGTTGTGTTTGATAATAAGACACTGCATAAGCAGAACTTCAGTGTAGAAAATTGGAAACCCACAATGGGGGGATCATTAATCATTAGCCTTTGCCATCATAAATGAGACAAGTTGGACTCGTGTGAGTCCGGCAGGTTACATTAAACTATAATCAGTGATCATAAACCAATGTATTGCACCAGAGGAATAGGCATTTTGCTAGATACTTGCCAGACCTGTTGCTGACCTGATTACAAGGGCTAATAATCGGTAATGAACGTTCCATCAAAAGTTTGTTCTCCACTTGCGGGCTCATCTACATGTGCCAAAACATTGTTTCCTTACACTGTGCCCCCCATTTATCTGAAAATTATTAGAGATGTCAATCGGAATCCCATAAATGATAGTATAGTCTTTTGACACACCATCACTTTCTGTAGCGTTGGAAATCCTTTTAAATCAAATGAAGATGGGTGGTACTTACCACTTCAAATGAAGTATGGTGGTAGTTAAAGCTTTTTTGAACCTAAATAAACTTGAGATTCTGTTCTCCTTCCCAATCTGGTATTAAGTGAGGAGAGATACATTGAACATGAGTGACTTTACAGTCGACAAAGCAATCATCACTATCCAGCTGTGTCATAACAGCATGCAACATTAGTATACAATAATGAATTAAATAATTAAGGCATAAATTTATTCAAAATTACAGACCCAGAGAATCTATGCGCATGCATGAATAAGCGAGCGTGCTTACATTTTCCCTTACTCATTCTGGGGATGTTTATTTGTGTTTAACATTATTTGCTAAAGTACACATGTCATATAAAGTAGCATGCAAAAACCACATACAAGTGAAAAAGCACAGCTGCTCAAATAAAGTGCATATGAACCAATAACATGAGTTTATTTTTCCTTCCTGTGTGTTTGGTAGGAAATTGAAGGAGAGGAAAAAATTAATCATCGCACAAGCTTTTTCCTGGTGTTTGTAAGTGTTAACTTGCTGACAAAACTTTTTCACACACTTTCCTGTCACATCATGTACCACCTTGATGTCTATTGCAATCTCAACCAACGTAGGCCACCCATGTTTCACACCAGGGATGGAAAGAGAATTTTCTATTCTGCAAATTTAGCTTGCATTTCTTTCTCCTATGGGTTTGCAGAAATGTCATCTTTTCCTGCTTGTAATCGTTAATTTTTATTGGACCGTGCTTCTGAGATGTTAGCGGAATATGCGAAAAGAACATGGCATGTTTTTGAAGTTCTGAGCTATGTAATGTAATTCCCAGGAACTGGAAATATGTTATATCATTCAATTTCATTTTCAATACTGATGGGAAATCAACTTTTTGTTTGAAAGATCTCCAAACCACACCTGCAGCTTTCCCATTTCAGCAGAGTTTAGCACCCAACTGTGACTCAGTATTGATCTAGTGCCATAGCTTTAGTCTTTTAGAAATTATTTAGAAATATCTAATGTATCACTTCCTAGTTATTTACATAATGTGCACACTCCTGCTTCATTTACTATTATAAATATTACATCATAGGTAAAAATACAGGGGAGGTTGTTCATGTTGAAGGCCACAAAACCCTTTATTGTGCATCATTCATAAGCCCCAGTACACCCTGCCAAGATATTTGGGCAAAGAATTCAGTTCCAGCACATTACATGGGACACAAAATAATCCAATTACGCAAACACCAGCTGAGTGCTAGTTAACCTTTTTTGTCTTATGGGATCATGAAATAAAATAATTTTTTGTATATGTAGCTTGGGATCACAAACCTATTTATAAGTTACTGTATGTTCTATGTATTAAGAAATGTTAATATTCGTCATACAGTACAGTAGTAACAGTGGAAGTCAATAAAGGGGTTATTTACTGATGGGTACCACAGTCCACACTGCCACAGCCTTTTGCAAGTTGCTTTAAATGTGTGTCTCCCAGTGCCACCATGGAAGCATTTCATATAAAGAGGACAGCCATGGACTGCCACCCCCGGCTGCCTGTCTTTACCTTGGCTGGTCAATCAAAATGCACACTGAAAACTGCAGTCCACAGACGCCCCTGAGAATGATGAATTAATCGTAGCTCCATTTCCAGGCACTTTACCCGATTCTTCCAGTGGCTCTGGTGGGGGGTGGCACACTGGTTAATGAAGGGGTTAATACCAGATTTGTATTGTCAGCTAGTATTAAGTCTGAAATTCATGATGTCAGGCTAAATTAGACCCAGCAATTATGAATTTCCATGTAAACATAAAAAAACACAACAGACAAAAACTTTTTTATTAGAAATAAAACACAAAACACATTTAGGACTCCATCTTTATTAGAAAAAAAACCTACCTCCGACATAATCTACAGTTCAAAATATTGATGGCCCTGAGGAAGGTGCGAGGTTAGCACCGAAACACGTTGGTTTATAGTGAATAAAGAAAGAGATGGATGAAACTATCCTTCTGGAGCACATTTATTGAAGCAGCAGTGCGGACCGTGGAAACCATTCCTGTTTTGAACTTCAGTTTTCCCGCGGTTTTCGCGAGATGGTGGAGGTTCTCCAGCAGCTGCTAAAAGCTTAAACTGATTGTGGGTGACACAACCTGAAAAGGTGAGTGGACCCTTTGTGACCTATAAATCAAGTGTCCTTTTGATAAGGCACCATCTGCGCCTCTTGTGTCTCCCTTTATCTATAGATAATCTACAGTATCACCTTACAGCTCAACATCAACAGATCCTACTGGTCTTTGCAGAGCTCTGCATGCCATTAGGGTTAATAGCCTTAGAAGTACACTTGGTGGAAGTTTATCGGTACTCTGATACCTTTGAACATATAATGAGGTTTTATGGGTTCGATTCTTCATTGAAACTTTTAATCATAAAATGTATTTATTGAGATATTTAAATTCTTAACATTTTGTATATTAATTTATGAAGTGTGTATACATATTTTTTTATGAATTGTGACTGCTGCTTGAGAATTTTACTTTGATGTGATTTTAGTATAATCTTCTGATGGCCAAATATTGTACAAAGGAAGTATAAAGTTATATGGAGGTTTTTCTTCATTTTTTTCCATGCACTTATCATGCCATGTATGTCACAACTATCAGTGTGTTATATATAGGTGTTGTTGCCACATGTATGTAATCCTCTATATCTCCTGAAGAAGTGAGCAGCAGTCTCATGAAAAGCGTAGAGATGAATAAAGGTGATTTGATATAACATCTATGGATTCTTGACATCTTTGGGTCTTCAGGATGGCAGCGCATTATACCTCCTATTAATCTCCGCTACGTGGTCCCAACTAGAATAGAGATGAGCGATGTTCGATTCGAATTGTTCACCAATCTCAAATTCGAGCTGTTTTTGGTGGTGTTCGAGTCATTCGTCGAATTAGAACAATTTGCTTAAAATTCGGCAGTTCTATTATATGTTCGATAATGCTTCAATACACAAAAGCCTAATCTTCCTAACCCTAAACCTAGCCCTAATACTGCAAATGAATGTTAATATCCAGTTTGTGTGTGTATTGTGCAGGGGGGGGCATGTATCAGAGCTGCAGCAATAAGGTCACGCTATTTTTTTTTCTCCTAAAGCATGTACAGTGGGGCGGTTCAGGCTGCTAGCCAATCACAGTGCCACACTGAAAAGTGCATTTTTTCACACAACTAATGTCATCATTGGCTGTGTCTGTCACATGTCCTAGCCCTATAAAACCCGGCCATCTTAAAGATCGCACCATTTTGCTGATAGCTGCTGCAGGTGTTAGAGTCACCTGCGGCTGCTGCTGTGTACAACCGCTAAACAGTGCAAACTAAATTGTGTTCTCTATGTCAGCTAGTGAGCAAATACAAAGTTAGATAGATACGTTTAGGGAGTAGGGACTAGTAATATAAGCCCTTTTTAGGGCTGCTCCATAGGAGTAGCGATTAGGGATAGGGACTAGGGACTAGTAGTCTATCAGCACTTTTCAGGGCTACTTCATAGAAGCAGGGACTAGTTTTAATTGCAGCCCTTTTGTGGGCTAGGTTAGAGCAGTCTCTATTAGTTTTTGCCAGGCAGGTGTGTGTCAGGTGTGTGCCAGTGATATGCAAGTCTTTCTCACAGCATCTGGCCACAGTAATATAGCTCTTTGAATCCCTTAGGGCAGGTAGCGTAGCACTGCTGTGAAGAAAGCTACACCACCAGTCTTAATTAGGCTTTTTTTTTGCTGGAGCTAGTCCAGGCACTTTGTTCGGGCTAATAGCAACTAGCAGTGTCCCACAGTGGTGTAGCCTACTTGTGAGAGAAGCTACACCTTCAGTGTAGTTGATTCTACTAATTTGTTACTGCAACAAGCAAACCTGTCAGTTTTTGCTTAACAGCAGTGTTCACGAAACCTTTACTGTAGGCCACGTTTAATACAACCAAATACACCTTGAGTGTAGTTCAGTCTACTACTTTTGTACTGCAACAAGCAAACCTGTCATTTTTTGCTTAAATCAAAGAGAGAGAAGGGAGCGCACATAGGGTCTTATCTATGATAATAATTCAATACCCCCGATTAGTGTAACTCACCTTTTTGGTTATGTGAGTCACAACAACCTGCAAGGGCCTTGTTATCCTGGTCGCTGCAGACACCTAGTGAGGGAGAAATCCGTTTGTGTAGAAAAAGCCCAGGTATAGATTCTGCGCTGACCACAAAGCAGGAAGGATATGTTTGATGTTCGTTTATTAAGCCTACGCGTTTCACAGCAGGACCTGCTGCTTCCTTAGGGCATTTTTTGCTTAAAAGCAGTGTTCACTAACATTTAATACAACCAAATACACCTTGAGTGTAATTCATTCTACTACTTATTTACTGCAACAAGCAAACCTGTAACATTTTTGCTTAAAAGCAGTGTTCACTAAACCTTCACTGTAGGCCATATTTAATACAACCAAATACACCTTGAGTGTAGTTCATTCTAATATTTTTTTACTGGAACAAGCAAACATAATATTTTGTGCCTAGTACCACTGTCTGGCCAATCAGCTGTGCTCGATTTCCATCAGAATATTTTTTGACAACAACTGCAAAGTTGCCAATTTGTTCACATACAAAATGAGTGGCAAAAGGCCTGCTGCTGGTTGAAGGGGGTACGTGGGAAAGCAAGAGTAACATCTGCTGGAGAAAGAGCATCTTCCAGCCAAAGTAAGATGTCTACTTCTTTCCTTGGAGATCCTGAAATTATCCCTTTCGTACGGACACAACTCAGACGACGATCAATACCAATTCTAGATGAGGCACAAAAAGAGCAGGCGCTTGAATGGATAGCAAGTGCTTCAGCAAGTGGGCTCTCCTCCACCTCAACTTCTACTTCAGAAATACACCAGTCCCACTTGCTTCCGCACAGCTCCCAAGTCTCGAGCGAACCATCTGAGTATGGGGTAAGACAGATGGTTGACTATGCATCACTCTTCACTCATACTGTAGCCTGGGAATCAGAGGTCTGCTCAAAAGCTTTTGTGAGTCAAGACAAGGTAATGATCTGCACTGATGCCCAGAAGCTTTTGGAGTCGGATCCAGGCCCAGATAGAGAAGGTTCTGAGCAAGCATATTGTAGACCCTCATTCATAAAGTGTCAACTGCACCTTGGAGATCTTGTGAGCCCTTCCGCATACGACTCCTCATGTACTTCCTCCCCTCCTCTAGTGCCACCACCTGAGTCCTAATGCTGTTTAAAGTGTGCTCCAGCATGTAAATGACGGGAATAGTCATGCTGATAATGGCATAATCATCACTAAACATCTTCGTCGACATTTCAATACTGAACAGAATGGTGCATAGGTTCTTCATTTCAGACCACTCCAATAGTGTGATTTGCCCCACCTCTGGATCTCGTAGGCCCAGGTTATACGTCATGACGTATTGCACCAGGGCGATACTGCCACAGTTGCTGCAACTAGTGATGGGCGAGTCCTAAATTACTCGGAATCGCTTGACTCTAGCGAGTCCGGGCCCGGGACTCGCTACTCGTTGCGAGTCTAGCGAGTCCAATGTTAATGAATGGGGAAGCGAGTAATAGCGAGTAATGTGCGATTTACAAATCGCAGATGTGTCTCGGAAGCTTCAGGCTCTATCTGCTACAATAGCTAAATCATGTTTAATAGGCTCCCGCTGTCACAGGGCAGTTAACTCTCTGCCTACCGGCGCTGCAACAAGAAGAAGAAGGAAGACAGAAGACAGAAGAGAGAAGAAAGAAGAGAGAAGACCTGGGTCTTTGGAGCGGTATGTGGTGGTAATAAAGTTGGAGTCCCTAATGGTGTCTGTGTCTTTATTTTTAATAAATAATTTTTCTCTGTGTGGTGTTTTTTTTAACCCTTTATTGGAGATTCTTAGTGGCCGGGTCAAACCTGGCCTGACATTAGGAATCTCGGGCTTAATACCAGCTTGTATAACAAAGCTGGTATTAACCCCTTTATTACCCAGCGTGCCACCGCCACCAGGGCCGCTGGAAGAGCGGGGTTCAGCGCCAGAGGATGGCGCTTCAATGAACGCGCCATCTTCTGGGGCGGCTGCTGGCTGCAATTTGCAGCGGGGGGTGCCCAAAAAGCCTCCCTGCGCTGCGGATTCCAACCCCCAGCTGCTTAGCTGTACCTGGCTAGACATAGAAATTGCGCGGAGCCCCACGCATTTTTTTTTATTATTTCATGAAATTCATGAAAAAATAAAAAAAAGGGCTCACCTATATTCTTGTGTCCGGCCAGGTTCAAGTAGGCACCTGGGGGTTGGGGGCAGCCCGTCGCTGCCTGCTGGATCCGGCTGGTTCCAGAAATACGGCGAAGCCCACGTCATTTTTTTTCTGAAAAATCAATAAAACAATCCTAAAAAAGGGACTGCATCTTTATTAACCCCTCGCCCATGGTCCAGGGGTTAATAAAGATGCAGTCCCTTTTATTTACATTGTTTTATGGATTTGTCAGAAAAAAATTTGACGTGGGCTTCGCCGTATTTCTGGAACCAGCCGGATCCAGCAGGCAGTGACGGGCTGCCCCCAACCCCCAGGTGCCTATTTGTACCTGGCCGGACACAAGAATATAGGGGAGCCCTTTTTTTTTTATTATTTCATGAATTTCATGAAATAATAAAAAAAAAATGCGTGAGGCTCCGCGCAATTTCTATGTCTAGCCAGGTACAGCTAAGCAGCTGGGGCTGGAATCCGCAGCGCAGGGAGGCCCAAGCTTTCTGGGCACCCCCCGCTGCAAATTGCAGCCCGCAGCCGCCCCAGAAGATGGCGCGTTCATTGAAGCGCCATCCTCTGGCGCTGAACCCCACTCTTCCAGCGGCCCTGGTGCCGGTGGCACGCTGGGTAATAAAGGGGTTAATACCAGCTTTGTTATACAAGCTGGTATTAAGCCCGAGATTCTTAATGTCAGGCCAGGTTTGATCCGGTCACTAAGAATCTCCAATAAAGGGTTAAAAAAAACACAACACAGAGAAAATTTTTTATTAGAAATAAAAAAAAAAGCCATTAGGGACTCCATCTTTAATTAAAAAAATCCTCTTCCGTCCGACGTAGTCCAAAACGCGATGTCCTCTCTGCTACATCCCTGTGCATAGATATAGATGTCTATGCACAGGGAATGAGCAGACTGAGAACAATCTCAGCTCTGCTACATCATCTCTGTGCACAGGGAGAGCAGGCGGCCTCTAGGACCCTGGAGCTGCGGCAGCCCGCAGGACCCGAGCCCGGAACAGAGTAGACAGCCGGACTCCTTACTGTGCGAGTTTCCCTGCGATTACTTGCACAGTAACGAGTCCAATGCAAGTCAATGGCAATCCTAGTTTTGTCAGAGTCTCTGACAAAACTAGGATTGCCATTGATTTGCATTGGACTCGTTACTGTGCGAGTAATCGCTGGGAAACTCGCAGAGTACCGAGTCCTGCGAGTCCCTTACTACTCGCCGAGTAACGAGTCCTAGCGAGTAGACTCGCCCATCCCTAGCTGCAACATGTGTAGAGTTGAATTCCATCGTATTGTCACATCACATTTCAGACGGTGAACTGGCAGGCCGAACGACTTCTGTAGAGATGCAAGGCGTTGAGCTATGGGATGCGAACGGCAGAAGTGAGCACACAGCGACCGTGCCCTCTGCTGAAGACCATCTAGGGACGGACAGTGTGCAAAAATTTGCTGGACATCCAGGTTTAACAAGTGAGCCATGCAAGGCACGTGTGTCACATTGCCCCGGCGGAGGGCTGCACCCAGCATTGCAGCGTTGTCGCACACAGCCTTCCCTGGCTGCAGGTTCAGTCGACACAAGCATTGATGAAACTCGGTCTCCACAGCAGACCACAACTCTTCAGCTGTGTGACTCACATTTCCCATACATTTCAAGGTAAAGACCGCCTGATGCCGTTGAGCCCTGCTACCATCAGAGTAAGGTGTGCAGGATTCCTTGTGCACAGTTGGAATGCGGGTGGCATTACCAGACAGGCTTTGGGTGCAGGTGGAAGACCGAGACTAGGTTGAGGAGGCAGAAGCAGTGGAGGAACTTCTACATACAGGTGATTGACGCACAACTCGTGGGGATGGCAAGACTTGGACAGCAGCCCCTTCTCCTGCTGTCTTCATAGTTACCCAGATTTTTTGGCCGCTTCTTACATTTTGGTGACAAATCTTACAGATAACATGGGGAGACTAAAGGCTTGTGGATTTTGGAATGTGCTGCATGAAAATCACCTCACCAACCATTTTCAGCTTGCAACTGTGGGGCAATTGAAGCCACTGAAGTGGTGTCTGGGCCCAAATTTTTGGGAAAAATGGAGACTCTTGTTGTAGTCCCCTAAATGTGACACAATGCTCAGCATGTGGATGAGGCCTTCCAGATGCTGTGTTAAAAACCGCACCAAATACTCATGGCTTGCACATGGCCTTCCAAATATTGAGGTAAAATGCGCCAAATTGTCATCATCTGCACATGGCCTTACAGATACTGAAATGAAACGCACCAAATAATCATCATCTGCAATGGCCTTACAGATACTGAAGTGAAACGCACCAAATAATCATCATCTGCAAATGGCCTTACAGATACTGAAGTGAAACGCACCAAATAATCATCATCTGCATATGGCCTTACAGATGCTGAAGTAAAACACACTAAATAATCAACATCTGCACATGGCCTTACAGATACTGAAGTGAAACGCACCAAATAATCATCATCTGCACATGGCCTTCCAAATACTGAAGTAAAACGCACCAAATACTCATTTTCTTGACGTAGCCTTACAGATACTGAAGTAAAACTCAACAACTACTCATCATGTGCATTATGCCTTACAACTGCTGTAGTAAAAACTGATTTTAGAAGGGTATGACATGCTTATATCTGTGTCTCCTCTCCCTTTTTCTCGTCTATCTCTTTTCTTTTCATATTTTTATACGTAGTTTTCACTTTTCCACATGTTTGTTGTATCTTCTGAGTAGTTTGTCACCTTTTGGACACTTTAGAAGGTGTTTTCTATGTGCTTTCTATGTGTTTGTATGTGTTTGTAGATAAATAAACGGCGTGCACACCGATATATATTTCATATGCCGAGGTGATAATTGAGAGGTCTGGGGTACCCACGTCCAATATTGAAGAGAACAATCGCACACTCTGTATCATGTGAGAACAACTGGATTTTATTTGAATAGCAACCTGCAGCAACGCATTTCGGCCCACTTGGACCTTGGTCACGCCTGTTGCTGTAAATTTAAAAGAATACATACAGTCAATACATTGTACAAAAAGCCATGATCGTTATTTACATATATACATATTTAAGATGAAACTGCCTTGACAGGTGTCAAAGAGAAGAGCACATGCCATCTATTTCAGGACATTATCCTTGATATTACGGTAAAGTGTTTTAAGTCAATAGCAAGAGGGGAGGGAGCCTTCTGAAATAGATGGCAGGTGCTCTTCTCTTTGACACCTGTCAAGGCAGTTTAATCTTAAATATGTATATACTAGATGGCGGCCCGATTCTAAAGAATCGGGTATTCTAGCCTATGGTTATTAGGGTATACAGCGGCTGAGTGGTTAGCAGAGTATATGGAGACTCAGTGGCTAATCGTCTGCTTTGAGCAGTTGAAACATGTTGTGGAGCTGTGAGGGGAAAATAAAGATTGCTGTTCATAAACCTTATCATCCTGGTGCCTGAGCTTTAGTAGCGCTTCTACAAGACCGCTAAATCATATTCTTACAAGCTTCTATTCCCCCTGAGGGATCAGCGGCTGGAGCAGCACAGCAAGGGCACAGTGGTGAAGGATCTGGCGTTCCCTAGGTAAAAAACAGTGACGCACATCCGGGACCGGCGCCACGTGACCGGAAAGGTCCTGTACGGACAGCTGGGGACCAGCGAGGTCGAAGGAGCGGAGCGTGCATATTGCCGGGGGTCCCCCATATATCAGAGGCTATTACACCGGGTTGTGCAGGTCGTGCACAACCAAAACAGGTGAGTGGCCACCTGTAATAACGCCATATTAACTGAGCTATAGTGATCCTACACATGCGCCCCTTCTCTCCCTTTTTTTCTTACAATCGTCTGCTTTAGGGCAGAGTGCAGTGGTCAGGGGCAGAGTGCAGTGGTCAGGGGCCCGATGCAATTGCATCAGGAGCGCGGTGAAATGAATTGTGTGTATAGAGGCAGGTCAGTGGGTAGCAGAGTATACCGGGGGCTCTGAGGGTAGCAGATCATACAGGCAGCTCTGTGGGTAGCAGAGTATACAGGCGGCTCTGTAGATAGCAGAGTATAATGTGGCGGGAGGCTGGAGGGGTGAGGAGAGGTGGGGCTGGAGGGGTGAGGCAGGAGGGGTGAGGAGAGATGCGGCTGGAGGGGTGAGGAGAGAGGAGGCTGGAGCGGCGACATGAGTGTTCGGCACACCTCGGCTCCTCTAGGCTGCACACATCACGGCGGTCGTCTCCCGCCCGTGATGTGTGTTTTAGGCAGTGTATAGGCGGCCGTAAGCGTAGCGGGGCTGCCTGAGTCCCACTTCGCTTAGGGCCGGCATGTTGGTCCACTGTGGACAGGTGTAGCGCTGTGATGACGTCACTTTGGCGATTACAAAGCGACGGAAGTGCTGGCTAAAATGACAGAAGTGAGCCTTCGGGTTTTATATATTAGATATAGCAGTACTATGGTATATGGCGGTACAGTATAGCAGATGTATAGCAGCACTATAATATATGGCAATATATTACAGTATATGTACAGGTGGACTATAGTATATGGGGGTATTTTATAGCACATGTATAGCAGCGCTATGGTATATGGCGGTACATTACAGTACATGTATAGCAGCGCTATGGTATATGGTGGTACATTACATTACATGTATAGCAGCGCTATAGTATATGGCGATACATTACAGTACATGTATAGCAGCACTATAGTATATGACAGTATATTAGAGTATATGTAGAGTTTTACTATAGTATATGGTGGAATTTTATAGCACATGCATAGCAACACTACAGTATGTGGCCATACTCTGCTCCTCCCTTCAAAAGATAAAAAAATCCCCAGTGAGGATACTCACGAGTCCGCCGGCTCGCTCCACCTTCGTCTTCTCGGTCCTGCAGGGGTTTAGGACCCGTCGTTCCCTGGGAAACCGTTTAGCTGATTGGTCACATGACCGCTAACTGGCAGGGGGGCAGGATGGATTAGGGGGCAGGATGGTGACGGGGGGTGGAGTGGTGGCAGGATGGAGCGAGCGGGGCAGGATGGAGGCGGCGGGGCAGGATGGTAGCAGGGGGGGCAGGATGGAGCCGGCGGGGGGGGCAGGATGGTGCTGGCAGGGCAGGATGATGGCAGGGGGGCAGGATGAAGCGAGCAGGGAAGGATGGAGGGAGCAGGACAGGATGGTGGCGGGGGGCAGGATGGAGTGAGCGGGGCAGGATGGACCTGGCGGGGGGGCAGGATGGAGGTGGCGGGGGGGCAGGATGCAGGCGGGGGGCAGGATGCAGCCGAGGGGGGGGCAGGATGGAGGCGGCGGGGGGGGCAGGATGGAAGCGCGGGGGGGGGCAGGATGCAGCCGAGGGGGGGGCAGGATGGAGGCGGTGGAGGGCAGGATGAAGGCAATGTGGGGGGGCAGGATGGAGCTGGTGTGGGGGGGGAGGATGGAGGCGGCATGGGGGTTAGGATGGAGCCGGCGGGGGGGGCAGGATGCAGCCGTGGGGGGGCAGGATGCAGCCGGGGGGGGCAGGATGCAGCCGAGGGGGGGGCAGGATGGAGGCGGCGGGGGGGGGCAGGATGGAGGCGTCGGGGGGGGCAGGATGGAGCCAGCGGGGGGGCAGGATGTTGATGGCGAGGGGGGCAGGATGGAGGCGGCGTGGGGGCAGGATGGAGCTGGTGGGGGGGCAGGATGGAGCTGATGTGGGGGGGGGACAGGATGGAGTGAGGGGGGGGGCAGGATGGAGCTGATGTGGGGGGGGGGCAGGATGAGTGGGGGAGGTGAGCGGGGGGGGGGGGGGCAGGATGGAGCTGGTGTGGGGGGGGGCAAGATGGAGCAGGCGGGGGGGCAGATGGAGCCGGGCGATGGACGGGGGGGCAGGATGGAGCCGGCGGGGGGTCAGGATGGAGCCGGCGGGGGGGCAGGATGGTGCTGGCGGGAGGGCAGGATGGCGGCGGTGGGGAGGGCAGGATGGAGCTGGTGTGTGTGGGGGGGGCAGGATGGAGCTGGTGGGGGCAGGATGGAGCCAGCGAGGGGGGCAGGATGGAGGCAGCAGGGGGCAGGATGTTGATGACGGGGGGGCAGGATGGAGGCAACGTGGGGGCAGGATGGAGCCGGTGGGGGGGCAGGATGGAGCTGGTGTGTGGGGGGGGCAGGATGGAGTGGGCGGGGGGGCAGGATGGAGCTGGTGGGGGGTGCAGGTTGGAGCGGGCGGGGGGGTGCGGGATGGAGGCGGCGGGAGGGCAGGATGGAGGCGGTGGGGGGGGGCAGGATGGAGCTGGTGTGTGTGGGGGGCAGGATGGAGCTGGTGGGGGGGCAGGATGCAGCTGGTGGGGGCAGGATGCAGCCGAGGGGGGGGGGCAGGATGGAGGTGGCGGGGGGGGCAGGATGGTGCTGGGGGGCAGGATGGAGGCGGCGGGGGGCAGGATGGAGCTGGTGTGTGTGGGGGAGCAGGATGGAGCGGGTGGGGGGTAGGATGGAGGGGGGGCAGGATGGAGGTGGCGTGGGGGGGACAGGATGGAGCCGGTGGGTGGGCAGGATGGAGCTGGTGTGGGGGGGGGGCAGGATGGAGCCGGGGGCGGGGGGTTAGGATGGAGCCGGCGGGGGTAGGATGGAGCGGGCGGGGGGGCAGGATGGAGCAGGTGTGGGGGGGGCAGGATGGAGCCGGCGGGGGGCCAGGATGGAGCTGGTGTGGGGGGGTAGGATGGTGCAGGCGGGGGGTGCAGGATGGAGCCAATGGGGAGGCAGGATGAAGTGGGGGGAGGGCTATGGAGGGGAGAGGGGGGGCAGGTTGGAGCCGGTGGGGGGTAGGGGCAGGATGGTGGTGGCAGGGGGAGGGGCAGGATGGATGAGAGGATACACAGGCGTGTGCCGGCTTGCAGGACCTGTTGGTGCCTGGGAAACCAATCAGGTGATCCCAAGCAACCACAGGTCCTCAAGGCATGGAGCTAGAGGAGGTAGATGGAGGGCGCCGGCGGATGGGTGAGTATCCTCTATGAGATTTTTTTTTATTAGAAGCAAGCGGGGGGGGGGCCGCAGGACCCGTGGGGGGGCAGGACGACCCGCGAAGGGCGCGGGGGGGCAGGAGCAGCCGCGAGGGGGGGCAGGAGCAGCCGCGGGGGGGGGGGGGGCAGGAGCAGCCACGGGGAGGCAGGACGACCCGCAGGAGGCCCGGAGCAGTGGCGGGGGGGCAGGACGACCCGCGGGGGGGCCCGCAGGAGCCGTGGGGGGGCAGAAACAGCGGCGGGGGGCCCGCAGGAGCCGCGAGGGGGCAGGAGCAGCCGCGGGGGGGGGGGGCCGCAGGAGCGGGGCGAAACTTCCAAGAGTGGAACGTTCTTCCGCCGCTTCCTGTAGCCGGGCGTCGCCCGGCTAGCCCTCAGCGGTGACGTCACCACCATGGTCCAGAGACCATCACGGAAGTAACCTTCGGGTTTTCCGGAAGTGGCCTTCAGCTTTTTTATATTAGATACACACACACATATACAGTATACAGACACACACACACACAGTATACACACACACATATACAGTACAAACAGTATACACACATACAGTATACACACATATACAGTATACGCACACATACATACAGTATACACACATACAGAATACACACATATATAGTATATACAGACATAGACAGTATACACACACACAGTATACACACACATATTCAGTATACAGACACATACAGTATTCACACATATACACAGTATACACATACAGTATACACACATGCAGTATACACACACATATACAGTATACACAAACATACAGTACACACACACACATATACAGTATACACACACACAGTATACACACATATACAGTATACACACACATATACAGTATACACAAACATACAGTATACACACACATACAGTATACACACACATACAGTACACACATATACAGTATACTCACACACATATATACAGTATACACACATATACAGTATACTCACACACACATACAGTATACACACATATACAGTATACTCACACACACATACAGTATACACACACATACAGAATACACACATATATAGTATATACACACATATAGAGTATACACACACACATACAATATACACACACATATCCAGTAGACATACACATAAAGTATACACACACATACAGTATACACACATATACAGTATATACAAACATATACAGTATACACACACATATAGAGTATACACAAACATACAGTATACACACACACATACAGTATACACACACAAATATACAGTATACACACAGTATACAGACACACACATATATACAGTATACACACACATATAGAGTAAACACAAACATACAGTATAGAGACATATACAGTATACACACACATACAGTATACAGACACACATACAGTATACAGACACACATACACAGTATACACACATACATTATACACACACACATACAGTATACACACACATATATACAGTATACACACACACATACAGTATACACACACATACAGTACAAACACACATATACAGTATACACACACATACAGAATAAACACATATAGTATATACACACATATACAGTATACACACACACACACAGTATACATACACACACACACACAGTATACACACACATACAGTATACACAGACACATACAGTATACACAGACACATAGAGTATACACACACATAGAGTATACACACACATATTCAGTATACACATATATTTAGTATACACACAGACAGTATACATATACAATATACACACACACATATGTACAGTATACACACACATATACAGTATACAGAAACATACAGTATACACACATATACAGTATACACACACATACAGTATACACACAGACATACAGTATACACACACACACATATGTACAGGATACACATATATAGAGTATACACACACACATATACAGTATACACACATATACAGTATACACATATATACAGTATACAGACACACATATACAGTATACACACACATACAGTTTACACACACACACATACAGTATACACACACACATACAGTATACACAGACACATATACAGTATACACATATATACAGTATACACACACACATATATAGTATACACACACACATATACAGTATACACACACACATATACAGTATACACACACATATACAGTATATACACACACATATACAGTATACACACACATACAGTACACACACATACAGTACACACACATACAGTATACACACACACATATACAGTATACACGCACATACAGTTTACACACACACACATACAGTATACACACACACACATACAGTATACACAGACACATATACAGTATACACATATATACAGTATACACACACATACAGTTTACACACACACATACAGTATACACACACATACAGTATACACACACACATACAGTATATACACACATATATACAGTATACACACACATACAGTATACACACACATACAGTATACACAGACATACAGTATACACACACACACATACAGTATACACACACATACAGTATACACAGACATACAGTATACACACACATATACAGTACACACACACATACAGTATACACACACATACAGTATACACACACACATACAGTATAGACAGACACATATACAGTATACACATATATACAATATACACACACACATATACAGTATACACACACACACACACATACAGTATATACACACACACATACAGTATACACACACATATACAGTATACACACACATATACAGTATACACATATATACAGTATACACACACACATATAGAGTATACACACACACATATACAGTATACACATGTATACAGTATACACACACATATACAGTATACACACACATATACAGTATAGACACACACACATATATAGTATACACACACAGACACATACAGTATACACACACATACAGTATACACACACACATATAATCTCACTCTTCAGTGCAGGAGACTGTGTATGAAGAAGATCTCCTCTCTATCTGTGTGTGATCAGAGCTGTCTCCTCAGCTCTGCAGCATTTCCGGTCCCCTGAAGACTACATCTCTCATCATGCACCGCGGTTCCTCCCTTGTGACGCCATGATCCTGGAAGTAGTGAGGAATCTAAGGTGGAGGTGGCATCCAGCCTATTATTGTGTGATTGGGGTGGTCCCCTTGGGCTTGTTCCGGCCACCCCTGGGCTCAGCAGACACCTTAATGGATGCGGCTGGGGCCGGGTGTGTGGTGCGGACACGCCCCTTAGTTACCCGACCGCGGCCTTGGTTACCAAGCTCTCCGGGGAGCATGGAGGGGAGACCGGGGAGCGTGGAGGGGAGACCGGGGAGCGTGGAGCGTGGAGGGGAGACCGGGGAGCGTGGAGGGGAGACCGGGGAGCGTGGAGCGTGGAGGGGAGACCGGGGAGCGTGGAGCGTGGAGGGAGATGACCCTAACGCACTTCCGTAAGTTTGGCAGCCACGTCCAGCCACGTCCACGACGACGGAAGTAGCGACGAAAATGAAGGAAGTGCGCTACGGCAATTATATATTAGATGTAAATAACGATCATGTCTTTTTGTACATTGTGTTGACTGTATGTATTCTTTTAAATTTACAGCAACAGGCGTGACCAAGGTCCAAGTAGGCCGAAATGCGTTGCTGCAGGTTGCTATTCAAATAAAATCCAGTTGTTATCACATGATACAGAGAGTGTGCGATTGTTCTCTTCAATATTTTGTATGTGTTTGTGTTTGGGCTGCCATTGTTTTCAATGGGATTCGACGGTGTTCGACGAACATTCGATGAACAAACGCCCAGTTTGGCGAACCGAATCAAATTAGAACACTAAGGTGGTGGCTCATCTCTAGTCCCAACTGAAATCATCGCATATAGGATAGCTATTTTTTCAGGTGGAATAGACAGAATGGCCTATCTGGTCACATGCAACTCAACATTTTGTGGATAGGAGAGCTGTGCAGTCTGTGAGGAAGGCAAAGAACCTGTAATTTTTATTAGAAAGGGCCACAAAATCAAATCACCCACACATTTGTAACAATATATATAATGAGGCTAAATTCCCTAAGTATAAGCCAATATGGTTTGAGGCACGAGGAGAAAGAAAAAAAATATTTATCAGTATTCTCAAATTAACCAAAAAAGCTTGGTTAATTTACTTCAATTAAACTATAGACTGATGTGTGGGGGGGTTTACCAGTGGCTGTTTCATTAATATTTTGCACGTGTGCCTTTCTCATAGGTGTCGGCTTAATTTGTGTGGTGACATGGTTTACATAAGTATGCCCGCCTTTTTTTCTGTAAAGCTTTTTTTTTTATTATTCTATATTTATTTTCAGTTAATTGCTTTTGAATTTAGCATAGGGATTGAGGACACTTGATATAGGATGTGAGCCTGTGTATTATAGTCAAAATATCCATCAGTACCTCATGCTTTATATCTTTTTTTTTACACGTTTCCATTTTTATGCAGAGGGCATCCATGGTGGTGTGGTAATTTGGGGCGTACAAATGGAACTGAAGGAATAATAGGATTGTTGGTAACAGGTTTTTATCCAGATAACAATGCATCTCCCATAGTGGTGTGACTGGCACCCTATGCAAGTTTCTGTGCATTAAATTCTAGGCACCCCTACCCCAAATATGTATTGTATTTGCAAGTGTTTTTTTCATTAGCATTTTGCACTTGTGTTGTCCCCACATTTAACATGGAGGCCTGCTGCTTTTTGTGCATTTGTGTTGGGACAGGGTATTAATAAGTATGAGTGCTTTTTTCTGTTATTTTTTTCCATTTTTAACCTTTTTCAGTGAATTGATATTAGTGGGTAAGGAAGAAAAAAATGGAAATGTTCCATCATACGGTACACACTAAAAGACTGTACTGTTGCACTTAAAGTCTGCCTACTACAGTGTATGAGAATTACCGTATTTTTCACTTTATAAAACACACCTGATTATAAGTCGCACCCTAAATTTGGTGAAGGAAAAGAGAAAAAAAAAAATTGTAATGTTAAATGGGGTCCATCTTCTAATGCCAGTGTCCATCTTAAAATCAGTATATATGTCCCCCACCCTGGTACATGATCCCCCTATCCTTGTGCATAGCCCCCTCATCCAGGTATGTAGCCCCCCATCCAGGTATATATGTCCCCCAACCTTGTACATAGCCCCCCATCCTGGTACATGGCTCCCATCCTGGTATATGGACCCCAATCCCAGTATATATATTCCCCATCCTCGCACATAACCCCCCATCCTGGAACATGACCGCCACACTCTAGTACATAGCCTCCACATTCTGGTATATAGCCCTCCATCCTGGTACATAGTCCTCCATCCTGGTATGCATGTCCCCCATCCTTGTACATAGCCCCCCATCCTGGTATATAGCCCCCCATTCTGGAACATAGCCACCATCTTGGTATATAAGTAACACATACTTGTACATGACCCATCCTGGTACATGACCCGCCATTCTTTTACATGACTGCCCTATCCTGGTGTAAAGCCCCCATTCTGGTACATAGCCCCCTCATCCTGGTACATAGCCCCCCCCATCCTGGTATATATGTCCTCTATCCTTGTACATGACCTCACCATTCTGGTACATAGCCCACTCATCCTGGTACATAGTCCCCATCCTGGTACATAGGCCCCCTATTCTGTTGCATAGCTCCCATCCTGGTACATATCCCCCCATCCTACTGCATGGCCCCCCATCTTAGTATATATCCCCCATCCTTGTACATGTCCCCCTCCTCCTGGACCCATAGCTTACCAAGGTGGGGTTGTGGTGATGGTGTGGGAGATGCCGGAGGCAAGTTTCACTGGTCCATGGAGGGTGGGGGCAGAGCTGCAGTTTAGAGCTGCAGGGGGCATTACAGCATACAGTGGGGGACGCCAATTTCCATGTGCCTGATTTCATTCCCAAGCTGCAACTGAATGCTATAGGTTGAGACTTCTACAAAATGGCCATGGAAGCGGTGCATATCTTAGATGCAAATCTGCATCCATTTTATGGAAGTCCCAACCTCTAGCATTCACTTGCAGTTTGGGAATGAATCCAAGCCCATGGAAAATGGCGGCTTTCACCGCATGCTGCAACCCCCCCTGCAGCTCCGGGCTGCAACTTTACCCCCACCCTCGTGGATCTGTGAAACCTGCCTTTGGCACTGCTGCTCCACCACCGCACCACCCCCCTCAGTAACATTGTTTTTTTAAACACAAAATTCAGATTGTAAAATGCACCCTTGCTTTAACCCTAATTTGGGGGTAAACAGTGCTTCTTATATTCCAAAATAAATGGTAAATTAAAAAAATAAATAAAACACGCTATAGAGAATATTTAAATAAATACCCCTACTAAATAACATAATATTAATTTTTCCAAAAAAAACGTGAAGCACTAGCTATGTGGTTGAATATCATTCATTCATCAGATTGAGATGTAAAAACCACATTTGGCTCTCTTTTTACGCAGCACATACAAGTCAGCTGTGTGACAAATGCATATGATGTTAAGGGTGTGTTGATTGAAATTGTCTTTTGACAGAAAATCCTAATCTGTGTACTTCAGAATTGAACATGTTAATCTGAATTATAACAATCTATCCAGCAGAAAATATCTGTCATTGTTGATATGGGTACTCTTTATAGGGTAATGTTCCAACTTGACAAACTTCCAGTTTCTTATAACTCGGATAGTAAAGAATTGGAGGTTGTTGAAAGACAGAAATACCCTAGAGTGTGGAAGAATCCAGCAGCATCTGGTATTATTCATGTAGAAAACTTAGTTAAAAATATGAGCCAAGGATTTTTTTTTGGAAGATCATACAGTATTTTTTTGTGTAGATCAAAAATTTAACAATGGTCCTAAGTGTAGGATGATTTCATGTACAAAACAACATTTAGAATAGATTCCTATTGAAAAGAAACACAAAGTTTAACATGATTTTATAAAGCCAGAAAATAGTAACATAAAAGCAGAAATATTTGACAGAAAAGTTTGACTTTTTGTGGATTTAAAACAAGTTAAAACCAACAAGAAGATAAATAGCTATTAACTAACTTAATACTACAATAATATTTATATGGCTAAATATGATTACAATGATAGAGTGTATGTGTGACCACCACTCCACTCACCTCTCTAGATCTGCGGGAGCTAAAGTACACAAGCATGACTGTGGCACTCATGGCAGGCCTCTGCTACCATGGTGCGTTTCGAGTGGTGACCTGCCTGAACAGGCATGCGTGCCAGTCTTTGTCAATTATGGGGTTAATAATAAAAATTAAATAAAGAAAAATAAAAAAAGGTCCGTGATGCCAATTGGGATATTTTGCTGGGATATGGCAGACACTGCAGAGGGTCTCTGGAAGTTAGATAGTAATGAGCAGTGCAGATGGTTAACCATTCCCAACTAGGGCTGGCTCCCAAGGAAGTTATAGTCTGTATATTGAAACAAAGAATAAGCAGGAGACAGTGCAAACAGCTTTACGGTTTACTCCAGTCTGCAGGCAGTTTCATAGGTTACAGTACACCACTTACCAGGTTTCCAGTCTGGCCTGCATGATGGGTACTTGACTCTTCTGCTAAGTTTTAGTGTGGCCTTCCTGCTGCTGAATCCTCTTCTGGGACAAAAGGTTTCGTAGAGTCTGAAACTTCCAATACCACCAAGTATTAGCTCTGTGGCAAATTGGCAGCTTGGTTCCTGTGGAGAGACTTGCTTACAGCAGTTCCCCCTCTGAGACAAGGGTCACAAAGAGGAATCTGCGTTTTTGTGGCTTCTGAAAAACAGATCCGTTTTTTTTAGGTGCCAATAGTGTCTCCTGAGTTCCTGGCCGTTTTCTGGACTTAGTCATTTTTTCCCCAAAAACGCATATGCGTTAACACATGGTACCTATAAGTACCATGCGTTAACGCATGCGTTTCCCATAGGGCCCCATTTTAAAAAAAGCATACATTTTTTTACTGCACCGAAAAACGTTGCTAGCAGCGTTTTTGGAGCCCAGGAAAACCGGATGGCAGTTTCTGAATAACGCAAGTGCACCTAAGTGCACCATCCGTCAACGGATTTGTTTTTGGGAGTTTAAAAAAAAAAGAATTTTTCCTCACTAAAAACAGTTCAGAAGCAAAAACGGCTGGGCTGTGTGACCCTAGCCTAAGCCTCTTATGCTGCTGAACTTCACGAAAAGAGCACTTCACTGCTGGTTGTCAGAAACCAGTCTCTCCACCACTTACCATCGGACCTTGAGTGGCCTAAGGGCTTATGCCCTGTTTCTTTGCAGCTGTTTCCTGCAGAGAGCTATCAGCTACCCCTAAGTTACCTTCATCTCCTGAGGAAGTGTACAGTGTGTACACGAAACGCGTAGAGTTTACAGTGGAATAAAGAGTTGCTCGGAGTCCATGGGCACGTGGATTTATTATCTTTGAGGACAGTGCGATCGTGGAGCCGTTTTTTTCTTTCTCCTTTTATATATTGTCTAATATGAGAGGAAGCACCATGGCTCCCGGCCCTAACCTCGGCACAATCACTGCCGCCACTGCGTGGGCTAATACTTGGTCCCTCAGTGTTGGTGCCCAGAAGCTTTCTTCAGTAAATTTATTTAAAGAAAATGGTTGCAGGTGCATATAGTTTCAGCTGGATTCACCGGTTGTGTGAAACCAGCCTTAGTCATTGCATGTGGTTCAAAATGGGAAGTGACGTTATACTGTTGTAGTCAGCCTGGGCCATCAAAGATCAATGGTTCTCAGTGAAGAACATATTGTATTGTTGTTTTTCATCTCCATAGTGAAGAAGTAAATCTCTCCATTCTGTAGTGTGTAAGCTATTATAGTCAGTGGGGTCCTCTCTCTGTTAGGGTACGCTCATGCTAGTTGTATAAAAAATCAGTGCGATATGAGGTTAGAAAACTTGATAGAGTGTCATGTGTATGTCATGGGAGTGCTATGAGAGTGTGATTGTTTTTCTCGCCTATCATTTGTTTAATATCCACATGCAATGCGTTTTTTTCTCAGTAATTATTATTCTAAAATAATTTACTGAAACAATTACAGTATTCTAGACTACACAATGGCAATGTAGCTTTAAAAAATGTTTTTTTCTTAGCACATTTACTTGCATTAGTTAGTCTCAGCCATTTTATGTGGCCATATGCAGCATGCTGTCATTTTTTCCTAAGGCCGAATACATCTGAGGAAGCAATCACAGAACAGCACTGTCTTATTGATTAACATGGTCTGAGTTTTCTATTGCATTACACTCGTCCATTTTGTACTCTATATGCAGATGAAGTCCATGGAGCCTCGGTAAGAGTCTACAACATGACACCAGCCAGTTATCCCACCAGGGAAGGACCTAGCCCAGGGTATTAGTAGCCCTTAAGTCACTACCCAGCCCTTGCGAGCTTGAAGATATGGCCAGGGGTTTACCACGGACTAGGTATCCAACCTATCAAGCATTGCTCCCACCCAGCCAGAATCCTGCGCCACACTGATGAGGGGCAACAACCCCGAAACAGCTGTCTGTGGTTGGATACCTAGTCCATGGTAAACCCCTGGCCATATCTTCAAGCTCGCAAGGGCTGGGTAGTGACTTAAGGGCTACTAATACCCTGGGCTAGGTCCTTCCCTGGTGGGATAACTGGCTGGTGTCCATGTTGTAGACTCTTAACTGAGGCTCCATGGACTTGATCTGCATATTCAAATTCTAGGGAGCAATGCACCTTTGGTTTCACTGTGTTTGAGTGCTTTAACTGGTGCCCGCAGTGTTATCCTCCACTGGTCTCCACAAGGTCAGTGGTTGCTTTGTGATGTCGGTCTATCAAGCAGTGCTCCCACCCAGCCAGAATCCTGCGCCACACTGATGAGGGGCAACAACCCCGAAACAGGTGTCTGTGGTTGGATACCTAGTCCATGGTAAACCACTGGCCATATCTTCAAGCTCGCAAGGGCTGGGTAGTGACTTAAGGGCTACTAATACCCTGGGCTAAGTCCTTCCATGGTGGGATAACTGGCTGGTGTCCATGTTGTAGACTCTTAACCGAGGCTCCATGGACTTCATCTGCATATTCAAATTCTAGGGAGCAATGCACCTTGGGTTTCACTGTGTTTGAGTGCTTTAACTGGTGCCCGCAGTGTTATCCTCCACTGGTCTCCACAAAGTCAGTGGTTGCTTTGTCATTTTGTACTCTAGCCTGAGTGTTCCCTTACTTGTAGAGTTGCAGAAACTGTGGTGAAGGAAGGAGAGCGCAATAGGGTCTTATCCTTGAGGCAACTCCAATAGAACAATAAAATTAAGCTGCTCACCTGGTAAGGCTGTGAAACCCACAACCAGTGTATAAGTGTGGTATGGCTGCTGCTGTATCAACACTCTACTTTCATGCAGTGGAAACTAGTGATGAACCTAGAAGAGACAGTGTTTTTCTGGATCCGCGCTGCTCATACAATGGAAAGAACACAATTTGACTGAGATGATGGTCAAAATCTTGGCTTTATTCCAACGTGTTTTGGAGCTACACCTTGCTCCTTCACTGTTGGCTCCCTGATGAAGGAGCAAGGTGTAGCACCGAAACGTGTTGGAATAAAGCCAGAATTTTGACCATTATCTCTGACGAATTGTGTTCCCTCCACTGTATGAGCAGAGCAGATCCAGAGAAACACTGTCCCTTCCAGGTTCATCGCTTAATTTTAGAGTGTAACATATTATGATCAGTGGGTTCCTCTCTCTCACTCTCTCCTGTAGAGTGTCAGCTATTATGGTCACCAGGATTCTCTCTCTCTCTACTCTCATCCACGAGTATTTCAGAGTAATTGCAAAATCTCCAGTATTGATTTGTTGACAGCAAATCAAATTTTAGGTGAAAATTCTGCTAAATCAGGAAATTTGAATTTCAAAAGATTCATTTATATTTGGTCATGAATAATGTTAAAAAATAAAAACAATTCGTAAATCATTAAAATAAAGCGATTGAGGGAAGAAAAGCTGACATTTCACTTATGCTTCTAGCCTTAAGCCCCTTTCACATCTGCAGTAGGTGTTATTCGCGGCTGATCCGAGAGATGTTACTGCATCTGCCAGATCTGCCATGTAACGGCTGACTTGCGGCACCGATCTGGCAAGCCCCATTCGTTCTCTATGGGGCTTGCAGTTGGATGCGACAAGTGCGGTATTGCTGAATCCAGCACTTGCGGCACTTGAAGCACCGCAAAAAGAAACGCTGCTAGCAGCATTTTCTTTGCACGGCCGCAAGTGCCGGATCTGCCGGATTCAGCAATACCGCACTTGTCGCATCCAGCCGCAAGCCCCATAGAGAACAAATGATCGGTGCCACAAGTCAGCCGTTACATGGCAGATCTGGCAGATACAGATCTGCCTCGAATTACACCTACCTCACATGTGAATGCACTCTTACTATAGAGAACAAGAGTGTCCATAAAACAGCCATTAATATTGTCCATATGTTCTTATGTTAACATGTACAAGCTTCTCGGTACCAAAAATACTTGAGAAAAGTTGGACGAGTGATATTTGTTTGGCATTCCCTATATCATGCGAGTGCTATGTGAGTGTGTGATTTTTTTTTAGTCGCCTACCATCTGTATTCCATCTTTTTGCAATGCATTGTTTTTCTCAGCAGTTATTAATAAACAATCATTTACAGGACTATTTACAGAGTTCTATGCTATAGAATGGTAATGTATCTGTAAAAACGGAGAGCATACAGATGGCCTGTGTGACGTCCATTTTTTTTCTCGCAACCCTAGACTTGCATTGGTGAGTCTCTGCTGGCTTTTGCAACCATAGGCAGCATGCTGTGATTTTTTTCCCAAGGCTACAAGTAGCTGAGGAAAAAAATTACAGATCAGCACTACCCTATTGTTTGACATTGGTGCGAGGTCAAGCTGATTTTTTATCTGTTTGCACTAAGCGTATTTATATGCAAATGTGAGCTTTATTAACTGATGTTTTCTTTTAGTGACAATAGAAAAAAGCATCAGATAAAGAAGATAAAGATAGAAATGTATGAATTATGCGCCTCTAACTCCAACTCTCAGGAAAACTGAATAACATGGGTCTTGTCTCTTGATGTGTCTAGGCTTATGTGCAGGAAAAGATTTGTAGACTAATTAAAAAACAGTGGCCCTAATCAACTTGTACAAAGACTGCAAAAACTTTATAAATCTATTTGTTTACTTTTTATAGAGCTATGTAACAATTGATATTGATGTAATTTTAGTACTCGCTCATCTTCCCAGTTCTGCTTTTTAAAAAGAGCCTGCCAGCTTATTTTACATTTTATTAGCCAAATCTTTGGTCACTTTAAGATTTAAAGGGGTTTTCCCACAAACAAAGATAATTTAAAAGTTCATTTTAATCAATAGATCACGGAATAATAATAATTTCCACAATTGGATGTGTTTAAAATAAATGTTCCTGTGCTGAGATAATCTTATAAATGTGCTCCTACTATGTACAGTTTCATTTTTGTTTCTGACAGTGCATGGAGCATTGGTTTGATCCTGAGCAGGGAAGGACAAAATAAAGTATACAGACATTACAGCACGGGATCACAAATAATTCTTTCTTTGAGGTAAAGCATTTTTTACAAACTGGCAGAGAAATGTTTTACCTCACAAATGGGAATCAGCTGTGATCCTATGCTACAATGTCTGTATATTCTCTTTGCTTTCTCCCCTGCCCAGGAGAAAGTGGTATGATCAGACCATGTTCCATACAAGGTCTGAAACAAAAATGAAATGTACATAGCAGGGACACATGTATAAGATTATCTCAGCACAGAAACATTTTTTTTAACCACATCCAATTGTGAAAATTATTTATATTCCAAGATCTGTTGATTAAAATTAACTTTATTCATGGGATAACCCCTTTAAACAATGCTCAGTGGACACATGACCAGAAGGAATAAAAATGAAAGTCACAATTTATTAACCTTTTAAAGGGATAAAAATAAATTGTGCCTAAGCACTTAGGGTACCTTTACACATCGCAACATTCCATTTCATTTGCAACTTACTGGTTGCAGTGAAATCATGGACACATTGTTACATTTGTACACGGCAACAAAATGGAGCAATGTCTCCTTGATTTCACTGCAACCTGTAAGTTGCAAGTGAAATTGCATGCAATGTTGTGACGTGTAAAGGTACCCTAACAGTCAGGTAGCTGCCACATATCTACCTGCTGTGCCCGACACCAGTCTACTCCGTTCATCCATGACAGAGCTGTCACAGACCGCTCCTGCCGGGCACAGCATCATGGGGTAAACAGAGCAGAGTTGAAGAGCAGAGCTTTCTTTTCCGCTCTGGTCTGCAGAAGTGAGCGCATAGCTGATTGACAGCGGGATCCTCGCTATCTGATTGGGGGAGCCGACTGTCAATCAGCATGACGTCAGCTATGTGCCAATCTACCAAGGGAAGAACCCACCCCCTCTGTAGTCGTGACATCACCAGAAGCAGCAACATCTCTGACAGAAGCGGTTTGTGACTACCCTGGGTTGGCCAAGCAGACTTCGCGCATGCGCAGATTGCATGCTGCAGTCTGCCTGTGTGAGACCTGTGGCGACCGGAAGTGACGCGATCACGGGATCGCGTTGCAGCGGTGACGTTGCGGGTGCGAGATTTTAATCATGCCCGCACTCTGCAGGCTGTAATGACGCCCATTAGGGCGTAATAGAGCCGTGAGGCAGGGGTAGCGCGACACAGAGGACCCGCCTACCCGTCACAGATGCGTTGAGGAAACACCCTCTGTCATGGATTTTGTAAGTTTGAAAACTACTTTATTTTACTCCTAGATCACTAAAATATGTCACACAGGGATGGCTTAAGCGGCCGTCACACGCTACGATATAGATAACGATGTTATAAACGATGTCGGATTTGCACATCGCCCGACCGATGTGTGAGATCGTTCATCACAACGCTACACCCACAGATATCGCTCAGACGATTCTCCGATGCAGCGATCCAGCGGTCGTATGAGCAATGCACTTATCATCTGTGCACATCGTTTAGCAAACAGTCACACAGAAACCGCGTAAACGATGTTGGGGTAAATTTGGGCGTTTTCCAAAGTTAAATTGGAGCACATAGGCGTGCTACATGGTTTACAAGCCGCGCCCCTCACTACATCATTGGTGGTCAGTACTGCGTCCTCATTGGTCAGATGTCCTTGGAAACATGGCGGCCTCATCTTCAGAATGTCCTGTGATGTGCCTTGCAATGTACATGTGTTTAAACACGATGTGCTATACCACAAAAAATACGTTTATTACTGAAAAAGGTAGAAACCGCTATCCCCCTTGTGCGGCGTGCACAATCCGAACACTTATGCGTTGCTCAATGGTTGTCGGTTTGCCGATCCGTCAAGGACTCACCCTGTAGCGAGCTGTGTGTGCGCGGTGTCTGTCAAGATTGTTTGGGTGTATGACAAGGTGAACACTATAGCAGCCTCATGTACCACGCAGGTTATTTTATCAGGTTCACAAACTTGTGGGTGCACATTAAGTTGTACATGACAATGCGTGATAGTGCAGCCGACGCCTATGTGTGGTGCTGAGGACAGCTCTTCAAAAATGGCGCCCTGTGAGGACAGCCAATGGGAACGCATCATCTTCCCCCAATGCGAGCTAAGTAGAAGCAGCCAATCTGAAACCATTAAGGTTAAATAATCACAACTGAGGAGGCAACACAATGAGAAATTCATGCCAGGCCTACGTGCTAGATTTAGGCATCGCTCAGATCCTAACGTGTAGACGATATCGGTTGTTTAGACACGTCGATTCTGTTTATCTAATGAGTCGACATCGTCAGATGTGAGGTCCGGAGCTCAGATCTCGATCTTGCGATTTGATCATTTATCGTTCGTCGTATCTTGCCGTCACACGCACAGACATCGTTCAAGCGATGTTTAATCTGGCGCGTTCAAGCGATATCTTTCAAGATATCATAGCGTGTGACGGACGCTTTAGATACTAGTGTAAGGCTGCAGGGACAGATATTAAGAGGTTCTGAAGGTGATTTTGGGTGACAGGTTCCCTTTAAAAAATGCTTTGTCACAATTAATTTGCACAGCACTGTAGGTGCCAGCTACCTGCCTGTCAGTGCTTAGGCACAATTTTTTTATTCTGGATATTTTCATTAAGGATCAGGGAATTTTTCATTTATCCCTGCCTTTTATGAGCCATAACGTTTTTAGTTTTCCTATTACTTCACCATAATATGTATTGAAACAAGTGAAAAACATTTCAACAAATCTGATGAAAAAAAAGCAATTGTATAATTTTTTGGCAGATTTTATTTTTACTGCACTCAAATGACCTGAAAATATGATTGTCCCAGTCAATACAATTGCATTGATACTTAAAATGTTTTGATTTTTTTCTACTCAAAGGGCTTTTCCCATGAACAAAGGTAATTTTAAAATTCATTGAATCAATAGATCTTGGAATAATAATAGTTTCCACAATTGGATGTGTTTATTTTTTGTTCCTGTGCTGAGGCTTATACAGTTAGGGCCAGAAATATTTGGACAGTGACACAAGTTTTGTTATTTTAGCTGTTTACAAAAACATGTTCAGAAATACAATTATATATATAATATGGGCTGAAAGTGCACACTCCCAGCTGCAATATGAGAGTTTCCACATCCAAATCGGAGAAAGGGTTTAGGAATCATAGCTCTGTAATGCATAGCCTCCTCTTTTTCAAGGGACCAAAAGTAATTGGACAATGGACTCTAAGGGCTGCAATTAACTCTGAAGGCGTCTCCCTCGTTAACCTGTAATCAATGAATTAGTTAAAAGGTCAGGGGTGGATTCCAGGTGTGTGGTTTTGCATTTGGAAGCTGTTGCTGTGACCAGACAACATGCGGTCAAAGGAACTCTCAATTGAGGTGAAGCAGAACATCCTGAGGCTGGAAAAAAAGAAAAAATCCATCAGAGAGATAGCAGACATGCTTGGAGTAGCAAAACCAACAGTTGGGTACATTCTGAGAAAAAAGGAATTGACTGGTGAGCTTGGGAACTCTAAAAGGCCTGGGCGTCCACGGATGACAACAGTGGTGGATGATCGCTGCATACTTTATTTGGTGAAGAAGAACCCGTTCACAACATCAACTGAAGTCCAGAACACTCTCAGTGAAGTAGGTGTATCTGTCTCTAAGTCAACAGTAAAGAGAAGACTCCATGACAGTAAATACAAAGGGTTCACATCTAGATGCAAACCATTCATCAATTCCAAAAATAGACAGGCCAGAGTTAAATTTGCTGAAAAACACCTCAAGAAGCCAGCTCAGTTCTGGAAAAGTATTCTATGGACAGATGAGACAAAGATCAACCTGTACCAGAATGATGGGAAGAAAAAAGTTTGGAGAAGAAAGGGAACGGCACATGATCCAAGGCACACCACATCCTCTGTAAAACATGGTGGAGGCAACGTGATGGCATGGGCATGCATGGCTTTCAATGGCACTGGGTCACTTGTGTTTATTGATGACATAACAGCAGACAAGAGTAGCCGGATGAATTCTGAAGTGTACCGGGATATACTTTCAGCCCAGATTCAGCCAAATGCTGCAAAGTTGATTGGACGGCGCTTCATAGTACAGATGGACAATGACCCCAAGCATACAGCCAAAGCTACCCAGGAGTTCATGAGTGCAAAAAAGTGGAACATTCTGCAATGGCCAAGTCAATCACCAGATCTTAACCCAATTGAGCATGCATTTCACTTGCTGAAATCCAGACTTAAGACGGAAAGACCCACAAAAAGCAAGACCTGAAGGCTGCGGCTGTAAAGGCCTGGCAAAGCATTAAGAAGGAGGAAACCCAGCGTTTGGTGATGTCCATGGGTTCCAGACTTAAGGCAGTGATTGCCTCCAAAGGATTCGCAACAAAATATTGAAAATAAAAATATTTTGTTTGGGTTATGTTTATTTGTCCAATTACTTTTGACCTCCTAAAATGTGGAGTGTTTGTAAAGAAATGTGTACAATTCCTACATTTTCTATCAGATATTTTTGTTCAACCCTTCAAATTAAACGTTACAATCTGCACTTGAATTCTGTTGTAGAGGTTTCATTTCAAATCCAATGTGGTGGCATGCAGAGCCCAACTCGCGAAAATTGTGTCACTGTCCAAATATTTCTGGCCCTAACTGTACATGTGCCACTGACTCACCGTGGCCGGGACTTCGGTTTAGACAGGCGTTTTCTTCTTCCTTCTTGTGACGGATGGACCACGCCTGCCGGTAGTGGGGCCCAGTGGTACAGATCAAAAAGAAGAGACGTCTTGTAGGAACAGATTAAGGGGTTAATTGTTTCGAGACGCCACCTATGAGAGTTTCAGTAACTGTACCGACGCTGCGGGGCCTCCGGGGGATTGAATGCAGCAAGATGGAATGCTCCCCACAGGCTGAGCGGTGATCCCCGGAGCCAGAAGCCGCAAAAGATGTTGTGAGGCAGCTGCGGTTACCTTAATGTGCGGATAAGCAGTTCATAAGAAGGCACGGACACTATAAGTCTCTGTAACGGTTTCTTTACTGTAACCAGTAGGCAGTACATGGTATACAGGTTGTAGGTAGTGGACCAGGTGGACTCAGCAATGACCAGTGTGTTCTCAGAGATCTGCGGTGTTCCTCCATTCTAACTAAGTACTGTGCCGTTGTCGCCCAGGAATACCAGATCGGGTACAGGGAGGCTGCTTGAATGCCCTATCCGGGGTATATGTTCTGGATGCTTTGGGGAGCCTTGGGTCCCTTGGTGGGTACACCGTTGGTTAGATGACTGGATTTGGCGATGGTGGGGTGCTCCTATAAAGCGATCCCTCCACTCCTCTGGTTCGCATAGCAGAGCTGGACTACTGCTAGCTTCGGTACCAGCAAACCGGCTGTAGACGGGCAGGGGATGATTTTGGACCCGCATGTTGATGCCCGGGTGATGGTAGGGAGACGGCCAGGGAAGGTGGCCAGGGGGTCACACGGAACTGTGCAACCCCCTCTCCTAGGTTGCAGAGCTGGGAATCTGCAGAAGGTCTTCTACGTTGCTCTTACACTCCCAGACTAGACTCTTCTCTTCTAGCTGGACTAAACTTCTACTACACACTAACACTACACTCCGCCCACCAGGACCTGATTGGCCCTCTATACTAGGTGATGCATTTAGGGTATGGATCTCTGAGTTAACTGTGTGATTGCTGGTTCAGAGAATATTGCTGCTGCATTTATGGCTGCAATACCCTCCTGTGACGCACTCGGTGCGGGGCGCCACACCACTGTTATATATTGTGTAATGGCTGTGTCTGACCATGCACGTAGCATGATTTGATCCTGGGCAGGAAGCAAAAGAGTATACCAACATTACAGCACAGTGTCATACTGTAGCTGATTCTTTTTTGGAGGTAAAACATTTCCTTGCCTGTTTAAAAAAATTTTTATCTCAAAGAAATAATTATTTCAATCCCATGCTGTAATGTCTGTATACGCTTTTGCGTCCTCCCCGTCCAGGATCAAACCATGCTTCGTGCACGGTCTGACACATCCATTACACAGTATACTGCACGCCACATATATAATTTTAAACATATACTATTGTGTGAGCTTATTATTATTCCATGATCTATTGATTAAAATGATTTTTCAACTTACGGTACCTTTATTTGTGGGAAAACTCCTTTAAGTGATATAAAAATTGAATATTGTGAAAAAAAAATTTTGATTTGTGTCATCATTTACTGCTACCTGAAATGCCTTTATTTATTCAGTTGATGGGGTGAAGTGAGGACTCCTTTTTTTGTGTGGTGAGCTGACGTTTTTATTGGTAGCAGTTCTCTGTATATACAATGCTTTAATTGCTTATTGTTCCATGCGGCTGTTATTTTCCATGCGGCTTGGGGCTTTTCGAGGAGGATACGGTTTTGTCTGATTTTTGCATTGGACACAAAACCGGAGTCTGCAGCATTTTTCGTGTCCGATGCAAAAATCGGACAAAACTGAATCCTCCCGGATCCTCCCAGATCCATCACCCATAGCATGGGAGTCTATGGGTGCCCGATGTGGCAGAAAATCATGCTGGGTCTCAGACACCTGGTGCTGAAAGAGCGACGGATGTTAAAAGCAGCCGCCGCTGAATTTCAGCACCTGGAGAGCTCAACTGCTGAAATTTCAGCACCACTGCCAGCTCCCCTGCTGCCGCAGTGCTGAAATTTCAGCACTGGACAGAGCCAGCAATGAAGCCAGCAAAAAGCAGGATCGGAGGGGAGATTTGCCCTCCATTTCTGCTCGTCTGTGGCTGTCAGGTTCTGTCCGGTGCATCCTGCATAACACAAGACAGAACCTGACAGGTAAAAATCGTGGTGAAACCGGCCTAAGAGGGGACTTCAGCAAACCTGACAGTCATAGTAAACAATCCATTACTAGTGCTCATTCAACTTAAATGGTAATGTAAGAGGATAACAGCTGCATTTAAATGGTTAAATGGCCTCTTAGGGTACCTTTACACGCCGCAACCACGGGAGACAATTTAGGCGGCAATATTTCTCGCTGGCTGATTGCCGCCAAATTGCCTCCTTATTGCAGCGTGTACATAGTGAGTATAGCGAGCACGATTATTAAGGTACTCGCTCATCCCTACCTGACAGCTCCAGTCCTGTTTTCTGCTGGATCAGGACTGTGCAGCTAATGCCGCTGTCCAGTCCTGAAATGTCTGAATGACGGCTTGCGGGGAGCTAGCCGCAGTCCTGAATTTTCTGAACTTCAGCACCCGTCGTCCGGGAGCCAGATCAAATTTTCTGTCAGATCTGGTGCGATTTGGCGCCCATACTGTCCCATGTTAGAAGACACAGGATCGCACCGTATACGGAAGGATCCGGGTGGATCCTATTTTGTCAGATTTGTGCCCTGGACACAAAAACACTGCAAGCTGCGATTTTGTGTCCGGGGAAAAATAACGAATTATCCCAGATCCTCCCTGACAGCAAGGAATCGGATGGCAAATAGCTGTCATCCAGCCCCATCTGGCCCCATAGGAGTACTATAGGGCCAAAATCGGATCCAGGACTGTCCAGTTCACACCGGACAGCCCCGGATCCATAAAACCGTGGTGTGAAGCCGGCCTCAGACTTTTCAGGGAAAAATGCATGTATAACATGTGCTGGCTTCACTCTTAAATAAGATCCACCTGATTCACACTTGTTTCTTCACAGAATGATTGACCTCACTAATTGAACTCCGCACTGCTGTTATTTTGAACACACCCCTTTTCAATGAATTTTTCAAATACACAGACTCAAGAACATGCAGATCATGAATGCTGAGTCTGTTGGATTTCTGTGAATCTACTGCACCAACTGGTAAATTGTTTGACAAGTTAATATAATTTATACCAAAAACAATATATGAAAACTATATCTGCTGCCTTCTTACTTCTATGAGAAAGTTTTGTTTACTTCTATGGGAAAGTTGGGGGAATATGCCAGGAGATTTTCTCAGTATAGACGCTGACAATAAAAGTCCGAAATGGATATGTATGCCAAGAATATAGAATGTTTGGCCATACATTCCAAAAAATATAGTTGTGCATCACAGGGGGTATAAAATAAACCAATAACACAAAAAACAAATGACATGGGCACCATACAGGGTAACATCTGACACTAATTGGAGTAAAACTAAAATGAAATTGCTTATACAAAAATTGGCACAATTCTATTGGGAAAATGTTATTAATTCTGATTTGTTGAACCACAAAACATCCCATGTCTGTGTGAATGTCCTGTGTTTTAACCATACAAGAAGTTGTTCTTCATCTCTTTGGGTGGTAAACTTCCTTTTAGTAAGTGGAAAACTAATAGTTGCAGATGCTAAAAATGGAGCACAAGCAGTTCATAACTGCTATGTGAACCACTAAATGTGATGCTGAATCTACAGACACAAACACCAAGAGATGCAGTAAATTTATATATTTTAACCCCTAGACGACAGCCTTACGTCTCTAGACGTCGGCTGTCGTTACCCCCGTGTTTGGAGTGAGCTCCGGCGTGGAGCTCACTCCAAACCTCCCACATCTCAGCTGATCTCACTAGCTGAGATGTGGGAGAAACAGCACCAATCGGTCCCGCCACCGATCGGCACTGTTTAACCCCTTAGATCCCGCCATCAATCTCTGAGAGCGGGATCTAAGGGAGCCGGAGCGTGCAGCGCGCGCTTACCGGGCTCCAGGGGAGATCTCGCGATAGTATCGCGGGATCTCCCGTGCTGATGTCACAGGCCAGGGTCCTGGCTTGACCCTGGAACCTGTATGGAGAATTTCCTGCTTGTGGTTGGCAGAGGCTGCCAACCACAACAGGTCCGCGATTCTGACACATACAGAGGAGCTGCAGCTCCTCTGTATGTGTCAGAAGCGATCGGACTGTGCAGCAGGGTGCCTCTCTATGGGGCAGTGTAAAATTAAGAATTAATAAACAAATAAAGTTTTTACAAAGTTGAAAAAAAAAAAAAAAACATAAAAGTTCAAATCACCCCCCTTTTCTCCCATCCACAATAAAAGTATTAAAAAATTAAATAAAATACACATATTTGGTATCACCGTGTTCAGAATCGCCCGATCTATCAATATAAATAATCAAATAATGAGAGCCGTAAACTGCGTAGCGCAAAAAATGGTTCAAACGCCAAAATTACGTTTTTTTGGTCGCTGTAACAATGCTAAAAAATGCAATAACGGGCGATCAAAACAGCGCATCCACCCAAGTATGGTATCATTAAAAACGTCAGCTCGAGACGCAAAAAATAAGCCGTCACCCAGCCCCAGATCCCGAAAAATGAGGACGCTATGGGTCGCAGAACATGATGCAAAACGTGCAATGTTTTTTTTTTTCATGCTTTTGAATTTTTTTCCACCACCTAGATACCAGTAAAGGTATACATGTTTGGTATCTACAAACTCGTACTGACCCGAGGCATCGCACCGTCATGTTGGTTTTACCATATAGTGAACACGGCGACTAAAAAATCCAAAAAACAAAAGTGTAATTGCACTTTTTTTGCAATTTCACTGCACTTGGAATTTTTTTGCAATTTCCCTGTACATTAAATGGTAAAACAAATTATTGCATCTGAAAGTACAACTCGTCCCGCAAAAAACAAGCCGTCATATGTCTATATTGACGGAAAAATAAAAACGTTATGGCTCTTGGAAGCCGAGGAGCGAAAAAATGAAAATGAAAAATGACAAATTTCTTCGTCATTAAGGAGTTAAACTTGTAATCCATATTGCCCCAAAACATACATACATAAATATTATATTCTAGTATTACTATAGGTGAAATTTTTAGCAGATAAGCCGTGGCGTAATCATACATTTTTTCATTTCCTAGACAGTATATTGATTGCCTTTGACTTTAGAGACTGATACCCTGGAAGTGATTTCCCATCTTAAGAAAACCCTTTTAAAAAATTATGAATTACATATAGATGTAAGTCTAACTAAAAATAGTACTAAAGTTCCATGAGCTTGACTTTATGCTTTGTCTTATGAAAGAACTCTAAGGGCCGCCTTTTACGTCGCGATATCGCAATGCAACATCGATAAAAAGTCACGTGGTACGCCCGTTGCAGTTGATATCGTTTGTGCGTTGTGTCGTGTAAATGGGCAATGCGACGTGAAAACAACCTAACTACGATATTGCATGAAGATAGTGCAAGCCCTTCAACTGTACAATATTGTATATGCGATGTGGAATGATCGTGTTGTGTGACAGCGCAACTACGAATTGGAGTGCAACTTCCCCTGTTCACTACAATGTTAAATGGTCATACCCTGGGTTGCTCATACACAGCGTGGGAAAGGGGCGTACACCATCGTAATTGCGTTGCCTGCCGATATCTCCCTGTGTGACATTTACTATGCGATCTTGGACAAGTGCCAAAAACGTGCGCGCTCCCGTGAAATCGTATGCAATATCGAAGCGATATTGCGACGTGTAAAGCGGCCATAAAAGAATTCTCATTCATCCTTATAGCAATGAGTAGTACCCTACCCTACCTGGAAAAAAATGTAGAACATTTTATGGAATTCTTATGTCGTCAAACAATTCAGAAGAAAAGGGCCCACATTATGTTACTCATTGCTGAAGATTGACAGAGCTGACAATGGCTCACATGATTCCAGATGTGGCCGCATAGTAGAGATGAGCAAACCCTTTAGTGTTCTGTTCTCCGAATAGGGTGTTCGGTGAATTGTTTGCCGAACAGTCTGTCGATCTCCCGAGCCTCATTCTAATCAATAGCAGGTAACATGAAACACATAGAAAAGACCTTTAAAGGTGTCCAAAAGCTGTCAAACTGCTCATATTAGTGCCTGACACCAGGAAAAGGGACAATAATCTACCTACATTACAATGTCATGGCGTAGAATGGGTGCATGAGATGCGGTCAACCCTACACACTCTGTAAAATCAGTTAAAAACTCATCAATTGAAACAAAATGATATAACGTAAAATGGCTGCCGTACCAGAGAGAGCAATTCAAACAAGAAACAATTAGGATACACTACTTATCATTACACATCTACTGACACTGCAATCTAACTCCTCAAACTTATAATAAGTCTATAGCTTGCTGCTTGTATTTCAACACAATATCTGAACTTTCTATCCAGAAAAGCGCAGAGCTGGGAACAACTAAGATCCTAGGCAGGAACCCTAAAAGTATTGGGCCTCTGGTAGAGGACCTGCAAACGAGGAAGGACAGATGACAAGTTCAACCCCACAGGGGATGATAAGGTAAAAAAAAGGAAAATCTATCTATAGATTGATCTATTATCTACATAAAACACTTATAAGTTTGATATCACAGTAATTGTACTGATCTGCAACATCATACTGACACATCATTTTCAACATATTAATAATGATAATAATAATAATTTTAATTTATATTATGCCAAGCATAACAGAAAATGTTTGGGTCCTCAAATCCATCATATTGTCTGAAAAACCTATTTTTGTTGCATTAATAGTTGTACTAAAATATAACGTAAATACAGTGGAACTTTGATTTACGAGCATAATCTGTTCCGGGAGTATGTTTGTCATTTAAATCGCTTGTATAGCAAAGCAAATTTTCCATAAGAAATAATTAAAACACCGAGAATTTATACCACAACCCCAAAATATCTACTGTATTGATATACATGCGCATACAGAACTGTAAAATTAATACCGTAATACAAAATATTGTACAGTAAAACATAAAAACATAATCATGGACTTCCAACCCCCATCATAATCATGCAACTGCCAATATCCCCATCAACCCCATGCAGTCCCCATCATCCTCTTGCAGCCCCAAACATCCCAATCCTCCCCTTGCAGCCCCCATCATCCCCATGCAGCCCCCTATATCCCAATCATTCCCATGCAGCCCCTATCATCCCCTTGCAGACCCCATCATCCCCTTGGAGCACCAATAATCCACTTGCAGCCCCCAATAATCTTCCCATCATCCCCTTGCAGCGCCATCATCCTCTTGCAGCCCTTATTGTCCCCATGCAGCCCCCATCATTATCTTGCAGTCCCATCATTCCCATACAGTCCCCACTAACTCCATCATCCCAATGCAGCCCACATCATCCCCCTGCAGCCCCATCATCCCCATGCAACCCCCAAAATCCTCATGCAGGCCACAATATCCCCATCATTCCCATGCAGCCCCTATCATCCCCTTGAAGCCCCCATCATCCCCTTGGAACCCCCAACATACCCATCATCCCCTTGCAGCCCTCAGCATCCCTATGCAGCCCACAATACACACAGATACACACAAACACACACACTCTCTCACACTCTCAGTTTCACTCTCACACACTATCACCGATCTGCCGCTGTGTCACTGTATTCTGGGCTGCTGAGCACTGCACTGAGCTCTCTCAGCCACCGTGAATGTACAGTAAGCTGTCGCTAATCAGACGCTGGCAGCTGCTGGCATCTGATTTCCCGGTGACTGCTGGCTGCTGCTGATGTGGCGCCCCTGCGGGTCCAGTCACCACAGAGGTACTGCATCCCTGTTAGGGTGTAGTATCCCACTCACTGGTAAGGGAAGTATAGACTAGTGCCAGGACACTCAGACCACATTAGGAATGATTGTAGTGGGGTTGGGTGGTGAAGGGAGTTAGTTAGTGGGAGCACTTTGGGAGGAGTAAGGTCAGAAGGAACACATGGATGTGTGGATGATATGGAACACGTGACAGAGAGCATAAATAGAGCAAGAAACATCTAAAATGTAGGAGATGACAGTGAGAAGAAAGACACCTAACAGAGAGAGTGACAAATGAGGAGAGATGGTAGAACAGCTGAGGAGAAACCATTGAACACCAAGGTCGAGTTGGAGGGCCACTAGAGAATATACGCCTGAGAAGTGTCCACAGGACTGGAGCAAGTGGGAGCTCGTCCTAAAGCTGAACCCTAGAGCAGAACAGCACCCAAGTGGCTCCGGGAGGAAGAGGAGGTCACAGAGGCATGGGAAGTGAGCAATACACCTGTGGGACTTGCATCCATTGTCAAGCGCAGGCAAGTGGAGGGACTAGGATGAAAGGAACACCAGGAACCCAAAATACTAGTGGAGGAGACCAGGCTCAGCTAGCAACCCGGAGTTGTGCCACTTCCAAGGTGACCCAGTCGACAACCGCACACATCCTCTGAAAAGGTGGTAACCATAGGGCTAAGGGGAGACACTGCAGGGGAACCCCTAGGAAAAGCCCACAGTCCCTGGCTCCGAGCTCTGTGTGGCAAGGCGCAAGGCAAGAAGGGCGAAGTAAGCGCTGTGTGGGATGACCTGGAAAGGACAGAGAAGGGGTGCCGGTTATGTACCATTCTATTACCAGTGAGTGGCTGAATCCCTGCCTCTGAGAACCCAGTGCTCAGCAGCTGCTGTACCAAAGACTGTGAGTAAAAGAACTAAAGACTGCAGCCTACTGTGTCTGTGAACATTCTTATGCGTCAAAAGCACCAGAAACACTACTACCAACTCACTCCAAGTACCTTCACGCTAACCTAGGGAATCAGCCCTACCCGTAGAGGACTTAAGAACATTGCTGCCTTACAACCATCGGCCCCTAGGTAGACTGTCAAGCATGCGCGCCCATCTATAGCCACAACCTGTGGGTGGGTCTGTTATGAACTGATGACTCAGGAGTAACATTTAGATTTCATAGAATCGTTGGTAACTGTACTGACCGCAATCCCTGACTACACACCGCCACTAGAAGTAGCCGTGAGATGTAACTAACTAGACTCCTAGACACCTCTGCACAGTCGGAGAACTAACTGCTCCTAAAGATGGATGTAGGAAAAGCTATCTTGCTCAGAGCAGAACCCAAAAGAATAGCAAGCCCACAGATATTAACTGGGAAACAAGAGAAAGAAAAACAAACACAGGCAGAGTAAAAGGTTTAGCAAATGAGCAAACTAGAAAGACAGGAAGAATACTATTATGGTCAGTATAAAACACTATAAAAAAAACCACCAACAGCAGATAGTACAAAAATTACCCTGAGTCACTAAGACTCGGCTCCCTCTATATCTGCAGACTTCTATAAATCAAATGTCAGCAGAACTGGAAATAACAGATAATAGTGAATGGTAAAATTCCTAGGAAGAAAACTTCCTAACTGAGAGCAGATAAACAAATATACAGACTAAATTGCAAATGCACAAATCAGAATAAGACAAAACATAAACAGAACCTTAAGCACACAAAAGTGTGCCACAAAATATCAAAAAACCATCCACTTAGCTTGGAAAGAATTCCACAGAGTAGAAGAAACCAGAGAGATGTGAATTCCTCCAGGAACCAAAGACAACTGGCAAGGATTGATCCATTTCAAACCATATTGCCAATCATCACCATTACCTGTGAAGTCCACTCAGTAAGCTGCATCAGCAGCAACAACCACCGGAGGGAGCTCCAATGAATTCACAACAGGCGTCACGTGTAAATTAACAAGTATCCTCAAGTTCAGTCATACCTACCCAAAATGAACCCTCCATGCCAGGTCCCTATCCTTAAGGGTACCTTTACACACGGCTACATTTGTAGCTTGTCACCAGGTAACTTACTGGTTGCAGTGAAATCATGGAGAGATTATTCCATTTGTACACAGCAACAAGATAGAACCTTATCTCTATGATTTCACTGCAACCAGTAAGTTACCTGGTGACAAGCTACAAATGTAGCCGTGTGTAAAGGGCCCCTAAGAGAGTGAGCCACCCACACCAAACTTTTAATGACACTGCCAGGGTCACGGAGTCGTGTCTCAGACTCTGTGATCCACGTGATGAAGCCTCAAGAAAGCCTGATTCCGAGGATCCTAAGGCCCTCGAGGGGCATGTCACTGACGTCTGATTGGCCATCAGCTTCCATGTGGGAGCTCAGTGTGGTGCCTGGCAGCCAGGAATACAGTGGTGCAATGCGGAGTGGTGAGAGTGTGTGAGAATGGGAGTGTGTGTGAGGTCAGAGCAGCTGCGGACAGTGGCGGTGGAGAGTGGCAGGCAGGCAGCGGCAGCCGGACAGTGGTGCTCTGAGCTATCTCTGCTGCCAGCAGCTTCTTGTACATGTACTGTAGCTGAAAGAGCTCAGGGCGGTACCTGAATTAATATAGCAGTGGACAGTGGCAAACAACAGCGTTGTGCGGGTGGCCAGTGCTATGTCTATCATGAAAGTTCTCTATGCACTGAACTGCCAGATTTGGTGTAGATTGCGCTCATACACCAATTGCATATGATGCATCCCAGGGCCGTAGGGTAGTCGGAACTGGGCTAATTAGCAGTTCTGGGAAGTCATAGGGGTTGAGACCCGGCTTCCATTACCCTGGGTTAAGTTGTTAAGTGAGTTCTTGGCTTGATAGGGTAGGGGTTGATGATGGGGAAGGTGACGCCACCAATGGTTTGTGGCTATTAGTGAAGAACCTCTTGGGAGGATGGATGGGGAGCTGGGATGGAGTAGCTCCCCATGGGCGGAGCAAATCCCCAGGGCAGTGGATGTGGTTAGGGTGTAGGGTGCAGGATGGTGGAAGCAAAGCAGCAGACAGACTCACAGTTTGTTGGTTTCTCAGTCCTTTTACTGGTGCAAGGGGAATACCGAGAGATAATGTTATGCTGAGTCTGTGCACATGAAAGCAACCTGGGGCTTTTCTCACCCAAAAGGATCTGAGGCCTCCTTGCTACGCCTTGTTAGCAGGTCCCTGCTGTTACATAAGCTGAGCTGCTGGCCCTCTCTCCCTCCTGCTTTGTGCCAGTATGGCAAGCAACTTGAGTCCTTCTCTAGCTCCACGTCTCAGGCTGCTGTTCCTGGGCTCTTTATGCTGCTTTCCCTCCTGGCACAGTGTGGCTGGCAAACTTCTAATTCCCCACCTTCTGGTATTGGCTGCTGGGTCATTAGACCCTGCACAGCCTCGGACTCCGGTGTCCGTTTCTGTGGCGCTTCACCTCTGGGGTGAGCACAACACTGCTCTGCTCCCCAGGCTCTCCTCTACTTCCTCAGACTCCTGCCTTGGGTCCCTCACACTAGGCTTAGCTATCCTGGGATGAGCTTAGGACTGCTCTAGTCCACATGATGTCTTCTTCAGTCCTACTAGGAACTGAACTGACTAATTCCGCCCCAGACCAGAATTTATAAGGGAGCTCACCCTGAACCCGGGTTTAGATCTCCCCCTTCAGGCCTGCAGGCAGAAAGGTGTTTTGTGCGGTTTCAGTCTGGTGTGGGTACCCTCTGTTGCTCTCAAGTTTGACACTACCTCCCGGGGGAGATAATGACAATGTGGCACTTGGACTCTGGGTGCCACACATAGAAGAGGCAGAGAATTCCTGCTCTGGCTGCAAAAGGGACTTCAGTGTTTCTAATAAAGTAGTGGTTTTAAAACAACCATGCAGCTGATAAGCACAGGGAGAGGGGTACTCGGATACCCGGATGGGTTCATGGCTGTAACGGGGAATCACGGATGGTCAGTTTCCCGGTTCCATGCCCTGGCTCTCATTGTTGGGGAGGGAAGGGGAATTTAGAGAAAGTTTGTGACGCCACCTGTGGATCCTGGTAATAATGATACCAGCACTGCCGGCCACTGAGGTGATGGGATGCAGCTTAGTGTAGTTCAGCTTCTCACAGGTGGAGCTTTACCTCAGGGCAGCAGGAAAGATGAGGGGAGTAGTTGTCCTCTGATGATGCTGAGGCCCTCTTGCCGCCGGCGGGCAGAAGGACAGACACCGATTCAACTTAAGCATCCTTTACTGGTACCAGCAGATGGTATAGTACAGAGTACAGTCTGGTAGAATGGGGATGTAGCTGAAGGTTCGGGGTGCCCTTATGGAGTCTGAGGATGTTTCCTTCTTAGTGGCTTTCGGGGTCTCAGTCTTTCCTACACTATCTTTAACCACCCTTAGGCAGAGCTTCCTCGCCGATCCTCTGGCCTGTTACGGATAGGTGCGGTTTGTCCCTTTACCGGTACAGACAAGAGCGGTGAGAATTGAACGCTCGCACCACCGGAATCCAGGCCATTATCTATCAGTGTCTTGGGCCGATTATAGGACCGAGGAGGAGGTACCATTCTGTGGTGCTACGGCTCCCATGGATTGGTCCCGTGGCTCGTCGGTTTATGGTCAGGGATAAACCACTGACCGTCTCGTGTTGCCGGTGTCGACCCCAAACATTTCCAGCCAGCTCCAACAGGTTCCGTATCATCTCCCTCTGGCCTGGGTCCCCCTCTTGAAGAGAGGTGCCCTCCTGTCAATACTGCTGTCAGGCACGTCCTCTCTGGCTGCCTTCCCGGCACTGTATGACTAAACTCTCTTCCTGGTTTCCCACTCTAATCTAGGCTCCACCCCACTTGGACTTACTGAATATCCAGTGCCTCTATCCTAAAGGGCCTAGTGTTGTATGTTAGTACAGACTCCATAAGTTAACACACAAGCCCTGTTTCTGAGGTGTCACTAAACATGAAATGACATACGCAGGACAAAAATCTGCACTTTCCCGGCACTAAATAAGCACCAACAAGCACATTGTTTGCATGACACCATTTTTAGTGCATATTTTGTCTGAAGGTGCAGATTTTTGTCTCCAAAAATCCACATCTACATTTTACCATGCACACATAGCCTCAGAGTTCTCATTGACTTTGCTGGCATAAGGATTTGCATGCAGAGTTGTGACAAAACGCCACTAAAAAAGAGCATCAAAGAAATCATAAAAAATTCAGTATGGGCACAGGGCCTCAGGAAGCTTTGAGTCTGATAAGGCCACATGCAAACACTGAGTATTTGATGAGTTTTTTACCTCAGTATTTATAGCCAAAACCAGAAGTGGAACAATCAGAGGAAAAGTATAATAGAAACAAGTCACCACCTGTGCATATTTTACCCACTCCTTGTTTTGGCTACAAATACCAATGTAAAATATTGACCAAATACTCAATGTGTGCACGTGGCCTAATTCTGTAATTTTTGGCAACACTTTAATAGTCTAATCAGAAGACGGGAACCACTTAGAGCCTCACCCATCTGAGAAAGAATTTGCATCTGCTCTGAGATGTTTTTTTACTTCAGGAATATAGTAGGAATTTTAATCCATGTACATTAAAATGTGGATGAATGAAAACAAAGTAAATAAAAAAAAACATGTAACCCTCTAACATTAACTAGAAATAAGTAAATTAAAGTAACACTATTATACCTACAATAGTAAAATGTAGCATGTAAGCTTAATACGGTAGGTTTAATGTTAAAGCATAAAACACAACATATAAAGAAAATATGTGCAGCTCAAATATAGAGTAGATACAGCTCCTGAAAACAACTATGCTATGGATTTACTGGGCAATTCTTTTTCACAAGGGAAAGGGGATGTCCGGCAAATTTTTCCCCGGGGGTAAGCAAAAATCACTGGCCCATGAGAGGTGGCCCAACCTTGGAGCTTGTTTACTCAGTGCGTTTTTCATGTGTTTTTTGAGGGTAAAAAAAGGTTGCATTTTACAGTAACAGCAAAGTAAATGAGTTTTCTGAAACTTCAGGCCCATGCTGCTTACTTTATCCTTGCAGATTTGATTCATTGACAAATTTTTTTTTTTTGCAGATCTGAAGCAAAGGCTAGGGTCACACTTCCGTTTTTTTTTTTTAAATCTGATCCGGTTTTGAGCTTTTAAAAAGCTCAAAACCGGAGCAGAAAACGCTCCTCTTAGGAGCCCATTATAAAAAATGGATTGTTTTACAAGCAAACCGGTTACCGCCTCCGGCTCTGCAGCCTGCGTGAAAAGTCATGCAGGCTGCAGATTTCGGAGCGGTTCTGTGCCCCACATTGCGATTACCGGATTCCTCAGGATGTGTAATCCTGAGCAATCCAGTTACCGTATATTTGCTTATCCTGGCTGCCGCCGGGATAAGCAAGGTGCTAACACTGTGAGAAAAGCTATAATGTTAATATTAATTTTGCCCATCATGTCTCTAGGGGGTGCCCACCCCCCCTAGAGACATGCTACCTACTCAGGTGGGCATGTAAGGGGTTAATATTCCCTGTACAGTATAGCCGACTCCTGTCGCTCTGTACATTTTTATCAATCAAGCCGGCAGCTCCCCTGACAGTTGCGCATGGTATACGTCATGTACAGTGTTGGCTAAAAGTATTGACACCCCTGCAATTCTGTCAGATAATACTCAGTTTCTTCCTGAAAATGATTGCAATCACAAATTCTTTGGTGTTATTATCTTCATTTAATTTGTCTTCAATGAAAAAAACACAAAAAGAATTGTCCTAAAGCCAAATTGGATATAGTTTCACACCAAACATAAAAAAGGGGGTGGACAAAAGTATTGGCACTGTTAGAAAAATCATATGATGCTTCTCTAATTAGTGTAATTAACAGCACCTGTAACTTACCTGTGGCACCTAACAGGTGTTGGCAATAACTAAATCACACTTGCAGCCAGTTGACATGGATTAAAGTTGACTCAACCTAAGTCCTATGTCCTTGTGTGTACCACATTGAGCATGGAGAAAAGAAAGAAGACCAAAGAACTGTCTGAGGACTTGAGAAAACAAATTGTGAGGAAGCATGAGCAATCTCAAGCCTACAAGTCCATCTCCAAAGACCTGAATGTTCCTGTGTCTACCGTGCGCAGTGTCATCAAGAAGTTTAAGCCCATGGCACTGTGGCTAACCTCCTTAGATGTGGACGGAAAAGAAAAATTGACAAGAGATTTCAACGGAAGATTGTGCGGATGGTGGATAATGAACCTTGACTAACATCCAAACAAGTTCAAGCTGCCCTGTAGCCCGAGGGTACAACAGTGTCAACCTGTACTATCCGTCGGCGTCTGAATGAAAAGGGACTGTATGGTAGGATACCCAGGAAGACCCCACTTCTTACCCCGAAACATAAAAAAGCCAGGCTGGAGTTTGCCAAAACGTACCTGAGAAAGCCTAAAATGTTTTGGAAGAATGTTCTCTCTTTTTGGGCAAAGGCATCAACATAGAGCTTACAGGAGAAAAAAAGAGGCATTCAAAGAAAAGAACACGGTCCCTACAGTCAAACATGGCGGATGTTCCCTGATGTTTTGGGGTTGCTTTGCTGCCTCTGGCACTGGACTGCTTGACCATTTGCATGGCATTATGAAGTCTGAAGACTATGAACAAATTTTGCAGCATAATGTAGGGCCCAGTGTGAGAAAGCTGGGTCTCCCTCAGAGGTCATGGGTCTTCCAGCAGGACAATGACCCAAAACACACTTCAAAAAGCACTAGAAAATGGTTTGAGAGAAAGCACTTGAGACTTCTAAGGTGGCCAGCAATGAGTCCAGACCTGAATCCCATAGAACACCTGTGGAGAGATATAAAAATGGCAGTTTGGCACCATTCATATATCAGGGACCTGGAGCAGTTTGCCAAAGAAGAATGGTCTAAAATTCCAGCAGAGCATTGTAAGAAACTCATTGATGGTTACTGGAAGCGGTTTGTCACAGTTATTTTGGCTAAAGGTTGTGCAACCAAGTATTAGGCTGAGGGTGCCAATACATTTGTCTGAGTTTTGTGTGAAATGATCAATGTTTCTCTTTTGTGTTTTTTCACTGAAGACAAATTAAATGAAGATATAATACCAAAGAATTTGTGATTGCAATCATTTTCAGGAAGAAACTCAGTATTATCTGACAGAATTGCAGGGGTGTCAATACTTTTGGCCAACACTATGCGTATACTATGTGCTGCTGTCTAAGGTCCTGCAGGCTTTTACAGTAGATCAATGGGCAGCGCAGCGCCATGGATCTTACTTTAAAAGTCTGCAGGACCTCGGACAGCGGCACATAGTATACATACATGACGTATACTATGCGCAACTGTCAGGGGAGCCGCCGGCTTCATTGATAAAAATGTACAGAGCCGATAGGATTCGGCTATACTGTACAGGGAATATTAACCTCTTACATGCCCAGCTAAGTAGGTAGCATGTCTCTAGGGGAGGTGGGCACCCCCTAGAGACATGATGGGCAAAATTATTATTAACATTATAGCTTTTTTCACAGTTTTAGCACTTCGCTATCCCGGCTGTATCCCGGGATAAGCAAAGTATACGGTAACCGGATTGCTCAGGATTACACATCCTGAGCAATCCGATTATCACAATGCGGTTCCCTACACACATTTTTCTTAAAAATGTGTGGGACCGCAATTGCCTTCACCGCATCCGGATCTGGATGCGGTGAGCGCAATTCTATTTTAAAGTGTGACCCTAGTCTCAGTGAGAGATGGCAAAGAGGAGGATGCAGGATCAGTATCAGTGTCCTGCAAGCAAAGTGTAAAACCAAGGGACATTTCCTTCGGGGCCTGACCTCAGCTTATTGTTCCATATGGCCTTGTTCACACATACAAATCCTTTTTTTAAGCCCTTAGAAAAACAGATGCATTTTTCTAAGGGTGCCAATAGTGTCCCCTGGGGTCCTGGACGTTTTTAGCAAGTTTTGGGACTTGGTAATTTTTTCATGAAAAACGCATATGCGTTAACGCATGCGTTAACGCAGGTCCCTATATGTGCCATGCGTTAATGCATGCGTTTCCCATAGGGACCCATGTTAAAAAAAACGCATGCGTTTTTGAAAGCACCCCAAAAACGCAGCTAGTAGTGTTTTTGGACTGCTGCATAAAAGCGCATGTGTTTTTTAAAAAACACACACACATGCGTTAACGCATATGCGTTTTTGGACTTTGAAAATAAAGGTGCCCAAAATGTCCCCAAAAACAGATTTAAGGCAAAAACGGATGGTATGTGTGAACAAGGCCTATAAGAGGCTGTTGACTTCAGGTTACAATACTTACGGACAGTTCTTTCATTACATTTTGTTCTCGGACTGTGAATGTCAAATGGGAAACCAACCTTATTGATAGGACGTTATAATCTGGTGTTACTACCTTTGCAAAACCAGAATATAACAACATATGAACAAGACAACCTTATCTCACAGCAAATTTACATACAGAAGCAGCAATTTAACTGTGAAGTCTACACACAGATCTGCCTACACATCATCCACTTTCTGTGCTGTCCCACTAGATATAATAACAGATAGTTACAGTATTGGACAGACAAGTATTCTTACTATATCCAGGCTTAAATAGATCAAGTCTTGAATTGTACCAATTCTGTGTTGCCACATTTGAGTCTATGGAAGCTGAGTATGCACTGATCCTCATCTTGGATACGGTGATAGGAACATCTCACAACAGTCATTAGTCATCTATACTTCCATTTGCCTTATGTAGACACAGGACAGTTAGAAATTGTCTTAAGTCAGGTTCACACATGTGTGTTATTTGCCGTGTATTTCTGCAGTGGCGTTTTTTTGCACGTGTTTTGCGCAAAAAAGCACGATTGCATTCCGTTGCTGCACTTTTTCCGGCGCACTTTTCCGAGCCCATTTTATAATGTGGCCTATGGGAAACGTGCACTGAAAAAGGCGCAAAGAATTGACATAGTCATTCTTTTGGTCGACGCGCTTTGCAGTGATAGCACGTCCGCAAAAAGATGCCAGAATGCGCGGCATCTGAACGCTTTTCAGCAAAAGCCATAGCTTTTTCCAGCGTTACATTTCACTGGATTTACGCTAGAGCTCAAAAGTGCTGCGTAAATGCAGGAATACGAGGCAAATACGCCATGTGTGAACGCAACCTAGGAGTCCAGTCCCAATGTCTACCCTGTGCCTGCACACCAGAGCGCAGTTGCATCCCATACAGGAATTTCTCAAGCAACAGGCAAATAAAGGGAGGTGCAGTGCATCACCAGAAGTCTTCTCCAAGCTTCAAAAATGCAGTTTTTCACATTTGTATGAACCTTTGGTTGCTGTTTTGAAGAACAAACACTACTCAAAACTACTGGAACAGATTGTCCATCTTGAACTGTCTTTTCAACCTGCTCTTTCTTTGACTGGCTTCAATCGGCCTTCTGACTGCATCATTCCACTGAAACTGCACTGAGTAAAGTCACCAATGACCTACTTACCACCATAGCCAAACGACCCTACTCTGTTTTCCTCCTTTTAGACCAGTCCTTTACCTTCGACACTGGGAACCATTCCCTTCCATGGCCAGGTTCACACATACCATCCGTTTTTGCCTTAAACCCGTTTTTGGGAACATCTTGGCCATTTTTTTTTCTAAGTCCAAAAACACATATGCGTTAACGCTTGTGTGTGCGTTATTTTTAAAAAACGCATGTGTTTTTATGCAGCAGCCCAAAAACGCTGATAGCTGCGTTTTTGGGATGCTTTAAAAAAACGCATGTGTTTTTTTTTAACATGGGGCCCTATGGGAAATGCATACGTTATCGCATGGCATATATAGGCACCTGCGTTAACGCATGCGTTAACGCATATACGTTTTTCATGAAAAAATTACTAAGTTCCAAAATTTGCCAAAAACGTCCAGGACCTCAGGGGATATTATTGTAAACCTTAGAAAAACGGATACGTTTTTCTAAGGGCTCAAAAAATGGATTTGCATGTGTGAACCTGGCCTATGGCAGATTCTTTTTTCTCTTGTCATCACAGACATGGCCCTATCTTGGATTTCTTCATACCTATCTAACCATACTTTCAGTCCTCCACTCCCGCACCACCTCCTCATATCAGTATGATGCGAAGTTAGCCCCGCCCCTTTCATGACACGGCCGCCCTCTCAACATTGGAGCCATGCCAGAGGGGGCGGGCATATTGATTTAGTGGGCGGAGGCAGCAGCACACAGTCACGCCTATGGATTGATAATGAAAGTGGCTGGAAAACACGTAACTATTATCAAAATGCTGTACTTTAATACTTCGTTTTTGGCACAAATAGGGAGAGTTAGAAAAGAGGGGTGCAGGGACCCCTCTATATAGATACAGGGGGGGTGAGTTTGGGGGACATGCACGGAGCTCTGAGGAGCCTGTTGCATGTGCACATTACAGGAGAAGCCCACCTGAGTGGGCGTACGGTCTCTAGGGGGACTAAGCCTCCCCTAGAGACCTCAATCAAGCATTTATTTATTTAATTTACCTTTTTACAATACAGACAACAGTTTGCTCATCCGTGCTGCAGCAGGGATGAGCAAACTATGCAGTAGCCGCATTGCTCAGGATTACACATCCTGAGCAATCCGATTACTGCAGTGCGGAGGCTAGAACCGCTCCAAAAACTGCAGCCTGCATGATTTTTCACGCAGGCTGCAGTGCCGGAGACGGACACCGGATTGCTTGTGAAGCAATCCGGTGTTTAGCATTGGCTCCTATGAGGAGCGTTTCCTGGTCCGGTTTTGAGCTTTTTGAAAGCTCAAAACCGGATCAGGATTTAAAAAAAAAACGGAGATGTGACCCTAGCCTTAGACATACATGCAAGCAATTCTCCTTCTCCATTTTTCTTTAAAATTTTTTTTTTTGGCAAAGGGCTATTCCAATATGGCAGCGTTGCAAAGAAGCATGGCAAGGAGGCTCTGATCAACCTTTGTGAGCAGTGAGGAACAGGCAGCAGACAAATCCAAGGATCTACTGATTAGTGCCGTGATGGAACAGGACATAGAGCACAGTGCTGAGGCACCTGGCATAAGAAAAAGTTAAACTCAGGGAGGGCAAGCAAATGAACTTGCACTGGCAATAACTTCTGGGGGTATCAGCAATGCCAGTTCCGAGGAGCCTATGGACTTTTCTTTACAAATAGCCATACAACAGTTGTGAAGAAGCAATCCTAAAATGCGCCTGCCACTTATCCTATAGTACTGAGAGGCTGCGGCTGAAGAACGCCAGGCTGAGAGAGAGAGAAGCTGCAAAATGTCATGCTGAGAGAGAGGCTGAACATTAATTTCAACTTCAGATGGCTCAAGTAGAAAGGACTAAGAGTTCTCAACTACCCCATTCCCAAGAGATAATCTAAGGAGACCACGTTTTGAAAAACTGTGATGGAGAAGGATACAAATTTAGATACTTTTCTATGGGGGTCTGAAAAACCTGCAGGTAATACCATCTACCCTGTGATCAGTGGGACCAGTATATAACTCCACGGTTGTCAATATAGATGCTTAGCAAAGCATCTAAAGTGGGGTATATAAGAGGAAAAGAACCAGCGCAGATCTAAGTGCAGGAGTTAATTTATTTGGAATAGGCGGTTTAAAGCCTGAAATTTGCTCACTTTTTTGGTGTCTTTGCTGAATTGCAGGGATAAAAAGGAAGATCTCCTCAGGCTTTCAGCTCACCTCTCTGGATGGATCAGGTCTTCAGTACAAGGAGTCCTGATTCAACAATGTGCAGTTTAAAAATTCCAGACCTATATGTCTGGAATTTTTAAACTGCATAACTCCAAGGTTGAAAGGCAAAACCTTGGAAGTTTTAGCTGGCTTTCCACCAGATCTAGATCGGAATTATGATGCAACAAAAGAGGCTCTAATCAGGAAATACAACCTAACCCCAGAAGAGTGTAGGAGAAAGTTCCGGAATCCACAACATGGATTAACTGATAGCAGATGTTGTGAGCACTTTGAGGACCACTTTCCACCAATGGATCTATTGTTGCTTTGAGAAATTAACGGATCTTATGGTCAAGGATCAATTTCTTCACATATGCCCCACGGATGTATGACATGTTGTGTATATGATCGAGAGCCAAAGACTGTGGATCATGCTGCAAAGATTGGGGAATGTGACTAACAGGTTATGTGACTAACAGGATGCCTGAGGTGCAGAAGCCATCGGGATTCATCTAGAAGGGAGGTAAGCGAAACGGGAATCCTTCCCATTATGACAGCAGATCACCAGGGCTGTTCAAAACTACTTTCTCCAGGGTGCCGGCAACCAGACATGCTTTTGGTGATGCATGTTGATGCTTCACATGCAAAAAAGTGGGATATGTTAGCGTTGTTTGCACTGATAGAAAGAAATGCCCAGCTATGACCCAAAGCCTTCTGAGCACCCACCTTCTGTCTTATTTGTTACTGGCACTGATGTGAGGACTAGTGAGATCTGTCAATATGTCACTGTGGGCAATAAAGTAACCATTGGTCTCAGAAACACCAGAACAAAAGTAACCCTGGTGTGCCAAGAAACCCCTTCAAATGTAATTCCAGGAAAGACTCTTTCTATAACTGGAGATGGGGGGATCAACCCTGCCATGCCCATGGCCTGTGTGTATCTGGACTGGAGAGCAGAGAAAGAACTGAGGGAAGTGGGAGTGTGGCGCCCCGCAACGAGTGCGTCACAAGAGGGTATTGCAGCCATAAGTGCAGCCGCAATATTCTCTGACCTGGCAGTGATCTGGTTAATTTAGAAATCCAACCCTGCATGCATCACCTAGAACAGAGGGCCAATCCTAGGTCCTGGTGGGCGGAGTGTTAGGGTAGTGTGTAGGAGAACACACAATAGTCTAGACAGAACAGAGAGAGAACAGTCTGGAACAGTCCAGAACAAAGAACTTGAACTTGGAGAGGAGCGGGGGCTCCGCACCCCGTGCAGCCCCCGGGCCGTCACCGGTCGGGTGTTAGCACCTGAGGCCTTACTAACTGGGATTGGGCATTATTCACACGGGTTCCCAAAAGACTCCCGTGCCCACAACTCACAGCCGGTTCACTGGTACCGAAGCTGGCAGCAGTTCACCTCTGCTACGCGAACCAGAAACGTGGAGGAGCAGCTTTACAGGAGCACCCCACCACCAGCCAACTTCCAGTCGTCTAACCAGCGGTGTACCCACTGAGGGATCCAAGGCTCCCCAAAACATCCAGAACGTACATCATGGATAGGGCATTGAAGCAGCCTCCCCGTACCCGACCTGGTATTCCTGGGCGACACTGGCAACCACTTAGTTAGAATGGAGGAACACTGCGGATTTCTAAGGAACACCATCACTGCTGAGTCCACCCGGTCTACTACCCAACCACTGTATGCCATGTACTGCCTGCTGGTTACAGTAAAGACCCGTTGCAGAGACTTTCTGTGTCCGTGCTCCCTTATGAACTGTCCGTCCGCACTACAAGGTAACCGCAGCTGCTGCACAACATCTTAAGCAGCTCCAGCCTCCGGGGATCACCGCTCAGCCTGTGGGGAGCGTAACATCTTGCTGCTATCCATCCCCCGGGGGCTCCGCAGCGTCGGTAGTCCTTACCGAAACTACTCATAGGTGGCGTCACGAATAAATTAAAAACCCCTTTAATCTGTTCCCTACAAGACGTCTTCAACACTTTTGATCTGCACTACACCGGGCCCCACTATCGGCAGGCGCGGTCCACCCGTGACAAGGAGGAAGGAAGCATCGCCTGTCTAAACCGGAGTCCCGGCCACGGTGAGTCAGAAAATGGCGTCACGAACAGGATACGAGCAGGCCCGTTACCCAACGGGTATAATGTGCTTAAATTGGACTTTATTGTCTACAATTTGGACTTTGTTCGTCCCTAAAAGAACTTTCCCGCCTTTTCACCATTGGGCCAAGATGGCGCCCAAGATGGCGTTCCCGCCACAAGAATCCGCCACGTGCAAGCCCAGGAGTGAGTCAACCCCCCCCTCATCGTGGGAGGGCTAAAGACCAAAGGCGCCAAACTCTTTGTCCGCCCTGATTGCTCGAATCAACCATAGGGGCGGACCCCAAAGACTTTTCCCATGATTGGACTACAAAAGCCCAGAGGAAATGGGAGTGACACAGACCTTCTTCACCAGCTCTACCAGAACGCTTACCGGTTGAACGAGTGTGGTTTCCCTCCGAAGAAGAGAATGGCCAGCACGAGACTCCAAGACCTGATGCGGGAGGTCGAGGCGGAGGCCAGAGCAGCCATAGGCCAACCGGGTCCGGGTCCTGCCCTTACCATAGACGGCAGCCCCGACTTCTGGCTAGAGGCTCTACAAGACCTGCGGGTGCGGTTACTTGAGACTGTGGAATGGACGATTCGCAGCTGGAGCGCGGCCCTGGGCAGACGACTACACCACGCGATGCAGCAGAGCCGACCGGGTACAGCTTCTCCAGGCCCAGACGACATCGCCAGCTTCTCAACCGCCTCACCGTCGCCCACCACCTGTCCTGCTTCATCACCGGAGCCCATAGACTGTGTCATTCCAGTGAGAGTTACCCCTCGACCCGTTCCAGCGGATGAACCCGCAGCCGACCTTGTTCCAGAGCCGGAGCTTCCAATACGCTCCCACGAAGAAGCCGACACTTACCTGGTTCCACCTGCGGAACCCGCGACTAGTTTCCACACTACTGAGACTGTCGCCTGTTTCTCCCTTGAACCGGAGGCCTCCTCTGCAACTACAGAGGCCTACCTGGTGACCGGGATTGAAACACCACTTCCCGCTGCTACAGAAGAAGAGGCAGGCAGCCTGGAAGTCCTGCACAACGACCCCGAGGAGAACTTTGCAGCACAGCCACCCACCGACCCAGAGGATTTCATCCCATCGTCTTCGTCAGCCGAGCAGCCCGACGTAGTCATCGAAGGAGAGGTCGAGGAGGATGACGACGAGATCTACAGCCCAGCTGAGGACCTATACACCGGGTTCGCCTGCGGAGACACAAGGAATCCTTCTGCCGGGCGATCCGCTCGGATGCACTGGGCGGGTGCCGCCGCAACCCCATCTTCTCCGGTTCCGTTAAACCGGGCTCCACTCCAGACTGCCCATCAAGCTCGAGCCGTTCAACAACCAGCACGCCGTAGTGACTTTATCCACACGCCGCACCACTCCGACGAAGAGGTACGTCGTATCCGGAGAGAGGAGTGGCACACTCGACTGCAAGCTAACATGCAGGCTCGCGCCGAGGCCCGCCGTCAATCTCCAGTACCTGAACAATTCCGTAAAACCGGGCGAGTAAGCACCTTTAACTTATCCACCGGGTGGGGATTCGCAAGGGAGGAGGGTGTGAGTACCGAAGTATTTGTGGGGCGCCGTGATGTGGAATCGCACCTACCGCGAGGACATCCAAACCGAGACTTGTATAGAGGGGACATTGTAACCTATGAGCGACATGTATGCTGTGACGGGTGGTTCGCTATACGAGTCCGGAACACTGCCCTCCATAAGTGACTTTTGTTGTTTGAACTTTTCCACAAAAGAGACTTCTTCCTGTTTGCGAAGTAACACCGCGACTTGGCGGCTACAGCCTGAACTTTTATTCTAAGGACAGCCGACCGCCCGCCGGGTCCGTGCAATGTGTTAACCTGTTATTTACCTCACTTTTATGCATACAATGACCTGTCATTAATAAAAGTGTATTACCTGTTATAAAATATAAAAACCTCTGTAATGTGGGTAGTGTGACGCTTGGGGACAAGCGTATTCAACCAAGGGGGAGTGTGGCGCCTCGCAACGAGTGTGTCACAAGAGGGTATTGCAGCCATAAGTGCAGCCGCAATATTCTCTGACCTGGCAGTGATCTGGTTAATTTAGAAATCCAACCCTGCATGCATCACCTAGAACAGAGGGCCAATCCTAGGTCCTGGTGGGCGGAGTGTTAGGGTAGTGTTTAGGAGAACACACAATAGTCTAGACAGAACAAAGAGAGAACAGTCTGGAACAGTCCAGAACAAAGAACTTGAACTTGGAGAGGAGCGGGGGCTCCGCACCCGTTGCAGCCCCCGGGCCGTCACCGGTCGGGTGTTAGCACCTGAGGCCTTACTAACCGGGATTGGGCATTATTCACACGGGTTCCCAAAAGACTCCCGTGCCCACAACTCACAGCCGGTTCACTGGTACCGAAGCTGGCAGCAGTTCACCTCTGCTACGCGAACCAGAAACGTGGAGGAGCAGCTTTACAGGAGCACCCCACCACCAGCCAACTTCCAGTCGTCTAACCAGCGGTGTACCCACTGAGGGATCCAAGGCTCCCCAAAACATCCAGAACGTACATCATGGATAGGGCATTGAAGCAGCCTCCCCGTACCCGACCTGGTATTCCTGGGCGACACTGGCAACCACTTAGTTAGAATGGAGGAACACTGCGGATTTCTAAGGGACGCCATCACTGCTGAGTCCACCCGGTCTACTACCCAACCACTGTATGCCATGTACTGCCTGCTGGTTACAGTAAAGACCCGTTGCAGAGACTTTCTGTGTCCGTGCTTCCTTATGAACTGTCCGTCCGCACTACAAGCTGCTGCACAACATCTTAAGCAGCTCCAGCCTCCGGGGATCACCGCTCAGCCTGTGGGGAGCGTAACATCTTGCTGCTATCCATCCCCCGGGGGCTCCACAGCGTCGGTAGTCCTTACCGAAACTACTCATAGGTGGCGTCACAAATAAATTAAAAACCCCTTTAATCTGTTCCCTACAAGACGTCTTCAACACTTTTGATCTGCACTACACCGGGCCCCACTACCGGCAGGCGCGGTCCACCCATGACAAGGAGGAAGGAAGCATCGCCTGTCTAAACCGGAGTCCCGGCCACGGTGAGTCAGGAGTATCAAATGTTATCCCTACCAATGTTTTGCTATGCACAGACTTGAGGAGGATGGTGTCCCACTATATCCCACCCTTGCAAGTAAATGCTACAGAGATGGTGGAACCAGTGACCCATCTGAGATCCTGTGTGAGGGAGAAAACTGAACAGATGTGAAGGAGTGCACATATGTGGCAGCTGTGACCCGGAGTCAGGCTGCTGCTCAAACTCAACCCCAGAGATTAGAGGATGAGTCTCAGAAAGCACTACCAGAACAGGAGGACCCAGGAGCCTCCTCACATGGCAGGCATACCGAGGTCCCAGACCACATGCTCTATAGGCTCAGCTTCAGACCAGAGACTGGTATTAACACTAGATCAGGACCTACAAACTGATAGAGCTTCCAGAAAAGCCTTGCTAACAGATGTCAGTCTAGAGAAGCTGAGATATCTTGAGATCAAACCCCTTGCTTTATTTGACAAAGAGAATATATTGGGACCAGGGAAGGTTTTGTAAAGAGGCTCTTCCCACTCATTCAGCAGAGCATTGGCATTGTGAAAAGCATCTACTGTCGTTGTTGTGTACCTATTCAGAGAACAATTTACAACATTTGCTCATGAAATTCCTCTGGCCGGACACCTTGGAGTACAAAAGACTAAAGCTCATCTGAAACAAGTTCCATTGGCACAATATGGGGACAGACATAGCCAATTACTTTTGATCCTGCATAGTTTATCAGTGAGTTGGAAAGACAGTGAACATCCGAAAAGCCCCATTGATACCAGAGAATGATGAGCCTTTACAATCAGTGGCCATAAACATAATAGAGCGACTTGCAATACCTAGCAGCTCTGGCAAAAACTTCATGCTCACAGTTATGAACTACGCTACGTGATATCCAGTAGCTGTGGCAATGTCCCCATACAAGTTGATAAAGTGACTGATGCACTACTGACTGTGTTTTCTCTTGTGAGGTTCCTAGGGAAAAGTTAGCTTATCAGAGAGCATAATTCATGTCCAATCTGATGGAAATTAACTGCGAAAAAATACAAGTACAGCATTTTGTAGCCAGTGCCTATCACCCCAAACCAGCGGCCTCTGTGAATGCTTTAATGGGACGTTATAACAAATGCTCTTTATGCTTGTGGAGACTGAAGGAAGAACTGGGAGCATTACTTCCCTCATCTGTTGTTTGATATAGAGATGTACCACAGGCCTCTGCAGGATTCTCCCCCTTTGAACTTGTTTTTGTAGGGAAATGTATGACCACAACAGTAAATTAATATTTGTTTAAAGGCTGTATCTCTACATTAAGAGTATAACCTGTACTTATCCTGATTACAGGAACTGAAAACCATGTGGGGTCTCTAGGAGAACAGAGAGATGGAAATATCTTACACCTGTGATAGCTTCTAATGATGCAACCAATTGTCACTTGTGGCAGGGCCTCACATTGTCTATTTGCTATAGATACATGGGCACCTGTAAAGCACCGGGCATTTAAAATGTGATGTATTCATTACTAAATTAGTCATAGTCCAGTCACAGAACTGGGATTAGAAAATTAAAATTAAAGACTGTATTGGAAATCTAACATCAACATATGAAAAACTAGGCAGACAAAGAAATCTTGTTCGCAGCTGAGGAATCAGTCAATGCAAATTATAATCCATATTTAATTTCTCTTCCCCCCAACATGGAGAAGACAACATTAGACTGGAAAGTTTAGGTATTTCTGTAATTTTCTCCCTTTATATTTTACAAATGTTTTGAATATCTGTGTCTTACTATAATCTTTAAAGGTACCGTTACATGACGCAATATCTCCTGCAATATCGCCCCAAAGTCATGTGATGTGGTCAATTGCAATTGATATCGTGAGTGCTTCGTGTCGTGTAACAGGGCGATGCGACTGCAATTTATCGCTGAAGCAACATCGCCTGATTTATTTGTACTCACTTAAATCAGGCGATGTTGCATAAGCGATGTGGTAGGATCACTCAGTTTGACACCGCAATAGCGATGATGAAAGCAACTTCCCCTATTCATTACAATGATAAATATCGCTCGCTGGTTGCTCATACCCAGCGAACGAAAGTTGCTTTCAAAATCCTAGTTGCATTGCCTACAATATGTTCCCGTGTGACAACTACAAGGCAATCTTGGAAAAGTGCCAAAAACGTGCACGCTCCCGTGAAATTGCAGGCGATATCGAGTCGTGTAATGGTACCTAAATATCTTTTTATTGTAGGCAATGTAACTTTATATTAAAGCTTAAAACTTTAAAAAGTTTGATACTTGTATGCTCTAAAGAATCCATAGCTTTATAGAGGTGTGTGACCTTATTGTAACACAATAGTATATTTCGGGGACTTATCATCCTGTGTGTTTGGTGAGTGGTAGCATCATTTTGCATAGCTAGAGTGTGTAGACTGTGTCAGGGTGTATTTTATACTGACTTTACAGCCTACAAGAGAGTGTTGAGCTGAGTGAGAAGAGATAAATTAACCCTTGCAGGAACACCCAAAGCCAGAAGCAGAGAAGGGGGTAACGCCAGTTATAATAATAAGCAATAATATTTACAAACTATATATACACAGTTTCACCTCAGATTATGCCTTTTAACCCCTTCATGACCAAGGACATATTGGGATGTCCTTGGTCACCTCCCTCCCTTTAATGACAGCTCACACGCTGAGCTTGCATCATTCCTCACACATGCTGGGTGATTTTATCAGTTGGCATGAGCAACTAACAGCTAACATTAGTGATCCACCTGTTGCCGTTAAAACCTTTGATCGTGCTGCAAATCACTGACAGCATGATTCAAAGCGATGCGAATGGGATCCCGTTATTTGATTCGATGTGAGCACACTGCCTCCATGTTTTTCCCATGAGAGGCAGGGCGTTAGGTTCCCTGGTACCGCTCTCCAGCTCACCTCTCCTGGGTCGGCACTCTCTGCTCCTCTACCGACCGGGCACATTGTGTCCAGGCGTACTATGTCTCGGAGCCGTCGCCAGGTTCCCTTCTTGTCAGCTGACCACTGGGCTCACATATGAGCACATTACAATGGTCGTATTCATGTCACCAATCAGCGGTGCCCGTCACGGTCCAACCTGACACTCCCCTTGAACAATAGCTGCTCTTCCTCTGGATATCAGGCCACCTCCACTGATGGGAGGTGCCTGATTATTAAGTTAGTTTGCTTCTGCCTTGCTTCTGCCTTGCTGACTGTTGGTCAGGCCTTCCTTGTACCCTGTTACCTGGAACCCTAGCTGTGCTCTTCCCCGGTAGTACCATTCCTGCTTACCTAGCCTTGTACCGTTACCCGGAATCCTTAGCTATGCTGTAGCATAGGCTAATTTTATGAGCCGCCCCCCTGGTACTAGCAACCGTAGTATTTAGACCCCCTGGGCTTGTCCCTGACAATCCCTGTATAGGGGTTGGTTAAACTAGGTCAGCTCACCCAGGGGAGTTTGGTACCACGGCCCAGTGGGTCCACTCTAGGGCGCCTTCCACCAGAAGTGTGACAGAATAATCAAGCCATGGACCCCGCTGGTACCATCGTTCTCAGCGCAAAAGAAGCTGGCTTATATTCGGCAGAGTCGGAGCCGTATAGCGGCTTGTCTTCAGTCCATGGATAACCGGTTAGCCTCCCTGCAAACCTCCGACCCGGCATACACCACCCAGCCTGCGAGCCTACAGCAGGAGCTGGCAGCACAACGAGACATGCAGTCTTGCAGGCTGTTGTACATATCCTCTGTGGACGATCATCTGGACTCCGTGCAGTCTGCAACAACGGCCTTGGCTCAGGCCGCATCCTCTGACCAAGTGACGTCCCGAACCCTCCACCTCGCCTTGGGAGACCACCTAGATACAGCGGAGGCTAGGGGCTTCATTCAAAAATCCACGTCCCCTGCTGGCGCTAGGTTTTTCTTTGTGAAGAAGAAGGAGGGCACCCTTTGACCCTGCATAGATTACAAAGGCTTGAATGCCATCACCGTCAAGAACAAATACTGCCTGACAAGCTCAGAGGGGCTCGCATCTTCACGAAATTAGACCTCTGAGGAGCATACAGCCTGGTTCGCATACGTGCCAGAGATGAATGGAATATGGCTTTCAACACCAGGGAAGGTCATTATGAGTACTTGGTCATGCCGTACGGGATGTGTAATGCTCCCGCAGTGTTTCCGGACTTCGTCAATGACATCTTTCATGTTCTGTTGTACACATGTGTGGTGGTATATCTGGACGATATCCTTCTTCCCGGATTTTTCCTCTCATAGACGAGACGTGCGGCAAGTCCTCCTGCAACTGAGGAGGAATCAGTTGTATGCCAAGATGGAGAAATGTGTCTTTGAGCAGACCTCTTTGCCCTTTCTCGGATACATCATCTCTGACTCCGGATTACGGATGAATCCTGAGAAGCTCTCTGCCATTCTGAAGTGGCCCCATCCAGTGGGGACTAAGGCTGTTCAGCGGTTCCTTGATTTTGCAAATTATTACAGTCAATTCATTCCCCCTTTCTCATCCTTTATCAAGCTGGTTCTCATCTGTAAGGAAGCAAATGCCTGCGACTTGACCCCAGAGGCCGAGAACACGTTTTCCACCTTAAAGTGCTCCTTCTCTGAGGCTCCTGCCTCGCACCAACCAGAGGTAAACAGACAGTTAATTGTAGAGGTAGGCACCTCCTCCATAGGATCGGGGGCTGTCCTCTCCCAGAAATCCTCTTCAGGTCGGTTAGTCACCTGTGGGTTTTTCTCCAAAGTATTTACCTCATCGGAGCGCAACTACTCTATTGGGGATCGTGAATTGCTGGCCATCAAATTGGCATTGGAGGAGTGGTGACACCTCCTCAAGGGTGCCGTTCATCCATTTATTATCTTCACAGACCACAAGAACCTGGCTTATCTCCAGTCTGCCCAGAGGCTCAACCCCCGGCAGTTCCGGTGGTCCCTGTTCTTTGCCCATTTCAACTTTGAACTGCACTTCCGGCCTGGCTGTAAAAACGTCAATCTGTTCCTCTGTCAAGGTCCTTCCAGCAGTCGGATGTGGAAGAGGAGACCTTCCATATCGTCGATCCTACCAAGATAATCACCGTGGCTCACTTACGTGTAGTTGGACTTCCGCCGGCGAAGACCTTCGTAGCATAGGATCAGAAGAGGGCGGTCCTGGCATGGGGACACTCGTCGAGAATTGCCAGTCACGTAGGAGTTAAGAAGTCTCTCTCTTTGATGTCTCGTCACTATTGGTGGCCTACTATTTGTCAAGACATCCATGACTTCATTGCTTCATGTCCGTCCTGTGCTAGAAATAAGGTGTCCAGAGAGTTACCGGCTGGACGTCTAATGCCTCTCCCGGTCCCATCGGCTCCTTGGCAACACATAGCTATGGATTTCATTACAGATCTATCCTCCTCCTCCAGCTGTACGGTCATATGGGTAGTCGTGGATCTCTTCTCTAAAATTACTCACTTCATTCCTTTGCCTGGTCTACTATCCGCTCCTGAGTTAGCCAAGATATTCTTTGAACAGATCTTCTGCCTCCACGGATTTCCTTGTCATATCGTGTCCGATAGGGGAGTTCAGTTCACTTCCCGGTTCTGGAGGGCGCTGTGCAAGCATATGGACATCACGTTGAACTTCTCCTCGGCTTATGATCCGCAGTCCAACGGGCAGGTGGAGCGCATTAACCAAGTCCTCACCACCTACCTCCGGCACTTCGCCAATGCTCATCACGATAACTGGACCAGTCTCCTTCCTTGGGTGGAATTCGCTTACAACAATCACTCTAGTAAGTCATCAGCTAAATCTCCCTTTGTTGTGGTATTCGGGCAATATCCTGGTTTACCTCTTCTGTTCTCCTCAGCGTCCGGCAACCCTGCGGCCGATGCATTGTCCGTGGACTTTACCAAGATCTGGAGTGAGACCAGAGACACCCTTACACAAGCCTCTGGCAGGATGAAGAGACATGCCGATAAGAGATGCTTAGATACACCGTCTTAACTCCTGGGTGATAAAGTGTGGATTCCTTCCGACAAGTTAGGGCCACATTATATCGGTCCTTTTGAAGTCCTTGGACTCATCAACAATGTTGCCTACAAGTTGAGAATACCTGCCTCACTTCGCATCCCCAATTCCTTTCATGTCTCGTTGTTGAAACCAGTGGTGCTTAATCATTTCCATCCATCCTCCAGCACCGTGCCACAGCCTCTCAGCTCCAAGAATGTCAATGAGGTCAGGGACATCCTTGCCATGAAGAAGGGAAGAGGCAAGACTCTCTTCTTGATTAACTGTGTTGGCTTCGGTCCTGAGGAGAGGTCCTGGGAGCCACAGGAGAGCATTGATGCGCCATGCATTCAGGCGATGTTCTTAGCGCGCCTTCGGAGGAGGGGTGTGAGGGTGGGGGTACTGTTAGGTCCCCTTGCACCACTCCCCAGCTCACCTCTCCCGGATGGCATCTTCTGCTCCTCTACAGACCGGGCATCCGGCGTCCAGGCGTACTGTGTCTCGGAGCCGTCGCCGGGTTCCCTTCATGTCATCTGATCACCGGGCTCACATATGAGCACATTAGAATGGTCATATGAATACGACCAATCACCCTTGGCATCACTGACCTCGCCCTCTCCTGGATCTCCTCATACCTTACAGACCGCACTTTCAGCGTCACCCACGCCGACACCTCTTCCTCGTCCTACCCCCTTACTGTCGGCGTCCCCCAGGGATCGGTACTTGGACCGCTACTTTTCTCCATCTACACCCTCGGCCTAGGTCAACTCATTGAGTCCCATGGCCTCCAGTACCATCTCTACGCTGACGACACCCAGATCTACCTCTCTGGGCCCGACATCACCTCCCTTCTGTCTAAAATCCCCCAATGCCTGTCCGCCATCTCATCCTTCTTTTCTGCTCGCTTCCTCAAGTTGAACATGGACAAAACAGAGTTCATCGTCTTCCCCCCCAGCCGCCCTCCCCCTCTGCCAGACCTGTCAATCCAAGTCAACGACTGCTCTCTCTCCCCAGTCCCCCACGCAAAGTGCCTCGGGGTCACCCTCGACTCCTCCCTCTCCTTCAAGCCCCACATCCAAGCCCTTGCCACCTCCTGCCGACTCCAACTCAAGAACATCTCACGCACCCGCCCGTTTCTCAACCATGACACCGCCAAAACTCTCGTCCACGCCCTCATCATCTCCCACCTTGACTACTGCAACCTACTGCTCACCGGTCTCCCTGCCTCCTCCCTTGCACCTCTCCACTCTATCCTGAACTCAGCTGCCCGTCTAATCCACCTGTCTCCTCGCTACTCCCCTAGCTCCCCTCTCCGCATGGCACTTCACTGGCTCCCCACCCCCCAAAGATCTAAATTTAAAATCCTAACCCTGACTTACAAAGCCATCCACAACCTGTCCCCCCTTACATCTCCGACATGGTCTACCAATACCAACCTGCACGCAACCTACGCTCCTCACAAGAACTCCTCCTCTCCTCCCCCTCATTTCATCCTCCCACAACCGCATACAAGACTTCTCCCGCGCCTCCCCTAGACTCTGGAACTCCCTCCCCCAGCACGTCAGACACTCGCCTACCCTCAAGAGCTTCAAAAAGAACCTGAAAACTCATTTATTCCAACAAGCCTACAACCCATGATGAGACCCAGCGCCGCTCCACCAACCTCTTGGCGCTTCCCCCACCCCTATCGTGTCCTCCCCCCACCCCCGTAGACTGTGAGCCCTCGTGGACAGGAACCTCTCCCGTCGTGTATCAGCAAGCATTGACTGCTCATATGTACTGTACCTGTCCTTGTTACCCCCACTCCTTATGTAAAGCGCCATGGAACCAATGGCGCTATATAAATAAATAATAATAATAATAATAATAATAATAATAATCAGCGGTGCACTAGGTGCACTCCTCCCCTGTGACTCTAGGGGCCGGCACGGTCCAACCTGACATTCCCCTTGATCAATAGCTGCTCTTCCTCTGGTATATCAGGCCACTTCCACTGATGGGAGGTGCTTGATTATTAAGTTAGTTTGCTTCTGCCTTGCTGACTGTTGGTCAGGCCTTCCTTGTACCCTGTTACCTGGAATCCTTAGCTATACCGTAGCATAGGCTAACCTTACGAGCCGCCCTCCTGGTACTAGCAGCCGTAGTATTTAAACCCCCTGGGTTTGTCCCTGACAATCCCCGTATAGGGATTGGTTAAACTAGGTCAGCTCACCCATGGGAGTTCGGTACCACGGCTCAGTGGGTCCACTATAGGGTGTCTTTCCCCTTGAAGCGTGACACAGGAGTCCTGACGCTGTGATTACTTACTTCCTGTGGATGCCCGACTAGCGCCTGCATCCACAGAAAGTGATTAATTGTGCTGAGCACAGCCCTGGATGATCATGGCTCTGCACAACACAAGCAAGCGATCAGACTGTGCAGTGTTGAGGCACCCTAAGGGGCATGTAAAAAAGTAAATGTTGAAAAAAATGTTTTTAAAAATATGTAAAAAATGAAAAAAAAAACTTAAACTTCACATCACCTCACCTTTTTGACCCATTGAAAATAAAAGTATGAAAAAAATACACATACACGTATACACATATTGCCGCATACAGAAATGCCTAATCTATCAAAATATAAAACTTTGCAGACAACGTTTTCCTGTGCGCTTAGCTAAAGCGCACTTCCTGGGGCACTGTGTGTGGCCGCATCCAAGGTAAACTACAGGTTACTGTGAAGCAGCGGTTGCTGGGCAGCTAGCAACGTTAATCCTAGCCGATACAGCAGGCCTCTCTATGCGTTTAGCGGATCCGGGAAACAAAGGTCACCCTCCAAGTGTGAACCCAGCCTAACAATCAGTTGTATGCTCACCCCTCGTGGAGGATACTAACATCACTTCCCATCTGTCATTGACTTCTGATGCCCTCCTATTACATGTATCTGACTTCCGGTGCACAGCCATATTTCCATACCCAAGTGGAAAGCACATGCCGGCCGCAGTCTAATGTACACCCTGCCCAATCACAGCAGTCTGCCTGCTGTTTCCCACACCCATCTCCCAGCACTCCCGCTTCCAGAATGCCCACACCCAGCATGCCCGGTGCCAGCACCCCCGCCGCCAGCATTCCGCTGTCACTCACCCATCTACCAGCATGCCCTCTCCCAGTATCCCCACTGCCAGCGTTCCATCTCCTAGCACCCCTGCTCTTATCACAGCCCCCTGCTCTCAGCACCCCCGCTGTCACCCACCCCCATTTGCCAGCACGCTCCCAGCACAGCACCCCCACTGTCACCCACCCCCGCACTAAGCACAGTACTTCCCATGGTCACCTATCCCTGCTCCCAGCATAGCACCCCTACTGTCACCCACCCTCACTCCTAGCACAGCACTCCTTGCTGTCACCTATACCTCTTCTAGCACAATATCCCTGCACCCAGAACAGCATCCCTGCTCCCATCACAGCACCCCTGCTGCTAGCACAGCACACTTACTGCCAGCATAGCAAGCCCGCTACCCGCACAGCACCCCCTCTACCAGCACCCTGCTCCCATCACAGCATGCCCTCTCCCAGCACCCCGCTGTCACCCACCCCGTCTCCCAGCACACAGCACAGCATGTCACCCACCCTCACTGTCATCCACCCCCACTGCCTGCACTGTTGCTCTCAGGACCCCTGTATCCCAGCACAGCACCCTCACTGCCAGCACAAACGCTCCCAGCACCCATGCCCACAGCACTGCACCCCCGCCGTCCTCCACCATGCTACCAGCACCTCCACTGCCAGCACAGCATCCCCACTGCTAGCATGCCCGCTTCCAGCACGACCACTCCCTGTATGCCCACTGTCACTCACCCCTGTCTCCCAGCCCACTCCCAGTACTGCACCCCTTCTGCCACCCACCCCCACTACAAGCATACTTGCTGCCACTATGCCTGCTGCCAGCACCCCCAGCACTCCCTCTATCACCCACCTTTGCTGTCACCTACCCCTGCTGTCACCCACCCCATCTGTCAGCATCCCAGCTCACAGCATGCCCGCTCCCAGCACACCCACTGCAAGCACCTCCACTACCAGCACAGTACACCCATCTCCCAGCATGCTTGTCTCTCAGCACAGCATGCGCATCTCCCAGCTAGAGATGAATGAACACCCGAGTGTTGTCCCCAGCCAGCAGGTCTTCCAGTGAGTGTTTTGGCCCCAAATAAACAGGTAAAGTTTTAGGGCCATTTTAAATTCTAAACTTTTTCCCAAAGAAATTCACTTTCGCTGACTTTTGGTGGACGTGCTCGTGTTCCCGATCACTGAACCGAATCAGCCGGGTTCTTGCTGAATTTTAAATTGGCAAACATGTTCGAGCAAAGTTTGCTTATAACTAATCCAAGCACAGCACGCCCACTGTCACCCACCCGTCTCCCAGCATGCCCGTCCCCAAGCACACCCATCTCCCAGCACCCCACTGCTACCATTCCACTCAGACTTTCCACCGCCGGCTCCCTGCAGCCCGAAAGGACCTGTGTGATGCAACGGGTCACATGACGCTCACTTCGCATACATGCACGCTCACTTCACATATATGCATGCATACTCCACACAGGCACACACACGCTCTGTGCAGGTGCACACATGCTCCACACAGGAGTACAACATGCTCCACAAAGGTGCACACATAGTCCACACAGGCGCATGCACACTCCACACAGTCGTATGCACACTCACTCCTCATAGACACATTCTCACTCCTCCTAGATACATTCTCACTCCTCATAGACACACACACACGCGGTGGGACATGTGATGCGGCAGGGACACACACATACACACACACATACACACGTGCACTTACTTATGCAGCCGCCATCTTTAGACACTTAGGTATACAAAGATGGTGCCGGCGTGGCGCACCCACACCGCCCCACTGCAAGATTACAGTAAATCGTGGATTACGTCCAAAGGGAAAATGATGAGAGCTAATAAAGTGGATAACAAGGTGTCCCTGTATATTTTGTATCCAAGGGTCCCTTCAGACTTGCGCTCCCCTCCGTTGCGTATTGCGGCGGGGAAGCGCAAGCTGAGCGCAGACACCGCGCGTCCCTATGTTTAACATGGGCTCCCACGGTGATATGCTCTGCTGCGCATGGCCGTGCGCACTGATAGACTTCCATATGTGTTTTGTACGCATGCTGATGCTTGTGTACAAATCACACATTCTCGTCCACACCATGAACGCGACATGTCGCGTTTATGGTGTGTGGCACCCCATGGGTTAATATGCCACAATAACATCACATGGGTTCTCTCCCCACTACACACTGACAAACACTAGCACCTCTGGACCAGGAGGGGGAGCACAACCTGCTTCCTTATATACCCTTGCCCATGAGGAAGTAGTTCAGACCGTGCAGCACGGTGTAGTGCTGTGAAGAGCACGAGCTAGTGCAGAACTTAGTGAAGACCTAGTGAGGGTCAGAGGAACAGGAGAACTACAGACTGAGGAACACGTCTGGGAGCTGGAGTGACACCTTCACTCGCCCCAGAAGAACGCACAGAACGGACACCGGATCCGCTACTGTGTCTGGCACCCACAGCACAGTGAATCCAGGAACAGTGGGATTTCTAGATGCCCCTAGTACCAGTGCAAAGCAACACGGAGGGGTCAGCACAACACAGAGGACTCAAGTTGCCTAGCCAAGTGGTACCATCAGAACACAGAGAGAGAGACGTGAGAAGTCCCAGCAGCTCAGCTAATAGCAGCAGCCAGGACACACACACAGTGCAGCACAAGGAAGCTGACGACCCCGGACAGGGTGTGAAGAGAGCTCAGCCCCATTACAGACTCCGAGGACTATTATCTGCAATAACATCAGCAGTAAAGCTTTGGAAAACAGCAAAACTGTGAGTCTGTGTATTGATTGCGACCTCTGCTCCACATTCAGCACAGAGAGCTTCCCCCTGCTACAAGCCTGTCAGCTCTGCAGCTTCAGGAGAGAAGGAGAAGTGCACCAGTGTCTACCAAACATGAGTGTGTCCTTTAACCCCGTCTCCACCATCTATACCCCTTATAGACTATACCATCACTGCCCCGGGGAATACAGTTCTACCCACAGGAACTATACCATCTATGCTGCCACTACATCATCCCCAGGTTCTGCAGCAGCGGCGGCCCCCTTACTGGCCGCATAGAGTGGGTGGCGTCACGAGTGACATTTCCCCTGTAAATAATCCCCTTTTATTGCCGAGCCCGGGACACGGTCCGGACCAAGCCACCCGTGACTTCCCCGGCACTGACCGGTCTGGTACCGAGTACCCCCGTCCCGAGGGGCCCGACAGGTGCAGATGAGAATGTGTGATTTGTACGCAAGCATCTGCATGCGTACAAATCACACATGGCGGGCAATGGGTATGCACGGCCTTGCGCACCCGAGCGCATACACAGTGCATCCTCATGTTAAACATCAGCTTGCGCTTCCCCGCCACAATACGCATCGGCAGGGAGCGCAAGTGTGAAGTATTCCTAATAAAGGATTTCTCTCTGTGTTGTTTTTTTCTCTTTACTGAAAGTATTGCTAATGGCCAGCTGTCATACTGACGGCTGACATAAGCAATAGGACTTAATGTTAGTTGCCAAAAAAAAGATGTCACCAACCCCTTTATCACCCAGTCTGCCACCACCACCAGGGCAGTTGGAACAGTGGCGTCTCTGATGGAAACGCCAATTTGGCTGCTTGCTGCAATTTTCAGTGTGGGGGCCTAGAACGCTTGGGCCTTTCCACACTGAAAATTCCAGCTCCCAGCTAACTGTGTTACCTTGGCTGGCAATAGAAAATACGGCTGAGCACACACCAATATTTTTTCTAATTATTTATTTAAATAATTAAAAAACAAATAGGGCTCCTCTGTATTTTTCATTGCCAGGGGGGAAGGTTACACCAGACAGCGTGGGTTGGCAGCCAATAGCTGCTTGGTTTACCTGCTCTGGTAAGTTTAAACACTTTATTAATACAAATATACACAGAAACAGGTTTTTAAGTCAAAATAAATGTATTTATCTACATTACACACATGGAGGAGAGTGCACATAGTAAAGATATCTCAATGAAGAGAGCACATCAGGGGAGAAGACAGCACAAGTGGGAGAGAGCACATAGGGAGACAACTCAAAAAAGAGAGCACACGAGTGGAGAGGGAGAGTGCACAGAGGGGAGAGAGAGTACACTGGGGGAAGAGACGGCCACCAGAGCCACAGAGACAGCTACCGTTGTGATATCACTGCCTTCCCGATGCAAATGCTTTGGGCCTCCATCTAGTATAATATAATTTATTTATTAAATAAAAATCCCTCTGAAAACACCCAATAGGAAAATCTCACATTGAATACAAAAATATGTACATTAAAATTACACATCTTGTTGAGTTCCTCAGGATTTACTGAAACTAAATATATACCGTATATACTCGTGTATAAGCCTACCCGTGTATAAGCCGACCCCCCTACTTTTGCCCCCAAAACCTGGGAAAACCTATTGACTCGTGTATAAGCCGAGGGTGGACCCCAGCACAGGTATACAGCCCCCAGCAGTGTGGTATACAGGCCCCCCCAGTGGTAGTATACAGGCCTCCCCAGTGGTAGTATACAGCAGCCTCCCCAGTGGTAGTATACAGCAGCCTCCCCAGTGGTATATACAGGCCCCAGCAATATATACAGCAGCCCCAGTGGTATACAGCAGCCTCCCCAGTGGTAGCATACAGCAGCCTCCCCAGTGGTATTTACAGGCCCCAGCAGTATATACAGCAGCCCCAGTGGTATACAGCAGCCTCCCCAGTGGTAGCATACAGCAGCCTCCCCAGTGGTAGTATACAGCAGCCTCCCCAGTGGTATATACAGGCCCCAGCAGTATATACAGCAGCCCCAGTGGTATACAGCAGCCTCCCCAGTGGTAGTATACAGCAGCCTCCCCAGTGGTATATACGAGCCCCAGCAGTATTACAGCAGCCTCCCCAGTGGTATATACAGGCCCCAGCAGTATTACAGCAGCCTCCCCAGTGGTATATACAGGCCCCAGCAGTATATACAGCAGCCCCAGTGGTATACAGCAGCCTCCCCAGTGGTATATACAGGCCCCAGCAGTATTACAGCAGCCTCCCCAGTGGTATATACAGCAGCCCCAGTGGTATATACAGGCCCCAGCAGTATATACAGCAGCCCCAACGGTATACAGGCCCCAGTGGTATACAGGCCCCAGTGGTATATACAGGCCCCAGTGGTATACAGGGCCCCCCCTTGCTGCCGCACACCTGTAAAGTAATACATCATTATACTTATCCCTGTCGCTGTCGCCGCTCTGCACCGCGCTCCTCCGGGTCTTCATGCTTCTTCATGCTTCCTCTTCAGGCACACAGACAATGACATCATTGAGGCCCAGAGGAGCGCGGTGAAGAGCGGCGACAGCGACAGGGATAAGTATAATGATCTATTACTTTACAGGTGTGCGGCAGCAAGGGGAGCACTTGTATACCAGTGATGGGGGGGGGGGGCGCCTGTATATGACTCGTGTATAAGCCAAGGGGGGACTTTTCAGCACATTTTTTGTGCTGAAAAACTCGGCTTATACACGAGTATATACGGTATATTGTTTTCCTTGTGGCACCCCAGAGTCTGGTCGCCACAATGGCATTGCCTCCCTCGGGAGGTAATGTCATGCTTAGAAGCAAGAAGGGATATCCACACCAGGTAAACCCACAGCATGCAACACTTTTTCTTTCTCCAGGCCTAAAGGGGAGCTCAAGACCCGGGTTCAGGAAAGCTCACCTATAAATTCTGGTCTGGAGAAGGGAGTTAGTTAGTTTTACAGTTCAGTTGAAAGAGAGTGCAGTTCGAGGGAGAGGACTGTGAAAACATCCTGTGGACTGGAGCTGGAGGAGCTTGTTCCAGGAATGAGAGCAGCAAGCGTGAGGGACCTGTTGTTGAGGGTGTGAGGAAGGAGAGAAGAGGGCCTGGGGAGCAGAGCCAATTGCCGGCTCACCTCAGAGCAGAGCACCAGAAATGGACACCGGAGTCCGAGGTTGTGTGGGTACTAAAGGCCCAGCAGCCAAAATCAGAGGACAGGAGACTTCACATTTCCCGGCCACATCAAAACACCTGGAGGCACAGCAGCACCCGAGAGCTCAGGGACAGCTGCCAGAGGAGTCGTACCAGAGAAGGGCCCAGGCTGCCTGCTGTATGGGTGAGAGACCAGTGGAAAGAGAAGGTCGCAACTTAGCTACAGGCAACCAGGACTAGCAAAGAGAAGCGCAGCAGGGTGGCCTCAGAACTCACCGGGCGAGGAGATCCCGAACTTGCTTCCAGGCTGTCCGGACTCACAACATCACCTGTGGTCAGTGTCCTGATCTGAACCTTCAACTACCAGTAGATGGCTCAGAGATGGACTCGCCTGTACTGTACCTCGGAGCCAGCTCTCCGTTAGTGGACCAGGTTTTCCCCGGACTGTAGCAGGGCCGGCACTGGGTCTCCTCTTTCTGTCTTAGTCGCCACTCCTTCTGGGCGCCCTCCTTGTGGTGTCCCCTGAAGGGTCCTTCTCTGTCTCTCTCATTCTGCTTTCCCGCTCTCACACTGCTCTAGCCTGAAACACCTCCCACTGGGACTGGGTCTCTCATCAAAGAATTTAACCCTGTAGTCCCCTGCTCTAGATTGTGTGAATGCAGGATAAGAGCCTCAGGTTGACATTAGACTCCCCATTGACAGGAATACTGCACACTCTGTTGTGCGTGCAGTACCCCTACTGTGGCACACTGACCAGTGGGGCGCCACACCTGTGGGCCAGAAATGCGTTACCTATATTTCTTTTTCTATGCGATTTTATGTGCACACTGCTTGGTGATTTTTACTTCTGTACGAAGAATTCTACAAAATGTATGGTTTTTATTGCAAGCCCTTCTGCTGGTCATCTCCTTTGGATTTACTGATGTTGGCTTATGTACCGTGCACCGTGATGTTGGCTATATACCAGTTGTAATCTCGGGGCTCCTAGCCGTCCTCATGTGAACTGGTGGTCACATGACTAGTGCTATATACCAGTTGCTGTAATCTGGTGGCTCCTATCCATCCTCATCTGCCCTCCAAATTATCTTTAAAATAAAAAACACCTTTTTGATTCAAGCTATGCTATCTGTTTCCTTCGCTTTCAATATTAATAGGGTTGCTAGCAGGGGATCCATCTCTAATGGGTGCCCTGTTTTATTTGGGAATATTTTTCTTAATTGTTGTCTCTGTGGTCCCCACAGTTTTCCTAATCAAGGATTTTCGAGCACATGATGAGAAGTGGCTCAGTGATTTGGAGAAGGCACTTGACGAGGATGGCGGTGTGGCAGGGGAACCTGGCGGCGATGGCTCCACGGAGGAGGCTATCAAGGTGTATCGTGGCTTATTACGTAAGAGAACCAAGGTCTGGTGGAACAGGACCTTTCTGACCAAATATATGGAGAAGGGTCTGATACCAAGAGGCCTTAGGATTCAAGTGTTTCCATCTTTCCAAATTGATAATGAATCCTTTAAAACAGAATGGGAGGAATACGCCATTGCCTGTTCAAACGGTTTCCTCGGGCTATTGCGAGATCTCAACACCACTTCTATAGACGAAATGGAGAGTGAGATGGCAGGATTACTTACTCAGATTACTAATAAACTCACACCGGACAAACTTGTGAGATTTAAAACCCACAATGAGAAGGAATGAAAAAAGATGGAGAAAGAGATTAAGGGCGTGAAGATTAAGAAATTCCAGAGAGATCAAATGGATTTCAATTCTGATCGGGTATATCGATGGAAGACAGGCGGAAAACCTAGGCCTAATTTCCATCCTAAACCTAAACCCAAGTCAGGCCCACGCCCAAAACTCACACCATCTGAACCTCCTGAACCCAGTACTCCTAGTGGCACTGACGAATCAGATACTGATTCATTCCCTAGTGAAGGGGTTATGACCCGGTTTAGGACAAGAAATAATCTCGATCCAAACTCATCTGGGGCTGTGAGACCATTACAGGTGATTAATCTTTCATCTCGCTCTCTATCTAATATTCAAGTAGAAGTCCTATCCAAGGGGCTCTCTTTCTCACCCTCGAGTCCTTTTCATTTCTTTACAGAATTGAAAGACCTTCAACTTTTTTGTCGAAAGCTGATTCTTAATAAACTACATTTAAAGAAGAATTTACGACCTGATGAAATGGACTCGAGGGAGGTAGAGACCCTAAGGAATTTGGAAGATTTAGCGGAAGAAGAGATCTCTAATGGCACCGGTGAGTTTTCAACTTTCACATGTCCTAAGTCTAAACAGTTCCCACCTTGGTCCGTCTGCTCGTCAGTCGACATTTTCTCCAAGGTAGTTACTGATGACCTAAAGAAGATTCCTACTTATTGTCAATCGGGTAACCTCAATTTTCAACAGCGAAAAGCTTTGCGTGATTTGGAGAGGATGACCGACATTGTGATATAGCCTGCGGACAAAGGGGGAAATGATGTGATTTGGCCTGTGGAAAAATAAGAGCGGGAGGTTTATCGCCAGCTACGTGATAAGGACACTTACTCGAAGTTGGCCTGTTGTCCTGTTTCCCCTTTCTCTAGAGACCTCCAGACAATCCTCGGACGGGCATGTGAGAAAGGTATTATTACTAAACAAGTTCTTGAAAGCTTGACAGTGAGGTATCCGAGGATATCTACCCTCTATTTGTTACCAAAGGTCCGCAAAGATCCCGTCACTCCGCCTGGACGACCCATAGTGTCCGGTATAGGAGGTTTATGCAACCCAGTATGCCAATTTGTTGACTACTATTTACAACCATTGGTTGAAAATTTACCATCCTATATACGAGACACTGGGGACGTCCTAAGGCGGACTAACTGGATCTCTGTGGAGCCTGAGACCATATTAGTGACTGCTGATGTGGAGTCTCTATATACCTGCATACATCACGAGGATGGTCTGGCGGCTGCACGTTTCTATCTTTTGGCCAGTGGAAGAGACAGTTCATTATGTGAATTAATTCTCGAGCTGCTCCACTTTGCCCTTACCCACAATTTTTTCGTCTTTAAAGATCGGTACTATTTACAGACCTGTGGCACTGCCATGGGCGCGGCCTGTATCCCCTCGTATGCAAATCTCTTCCTAGGGATTTGCTGTGCGAGGGGGATGGTCCGGCCTGCGCCCATGTGCAGTGCTGGTGGCGGTATATAGATGATTTGTTGATTTTGTAGGGGGGCACTGTGGAGGAGCTGGATAACTTTATGGGACGACTAGCAAACAACAATATCAATGTCAGGCTTACACATAAGTTTGACATGCATAAGATAGAGTTTTTGGACATTTGTTTAACGATTGGGTCTGATAATATCATATATACCGATGTCTTTATAAAACTCATTTCCGTAAACTCTCTCTTGCATGCTAGTTCGTCCCATTTAGTTTCAACTATTCGGGCTGTCCCCACTGGTCAATTCCTCAGAATGAAGCTTATTTGCTCTTCTGAGGTTGATTTTGAGATTCGTGCAGAGGAACTAAAAGAACGCTTTAGAGAGAGGGGATATAGCAACAGGTCAATTAAGAGAGCCTATCACAGAGCTAAACATGTATCACGCAATGAACTCCTATATGGAAAGCGTAAGGTGAAGTCACAAAATGCGCAACCTACTGGCTTTATATCTACATACAGCCAAAAATGGGATGTCTTGCGTGATATTTTGAATAGGCACTGGTGTATCCACCAGGCTGATCCAATTATGAAGGAAGCACTAACAGAAAGACCCTTACTAACAGCTCGCAGGTCGCGGAATCTACGTGACATTTTGGTCAAGAGTCACTATATTCCTGTTCCGCCAAACCCATTTGGTTCTCTGTGCCCCAGACGGGGCTGCTTTACATGCGGCCACTGTGTGGCGTTCCAAAATGTCCTCCGCGTCAATTCCTTCTCCTCCTCCGATGGCTCCCGGACTTATGAGATTAAAGAGTACATGTCTTGTGGATCAAGTTATGTGGTCTACTATGCCACTTGTGCATGCAATTTGATCTACATTGGTATGACATCAATGGAGCTATGGAGGAGGGTGAGGGAACATGTGGGGGTCATTTTGGCGGCACCTAAAATAAAAGATCCAACTGTTCTAAAAACATTGCCAAAGCACTTTCTGGAGCACCACGGTAGCAATCCGTCTTCCCTGAAATTCAGGGCTATTGATATTATTCACTGTGGGATCTGTGGAGGAGATACCAGAAGGCTGCTGGCACAACTAAATGGATAATAACTTTAAATACTATGTCACCTTCTGGCCTAAACGAGCACCTTAGTTTTGCCTCCTTTTTGTAGCTATCGTCGCTTGGTGTATAGGGTTTTCGGTGCAAAAGCCCATGTTATTTATAATTGTCTTTTGACCTTTTTACTTGTTATTATGGCTTTTGTCCTGTGGTTTTACAGGCTGTCACTAGTCCTGGAGGATTTCCCTATACCGCTTCTACTTATTTGATCTGGACTCTGTTCTGCAATTTTATGAAGATTGTTGAAGACATCATGATACATATGAAGATTTATAGTGACATTTAACAGTTGTATATGATTATTTTTCTATATATGATGTCTTCTACTTTAAAATATGGTTATTTCTATATGTTATATGGTGTCACGCTCCCTCTGTCCCCAGCACACAATTCAATGCAGCCCGTTGCCCTGGTGACGCGTCCCGGGTGTCAGCGTGCTGTGTAATGTGTGTGGGAGGGCGGGGGTTGAGCGTCGTCACTATGACAACGCTCTATACACAGCCAGGCGACGGAGCGACGTGTTAGTCCGCCCCGCGGTGACGCGGGTGGCGGCATCACGTCACGTCCGTTCACCTGACTGTGGAGCAAGCGTCACTTCCGGGTCGCGGTGGCGTGGTTTTAGTTGTGGTATAAGAGGGGGACTTCTGACGGTCATGGTACACCTCCCCCTGATGAAGCGGCCATAGAGCCCTTCCTGGGCCGCGAAACGCTTTGGGGTCCGCTGCCCTGACTCTCCCCTGCCCTGGGCGCCCTCCTTGCAGCAGCTTGTAATTATATGGTACCTTAGGTTATATACCTTGTAGGATACGGGCTGTAAAATAATTGTGCTACTGAGATTATATGACCCTGTTATATAGGTATTGTGACAATTTTAAATGGTTAATCTATTTTGTGTAACCTCATTGTGTAGAGCTGACAAGCTCTGATCATGTATGCATGCAAATAACCTATGTAACTATACAAACATATATCTTGGCTTACCCTTTGGGGTTGATGTATTAACCCATGTCTCTGTAACTACCTGTATAAACCCTATGTATATTTGCCAATAACTATGTATATGAACCTGTGAACTGGTGGTCACATGACTAGTGCTATATACCAGTTGCTGTAATCTGGGGGCTCCTAGCCGTCCTCATCTGCCCTCCAAATCAGCTTTAAAATAAAAAACACCTTTTGATTCAAGCTATACTCTCTGTTTCCTTCGCTTTCAATATTAATAGAGTTGCTAGCAGGGGATCCATCTCTAATGGGTGCCATGTTTTATTTGGGAATATTTTTCTTAATTATGTACCGTGCAGTAGACTGGTTTCACATTGCGTTTGGAACGCAGCGTAACCGAACGCAGCCAAACGCATGCGCACTGCGTTCCTATGTTTGGCTGCGTTCGGTTGCGATTGCATACGGATGCGCATAATTTGTGTGCCCTCCTCCGCCCTCCGAACACAGCCTGTTGCATTTTTTGTGCGCTCACAGACACTTGTTTTATCAGCAAGCGCACAAACAATGCATGGATCTCAATGGATTTGCAGTGTCCTCCGCATGACAGCGCAGGAGAACGCTGTGGATCTCATTGAAATCTCTCCCGGTGGCTACCGCTGATCTCCCGGGCACGGCCACCGCTAATCTCCTGGCGGTGTCGGCACAGGAGATATGAAGAAACAGCTGATCTGACAGCTGTTTAAATCTCCCACGCCGCCATCACCTCTTCGATGTTGGCGCGGGAGATTTAAACAGCTGTCAGATCAGCTGTTTCTTCAAATCTCCCGTGCCGACAGCATCGGGAGATCAGCGGCAGCCAGGAGGAGGAGATCTCTGCTGCTGATCTCCGTCTCCCGGCCGCCGCCGAGATCGCTGATTGGCCGACCGGGCACCATACCGATGTGAACACATGCAGAGATTCTCCGCTGCGTTCACATTAGTATGGCAGCATTTGCCCTTCGTTTGCGTCTGCATGTCCTCTGCATGCAGACACAAATACAAATGTGAAACCAGCCTAAAACAGTTGAGCAGAAGCACAAAGCCTTTTTCTCTCCAGTATCTTATTTTTAACTTCTTTTTCATTCACTATGCTACTTAAAAGTTAAACAATATTTTTTTAAGCAGATCTTGATAATTTTAGCAGTCTGACCTATGTAAATTTAATTATGTTTACCTTACAGAGATGAAAAATTAGCCCACTCTTAAACTCTAAACATGGGAACGTAATGCAATGGCAAGTATCGAGAAAAGATTGTTTTGGAATTAATAATGTCCACCATGAAAAAAGAAAAGCAATAACTTCAGCTCTACACAATACCATAGGAATATCCATAGATTCTGAGAATGGTGCAGGGTGGAATCTTTGAGGCCAATATCCACTAAAAGCTAAAGAACAAAGGAGTTTGAGTGATGCAGCTGCAAAAATGGATAAAAAAAATTCCATGGCTTTTCTTTATTAATATCAGCCTTATTAAGGCAGTTGACTATGAATTTCCCCTCGAGATTCTTGCATAATAATGTTGGTTACAGTGTAAACAACTAAATCAAATGACTGTGATCATCATCGACAGTAAACAGAGATCTTAAAAATATTTGAAAGATTATGTTAGAAAGACATATGCAGGGCCGGTTTTAGGCAAAGTGGGGCCCTGGGCAAAAGGTTAAAGTGGGCCCTAAATGCTCACATATTGCATACATGTAATCCGCTGCACACTACGCACTATAAGATATAAATATATAAGTTATAGCGTAATGGCTAAAAGTGTATGAAGCTAATACAAATTTGGATGAGGAAAATGCAGAAACTGCTACGGATATACATAGGATAAATGAGAATTTGAGTTAATGTAATGCAATACAAATAAGCCCGATAACCAGCGTGAAGGTATTCTCATTTCTATCGGGTCCCTACCGTATGCCTTTGTCTGCGGTGTAAAAAAGCATGTGAAGATATAAGTGCCTCATGGTGCATTTTAAAACCTGCATGTATGGTGTGGTTGAAGACTTGATAAAACAAGGAAATGAACTAGATGGTAAAATGGACTGGCTATCTGGTGATGTAGGGTGCTCAGTCAAATAATGCAAGTGGATAACTCATTGAATGAAGCCACTATTCCTTGATATATTTCTATGGTGCCTTCCTCACACGACAGCGCAGATCTTATGCACATATTTCCTTTGGATTTGTAGAACCTGTGGAATGTGGGTCCTGGAGCACCCCTTTCATGCAATGCAAACTTGTTGTATGTAAGGCTAGGGTCACACTTGCGTTTTTTTCATGCTTTTTTGGTTACCTGTGTCTTTAAAAAAGCATGTAAATTCGCACCCATAGGCCCCCATGTTAAAAAACACATGTCCTAATAGCAAAAATGCTTGCCTTAATAGCAAAATCGCATGTCTAAAGTGCCATGCGTTTTTGGCATGCGTTTTTGCACTTATGTGAGTAGCTGCCTTCAAAAACGCATGCAAAAACGCATGGTACTAATTTAGTACCATTTAGTACCATCCAAAAACGCATGCGTTTTCCATAGGGGCCCATGTTAAAAAAACACATGCGTTTTTAAAACAGCACCAAAAAATAGTGCATGCACTATTTTTGGTTGCTGATTTAAAAACGCATGCAAAAACGCAGGGTGCCATCAGACACCTTAAAAAACGCATGCTGAAATAGAAAAAAGCATGCAGAAACGCATGCTTTTTTTTTAAGTCTTAGCTCTAGCATTTAATCATACAAAAAGTGGGAGGTTTCAGGTCCTTTTAGATTATATATATCACAGTCAATTATGTCATGTTTTCAATCATGAATTTATTTAGTAAATTGTTTGTACATACATTTTTCTCAATGGGGTCCGTTTTAGCCCGCCGGCCGGCATCTTTTTATACCTACATTAAGATCCCTCACATGTGTGTCCCATTTCCCGGTCCGCCTCTTCCCTCGCGACTCGCGGCCAATCCCAAGGCAGGAGAGTCAGTGGCCACCTGATCTCATCCAGCCAATCCAGGATGCCTGCGACGTCACTGGGGGGCGGAGCCGGACATTACACAATAGAGTCTTTCATCAATGGCGCCGTAGTTTGGGCGGAAGTGCGATTTCCGCCATCTTAGAGGCTGGTGTGTCAACAGACACCTATAGTAACCTTACAATAAGGGCGGAAATCGCAACCCCGCCATTTTAGAACTGGGCACTTCACTTAATTCACGCAGATAAACACTTTTTAAAGTATTGGGGTGATTAAAGTCATGGAAATGCATATAAAGATACAGCACTGTATGAACAGCGCTGTATGCCATTATCCCTATATGGCTTATGATTTAACTGTGGCTTCCCGGATGCAGCTTATTCACATCCATATGCATGAATGGTTTGTGTGTCCATCAGGCAATACCCCCACCCCCATGTATTTCACGGGAGGGAGGATTGTCATCAGGTACATATCTCTCTATTATCAACTTGCATACCTCAGTTTACCGCTGCAATCAAAGAAAGCCCCTTCACATACAACAGTAATGTATTAAGCCCTGGCATAATTTCCCATATATGCGATCTCCACCACTACTAAAATCTTTTTTCTTCCCCCATATAGGGATTAGCTGCTGAGTGAAATCCATCGGTGATGATTCAGAGGGTATCCTCTCAGTCAGATGTCAATGGCCGACGGTTGCATATTGTCATACTCATATCTGGAAACTAGGAAAGTGAAAGTGCATTAAAATCATTTTAAAAACACTAAATAAAAAGATCAACAAAGTCAGCAGTTTTCAGCAAAAACAAGTCCTTTATAGGAAGGGCACAAAACTCAGTTTCTCATTTAATCCCTTCGGGCTCATTGTATCTAATTTTACAATCCACTTGCATTCCAACTGTGCTAGCCTCTCACTGTAATTCCCACCCCGAGATCCCAAATCTAGGGTGTCAATACCTCTGGCCTTCAGGCCTGCTGGGTCGCAATTATGTTGTTTTTTGAAATGTCGGGGTATGGTCTTTATCAGAGGGTCATCCATTTCCAATTTTGCCGCAGCTTTAATATCACGTACATGCTCTCCGATTCTCATGCGTAATTCCCGTGTGGTTAGTCCAATATAGACCAAACCACACGGGCATGTAACGTAATATATAACATTGGTTGTGGAACAACTTATGTATTTCAAGATCTTATACTCTTTTTCGCCCTTAGTATCCGTAAAGGTTGTAGATCTAACCATACTCCGACATCCCTTGCAATCCCCAAAACAATTTACTAAATAAATTCATGATTGAAAACATGACATAATTGACTGTGATATATATAATCTAAAAGGACCTGAAACCTCCCACTTTTTGTATGATTAAATGTATATATATAGGAGGGGTCCAGTCTGGCCAAAGGCCAAATCTTTGACGCACATTGTTAGGACAACATCTTTGGTTTTACTAACTTAGCTCTAGCATGTTATAAAGATAAGACCCTATATGTGCTTTCGTATCCTTTGCAGTTGTTCTTAGAAAGGCATATGTGGCAGATGTGATGCAGAAATTTCACTAGCTGAACATCAGTTCTGTGTATCCTAATGGGGTTATTTTAATGGCTAGTTCTTGGATGTATGCAAGTAAGATTCAAATAATTAAGACAATACCAGTCATAACCTTTACAAAGTAGCATCTCCAGAGACTATCAGAAAATTAAAATGTTTTTCTGAGATGGTGAGGCTACCTCAATGTGTGTGTCACCCTTACAGAATAATATTAATTAATGACTAGGGCTTCCTATTTCTTGTACTTTTTAAATTGACTGATTTGTTCCATGTTTTTATCTTTTTAATGGTGTCTTCCTTCTGTGTGTGTTAGCGTAATTACATCACAATGGGACATAAAGACATATGGTAAAACACATCAAGCTGAAATAAAAGTTACTAAATAAAATAACAATCTAGCCACTGCAGGGACCGTGCAGCTGCATTTCCTCTCTTGGGCTACGGACCTTAAATTAAATTTAAATAGCTTCTGGGTCAAAAGTATAGCTTAGCTTACTTTCCTTAAGTCTATATGTTGTGGTTCAATGAGACTGAGAATGGTCAGGCCTGAAAGGTGGGATCTTTGGCCAATCTATCTGTGTTACAGCTCTTTAAAAATTGAGAACTTTGGATCATACACAGTTGCCAATCCTTTAATCTTCTGCAGATCACAAACACATAATAAAGTGTTGGAATCATGGTGGAAAATATCACTTAAAGAGGTCAACATGCTACATAGTCACTAATGTGTAATTTAACGTACTACAACATGGGAACATCATATTTTCTTCCTCTAAAACATTTACAATGCTATTCACGTTTATAGGTCACAAGAATACAATTATACTGATAAAATATTGGATTGTACAAATATGACATTTATTTCTCTAAGACAGGAAAATCTTTCATTTCAGTAAAGAAATGTAAAATATCTAAATGTAATACATGAATGTAGCTGTAATGGGGAAAACTACTAAAACATATTTTCCCCTTGTGTTAAAAGGCACTCTTTATTATTTGAGTACAAATTGCATAGTACTGAATAATACTTTTGAACCCAAGTTTAACCTTAGAATGAGTAACCTGGGTCTTTTAGGCTCGGTAGCTTATTTTATTGGCTATTTTCTGCAAAATTACTTTAGTTAGAATTTTGAAACTCTAGGGATTCCTCAAGTATGTTGTTGGTAATATCCAGTTGTTCATATAATTTTATGTGTTAGGCATTTTGGTATAACAATGTTTTTTTGGGAGCCCCATATACGTCACACATTTAAACATCTCCTGGTAATAGCTGGTGAACCTCAACAGTGTCGCTGTTAACCAGAAGGGCTGCGTTTCTTTATGTCATCCTACAGGAGGCGTCAGTCAGCATGTGTCATTATTCTGTAGGACATTGTAATGGTTGGGTTGAGATATGTGGATAAACGTTAGTGTGTTTGTTATTGACTTATATAGAACACTGTCTAGACTAAGAATGCTTTAGCAGAAGGTAGACTTCCGATAACCCATAGTAGTTCCAAGAAAGTTGATCAGACATTTTGAGTACAACCTTACCTTCTATAGGATTTCTAGTGTGGTGCAAAGCTCCAAGGCATCTGGAAGAAACTGTTGCTAATTCCATAATTATATAGCTATTCATGTTCTGCAACTATGCAAGATTCCCAGTAAGTGTGAGTGTAACGGGGGTGTGGCCAAGTTATGGCGGCGTGAGGACGCTTGGTGAACGAGCTCCTCAGCACACAGAGGCCGCTTGCTCCCAGAGGCCGTAAGATGCTGCGAGGCAGAAAAGCCTCCTTCTGCAATCCTCTGGGTCCTGCTCAGAGACAAAGATCGGCGCTTGAGTGGCTCTTTTAGAGCGGAAGACCAGAGGCGTGAACTGCAGCCTCTCCTGTAGTGGTGCCGTCTGCAGCATCCAATGAAAGCAGCATCACAGGCGAGAAGGTGAGGAGGAGGGGGAGTAGCGAGGAGCTGAAATGGCCATACAACACATACCAGGGACCTCCCAAAGGAAGCAGGTCCATGTTCACAGAACCAGGGGGCACGAGAGACACTTAACAAAGCTGCAGACCTACATACAGGCAGGAAGAAACCTCTGGGGATCCATCTGGCATAATGAGCTCCAATACACAGATACAGCGCTCACATAAGAGACCCATTATAACTGCAGCTGTGTCCACAATTTGGGAGCTATCTAATATTGCAGATCTGGGCAATAACACTCCACCTTTCCCACCAGAAGATGCACAGAGCCTATATGAGTTGATCAAAGCATTATTAACTAAAAAAGATCTGGATGCCCTAGAAAAGAGCCTCTCTGAAGCACAAATCCATATGCAACAAATGGCTCAATTATTAGATGACCAGGAAGACTGGGGGAGACGTAACTACATCTGCCTACATGGAGTTCCAGAGGATATCCTCACAAACATTCTCCCTGGAAAGTCACAGAGATCTTAAATATGGTTTCACAGAAGCCCCTAGATTCCACGGGGACCATAGACAGAGAACACAAAGTGACACGTCAATCATCCTCTAACAACCCGGCTCCTCGGTATATTCTGTGTAGACTACATTACTATACGGACAGAGAGTCCATCCTCCAACATGCATGGTCATAAGGCAGGGTCTTCATTGACGACGTGGAGATTCGACTCTTCCCTGACGTATTTGCCCATACCCTGGCCAACTCTCCCCGCTTCTATAACATATCAGAAATCTAGTTGCTACGTATAGATGGGCCACCCATTTCACCTGATAGTCAAAAAAAGATTTGAGCAAGTCTTACTCAAATAACATGAAGAGCTACCGGGACTCTTTTGATTTTCTGGACACTTCAACTATCTTGATTCCAAACTGGCTCCTAACAGAGCTGCCACACCAGAAATTTCAAGAGGAAAGGAAGAGGCACAGCCCGCAACCTCCGAGCAAATAGAAGCAAAAGACAGGAGAGAACGCCACTAAGAGCAATGATGGTAGGAATGCTCTAACCTAACTTTCTATCATCTGATCTGATACAGGGAAGATTGCCCTTCCTCTCGAATGACATCTGTGTTTTTTTTTTTGCTGAGAAGGGGTCTTCTTACTGTTTTTGGCTCTTTCTTCTACCCGGACTGACATCTGGTCTTGATTGGCGGCGCAATATCTCCATCCATTTCTATAACCTATTTTTACTTGATTTTCGGGTGGTTCGCTGCAGCCGAGGCATGTGTAGTGGTTGTGTCACACACAACCACACAAGGTGAGCTCATTTGCTAATTCATGTACATCTTTGTTTAATCGGTTAAGACCCTATGTGCGCTGTTTCTTTCCTCTAGTTTTTTGTACTGTTTTTGGGTGTTATAGTTGTGTCTCTCCCTAGCGTTACATCAGACGAAACCTCCGGAATTTTGCAGGGTTTAAGGTTTCGGTTCTAATTTGGTTTTTACCACACATTCTTGCTAGTTCCTAAAACCCCATCCAGATCCTTTTAGATCCTGTTTGATCTAAGCCTTCTCTCCATTCTTTTACTTTCTACAACCCCTTTTTGTACCTCCTCTCTTCTCTTCACCTAATTCCCCCCTCTCTTTTACCTTTATTTTCTACCCTTCCCCCCCCCTTTTTTTCTTCAGGTGAAGGCCAGTTATCAACATCGTCTCAGCCCCTAATATGACAGATCCAAATATCCCATAATTACGCTATGGATCCATCAACGACAAAGGCCTACGCAACCCGGTTAGGGGAATTTGTGGAAGGTACGCTGATATTAGGGGTGATTTCAATATTGCCCTGAACTCTAACATTGATACATCTTCGGGCTCTCATTCCTGCTCTTTGGCTGCACTAAACTCAGACGACTGCTGCATGAACATTAATGTTCTGCTTAATTAGCGTTTTTAGGCGTTTTTACCCCTAAAAAGACATAAAAATGCTAGCGTTTTTGGTCCCATTGATTTAAACGCATGAGCGTGTTCAAAAACGCAAACAGCATGCATTTTTGCAAATGCCACGCTAGACGTATTTCCCGACGTTTTGGGCAGCGTTGGCAAAAACGCATGCATTTTGCATTTTTGAAAACGCTAATGCGTTTTTGCATGTGTTTTTACATGCGTTTCCATTAAGATCAATGAGACTAAAAACGCTAGCGTTTTTATGCGGTTTTAGCGGTAAAAACGCGTAAAAACGCTTATTAAGCAAAACGCACACCATCCCTAGATGTGAAACAGGCCAATGACTCAGTGTAGGCTCCCAGTAAGAACACATGCCTCGCTGTGGCTACTGGGCAGTTATAGATATGGCACAGTTATATGCTAAGTGTCTGGCCTGTTTCATATCTAAGGGTGGTGTGCGTTTTGCTAAATTTGCGTTTCTAGGCATTTTTGCCGCTAAAAACGTATAAAAACGCTAGCGTTTTTGCCCCATTGATTTTAATGGAAACGCATGTAAAAAAGCATGCAAAAACACAAAATGCATGCGTTTTTACAAACGCCGCACAATACGTCGGGGAATGCGTCTGGCGCGGAGTTTGCAAAAATGCATGAATTTTGCATTTTTGAAAACGCACATGCGTTTTGCATGCGTTTTTACATGCATTTCCATTAAAATCAATGGGGCCAAAAAGGCTAGCGTTTTTATGCGTTTTTAGTAGTAAAAACGCCTAGAAACAAACATTAAGCAAAACGCACACCAATCTTAGATGTGAAAACCCCCTCTCTTTTTTATGTATCTCCTTAGCTATAATGCTGTTCTGTATTCTTTTATATTCAGAATTACATGTCTTAGTATTTCAGAGTGCAGCTGTCTTTTTGTTACAATGTGTCGTGTTCAGCATTGCACCTGCTCACATTATATGTCAGGGAGTGCTGCAGTTTTTTCTTTTTTATTCTTAAATTTAGCATACTCTGTTAGATGGACCACACTGATGATATATTGTATTGTATATCTTCGTCTATGATCATATACACTCTTAACTCTTGCACAGCTGACATTTGGTATGGCTTTGTTGTAACTTGCTACACAGGTATCTGTTAGAGAACAACTTTTGCATTATCTTAAGTGAACGTGGACTAATAATCAGGGAGCAGCAGGAGTGCGTATTCTACATGATGTTGCACCCATAAAAAATGGACCATTAAAAAATTTTTGTTTGTCTTTACATTATATAGATTGTTTATTTGCTGTTACTTATCCGACTGTCTTCAGTACATAGCAATGGCAATAGTTTTCAAATTCAGGTAATGTGTCGGCTATTTAGTACTTATCCCTATAGGTGTCAAGAAAGTATAGACAGAGAGCACAAAATTACAATTCATCACTTTTGGTATTCACTATTTCAAGTGAAAATGTTTAGAAATATGTTGAGTTGTAAGTATACTCGAAATTGAACATTATTTTAATAATGCAAATAATTCAGGTCTTTTATTTTATTTATCAGCGTAAGGGCCAGAAAACGTAAAAAGTTCAGTTTCAAATAATGACATCTGAATGGCTTTTTTGTAGAGCAAAGTCTTGATTTAGTGTTTCTGATTTAAGAATGGCTAGCTTGTATCTGTTCCATCAAAGCTTCACTTTTGGAGCCTTTGCAGGAGGAAATGAAAAGATTATTCTACACAATGCCAAAAAATTACCTTGTCTCTGTTGTTAGAAAAAAAAAAGATCTGAAATCATAAAAATAAAATGTGCATTTCCTCCACCGCTTCATCTTTAATTACCAAAAATGTGAACAATTACCAATGGATTGACCTCTTAAGTCACAATTTGGACAGGCTTAACATTAACATAAATTCAATGTATGTTTCCAATTATTTAGGTCATTAAACCTGTTTTTCAGTAAGCAATAATATGCTTGGCTTCTCGTCCTATTCAACTAAGGAATGTGGTTACATTGTATAAAATAGGGACTTAATGGCTTAATTTCTAGCATTTGGATGGTGGGAAACAGGGTAAATGTTTGCAACTGTATGCATTATACATGCCTTTCATGAGATACATTTTAGTTCATAAATGCCAAAATCTTCTCTTATTTACATCAGGAGATTTCCAGTGATAAATAGTTTGGATGCTCCAGAATATTCTACTTAAATGATGGTACTGTTTTTTTAACATTCCTTTACTCACTACCCTCAGGGGTCAATAATTGAAGGGTATTATATCCGGATCCAGATTATGCCAAAGTCCCTTTTATCTTGTTATTTTCCAAGATAAGGAAATGGAAGAGCAAAAGCAATAAGGGAAGGGAGCTTGACAGATGTGGAGAGTTTTTGAAAGATTTAGATAAAAGGAATTTAAGCAATGTCTACTGAAGCAAAGTCTGTCTTTCCGTCTGTCTGTGCGTTTAGGTGCTTAACTGTCTTCATAAAACATGAGGATATGATTTTGAAAAATTCTACGCTATTGCTTGTGTTTATTATGAGGAACTTTCAATTAGATGCCTAATTCTATTACACTGTGTGAGAGCCGATGTAATGACTGCTCAATGTTCATACTCTTGTCAATGGTTGGATGAGAAAACTAAATGCACACATAATGTCAAATGCATTCCAGATTTCAGCAAATCTGTTTATCCAGAATCCTACAAATATATAAACATACCGATGTCTCTTGGGTCCAACAATATCACATTTTAAGGAAAGTATCACTTTTCACAACATAAAATGCATTGTTAAAACGCTACAGAGAAAACAAATATTGAGAACAGGAACAGCACACCTTGTATAAACTGGAATCTTCGTGTCCACCCGCTATGCATCCAACCATCATATTCACAAGAAACAGGCATAAAGTTAAAATTCACCATTGACCTTCATTGCCTATATATTTGGTTTGGAAAAACACAAGTTCATTCTCATACTTTGTAAGTGCAACCACAAATTATTACTTATGTTTCATAGGTGCTGATTTTGCGCTTACTTAATTTGTGTTACCAAAGCAATCAGTATTTGTTATTGAATTTTTTATATATATATATATTTTTTTTATATATATTTTTTAGTTTTTATCATGGCATATTGCATTTTTTTTTTTTTTTACAAATGAGTAAACCATAGTAATCATATTGATGGGGTATATAGTGAAAGAAAAAATATTATTAGTGTTTAAATAGGATGAATGTGTGGAGTATCTGTCCATTACAACCATCCACATTAAAGCTCAAATACAGAATGCATGTCATAATGTCTATGTTTATAAAGATCCATCAAGGCATTAAAAAACATTTGCCCATATTTAGTTGGGTTCAATAATGTAAAATATATGTTTGTACAGTGTTAGCCAGTAGATAGAAAAATATGAAAATTTGAGAGTACTTAGTGATTGATAACTTTTAATAGCTAACTGAGAAGATGGTAACAAATAGCAAGCTTTTGAGACAACTAAGGTGTCTTCTTCAGGCTGGTATAAGAAAAAATCTGATGTGGCACATATTTTATTTTATAACAGCCTGAAGAAAAGACCTGAGTTGTCTCGAAAGCTTGCTATTTGTTACCATCTTCTCAATTAGCCATTAAAAGATATCAACCACTTAGAACTGTGGGTTCAATGTATAATTTTGTAAATTCTTTTCAACCAGATTATGAAACGTGATACACATATTGACAAAATTGTTAGTACCTTTATGTTTAAAGGTAGAAAACCCACAAGGGTTACTAAAACAAATTAGAATTTAAATTTACTTAATATCGCCTAATAGAAATCAGACATTGCTTTTGAATGGTGGTTCAACATGAAACAACAAAAAACAAAGATTGAAAATAAAATGAAATGATTTTACTGTAATTACCATATCAGGTGTCTACAAACTTGTAATCAGTTAGTCTGCCTATTAAAGATGTGAAAAGTAGTCATTGTACTGTTTTGCATCATAGTTTTTGCCAGACTGAAGATGGACAAAAGAAAACTAAACAGAGAGTTGTTTCAAGAGAGTATAAAAAATGATAGACTAACAGAATAAAAGTTTATAAGACCATCTCCAAACAGTTTGATACTTCTGCTACTACAGTTACATATATTATTCAGAAGTTTAAAGTTTATTGGACTGTAACTAACTTCCCTGGATGTGGCTGCAAACGGAAAATTGATCACAAATTGAGGCGTTGAATAATGGGAATGGTAACTAAAGAGCCTATGACAACTTGCAAAGAGATTAGAGGAAAACCAAGAAGTTAAGGTACATCAGGGTCAGATCGCATTATCTATCACTGGCTCTGCCAAATAGGACTTCATGGAAGATGACTGAAGATGAAACCTTAAAAAAATCCTACAAAGTGAGACTGGAATATTTCAAAATGCATTAACAAGCCACAAAGCTTCTGGGAGAATGAAGATTTTTGCTTGTCATATCAATTTTTTTTCACAAAGGCAAAATGTAGCATACAAAGAAATGATAATTATATAAAATGTAAAACATGGATGAGGTTCAATTATGATTTGGGACTGACTTGCTGCAGCTTGCACAGGGTGTCTTGAATCCATGCAGGGTACAGTGAAATTTCAAGACTGTCAAAGCATTTTGGAAATCTGCTGCCATGGGTCAGAAGCTTGCTCTGGGTTGAAAGTCATGGGTCCTCCAACATGATAATGATAAAAAATTTGCAGCTAAAAAGATCTATGAAGCTGAACCATGCAGTCTGTAGATGGCACCCTTCAAACATGAGACATCTGAAGCAATTTGATCATGAGGAGTGTGCCAAAATACCTGTGGAGAGGTGGAGAAGTCTGATTGAGAGTTATAGAAATAATTAGTTTGTAGTGATTGCCTTAGGCTAGGGTCACACTTAAAAGGCACAATGGGTAACCGAAACACTACCGGATGTGGTTTTACCATGTGCCTTCATACTATCTTTTGATAATAAAATTGCAACCCTCATTCAGCATCTGGATGCATTAACGTATCCGGTTTTGGAATGTGGGTTTTTGCAATTTTAAAAACCGCATCCGGATCCGGTACCGCAAGGTACATTTATGTACCTTGTGGTACCGGATCCGGTCCCATAGGCGCCCATGTTAAAAAAAATGCATCCAATTTTTCAACCGCTGTGAAAAATGCAGCCTGCATGATTTTTGCCGCAGGCTGCAAAACCGAATGCGGTAACCGGATTGCAAATAGTGCAATTTGTTTTTTCTATTGAAGCCTATGGGCTGCGGATCCGGATGCGGTTTTGAGCATTTTTAATGCTCAAAACTGGATACGGATGTAAAAAAATACCGCAGGTGTGACCTTAGCCTTAAAGGTTGTGTTGCAAAATATTAAATCAAGGGTACCATCATTTGTGTCCAGGCCATTTTCATTAGTGCTTTTTTTTCTGTTGAATCAGAATTCTAAAGCAATGCCCACATTTCATTAGTTGATACTCAGTAAATTGCATTTGAATATTATTTTTCTCAGTTTCAAGTTATTTTAATGGCCATTGTGTTTCTTTAACTTTAACAGAACGTACCAACAATTTTATACAAGCGTTTAAATACTGTATATCAATAAAACACCCATAAGGCTTTTCGTAAGCCTTCCAAGATTCATGTGTTTGATTGGCATATGAATCTGCATTGCCCTATATCTCCTACTACTTGCCTCTCACTGGTTTGACTATAATTTGTCATTGTAGTTCATGAACTTCTATAGTTTTGGTGTTTTATATAAGAAACAAATGTTTTAGGAGTACAATGAAAGGCACATCAGGCAACTAAATTCTTTTAAAATTGAAAATATGTTTTTAAGGCAATGTGTTACTTTGAAAGAATCTATTGTTAGCAATAATCATATTGTTTAAACCTATAAGGCCATTATATTTGCGTACAAATTAAAGGATTCCCCTATTATATATATTATATTTTATATATAATTAATTGTATTTTTCCGCTTACGGTAATTGTAAAGTGTGGAATATGTTTGCACTATATAAATAAAAGTTATTATTATTATATTATTAAGTAATTCATTACAACTAATATTTACATTACTTGAACAGTAAAGCTCACAGAAATGTTGTAAATTGTGATTTTTGTGGTTGAAATGTATCATTGTATGCGCAGCCTTTGTTTTGTCATTCTTGTAATGTTTTTCTTTTGTAGTAGCGGAAAATAGATCCTAGATTGCAGCACTTCTAAGCAATGAGAGGAACAGGTAATAGCTCATAAAAATAGAAATGTATTCATAGCATGAAAGTACTAAAGATTGAGTATACAACGCATTTTGGCTTCTCAGTTAAAAATCAAACCTTTCTCAGGTATATATTAAAAGACTACTTTGCTATCAGTCTATTTAAGGCTGCTCCCTATGATGGAATCATATGTGTCTTTTAACATATACCTGAGGAAGGTTTGATTTTTAACCGAAAGGTCAAAACGCTGTGTATACACAATTTTTATTACTTTCATGCTAAAATAAATTCCTATTTTTTATGAGCTATTACCATGTTCCTTGCATTGCTTAGAAGCGTTGCCATCTAGGATCTTTTCTCTTCTACTACTGAAGTTGTATTGGTCCCCAATGGGTTCTTATATGATCCGAAAGCAAGCTGCACCATAAGCAAAGTAAGAAGATTTGTGATCTCACATTTGGATTGATACGCAACATACTAAGCTCCACATAAGGTGAGCGTAACAACACATTTATTCATTATATCTGTACTATAATACTGCACTTAGATTCTGTGCTGTGTTTTGTATCTATTATCCTCAGTTTGGAGAATATATATGCCATTTTGTGGAAATTTATTTCTTCCGCAACTAATTATATACTGCAAACACAATCACTGACCTGAGATTCCTACAACCAGGGATGAGTTGCAGCAGTCACAGCTTTGACCAAGCAGAGTAGGAAATTCGGAGAGCCAGGAATTGGTAATGTAAGTAATACTGTTTTATTATTTTACACCTTTCTGAGTCTATTTTTTTTTACTTTAAATGGGTTTTCCCATGAACAAAGTTAGTTTTAAAGTTCATTTTAATCAATTAATCTTGAAATAATAATAATTTCCACAATTGGATGTATTTAATAAAATATTCCTGGGCCAGATACTCTTACATATGTGCTCCTGCTATGAACTGTGTAATAGCTGTGTCTGACTGTACAGGGACATGGTCTGATCATACCACATCTCCTGTGCTGAGATAATCTTATATATGTGTCCCTGCTATGTACTGTGTAATAGCTGTGTCTGACTGTACAGGGACATGATCTGATCATACCACATCTCCTGTGCTGAGATAATCTTATATATGTGTCCCTGCTATGTACTGAGTAATGGCAATGTCTGACATACAGGGACATGGTCTGATCATATCACATCTCCTGTGCTGAGATAATCTTACATATGTGTCCCTGCTATGTACTGAGTAATGGCAATGTCTGACATACAGGGACATGGTCTGATCACACCACATCTCCTGTGCTGAGATAATCTTATATATGTGTCCCTGCTATGTACTGAGTAATAGCCGTGTCTGACTCTACAGGAACATGGTCTAATCCTGGGCAGGGGAGGATGCAGTATACAGTATACAGACATTACAGCATGGCGTCACAGCTCATTCTTTTTTTGAGGTAAAACATTCCTCTGTCTATTTTTAAAAAATGTTTTCTCTCAAAAAAAAGAATTATTTGCAATTCCATTCTGTAATTTGCATATACTATTTTGCGTTTTCCTTTACCCAGGATCAAAGTATGCTCCTTGCACAGTCAGACACGGCCATTACACAGTACATAGCAGAGACACATACCGTACATAAGATTATATTAGAACAGGAAATTTTTTTTGAACACATCTAATTGTGGAAATGATTATTATTCCAAGATCTATTGCTTAAAATTAACTTTGAGGGAATATCCCCTTAAGTGGCCATACAACCTCTTTACATGCCTGACTTAGATACCTCTGGAGTCACATATCTCAGGGGAAAAAATGTTTAAAATATAAAAGTCCAACCTGACTTTGTGAAAAGTGTCATGTCAATGATCAGCTTTAAATGAGTATGCTAACAGCATTATTGTTATTAGAAATATACATTAAAGTGTCTCATTCCAGTATTGGGAGATATAATTCTTCCCCATTAACCTCTCACACAGGACAGATTTAAAGAATTCAAGAAAATACTATAGGGAGTCTTGCAGATGCCGGGGTATAGTCCTCATGACAATAGAGATATTGCATGTATAAAAAGCAAGAAGTCCAGAAAGTGTTTGTAGATTTTGTTGAAGATTAGTGTTTAATCATTGGAGGCTACATTTGACCACACAATCATCCAGATACTTCATTTGGTATCATATTCCTCACGTGTCATTTAATCAAGTTTTAATACACCTGGGTTTTATTAATATGGTGTGAGCCAAAGACCACAAGATTTTTTAGACAAGCTTTAACATGAATTTAACAAAGGAACACGTGCGGCAGTCTGAGATTTCCTCCAGTTCATGTACATATATATATATTCACATATATTTAAACTATATATAACCTACGCTTCCTCTGTCCTGAAATGGAACAGATTGTGGACTATTCTTTGTCCACCTTGCTACAGCATGTGTAGAAATAATAACATCAAGACATTCAGTAACAGCTTTTTCTTTTTAGCCACATTGTTGTCCAAGAGATTGCTGTTCTCCTTCTATAGCAATAACGTATGCAACTGAAGGTATTATTATGTATTATCTCCGCATTTGGCCTGTTTACCGCAGCATATAAATCTGAAACAGCTTGTACCATTTGATTGCACTGAAATAAGAACCAGGCTGAAATCTGAATATTTTACATTCTCACTCACCCCAAGGCAAAATGAAGCAGATCAGATAATATCCAAAGTTAAAGCGTCTGTTTCCAAAATTGTGCTAAAACAGCAAAAAGATTTCCATTGAATGTTACCTAACTGAAGGAGAGGTTGCTCACATTTCATTTTTCTGCTGGCTCGGCTAATAATGTAATAGTTCAAGCAAGATATATCATTCATTACCGACTGACGATAAAACTTTAATGAAAACCGATGAACCATGGCGTACAAAAATGTGCGATGTAGAATGTGTGTGTGCTGAAAAGAGGGAAAAAGATTGCCTGAAGTCTGCCAAAACTGTGCAAACAAGGAACTCTTCGAGAACTTACAATCGGCAATTTTCACCAAAACACCAAGGATTAATTTGTATCCCAATTATTATTGATTTCACCTAAGAATGCTGTTAGTTCACCTTTATAGCTAGTTTATTCCATGAACACAATGTGCCCACTTCTGATATGTACATTTAATATGCCCATACAGTATTGTAATTCAGATATATGGTAGAAAGGTTTCCTTTTAACATATTTTGTATAAAAAAAAATAAGCTTGAAAAGTGCAGTTAATTATCCTTTTCAATGCAATGGGGTTCACTTTCATAGAAATGCAGCTATATAAGCATTGAGAAGAATATACTGCACCCAGTGGCCAGTCCTAGCCATCATTAACTTCTGCTGGTCATAGGCTAAGCTATTGCCCACTAGACGTTTGTGCTGCTTTTTTTGTTCTGCATTTATGCTGCCTTTTTCAACTGTACAAACTATTGCTTTGTGCACATTACAAACGCCGCACAAATAAGGGGACACACACAGACACAAACACACAGGCATACACATATACACTTTATTACCCTCCCCGACGATCCCACAGTGAGCTCCGGTGACGTCTTTCTTTAAGGCATCAGCAGGACCTGTGAGTACAGTATTGACAGGCCCTGGACATGTGACTCAGTAACATGGGCAGGTCCTGTAAGTCCCCTCGTGCAGCTCCTGCCGATGCATGGAAGGAAGAAATCTTTGAAGCTCGCTGTGGAGGGTGAATATTGGAGGGTTTATGGTCTGGAAATCGCAGTAAAAAAGCATCACAAACTGACTGATGTGGAATACCAAACCATTTGTGATGCTTTTTTGGAGAGGGGGGTTAGAATGGCCATTTTAATTGACATGGGAATTTTTGAGCGCATGTGTTTTCTGCAGCAAAAACGGACCACCCACAAACGCACATGTGGACGTAACTTTTTAAAAATCACATAGACTTGAATGATAAAGCTGTGGGTGCTGCATTTTTGCTGTAGAAATGCAGCACCATAAACGCAACACAAACATCCAGTGGGCACATAGGCTTACACTTTTTTACTTATCTATTCCCTGAGGATTAGTTTCCTCTGTTTTTTAGTCAATGCAGTTCCTAAAATAAAGTATACTGCTGGTATTTTTTTTGCCACAGCAGTTTAATCTGATATATAAACATATTCCGTGTTTACTTTTATCCAGGACGTATTCTAGTTATTAATATTGCAATTATTTATGCTTACATTGTACCAGGAACTAAGCCTCTACCACCCCTTTTGCTGCAAGTTTTTATCTGAATTGTTGTTATATATCAATAAATATATGTTTTAATCATTTGTGGTTTCCATGTGTTCTTTGGGAGTATACATGCTGCACGTTATAAAAGTATTAAGTGTAAAGAACTCTTTCATTATTACATTAATATTGCACATTAACAGTAACCAAGGACATACAGAGGCTGTAGTTTCACCAAAGTCCTAGTGGTTGAAAAGGCCCGTTACACAGCTCAACATCGTGCTCAACATCACTCAAAAGTGACGTGTTCAATGATGTTGAAACGACATCGTTAGTGCGTCGTTGCATGTAACCGAACGATTCAACTACGATTATTAGTCAAGTTGAAGTTGACAGGTCTATGAACATGTTCAAAAATCTGACAACTTCAACTCAACCAACCTGCTGCATCGTACTGTGTGACACCGCGATAACGATGTCGCGGACGACTTCGCCCATTCACAGCAATGAGCAGGGATCGTTCACGGTGTTTGCGACTGATCCCTGCTCACAACATCGTTGGTGAGTTGTTCACGATATCTACACATGTGACAGCTCACCAGCAATGTTGGAATGCTGCCAAAAAATAGGGCGCGTCCAAGATGCTGCCGACATCATTGCTAAGTCATGCGGTGTAATGGTACCTAAAAATTCACTTACAATACTGGTATCAGGAGTGACACCTGTTAAAGTTCTTTGTATTGAGGCCTAGGATTTTAGCTATGACACTGATATAATAAAATATATTATCAGTAGAATTAAACATCACAAAAATTATTCCAAGGAATAGGAAAGGAAAGGAAAGAGAGTTTGCAACAAAATATCTTTATTGTATTCTTGTACCCCTTCATAAAGGTGTCAATAGAAAATATTATAAATTATAGAAAAGTATTTAAAGCAATTTTTATTTACTAAATCAACCATGATAGTAAGTAACTTTGTAATGTGTTATCAGACAAATTTGCTTCTTTTTTTGCCAGAATTAATCAGTCATTATCAAATTTCTCAATTCTGATGTAAAATCAGCATTCAGGGAAGACATTCCCATTACTGAGATTAGGAGATGGCAGTTGTCACTGATGATATTTTATGTAGATATAAGAGGGGAGGGAGAGAGAGGAGTGCCGAAGGAGGAGCTGGATACAGAGCTCTGCCTCCTCCATCTTATATCCACCAGGAATCTCATCAGTAACAGCTGCCATTTCCTATCTCAGTAATGGGAAAGTCTTCACTGAATACAGATTTTACATCAGAATTGAGAATTTTGATAATGACTGATCAATTCTGGGAGAGAAAGAAGCAAATCTGTCTTATAAGATACATCACAAAGTTGCTTATTTTATGTGTACTATTGATAAATAAAAATTAAAACTATAGTTCACTTTAATGGTACCTTTACACACCGCCACCGAAAGGTAGAAACCGCCAGGTATCGGACACAATTGTGCCTTTTGCCTTGAAAAGACCCGAAGTGGCGGCGTGTAATTCAAGCAAGTTTCTTCCTGTGTCTTTGGATACTGTGTTTCAGCCATGCTCAAAAACAAGCAGGCATAATCCCTATGGTGGTGGCGTGTAATCGGGAACAGGCAAGGTTTTTACGTGGCCTAGGGAAAACCCAGGGGCGTTCCACAGCGTCATGGTTACCACGCCCCATCAGCTATCATTGGTGGGGGCTACTGTGTAACCATTGGCTGTCCTGCACACTAGGGCGCACTGTGTAAATTTGCAATAGACGACTCAGTTCTCAACACGTGACACACATTTGTACCAATAGCGTCATGTATTAGCCAGACTTCCTGCGCCGGCTGGCCAATCATGAGGTTATTGCATTGTCCAATCACCGTACGAGGTCACGTAATCCACAACTCTGGCACGCCTATGTACTTACACCGCACAATATGTACGCCCATATTCCCTTGTGGTGGCGGCGTGTAAATCAGGGAAGGTATTCCACAGAAGGTAACCCGCGGCACCCGTTGGCACTTCCAGGGAACGAAAATACCTTCTGTGGAGCACCTTGTGCGGCGTGTATATGTGGCATCAGCACCGTTGGCAACCGTTGAAAACGCACGAGTGCACGTGTCGGTGCCTGCCTGTTGCTGCCCTCTGTGGCGGCGTGTAAAGGTACCATAAAGGAACGGGTCATTTTTTGTGGGGGAGAGTGAAGCCTGATTCATTCTGCCTATACTACATAAATAGTAAGAAACTAAAAAATGATGGTGTTGGCCCCTTTAAAAATAGTCTGGGTGAAATGGTGGATGAGGATGAGGAAAAAGCCAATATGCTAAATGACTTTTTTTCAACAGTATTTACACAAGAAAATCCCATGACAGACAATATGATCAGTGATAACAAAAACTATCAATTAAATGTCACCTGCTTAACCCAGCAGGAAGTACGGCATCATCTAAAAATCACTAAAATTGACAAATCCCCGGGCCCGGATGGGATACACCCTAGAGTGCTGCAGGAATTAAGTACTGTCATAGATAGACCATTATTTTTAATATTTAAAGTTCCATAATAACAGGGTCTGTACCACAGGACTGGCGTATAGCAAATGTAGTGCCAATATTCAAAAAGGGGACAAAAACTGAACTTGGAAATTATAGACAAGTAAGCTTAACCTCTACTGTGGTTAAATCCTAGAGGGTTTTCTAAGAGATGCTATACTGGAGTATCTGAAGAAAAATAACCTCATGACCCAATGTCAACATGGTTTTACGAGGGACCGTTCCTGTCAAACTAATCTGATAAGCTTCTATGAAGAAGTAAGTTCTGGACTGGACCAAAGAAATGCAGTGGATGTGGTGTATATGGACTTTTCAAAAGCTTTTGATACGGTGCCACACAAAAGGTTGATACATAAAATGAGAGCAATGGGGACAGGGGAAAATATGTGTAAGTGAGTTAAAGAACTGGAAACAAAGGTTGGTCATTAATGGAACACACTCAGAATGGGTCACAGTTAACAGTGGGGTACCACAGGGGTCAGTGTTGGGCCCGCTTCTTTTAATATATTTATTAATGACCTTGTAGGGGGCATACAGAGTAGAATCTCAATATTTGCAGATGACACTAAACTCTGCAGGGTAATCAATACAGAGGAGGACAATTTTATATTACAGGAGGATTAATGTAAACTAGAGGCTTGGGCTGATAAATGGCAAATGAGCTTTAATGGGGATAAATGTCATGCACTTGGGTAGAGGAAACAAAAGGTATAATTATGTGCTTAATTGTAAAACACTGGGCAAAACTATCAATGAAAAAGACCTGGGTGTTTGGGTAGATGACAAACTCACATTTAGTGGCCAGTGTCAGGCAGCTGCAGCAAAGGCAAATAAAATAATGGGATGCATTAAAAGAGGCATAGATGCTCATGAGGAGAACATAATTTTACCTCTATACAAGTCACTAGTGCGACCACACTTAGAATACTGTGTACAATTCTGGTCTCCGGTGTATAAGAAAGACATAGCTGAACTAGAGCGGGTCCAGAGAAGAGTGACAAAAGTCATTAGAGGACTGAGGGGTCTGCAATACCAAGACAGGTTATTAAACTTGGGGTTATTTAGGTTGGAAAAACGAAGGCTTAGGGGTGATCTTATAATAATGTATAAATATATGAGGGGACAGAGACCTTTTTAATGATCTTTTTACTCGTAGGCCTGAGACCGGGACAAGGGGGCATCCTCTACGGCTGGAGGAAAGAAGGTTTAATCATAATCACAGACACGATTCTTTACTGTAAGAGCAGTGAGACTATGGAACACTCTGCCACATGATGTTGTATGAGTGAGTCATACTAACATTTAAGAAGGGCCTGGATGCCTTTCTTGAAAACTATAATATTACCAGTTATACATACTAGATTCTTTGATAGGCGTTGATCCAGGGAACTAGTCTGATTGCCTATCTGGAGTCAGGAAGGAATTTTTTTTCCCCAATGTGGAGCTTAGTGTTGCCACATGTTTTTTTTTTGCCTTCCTCTGGATCAATATGTTAGGCTATGGGTTGAACTAGATGGACTTAAAGTCTTCCTTCAACCTTAAAAACTATGTTACTATGAGTCCATAACTGGGCTGCAAGAGTGGGGCTTTATTTGTAGTAATAATTTCTAGTATTTCTATGAATGTCCGTATTGAACCAATATACTCATACCAAGAGGTTTGTCAGGTAGCGTAAAAGGCATGTATGAAAATTCCAGGAGAGGTTAATTCTTTGGCTGAAATTCTTGTATTGTGCACCACAGTAACAGCAGGTGAAAAGATAATTGTAAACCAGATATGTAGAAAGGATGAATATAAGACAATGATGGCTGACTCAAAAATAAGTAAATACAGGAAGAAGAAAAGGGTTACATGCATTTGAGCAAAACTATAGGGAGAGAGAGGACAAACTTGAAAATGCACAACTCACTGCATAACGTATAGCAATATAACAATAATACAATCATAGTACAATACTGTATAATTCCCAAGTCATGGGACATGGCACTGCAATTGATTCAGACACCATGATTCATAGTACTGGTCCTTTTAAGGTATCAATTTTACCCTTATAATTTTAACAAATAAACATTTAGTGAAATACTCACTCACTTAAAAGCATTTAATAAATATCTTTGTATTATTTGATTAAATAACCATATTACTGTGTTGGTTGTATTTCATTGCTGACATGGCTAACATTTCTATATACAGTATATATATATATATTGCATTTAATAGATAATCTAGGAGTGTATCCAATTAATTGGGGACAGATAAAGATATCCCTGTTAAAACATTGCAGACTCAGCCAAGATGTCAGATGTGATAATGCATCAAGCAGCAGAAAAACATTAATATAGTGCTGATTTCGCGCTTCAGTTTTTTCCCTGATCAGGTTCCATCAGGTTTCTGTGCCAAAACCAGGAGTGTCTCCAAAACTCAGAACAGGTGTCAATCTTTCAATTATAGTTTTTCTCTGCAAGTTCCTCTCCTGGTTTTGCCACACAAACCTGATGGAACCTGATCAGGGAAAAAACTGCAGTGTGAAACCAGCCTTAGGGCCCTTTCACATTGCGTTTTCGCCAAAATGTGGCAGATGCGGCAGATTTACCGCATCTGCTGCCTAACGTCCGCACTTGCGGCAAGCCCCATGCATTGTGTATGGAGTTTGCATTAAGTGTGCGGCAGGTGCGGTAAGTGCGGTCCCGGCAGTTGCGGTAGGTGCGGCCGCAAAAAAACCCGCTGCTGACCGTGTTTTTTTCATGGCCGCCGCATCATTGCTATCTTGGTCTTTTCATGAATCCTAACAGAGCATACAGTACACTGCAATATTGCTCTATGTAGTATGAGCAATTAAGTAAGTTCTGTAAAATCCTATGATGCTCGCTTACTCACTGACGAGGGTAGCCTTGCAGGACGCTACTTGTTTTAGCATAGCCCACAGCCCAGACTTTGATAGAGAAAGAAAAATGTGAAGGAGAAATGAAGAGTGGTGGTCATGGGGATTCCTTGTTGAGAGAAACAGAGGTCAATATCTGCAGACCAGATATAACCTCGAGAGAAATGTGGTGTCTCCCAACTGCAAAAATCAAAGATGTGTCTGACAGGATGTCAGGACTCTTCAGACCTAGAGATGACTACCAATTCCAGCTAATATATACGGTAAATAACACAGCCAAAAAGGACCTGGAAACCAACTGAAGTGACTCTGGAGACTTAAGCAAGAAAGTGAAAGAACTGGAAGCCCTGGTAGTCTTCTCCTCTATCCTTCGTGGTCATGGCCATGGAACATGGAGGTGAAACAAAATTCAACAGGTGAACAACTGGCTACGTTGATGATACCGTCAGCAAGGATTTTGATTCCTGGATCACAGAGTGAGATACCTATAAAATGGACTTTTTTTTGTTTTAAGGACAGGATGCAACTGCTTGTACACTAAGGGCTCACAAGTGCAACAACCACAGTAATAATATCTAGAACCACTGCATTAAGGGTGCACACTGTTATGCAGTAAAAACTGTCAAATGTATATTAAGTGAGTTACAAAAAACAGGCTAGGCAAAGAACAAAAGAAAATTAAAAACATTTAAAAGCAGTGTTACAGATACAATCAGAGGTCAGAGTGGCAGGGGGGGGAATTCTACCAATGCATGTGATACCAGTCAAGGAAAAGTGATTAATTGAAGCAGCAGGCTGAATACTAGATATATCTGGGCAACCAGTAGGGAATATGTGCAGGATCCTAAAGGTTCAACTCCAGGGATACACAATCCCAAAAAATTGTAAGGATAATCATGGGATGCAACACTGGATGGAAAAGGGATAAAGGTCTGTTTGCGTTTATAATCCTATGTTTTCACTTCAGTGGGGCAATCAGGTATAAATTCATGCTTACTATGGTCTGTAAATATTTCATGATGGGCAAGTGATAATTAACGCCATTTATGGCCCCTTGGCCTCCCGGCAGACTTCCACACTGATAGTGTATCTATAAATGGGATACTGTTGGTGCAGTTAGGCCCTGGCATCACTGCCCTTTTTTGGCATGGCAATCAATCCATTACCCTTCTGCCTTGTGCATCTGCACAAGCGCACTCTCCGCCGTGAGTTCTCCCCGCTGGCCCACCCACTCCTCACTGCGCATGTCCTGAAGCGACATCATGGACATGGTGGAGCGGGCGGTCTCTAGTGCGACAGGACACGGACGAGATATGACTGAATGCTACTTAAGGTGGGACAAAACAGTGTGGCCTCAGCTCCTGAAGAAGCCTTGGCAGGCGATACGCGTCAGGCCGTCCTCTATGCCTCACACACTAAGGGGTTAACTTACATCCTGACAGGACTCTATTAGGTATTATTTGTGGTGCTTTGTGTTGGGTTTCTACTGGGCTGCTTATTACTATTTAGGCATAACTATACTGTCTAGTGTTGGGTTGATTATGCTTGTTCCATCCAATGTTGCATCCCATGATTGACCTTACAGTTCTTTAGGATTATGTATCCCTTGGGTTGAACCTTTAGGATCCCGTACTGATTCCCTACTGTTTGCCTGGATATATCTAGTATCCAGCCCACTGCTGCAATTAATCACTATTCCTTGATTGGTATCTCATGCATTGGTAGAATTTCCTTTCTGCCACTCTGACCACTGCTTGTATATTATAAGACCATTTATTTTGTCCTTCTTGTACCCTATTGGCCGTAAGAGTGTGTGGGTCCCAATGCCTCTGTGTTACATTGTAACACTGCTTTTAAATGTTTTTCATTTTCTTTTGTTCTGTGCCTAGCCTGTTTATTGTAACTCGCTTAATATACTTTTGATTGTTTTCACTGCATAACAGTGTGCACCTTACCAAGACTGGAAAACACATATTTGTAAGTAACCTTGCTACACTCATCAGGAGAGCTTTCAATTAGAACAATGTGGGAAGTGAAGAAAAAGGCCAGAGAAAACCATACAGCAGACAAATATTATTGAGAATTCTATATTAGAACTTCTACTACCGTGTTTCCCCGAAAATAAGTCACCCCCGATTATAAGACAGGGCAGGGCTGGTGGCAATTTTTTTAATATAAGTCATACCCCGATAATAAGACAGGGTGACTTATTTTCGGGGAAAATTTGGTGGGGTGGGGGGCCAAGGGGAATATCTCATACTTAGCGCTGCTGCCGCTGCTGTCTCCGGTGCCCCCGCTGTGTTCCCAGTGCCTGGGTGAGCGGGGCGGGTATTTTAAATCCCCCGCCACTGTCCCGGCCAATCACAGGCCAGGAACTGCCCAGAGGCCAATCGCAAGCCAATCGCGCTGCATGACATCAGTCTGGCCTGTCATTGGCTCCCCAGACAGCTCCTGGCCTGTGATTGGCCGGGACAGCGGCACGTGTGCAGGCCGGGCTGTCTGTGCGACGATGCCCAGCCTGCGTGCTGCTGTGCCCGGGCCTTTCGGAGGTGCCCGGGCCTGTCGGTGGTGCCCCGGATGTGCTGCGGTCCTCAGGCATGTGGATGCCTGGGATGTGCTGCGGTCCCCGGTGGTCGGAGGAGCCCAGGTCAGTGTGCCCCTGTCAGTGTGCTCCTGTCAGTGTGCCCCTGTCAGTGTGCCCCTGTATGTGTGAGTGTGCCCCTGTATGTGTGAGTGTGCCCCTGTATGTGTATGCCCCTGGGTAAGGGCTAGGGTTAGGGTTAGGGAGGGAAATATAAGACATACCCCGAAAATAAGTCAGGGTGGGACTTTTGGGGGTAAAATTAATATAAGACACTGTCTTATATTCGGGGAAACACGGTAGAAGTGCAAAGGAAGAATAAAGGCAAAAAAATTGAATAATAAAAATATTGCAGAAGAAAAAACAATCACAAACTAAACTTTTTCTATACAAATGCACAAAGCATGGTCAACAAATAAGGAAAACTGGAGCTAGTAATGCAGAAAAAGAAATATGATGTCATTTAAATCACTGAAACTTGGTGGCACGACACATATGATTGGAATACAAGGCTTGAAGGGTACAAATTATTTACAAGAAACAGACAATAATTGGGGAGTAGGTAAAAAACATATAGGTCCATCTCAATGAATTAAAATATCAAAAAGTTAATTTATTTCAGTAGATCAATCCATAAAGTGAAATGCATATATCATAAAGTCATTACAAACAGAGTGATATATTTCAAGTGTATATTTCTGTAAATGTTGATGATTATGGCTTACAGCCATTCTCCATACTTTAATTTTCAGAGATAATGACCTTTGGGCTTTTGTTGCCTGAAGGCCATAATCATCAATATTAACAGAAATAAACACCTGAAATAAATCACTCTGTAATAACTCTATATAATATGTGTTTCACTTTATGTAATGAATTAGTGAAATAAATTAACTTTTTGATGATATTCTAATTAATTGAGATGCACCTCTATATCTCCACAGAGATTGAAGCAGGAGTACTGGAGAAACTGTTTGGCTAAGAATACAAGGGAAGAATAATCAATGGAAAGGACAACATTGTAGGGATTTATTACAGGCCACCTTGGCTAGTTGAACATATTAATGAATTCTTTATGCATATTTAATTATCCAGCAAATTGTTGGGAATCTCTTTCAGGCAAAACTACTAGATATAGCAAATTCATATCCTTTATTGCTGACAACTTTATCTTCCAAAAGGTAGAGTAGAAAACAAGGAGATCTGCTACCATGCATCTAATCCTTATAAACAGGGAGGAAGTGGTTGAGGAGGTAAGGGTGGCTAGGATCCTAGGAGGCAGCGATCATGCTATTACAGCATTTTGGGTAACTAGAGGAGGAAGACCTATGAAGACTCAGACTTCAAGGTTGTGATTCACCCAGGGGTCTATGGGAACTCAGAACCCGGGCGTGGAGTTGGAGGGATGTCACTGGTGGCCTTCCTGAACCCGTACCCCTGGTGGTCAACTGAAAATTGGGGAAAAATGAAAGGGATAAAAAGTTTTGTGATGCCACCTGCAGTTTCTGGTGAATTCACCAGCACCGCTGTCAGACTGCTGGGGACGATGGTATTGCAGCTTGGATGGTATGGCTCCCTGCAGGTGGAGCAGGGTCCCCGAGGCAGAATGCCGTAGCACTTGTTTTCGTAGTGCTGGATGTTGGCAATGCAGCGGTTTACGTTGAAATAAGACACTGAGGCCGTTAGACACTTTATATGTACTTTACTTGTAACTGGTTCAGATGACACTTCAGTTCACAGTTTACACAGTCTTTTAGTGAGTAGCTGGCCGAGTAGTCACTGAGGAGGGTAAAGTCTCTCTGAGGCTCCCGTAGTGTACCTTCTCTTGTCTTTCCTGTATCCGGCTGCCTTTACTTGCACCTCCTCGCTATCCTTGAGCTGCCCTGCACAGCCCGCTTGTCTACCAGGCCCGTTGGGTGCTATGAGGTACCCTCCTTCTCTCTAAGGGGCTCAACCCAGTTTGCTGATCCTGGTGGGGCTGCACGTTCTGGACAGGCGGGTCGGGGCTGATAGTTCGGCCCTCGACTGGCCGGTATTAACGGCTCAGGGATGAACTCGACTGTACCGTGACTCGGAGCAGGCACTCCATTGGTGGACTAGGATTCCCTTTTCTTTCGTGGGTCGCCTTTTCCTCTCAGGCACCCTCGCTGGGAGACACCTCTAGGGCTCCCTCCTTGCTTCTTCCCTCAGTACGGACTAGCTCCAACTATGTGACTTCCCACTTCTCCTTACTCCTCACACTCCTCCCCCCGGGACTGGTTACCCTGGTAACAGGTTGAAAATTGGTCCCCTAGTCTAGTTGGTAAGAATGCCGGGATGGGGCCTCAGGTTGACTTTACACTCCCCAATGACAGGAATACTGCACACTCTGTTGTGGGTGCCGTACCCCTACTGTGGCGCACTGACCAGTGGGGCACCACAGTTGGATTTCAGAAAGACAGATTTGAAGCGACTCAGAAAGAGGATAGGACCGATCCCATGGCTGGTTATCCTTAATGACAGAAATGTCCAGGAAGGACGGGAAATTTAGAAAAAATAGATTATCCAAGCACAATCATTAAAGGAACTTGCAGGTTGATTTAGGCTCTAAAGCTCTGACTACCTGTCCCTGCAGCTTCCAATCACCTCCCTAACCATCCCTGTGTACCCTGTGTCCTATTTTCGCTTGGCAAAATGACTTTGATACCTTCACTGCAGCATGCAGGCAATGGTGTGTGGAGACTGACTGAGCAATCTCCTGGCCTCCATCTCCCCTCCTGGCTGTAGGTAGCAGCGCCCTACTGGGCATGAGAAGTGATCCCCTGGCACGCTCCCGACCGCAAAGTACGTGCCTTCGGCATCTGCAGCCATCAGATTTAATGTGCTGCCTCTGAGTGACCTGGGCAGAGGCTACATCACTTCCTGCTCCTGTGTAGCACTGTCCTTTGTGAATGACGCACCCGATGTCATCGGCGAATCCAGAGTGCATCATTCACAGAGGCGGGACAAGTGTGACGCAGAAGCAGGAAATGACATGGCCGCTGCACGCGTCATTCAGAGGTGGCAACATTAAATCTGATGGCTGCAGATGCCGATGGCACGCACATGCGGTCGGGAGCGTGCCGGGGGATTGCTTCTCGTGCCCAGTAGCGCGTGCTACCTACAGCCATGAGGGGAGATGGAGACCAGGAGACCACCCAGACAGTCTTCACACACCATTGCCTGCATGCTACAGTGAAGGTATCAAAGTCATTTTGCCAAGCGAAAATAGGACACAGTTAGGACACACAGGATGGTTATGGATCTAATTGTAAGCTGCAAGGACAGGTAGTCAAAGCTTTAGAGCCTAAATCGACCTGACAGGTTCCCTTTAACAATCCCTAAAAGAGGAATAGGTTTAAAGAAACCAGGATAGACGAACACAGAACTTGAACACAGATAAAAAGGAAGAAAAAATGTTTTCCAAATGGAAAGATGGAGGCATATCTAAAAGAAGGATATAATGCAGTTTGCTAAACCTGCAGGGCTCGCATCAGACTTAGCTACAGCTGATACTGAATTAGGACTTGCAAGACAAATCAAAAGCAGTGAAAAAGCATTTTGGGGGTATGTCAAATAAGAAAGGTCATGAAAAGATAGAAAGATACTACAGGAATTTTATAGGGTGAAAATGACGAAGTAGTAAAAAGTGATGTTGAGAAAGCTGAGCTTTTAAATTCCTATTTTGCATCTGTTTTTTCTCAGAAAATAAATGTAACATCAACTGATCTTCACTATACTATTAAAGGAATAGAGGAATCTAGGCTATCTATAAGCAGAGAGATAGTGAGGGAATACTTAACTAACATAAATGAATTCAAGTGTCCAGGTCCAGTTGAATTAGCAGAGAAAATTTTTTAACCACTCTTCATAACCTTTGAAAATCTTTGGAGAACAGGAGAAGTCCCAGAGGACTGGAGCAGAGCAAATGTTGCCCTATCTTTAAAAGGGGGAAGAATATAGACTCAGGATACTATAGGCATGTAAGCCTGACTTCTATACCAGGAGAAATCTTTTAACAAATTATTAAACAACATATAGGCGGATGAGAATGAAGTGATTAACCAGAGCCAGCATGGGTTTGTAATTAATAAGTCATGTTAGACTAACTTAAGTTCCTCCTATTACACAATCAGTGACTATGTGGATCAGGGAAATGCAGTAGTATATCTTGACTTGCAAAGCATTTGTCAAAGTATCTCATAACATCCTTATTGAAAACATTAAAAAAAATGGAATGACAAGACAACTGTTAAGTGGATTCATAACTAGCTTAGTTATTGGACCCAAATAGTGGTAATAAATGACTGCACATCCTGTTAGACGAATGTCTCAATTGGGGTACCACAGGGCTCTGTCCTGGGCCTTGTATTGTTCAACATGTTTATCAATGATTTTAATAAAGTAACTTAGGATAAATTATTAAATTTGCTGATGACACAAAGCTACCATGGATAGCTAATACTAGAGAAGAGAGAGAGGTTTTCAAAAAACTTTTAAACAAACTAGAACAGTAGGCAGCAACTAACAGAATGTTTTTTAACAGGAAAAAATGCAAAGTCCTACATCTGGGCAAGAAATATGGAAAAAGCATATGTAGAATGGAGGAATAGGGCTAAGCAACACTTGTGAAAAAGATTTGGGTGTACTAATAGATCACAGACTGAACATGAGTCAACAGTGTGATGCAGCAGCAATAAAGGCAAACACAATTCTGGGATGTATTAACAGAAGCATACAGTCTAGATCACGTTAAAGTAATTATCCCCCTTTACTCCTCTTTGATCAAACCTCATCTGGAATATTGTGTCCAGATCTGGGCACCACATTTTAAAAAAGACATCAACAAACTGGAACAAGTACAGAGAAGAGTGACCAGAATGGTGACCGAACCACAAGCCATGTCCTGTGAGGAATGGTTACAGGATTTGGGAATGTTTGGCTTGCAAAGAATGAAACTGAGAGGAAACTTAATAGCTGTTTATAAATATCTCAAGGGCTGTCACACTGTAGAGTGATCAGTTTTATTCTCATTTGCGCAAGGAATGACTAGAAGCAATGGGATGAAACTGAATGGGAGGAGACACAGATTAGATATTACAAAGACCTTTTAAGGGTAAGGTGATCAACAAGTGGAACAGGGTGCCATGAGAGATGGCGGTCCTGGGTGAATCCTGCTTGATCAGATAGTTGGACCAAATGACCCAGGAGGTCCCCTTCCAAAATTACAATTCTATGACCGCTCCAAAGTGATTTAGAAAATATTGCAGAATCATGCACTATAATTATTTTCTTGTGAAAGCTTTAAATTTGAGATTATTTTCACCCCACTAAAATAATACATAAACTAGACAAGTTTGGTTTTGCTGTAATTATACTGACCTGGAGATTCATGCTGTCAGCTTATTTTTACTGGAGAATGAAGTCTGTAAAAACAAAGCTCTCAAATTAATTGCAGTATTGCATTTTTTTCACTAGTTCTCAACTTTTTTAGTATATCACATTTTTGAATGAAAGCTGTCATTCAAAACTACAACTCGTCCCAGAAAAACAAGCCCTTGTGCTGCTAGTTTGACAGAAAACTAAAGGTATGGCTGTTGGAGCAAAGGAAAGGGAAACTGCAAATATGGGACATTTCCTGGTAATTAATGAGTTAAAATCATAATCCTAACATTAGTAGTTATAGCCTCAGTCCAGACTCTGTAATTTGATCATATTGCCGGGTCCCTTTAATTGAGATCACATCATACATTGACAATTTCAGGAGATACACCATACAAGATGCTTTGCATTGTACAAATTGTAAGTCAGAGAAATACTGGAGCCCCATGTAAACAGAAGGACGGGAATGAAATTCTGGGGCTAGTAAATATTTACACTGGACTGTATGTGGAAGATATGGTAAAAGGCACAGACATATCGCAGTATTCAAGCTGAGACATTCTGATAGAAATACACAATGGAGACAGTTTTAAAAAGAATTACATCATATAAACATTTCAACCTGTCTGGGCGAGAGAGATGAAAAAAGTGACATCCAGTGTAATATAGATAATTTCCAGAATATCGTGGATGACTTGTCGTTTTTGAACTTGCATCCGTATGTGACTAGCACTTCAGTAGTATCTGCTGATACTGTGACCCTGGCAGTAGTATGGCCCAGTATCTCATTGAGACTTGCAGACTACCACATACCCTTGTTGGCTTAATGGGTGGAAGCCCTAGTCTAGGACTTTGCTTATTTTGATACTTTTAGGAGTCTCACCAGTGGGTAGCATAAGTTATGGTGTGGAGGTAAGCTAAACCATCATGGTCTGAAGTGTTGATAATACACAGGTTTTCTGAAGAACACAGATTCCTTTTAAAGAGAAGTGGTTTAACCTTTTCACTACCAATGATGTACAGTATATTCACATCATTGGTCAAGTCCCTGCCTTTTGATGCTGGCTCACACACTAAGCCTGCATCTTTCACATGACAGCTGATTTAATCAGCCGTTAAGTGACTCTAATAGCTGGTGGCGGATCTGAGACCCCGCCTCAGGCTGTAAAGCACTTAAATGCCACTGTCAGTCAGTGACAGCAGCATTTAATATTCCTTGACAGGTAGCGCATCAATGATCCACCCATTGGCACATCCGTCGCATGATTGCCAAGTGCCAAAAGATTGTCATCATAGCTGGTGATCCGCTGAAGATCTCTGTTCCTGTCATCATGAAGCTCCTGTGATTGCTGTATAGCACAGGCAATTGGATGATTGCAGCTTCAAGTCTCCTAAGGGACAATTAAATATAGTAAAAAGTCAAAATAAAGTCGTAAAAACAAAACAATTTCAAATCACCCAGATCCTGAAATATAAGAATGTTTTGGAACTTGGAAAATGATTACAAAAATTAAAACATATTTTTTCTATTTTTACAAATTATTGATTTTTTTATTATGTAAATAAAATAACACTACACATGTTTGGTATCTGCGTACTCATACTGTCCTGCAGAATCACATTGTAAGGTGAGTTTAACCATAGATTGAACAAGGTAAATAACAACTAAAATAAAATATTGTGGAATTGCACATGTTGGGTAATTTCACTAGGAGTTTTTTTCATATATATATAAGTAATACATACATAGGTATATATATGTATATTTACAGAGTGCTCCAACTATTGACTAGTTTCAGGATTCATACTTGCTATCCATAAATGGGAATATTATTCTTATTTTCAGTCTCAAAACGTAACCAGTGATCCTGTATAATAAAAAGAAGATAAACATACAAAAGTTTTCTCATCACTCTATTCTCTGGATTCCTAGTTCATGAGGACAAATATAAATTCAAGATTTTGGAGAGAAATCCTGCTTAAATCTTATTGATATAAAATGTGAACACTCCATTCCTTAAGGACACAGCTAATTTCCTTATTCATTTTCACTTTTTTCCTCCTATTGTTCAAACACCCACATTCTTTAATTTTGGCACCAACTTAGACATTTGAGATTTTTTTTTTTGTGAACGTTTGTAGTTTTGAATGCTACCATTCATTTTACCATATACTGTTCAATAAGGGAATATAGCAAAAAAAATTAAAGTGTGGTAAGATACTTAAACTTCCTAAAATTAGCCCAATTGTCTTTTTTTTGTTCATTTTTTATACCTTTAAATTGTAATGACAAAAATGAATTGGAAGAATGATTCTCCAGATCAGTATAAGTATGAGATACAAAACGATGTCTTTTTTTTCTATTTTATTAGCTTAAGGCGGCCGTCACACAGTTCAATTTACTGAACGATATCGCTTAAGTGATCTGCTTTTTTGATCGCTTAAGCGATATCGTTTGTGCACCGCTGCGTGCAATCCAAGTGATTTTACAATGTTAAATCGCTTGATCGTTACATAGCAGATTGGGGAGCCGGACTCATATCAAGCGATAAAGGCTGTTCAATCTGCTTCAATCGTGGTGTATGACACCACGATGAACGATCTCCCAGCGGCAGCGCCTATGCTGGGAGATGGTATCTATGGTAAACTCGGGTTACTAAGCGCGCGCGGCGCATAGCAAACCATGTGTACCATAGTACTACCACGATCTCGCTGGTCACATCGCTGGGTGAGTCTGTCTTGTGTGACAGCTCACCAGCAATGTGAGCGATATTGTTAGCGATCGCGCGTGCAAGTGATCGCTTCAATATCGCTCACGATATTGTAGCGTGTGACGCGCCTAAGTAAAGTCCGAATTTTGTAAAAAGAAGTAAATAAAATGTTTTCGTCACCTTTTTCTGAGACCTATAAGGTCTTTATAGTACAATCAAAGCAGCTTGTTTTTGCTTGGTGAGCTGGGGGTTCTATTTGTACAATTTCATTGTACATACTACTGTATATGTTGAGAAAGTCTTATTGCACTTATTTGCATTATGACGGTGATCAAAAACTCAAATTCTGGTGTTTTAACTTTGCTTTATCTTTACAGTAATTACCAATCTTCTTAATTAATTAAATATTTTGATAGCTTGGACTGCTCTGGATGTAGTTATATCAAGTATGTATATTTTCTTATTTTTTTTACAATTCTTCATTATTAACTGGGAAAAATGTGGAAGATGATTATAAGTTTAAAACATTTTAAAACTTTTTTCAACTTTTTTATGGCTTTGTGCGTTTTTGATTAGTTTTTTTGGATCCGTTTTTGCAGTAACAATGCAGTGATCGCATCACTCAAATGGAATCCCAGCTAAGTCAATGGGTTTTCAAGCTGTGCTGTTCAGCTTGTGCTTTCATGACCTGCTGCGTTTTTTTCCCTTGAAAAGTAATTTGTATAAAAGAATAAGCATGTCAATTATGGCTGTGCTTTTCTGATCCACTTTTCCCATTGAAACCATTGTCTATGGGATAAAAAAAATGCACCAGAAAAATCACAGCTAAACCAGATCCAAAATGGATGATTCTTTTCTGGTGCGTTTTTTTGAAAAGCTGATCTAGATTTCCAGCTGAAAAAGAGAGAAAAACGCACCTGAAAAAATGGATCAAAAATGTCCCAGACACTCTATGATGAATATATCCATTACATAGCATAACACCCTTAAAATATACCTTCTTTCACTGACTACCTGTGCTAAATTAACAAACTGTGTCATGTGGACTCACACGGCTCCACAAAGGAGACAGTCAAGAGATGTTCATCACAAGTGGCTTCTTTATTATCCGACGCGTTTCGGAGTCTGACCCGCCTCCTTCCTCAAGGAACCAACAATGTTTTTGGATTTTGTTGGTTCCCTGAGGAAGAAGTCAGGTCTGACTCCAAAACATGACGGAAAATAAAGAAGCCACTTGTGATGAACATCTCTTGACTGTCTCCTTTGTGAAGCAGCGCGGGAACGGAAAGCCATCTTTTTACAAGTATGCTGGTTGTGTGCTACACAACCCTCCCAGGTGAGCAATTGACAATTGGGAGTCCTATATAATATGAAGATAAGACCCTATTTTCACTCTCTTTCCTTTATAGTTTTGCATGTTGCAAATTAACAAACTGACTTACATGGAAACTAAAAAAAATCATAGAAATGTTATTTCCGTTAGTAGAAAACTAGGAAGAACTATTAAAACTACATTTTCTCAGAAAAAAGTCCTACATAATTTGATATAATCAATATTTTAAATATGTCCTGTTTGTTCTAGAGTATATAGTATATTAGTATATTAGTATAGTGAATGTTTTACTCACAACTTCACCCAAATACTTCCAACATGTCTCATGAAATGTTGTTGACAGCATTGTGCAACAGAAAACTTGTACAACCTTTCTGCCCGCAGTTCTTTTTCTATGGAAAGTACATTAGCTTATGACTTTCCGAGGGTAAGTTCACTTACACAGTTATATGGCCTTCACAAGCCCACTGGGGTCACTTCTAGTAACATGGTCCTTATAAGTATCTTTATGGAGTCTTTTATATCTTTGCTTGAAATCTTTAAATAAAAGTACATGTACTCTGTTGACTTCAATATATTTCAAGGTGTCTTGTGGTAAATATGGTTCGATATATTTCATTTGTAATGGGCTCAATTATTTGGCAGGAATTCTTTTCTAAGAGACTGTCCAAGTTTTAGTACTATGTTCTCATGTATTATTGGGCTTTTGGATCAAATGTTAAGTCTTCTTAATAAAATCTGAAGTTATGAGAAGTCATTCCTATATAAATCCACTCAGTGTCACACTTCCACATACGGCTTTATTTACTGAAGGGTTGAAGAACAATATAATAGAAAAAAATGGAATCTTTTGTGTTAAGGCTTTCTATGAGGAGATAGTGATATGACAGATATGTGCACATGGAAACACGCTACATTAGGGTATTAGATGAATAGCCATAGAGAATAACAGTTAATTACTGTAGGTAATCACTTGAGATAAATGGTTTTGGTCAATAAAACTATTGCATTTTCTTGTTATCCACAAACGATAAAACTAAAATAATTTAAACACAATTCAACTTGCTATCTCTGTTTCTCTTCTGTTTTATTTTTCTACTCTCTTCCTTTCTCCCTCTCTTTTTATACTTGCTCTTTTTATTTTTACTTTTCTCTGTTCTGTCCCCCCTTTTATCATTTTCCCCTAACATGTGTTCTTTCTTTCTTTTTTCTTTCTTTCTTTCTTTTCTTTCTTCTTCTTTCTTTCTTTCTTTCTTTCTTTCTTTCTTTCTTTCTTTCTTTCTTTCTTTCTTTCTTTCTCTTCTTTCTTTCTCTCTTTCTCTTTCTTTCTCTCTTACTTTCTCTTTCTCTCTCTCTCTTTCTCTCTCTCTTTCTCTCTCTCTTTCTCCCTCTCTTTCTCCCTCTCTTTCTCTCTCTCTTTCTTTCTCTCTTTCTTTCTCTCTTTCTTTCTTTCTTTCTTTCTTTCTTTCTTTCTCCTATTGGTCTCTTTATCTCTTCTCTTTTCTCTCCAAATCATAGCGCTTTACACACATTTGCAACACACTGTACCCATTGGGGCTCCCAATCCAAAAAGCCATACTACTCTATGCAGATGTATTAGTTAAAAGAATGATAATGTACTATTTAGGGAAACAAATTTATATACTAGTGCATGTCAATGAATTAGAATATCAACAAAAAGTTAATTTATTCAGTAATTCCATACAAAAATTGAAATGCATATATTATATTGAGACATTATAAACAGAGTGATCTATTTCAAGTGTATTTTCTGTAAATGTTGATGATTATTGCTTACAGCCAATGAAAACCTAAAGGTCATTATCTCAGATTATTAAAGTAGGGAGGATGAAGGGTTATAAACTCTGCTGCCATATTTCAAAAGACATCAAGAGTGAATATAATATTGATTTATTAGTCAACGTGTTTCAGGGCTCAGAGTAACATCCTGAAACATGGCTATATAAGGCTGATTTCACACTAGCGCTTGTATCTACATGCGGAGGGCATGCAGACGCAAATGCAGTGCAAACGCTGCCATACTAATGTGAACGCAGCGGAAAATCTTCGCATGCGTTCACATCGTTATGGTGCCCGGCCAGCCAATCAGCTGTCTCGGGAGGCGGTGAAGATCTTCTCCTCCTGGGAGAGCTTTCAATATGATGCACAGTGTTTTCCTGCACTGTTATGCGGAGGACACTGCAGATCCATTGAGATATATGCATTGTTTGTGGCCTTGCGGTCGCTTGCTGATAAAACAAGCGCCCGCAAAGGCACAGAAAATGCAACAGGCTGCGTTTGGAGGGTGGAGGAGGGCACACAAATTATGCGTTGACAAACGCAAATGTGAAACCTGCCTTACATTGATTTTTGATGATATTCTAATTCATTGAGATGCACTAGTATTTGAAAGCTGCCTAATTGTTTGCCATCATGTTCCTTCCATTTTATATTATTAATTTGTAACATTGTTGTATTGCTTGGAAGGCTGTATTTTCCATATTATCATTATGCTATCTCTCCTGTATCTCTGTTCTCTTTGTTTTCTATATTTTTCTTTTGTATCTTTCCTCTCTTGATTTATGTTCTCCTTTATTTTTTTTTATTGTGGCTTAATTAATTTAATCAATATCATTATTATTATCACTATTTGTGAACATAAAGAAGTATTCCCACAACACCATTTATGGCTTAGTGTCTCCTACTTTTATAAAGTTATAACTCTTTAACGGGAGCCTATCAGGTCCCCTAAGCCCTCTAAACTATCAGCAGGCACATGTGTAGGCCAAAATTCCCTGCCTAACTAATGCTAGCCTCCAAATCTAAAGTTGAAAAAAAAATATTGATAATGCACATTTTCCGTATGCTTATTTGGGCTATGTCTAATCATAGGTGCGTTAGTTCTCCCGACTAGTCAGCCCACTTCGCATGTTATTCCAAGCACTAAACAGAAATAAATCCAAACAGACGATGCTATTTAATCTGCACACACTGCATATAATAGGACGAAACTTTAGTGACTGAAAGATAATGGTGCCTTTATTCTCAACACGTTTCTGAGCGTATCCACACTCCTTCATCAGGAGCGCAACCACGGATATGTTCAGAAATGCATTGAGAGTAAAGGCACCGCTATCTTTCAGTCACTGGAGTTTCGGCTTATTATATGTAGTGTGTGCAGATCAAATAGCACCATCCATTTGGATTTATTCTACACCTAGCAAGCACACAACTATCACTCATTAAGCTATCAATCATGGGTCTAGAGTCAGCAGCAGGTCGACTATATCTCTCAGAGATTAGACTAAGCTTTGACTTTACCAGGCCTGACCCTAATGAATTGGATTGACTTCATTTTACATTTTTCCATGTGTCATGGCAGTCCCATGATGCAGTTTGGCAATTTTCTTAGCCCAGAGTCCACTATTGATGAACTGGATGATGCTGTTTCTAATGTCTTGGGAAATCTTCTTTATGGCTTCTCCTTGATTCAAACCAGTGACCTTTCACTTAGGAATCAACTTAATAATGCTCTGACCTATTAGGGAACGTGATAACATATTGTTATTTGCAGTCTACAGGAAGAAAAATATTGTTTTACACCATGAACAAAACAGTACCTATGCAGTGACATGACGAGCATCTACATTACTAATCATATGCTAAATAGTTGCAAGTCAATTTTATGGATGATATAGCCAACCTGATTATCTATAAAATGAAGGCATTCTCATGCTGAAAGCTGTAGTAGATGTTGAGATATGGAGCCTGAAAGTCAAAAGTTCAAAACATTGTTACATTTTTGCTCATCAGTGTATGTGTAATGCGTAGTATCTGGCTTACAGATTATTAATGACACCCATACTACCCTATCACATCAGGTGGGCTTCCCAGAACACTAGGAAATACCCCTAATTATCTCCTCAGCTAAAACTAAAGGGCCTGGCTGCATCCTGCATAAAAATGAAAAATAAATGAAAAACATATTAAGATTTATGAAATACATGAGGTATTGTTCGATAGTCTGGCCAAAAATACATGAGCTTACAACGCACATAAAGATTCCTTATTGTCTTACTAGTCTCTACGATAAATTAAAAACACAATTAAGATTTACTTCAAGCGTCATTTGATGCCAATTCTCCTAGCAATGAGGTTATCATAGCAATGAGGTTAAGGCACCATTTTTTGTAAAGAGTACATCAGGTACTGTTACATTACATAAATGTACATCTTTACAGAATGGTAAGGAATGGATTTTTTGATTAGCCCTTTTTTCTTAATATCTGTTGTATTTGTTTTTGATGTGTGTTCTACAAATTGATTTCCTTCCTGATTACTAGTTTATGATTACCGTATATACTCGCGTATAAGCCGAGTTTTTCAGCCCAAAATTTGGGCTGAAAAGTCCCCCTCGGCTTATACGCGAGTATATACGGTAATCCATATATATACAGCAGCAGCCCCGGAGGTATACAGGCCCCCCCATCAAGCTCCAGGCCTCCCCCCCTTGCGTGGCAGCCTGTAAAGGAAAATCATACTTATCACTGTCTCGCGCTGTCCCGCCGCTTGCCGACACACGATCCCGGGCTTCAATCCGCGTCTTCTGTGGTCGCGGGCAATGACGTCATTGCCCGCGACCACAGGAAGCCGGAAGCCGGAAGACGCGGATTGAAGCCCGGGTTCGTGTGTCGGCAAGCGGCGGGACAGCGCGGGACAGTGATAAGTATGATTTTCCTTTACAGGTGTGCCGTGCAAGGGGGGGGGGCCCTGGAGCTTGATGGGGGGGGCCTGTATACCTCCGGGGCTGCTGCTGTATACAGCCCTGGGGCTGCTGTATACACCCCTGGGGCTGCTGCTGCTGTATACACCACTGGGGATGCTGTATACTACCTAAGGGCTGCTGTATATACCTCTGGGGCTGCTGTATACACCACTAGGGCTGCTGTATATACCTCTGGGGCTGTATATACCTCTGGGGCTGCTGTATACTACCTTTGGGGCTGCTGTATACTACCACTGGGGCTGCTGTATAGTACCACTGGGGCTGTATATACCTCTGGGGCTGCTGTATACTACCACTGGAGCTGCTGTATACACCTCTGGGGCTGCTGTATACTAACCACTGGGGCTGCTGCTGTATATACCACTGGGGCTGCTGCTGTATACTACCACTGGGGCTGCTGTATACTACCACTGGGGCTGCTGTATACTACCACTGGGGCTGTATATACCTCTGGGGCTGCTGTATACTACCACTGGGGCTGCTGTATAGTACCACTGGGGCTGTATATACCTCTGGGGCTGCTGTATACTACCACTGGGGCTGCTGTATACTACCACTGGGGCTGCTGTATAGTACCACTGGGGCTGTATATACCTCTGGGGCTGCTGTATACTACCACTGGGGCTGCTGTATACTACCACTGGGGCTGCTGTATAGTACCACTGGGGCTGTATATACCTCTGGGGCTGCTGTATACTACCTCTGGGGCTGTATATACCTCTGGGGCTGCTGTATACTACCACTGGGGCTGCTGTATACACCTCTGGGGCTGCTGTATACTAACCACTGGGGCTGCTGCTGTATATACCACTGGGGCTGCTGCTGTATACTACCACTGGGGCTGCTGTATATACCTCTGGGGCTGCTGTATACCACACTGCTGGGGGCTGTATACCTGTGCTGGGGTCCACCCTCGGCTTATACACGAGTCAATATGTTTTCCCAGGTTTTGGGGCAAAAGTAGGGGGGTCGGCTTATACACGGGTCGGCTTATACACGAGTATATACGGGTATGTATGAGTTGCTTGTCTACCTCAATAAGACAATAAATGTTTTTTATGAAAATTACTTTCTTCTTGTATTGTGATATGCTAAATATACATGATGTATTTCCTATTAGAAGTCCATCCAAAATTGAGCTTCCAAACTTGCACAAACATGTGTTGTTCCACAGTGTGTGGCAAAAGGACTCATTCTGAAGCCATAAGAGTAACAAATCTGATGATGTTGCATTACCTCCTTGTACCCCAGGAGATAAGCAAGTGGCATCTTGAGAATCGTTATCTCCCCCATTCTGCTGGAATGTCATACAACTGATAATTCAAATGATTGAAGAAATCTGTGCAGTTTAGCCTATAGCCACCTTAGTCCACAAGACCATCTGCTTTCTCTATCCAACTAGCCTTGTACTGGAGAATGTATTCATTCATATTAACCTCTGCCTCAGGGGGGCTTAATGACTAATTTCCCTTTGCCAAGCACATATATAAACACATATGAACAGTTTTCAATAAAAGCTACTGAACAGGCCATGCTAAGAATTTTTACTAAGAACTTTATTGATTTTTATTATGACAGGAATATGTCCTATGCCCTTGGTATGGTAATAAAACCAAGACCATCAACATTAACTTTGCAACTTTAAGCTTGGATTTAGAAGAGCTTCTATAACTTTTTGAGATTGGTGATTATTAAATCTTCCAAAAAATATAGGATAAAACTTGTGGAAATTATTTCCTTTCTTAGAATACTCTCAAATACATTGAATACTTAATACATATTAAAATACAGTGATATTAAAGGTAGTTGTCTGAATAAAATTTGTGTCTATGCCTTAAATCAAAGAGATGACTCCAAGAATGCTATTCTACAGAACGTTCCTTACTGAGAAGCTGAATAAAGTGTATATCAGGGTGAAACATTAAAGTTTATCTATCCTCTTGTTGCCAATCTGATATTGAAGAACATGACGCCAATTAACCTTTACTACTGGTTCTTAGAAAAGCCCTGGAGAGACCAATAAGTTCTTCTTGGAAGAGTAGTACACAGGCTTTTCAAAAATAGTCCTTTCTGCCAAACAGTAATGTAATATCTTTTGAACACCATGTTTTGTCTTGTAATACTGACACGTTGTCATGTATACAATACTACGCTTTAGAAGTTTCTGTTTCCATAGAAATAGACATAATGTTACTCCTGTTGTCCCAGGAAACAAAGAAACAATGTGCGACAATGGCCTGGAGGAGTCAAACTCTTACGCTTCGAGTTCTCAAGACGTGAAGTTGTTCCACTTCTCACACCTGCACTTCAACATGATCTAATTGCAGCAAATATAATAATTTCACACAATAAAACTGCAGGTGCCTTAAGGACAAGGAAAAGAGCCAGGAAGGAAGCCATTAACATTAATGATATTGTAACTACCAATAACCAAGCATACATGTATTTATAGCTGTCTATTATTGTACTGACGTTTTACACACACTGCAAATACAATGAAGAATCTTTAGCTGATTATAATGCATTTTATGTAAAACTAGCTGTACTACCCGCTACACCTGGCCTAATAAATAACTGATGTTAGCTATAACAAAATAGAATTTGAATATGTCATATTAATGACCTGTAGGAAAATAGAAGTTGAGCTGTGATTGGTTGCTATAGGCAGCCTAATAAATCTCCAGCCAACAGTAAACCCTCCCCCCGGCCGGGCAGTATATGTTACCTAACACATGCACATAATAGACAGCTCATGTGACTGACATCTGCCATAATTCCCTATATGGCACAAGTGTTGCACATTGGCTGTTTTTAATCAGATGTTTATTTTTGGAAATTAAAGACAGCACACGTATGAGGCGAGTTGTGTGAGGCGATTTGTGCACATCTGTGTCTGTCTGTGTGGTGTGTGTGTCCCTGGGGTGTGTGTGTGTGTGTCCCTGTGGGGTGAGTGCATGTGTCCCTATAGGGTGTGTATGTGTGTGTCCCTGTGGGGGGGGTCTGTTGGTGTGTGTGTCTCTGTTGTGTGTGTCTCTTTGTGGGTGTTGTGCCTGTGGGTGAGTGCATGTGTCCTTATAGGTGTGTGTATGTGTGTGTCCCTTGTGGGGTCTGTGTGTGTGTGTGTGTTTCTCTGTGTTGTGTGTGTCTCTTTGTGGTGTGTGTGTTCGGGTGGTGGTGCAGTGTGTCCAATGTTGGGGCTGCACCTTAGCGACTATACACTTGCTGTTACTCTTTGTGTGCATGTGGTGTGTATACATGTCCCTGTGCGTGGTGAATATCCATGTTGGGGTCCCACCTTAGTGACTATATGCTGTTATATGCTGTTAGTCTTTGGCACGGTCATTAATCCCCTCTCATTCACAACTGTCAACTGGTAACTGTCACTTTTTCCCCATTATGTAGATAGGGGCAAAATTGTTTGGTGAATTGGAATGCGCGGGGTTAAAATTTCGCCTCACAATATAGCCTATGATGCTGTCGGGTTCCAGACGTGTGACTGTGCAAAATTTTGTGGCCGTAGCTGGCAGCTGTCGATTTTCCTCCAATACTTTTCCTTTCACTTTTTCCCCATTATGTATATAGAGGCAAAATTGTTTGGTGAACTGGAATGCGCAGGGTTAAAATTCGCCTCACAACATAGCCTATGACGCTCGCGAGGTCCAGACGTGTGACTGTGCAAAATTTTGTGGCTGTAGTTGCGACGGTGTAGATGCCATTCCTGGATATACGAGTACACACATACATACACACATTCAGCTTTATATATTAGATATAGCCAGCCAAGCAATACAACAATGCTACAAATTTATAATATAAAATGGAGGGAACATGATGGCAAACTATTAGGCAGCTTTCGAATAATTACATATCTCCCTAAGTAGTACATTATTATTCTTTTAACAATAAATCTGCATAGAGTAAGACAGCCTTTAACAAAAATGCATAGATAGGTAAGCAATAAAGAATTTGTTCTCAAAGGGGATTACAGAAGCATCAAATGTCCATCAATTAACCCTTAGTACTTTGCAATGATTTATTTATTATGCATTGCTTATATAGCCGCAACATATTCCACTTTACAGAGATTAATCCTAAATAGACGGTGCTCATTAAACCGCGCACACTGCGCAGTCTTAAGACTGTAATGTGATTGCTCTCTTGATGAATGAGCATGAAAGTGCTCAGAAATGCGTTGGGATTTAAAGGCACCATTAACTTTTACTTCTTGGAGTTTTGGTTTGGTTTATTTGCAGCATGCTCGGATCAAGGAGCACTGTCCATTTAGGATTATTTCTACAGCCACAGCGGCTGCGTGGAGTGTGGGTCCAGTGGCAGCTGCAATACATCTATACACCGGTTGTGGGTCTCACAACCTGACGAGGTGAGCAGTGACATCAGCAGATTGCTTACTATTCTTCCAAAGGGATAAGACACTATTGCGCTTGTGTTCCCCTTTCTCATGTTTTACTTTAAAGAGATTAACATTAGTGTCCCTTTTGGGAGCACAATCTAAATTCCCTATTAGTGTTTATTTGCATCACCTGGGGAGAACCCACACAAAAATGGGGAGAACATATGATCTTCTTGCAGATGATGTCCTTGGTGGGATTTGAACCAAGGACAGTTCCCTCTGCAAGTCAACAGTGTTAATCAATGATCTGCCATGCTGCAATCAATAGGTGCTCATTGATGTCAATGATAGAAAGTTCATGCTCCCTAACCACATCACCATTGAAAGGCAAATTGTATACCTCTGTTTAAAACAGAAATGTACCTTCAACAAACTTTGAATAACTCAATATTACAGGGTCTGGGAACTTGCTATCAACCTTATGGAGACAGCGAAGTAGGTGAGGAGATTGTAAGCCACTTCCCTCCTCTCAGATATATGCAAATATGCAAATTTGCACTTCACTAAGGAAGTGGAGAAACTCCAGTGCCACATTTAAGCAGCTCCTCAAACTCATAATCGCTTTCCAACAAGCTTTTAATATGACTAAGGGATTTGTGCCAGATCAGAACCCCAAACTACAGACGCTGCGTTTCGGGGTACCTGCCCCTCATCAGTGTAGTGTGTGGGATATTCTGATCTGGCAGAGTGAGCGGGCTAAGACAAGGTCTGGGAACTTGCTATCAACCTTATGGAGACAGCTAAGAAGGTGAGGAGATTGTAAGCCACTTCCCTCCTCTCAGATATATGCAATATTACAGGAGATTTTAAGAAACTTTGTGATATATCTTACCAAAGAAATCTTTCTTCCCCTCTTATCAGCCACTTCCCGTTCCCTCTGCGTCTTGAATTCACCACCCACTGTGAAAGACACCTCAAGTCTGTCATGCTCAGAGGAGATGGACTACGGTTATCATATGACACAGCCCATTAACCTTTATGGTAAGGGGAGATAGAAGGTGGAGTGAGGAGCAGGGAAGGGAATAGAGGCAATCAGAAAAATATTGTGCAGAACTGTGTATCTAGTGTTTTATCTCACATCAGAGTTGACTCAGATCAAAACAACTCAGCTCTGCTATGTGATGTCCTCTGTGTTGCTGCAGCTTTTCTCTATGAGCTTAAAAGTGAATGAATGAAGAGCAGACATTTCCCTATATTTAATATCTATGGGATAAATCACTGCAGCTCATCTCCCTTCTCCAGCAAACAGCGGATTGTAAGTTACGGATATAGGACTGAGAAAGGAAAATTAGTAAACATGCAGCATACAAGTCATGTAATGACCAGAAGTGCTGTTAGTCCTCATAAACACACACACAGGACACATTAATCTGAACAGTTACTTGACAGTGGAATTACTCTTTAAAGATTATTTCCATGAAACATAAACTAATTTCCTGTCTAAGGGGTCTTGCACATGGCAGAAATGTGTGGATGTAGGTAGGCTATGGTATGTAGCAGGTATGGTAGAGAGTAGAGACTCTATAAATTCTTAATATATAAACACTCTTTGCTGTCCTACAGGCTCTATCCTGTCTATTACACAGAATAATAAAATCTTTAAAACCTTTGTATTACATTGTATATTCCTAAAATAACAATAAAGTGGATTGGTAATAATTTATATGAAAAATGGTGCTCTGACAAAATATTAATATTAATCATATCATTGAATTACATTTTATTTAATACGTTTAAATAAATTACATGTTTACCCAGCCTCATATATTAACGATATTTTTGATGCCTAAAGAAGAGATTTCACTGGCTTTCTCATCTATTACCTTTCAAACAATATCTTAAAAACGTATTAGACTTTTTTCCCCTAATATTTTTGAACATTATGATAAGTTATGAAGCTTTGTAAAACAATCAGGGGATTTGTGTTTATTCCTGTAAAAAAATCATGTCAGTGCAAGTCCTACTTTTTCAAAGTCTATTTTCCTGCCTTCAGCTGCATTAGTATCCGGATATACTCACTAAGGCTGGGGTCACAGTACCATTTTTCACATGCATTTTTGGAGACCTGCGTTTTCAAAAACGCATGTAAAAAACGCACCCATAGGCCCCCCTGTTAAAAAACGCATGCCCTAATAGCCAAAAAGCATGTGTGACAGTCCCATGCGTTTTTGGTGCTTTTCCAAAAACGCATGCGTTTTTTAATATGGGGCCTTATGGGAAACACGTGCAAAAACGCATGTACAATTAGTGCCATTCAAAAACGCATGCGTTTCCCATAGGAGACCATGTTAAAAAAAACGCATGCGTTTTAGAATGGCACTAATTGTACATGCGTTTTTGCATGCGTTTTCCATAGGGGCCCATGTTATAAAAATGCATGCGTTTTCTTCAAAAACGCATGCGTTTTTCAAAATGCACCAAAAAATAGTACATGCACTATTTTTGGGTGCAGATTTCAAAACGCAGCCAAAAACGCAGGGAGCCATCAGACACCTTAAAAAACTCATAATGACATGAAAAACGCATGTAAAAAAGCATGCGTTTTTAAAAGGCACTAAAAAAACGCATGTCAACTGTGACCACAGCCTAACACTGCTACAGAAGACTGTTCTAATAAGGCTAGGTTCACATTAGTGCATGGAAACCAATGCAAGAGCATGAAATGCAATATGCAAATGACATTCGGCTTAGGCTCTGCTGCGATCGGATCATAGGTGAGGAGAAGACAGAGTGATAAATATCACCTTCTTCTCCATTGCCAATCTCGGTGTATATTGCACTGCACTCGGATGTCATCAGTGCAGTGTGATGTTTCTCTCGCACCCAAAAACTTGTACAAGTACAAGTGAGCTGAGACTCGCTGACAATCGCAGCAAGCTGTGATGTCTTTCCTCAGTCGTTTAGGGCTGATAAAAACATCACAGTTCTGACCTGCAGTATTGTTTAACATGAGGCTGAGTGCAATGTGAGATTTTCTTGCATTTCACTCTTGTGAGTCATACGCCAGTGTGACTCTGGCCTAAGTACAGTACTTAAGGTACCGTCACATGCCGCGATATGGTTTCCATATCGATGGTGATTGGACGTGAGCGCGCACATTTCAGACACTTTTTTCAGACAACTGTGGAGCTGTAACACGTAGCTATCTCGCGTGTGATCTCCGGCGATCCTGCATTCCGGAAATCGCCTGCAGAAGGCCATAAATTATCTTCTCTTCCCACATCGCCACATCACATGCCACAACCACATCAGCGATGTGGGCGTAGAGTTTGAGCACGGTGAGGAGACAGGTGTGCCAGAGTGTGTTACACCGCGCCCCTACCACTCCAATTGGCCTACACAACTGTGATGTGGCCAGGGATAGGAGTACTCGGACATCGGGACTGATGGTTTCTTGGATGGGAGAATCATGGGTGGTCGGGATCCCGGTTCCGTGCCCTGGTTATCATTTGAGTAAATGGTGGGGGGGAAGGGAGTATTTACAGGGGAACGTGACGCCACCTGTAGTTCCCGGTAAAATGGTACTGGCGCTGCAAGCCGGCCACTGAGGTGATGGTGGGTGCAGCAGAGTGGTACAGCTCCCCGCAGGTGGAGCTATTACCTCAGGGCAGCGGTGATGGATGAGGATGAGGGGAGTTGTGGTGATAGTTCTAACCCCTCTGATGAGCTGCTGGTGTTGATGTTGAAGCCCTCCGGGCATTTGTGGAAAGAACAACGGAGACCAGTTCAAGTTTGACTCCACTTTACTGAGTACCGGCAGATGATAAAACGGAACACGATACAGTTTGGTTTACCGGGTGGATGTTGCCAGATAAGGGTCCCTCGTATTGAGTCTCTAGATGTTTTCTCTCTTGGTCTTTCGGGGGCAGTCCTATTCTTCCTGTCTCTACCACCTCCACAGGGCTCTCCCGCCAGTCCTTCGGTATGTCACTAGCCTCCAGGTCTGTCCCTTACTGGTACGGATGGGAGCAGCAGGAGTGCATGATTTCTCCCACCACCGGAATTCAGTCCATGACCACTAGTGCCTTCAACTGGTTTCTGTTGTGAGGGGTGAGATGTCCTTGTGGTGCTGTCGGCAACTAAGGACTGCAGCTCGTCGGTCTGCGGTCAGAGGTGAATTTCTGACCACCTCGGCTTCCCGCGTTGCCGGTGTCTTTTTCCCCAACGTGACCAGCAGGCTGCATCCAGTCCTAGCCCATTGCCTTCTGTCCTGGGCCCCCACTTAAAGATGGGGATCCCTCCTGTCAACTGCACTGTCAGGCCTGTCCTTCCTGACTGCCTTCCCAGCACTGTCTCTAAACTGTCTCTCTCTCTCACTACTCTACCCTGGACTCCACCCCCTTTTGGGACCTACTAAATTACCAATCCCCCTACTCTAAGTGGCCTAGTCCTAAGTGTGTGTAAGAACAGACTCCACAGGTTAAACCCTGAACTGACAACTTACAAAGATATCACATTTGTTGTCAGATTGCAGTACCTCTCTGTGGTGCCTAGCCAGAAGGGAACCGCAATTGCGTTACCACCAAGCCACCAATCGCCGCAGACAGGGTGCGGAAAACAGCACGCTCAGGCATGCCTACGGGATTGATTCCAGAATGTCTGAGCTCACTTTATACAATGCTATCGCCCTGTCACACATCACAATGCGCTGAAATCACCTGGTGGATGTGCAGGGCAATGAGGCGACGCTCCACCAGTGATTTTTCACTGTAGAATCGCCCAGTCACACGCCACTACGCACATGCGATGTGGTTTCCACATCACCGAATTTGGGAATTAGCCAGGTCTAGCCTTTAACAATAATAGGTGGATGATAGCAGAGCCTGCAAATGTTAACCTGTTAAATCTCACTGTGAAACTCTGGTAGTATGATTTAACACGTACTGTCATGGGGTGCGCCATTTTAAATGACCATAAGTGCACCTGTGATATGTTCGCGGATTGACGATGGGTTGCCATTGCAGGAAGGGGTCTGCTGAAGATGAAGAACTCCATGCCTGTCATAGCAGTGTTCTATTGAAACCCATCATGTGGCCAGACCTCAAAGGAGTCTGTAATTTTCACTTTATATAGCAATGCAATTACAGTGCTGTGTATAGCACAAGTGATCAGGTAATCAAAGGTTATAGTCCCCTAAGGGGATATTAAGAACAGTGAAGAGTAAAAAAAAAAAGTTATAAAAATAGGAAAAAATAAAAAACAAAAAAACTTCCAATCAACCCCCTTTTGCCTCATTAAAAAAAGAGATAATAAATAATAAATACAAATACGTGATATTGCCGCATTCAGAAAAGTCCAATCTTTCAAAATATAGAAATAGTTCACCTTATTGGTAAGCAAAGTAAACAAAAACAGTTCAAGAACGTCAAAATTCAAGTATTTTGGTGGCTGCAATGTCATATCTAACCCAACATGATATCAACAAAAATTGTATTGCCCTGCAAAAAATAAGCCATCGCACGGCTCCATTGACTGACAAATTAAAATGTTACAGGTCTTGGAAAATGATCACACAAACCCCTAAATTCCTTTTTTTTCCTTATTTTCTTTCACCACTAAACTAATAAAAAAACTGGACATGTTTGGTTTTGCCGTAATCATGCTGATGATGACAATCCTATTGCAAGGTAATTTTTACTACAGAATGTACGCTATACAAATAATTCCCCAGAAAAATGTCAGAATTGAGTTTTTCTTTTCTTACTTTCTTGACAATTGGAATTTTTTCCTCTTTTTACAGTAAACTATGTGGTAAAATGAATGGTGTCCTTCAGAAGTACAACTTGAATGTCTATGTGGACGTAAAATAAGAAGTTATGGGTCTGAAAAATAAGGGGAAGAAAAACAAATACTCAAAAACTAAAATAGGCTACAGGGTTAAGTCATCAGAAAAACTCAGATCCTATTAGCAAGCTACAAGTCTAGCTTTGTTGCAGTGAGCAGTCTGTCAATGGTAATATGACCATTTATAAGATACAATTATAGATGAATGGATTTTTCCAAACTCAAATTCATCTCCTTCAATTCATTTTCCTAAAAATTAGATTTTCACCAAAATTTAAAAACTCTACTTGCCAGAAAAATGAACATATAACACTTGAGGATTCCTAAGGCTGCTTTCACATCAGCGGTTTTTTTTAAATCGCGGCAGATGCGGTGAAAAAAACGCATCTGCCACGATTAATGTATAACCGCGACACTTGCGGCACAGTTGCGGCAAGCCCCATGCAATGTCTATGGGGCTTGCGGTAAGGGTGCGGCAGGTGCGGCAAGTGCGGTTCTAGCACTTGCGGCAGGTGCAGCCGGGAAAAAAACTGCAGCTGACTGCGTTTTTTTTGCGACCGCACCTGCCGCAAGTGCCGATACCGCACATGCCGCACCCTTACCGCAAGCCCCATAGACATTGCATGGGCTTTCCGAAACTGTGCCACAGGTGTTGCAGTTATGCGTTAATCGCGGCAGATGTGGTTTTTTCACCACATCTGCCGCGATTTAAAAAAAACGCTAGTGTGAAAGTACCCTAAGACGTTTTATAAACCCCTTTTGAGCTCTTTAACATAGACACAGCCACAGATCTCATTCAGATGTTTTTGTGACATGAACTTTTATTCATTTTTTATGTCACAGATAAAGCACATAGCTATTATATTTTACGGGGCTATTCACATGTTCATGTATTTTCACGGAAAAGATGTCCATTCAAAACTCACAAAGACTTGTTTCTTTCTAGTTTCATGAATGACAAGGGCCAATAGGTCTGTGAAAAACATACACGGCAAATGTATTGAATCTGTGTGCCATCCATATATAGCAGAGGTGGACATAGACTGTAGTGGGCCCCTGTGCAAGAGATTTTTGGGCCTTCCCCTTCATAGTGCAACAAAGTTATGTAAATACATAGATATAAATGCTGCGTATTTTAGTGTAGAAAGATCTGCAGTATATCAATTCTTGCTGTGGGTTTTCCAACTCTAAATTGGCTGTATTCTACTATATAATCATCTAATTCTGTGTGTCTGTAACGGAAATCCAGCGTCGCTGATTGGTTGCAGCCCGCCGGGCGTGACCAATCAGCGACAGGTGCAGTCGAGCCGCGAATTGGCGCAGGATTTGAACCACGCATACCACTGCTACCATCAGGAGATCAGCGGCGCTAGCTGCTGATCTCCCGATGGTAGCCGCAGGTCATCTCCTGATACCAGATGCGTTAGAATCGGGCCACTATCTAGTATATAATATTGAGGCTATGCAGGGCTGTATGTATCTGGAGGCTATTGCTGGGCTGTATATATTATTTGGAGGCCAGTTGCAGCATCCAAATATATACAGCCCAGCACAGCTTCCCAAATAAAATATATAGCCCAGCACAGCCTCCATCCCCTGCTCCCTCCATCCTCCATTCCTCTGATCTCTCTATCCCCTTGTGTCCTCCATCCTCCATCCCTCTGCTCCCTCCATTCTCCATCCCCTGGTCTCTCTATCCTCCATCCTTCTGATCTTTCCATCCCCATGCCCCTGCACCCTCCATCCTCCATCCCCCTGATCTCTCCATTCCCCTGCACCCTTCATCCTCCATCCCCCTGCTCCCTCCATCCTTCATCCCCCTTCTCCCTCCATCCTCCATCCCCCTGCTCTCTCCATCCTCCATCCCCCTGGTATCTCCATCCTCCATCCCCCTGCTCCCTCCATCTCCCTGATCTCTCCATCCCCCACGCTCCCTCCATCCTCCATCCCCCTGGTCTCTCCATCCTCCATCCCCCTAATCCCTTGACCTCCATCCCCCTGGTCTCTCCATCCTCCATCCCCTGGTCTCTTCATCCACCATCCCTCTGGTCTCTCCATCCTCTATCCCCATGCTCTCTCCTTCCACCTGATCCCTCCATCCCCTGCTCCCTCCATCCTCTATCCCACTGCTCCCTCCATCCTCCATCCCTCCTGATATCTCCATCCATCTGCACCCTCCATCCTCCATCCCCTGCTCCCTCCATCTTCCATCCCCCTGCTCCCTCTATCCTCTTGGTCTCTCCATGCTCCATCCCCCTAATCTCTCCATGCCCCTTCTTCTTCCATCCTCCATTCCCTGCTCCCTCTATCCTCCATCCCCCTGCTCCCTCCATCCTCCTGGTCTCTCCATCCTCCATCCCCCTGGTCTCTCCATCCTCCATCCCCCTGCTCCCTTCATCCTCCATCCCCTGGTCTCTACATCCTCCATCTCCCTGCTCCCTTCACCCTTCATCCTCTTGATCTCTCCATCCTCCATCCCCCTGATCTCTCCATCCTTCATCTCCACCCCTTCCATCCTCCATGTCCTTGCATCCTCCATCCTCCTGGTCTCTCCATCATCCATCCCCCTGCTCCTTCCATCATCCATCCCCCTGCTCCTTCCATCCTCCATCCCCATGATCTCTACATCCTCCATCCCCCTGATCTCTCCATTCTCCATACCCCTGATCTCTCCATTCTCCATACCCCTGATCTCTCTATCCCGCCTGCATTCCTTCATCCCCCTGCACAGCCTGCCACCCTCTGCACCCCTCTCTCACATACCCTGCAGTCCTCTTGTCCATCTTCTCCAGCTTCTTTCCCACTGGGCAAAACTTTATGGCTCTGCCCACCCGAGTCACGTGTACATGACATCATTGCAGGTCCTGCAACTCCAGTAGTTGCTCTGCATGTGCCTCTGCTCCACATATGGCTAATTTGTATAGTTTACAAATTAGCCATGTGGACAGAGCCAGAGGTGCTGGAACCTTGGGGGGCCTCTACCAGCTTGGAGCTTCGGTTCATTGAACACGAGTGGTAGGTCCACCCCTGATGTGTAGTACATGATCCTTTCAGGATCCAGGAATTTTTCGTTTTTCATGTTAGTTTTTTGCTCCCCTGTTTCCAAGAGCCACAACTTTTTTATTTTTCTATCAATATAGACACATGATGGCTTGTTGTTTTTGGGAAAAATTGTTCTTTCAGATGCAATCATTTATTTTACCATATAGTGTACAGGGAAATGAAAAAAAATTCCAAGTCCAGTGAAATGTTTGGGTTTTGTAGTTACCATGTTCATTATATGGTAAAACCAACATGATGGTGTGATGCCTCAGGTTGGTACGAGTTCGTAGACATCAAATACGTTTACTTTTACTGGTATCTAAGAAAAAAAATAAAATATTTGAAAAAAAAAAGAATCACACTTTTTGCACCATGTTCTGCTACCCGTAGTGTCCTCATTTTTCGGGATCTGAGGCTGTGTGTTGGCTTATTTTTTGCGTCTTGAACTGACGTTTCTAATGATATTATTTTTGGGTGGATATGCTGTTTTGATTGCCCGTTATTGCATTTTATAGCAATAAAATAAGTACACTTAGAGACTCCATCTTTATAAAAAAAATAATATTCCATCCGACGTAGTCCAATCTAGTCTTCTTCTTTAGCTCAGCTGAGCTCTGCACCTAGCTGTGGGAAAGTTCATGTGAGTTCATGCTGCATGAACTCACATGATCCCTGAATGCACCACGCAGCTAATTCAAATGAACAGCTGATCAGCATCAGCTGTTCATTTGAAATAACCGGCGCGAAAGCCGGCAGTGAGAAGACTTCACCGCCGGCTTTCCCATTCTGTGCTGCGCTTCCTGCTCCCTGATGTCACCTCCCCGCTCCCACGCCACCTCTCCACCTGATCCTAAGTTAGGACTGGGTGGGGAGTGCAGAACCGCGGAATGGGGAGGGGGCATCAGGGAGTGGGGAGCGCAGCACAGAACGGGAAAGCCGGCGGTGAAGTCTTCTCACTTCTCCTCCGCTCCCAGCTTCCTTTTGCTGTACTCCCCGCCCAGTCCTAACTCAGGATCAGGGTGAAAGGCTGTGGGGGGAGTGAAGGATCGGGATGTGAGGCTGCGGGGACAATAGGATCAGGATGGGAGGCGGAGGATCTGGCTGAATGATAGTTTAAAAGCCGGCAGCTTTTTACCGCCGTCTTTTAAACAATCATGCACCGATTTCAGCCTTTTCCTCAGCCCCCAAACCAATGTGTAGGGTCCAGCTGAGGAATTACTCACATTTCCTATTGACTTACATTGTACTCGTTACTCCGAGGAGTAATGCGGAGTAACAAGTAGCACGAGTACTGTACTATTTGGCGAGTACTGAATAGTGACGAGTATACTCGCTCATCCCTATCAATCTGCTCATCTCTATTGTAAGGAGGATCAATCAGTCAGGGAGCAGTAAGGCATATACACAAGCCTGTGAGTTAAAGTGAAAGATAATTTGAAGTTTATTGTTCCTCAGAAACTTCAGTAAAAAATCCACATAAACCCAAATACAACAAGAAATAGACAATGCAATATGTACAGTAATAAGGGTTCACCCATTGAAATGAATGCACTGCTTTTCCTTGTCAGCCTCAAAACCAGACTGATGAGCATAAACAGATATTTTCCTCTCTCAACATATAGATCTCTTCTGACTGAGCTCCAGGGGCTGACTGGCGACGCAAACCCTGGGTGGCAAAATTTTTCCGGCAGCCCTCGGGCGAGGACCCGGGGGGGAAGGAGTTTAGCGCTGTCGGAAATTCTCAGCGGCCCATCTCAGTCCCTCCAGCCAGGCCCGTATATGGAGCTCCTTCCGCCCTAGGCACTGTCAGTGGAGCGCCCCCCGCATCGCGTTATGCCCCCCTGCAGACAGAGGAGTAGCTAAAAGGAGCCTAGAGGTTCCCAATATGGTTGGAGTAGTGGATGGTTGCTAGATGACCGCCACCATGTCACATCAGCAAGGAGGTGGCAGTCATGTTTTGGGTCGTAATCATGTGGAGAGAGCTAGTTTGCCCCTATAGGGTCCATGAAGGCGTGAAAAGGACCACGGCAAAGTATATATACTTTTAGACTGACCACTTTTTTCTTCGTACAAAATCATCCCTATGCATGACAATGCACCATCTCTTAGTACAGAGCATAGCCCTGAGTAATTGGCTGCTATGGACATAAAAGTAGAGAAAACCATGGTGTGGCCACCAGTCTCCCCTGATCTCAGCCCTATTGAGAAACTTGGAAGTACCATTAAGCAAAAATAATCTAAGATGCTGTAAGACGTTAACCGTCAAACCAGCAGCTCTGGGAGTCAATTCTGACATCCTGCAAACAAATGCAATCAGAAAACATCCAAAACCTGACAAGTTCAATAAATGCAATATTTGTGAAGGTAATATCAAAGAAAGGCGATATACAATATGAGACATACTGGTAGGATGTTTTCATTGTGAGCCCAATGGGGACAGTGTTGATAGTGTAAAGTGCTGTGGAGTTCATAGTGTAATGTAAATGTAAAAAAATATTTCGTCATATGTCGTCACAATACCGGGAACTCAGGATGTTGTATTTCGAAGTCTGGGGCTCTCTGAGGCCATGTCGCTGTCTGTCTCGCTGTCGTCCTCTTTTTACACTGCAGTGCGGTGGACAAGAGAGCAATAACTGGTTAATAACAAGAAGTATGGAGTGTGTACTAACTAAGCCATAAACCCTCCACATACCACGTCCAGCAGACATTGTAGGATTACTATATGGATTTTATTATTAGGGCACGGACACACTGGGGTGAAACTCGGATGAGTGCAATGTGTGATTTTTATCGCAGTGCAGTCAGTTAATCAACGTCTGAAACATATTGGCGAGTGTCGGACGCTTTTTTCTCATCCAGATTCTGGATGGGAAAAAAGTCACAACATGCTGCGACAGTCTGCGATTCATGTGCGAGACTCGTCAATGCAAGTCTGAGTCCGACAAAATCATGGACCGCACACTGACAGCACACGGACCATCCGAGAGGCATCTGTTTTTATCACTGATACATTATCATTCTTCAGCTGAGAGAACCGTAAAATGCTCCTGTAAATGATTCTACAGTAATAGCTGCTGAGAAACAAAACAGATTGCAAATGGATGTGATCTAAGAAAACTGTTGGACACTCGCACAGCATTTGGATGTCCCAGTGGCCAGCCACACAGACAGGCCGCCACAGCCACACACAGAGCCACAACCACACAAAAACAGTCAGCCACATAGACAGCTATACAGACGCAGACAGCCACACACATAGCAACAGCCAGCCACACACAGAGCCACAGCCAGCACCATAGACAGCCATAGCCAGCCACACACAGGCACACACAGACACAGCCAGCCAAACACAGACACAGCCAGCTACACACACAATATCAGCCAAACACACAATCAGCCACACACATACAGCCACACACATAGCTAGCCACACAAACACAGCCAGCCACACACAGCCAAAGCAAGCCAGCCACATAGACAGCCACACACACAGCCAAAGCCAGCCACACACAGGCGCAGCTACCCACACACAGACACAGCCAGCCACACACACAGCGAGCAATATAGACAGCCATAGCCAGCCACACACACACAGTCAGCCACACACAGCCAAGCAGCCCCAGCCACAAACACACAGTCAGCCACACACAGCCAAACAGCCCCAGCCACACACAGCCAGCCACGCAGCCTCAGCCACAGCCATGCAGCCACAGTCAACCCCAGCCAGCCACAACCACGCAGCCCCAGCCACACAAAGACATAGTTAGGCACACACAGCCAGCCACAGCCACATAGCCCCAGCTACATAAAGACAGTCAGACACACAGACAGCCACATGCAGCCACGTAGCCCTAGCCACACAGACACAGTCAGCCACACAGACACATTTTGCCACACACAGCCAGCCACGCAGCCTCACCCACACAGACACAGTCAGCCACATACAGCCCTAGCAACATAGACACATAGTCAGCCACAGCCACGCAGCCCTAGCCACACACAACCAGCCACAAAGCCCCAGCCACACACAACCAGCCACAAAACCCCAGCCACACACAGCCAGCCACAAAGCCCCAGCCACACACAGCCAGCCACAAAGCCCCAGCCACACACAGCCAGCCACAAAGCCCCAGCCACACACAGTCAGCCACAAAGCCCCAGCCACACACAACCAGCCACAAAGCCCCAGCCACACACAACCAGCCACAAAGCCCCAGCCACACACAACCAGCCACAAAGCCCCAGCCACACACAACCAGCCACAAAGCCCCAGCCACACACAACCAGCCACAAAGCCCCAGCCACAAACAGACACATAGACAGAAAGACACACACACACACACACAGATGCAACCAGGCATGTATACACACACAGATGCAGCCAGGCATGTATACACACATACACACACAGATGCAGCCAGGCATGTACACACACACACAGATGCAGCCAGGCATGTACACACACACAGATGCAGCCAGACATGTATACACACACACACACACACACAGATGCCGCCAGACATGTACACACACACACACACACAGATGCAGCCAGTCATGTATACACACACACACACACAAAGATGCAGCCATTCATGTATACACACACACACAGATGCAGCCAGGCATGTATACACACACACAGATGCAGCCAGGCATGTACACACACACAGATGCAGCCAGACATGTACACACACACAGATGCAGTTAGGCATGTACACACACACACACACACACAGATGCAGCCAGAGATGTACACACACACAGATGCAGCCAGGCATGTACACACACACAGATGCAGCCAGACATGTACACACACACACACACAGATGCAGCCAGGCATGTACACACACACAGATGCAGCCAGACATGTACACACACACACACAGATGCAGCCAATCATGTATATACACACACACGCACACAGATGCAGCCAGGCATGTACACACACACACACACAGATGCAGCCAGGCATGTACACACACACACAGATGCAGCCAGGCATGTACACACACACAGATGCAGCCAGGCATGTACACACATACAGATGCAGCCAGGCATGTACACACACACAGATGCAGCAAGGCATGTACACACACACACACACACACACACACACACAGATGCAGCCAGGCATGTACACACACACAGATGCAGCAAGGCATGTATACACACACACACAGATGCAGCCAGGCATGTACACACACACAGATGCAGCCAGGCATGTATACACACACACACACACAGATGCAGCCAGGCATGTACACACACACAGATGCAGCCAGGCATGTATACACACACACACACACACACACACACACACACACACACACACAGATGCAGCCAGAAATGTACACACACACACACACACATGCAGCCAGTCATGTATACACACACACAGATGTAGCCAGGCATGTATACACACACACACACACACAGATGCAGCCAGTCATGTATACACACACACACACACAGATGCAGCCAGTCATGTATACACACACACACAGATGCAGCCAGGCATGTATACACACTCACGCACACACAGATGCAGCCAGGCATGTACACACACACAGATGCAGCCAGGCATGTATACACACACACAGATGCAGCCAGGCATGTATACACACACACACAGATGCAGCCAGGCAAGTATACACACACACACAGATGCAGCCAGAAATGTATACACACACACACATGCAGCCAGTCATGTATACACACACACACATACACACACACACAGATGCAGCCAGGCATGTACACACACACAGATGCAGCCAGGCATGTACACACACACAGATGCATCCAGGCATGTACACACACACAGATGCAGCCAGGCATGTATACACACACACACAGATGCAGCCAGAAATGTAAACTCACAGATGCAGCCAGTCATGTATACACACACACAGATGCAGCCAGGCATGTATACACACACACACACAGATGCAGCCAGGCATGTTTACACACACACACAGATGCAGCCAGAAATGTATACACACACACACACATGCAGCCAGTCATGTATACACACACACACATACACACACACACACACAGATGCAGCCAGGCATGTACACACACACACACACACACACACACATTAGTTTTAGATAAAGAATGAACACATCGGCGTTTGCTCACCTCCCCCTTGATGGTGTCCCATTCAGCTCCTCCATGGCGGGAATCTAATGGAGCAGGGCGCGCTGCATGATGTCACAGCTTGCAGACATGGCCACTGCTCAGAGCCCTGTCTGTCAGCAGTGACGCAGCTGGCCCTGCTCAGAAACAGAAGGTGCCGGCCGTCCAAAGAACAAGCGGAGGGTCCTGAAGCAGGCATGAAGAGCTGGGAGCCTCAGCCAACATTGGCAGAGACCGGCCCAGCCTGCTGCCCCAGAGTGGCGCCTGTCAAGCGCTCCGGTCTTGAGGGTGAGTGCAATGTAAGCACTCCTTAGGACTTTGCTGCAGCCAGCCTGTGCCAGCCGCTGGGTGCACTATTGTTTGTATGATAAATCACCGGTGGCCGCATCCCGCACTAAGAATAGCCGCGGCCGCCAGTGATTTACTTTTGCATTGTTGTTGACAACGCACCCGGCGGCCCTGAACTGTTACCGGCCCGGGGGGCAAATGCCTCCATGCCACCAGGCCCAGCCCGCCCCTGCTGAGCCCAGTAGCTTTAACCCCTTCACCTCTGGGCGATTTTCCATTTTCTGGTTTTTGTTTTTTCGTCTTCTTCTTCTAAGGGGCAAAACTTTTTTATTTTTCCGTCAATATAGACATATGAGTGCTTCTTTTTGCAGAACAAGTTGTACTTTTGAATGAAATACTTTATTTTACCATATAATGTACTGGAAAATGGGAAACAAAATCCCAAGTGCAGTGAAATTGCTAAAAAAAAGTGCAATTACATGCTAGTTTTTTGGGTGTTTTGTGCACCATGTTCCCTATATGGAAAAACTGATGTGTCGGTATGATTCCTCAGGTTGATATGGGTTCGTAGATACCAAACGTGTACTTTTACATTTATCTAAGTGGTGAAAAACAATTCAGCTTTTAAAGAAAAAGAATTGCTCTTTTTTTGCCATTTTCCGTGACCCGTAGAGTTCTAATTTTTCAAGATCTCGGGCAGTGTGTGGCTTATTTTTTGCGACTTGAGCAGACGTTTTTAATGATACCCATAGTTGTGATTTCCTGATGAAGAAATAGTGAAACATGCGTCAGGGTGGTAGTTATTGGCAATTGGGCTATTTAATGCAGTTTGTAGATGGTATTTCTAGCCTTTTACTATATTAGGACACTTATGTATCTGCCTTGATCTAATATGGATTTAATAGTATTATGTGCAATAGATTTGAATTGATGTAGGTTTGGAATCAACTGTGACTGTGAATATTATCAAAAAGTACACTTGTGTTCAGCAATTCAAAACAAAAAGTGAAATGCATATATTATATAGAGTCATTACACACAGGGTGATCTATTTCACTTGTTTATTTCTGTAAATGTTTATGATTATCTCCTAGAGCCAATGAAAACCCAAAGATCACTATTTCAGAACATTAAAGAAGGGAGAATGAAGTTTTAAAAACCATGCTGCCATATTCCATGAGACGTTGAAGGGTAACTATAATATTGATTTGTGGTGCCCCACTGGTCGGGACACCACGGAGGGGTACTGCACCCAGACCAGAGTATGTAGGATCCCTGTGGCCAGGGAACTGGGATGTCTATGGGGGACCCTCACCACACGCGTCCACGCACCTTAGGTCAGGGGACCAATAGGTTAATCCGTTGCTACAGGTCCCAGTGGGAGGAGCTTGGGTGAGCTGTGGAGAGCAGGGAAGTGAGTCAGAGAGAGAAGTCAGTTGAAGGAGGACCCTGCAAGAAGCGCAGTGGAGGGCACCTCAGTACAGGTGGCACGAAGGAGGAAGGATATCCTAGGGTGTTGAGGTGCACCCAAATCCGGTCCGGTATGACTCCTGGCTGGAAGGATCCAGTCCGTAACTGGAGGACTGGCTCTGAGGCGGTACGGGCATTTATCCCCGAGCCACAGAACTGGAGGACACGGACTTCTTCAGAAGTTGTGGCCAACACCTGGCATAATTCCCCTAAGGCCCCATATAGGATCCATAGGCCTCAAGAGAAGGACAGTCCATAGTGATCTGTGGGAACTGGCGGAGGGCTCTGTGCGCAAGATCGCTAAGGAGAGGGAGAGCGCAGTAAGGGTAGATGAAAGGACCAGGCAGGCACATTACTGAAGGTCCCCAGAAAAACATCCTATATATCTGGTGACTACCCAGGCCAGCGGTACCCATTGACTGTGTGTAAAGACTGTTTGCTGCCTGAGTCACCAGTAAAGACTGGTTCAGAGACAAAGACTGCGTGATGTGTTTATTAGCCTGCGCCGGAGGACCCATACTCTTGTTCTTAGAGACTGTCAGCCTGACGAGCCACCTCACTGTGTGAGTTCTCTAGTTTTTTATCACTACCTTGGGGATCCAGCTCCACCTACGGGGAGCGTTACAAACTAGCTTCCTCATCATCATTCCCGGAGGACTGCAGCAGCGCCGTTATCATTACAGGATACTGTAGGTGACGTCACAAACACTTTTTATCTTTATTGGTATTAACCCCTATTTCAGCGACCACTAGGGCCATGGGCCTGGGAACAGGCCGTCCATGACATCCCCGTGAACTACAGCCCGGGACCGGTACCCCATGGCCCAGGGGTGTGTCAGCTTTTGGCATTACAAACAGGATCCCATGCCCAGTAAAACCGGATACCGTGTGCCGTGTATTGACTTATTTGAACTGTTAAAATTGGGCTGCCATAACTGTGCCACAGAGCGGGAAGAAAGGGGGCGGAACGGCGGGATGGGTGCAAAAACAGGCCCCGCGCTCTGCCAAAAACTGATGAAGCGTAGCAGCCTGATCCGGAAAGACCCGAAAACTTTATTGCTGGGCCCCAAAATGGTGGGGCCAGAGACTTGACAACATGTTCAGGCCTAGGGGCATACCTCAGCTCCTCATCGTTGGAGGGCCATGTCAGAGGCGCAAAACTGCCTGTCTGCCCCAATTGCCACTGAAAAACCAAGCGGGCGGGCCAAAGATCAAAGTACCCTTGCCAGAAGATACAAAAATGGCAGGAAGGGTGCAGCAGTAAACAGACAAAGAAGGACGGGTGAGGTCGACGAATCTGTTAAGATGCAGGCTATGATGCTACGAGACCTAATCTGTGAGGTGGAGGATGAGATTCATACAGAGACCACAGGCCCGGGCATAACTTCCTTTTTGACCCACGAGGGGATACTGTATTTTGGGAGACCGCCCTTCGGGACTTGAGGGTCCAGCTAAACGACTGGACCTTCAAGCGCCCGAAGGAGGAAGGGGATCCTAGAGTGTTGAGGTGCGAATCCGATCCGGTATGACTCCCGGCTGGAAGGATTCAGAACGACACTGGAGGACCGGCTCCAAGGTGGTGCGGTCGTTTATCCCAGAACCAGAGGGCATAGACTTCTTTAAAAGTTGCGGCCAACACCCGGCATAATTCCCCTAAGGCCCCATATAGGATCCGGAGGCCTCAAGAGAAAGACCGTCCATAGGGATCTGTGGGGACCGGCGGAGGGCTATGTGTTCGGGAGCGCTAAGGAGAGGGAGAGCGCAGTAAGGACAGATGAAAGTGTGGTGCCCCTATGGTAAGGCGCCACAGGGAGGTACTGCACCCCAAAAAGAAGGTGTAGTGCCTCCGTGGTCACGGATGAGGGAGGAAAAATACAGAGTCTGCACCTAACACCCACACAACAGGACACCTTAGCACAGGGGACTGGTATTCAGTAGGTCCCAGGGGATGAAGCCTAGAAGAGTGGGAAGACGTGAGTGAGAGTTTACACAAGTCAGGCAGATGGTGTGAGGAGAGCAGCAGAGGCAGACACAGGGGACCCTGTGGCTGTAACAGGAGGGCACCTCTTATGAGAAGGGTGACCCAGACATGGAAAGGGGCCACTCCAGGACTAGTCGGAGCCAGCTGGAGACCCAGGTCACTACTGGCACACCGGAGCCGAGGTGGTTAGTAACGGTTTATCCCTGACCGCAGACCGGCAGGCTGTGGGCCTAATAAGTAGAAGCCGCAGCACCACAGGACTAAATCCCCACCTCTGTCCCAAATTGGGTCCAAGACACTAACAAGGGAATGACTAAATACCAATGGCGGGAGGATTATCGTGCAGTCGCTCCCGTCCGTACCGGAAAGGAGTCAGAAGTACCTAGTGTGGTTGACAGAAGAGCTACAGCAAAGCACAGACCAAGAAAGCCATTAGAAGAACCCCTCTGATAGACTCTGTAAAAAGCCTCGTGAATCCGTGGCTACTAATCCCATTAAACCAGACTGTATTGTGTACCTTCACATCTGCCCGGTACCAGTAAAGAACTGTTTGAGCTAATCTGGACTCTGTCCCAGTTATTCGCCACGTTACCATTCCCCATCATCATCACTTCCATCCTGCCATTGAGGGTCCAGGGCACGGAACTGGGAACCGACCAGCCGTGATCCCCACTGAAGTGACCCCCTGTCCCGGTATCCGAGTATCCCCTACCCTGTCTACCGACTCAAAAGGACCATGCAGGCACATCACCGAGGGTCCCCAGGAAAACGTCCTAGATCTCTGGTGACTTCCCAGGCCAGCGGTACCCGTTGACTGTGTGTAAAGACTTTTTGTTGCCTGAGGCACCAGTAAAGCCTGATTCAGAGACAAAGGCTGTGTGGTGTGTTTATTAGCCTGCACCGGAGGAGCCATACTCTTGTTCTCAGAACCTGTCAGTCTGCATCTCCACCTGATGAGCTGCCTCCCTGTGTAATTTCTTCAGTCTTTCATTACAGCCCTGGGATCCAGCTCCACCTACGGGGACCGTTACAAATTAGCTGCCTCATCATCATTCCCGGAGGTCTGCAGCAGCGCCGGTATCATTAGCGAATTCCTTAGGTGGCGCCACACACCCTTTTTATTTGTATTAACCCCTTTTTCAGCAACCACCAGGGCCAAGGCCCAGGGACAGGCCGCTCGTGCCATCCTGTAAACTATAGCCCGAGACTGGGTAGCCCACGGCCCAGAGGAGGGTCAGATTTATTAGTCAATGCATTTTAGGGCACCCAGAAATGCCCTGAAACATGGCAATTTGATATTGATTTGTCCTGAGGAAGGGTCAGGGAGCCATGAAATGCATTCACTAATAAATCAATATTATATACACTCTTTGATATCTCATTGAATATGACAGCACGGTTTTTAATCCTTCATCCTCCTACTCTATACGCACCACGCTGGGGACTGCAGCAGCTGTGATATGCATTTATAGTGGTTGTGACTCTCACCACAAATATGCCTAGACACCAGGCTGTCTGGGTGTTGTGTTTGATGCCGATCTTTCATTCACTTGCTATGTACAATCTCTCGCCCACTTATGTTGCCTGCACCTGAACATCTCTAGAATTTGCCCCTTCCTCACCATGGAAACAACTAAAACCCTCACAGTGGCCCTGATCCACTCCCGCCTTGAATATTGCAATTCTCAATTAATTGGCCTCCCCCTCACTAGACTCTGCCCTCTCCAGTCCATCCTTAATGCAGCAGCCAGGGACCTAGCTAGCTAACCGTCATTCATATGCCTCCGTTCTGTGGCAGTCTTTGCACTGGTTACCCATGCACTATAGGATACAATTCAAATTGCTTGTTCTCACCACAAAGCTGTTCACAGTGCAGCACCTCCTTACATCTCTGCCCTCCTCTCTGGCCCACTTGTTCTCTTCGCTCTGAGAGTGACTCTAGATTAACATCTGCACTAATCCAAACCTCCCATTTCCAGCTTCAAGGCTTCTCTCGAGCTGCACCAATTCTCTGTTATGCTCTACCCCAAAAAATTAGGACTATCCACAACTTACATAGTTTTAGACGCTCCATAAAAACACATCTTTTTAGGTTGGCCTATTATTTTTCCTAATCAAAGTAATTTAGACATAGGTTATCCACTAATTCTCTGAATATGACTGTCAAACTCCACCAGACCCAAAAACTCTACACAGATTGACTGGTGGCCCTTTACTGCACTCTTATCTACTCCTCTTTTCCTCAAGATGGCATGACCATCATTGCAAATAAGCCCTGTACTTTGTATCACCCCCACCTCATTGTAGACTGTAGACTGTAAGCTCTTACGAGTAGGGTCGTCATTATTTTTTGCTTTAAAGGGAACCCGACCCCGAAAAATCAGCCCCCAGACCATTTATACCTGTCCCTGCACCTCCAGGAATGCATTGTAGGCATCCCTTTGTGTAAAAAAAGGGTATTTGTAAAGTATGTAAAAGTGCTTTCATTATCTTGATTTCTGCAGCTTCTCAGGGCTTGAGAAGTCACACAGGGCTTTCCCTGTGGCTTCTCAGTGCCAGATGCAGATCAATTATTCACGCCCAGATGGGCGTGCTAAGGCACCGTGAGCACCGTGAGCTCCCTTGCCCCCATCCATGGGTGGTATAGCCTGTATGACGCAAATCGCGTCATATCCATATCATAGGCCTTCGCGCTGCGCATTGCGCATGCACGAGTTGGCTCTGTGGCAGCTAATCCCAGACTAGGGAGATCAGAGTGCCTTAGCACGCCCATCTGGGCGTGAATAATTGATCTGCATGCGGAGATGTTTAGGGTCAGGTTCCCTTTAATTTTTATATTTTCCTCAATTGTTTTCTTATGACTGGTTGTATATGAACCTGTGATTTGTAAAGCGCTGCGAAATATGTTGGTGTAATATAAATAAAGAGTATTATTATTATATGGATTTTTGATCATGGGCATTAGGTTTTTATGTATAATTTATATTTTTATTGGGTAGATATGCTGTTTTGATCACCTGTTATTGCATTTTATTGCAATGTTGCGGCGACCAAAAAAAATTGAGTTTTGGCGTTTACAGATCTGATTAATTGATACTATATTTTGATAGATCGGGCATTTCTGAATTCGGCGATATGAAATATATGCATTTTTGTTTTTAATAGTTTTATTTTAATGGGAAAAAAGGGGGTTATATGAACTTTGATGGGTTTTTTCATATTTTTAAAAACTATTTTTCTTTATTTTACACTGTCCTCTAGGGTGCCTCAGCACTGCAGTGTCTGATCGCTTCTATGCACAGACCTGCTGCGGCACGTTTGTGTACAGGAGAAATCATCGCCTTCTATGGATGCTAACACTCACCAAGCATAAACAGGAAGTGATTCCCGATAGCATCCAGGGTTGTCCCAGGACCCCAGACTGTCAATGTACCACATTGAGGTGCCGTGATCGCATCACAGGGCCACCGATGCTGGTGGGGAATAGCATGATCCCTGTCGAGGTGCTTTACACGCTGTCAGTGATTGACAGTGAGATCCAAAGACTTAACAGCTGATCCGATCGGTGCTGTTTTCTTCACATGTCAGCTGATCAGATCAGCTGACATGTATAGGGAATGATGCAAGCTCAGCGCGTGAGCTCGCATCAGAGGGAAGGACATGGCCAAGGACGTATATATGCATCCTTGGCTGTGATGAGACCTAGGAAGCCTGACAAACCTGGTCTGGAGGTATCAGAGCAGTCAGTCACACCCTACACTTTTGACCATCCTAAAACTCTGACCCAAAATATAAAAAAAATCTCTCAACACATGCTGGTGCCTGATTCTCAGTAACACATACCTTTCATCCAGGACCTGTCCAGCTGCAAATCCCTGCCCTAAGCATGTACCTGGGCACTTCTTCCAGCAAACAATGTACCCTTGAAAGCACATCTTCATTCGCCTATGTTTTTTCGTGCCTATATTTGACCTGAAAACTAAAAATCTTTAAGAGCCTAGAACCACTGTGTCAGTCGGGGATTGTTCTCTTTTCTCTTCCACTTCCATCTAAATTGGGCATGGTCAGACACCAGTTAAACTTGCAGCCCAGGAGGTAAAATCTTAAGTAATTCCAGTGCTAGTTTGATAGCCAAACCCTAGAGTAGTTTTGCTCAGATAGATAACAGGATGCCCATTCCTGTTTATCTCCTGTGACAAGACAGCATCCAACCCCATGTCTGATGCATCCCTTCAGAACTATAAAGTCCTTTGTGAAGTCAGGTGTTACCAATATTCACTGGCTGCAGCGTGTTAGCTTTAGTTCCTGAAATGCCCAATTGGTCTAAAGTGACCACTTAGTCATGGCTGTCTTTGTACCCTTCAGGAGGTTTTCAAGGGGCAGCTTTAAGAGTGAAATTGGGGACAAACAGCCGGTAATAACACACAATGCTTTGTGGCTTTGACCTTCCTCTTGACAGGGGTTGAAACCAGCTCTACATTACTTTTTTTTAGGCTAGGGTCACACTTGCAGATTTTCAAAAGATTTGCAAAAACCACCCATAGGCCCCCATACAAAAATGCATTCCCCAATATCAAAAATGCATGTCTGACTGTACCATGCGTTTTTGGGATGTGTTTTTGGATCCGCACCAAAAAATACTGCAAGCAGCATTTTTGGTGCTTTTTCAAAAACGCATTTTTTTTAACATGGGGGTCCCTCTATTGTTCAAAAATTTGTGGTTCCTGATGTAATTATCTTACCTCTTTGTACTGTATTTTGTATTCTACCTTATGATTGTGGCCCCTGCTCAAACAGGTAACCACAGACTCACCTAGAGCATGGATGGATCTCCACAGTGGGTACAAGACGCAACAACACCTTCCACCCCAGTACAGTAGGGGAGCTCAACTTGCTGCCCTTAGGCCAGATCCCCTATAAATACTGGTGCTGGGGGCGGAGTTAGTGAGAGTGTGCAGACGCTAAAAGAGCTGTGAAGACGTCCTGGTGGTCGGAGCAGAGCCAGTGACACTGAACATCCTCCAACCTAGTCTTTGCAGGGCCCAAGATGTGGGGAGGTCGAAAGGCAGGAGGAGAGCATGAGTATCAGAGAAAGAGCAGTTTGGGGCCGAGGAGCCATCTTGGTTTACCCCAGAAAGCATCCGGACACCGGAGTCCGAGTCTGCAGGAAAGTACCTAGCCAGCAGAGAATACCGGTTTACCGTGGAGACTTCAGTCTCCCGGGCATCTGTGAAGTCACCACAAGGATTCCGGCACTGCAAGAAGAGAGATAGCGGCAGGCCATCGTGAGTTATCCCAATTCAGCACAGGTGATAGAAGAGCAGAGGAAGCCAGCCAAGTTTCACACACAGGGAAAAAGAGCAAAGAGGCCTTATACCCACTCCCTGTGGAGATCCAGACGTGTTTCCTGGCCACCCGACAGTGTACCGGACTTTTACCTGCCTTACCATCAGTAAAGGTAAAGAGACCATCTACGGTGTGTGTGTCGCTTCTTCAACCCCTGACCCTGGCCTTCGTAGAGACTATCCCTGCTTCTCCTCCCCATCGCACCACAGCCCTGGGGATCCAGCTCCACCTGAGGGGAGCTTCAACACCTAGCTGCCTGTACATCATCCCTGGAGGCCCAAAGCAGTGCTGGTGCAATCACCACAGGTGGCGTCACAAACTCTTTATTCTCTATTTATTCTACCCCTTTTTAAAAGCATAGCCCCCAGGGCATGGGTCTGGGCAGGCCACCAGTGATATCCCAAGATCAGCAAGGGCCCAGATACCGAGTACCCCCAAATAACCTGGGACGGCACATGATGGTCCACTCATTGTTCCTACAAGTCTTGTAGATGCCTGGTAGTGTTTAACGTGTGTAATTAATTATCTCACTTCTTTGTCATAGAAGGCCAGAGAACTTAATCCTCCTAACATCCCATTATTTTACTATGTGTACTGTTAGATGCTATGTAAACTATGTCTTTGAGTCTCCTTTGCCAGCAATACAATGCAAATAGAGGTAGTTTATATACAGCTTGAAATCCAGCCAATGAGAACACCGTCTTAATAAACCAATCATGAAGTTCCCAATGTTTGAATTCAGTGGTCAGAAGGAATATAGGCAAACCTGTTCATTAACCAGGGTGATTTTGTTTAGTGACCTCAGTCTAGGGACTTTGGCCCCGACTAGAGGGAGATTTTGTTTAGTGACCTCAGTCTAGGGACTTCGGTCCCGACTAGATGGATATTTTGTCTAGTGACCTCGGTCTGAGGACTTCCGGCCCCGACTAGAGATGCACGAGACTTGATACAGGCAGCTAATCTAGGATTTACAGGTCCAATTGGCAGGCCATAACCCCAGACCTAGGCACTTTGGAGCCGATCAAGGGGATCAGAACTTGGATTATAAGACTACAAGGACTTCAGCATCGAATGTTCAGAGTCATCTGGGATATCAAAAGACTGCATAAGGCAGCAACACAGGTTGGGACAATGCAGTCACCTGGCTACAGACTTTGTTGTGCTAGCTCAGCTTCCTAAATCTGGCATTATTCCTTTCTCGCTGGGTGTCTGCCAAAAGCAGGGTGCTGCTGATTTGGAGTAAGTAGCCCTGGAAGATCTGAGGCATGAATATTGTAAACCCTGGTAAGCCAGTGGAAGGGTGAGACTCTGTTGCCTGTTAGATTGTGTGTCTTGCTGGTTATGTGTTATATGCTGTTAACTGTTTGGGGTTCCAATAAAGCCTTAATATTGTGGTTCCCTCATCCTGTTGTCACGCTGGGAGCGGGAGAGACACTCAGCGTAGGACAACGACGGGGGGGGGGAAATAAGGAGTCCCTAAAGCTATGGGCACAAGAGGGAGAGGGTGACCCCTAGTCTTCCTGGGGCTGACCCTGTCTGCCCTGACGTCCCTATACAGTTTCCTCAAGTTTCCTAGATTAGCTGCCTGTATCAAGTCCCGTGCATCTCTAGTTGGGGCCGAAGTCCCTAGACCAAGGTCACTAGACAAAGTCTCAATCCACCCTGGTTAATGAACTGGTCTCCTTATATACCTGAGCCCTCATTGCAGGATATTGGGGACGTCACGATTGGTGGAATAAGACTGTGTTCTCATTGGCTAGATCTCAAGCTGTAAATAAACTACCTCTAGTTGCATTGTATTGCTGGCAAAGGAGACTTAATGTCATAGTTTACATAGCATCTGACAGCACACATAGTAATACAATGGAATATTAGGAGGATTAAGTTCTCTGGCCTTCTATGACAAAGAAGTGAGATAATTACATTACACACGTTAAACACTACCAGACATCTACAAGACTTGTAGGAACAATGAGTGGGCCATCACAAGGTAGAAAACAAAATACAGTACAAAGAGGTGAGATAATTACATTACACACATTAAACACTACCAGTCATCTACAAGACTTGTAGGAACAATGACTGACCCCTCACAAGGTAGGAAATAAAATACTGTACAAAGAGGTGAGATAATTACACTGTCCACGTTAACACAACCAGTCATATACAAGACTTGTAGGAACAATGAGTGACTTATCACAAGGTAGAGCACAAAATACAAAAAATTGTCTGGCTACATAAGAAATCATCCTATGTTATATATAAAAAAGAGTCCATTTCGTCACACAGCAGCCATTATGAAGACTGTCCAGCAGCATGCTCAAGTAAGAGACTCCACAGCCTCCACCAGCACAGCTTCCAGCCAAAAAAGGAAGAAATGTAGCTTCTGTCCATCTTCTTTTGACAATAAAACAAATCTGACATATGCTGAGTGTGCAAAAAAATCTATATAAAAGACATGTGTTTTATTATTGTGTTCAATATGGAACCTTTTTAGTGATGAAAAATAAAAACTGAAGTTTTCATTATTTTTCATTTGTTGTTTTATAAGATATGTTAACACAAAGTTATATTTAGTTAGATTTCATGTTATAGTGATAGAAATCGAAAACAAGTTTGTTATTTGTGTGCAGAATGCTAAAAAGCGAACACAATTGCAAATAGCCCGTGCATAACCTTTTTATGAAAAAAATAAATAAAAATTAAGCTTTAATTTAATTTTTCATTTGTTTATGCTCAACCATGTTCACATACAATTTAATAATGAAATAGGTATTCAAATAAAACACAGTAGCAAAATCAACATTTTTATAGGTCGGGTTATATTGACCCAAAACAGTACAAGTGTATAGTAAATGCGATCAGAACAGCAGGGTTAAAAAGGCATTTTTTGGCATGTAACCTGTGAATGTCAAATCCTTCAGTTCCCCTAAAAAGGTGCGTTAGTCTCAACAAACTACTACAGTAAAACTGTGCCTAGCTGGTCCTCCTGAGCACCGTATGCCACATGAAACACATCTGCTGCTTCTTCCTCCTCCATCACCATGGCAAGTGTCCAACAGGTCTCTGGCTGCTGGACCTCCACTTGTTTACCTGCTACAATGCTATTGCGGTCACTATTCGGCTAGAGGGATGGGAGGGTGGAGGCTTAATGTTATGTTTGGACAGAGCAAAATACCTAACTTGTTACAAGAGTTCTACAAAATTAATGAAGGGACAGCATCTAGGAGAATAGTCTGAGACACCTCCAAGGCTTTCTTGAGGGGCCTTTTTATTAAAGAAGTAAACACCATAAAAAATGTATCTAGGATGTTCGGGGATTTTCTGCAGACTTAGGTTGCTCGGGTAGAAAGAGAATATTTGGAATCCCCTACGAACTCTAATCTTTCCAATTTGAAGGAGGTGAAGGGTTAGCTGGCTCAACACATGATTTCAAAAGCAGAAAATAATTGATTCTTACAAAAACAGATCTATTTTGAGGAGGGAGAGAGAGCAGGCCATCTTTTAGCAGCTATAGCAAAGTCGCATCAGGAGTCTTCCTTCATAAAGGAGATAAAGGGGGAGGACGGCTCACTGGTTCAGACATTGACAGACATACTGACAGTGTTCCAGAACTTTTTTGGCTCTTGATATAGATTACAGATGACCTTCTAAGAGCCTTAGTCGAGTTTTCACATAATGTTTGACTGCCGACTGTAGATGTTGCAATGCTGGAGGCCCCAATTTGTTTGGATGATATGGAGGAAGCTCTTAGATCCATGACCAATAATACATCCCCTGGGGTAGGTGGGCTACCTGCTGCAGTACTTAAGCAATATAGTGGAATTACAATGCCCCAATTACTGAATGAATATAATGCAGCAAGAGAAATGGGATATCGGCCCCACTTATTGAATAAAGCTATAGTGGTAGTAGTTCTTAAGCAAGATTAAGACACCTGTTTGCCTGAGTTTTACCACTCGATATCCCTATTAATAATGAATGTTAAGATTTTGGCAAAAGTATTAGCAAATCAGTTATCCAAAATTGTTACTAAAATGATTCACCCAGAGCAAACTGGCTTTATGTCATACACTAGATGGTGGCCTAATTCTAATGCATCAGGTATTCTAGAATATATATGTAGTTTATTTATGAAGATTTAAGAATAATGCAAAGTGAAGCTGGGTTTAAATCCTGCGCCAATATCCCTGATTGCTGGCAACCGTCTGGGTGCAACCATTAGCGAACCGTGGTTGAAATCCTGCGCCAATTTGTGGGCGGACTGTCCCTGTTGCTGATTGCTCATGGACGGCTGGCCTGACCAATCAACAATGCAGGATTTGCGTTACAGACAAACAGACAGAAGTAGACAATTATATAGTAAATACCTGCAGCAGTACCGGTGTGCAGCGGTGCCAGTGTGAAGCAGTGCCGGAGTCCAGGAGGGGGCCGGGGGACAGCAGCCAGGAGGGGGCAGGGGAACAGCGGGCGGAAGGGGGCCGGGTAAGAGTGGCCAGGTGCAGGCAGGAGGGGCCTGGGAAGATCGGCCAGGTGCGGGCAGGAGGGGACCAGGAAAGAGTGGGCGGGTGCGGGCAGGATGGGACCGGGGAAGAGTGGTTGGGTGCGCTCAGGAGGGGGTCAGGGGGACAGCGACGGGTGCGGGCAGAGGGGAGCCGGGGAACAGCAGCCAGGTGCGGGCAGGAGGGGGCCGGGGAACAGCAGCTGGGTGCGGGCAGGAGGGGCAGGGGGGGCCCTCCTGCCCACACCCGGCCCCGGTTCCCTGGCCCCCTTCTGCCTGCAGCAGAGTGCTTAGCAGAGTATACGGCGGCTCAGTGGTTATCAGAGTATATGGGGGCTCAGTGGTTAGCAGACTTTACGGTGGCTCAGTGGTTAGCAGAGTATACAGGGGCTCAGTGGTTAGCAGAGTATTTGGGGGCTCAGTGGCTAGCACAGTATACGCTGGCTCAGAAGTTAGCACTGTATACGGAGCCTCAGCGGTTAGCACTCTATAGTGGCTCAGTGGTTGGCACTGTATATGGTGGCTCAATAATTAGAACAGTAATGTGGCTCAATGGTTAGCACTGTATATGGTGACTCAGTGGTTAGCACTGTATATGGTGACTCAGTGATTAGCACTCTATGGTGGCTCAGTGGTTGGCACTGTATATGGTGGCTCAGTGGTTAGCACAGTATGGTGGCTCAGTGGTTAGCAGTGTAAATGGTGGCTCAGTGGTTAGCACAGTGCGGTGGCTCAGTGGTTAGCACAGTGCGGTGGCTCAGTGGTTAGCACAGTGCTGTGGCTCAGTGATTAGCACAGTACGGTGGCTCAGTGGTTAGCACAGTATGGTGGCTCAGTGGTTAGCACTGTACGGTGGCTTAGTAGTTAGCACAGTATGGTGGCTCAGTGGTTAGCACTGTATGGTGGCTCAATGGTTAGCACTGTATGGTAGCTCAATGGTTAGCACTGCACGGTGGCTCAGTGGTTAGCACAGTATGGTGGCTCAGTGGTTAGCACTGCACGGTGGCTCAGTGTTTAGCACAGTATTTGGTCGCTCAGTGGTTAGCACTGTACAGTGGCTCAGTGTTTAGCACAGTATGGTGGCTTAGTGGTTAGCACTATATGGAGGTAGAGTGGTTAACTCTGTATGGAGGCTCAGTGGTTTGCACTGTATAAAGTGGCTCAGTGGTTAGCACTGTACAAGTTGACAGTGATTAGCACTCTATGGTGGCTGAGTGGTTAGCACTGTATATGGTGGATGAGTGGTTAGCACTGTATACTGTGGCTCAGTGGTTAGCACAGTATACGCTGGCTCAGTAGTTAGAATTGTATACGGTGACTCAGTGGTTAGCACAGTATGGTGGCTCAGTGGTTAGCAGTGTATATGGTGGCTCAGTGGTTTGCACAGTGTGGTGTCTCAGTAGTTAGCACTGCGTGGTGGCTCAGTGGTTAGCACTGCGCGGTGGCTCAGTAGTTAGAACTGTGCGGTGGCTCATTGGTTAGTACTGCGCAGTGGCTCAGTGGTTAGCACTGCGCGGTGGCTCAGTGGTTAGCATTGCACGGTGGCTCAGTGGTCAGCACAGGATGGAGGCAGAGTGATCAGTGCAGGATGGAGGCAGAGTGGTCAGCGCAGGATGGAGGCAGAGTGGTCAGCGCAGGATGAAGGCTCAGTGGTCAGCGCAGGATGGAGGGCCAGTGGTCAGTGCAGATGGAGGGCCAGTGGTCAGCGCAGGATGGAGGCAGTAGTCAGCAGAGGATGGAGGCTCAGCGGTCAGCAGAGGATGGAGGCTCAGTGGTCAGCAGAGGATGGAGACTCAGTGGTCAGCAAAGGATGGAGGCAGAGTGGTCAGCACAGGATGTAGGCAGAGTGGTCAGTGCAGGATGGAGGCAGAGTGGTCAGCGCAGGATGGAGGCAGAGTAGTCAGCGCAGGATGGAGGGCCAGAGGTCAGCAGAGGATGGAGGCAGAGTGGTCAGCAGAGGATGGAGGCTCAGTGGTCAGCAGAGGATGGAGGCTCAGTGGTCAATGCAGGATGGAGGACCAGTGGTCAGCCCAGGATGGAGGGCCAGTGGTCAGTGCAGGATGGAGGCAGTGGTCAGCAGAGGATGGAGGCTCAGTGGTCAGTAGAGGATGGAGGCTCAGTGGTCAGCAGAGGATGGAGGCTCAGTGGTCAGCAGAGAATGGAGGCTCAATGGTCAACAGAGGATGGAGGCAGAGTGGTCAGCGCAGTATGTAGGCAGAGTGGTTAGTGCAGGATGGAGGCAGAGTAGTCAGCACAGGATGGAGGGCCAGTGGTCAGTGCAGGATGGAGGGCCAGTGGTCAGCAGAGGATGGAGGCAGAGTGGTCAGCAGAGGATGGAGGCTCAGTGGTCAGCAGAGGATGGATTCTCAGTAGTCAGCAGAGGATGGAGGCTCAGTGGTCAGTGCAGGATGGAAGGCCAGTGGTCAGCCCAGGATGGAGGGCCAGTGGTCAGCGCACGTCCATCCCCCCTCCCATCCGCTCTGCTCTCACCCACAACCGGTGTTTACATCGCCGCTGCAGCAGGTGTTGAGCGGTCATGTGATAGGAGGGCTGAAGTGACATGCAGAGCCTGTCACATGACCGCTTATTACCTGCTGCAGAGGCGATGTAAACACCGGGTGCGGGTGAGATGGAGAGGCTGGGAGGAGGGGGAATGAGAGTGGGGGGGGGGGAAGAATGGAGCGAACTGGGAAGGGAATGAATAGAGCAGCGGGTGGCAGCGGCGGGCAAGAGGGGGCCGGAGGTGGGCGCATCCACTCCAGAGGGCGGGTGCGGGCAGCAGGAGGCTGACAGCATGATGTCTGTGTCTGTGAGGGAAATCGCGTGTCACTGATTGCATTGTGGCTGGCGCGCGCAGCTGTTTTGCATACTCCTCGCTCATTGGTGGCCGCCACTGGCGGCCATCAATGAGCGCCCTGCAACTGGCGCGTGATTTCGGCATCAGACACACACAATTAGGAGATTATATAATAGATGTGGACAGCAGTCAATATACGTCAACTTTACCTCAATGTCCAGCTGTCACAAGAGCATGAGAGACCTTGAGTTGTTGCGTCTCTTGACGCAACAAAAGTGTTTGACAGCATCGAGAGGACATATCTTTAAACATTACTATTTAACATTGCTTTTTTGGGGGAATTTATAGTATGGGTGAAGCTTTTGCATTCAGCACTAGAGGCTAGAATTAAAGTCAATGGGGAGACCTCGGACCAGTTTCCGGGAGTATAGGGGAATTAGACAAGGAAACCCCTTGTCGTCTTTATTGTTTGCTGTGGTGGATGAGCCTCTGGCAGCAATGATAAGGGCTTCATGAAGCATAGAAGGATTCAGATAAGGTTCACTGCATGAAAAGGTAGCATTATATGCAAATGATATGCTCATATTTCTTGGGGACTGGCCGAACTCTTTGCCGACAGCTATGTCTATTATTGTGCTTTTACACTGTGCTCTGGTCTAGCTATTAACTGGGGTAAGACCTCTATTTTAACAATAGGATAAAGACCCGCTGGTTCCCTTGTCCTGGTAGGAAAGTTAAAAATAGCAAGTACCTTCAAATACTTGGGGATTTTTGTGGGGCAAAACATAAAGGATTATGAGAGTTTAAATATCATGTCGCTGCTGTTTACTAAATTCCAGCAAAAATCTAAAGCATGGTATAAATTGTTATTGTATATAGTGGGTAAAGTGAACCTAATAAAGACGGTCTTGATGCCACAGGCTTTATATATACTACACAATGCGCCTGTCTGGCTCCCACAACGTATATTTTACCAAATTAATAGGATTTTTAGAGATTTAATACGGAGCAAAGGAACCCTGAGGCTAAGACTGGAGACTTTGCTTAGATCCAAGGAGAGAGGTGGGTTGGCAGTCCCGGACCCATTCCTATACTACATCTCCTCACAGCTTCAAAATCTAAGAGGCTGGGGAGATGACAATAACTCCATTTATTGGTCCTTGATGTGTGTGCTGTCATATGTAGTGGGAGACAATATGCATGTGCAGTTGCTAGATTCAGGAAGATTCCGGACTGCCTTTACACCTACCCTGCTGACATTAGAATGTATAGATAAAGCGTGGAGTAATGCCAAGGAACTGTTTGACATTCGTTGGGTGACAAAATATGGCTTGATCTGCAGAAACCTGAGTTAGGCGGCCGTCACACGGAACGATTTCTTGCCCGATATCGTTTAAGCGATCTCCTTTTTGATCGCTTAAGCGATATCGGGCAAGAAATCGTTGCATGTAATCAAGCGATTTACGATGTGAAATCGCTTGATCGTGACATCGCTGATCTGAGCTCCGGAGCTCAGATCTAGCGATGAACGATGCCACGATCTTCTTCATCGTGGTGTATAACACCACGATGAGCGATCTCCCAGCGCATGGAGCCTATGCTGGGAGATGGTAACTATGGTACACGTCGGGTAACTAAGCGACGCGCGGCGCCTAGTTACCCGATGTGTACCATAGTTACCAGCGAGATCGCGGATCCACATCGCTGGTGAGTCTGTCTGTGTGACAGCTCACCAGCGATGTGAGCGATATTGTAAGCGATCGCGCGTGCACGTGATCGCTTACAATATCGCTAGAGATATCTCAGCGTGTGACGGCCGCCTTACAAGGATTTAGCTAAATTGGAGGGCTTTGAGTTGCGGGAATGGAGTTAGACTGATTTTGCAGATATATACGGACAGTTAAAATCCTTTGAGAAACTCAAACAAGAATTTTACAAACTCAACAATAGTTCCTATCAATACTTTCAGTTGCAACATGCTTTTAATACGCAACATAAAACTGTTCCACTTTCCCAAATCATAAAGACCTGTTAATTGACAAAGTGGTATGGGTGGGTAGCATTAGAGGGATTATATCCTTGTTATAAGGGGGAAAATGAAGTGAAATATTGAAATATTGGGCCAGGCCTTGTCCCATGCATCCATAATGCACAATGAAATGATGAAAATTTTAACTCTGGGGAATAGATAGCACTTTTTTCTGGTGTCTGTTCCTAATTTGAGCATTTTTGGCAGCTTTTATGCCCTTTTTAAGGTGTTTTCTAGGCCCTTGATTATTTCTCGTATTGAATTGGTGAACATGTTCGGGCAAAGTTCGCTCATCTCTACTTTCCGCTTCAGTAACCCATACCTCCTCTCCAAGATCTGCAACCTTACACTGTTCATAGCCTCATTTACTGTATATTATTAGAGTCATACATCTTAAAATAATAATAATAATATTTATTATTATTATTATTATTATTATTATTATTACTATTATTATTTTTAATTTATATTATTTATATTATATTTATTTTATTTAAATTTCCTAAGTTTATATATGTATTAGACTGTCATGGTCAAAGATGTTGGCACCCTTTAAATTGATCCAGAAAATGTAGAACATATTTCCTCTGTGTACTATAAGACAACACTTAAAAAACTGAGAGTAAAAAGCAAACTGAATAATTTTACACAAAAACCCCCAAATGGCCCAGACAAAATTGACACTTTTCCAAAATTGTGGGTGAACAGCTTTGTTTCGAAGCTTGTGATGCTTGTTCAAAATCACCTTTGGCAAGTAACAGGTGTGGGCAATATGAAAAACTCCCAGATAAAAAGGGGAGAAGATGACTTAATCTTTGTATTGTGCATCTGTGTGTACCACACAAAGCATGTAGAACAAAAACAGAAGTGAATTTTGTGTTATTGGACAAAGGAAAATTAACATTTCTGGAAGTGGATTTGTTGTAACCTTGAGATTGTTGATATTTTTCATTTGGTATGTGATGAAATTCCTGATGAAGGAGAGATTATCCAAAACACATTGAATAAATCACAATTTGGACACTGAAGGAACATGGCATCCTTCGATAGACAGCAGTGCATTTTTTTCCTTTTCATCTCTGGCGCTTATGTATTGTCTGATACTTGAACTACAGTGGCTATCTCACGATCTAATTAGGCAATAGGCAATCAATGGTGGCTTTGCCCTACACCACCACACCAGATGAGCACCACCTTGTCATTCTAGCTTACAGTGTGTTTTGCGGAGTAAACCCAACTGCATGTTTCCTGTCCATATATTTTTTATAGTGCATATGGCTAGGTTTGGCATATCACGGTGGGTAAACTTATTATGGATTTCCCCCTTTTTTTTTTGTTTTCTCATATTTTTAGGTGTTTTTAATTATTTGCATTTTTGACATTTTGAATCAATAAAAGTGTTGAGGGATCCTTACTAGGGATGAGCGAGTACCTTAATATTCATGCTCGCTATACTCGCAATGAGTAGGTACCGGTACTCTCTACTCATTGCGAGTATAGCGAGTACGAATACTTTTGCAGTGTATCTATAGATACACTGCGAAAGTAGCCTAAAAGTGAGTAAAAGTTGTTAAAAAATAATAAACTTAGATACTCACCTTCGGACGCCTGCATCGGGACGGGCAGAGAAGACATCTGACTGCTGGAAAAGGACCTGTCCCTACCAGCCAATCAGATGGCCGGTAGCGATCTGGCCAATCAGATGGCACCACGTCACAACTACGTCATCGCTAGGGGCCACCTGATTGGCCAGTTTGCAAGGTCCTGATAGTACATCTAGGACCTTGCAAATTGGCCAATCAGGTGGCCGCTAGCGATCACGTAGTTGTGACGTGGCGCCATCTGATTGGCTGGTATTGACAGGTCCTTGTCCAGCTTCTCTGCCGGTCCCGGTGCAGGCGTCGGAAGGTGAGTATGTAAGTTTATTATTTTTTAACAACTTTTAGGCTACTTTCTATAGATACACTGCGAAAGTATTTAATAGATTTAATCACTTTTAGGCTACTTTCGCAGTGTTTCTATAGATACACTGCGAAAGTATTAGTACTACTCGCTACTCCCGAGTACTCATAAGTACTCGGAGAGTAGCGAGTAGCCTGAATACCGCTACTATATACCGAATACCGAATAGTAGCGAGTATACTCGCTCATCCCTAATCCTTACCACATATACACTCCAACAGTTTCTAGCTTGTTTCCACATGTATCACATGTAATAAAGAGCATGCGCCATTGTCAAATGCTTAGTAATTCACAAGCATCTTTCAACCAATTTTGGCCATAGAGTCCTTGAATCCAGACAACCTTGATCAATGAATTGAGGATTCTCAGTTCCTCCATTGAGAGCTAATGGAATCCCAACATCACTGTGTTTATGTGGGGGAACCATGATGAAGATACGTTCAGCTTAGTTAGGCTGTGGATGATACCAAGCTGGATTCCTTGTTGTGTAGATGTATTGTTTTAATGTTGGAGTGTTGCTGGCTGCCATATGAGTTGCTTAGTGGCTATCTGCTCCGCGTAATAAAGGGAGTTTCTACATGTTGCCTATGGGGAATGCAGGAAAGAGGCATCTTCCTATGAAACATATGTGACCTCATTCCCCATAGGTTTTCATTTTTGCTTTCAAGTGGAATTCTCCTATAACATGTTCTTGCTTTACGTAGCAAAGCTTTTCTGGAAGCAGTTTGAGTAGATTTCACTAAAAATCTTCACTGTTGCATAATAAATAACTAATTGTGTGCTTTAGAACCCAAGCACTCTTCATTCTGAGAAGTGTGATTTATAAAATAGCTTCCAAGTCACCCAGGTGTTGCAGTCTGAGACACCCTAGTGCTTTAGTCTTAAGGTTACTTCCAATGAATGCAATAACTCAAAGCAGAAGGTAATGTAATCTGGTAAATCTCATGTGTTCCCTCGATACGCAGTGGTGTCACCACTGTAATTTGCATGGGAAATTTCAAAGCAAGAGCACATTCTGCAGATAGTCTGCTGGCTGAACTGAATGTCACACTTTCACCTGCTATGCATGTGAAAATCATCTGGCTGCTGTTTGTTAGCATTTATTCCAGCCATATTATGTGGATATATATTTATCCTGTCAGTGCACTGTGTTGTATAGTCACTTTTCGCCTCCTGATTCTGGTGAATTTATGGGATTTACACCTCATATGTTCTTCTTCTCAGGACATGCTTCAGAGTAAATGAAACGCACTCATAAAAAAACATGCCACAAAGTAACGGGTGGCTGACATTGTTCATAAAATAACATCTGCAAATGTATTTGTCGAGTAAAACCCGTATCACTTTACAATCATTCCTTGTAAGGCCTAACTCCTCTGCCAGGATTTAATTTTGGCCCAAGCTGGTGTTTTGTATTTTAATATTAATATAGAGATTTTTCAATGGTAATAGTCCTGTTTCTTGATGTAAATACACATTCAAGAAATACTTGAAGCACTTTTTCTGCCACATATCAGCATGCCTGAAAAAGGTGGGACTTCAGTATTGCACCGAAATTGAGTCATTAATCAACAAGTACCATAGCTTTGCTAAATAACAAAGATGCAAATGTGGCACCCCACCGGTCTGGTCACCACAAAGGGTACTGCACCCACTCCAAGGGCGTGGTATCTCAGTCCTCGGAGAAATGGGATGGTGAAGCCAGACACCCACCAAAACACCCAACACACCCTAGGACGCAGAGGACCATGGGCGGACCTAGGGGGAGGGCCCAGTCGAGGGGACAGGGAACAGAAAGGTGGAGGGTGGTGGTGAGCAAGAAGAGAAGGAAAGAGGAGAGTGAGAAAGAAGGAAATTGTGTGCATAGGACAAAGAAGACACTAGGGGCACAGGTGGAGTGAGAATGACCTGTGCGCTCGAATCCGGGACTGACCATAGTAACACGAAGGGGTTGGTCGAGAACACCTTTTCCCAGCTTCCTGAGAGTCTTCCCACGTGCGAGTGGTTGGTGGAGGTCCTGCAGCAGCCGGTATTGATTATATGCCTTCAAGCCAGTTGTGGGTCATCACAACTGGAATAGGTGAGTGGTTTTGACAATATACCTCTCATCTCTTAGTGTCTGAGTGATAGGGCACTATTGCGCCTCTTGTTCCCCCTTCCTATTTTATATTAGTCACCCAACTGGACACGTGGCTGTTGGATTGGGGCTTTTCGTGCGGAGGCACTGACAGGAGAGGCAAATAAGTAGTGCTGGGAGAGAGAGACCAGACAACGGAAAGGCACACAAAGGAGATCTTGGACAAACAATCCCGATTCCTTGGGGAATTGACTGGACTGGAACTTGGCAGAGAGAAGCACCTAGTGACCAGTTGCAGCTTCAGTGAGTAAACCGGGTACAGAATTACAATACTGTGTGAGACTGTTTATTCTACCACCTGCGGAGCTGCCGACTGCAAAAGCATACAAGGTACAGAGGCCCAGCCTCACACGGCCTTGCACATCCATCACAATAGAACGCATCTGCCCCAGAATACTGATCCACCTATGGAGAGCAACAACATCAGGCTGCAATACCAGCAACCCCGGAGGTCTGACCCACAGCGTCGTCCCTGGCGTCACAAACTTTTAGTTCTACAGATTTTACCTCCACTCCAAACCCCCCTATTAAAAGAATTGACTCCCCTGGGGTCACGGAAGTCGGGTCTCAACCCTCGTGACTCCCCCACAGTACTGCAAGTGCCCCACATCCCCGGGGTGGGCGAGCCAAAACTTGACGTCACAAACAGGGTGTGAACAGCCCAGTGATACCAGGTCTCATGAGCCTTAAGAAAGACTTTTAAAAGACTGAGTATATATTTTGAATATAGAGACTATGGAGGACTAATGCCATGTGCAGGATGAGGTTATAACAGCCCTCTGCACAATACAATGGACCTACACAACCCTTCACACTGTATAATTGCTTGTATACAGCATAATGACCCACAAATAGCCCTCTATAAAGTGTAAAGGCTCCCTCATAGCCATCCAAACATTACAATGCCCTCCACCAACCCATTTAAATATTATAATAGCCATATGTATTCTTCAATACACCAGTGGGCCCTACATAGTCCTCTATGTGCAATAATGTACCCCCCATAGTCCTCGATATAGTATAATGGGCCCCACATTGCTTTCCATATAGAATAATGCTTCCCCATAGTCCTCTATATATTATAATACACCCCTCAAATACCTGCATTTAATATAATGCAATCTCCATATAATATAATGCAGCCTCCATAGTCCTCCATATAATATAATGCAGCCTCTATACATTCTAATGCTGCCTACATGTAATATAATGTTGACTCAATGGTCCTCAATAGTATAATGTAAGCTCTATAGTCCTCAATATTGTATAATGCAATATATTGCAGCCTCTTTAATCCCTGTACAGCATACAGCAGTCTCTATCCCCCATACAGCATATTGCAGCCTCTGTAATTCCCAATAAAGCATACTGCAGCCTATGTAATCCCCCATACAGAATATAGCAGCCTCTTTCATCCCCCATACAGAATATTGCAGTCTCTATAATCTCCCATACAGCATGGCAGGGCTCAGAAGGAAAGAAGTGCCATCTTGGCTAAAATAGTTTACGAATGTCATTTATCACATTTGAATAGCCCCTATCAAAATAACAGTTTCACTCAAACACTGGGGGAGGGGAGAAGACCAAAGGATGCAAACAGTGAAAATTGAAATAAAATATGCATTACTGCAGTGAAAAAAAAACTAAAAATGTTTTTTTAAAAATTACATATTTTGCAAATAAAAATGGCTAAATTTACTTGAGTCCAGTTCCCACAACATGGCGTACTTCTGAACTGAGTTGTAGCCTAGTTTTATGTCTCCCTTCATGTCACACCTGACCTCTTATATATCGAATGGAAAGAGACCTGCAAACAATGAAATTAAAAAACACCTGAAGTAACTGGGAGGTGTTTACAGACAAAGGGCATGACTCCATGATACAAAAAATACAGTAGCTGAATTGCTGGCACTACCTAAGCTGACAGTGTAATTTGGTGCACGTGTGGTGCCCCTGCGGTCTGCTTGCCACAGAGGTACTGCACCTAAGCCATAGATGTGGTATCCCACACCCAGGTAAGGAGGGGACACAAACCCGAGACACACAAACACCTTCACCCAACACCCATTCTAACCCAAGCACAGGGGACCTTGGTCAGACCCTATTTAGGGAGGGCCCCATCTTCAGGCTGGGGGAGGGAGTAGGTAGAGGGGATGGGAGGAGAAGGTAGAAAAAGCAAAAAGGAGAAGGAGGAATCAGTTCAGTTAGAGGGAGAAGTTCAGAAGAGAGGAACATCTATGAAGAATAGAGATATATGGGAGGCTCACATCAGGGGAGGAGTGGGACCAGAGAGAAGATCACCACGGAACCCTGACCAGAGGGACCCCGTTACAGCAATCTCTCCAGAGGGCATTGCTGGTGGAGTTGGGTTGAAAGAGGGGACTGGCCCCAATCTAGCAACACACTCTGTGGTGAAGCTAGGAAAACTGGAGGCTGCTGAGTTGTGTGCTCAGTAGCCATTAGCCGTGGACAAGATGCAAAATGGTGGCTAGACCTTGGTCAGGGGACGTGTCGCTCATCGCCCGTCAAGGCCCGCAGCCACCTGCTTGGGATATTGTGCACGAGAACGTCTGAGGAAAGGGAGAGGAGAGGATGTGTAGACAGGAGCTCTGGGGAGTAGAACTGCGAGAGAGATCACCCCAGAGAGATGCGCTAGAGAGGATGCCAGAGTCCTTGGGTGCATGGGTACTGTTCATACTGGCACCTGAATCTGGAGGGCAGGGGGCTACAAATCTCCTGGCCACACCGAAGACCCGGCAGCACCACAGCGGATTGAGAGCCCGGAGCTGCCATCAGCAAGGCGGTGTCTGTGAAAAGCTTGTGCTGTCTGTCATATGGGTTTGGAACCAACATGCAGGAAAAAGGCCGCAGCATAGCTACAAGCAGCAGGGACCCAAAAGGGAGAGCACAGCAGGAAGGCCTCCGAACCCACCTGGCGAGGTGGATCCCCAAATGCTTTCAGGCTGATCGGATCCCTTTACAACCTGGTAAGCAGTACCCTGGACTGCACCACCATCTGCCAAGTAAATGTAAAGGAAACTACACCCTTTTGTGGCCTTAGATTAATTTCTGTGCCCTCCCTCCTGCACCCTAACAACCCTTACCATCAACCCCATAGACTATCACCCTGTCCTTGGGGCTCTGCTCCACCTGTGGGGAGCGATACCATTCTGGATGCCACACCATCTGCCCAGAGGCCCAAACCAACAGCATCGCCATCCCTGGCCGAATACCACAGGTGGTGTCACGAAATAGACTTATAATTCCCCTGTAAATACCCCCTTCACTGCACAGCCAGGGCAACGGAGCTGGGCCACAGTCACCGTGACCTCCCAAAGAACTAGCTGACCCGGCTACCGAGTATACTCCGGCCCTTGCGGCCGTTGCACATGCTGAACAACTAACTCTATCAAAATAACAGTTCCACTCAAACAAGGGTGGAGGGGAGAAGACCAAAAGCATGTAAACAGTGACAACTGAAATTGAATTACTGCAATATTTTTATTTTTATTTTTTAAAAGACTGTGATATATAATATTTGCCACTAACTAAATAGCCACTAACATGCTAACACAGATGGAACCTCCACAATTGACCCCATTTTGGAAATTACACCTCTTGAATAATTCATCAAGGAGATTGGTGAGCATTTTGAACACTCAGGCGATTCACAAAATTGTCTAACATTGGCCTGCGTAAATAAAATGACAAATTTTTCCATTAAAATGTTGCTTTGGCATAAAGTTTTTAATTTTCACAAGAGGTAATCAGAGAAAACATAAAATACAATTTACTGTGCAATCTCCATGGTTTCATTTTTAAATTGCTGAATGGACCAGATTTTAGGCCTCATGGACCACCTGAGGAGTCCCTGCCATCAGTAGAGACATCATGTGCTGTACCAGCAGCTGGTGGGTATCCTGCTGTTGCTGGTTAAATATTAATTGCTGCTGCGTGGCCTTCATAAACATTTTTACAGCAGCCTCCATCTCTGCAGATATCCCGGACTGGGTTTGCACCACACTCTTCCCCCAGGACATACACTGGCACTCAGTCAGAAGTGCGGGCGTGTTTTTTCCTGTGCTCCTCCCCCCGTGTGACATGTCAGTGATGAAGTTTTGCTTTCCCAGTGTATCTACATACACTGAGAAAGCAAATTAAATGAGAAAACATGTATTAAAAATAAAAAAATAAATACCTCTCTGCCGGCTGTCCGGGACCCGAAGAGAAGACATTGATTGCTGCCAAGACCTTAAAGATCTATGATTGGCCGGTAGCGATCATGTGATATGTCACGTCCCTTACCACCTGATCACTACCAGAAAATCACATTTTAAATCACATTTTAAGGTCCAAGCAGTGGTGATCGGGCATCTTGTTGGGCCTTGCGACAGCCGGCAGAAAGGTAAGTATTTTTATTTTTTATTTTTAGTACATGTTTTCTCATTTATTTTGCTTGCAATGATTAATTGTTTGAAGCAGGTGTTTGTGCTCAAATTATTTATTAAAATGCTTAAGCCCCCTTCACTTTGCATTTTTTGCCTGTCTGTGTGGATCCGTGAAATTCAGGGACCACACAGACAGGCACGGATCTGTGCAAACAGATGCCACTGATGCCCTTGTATCCTTGTTTTTCTCGGATCCGAAATCAGTGTGCAGAGATCAGGGTGGGAGCAGCAGTTCGCATACTCAGTACAGCAAAATGGATCCATTTCACGGATCTGTGTTTTTCACTGCGGATCCGAGTTCCATAGACCCCCATGATATTTGAATCAGACAGCGTCGGATCTCATTCTGTCCGATTGTGTCCACATTTTTTAAGGCAGCCCTAAATCGGAGCAGTCTCCGATTCTGGGTACTTGAAAAAAAGCCGACACAATCGAATCCCTGATAAAACTGGCACACATGGATGGCCATTAAGGACCAATCCGTGCCCATCCGTGCCCATAGGGATACATGGGGAGCCAAATCGGATCCGTGGCTATCTGTTTTACAACGGATAGCCACAGATCCCCAAAAATATGTGATGTGAAGGGGGCCATAGCAATTTTTTTTCCATATCACAATCTGTATTAAAAATAAAGACATTTTGCAATTTTCCCACAGACCACTGTATTGGGGCCACAAAGAACACAAACCTTATCTTTTGTATTAAAACATTTAAAAAGCATAAGCAAAGATCATTATGAAGGGAAGAGGAGCAGGGAGAGCTGGGATATCATCTGTAGGGATTAATGTATCCTGAGTTAGTAGTATAGAGATGTTAACTGTCATGACAATCGACGAGGGATTCTCCAGTCGTTAAATTCTTGTGTTACCAACCCATTAAACTCTTTGTAAATAATACACGGACACTGCTTGCGACTTGGTTAAAATTTGGCCACAGCAGCCCTTTTATTACCTATTATTTACATACTAACCCAGGGACACCGCACCCTGGTGTCCCAACATTAAACAATAGGTAACACAGTAATAATACAGTACATAATACAAATACGTAACCCTGGATAAGCCTGGTCCAGAAGCCAACTCCCACAATGAAACATTATCCCCGGCCGCAACACACCGACCCAAGGGATTGTCCCTGGCCGCAACACACTGACCCCAGGGACAAGGTATTAATTACCGAGAATTAATACCCCTAAGTTGCAGAACCCCGTGCCTGCCAGTTATCTGAAACTGGAGCCACTATACCTTACTAGTGGCTCACCTCCCGGATACCATGATCCATTAAACCACAAGAGGTATTAATTACCAAGAACTAATACCCCTACCTTGCAGGACCCGTGCCTGCAAATTACCTGTAACCGGAGCCACTATACCGTACTAGTGGCTCCCCTCCCAACTACGATTATCCATTAAACCGCCTCTGGACCAGACCTACCCCCGCTGCTGCGACAGACAACACAATCCCACACAAATTACATATAATTATACGGATACAAATTTATTTTCAAAACAATAAGTATACTCATAATTACCTACACATCAGATGTGTAGCTAAACAGGCACCTACACGACTCACCCAGTACACCCCCATACAAGAATACCCCAAAATGTCAATATTAGGAAACAAAATTTCTCTTTTTTTTTTCTTTTAAATCAATATATATATATTTCTTACTTTCTCTTTTTTTTTTTTGTTTTGTATTATATATATTCACATCGTAATTGCACCAACTAACATCACTCTAACAACAGGGAGGGTGGGTGGGAAGCTGTTGTCCAGATAAGCTGCAAGAGGAAGAAGCTTCTCCTTACCTCCCCCTATATTCTTTATATTGCTCCCCCCCTCCCTTCTTCCAAGACCACTCCCCAGCCAATCACCTCATTTCACATTTTCCTTATTGCAACCTAATGCACCTATTAACCATTTAACTCCCTCCCCTCCCGATTGTCATGTAGCCATTCCACCTTATGGGTTCCTTGGCTTTTCTTTATAATCCTGCCTCTGCTGATTAAAAGTCTTGCTGAAAATTCTTCCCGAAAGGTAAAGAATTATGTGTAGAGATGAATGTGGAAGTTTAGGTTCTGGTGGTGCAGCCTGACTTTTTTTTAAGGTATGTTCAGGTCCTAAACTTGACCCAAACTTCATTTGAAGATACTAATTGGGCAGTTTGGCTTTCCTCCCACATACAGCTAGACTTAAGCAAACCATGTCTGGGCATGGGAGGGCAGGGATTTGTATTTTTTTTAAGTTTACAACCACACTATGGTTGATAACTCTGCTTTTACCCGCAGTGTGAGCCGATCACACACTGCAAGCAGTTCACACTGGTACGAGCACCAAGCGTACACGAGCACAGTGATGCTCGCTGAAGTGCTTTGGATACGTAAAGTGACACACCGGGTCGTTTCCCTCTTGTGCTGCTCTCTCCCTCCTGCCCTGCACCTCATGCTCAGTGTCCCGTGCCAGTGGCCACAGACCCTTTCGGACGGTGTACTCTGCACCCCCTTGGCCTATCCGACCACCTTTGCAGCAAAAAGCGTGGATCTGGCTATGGCTCCTGGAGATGCAGCAGCCTCCGGTTGGCTAGCTGAGGCCTCAAGTCTTCTCTACTAGCCTGTGCCTGGTGACCCTCTGCGGCCCTGGTCCATCCACTTAGAAATAAATTCAAGCTCCACAGGTGGATTTCTCACTTCCCATGCCTCTGGGACCCCTTCCTTCTGTGGAGCTCCTGCCTGGATCCCCTGTCTTCCTTGTCCTAGGATAAGCCTCTCTGCTCCACTTCCCAGGACGCCTTTCCTCACATTTCTCCTGTGACTCCTCTACTCCTCACGTCCTCTCTCTCCTCGTGGTTACTACTCTTCCCACTACTTCCTGGTGTGCTCCTCTTATCTGCTTCCTTCACCCACACCCTCTACCTAGTTCCCTCCTCCAGCCTGGGATGGAACCCTCCCTCGACAAGGTCCGCCCAGATCTCCTGGCCTGGAGTGGTGCGGTGTTGGATGCGGGTGTGTGGGTACCGGGTAGTGTCCTCTCCTTACCTGGGATTGGGGGTACGACACCTCTGGCTAAGGTGCAGTACCTCTGTGGTGACTGGACCCTCAGGGGTGCCACATAAAGACTTGAACTCAGACCCCAAAAAGGTTTGCACATCTCAAATTATGAAGCTAAAAAAGCCATAGTGGCCAGTGTGAAAACTGCAAGAGTACTCATTTGTTTGTTTTTATGAAGATCGTCATATAAATGAACAAAAAAATTACAACACATTAAATTACAACATTTAAACACAAAAACTGATTTAAACAATATGTGATTTTATGAAGATGGTTTTCTATTAAATATTACAATCACAGAAAATGGTTTAACGTCACATTCATTGTAAATGCAACAACCTTTGACCTCTTGTACACTTTTTTTTCAGTCATTCACAACCTATGGAAATAGAAATCAGTCTGATGAGATGATGTTAGAAAGTTCTAAGTGATTAGAATCCGGTGGTCTTGGCATGAATCCCAGAGATATAAAGTTCTCAAAAAGAAAGTACCTTATCCTGGATCCAACTGGCAGTCCTTGCTTTAGTCAACAGTCCAAATTGTATAACAGGCTATAAAGAATTATGCTTCCCTCAGTGTTTGGTAGCCTATCCAAGTGATGGGAACAGTAAATGAATCAGTATTTCATGTGGACTGAAAAACTAGAAGGCAGTTCAAACCATTGTGTAATCATCTTTCAGCAAATAATAAATTAGTGTCCTGTTAGTAAGAAATAAATGGCAGCCACTAAAGTCTAGTTGTCATTTACATTGATGATGTAAAATAAGGCTCTATAATGTTATTCTAGCTATTGGCATCTTGACAAAATGTGTGAAAACACAATCCAACCATTTGCATCCACATTTTGGCATCAAATGATGTCTATTGCTTCAATGCAAATGTCTAAAATTATTCTATACCACATTATCAAATATATTTATTCTGCAGATAGTAATCTTTTCAAAAGGCCAATATGTTTCCATATCTCCTATAGCATAATGTATAGGCATAAAACTGAATGTTTAAAGAGGACATGTTACCATGTTAAAAGTGGCCAGTTATTGCTCTTCTTTTACTTCTGAGCCTTTTTATTACGGTAAAGGCACATTTTATGATCTTTACCATAGCCACCTACAGATATGTCTTCAGACAGTATCGTCAGCCATGGCTCCTTAGTAAAGACTAGAACTATGTCAATTGTCACTTCAGTGAGGAAGTGTCACGGAGTTTAACCCCTTTACCCCAGGGCGATCTTCAGTTTTCCGTTTTTCATTTTTCCCTTCTCTTCTTCCAAGAGTTATATCTATTTTATTTTTCCATCAATATAGACATATGAGGCCTCGTTTTTTGCAGAACGAGTTGTACTTTTGAATGACATCATTTATTTTACTATATAGTGTACTGTAAAATAGGAAAAAAAATTCCAAGGTGTGGTGAAATTGCAAAAAAAAGTTCAATTACATGTTTGTTTTTTGGATTTTTTAATCACGATGTTCACTATATGTCAAAACTTGAATGTATGATGCCTCCTGTCGGTACAAGTTTATAGATACCAAACATGTACACTTTTACTGTTGTAATTTTCTAAACAAAATTATTTGCACTTTTGGCGCCATGTTCCACAACCCGTAGTGCTCCCATTTTTTGGGATCTGGGGCTGTGTGACGACTTATTTTTTGCACCTTGAGCGGACTTTTCTAAAGATACGATCTTTAGTGGATGTGCTGTTTTGATTATTATTATTATTGTATTTTATTGCAACGATCAAAAATACTAAGTTTGGCATTTGCAGTTTACATATCTGATTAAATGTATTTATATTTTGATAGTTTGGGCATTTCTGAATGCGGCAATACCAATGAGTGTATTTTTTTTATAGTTTTATTTTTTCATATTTTTTAAAACTTTTTTTTACTTTTGTTTTATTTTACACTGCTCTTTAGGGGTCCTCAGCACTACATTGTCTGATCGCTTCTCCTGTTCACAGGCATACTGATGCACATTTGCAAACAGAATTAATCACTTTCTGTAGATACCGACGCTTGCTGGGCATCCACAGGAAGTAAGTCATCACAGCATCTGGGTCCTCATAGGCCCCCAGGCTGTCATGTCAACATATCAAGACCTCGTGGTTGCATCACAAGACCTCTGATGCCGTCAGAGAATGGCGCAGTCCACGCTGCAGTGCTCTAGATCACGCTGTCAACAATTAATCTCTTATTGGGCTGGTTAGAGTAGTTTTGATAAAAAAGCAGGAGATTATCATTAGAGGTCTACTTGCCCTGCTTCCAGGTAGTCCCCAATATTTGTGAACTTTGTATAACCCCACCCACACCACATTGATTGACAGCATTCCATGTGCAATTCTAGCAATCAGTGATGTGGGCGGTATTATAGAATTCCACATTCAAATAACTGCTAGATCTACAGCTGATAAAACTTCAAACAAGCAGCCCAATAATTGATAGCCTAGGGTCACACATAAGCCCTGCATCCGTTATTTGCATCAGTTTTTCAACTTAAGAATTCTAAGTCCAAAAACTGATGCTCTTAACGGATCCTGGACTCAAGTGTGATTGATCTGCTATGCGTTTTTTAACAGGACCCAAAAAATGATGCAAGCAGCATTTTTTGGGTGCAGTAAAAAAACAGATCCTTTTTTTTTAACATGGGGCCCTATGGATATGGCACATATAGGCACCATCAGTTAACAGATCCATTTTTGCTAGCATTTATTTGCCAAAAAATGGCAAAGTTCAAAAAACGCATAGCTGCACAGGAGGTTGAAAAATCAGCCTTAAAAAATGGATTTGGTATTGAAACCAGTGGGAAAAACTGATTGGGATATGTGACCCTAGCTATACATCACCAGAAACAGGGTCTCTGTCTCCACATTATGCTGTTCTCAGTTGAGGTAGCAAAATACTGCTGACAGATTCCCTTTAAAAACAAGTTAGCAGCTTCATCTCTCACATCTCTGATGTTTTACAATAATATTGCAATAATGTCTGCATGTGAGATGGCGGCTGAAGCTGAGAGGAACCTTCAGTCATCAGTTATAATTGCACACAGTTCAGAAGTGAGATTAGAAGAGCAGAGAGCAGCCATCACATATCACAATGGAAGTGCCTCCTTCAGGGTCTCAAAGGATCTTGGTTTACCTTTGCTGAAATAACATTTTCCCAAAATTATTACTGCTATTGATGATACACCTCTTAACCAGGGTATGGTGAAGTAGGTCACTAAGGAGGTGTCCATGCTTGTTGGAGCTTTATATTTTGAATCTGTGCCGTATTTATCCTTGAAAACCTGTAGTCAGCAGTCATTTTAAGCATGCTTTGCTTTACATAAACAACCTAATCATAGACTGGCACAAGAGTGATATTGCACGCTGGAGCCCTGCGTGTCCTTATTTACAAACATTTCTAAATCCAAACCATTTTTACCTTATTCATTCAGAGATTTCACTGATGTATTTTCTGTGTCCGAATCTGAAAAGATTACTCTGACACAAAGATTGAATATCCCATAGACTTGACACCTAAGTCCTCTCTCCCCGAAGAAGAAGATTTATAATCTTTCTGGTCCATAATTTCCGGCTATGAAAGATTTTATAGCAGACAGTATGCAAAAAGGGTTTATTAGACCGTCCACCTCACCTGTAGGCATTGAGTTTTTGTTTGTTGATAAAAAAAGATGGTGGTCTCAGACCTTATATTGACTATCATGAACTTAACTCCAGAAATGTAAAGAATCAATACCCTCCAGCAGTCATCCCTGATTTCTATAACCAGCTTTTAGGAGCCCATTGGTTCACCAAGCTTGATTTCAGGGGTGCACATAAACTTATCCATAGCAGAGAAGGAGATGAGTGGAAAACAGCATTTGAGACACCAGACAGGCACTATGAGTATCTTGTGATGCCTTTTGAGCTAAGTAATGCACTGGCTGTCTTTCAGAATCTTTTTAATGACATTTTCAGAGATATCAGTCATCAATACGTGGTTATCTATCTGGATGACATCTTGATTTATTCACCTGATGCTAGTTTGCATGGCCTACATTTATGTATTGTACTCCAAAGTCTCAGAGACAATTGCTTATTTATTGCTTATTGCTAATCTTAAAATTGTGTTTTTTAGTTGAAGATGTAAAATTCCTGAAGTATTTTTTTGTCTACAAAAAGCTTCAACATGGAACTCACTAAGGATTAACCCATTAAGAAGTGGGTGCAATCCTAAAGCCCTGCAGTGCTTTCTTGGATTTGCTAATCATTATCATACATTTTTAAAGAAATTCTCAATGATTGCCCTATCACTCACTGACTTTACTAAGAAGGAGACAGATGTGGTTTTTTTGGAAGCCTGAGGCATTCTATGCCTTCTCTAGGCTATAGGAATGTTTTTCAAATGACCCAATACTGGTTCAGCCTAATCTTGTGCATCCTTTTATTGGGGGGGTTGATGTCTATGAGGTTGGAGTTGGAGTCGTGCTGTCCCAAGGTACTTAGTCTCTAACCCAACTTCGTCCATGCACTTTCTTTTAAAAAAAACTTTAATCTGCCTAGAAGAATTACATTGGTAATTGTAAACTGTTGACAAATAAATGGGCTTTTGACGAATAGCACCACTTCCTCAAAAGTGCCAAACATTAAATAAGGCTAGAAGCTAGCCAAAATGCGTTGCTTAATCATGATGTACTGACTTGCATGGCTTTACGTGCAATGGAGATCTGTTTTTATCCTGATTTAAAATAAATGGAAATTTTATGAGGAGCTCGAAGTGGATGCTCATTTCCTTGCTGGATATTTGGATATAGTTTAAACATAAATTCACTGTTATCAGGCACCAAAGAAATCTGACTTATTTGGAATCAGCTAAGAGACTCAATTCTAGGCGAGCTAGGTGGGCTTTGTTCTTTTCTAGATTAGATTTTGTGGTGGCATTCCAAAACGGTTCTAAAAATATAAAAGCTGATACATTTTCCAAAAGTTTCAGTCTTCTCAGTCTGATGACTCTGAACCAGTTCCTATTGTAGCTGAAGGCATACTGTAGTTATGTCATTTGTTTCTTTAGATCTTGTAGAGGATATCCATAGATCCATAGAGTTAGCTCCTGATACTACTCCTACCTGAAAGCAGGGCCTCCATCAGAGCCTGATTGGGCCCTTCCTTTCTCATTCTTCTGCTATCAGGGCCACAGGGATGGGGGTGGGTCCCAGAAGCATAGCAGGTAGGGGGGCACTCTCGGAAATTAAGGATGTCCCCCTGGAGTGTTCAGTGGGAGTCAGGTGTTGTCTCTGTAAGCCACTGTCAAGGTGACAGTAGCTCAGAGAAACTGCAGCACGCTGGCTCCCACTGACTGACTAATTGAATAAGCTTCTACTAGACACTTGCACAATTGGGTCAGGGCGATATCAGCAGCATAATCAGATCAGCTGATTACGCTGGTGACGTCACTTCTCAGCACCGCAGAGATGGCAGAGGGCTGGTGATAAGTGCTCCACAGGGGCTGAAGACACAAAAGATTTATTGTTATTAAAAATGTGTGTGGGGGGGGGTAGGGGGTGCATAAGGAGCATATGGGGGAGTGGGTGGAGGGTGAAAGAAGAGCAAACATGAGGGTGGGGCTGTATGGGGAGCAAATGGGGAGAGGGGGTGTATGAGAAGCAGACGGGGAAGAGGGTAGGGGGGTGAGGAGAAAATGAGGGATGGGAAGAAAATGAGGGGCAGCATGAGTCGCAAACAGGGAAAGAGTGAGCTGTAGCACGAGGAACAAACAAGGGAGAGTGAAGATATATGAGGAGCAAATGGAGGCAATGTGGGGGTGTATGAGGAGCAAGCAGGGGCTGTGCAAGGAGCCAACGAGGGATGTATGCAGAGTAAACAGGGGAGAGAATGAGGGTGTATGAGGAGCAAATGGGAGAAATAGGGGTGTATGAGGAGCAAATTGGAAAAAGGGATGGGTATGAGGAGCAAACGGGTGGGAGAGGAGGGTGTATGAGGAGCAAATATAAGAAAGAAAGGAAGGTTGCATGAGGAGAAAACGGGGTGCATGAGGAGTAAATGGTGTGAGAGGGTTGGGGGTCTATGAAGAAAAAATAAGGGGAGAGGGTGGGGTATGTAGGAGGAGCAAATGGGGGAGATGGTGGGGGTGTATAAGGAGCAAATGGGGGAGAGAGTGGGGGTGTTTGAATAGCAAATGGGAGAAAGGGTGAGAGGTGTATGAGGGGCAAACAATGGAGAGGGTGGGGGATGTATGAGGAACAAACAAGGGGTGAGAGTGGAAGGTGTATGAACAAAAAACAGGGGGAGAGGGTGAGGAGTGTATGAGGAGCTAATGAGGGGAGAGGGTGGGGGGTGTATGAAGAGCAAACAGAGGGGAGAGAGTGGGGAGTGTATGAGGAGCAATTGGGGGGTGAGGGTGGGGGTGCGTGAGAAGTTAACTGTGGAAATTGTAGAGGAGTGTATGTGGGCACAGCATGGGAAGCAAACATGGTGAATTGAGGGAACAGAATACAGAGCAAGATAATGATGGTTATGGACACAGTATGGGGAGGTCTGTATAGTATAAAGAGTGAGGGGGTGATGGCTGCAGAACAGTATTTAGAGTGAAAAGGGCTGGTTGCAAACACAGTATGGGGAGTGAGAGGAGGATGGGCTCAGACAGTATGGGAATTAAGGGAAAATGAGTGTAGACATAGTATGGGTAGTAAGAGGGGACTGGGTGTGAACACAGTATGTGGAGTTAGGGGGATGGATGTACTGTATATACAATATGTGAAGTGAGAGGGGATGGATGGATGGATGGATGGATTGATACAGTATATGGAGTGAGGGGAGATTGCTGCCAACACAGTATTAGGGGTTAAGGGGGATGGTGTAGACACAATGTGTGGATTGAGGGAGGTATGTGAAGCATACTGGGAGCAGTGTATGTGAAGCATATGTGGAGCAGTGTATGCAAGGCAAACTGGGGTTGCACTGCATGTTAAGCAAACATGGGGGAGTGTATGTGAAGTGTACAAGTGGGGGGAGTGTACGTGAAGCAAAAGCCAGGAGTTGAAGTGTATGTGAAGCAAATGGGGGGGAAGTGGAGCGGATGTGAAGCAAGCGGTGGGTGGGATTTAATAACCCCAAATGAGGGACCAAGGGAGTTGGTCGTGTTGATGTTTTTATAGCTATCAATAAAGGATTGAAAAGAAAGAGGATGCCAGTGTTTCTTCTTTTTTGATTACTACAAGGATGGACGCCAACCATCACACCAGTCCAGTGAGTTATAAGCGAGGAGCTGTTTCCCCTTCCCCTATCCTTACTCGGAACTAACAGTCATACTGGAACTTCCGTCGTGTTGGTGTTACGGGGAGCGGTTGCCCGCCTTCTGTCTGCGGCCACCAAACTGCTTCTTCTTGCCAGTCAGGGTGCTATGCCTCCCCCTCTGTACAGCTGTCCTCGCTCTGCATGTCCTCCTGCCAGGTTGGGTCAGATACGATATCATCCTCCACGTCGTCTTCCACTTCCGCACCCTAGTCCTCCTCTTGAATTTCTAGCAATTGTGTGTCATCATCAGTCACCTCTTGTGACACTTTCCCACCATCAGCTTTGTGCGACTGTGGCTGCTCAAATATTGGGGCCTCGCTGCATATGATCTCCTCTTGCCCCACTTCAAGTAGAACGGCCGAGAGGCCCGAATCTATAAATGGAAAAGTGAACAGCTATTCAGAGCGTCCAAGTGTGGGATCAGTTTAGTCCGGGCACCCGGCATGGTGGGAGGAAGGAGGATCAAACACTATGGGAGACCCACTTCCTAATAATGGGAACATTATTTAATGAGGCCCTCCTCCCCTTGTCCACAAAAGGGCATCGGGGTTCCTCCCAATTTTTGGCAGCATGCATAGGGCAACACTATGGAAGACCCACTTCCTAATAATGGGAACATTATTTAATGAGGCCCTCCTCCCCGTGTCTTCAAAAGGGCATCGGAGTGCCTCCCAATTTTTGGCAGCATGCATAGGGCAACACTATGGGAGACCCACTTCCTAATAATGGGAACATACAATATTTATTGAGGCCCTCCTCCACATCTCTTAAAAGGGGCATCGGAGTGCCTCCAAATTATTAAACAAAAAAATCTTTAATGTAATAAAAAAAGATATAATACACCAACACTGCCTCACAAGTGAGTATAAGCCTTTAACATTTTCCCCAAGAAAATCCATTTTGGTTTCGTTTTTGGACGTTTTATTGTTAGTCCATAAAAGTAGCGTAATACTTAGACAACATTGTTCACAGCAGTGACCTGGGAATCAGACATGCTTAAAAGGGTCTTCCTCATGCTGTTTCGATGTCATTTGAGCACTGTTCTTATACATTTGTGAATTGTTTAGGGTTTATCCATGCTGACAGGGGTGCCACTGGAAAAATGCTCAGGTTAACATTGGGCTCGGGCCGAGCACCCGAGCATCTTAATATGCTCGACCTAAGTACCCAAGCATTTTATTGCTCACTCATCATTATTATTAAAATAGAATCCAAAAATTGAGTTTTTTGGAAAAACACATGTTTTTATATTTTTCTCATATTCATAGGTGTTTCACTTCTATCTATCTATATGTATGTAAGCACATGATTGGCAGTGACTGTGTCCTGCTGTGAACCATTTTGTGCCTATCTCTATCTATCTAAAAAATTAGGAGGCCGAAGCAGCCACATGAGTAGCACCTCCATTACATATGCCACTCCTGGTGCTTTGCCTCGGCTATCTCGCTGCCCTAGTGCGTTGGCAAACTGAATAATGGTATTTGGAGTTAATGCCTGTTGGGTAATATCAGCTGACATCAAGCCCAGAGGTTAGTAATGCCGCGGTGTCAGTTAGATATCCGATATCACTAACCAAGTCATTAGGACACAAACAACCACACCAATAAATATTCTATTTTAAAAGCAACCCCAATACATTGCTCTTTCACTATTTTGTTTTTTATTAATATCAATTCTTTAAAAGTCTCCCATTCCACTCAACCCAAAAAACTTGTAAAAAATAATTAGAAAACAAAATAAAATCCAAATAAATCCTGAAGTAGTCCCAGGATATAGGGAGCAAGAACAGTGACTGAGTGACTGCATCCCCCTTATGATGGGACAGCAGGAACTTCACGACTCCCTTCAGTGTGACAACCTGTAACGTCACTGAGGTTGTCTCAGGCTTCACAGCTGGTATAACTCAACAGGAAAATCCGCTGTGAGAGCTGAGATAGCCTCAGATGCATGTGCGCTGGTAAAACTAGCTGTCTCACAAGAGCCATGAAATTTCATGAGATGTAGCGGTGTATATCGCCCTGTAGCATCTTTCTTTATGCCCCCTGTGATAAACATGGTTATTCCCCACTGTAGTCCTCTTTGAATGGTCTCAGGGAGTTGCAGGGGCTACCTTTCCAGGGGCATTCTCCATCTCTACTTGCCCACTAGCACACTACATTATGGCCACCTTTGGAGAAGAGGATGGAGGAATTAGGTAATGGCTACCCTCTCTAGCACACACCGGAAGAATTCAGGCAACCCCAACAGGCTTTTCAAGATCTCTGGCCTTTGTGCGTTTCACTGCAGCTGGCTGGCTAACATGGTCAGGCCTGACCAGCAGCCGATACGCCACACTCTCCATGTCAGATTCTATTTACCAGTCTTTGAAATCCTCTGTGATTCTGTGATTGCAACACAACTTACCCCTACCACATAACACCCCTTGATGCCCTTTAACTTCATGAAGGTCACCATCTTCCCAACATAGAGGGCACAGAGTCGTGAAGCCAGGTGGTGATGCAGCAGGGTGGACCAGTTTACATAGCATCTGTCACCAGTGCTGTCTTTGGCTAGAAACCCAAACCCCCTCTTCTGGAAGAAGGTTGTCACCTCTCCCAGGGTACATTGGGTACATTGCTCCTCAAAGTCATTACGCTTACACTCCTGCAACCATTCTCAGGTGAGGGCATCTGAGAGACTAATTTCTTCCAGAAATGACTAGGGCTGGGGTGGTTCAGGCCTAAACTTGCTGCAAGTGGGTATGGGGCCCCACATGGCATTCTCCTAGTCGAAGGCCTCTGACCGGGGTGCTACAGATGCCATGGAAGAGGCTTTTGCCAGTCCTGCATCCTCCTCATCCTCCTCTCTCTTGATTTGCTGATTCACCACCTGAAGCACCAGCTGTGGGTTTAATAAGGCCAGGCATGCTGCAGGATCCTGCCTCTGACCTTTGTTGGTTGTCTCCAAGGTGGCATACAGAAAAGTTGACCTGATTCTGAGCTCTGTTCCAGTGGGACCTCTTCAAGCACGTGTGAATAGTACTGTATCTTGACTGTGCTTCATATCAAGCCCAACACAGTCAGACTCAAGCTCATATACCTGTGTGTCGCCTTCTGTGAGTTGCTTGTGAAGCACCCTTGGCCCCTGGGCTGCTGAGGAAAATCATGTCTTCCAGAGCAGGCATCTCTTGGGGTGGATCCATCAAATCTTTACATGATAGCACAGTGTTTCTGCATTGTATAGCAATTCCCCAATGGCATTGGCCACTGCGGTGAAGCATTGTTCCTTTGCCAAGGATCCCACCTCTTCCAGCACCAGGATGCAATCGCTTACAATATATTATTGTTTGACCAATCTTGTTGCCTGGCTCCTCATTAAGCCCTTCATGGGGTGGGTTACAGAAAGCACCTGACTTACAAATCTCATTCCCCATGCCACAGGTAACACCTGGGCTTGCAATTAGGGGGAGTGATAATTGTAAATAAAAAAGCCAATAAGCCAGCGCTGCCTGTGATTAACACACAATACAAAAAGTGCATATGCACATATTAATTTCTAACTGTGCTTTAAGCGTTTACTTTGAAAAAATTAGAGTGTTCAAAGCAGGCAGCCACGCCTGAATACTCCAGCTAGGAATAATGGAATAGGACTCCGGTTCTATTTTGTTGGTTGTCGGAACTGGGGCCATGATTAAGAGGGATGGCCGGGGGCATCCGTATTGCGCCGCTAGAGGTGAAATTCTTGGACCGGCGCAAGACAAACCAAAGCGAAAGCATTTGCCAAGAATGTTTTCATTAATCAAGAACGAAAGTCGGAGGTTCGAAGACGATCAGATACCGTCGTAGTTCCGACCATAAATGATGCCAACTGGCGATCCGGCGGCGTTATTCCCATGACCCGCCGAGCAGCGTCCGGGAAACCAAAGTCTTTGGGTTCTGGGGGGAGTATGGTTGCAAAGCTGAAACTTAAAGGAATTGGCGGTCAATTAATCAATTATTTGAACTACCCCGCCACGTCACGGCATTCTCAGATGGGGCAGTCCTACTGTACGTTTTTTATATATGCTGTGCCATTACGGCCTCCTGAATGCATTAAAAGCAGAACCATATTAAATGCACACGTACCTGAAGCATTTCTTTTTTTCTAAACCAGTGGCTTTTTACTGAAAGTATAAAGAACATTATACATCAAACAACACACAAAAAGCAATTAGACATGAAATAAATCATTTAGGGGAAGGGGGAGAAAGAAAGCGAAGGGGGGAGTATTGGGGGTAGGGGAGGGAGGGGAGTGGGGGAGGCAGAGATACACATAAGCATGTATACTTTTAACATTAAGGTATCATACAAATAGAAAATGGTGTATGAGAACATCAGAACTTCATAGGAGTCACAGGGCGCAAGGTCCCCAGCACTTCGAGGGCTGTAGAGGTCCGAGGGTGTCACTCCGGGACAACAACCGAGTTATAGGGGGCGGCGATCCACGGATCCCACCAATTAAGAACCTTAGTCCTGTGAGGGAGGTCATGGGAGAGGGCTATCTCATGGGTCAGGTGGTTGTTGAGACGGTCCTCAACTGCTGAAGTGGTGGGGGGAGAGGTCGACTTCCAGAGCGCAGCTATGGTTTGGCGGGCGGCTATCAGGGTGTTCGTGATGATAGGCCTCAGTGGGCTAGGGAAGGCGCCAAGGCCCACACCAAAAAGGGCCAGTTGGGAAGTCAGGGGTATAAGGAGGCCCGTCAAGGTTGTCAAGAGAGAGTTTAGGGACATCCAAAAAGTCTGAACAACCGGGCACTCCCACCAAACATGGGCATCGGTGCCGGTGGAGCCACAAGACCTCCAACATAGAGGAGAAGAAGTGGAGGCACCCGGGCCTCCAAATCTTGCCACTCGGACAGGGGACAGGTACCAGTTTAGTGTAAGCTTTTTAGATTGCTCCAGGTGGTTTATGCACCGGGTATACCTAGCGGCATGGCCCGAAGCCTCCTGCCAGTCCTCCAGAGACGCAGTGAAATAAGTTTAGTCTCCCAGCGAAGCATGTAAGGGAGTTTGGCCATAGCACGACAGGCGGTCAGGGCCCTATAAGCGATGGACACTCCACTCCGGGAATGACCCACCTGCTTGAAAAGGGACAGGAGAGTCAAGTCTACTGCTAAAGGATCCCACTCCGGCAGGGTACATGTAGCAAGAAAGTGGTGGACCCGCAAATAGGTAAAGAAAGTCGAGGCCGAGACAGCAAATTTTCGAGATAGGTTTGAGAATGATACAACTCTACCCCCGGTTTGGATGTCTGACAGAAGTAAGATACTTGCCTCTCTCCATTTCGCGAGTGATATATTGGTCATACATGATTCTATCGCCCCAATGGAGATATATCTGGATAGATAGGGCATGTGGGTTCTCGCTAGTTTATACCATACTGACAGTAAGGCCTGCATAGATCTCAACGGAGAACTAGGTGGGGAGGGGCGCAGGCAGGCCCGGACTGATAGGCGGGAGATGCGGGACTTTTCCCGATGGGCCGGTGGTTGTGGAGTGGGCGGGGCCACAGCATCCGCTCCTCCAGCTGCAGACCAGCTTTCAAATGATTTTGTGGCTCCCGCTACCCGCCGGCATAGCAGGGACTGAGGAGCTGCACTAGCCGCCAAGTTGCCCAGTACACGTCATCAGAGTGAGAGTGACTCACTCGACGCACAGCCACAGAGTGACACAACCCAATCTGCGTGCGGGCAGCACAGACAGCAGCTCATGGTTATTGAAAAGGAGAGCGCGCCTGACGCCTGTACGTTCTTTGTGGGCCGAAAGAGCCACACTCTGCTGTCCCGCCCAGGAAATGGAAACGTGGCCACCCCAGCCTTTACCAGGTCCCTGTGCACTGTGTGCAGGCAGTGGAGCTGGCCTGAAGGCAGCGGTCAGCAGCTGGTGACTGTCTCAGCCTGGGACTGAGTTTCCTCTTTACTCCTCCTGTGACCTGTCTCAGCTACAGACCCGGGGGCCGGGCTGTCAGTGCGGCAAGCTAAAGCTGAGGCAAGTTACTTTCACTATCGTCGGCCTGACTTGTCTGTGTGTGTGGTGGGGGTGCAGAGCAGGCTGCTGTGTATTTGTGTGATTGTGTGTGAGGGCAGGTTCTGTGTGTGTGTGTGTGATTGTGTGTGAGGGCAGGTTCTGTGTGTGTATGTGTGTGATTGTGTGTGAGGGCAGGTTCTGTGTGTGTGTGTGTGATTGTGTGTGAGGGCAGGCCTCTGTGTGTGTATGTGTGTGATTGTGTGTGAGGGCAGGCCTCTGTGTGTGTATATGTGTGATTGTGTGTGAGGGCAGGTTCTGTGTGTGTATGTGTGTGATTGTGTGTGAGGGCAGGTTCTGTGTGTGTATGTGTGTGATTGTGTGTGAGGGCAGGCCTCTGTGTGTGTATGTGTGTGATTGTGTGTGAGGGCAGGTTCTGTGTGTGTATGTGTGTGATTGAGTGTGAGGGCAGGTTCTGTGTGTGTATGTGTGTGATTGTGTGTGAGGGCAGGCCTCTGTGTGTGTATGTGTGTGATTGTGTGTGAGGGCAGGCCTCTGTGTGTGTATGTTTGATTGTGTGTGAGGGCAGGCCTCTGTGTGTGAATGTGTGTGATTGTGTGTGAGGGCAGGTTCTGTGTGTGTATGTGTGTGATTGTGTGTGAGGGCAGGTTCTGTGTGTGTATGTGTGTGATTGTGTGTGAGGGCAGGCCTCTGTGTATGATTGTGTGTGAGGGCAGGTTCTGTGTGTGTGATTGTGTGTGGGGGCAGGTTCTGTGTGTGTATGTATGTGATTGTGTGTGAGGGCAGGTTCTATGTGTGTATGTGTGTGATTGTGTGTGAGGGCAGGTTCTGTGTGTGTATGTGTGTGAGGGCAGGCCTCTGTGTGTGTATGTGTGTGATTGTGTGTGAGGGCAGGCCTCTGTGTTTGTATGTGTGTGATTGTGTGTGAGGGCAGGCCTCTGTGTGTGTATGTGTGTGATTGTGTGTGAGGGCAGGCTTCTGTGTGTGTATGTTTGTGATTGTGTGTGAGGGCAGGCCTCTGTGTGTGTATGTGTGTGATTGTGTGTGAGGGCAGGTTCTGTGTGTGATTGTGTGTGAGGGCAGGCTTCTGTGTGTGTATGTGTGATTGTGTGTGAGGGCAGGCCTCTGTGTGTGTATGTGTGTGATTGTGTGTGAGGGCAGGTTCTGTGTGTGTATGTGTGTGATTGTGTGTGAGGGCAGGCTTCTGTGTGTGTATGTGTGTGATTGTGTGTGAGGGCAGGTTCTGTGTGTGTGATTGTGTGTGAGGGCAGGCTTCTGTGTGTGTATGTGTGTGTGTGTGAGGGCAGGCTTCTGTGTGTGTATGTGTGTATGTAAGGGCAGGCTGCTGTGTGTGTGTGTGTGTGTGAGGGCAGGCTGCTGTGTGTGTGTGTGGAGGGCAGGCTTCTGTGTGTGTCTGTGTGAGGACAGGCTACTGTGTGTGACTGTGTGAGGGCAGGCTTCTGTGTGTGTATGTGTGTGTCTGTGTGAGGACAGGCTATTGTGTGGATGTGTGAGTGTGTCTCTGTGTGTGAGGACAGGCTGCTACATGTGCATGGGGGCAGGCTGCTGTGTGTGTGTGCGTTGGGGCCTGTGCAGACTGCTATGTCTGAATGGGGCCAGGATAGGCTGCTGGGTGTATATAGACAGTCTGCTGCATATGTGAGGGTCAGGGTAGGCTGCTGCATGTGTGTGTTTGAGGACAGACTGTTACATGTTTGGGTGCAGGGCAGTCTGCTGCATGTGCGTGGGGCCGGTGCAGGTTGCTGTGTGTGGACAGACTGCTGCTACATGTGTGGGGGCCAGGGCAGGCTGCTGCATGTGTGTGTGTGTGTGTGAGGACTGGATGCTATGTGTGTGGGGACCGGGACAAGCTGTTGCATGTGTGTGGGGGCCTGGGCAGGCTATTGCGTGTGTGTGCGCGAGAGAGAGGGCAGGCTGCTGTGTGTGCATGGGGTCTGGTGCAGTCTGCTACACGTGTGTGGGGGCCCCGGGGCAGGCTGTTCCGTGTGTGTGTGGGGGGGGGGGCAGGCTTTTGTGTGTGTGTGTGCTAGCACAGGCTGCTGTGTGTGCGTGGGGGCTTGGGCAGGCTGTTGTGTGTTTGCGTGTATGAGAGGACAGGTTGATATGTGTGTATGTGGGCCGGGTCAAGCTGCTGTGTGTATATGGACAGTCTGCTGCATGTATGGGGGCCAGGGTAGACCGCTGCATGTGTGTGTTTGAGGACAGGCTGTTACATGTGTGGGTGCGGGGCAGGCTGTTGCATGTGTGTGTGGACAGGTGGCTGCTACGTGTGTGGTGGCCAGGGCAGGCTGCTGCATGTGTGTGTGAGGTCTGGCTGCTATGTGTGTGGGGGTCAGGGCAGGCTGTTGCATGTGTGTGAGGGCCGCGGTAGGCTGCTACGTGTGGTGGGGCCTGGGCAGGCTGCTACATGCGTGTAGGGCCTGGGCAGGCAACTACGTGTGTGTAGGAGCCAGGTCGGGCTGCTACGTGTGTATGGGGGCCGGGGCAGGCTGCCACATGTGTGTGTGTGTGTGTGTGTGTGGGGAGGGGGGGCGAGGGCAGGCTGCTGCATGTGTGTGGGGGCTGTATCACACTGCTACATGTGTGTGGGGGACGGGGCAAGCTGCTATGTGTGTATGTGTGTGTGAGGGCAGGCTGTGTGTGTGAGGCAAGCTGTGTGTGTGGAGGGCAGGCTGCATATGCGTATGTGTGTGATCCTCAGTATCTGCATTATTCTGTGCATATACACTGAACAGTACCATTTCTCCTGCCCTGTATACTGGATGTAATCCTCAGTATCTGTATTATTCTGTATATATAACACCGCACAGTGCCACTTCTCTTGTCCTGTATACTGGGTGTAATCCTCAGTATCTGTATTATTCTGTATATACACTGCACAGTACCACCTCTCCTGTCCTGTATACTGGGTGTAATCCTCAGTATCTGTATTATTCTGTATATATACATTGCAGAGTGTATATTACACCCAGTAAACAGGGAGGATTACACCCAGTATGCAGGACAGAAGTGGTACTGTGCAGTGTATATACACAGAATAATACAGATACTGAGGATTACACCCAGTATACAGGACAGAAGAAGTGGTACTGTGCAGAGTATATATACAGAATAATACAGATCTTGAAGATTACACCCAGTATACAGGACAGGAGAAGTGGTACTGTGCAGTGTATATATACAGAATAATACAGATACTGAGGATTACACCCAGTATACAGGACAAGAGAAGTGGTACTGTGCAGTGTATATATACAGAATAATACAGATACTGAGGATTACACCCAGTATACAGGACAGGAGAAGTGGTACTGTGCAGTGTATATATACAGAATAATACAGATACTGTGGATTACACCCAGTATACAGGACAGGAGAAGTGGTACTGTGCAGTGTATATATACAGAATAATACAGATACTGAGGATTACACCCAGTATACAGGACAGGAGAAGTGGTACTGTGCAGTGTATATATACAGAATAATACAGATACTGAGGATTACCATTTATCCTGTCCTGTATACTGGATGTAATCCTCAGTATCTGTATTATTCTGTATATATACACACTGCACAGTACAATTTCTCCTGTCCTGTATACTGGGTGTAATCCTCAGTATCTGTATTATTCTGTATATATACAGTGCACAGTACCACTTCTCCTGTCCTGTATACTGGGTGTAATCCTCAGTATCTGTATATATACACTGCACAGTGCCACTTCTCCTGTCCTGTATACTTGGTGTAATCGTCAGTATATGTATTATTCTGTATATATACACTGCACAGTACCACCTCTCCTGTCCTGTATACTGGGTGTAATCCTCAGTATCTGTATCATTCTGTATATATACACTGCACAGTACCACTTCTCCTGTCCTGTATACTGGGTGTAATCCTCAGTATCTGTATTATTCTGTATACCGTATATACACTGCACAGTACCACTTCTCCTGTCCTGTATACTGGGTGTAATCCTCAGTATCTGAATTATTCTGTACATATACACTGCACAGTACCACTTCTAATGTCCTGTATACTGGGTGTAATCCTCAGTATCTGAATTATTCTGTACATATACACTGCACAGTACCACTTCTCCTGTCCTGTATACTGGGTGTAATCCTCAGTATCTGAATTATTCTGTACATATACACTGCACAGTACCACTTCTCCTGTCCTGTATACTGGGTGTAATCCTCAGTATCTGAATTATTCTGTACATATACACTGCACAGTACCACTTCTCCTGTCCTGTATACTGGGTGTAATCCTCAGTATCTGAATTATTCTGTACATATACACTGCACAGTACCACTTCTCCTGTCCTGTATACTGGGTGTAATCCTCAGGATCTGTATTATTCTGTATATATACACTGCACAGTACCACTTCTCCTGTCCTGTATACTGGGTGTAATCCTCAGTATCTGAATTATTCTGTACATATACACTGCACAGTACCACTTCTCCTGTCCTGTATACTGGGTTTAATCCTCAGTATCTGAATTATTCTGTACATATACACGGCACAGCACCACTTCTCCTGTCCTGTTATCAGAGAGGTGGTATTGGACTTTGATTTTCAGCATTTAAATGTTGCTTAATTTATTATCCCTAATATGGAAGTCATCACTTCTCTTCTGTATAGGTGATGACTTTCCTTCGCTCTGGATTTGACCCCACAATCCTGGCAAAATTAGCTTTGAAGATAACTATGTGAATGGAGCTGCAGTTGATTTTTCCCTCTGCTGCACCATTCACATTTGGCTCTTCAGATAAAGTGATGAAGCCATGACAACTTAAAAGCAAACTTCACTGATCAGGGCTGATGGGTGTTATAGTGTGTGGGCTGGTGGGGCTTGTTTTCCAGGGCTGCTTTTTGGTCCCAGTCCGGCCCTGGGCGCAGGTATAACATCTCTAAGAGAAGTCTAGTGGAATAATGAGGGGCATGGGTAGATTCCATCTGGAGCCATCGCGAGGGGGGCCTTCAGCCCACCAGATCTTGGCAATATCCAATTTGATAGCGCGATAGTAAGTCAAAATGTCTGGCATTCCCAAACCCCCCAGTGATATCGGCAATGTAAGAGTTGAGAGGGCCACCCGGTGGGGCTTACCATTCCAGATGAACTTCCCCAGAATAGACTGGAAGAGGTTCAAATAGCGTCTGGTAAATAGGAGGGGGATACATCTAAACACATAGATAAGCTTGGGGAGCAACATCAACTTGGTCAAGTTTATCCTAGCGATCCAAGACAATTAGGATTTAGAGTATTGAGCACACAGTGATTTCAAAGTGGTCAATAGAGCTTCGCAATTTACTCTAAGGAGGGTAGACATGGGAGGAATCTGGATGCCCAAATAATGGAATCCCCGGGGGGCCCAGAGGAAAGGAAACTGAGAGCGTAGCCCAGACTGCGTGAGGGGGGTTAAGTTCACCGGTAGCAATGCACAGCTGGAGAGCACAGCTGTAATAGAGGTAGTAGGGTTCGTGTAAGAGAGGAGGACGTCGTCAGCGTAGAGAGTAATTTTATGCTCCATCTGACCAACCCTCACACCCGAGATATCCGAGCAAGCTCGGACTGCAGCCGCCAGCGGTTCCATTACAAGAGGAGAGAGGGGGCAGCCTTGTCTCGTCCTATTGGTGATGGCAAACGTGGTGGAGGAAAAACCTCCAGCCTTCACATAGGCACACGGGGAGGAGTATAGGGCCAGTATCCCAGAACGGATATCACCCTGGAAACCAAACTTGTCTAGGACGGCTGCCAGGTATCCCCAGTGCACTCGGTCAAAAGCTTTTTCTGCATCAAGGGACAAGAGTACACTGGAGGTCCCTCTCTGCTCCAAAACCTCCAGAAGGTTAATCACCCTCCGAGTCTCATATCTTTCGCCTGCCTATCAGGGATAAAGCCAACCTGATCCAAGGCGATCAGGGAGGTAACAACGGTCTTAAGACGGTCCGCCAGCAGCTTAGCGTAAAGTTTGATGTCGCAGTTGAGCAATGATATCGGGCGGTAACTGCCTGGGAGAGTCGGGGGCTTATCCGGCTTAGGAATGGTCGAGATAGCCGCCATCAGACCCTCTGGCCTGACTCGTCCCTCTCGTTGCCAGAACCGAAACAGTTCAAGGAGATGAGGTGCCAGTAAGGGGGCAAAGGATGAATAATAGATATAAGAGAAACCATCCGGACCGGGTGATGAGCGTTTCTGGAGGAACGGATCACTCCAAGGACTTCCTCAAGGGAAATCGGGCTGTTCAAAAATGCTAATTGTTCAGCATTCAGGGCCGGAAGGTTAAGTTTTGAAAGGAAAGCAGAGATAGTATCGGCAGAAGGTTGGGGAGTGGAGGTCTAATTACAGAGGTTGTATAGTTCGCCTAATAGTTCCTAAATTGTTCAGCGATCTGTATAGGGTTACGAATCTGGGTGCCGGTATTGGAATTCAAGGAAGTGATCCTAGAACGTATTTCCAATTTCTTGACCCGGCGTGCCAGCAAGGCCCCAGCCCTGTCACCCATGCCATAATACATAGATCTGACCTTCTTTAACTGGTGTTCCACTCGGGACAACAGGAGGGTTCGAAGGGACCACCGCCAACGAGAGAGCCAACAGAGTTGCGGGATCAGCATTAGCTAAGTTTGCTTTCTCTAGAGATTTCACTTCAATTAAGAGGAGATTCAGGTTGCATTCAGCAGTTTTTTAGAATGAGCCGCAAATTTAAGCAAGTGCCCACGAATGACCGCTTTATGGGCAAACCATAAACCCTCTGGAGCAATATCTGGTGTTGCATTTAAAAGGAAATATTCCTTTATTTGAGAGGTCAAAAGTTCCTGATTTTTCGGGGACAGTCAGTAGGTAGTCGTTGAGTCTCCATGGGGTCTTAGGAGAGCGTGGAGTGGAGTCAGACAGTATGAGAGAGACAGGGGCGTGGTCAGACCAGGTAATGACGTCAATGTCTGCTTGTAAGCACAGGGGGAGGAGCGAGTCATTGACCAGGATATAATCTATTCGGCTAAATGACTTGTGTCTGGGGAGAAAAAAGTATAGTCCCGTTCGTTGTCATGTAGGTAGCGCCATACATCATGAAGGCCAGCCGCGGACACCAGGGGTGCTAGGTTCGTTCGGAATGCAGTGGGGTTAGAGCAGTTCGAGTTTCTTGAACAGAGGAGCGTTCAGGTCTCCTGCAACCACTTTATGACCCTCCATAGAGGGGGTGACATCCTCAAGTAATTTCTTAAGATATTTATATTGGCCTCTGTTGGGAGAATACACTACCAATAGGGAAAACAACGCTCCATTCAATTTAGCCTTAATCAAGAGGTATCTCCCCTCAGGGTCAGACAGAGTGCTGGCAATTCAAATGCAAGAGAGGCGCTAATCAGAATTGCCACCCTGGCTTTTTTCTCGGGGCTGTTGGAGAAAAATTGGTGGGGAAAGAAGGGAGAGGCTAAAACTCCTCGGAGATGGGTCTCCTGAAGGAATACTACTTCCGCCCGGGCCCTCCTAAGTTGGGAGCGCAGGAGCGATCTTTTTTGGGGCAGTTAAGCCCATTGACGTTAAGTGCTAAAACCTTAGTAGGCATAAAAGGTTATCAGAGAATGCAGGTAAAAATGCTTTACAATAATCACTAGCAAAGCTGCCTCCAAATGTGTCACAACCGGGAAAGGTAGTTGGTAAGGGTAGGAAATCAGTAAGGCCCACAACCCGACATCTCCCCTGGTGCCCAACACGGCCAGGGCAGGGAGCAGACGGGGCCAGACTGGGGAGAAGAGGTTAGAAAAATTAAAAGTTAAATAAAACAGTAAAACCAAACAATCAAACAGATCACTGAGGTAAAAGCATATGCAGGTGATCTTAGCGTCGCAGAATGAACGCTGAAGAGTGAAAAAAAAGTCATTGTCCAGAGTCGAAAAAGGTCGCTCAAAGGGGCAGCACATGACCATCGGTCGCAGGACTTTTAGTTGGAAGAATCAGAAAAGACGTAGGAAGGAAGGCAAAGGGTGGTAAGAGAGAAAGAAAGAGGTCACAACCCTGTAGAGGGTGACCAGTAGAGAGGAAGAGAGAAAGGGGGAGATAATTGGAAAGAAGAAGTTAAGAGAAAGGCAGACTAGAATAGATAGAAGAAGAAGAGGAGAGTCATACGACTGGAGGTGCTGTTCGGGAGCCAGGAAGGCGAACCCCAGGAGAGGGGAGAGAAAAAATAAATCCTTTGAGCCCAGCCGGGCGTTAGTAAAGTTCAGACTTTAGACCATTCCGGGTCGATCCTCCTACGACGAGGGCGCGACTTCTGTCGTCGATCCTGCTGGTCTCGTTGGGGCGGTTCAGAAAAGTCAGGAGGGAGAAGAATCCCATTTTTTCAGAAGAGTCGCCGCCTGCGATGGAAAAAGGCACACATGTGAGACGTCATTTCGTCGCACAATTAGGCGAGTCGGTCGGCCCCAACGATATTGTATATCCTTGTCACGAAGAATAGAGGTATAAGGTTTAAACGTTCTTCGCAGCACCAGAGTCCCAGGGGATAAGTCTGGAAATACTTCCAGTACGGAGAAGCGATCGGAGAGCGTGGGCGCTCGTCTCAGGACTCGCAAAAAATCTTCCTTCGTTTCAAAGAAATGAATTTTGGCAATTACGTCGCATGGGAGTTCAGGACGAATGCCAGGAGGCTTGGGCAGCCTGTGGATCCGGTCAATCTTTAAGTCGCGAGGGTCTAACTCTGGTAATACCTCTTGTAGGAAGTCACGCAGAAATCCTCTGAGGTCTGCGTCCGGAATCGTTTCAGCGATCCCTCTCATGCGGATGTTGTTTTGGCGGCTACGATCCTCCATATCGCAATTTTTCGCCTGGACCGTAGCCATCCTGTCCTGCAGGTGTTCGTGTTCGTCCCATAAATCATTGTGCGAGCGTACCAGTTCGGCCACCTTATTTTCAAGGTGGTCCGTCCTGGAACCCAGCTCGGTCACCTCGCCCCGCAGGTCCGCCACCATCTCCTTCATGTCGTCCTGGAGAGAGGACCTAAGGCCTGACAGGAGGTTAGTCATGAGGTCCTTCATCGAAGTATAAGTGACCGGAGAATTAGGGGAGAGGGACGCTGTGTCAGCCTCCTGCGCCTGGTGTTCTCGGCGGGAAGCGCGGGCTGCTCTGGGGGAGGGCGGCGCCATATTGGTTAGTAAAGCAGGATCTGGACGGCCCGGCGGGAAATAGTCCGAAACCCGCTTAGGGAGGTTGGGATGCAGAGGTCTCACCTTTCCCATCGAGTCAGGGAAGGTTCAGGTAGACTTGAGAGTTTTTGCAGATAGATCGCGCTGGTCTGGGGTGCTGTACAGCCGCTTTATTCTCCTGGGGTCCGGGAGCTCCTGGATCAGGCAACCTTCTCCATGGAGTGCTAGGCCACGCGCCCTGTTGGAAACATCTTCAAATACCCACTAGATGGCGCATCCGGGCTGTATTATATCTTACTTGGGTGTGTAGAGAGATAGTTAAGCGTAATGGGTCTAACTGGTCACCAGATGGCAGTACTAGGCTTTGCATGTATAATGTTAGGCAATGTCTCTATGTCCACTAGGTGTCACCCCAATCCTGCAGATTGTGCATATAGTGAAACATAAAATGTAGTCGTTCACTGGGCTGAGGATCAAAGAGGGAGAGACTGTATAATGGCGCTGTAATAGCGCTGTATTTGCGTCCACCTTGTGTCAGTCTGCCCAGGTGCCGGTCTCTCTGCTTCTCTCTGTCACTGGGCACCGAGTCCTGAACTCCACTACTCACTCTGTTGCCAGGTGTGTCCCTCCTGCTGGGTCCCCTCCAGGCTTCTCTTCCTCTTCTCAGCCTCCTCGGCACCGCTCCTGCCACCTCCCGTCTCTACAGCTTGTACCTGGATCCTCCAGCCGCCTCTCTCTGGTGACGATCGCTGAACACACACAATATAAGGGGTATAATAGAACTTATGACTCTAGGATCTGATATGCATGGGAAGTGGCTTCGGTCATGAGGCCAGCAATTTGTCTGCAGGCTGCAGTTAGGGTTTGTTATAGTGTGAGTCAGCAGTCTCTGAGGGTAAATAAATCCTGTGAGGAGCTGCTTATATGGATTCCTCTTTCAGACACCCCAGTTGGATGTCCCCACAGAATAATGTCTCTCAGCTACAGGCAGTTTCCTGGGATCTAAGTTTGCGCCAGGGCTCCCAGACAGACACTCACTTGCTCAGCTTTGCCGCTCAGTCACTGTAGCTCCTCAGGTGGAAGCCGACACCAGGCACACACTTCCTCTCTCTCCTCTGGTCTCCGGTCCGCTCCCCGCCGCCTCCAGCAATCAAGCAGCCTAATAGAGGCACGAGTGCCTAGTGTGTAGTATGCGGGCGGGCGTCGGGACACGTGCCTCTCACTGATGGCGGTCGGCGGGAAGATGCCGTACCTGTTGTGTCGGCGTGACTCTCCTCTACCGCGGACCCACCACCGCTCCTCTCTCCTTCCCTCAGGGACGGGAGCGGCGGAAAGGCACCTCAGGCACCACGGCTGTGTTCGCCAGGGGGCCAGGCAGGTCTCAGGTGTAGTGCGCGGCCCAGTCCATCACGGAGGGGGGGGGGGAGAAAACAAATCCCTCCCAAGGGCTCCTCAAGGGTTCAGGACCCTCAATATCGGGTCTCTAGCAGTCTCCTCTGTCAGGGGGACCCTGCAAGGTCCAGTCCAGGGTGCTGCTCAGTACCCCAGAGACAGGATGCCTCGGATCCCGTTAGGCAGTGCGGAGCTCCCTGATGCACGTCTCTCCTAGTCGGCGGCCATCTTGGAACTCCCTGAAGCATTTCTGAACTACTACCATGACGCCAGAAAAGGGCAGCACAGATAAAGGCAGACCAGGTCCGGACATGACATGACATCCGGACATTATCAGATCTGACCCCCCACAGTGCCAGACCAGCAACCATGAATGAGGGTGGAACAGGCCCAAACACATGTGCAACAATCAAGCAGAGCCTGTGGCAGCGTGTGGCCACTGTACGTGTGTACAGTGGCCTAGATCAATCAAAATAAAGACAAATAGAATGGCAGCACTGGCTTCTTGGCTTTTTTATTTGTTACTGGTTTGTGGTGGACCACCGCTTTTTGCCGAGCGTGCTTGGTTATGCTTGCCATTCTATCTGTCTTTATTGTGATTGATCTAGGCCGCTGTACACACATATGCTCTGCTTGATTGTTGCACATATGTTTGGGCCTGTTCTACCCTCATCCACGGTTGCTGGTCTGGTAGTGTGGGGGTTAGATCTGATAATGTCCGGACCTTGTCTGCCTTTATCTGTGATGCCCTTTTCTGGTGCTGTGGGAGTAGTTCAGAAATGCTTTAGGCCACGTGTGCATTTAATATGGTTCTGATTTTAATGCATTTAATGCATATATAAAAAACGTTTGAGTAGGACTGCCCCATCTTACAATGCCGTGACGTGGTGGGGTAGTTCAAAGAATTGATCAATTGGTTGCTAAATGCCTCAGTTTAAAGTAAAGTTAGAAATTAATAAGTGCATATGCACTTTTTGTTTTGCGTGCTAACCGCAGGCAGCGCTGGCTTCTTGGCTTTTTTATTTGTTATTGGTTTGTGGTTGACCACCACTTTTTGCCATGTGTGCTTCGTTATGCATGCCATTCCGTCTGTCTTTGCTGTGATTGAGCTAGGCCGCTGTACACAAATACAGTGGTCACACCCTGCCCATAGGCTGTGCTTGATTGTTGCACATATGTTTGGGCCTGTTCTACCCTCATCCATGGTTGCTGGTCTGGCAGTATGGGGGTTAGATCTGATAATGTCCGGATGTAATGTCCGGACCTGGTCTGCCTTTATCTGTGCTGTCCTTTTCTGGCGCCGTGGGAGTAGTTCAGAAATGCTTCAGGCACATGTGCATTTAATATAGTACTGCTTTTAATGCATTCAGGAGGCCGTAATGGCACAGCATATATAAAAAACGTAGAGTAGTACTGCTCCATCTTAGAATGCCGTGAGTGGTGGGGTAGTTCAAAGAATTGATTAATTGTTTGCTAAATGTCTCAGTTTAAAGTACAATTAGAAATTAATATGTGCATATGCACTTTTTGTATTGCATACTAACCATAGACAGGGTTGGTTTCTTGGCTTTTTTTATTTGTTATTGGTTTGTGGTTGACCACCACTTTTGCCGTGTGCACTTGGTTATGCATGCCATTCTATCTGTGTTTATTGTGATTGATCTAGGCCGCTGTACACACAAACAGCGGCCACACCCTGCCCATAGGCTCTGCTTGATTGTTGCACATATGTTTGGGCCTGTTCTACCCTCATCCATGTTGCTGGTCTGGCAGTATGGGGGTTAGATCTGATAATGTCCGGATGTCCTCTCCGGACCTGGTCTGCCTTTATCTGTGCTGCCCTTTTCTGGCGCCATGAGAGTGGCTCACAAATGCTTCAGGCATATGTGCATTTAATATGGTTCTGTTTGAAATGCATTCAGGAGGCCGTAATGGCACAGCATATATAAAAAACATAGAGTGGGACTGCCCCATCTGAGAATGCCGTGAAGTAGCGGGGTAGCTCAAAGAATTGATAATTGTTTGGTCAAAGGTCTCAGTTTAAAGTCCAGTGAGAAATTAATATGTACATATACACTTTTTGTATTGCGTGCTAACCACAGGCAGCACTGGCTTCTTGGCTTTTTTACGAGTGATAATTGAAGCCTTACTTATTTGGAGAAATAAGAAAAAGAAAACAGTTTTTTCAGCTCACCACCAATTCATCTAGTATGCTGAATAAGGCTACTGAGCAATGGACAGACATGTCCCAGATTAATGCTATAATAACTGACTGTGCATATGCCAAAAATTTGTATTCTAAACATATTGAATGAAAGGAAACAAAGGGCTTGCACGTTTTCAAGAAGCAATATCAATATTATGTTTTTTCATTAGTGTGAACAGATCTATAAGACCATGTATGTTAAGCATATAATTGACATACGTATGCTATTTTTATCTGAGTTGCTAGAGTAAAAGTGTGCTCTCTAAAATCAAACAAAATAAATACCGTTATATAACACGTGTAAATCTCGTTTTTAGCACATAAAATGTGCTGAAAAGTCCCGCCTTCGGTTATAGCACGGGTTCATTAGGTAAAATGCTTCACCAGTGTACAAGAACAGACCACTCCCAACTTGTTTCAAGCCCCTCAGTTATTAAATCACCAAGTAACTATACCGCCGCCCCACCTACTTTTTAGGCATCCCCAGTGGGATCCCGCCCCGTCTCCGTATATTAGCCCCCACTAGGTATCTACCCCCATTTAAAAAGGGCCCAACGTTGTACCCTGACCCCCCCTTTCCAGATACTCTCCCTGTATTCAGGGACCCCTTTTGCACCTGTAGGGAAAGTGTCTATACTTATCGCTGCACGCTTCGCACGCTGCGCTATCTCGGTCACGCGATGCTCCGGCTCATGCTGTAAATTGTCCTCGTCAGGAAATGACGTATGTGTAATCTACGAGCGTTGATGAAGAACAGGAAACATGAGACAGGAGCATGGAACAGTTGACGAGAAAGGATAGTTGGCGAGCTTCATAACGGCCGGCGGTGCGGAGGAGTTAATGAAACCATTTCCACTGATTACAGTCACAACAAAGGGGGACCCGATGCAACCACCGGGGGTGGGCATTTGTGATACAGTGTCGTGGCATGGCTGTATTTAGCTGAGAGGCCTATCTGACTTCTCATAATATGGGCCGGTATGTTATCTACTTACCAATTGGGACGACTTTTGCTATATATATACCCACTGAGGCTATGACTGCATTACTGTGTATATACCCCTCTGGACTGTGCTGCTTTTATTCATTATACACTGGGACTGCTCGTTCATGTACCACCTGGGCTGCTGCAGTGTGCCTGAATGCGGGGCCCACTGGCATGGGCTGCTGCTGTACACTACCACATGGGGCATGAAATGCATCCAGTCAGTATATCCCCAGCCATGGGGCTGCATGCTGATAATACCACTGTGGAGCAATGACTTCCCTGCCATAGATATCACAGCGATCATTGCTGCGCGCTGGAGTGGCCCACATCCCAGCACTGCTATGGGCTGGCTCTGTGACACTGAGTACAATGGGGTGAGTATGATGTTTTATTACATACTGGGGCTTTCATGTGATATATAGACATTGGTGGGGCTTTTGACTGCTGTAAATACTATATACCACTAGCTGGTGTGGGCTGTGCGTGCATGTATGATGACCCCATGGGGCTGCTGCTGTATGATACTACCACTGGGGCTGCTGCTGTATACTACTCACTGGGGCTGCTGTATACTACTACTGGGGCTTCTGTATACTACTACTGGGGCTGCTGCTGTATATACCACTGAGGCTGCTGTATACTACTACTGGGGCTTCTGTATACTACCTCTGGGGCTTCTGTATACTACCATGGGGCTGCTGTATATACCTCTGGGGCTGCTGTATACTACCACTGGGGCTGCTGTATATATCTCTGGGGCTGCTGTATACTACCACTGGGGCTGCTGCTGTATATACCACTGGGGAGGCTGCTGTATATACCTCTGGGGCTGCTGTATACTACCACTGGGGCTGCTGTATATATCTCTGGGGCTGCTGTATACTACCACTGGGGCTGCTGCTGTATATACCACTGGGGAGGCTGCTGTATACCACACTTCTGGGGGCTGTATACTACCACTGGGGAGGCCTGTATACCACTGCGGGGGCCTGTATACCACACTGCTGGGGGCTGTATACCTGTGCTGGGGTCCACCCTCGGCTTATACACGAGTCAATAGGTTTTCCCAGATTTTGGGGGCAAAAGTAGGGGGGTCGGCTTATACACGGGTCGGCTTATACACGAGTATATACGGTAAATAAAAATGTTTTTTTTTAAATTAAAATCTCTCTTGAACAGAAGTATAAAGGAGGTTTTAAGGATCCTGTATTTCACAGTTGCTGCCACATCTGCCATTGTGCCAAAAATTCACAGCCTGCAGGTGTCCCAAGAACTAGAAACTCAAGGATGCTTGAAAACTTTCTTTTAAAGCTCCATTAAAGTCTACCGGTTGAAATAAACAAGTAAACCTGATAGCTGTGAAGTCACCTAACCTTTTGTTAGGGGTATTCTCAGCCACTAGGTCTTCTGATGAGCGTTTTGGCCCCAAATCTTCAAGGTAATGTTTAGGGCCATTTTAAAATTTTAACTTTTACCCTGAACAAACCCGCGTTTGCCGATTTTTTTTTTAGTAAATTGCTCAGATTTGAAAATTTGCGAGTAGGTTCAGGGAAAGTTTGCTCATCTCTAGTGCGACAACTTTTATCAGAACCTCTGGCTCAATGCTGTGCTCAGTGACACCCGGTTAATGCTGATAAGAATTGTCATCATTACCAATCGCCTGTGAATAGCTGTAATTTACTGCTATTAACAGTTGCTGAATCTGCATTCAGAGAATACGATGGAGGAGCTCCATGGAAACATTTGATAATGAATTGATGAATAAGGGATAGTGTGGCGACGTCTTTATTCAAATAAACTATTTTTTCCTGTGTGTGTGTTTTTTGGAGGGGATTACATTAAGAACACCAGGGCTTGATGCCAGCTGACATTACACAACTGATATCAACCCCAAAAATATTACCCCAATTGCAACCACACCAGGGAAGAGCCATGAAAAGTGCCAATATTGGTGCATCTCATGTGATACACCGATTCTGGCATGGCTGATACTTTTAAGCTGAGAGTAGGCCAATATTCATGGATCTTCCCTGCCTGATAATATCATCCCCCAGCTGTATGCTTACTCTTTACTGGTTATCAAAAATTAGACAGACCCCCTTTTTTCATGTATTTAATATTTATCAACAAGCTCAGTAAGCTACACACTGAAGGCACTATGTACCTTGCATTTATAATTTACTGTTCTTGTTGATAAATAAATAGATTAAAAATGACTTGTGGGCCCTCCTATTCTGCATTCACCTTCAATTAATGCAGCACTGGCGACTGTGCATACCAGTCAGGGCTGGCGTCAGCACTCGGCATACAAGGGCAAGTGCCGGGGCCCTGAACTGCTGGGGGGGGGGGCCCACTGGCCATCAGGGACATGCTGTCCTGACAGCCATGGGCCCATTGGGGACAAACAACCCTGTAAATGAGGGGCACATCAGCCAGCCTCAGCAAGTAGCTGAGTGCTCCGCTGAGATGCCAGTGCACATGGCTAATTTGCATGTGATGCAGATTAGCCATGTGCTTGCTCCTGGGAGCAATGGAGCTTCCTCCTCTGCCAACTGCAGCATGAAGAGTCATCACTGTGCGACCTCATCATCTGCTGCAGCCAGCAGGAAGGAGGATGAAGCTCCACAGTCCCAGCAGTCTGCTGCTATAAGGATGTGGTGGGGAAGCATCTGAGGAGGACACAACCCCGGAGGAGCAGATGGAAGGTGAGTATGATCAGTTTTTTTTTTACAGTGTGCAGCAGGATGGAGGATTATATGGACCATGGAGGGTGGAATGGGGTATATAGAGGCTATGTTGGGGTATATAGAGGTTGTGCTGTTTGTATATGTAGGCTGTGCTGGCTGTAAATGGAGGCTGTGTTGGGGTATATAGAGGCTATGCTGGGTGTATATGGAGGCTGTGCTGACTGTATATTGCGGCATATGGAGGCTGCTGCTGTGGTATATGGAGGCTGCTGCTGGGGTACATGGAGGCTGCTGCTGAGGTATATGGAGGCTTAGCTAATGTATATGAAGACTGTGCTGGGGTATATGGAGGCTGCTGCTGTGCTGTATATGCAATATGGAGGCTGTCCTGTGCTGTATATATAATATGGAGGCTGTTCTGAGCTGTGTATATATGAATATATATATATACAGTTAGGGCCAGAAATATTTGGACAGTGACACAATTTTCGCGAGTTGGGCTCTGCATGCCACCACATTGGATTTGAAATGAAACCTCTACAACAGAATTCAAGTGCAGATTGTAACGTTTAATTTGAAGGGTTGAACAAAAATATCTGATAGAAAATGTAGGAATTGTACACATTTCTTTACAAACACTCCACATTTTAGGAGGTCAAAAGTAATTGGACAAATAAACATAACCCAAACAAAATATTTTTTATTTTCAATATTTTGTTGCGAATCCTTTGGAGGCAATCACTGCCTTAAGTCTGGAACCCATGGACATCACCAAACGCTGGGTTTCCTCCTTCTTAATGCTTTGCCAGGCCTTTACAGCCACAGCCTTCAGGTCTTGCTTGTTTGTGGGTCTTTCCGTATTAAGTCTGGATTTGAGCAAGTGAAATGCATGCTCAATTGGGTTAAGATCTGGTGATTGACTTGGCCATTGCAGAATGTTCCACTTTTTTGCACTCATGAACTCCTGGGTAGCTTTGGATGTATGCTTGGGGTCATTGTCCATCTGTACTATGAAGCGCCGTCCAATCAACTTTGCAGCATTTGGCTGAATCTGGGCTGAAAGTATATCCCGGTACACTTCAGAATTCATCCGGCTACTCTTGTCTGCTGTTATGTCATCAATAAACACAAGTGACCCAGTGCCATTGAAAGCCATGCATGCCCATGCCATCACGTTGCCTCCACCATGTTTTACAGAGGATGTGGTGTGCCTTGGATCATGTGCCGTTCCCTTTCTTCTCCAAACTTTTTTCTTCCCATCATTCTGGTACAGGTTGATCTTTGTCTCATCTGTCCATAGAATACTTTTCCAGAACTGAGCTGGCTTCTTGAGGTGTTTTTCAGCAAATTTAACTCTGGCCTGTCTATTTTTGGAATTGATGAATGGTTTGCATCTAGATGTGAACCCTTTGTATTTACTGTCATGGAGTCTTCTCTTTACTGTTGACTTAGAGACAGATACACCTACTTCACTGAGAGTGTTCTGGACTTCAGTTGATGTTGTGAACGGGTTCTTCTTCACCAAATAAAGTATGCGGCGATCATCCACCACTGTTGTCATCCATGGACGCCCAGGCCTTTTACAGTTCCCAAGCTCACCAGTCAATTCCTTTTTTCTCAGAATGTACCCAACTGTTGATTTTGCCACTCCAAGCATGTCTGCTATCTCTCTGATGGATTTTTTCTTTTTTTTCAGCCTCAGGATGTTCTGCTTCACCTCAATTGAGAGTTCCTTTGACCACATGTTGTCTGGTCACAGCAACAGCTTCCAAATGTAGAACCACACACTTGGAATCCACCCCTGACCTTTTAACTACTTCATTGATTACAGGTTAACGAGGGAGACGCCTTCAGAGTTAATTGCAGCCCTTAGAGTCCATTGTCCAATTACTTTTGGTCCCTTGAAAAAGAGGAGGCTATGCATTACAGAGCTATGATTCCTAAACCCTTTCTCCGATTTGGATGTAGAAACTCTCATATTGCAGCTGGGAGTGTGCACTTTCAGCCCATATTATATATATAATTGTATTTCTGAACATGTTTTTGTAAACAGCTAAAATAACAAAACTTGTGTCACTGTCCAAATATTTCTGGCCCTAACTGTATACTAGCTGTAGTACCCGGCTACGCCCGGGTTAATAAATAACTGATGTTAGCTATAACAAAATAGAATTTGAATATGTCATATTAATGACCTGTAAGAAAATAGAAGCTGAGCTGTGATTGGTTGCTATAGGCAGCCTAATAAATCTCAAGCCAACAGTAAACCCTCCCACCGGCTGGGCAGTATATGTTACCTCACACATACACATAATAGACAGCTCATGTGACTGACATCTGCCTTAATTCCCTATATGGCACATGTGTTGCACATTGGCTGTTTTTAATCAGATGTTTATGTTTGGAAATTAAAGATAGCACATGTATGAGGCGAGTTGTGTGAGGTGATTTGTGCAGATCTATGTCTGTCTGAGTGGTGTGTGTGTCCCTGGGGTGTGTGTGTGTGTGTTCCTGTGGGGTGAGTGCATGTGTCCCTATAGGGTGTGTATGTGTGTGTGTCCCTGTGGGGGGGTCTGCGTGGTGTGTGTGTCTCTATGTTGTGTGTGTCTCTTTGTGTGTGTGTGTCCCTGTGGGGTGAGTGCATGTGTCCCTATAGGGTGTGCATGTGTGTGTCCCTGTGGGGGTGTTCTGTGTGGTGTGTGTGTCTCTGTGTTGTGTGTGTCTCTTTGTGGTGTGTTTGTGTGTGTCCCTGTTGGGTGAGTGCATGTGTCCCTATAGGGTGAGTATGTGTGTGTGTCCCTTTGGGGGGGTGTCTCTGTGTTGTGTGTGTCTCTTTGTGGTATGTGTGTGTCCCTATGGGGTGAGTGCATGTTTCCCTATAGGGTGTGTATGTGTGTGTGTCCTGCGGGGGGGGGGGGGTCTGGTGGTGTGTGTGTCTCTGCGTTGTGTGTGTCTCTTCGTGGTGTGTGTGCCCCTGTGGGGTGAGTGCATGTGTCCCTATAGGGTGGCTATGTGTGTGTTTCCCTGTGGGGGGGGTCTGTGTGGTGTGTGTGTGTCTCGGTGTTGTGTGTGTCTCTTTGTGGACAGTGTGTGTCCCTGTGGGGTGAGTGCATGTGTCCCTATAGGGTGGCTATGTGTGTGTGTCCTTGTGGGGGGGTCTGTGTGGTGTGTGTGTCTGTGTTGTGTGTGTCTCTTTGTGGTGTGTGTGTGTGTGTGTCCCTGTGGGGTGAGTGCATGTGTCGCTATAGGGTGTGTGTGTGTCCCCTTGGGGGTGTGTGTCTCTGTGTTGTGTGTGTCTCTTTGTGATGTGTATGTGTTTGTTCGGGTGCGTGGTGAGTATCCAATGTTGGGGCTGCACCTAAGCAACTATACACTTGCTGTTACTCTTTGTGTGAGTGTGGTGTGTATACACGTCCCGGTGCGTGGTGAATATCCCTTGTTGGGGCCCCACCTTAGTGACTATATTCTGGTATATGCTGTTAGTCTTTGGCATTATCATTAAGCCCCTCTCATTCACAACTGTCAACTGGTAACGGTCACTTTTTCCCCATTATGTAGATAGGGGCAAAATTGTTTGGTGAATTGGAATGCGCGGGGTTAAAATTTTGTCTCACAACATAGCCTATGACGCTCCCGGGGTCCAGACGTGTGACTGTGCAAAATTTTGGGGCTGTAGCTGGCAGCTGTCGATTTTCCTCCAACACCTTTCCATTAATTTTTTCCCCATTATGTAGATAGGGGCAAAATTGTTTGGTGAACTGGAACGCGCAGGGTTAAAATTTCGCCTCACGACATAGCCTATGACGCTCTCGGGGTCCAGACGTGTGACTGTGCAAAATTTTGGGGCTGTAGTTGCGACGGTGTAGATGCCAATCCCGGATATACACACAAACATACACACACACACACACACACACACACACACATACAGCTTTTTATATATATATATATATATATATATATATATACATATATATATATATATATATATATATATATACCGTATATACTCGTGTATAAGCCGACCCGTGTATAAGCCGACCCCCTACTTTTGCCCCCAAAACCTGGGAAAACCTATTGACTCGTGTATAAGCCGAGGGTGGACCCCAGCACAGGTATACAGCCCCCAGCAGTGTGGTATACAGGCCTCCCCAGTGGTAGTATACAGCAGCCTCCCCAGTGGTAGTATACAGCAGCCTCCCCAGTGGTAGTATACAGCATCCCCCCCAGTGGTATATACAGCATCCCTAAAGGTATAAACAGCAGGCCCCAGAGGCATATACAGCAGGCCCCAGAGGCATATACAGCAGGCCCCAGAGGCATATACAGCAGGCCCCAGAGGCATATACAGCAGGCCCCAGGGTATATACAGCAGGCCCCAGGGTATATACAGCAGGCCCCAGAGTATATACAGCAGGCCCCAGAGGTATACAGCAGGCCCCAGGGTATATACAGCAGGCCCCAGGGTATATACAGCAGGCCCCAGAGGTATACAGCAGGCCCCAGAGGTATACAGCAGGCCCCAGGGTATATACAGCAGGCCCCAGGGTATATACAGCAGGCCCCAGGGTATATACAGCAGGCCCCAGAGGTATACAGCAGGCCCCAGAGGTATACAGCAGGCCCCAGAGGTATACAGCAGGCCCCAGGGTATATACAGCAGGCCCCAGGGTATATACAGCAGGCCCCAGGGTATATACAGCAGGCCCCAGGGTATATACAGCTGGCCCCAGGGTATATACAGCAGGCCCCAGGGTATATACAGCAGGCCCCAGAGGTATAAAGCAGGCCCCAAGGTGTATACAGGCAGCCCCCAGTGGCACTAGCCCCCCCATCATGGAAAGAGCCCCCCACACTGTGCAGAGCCCCCCCCCGCTGCATTAACTTACCATCCAGCGTCTTCATCACCGCGGGCTGTCGCGTCCTTCCTCCCGCGCTGTCTTCCCGGTCTCATGTGACCCGGCGGTCGCTGTGGAATGACGTCATCGCGCCGGGTCACGTGAGACCGGGATGACAGCGCGCAGGACCCGCGGCGAACACACTGGATGGTAAAGCAGCGGGGGGGCTCTGCCAAGTGTGGGGGCTCTTTCCATGATGGGGGGGGGGCTAGTGCCACTGGGGGGCTGCCTGTATACACTGGGAGGGCTGTATGCACGGCTCCCCCTCCCGCTGTGATGGGCGGGGGGAGCCGTGCATATCTAATGAGCGGCCCCACGTGACGGGCCGCTCACTCATCAGCCTCCCCCCGCCTCCTCCAGCCTCCCCAGCACCGGGACACCTAGGATTACCGTATTGCCCGTGTATAAGCCGAGGGGGTGACTTTTCAGCCCAATTTTTGGACTGAAAAACTCAGCTTATACACGAGTATATACGGTATATATATATATATATAATGGACGCTGTACTGGGCTACATGTATTATTTGGAGGATGTGCTGTATATAGTATTTGGAGGCTGTGCTGGACTATATATATTATTTGGAGGCTGCTGCTGGGCTGCCACAGCTTCCAAGGTATATATGCAGCCTGGCACAGCCTTCAAATAATATATATGACTCACCGTGGCTGGGACTCCGGTTTAGACAGATGTTTCCTTCCTCCTTGTCACGGGGTGCCGCGCCTGCCGGTAGTGGGGCTCGGTTGAGTGCAGATCAAAAGTGAAGACGTCTTGTGGGAACAGATTAAGGGGTTAATTTGTCGTGACGCCACCTATGAGAGATTCGGTAATTGTACCGACGCTGCGGGCCTCCGGGGGATGGAATGCAGCAAGATGGAACGCTCCTCACAGGCTGAGCGGTGATCCCTGGAGCCGTGAGCTGCTGAAGATGTTGTGAGGCAGCTGTAGTTACCTTGAAATGCGGATAAACAGTTCATAAGAAGGCACGGACACTGTAAGTCTCTGCAACGGGTTCTTTACTGTAACCAGCAGGCAGTACATGGTATACAGTTAGTAGGTAGTAGACCGGGTGGACTCAGCAATGACCAGTGTGTTCTCAGAGATCCGCGGTGTTCCTCCATTCTAACTAAGTACTGTGCCGTTGTCGCCCAGGAATACCAGATCAGGGAGGCTGCTTGAATGCCCTATCTGGGGTATACGTTCCGGATGCTTTGGGGAGCCTTGGGTCCCTTGGTGGGTACACCGCTGGTTAGACGACTGGATTTGGCAATGGTGGGGTGCTCCTGTAAAGCGGTCCCTCCACTCTTCTGGTTCGCATAGCAGAGCTGAACTGCTGCTAGCTTCGGTACCAGCAAACCGGCTGTAGATGGGCACGGGATGATTTTGAGCCCGCATTTTGAAGCCCGTAGATCGGTTGGTAATGCACCGGGAGTAATGGTGCTCAACCGTGGTGACGGTAGGGAGATGGCCGGTAGAAGGTGGCCAGGGGGCCGCACAAAACTGTGCAACCCCCTCTCCTAGGTTGCAGAGCTGGGAATCTGCAGAGGTCTTCTACGTTGGTGTTGCACTTCCAGACCCTCTAGCTGGATTCTACTTCTACTACACATTACCCTTACACTCCACCCACCAGGACCTGGTTGGCCCTCTATGCTAGGTGATGCATGCAGGGTATGGATCTCTGAGTTAACTGTGTGATTGCTGGGTCAGGGAATATTGCTGCTGCTTTTGTGGCTGCAATACCCTCCTGTGACGCACTCGGTGTGGGGCGCCACATATACAGGCCAGCACAGCCTCCAAATAATATATACAACCCGCAGCCTCTATATTATATATACAGCCCGGCAGTCTCCATATTATATATACAGCCCTGAACAGCCTCTATATTATATATAGAGCCCACCTAGGAGCCTCTATATTATATATACACAGCCTGCAGCTTCTATATTATATTAATGTATCATGGTTTGTGTTAAAGGGGCCCACTGATACTGTTTCACCCAAGGCCCACAAAATCCTGGAGCCAGCTCTGATACCAGTAAAGTACAACTATTCACAGGCGCTGAGTAGTTAAAGACAACTCTAATCACTATCACTGGGTCTCGCTGTGCGCAACATTGAGCTGACAGCTATGATGACAGTTGTCTTCACTACCCGCTGCTTGTGAATAGTGGTATTTTATTGCTAATCACAGTGGCCAAAACTGCATTTGGGGATCATGGACTACGATGGAGGAACTTAGTGGCAATAGTTTTGAAAATAAATTGGTGAACAAGGGCTGGTGTGGGGAAGTCTTTATTCAAATAAACTATTTTTTCATGTGTGTGTGTTTATATGATGATGCTTGATAGACTCTTTTAAATTAGTAACCTCTAGATTTGATGCCAGCTGATATTTCCCAGCTGACATCAATCCCAAACAATATTACCACAATAATAACTGCATCAGGGCAATTATGAAGAGTCAGATCATGAAAAGCAAGGCAAAGTGTCAGAATTGGCGAATATAATGTGGTGCACCAAATCTGGGGCTGCTATGTGCTGGTATCTTTAGGCTGGGAAGGGCCAAATATCGATGGAACTTTTCAGCCTGATAATATCAGCCTGCAGCTCTCTGCTTTACCTTGGCTAATTATAAAAAATGGGGGACTCCACGTCATTTTTTATTATTTATTTATTTATTTAGTTCCCGCCAGTGACCTTTGATTCAGAGAAGCTCTATGTGGCATACCCTGCAGGGGATTGCCACAGAATCCACCAGTGCAAGGAGGCATTTACACCTTGGTACACACAGCACACAACACCTTCCACCCCAGACCTGAAGGGGGAGCTCTACTGGCTGCCTTAAGCCAGATCCCCTATAAAAGATCCAGGCCTGAGGGGTGGAGTCAGTTAGTCCCAGTTAGTCCCAGTTTAGTCTCAGTTAGAGAGAGGATAGAGCAGGTGTGAAGGAGCTGGTCGCTGGGATAAAGCCAGGCCCAGGACCAGGGAACACTGACCCAGCTGTGCTGAACCCTAGGGAGAGGGTCGGAGGCCAGTGGAGGAATAGGAGAAAGAAGAATGGGAACAGATCCAGCTTCCCTGTAGTTTACCCGGACACCGGAGTCCGACACTGCTAAGTATCCAGTGCAGCAGGAAAAGCCCGGAAGGACCAGGAGGAATTAACCCCCTGAAGAAAACAAGCAAGAGACACTCAAACCTGACCAAGCACAGGACCAGGGGCCAAAAGGAGAATAGGGACCCCACAGAAGGACCTCATTGTCGATTATAGAGTAAAGCCCTGGGAGAGAAGAAGGAGCGGCGAGTTCAGTTATAGGCAGAACTTACTCCAAAACACCATACACAGTGACAGAGGAGGCCTCACAACTCTCCAAGGTGGAAGTCCCAAATTGCACCGAGGACCTGGTTACTTCTCTGGACTGTACCTGTTACCGGTCATCAGTAAAAGGTACTGAAACAAAGATTACTGTGTGTGTGTTTATGCCTACTTAACCGCTGCTACCCATAGCTTTGACCGCAGAGCCTCTACTATGACTCCCCTCATCCATCCCCGCTACCCTGAGGTAAAGCTCCACCTGTGGGGAGCTGTACTACACTGAGCTGCACCTCCATCACCTCAGCGGCTGGCTGCAGCTCTGGTATACACGTCGCCAGGTACTACAGGTGGCATCACGTAACCAATCCCCTTCACCACGATCATCCTCCACCATCACCGCCATTGAGGGTCCAGAGCACGGGACCGGGGACTGACCAGCCATGATCCCCCATCCAAGTCGCCATCAGCCCCGGTATCTGAGTACCCCCTACCCTGTCGACCGCTTCAACCTGGCCTCACGAACAGGATCCCGTGCCCGGTAAAACCAGGTACTGTGTGCCTAGAATTGAACTTTATTAACTGTTTGTGAACTGTAAAATTGGGCCGCCATTACTCAGCCACAGAAATTGAACTTCGTCACAGAGCGGGCGGAAAAGAACGGGAAGATAAGCCCCGCCCCTTCACTCTGCCGGAGGTTAGTGAAGCGCAGTTCCCAGTTCCGGAACTACCCGAGGTACTCCACTCCCCCTGTAGAGCTGCCGACTACCGGAAAAGTTTGTTTTTACCTCACCGGCTGGCAGCAATTAACTAGGGGGGCCCCATCATGAGTGACTCGGACGACGCACAGGTTCTTGACAGAGGGGATGCCTGGAATGCAGCACCCGGAGCAGTGGCCCCGATATTGCCGATAGCCTTGCCGTACATACCGGGCGCAAAATGGTTGCCAACATATGAAGGTAAACCGGTACCCTAGCAGTCTTCAAACAAAAGATGTGTGCAGTGCTGGACATTTATACGATGACAGAAAAGCAGCGAGCCACCATTGTGCTGTGACAATTTACAGGCGCAGCGGAGCTGGAGGTTGAGTCCTGGAGTGATTCTGACAGAGACTCTGCAGCTAAAGTGTTTGACAAACTCAAAGCTGCTTTCGAAAAACACACACAGTCTGAATTGAGGATGCTGTTCTACCAGTGCAAGCAGAGACCGGAGGATACCATCAGAAACTTTGCCCTCCGTATACAAGGGGCACTCCGGTCCTTAAAGCAGGTAGACCCGGCAAGTGTGCTAGAAGAGGATAAAATGCTTACAGAGCAGTTTATGGAAGGATTGAGGTCAGACTACCACCACCAGCAGGTACACATGTGGGTCTTGGATCATCCAACTGTGAACTTTAATGACTTAAAAGATCGTGCTACAACAGTGTTACGGGATCCAGTGCCTACAGAGCCTGCAATCCAATCCTGGCAGGTTAACACCTCTCCCATAGACTTTAAACCCGCTTCCAAAGACCCTGCAAAGGTGGAAAGACAAGCTGTAGCAAATAACTCTGATGATGACTTACGCAACCAGGCGCTGCAGCTAACCAAATATATGGACTATGCACTAAAACTCTTGCAAGCCATGCCTGGGGCACCACCTCCATGCAAAATCCAACTATCTGATTGCCCTGAGGATGTTCCATGGATGTGGAGGAAGAAAAATGTCGCCCGTGCAGGGGACCAACGCACCATTCCAACATGGACCCATGTCGCCCATTGAAGGGACCAACAAGTCGCCCATTCAGGGGACCGATGCACCATTCCTACGCAGAGCCAGGGACTACACGGATTCTTCAGGACAACCCATTTGTCTACGTTGCAACCAACCAGGCCACTTTGCAAGAGGATATCCTTTAAACCCGAGATTCCTGGGCCCGAGGGCCAGCCCCCAAGAGTAGGGCAACTGGGCCCATATGACTGGAGTAATCGGTATATGAGAGGCCGTCCGTACCTCAACATTACAATAGAAGGAATCCCCATGTCGGCCCTACTGGACACCGGGTCGCAGGTTACAACCATCCCACATATCCTTTACAAACTATTTTGGTCTGACACTGATCTTAGACCCCCAGACCCTAACTTTGTCATTCTTGCAGCTAATGGGCAACCACAGAATCAGGTGGGGTTCAGAGAAGTGACAATAAAGCTGGGGAGGGTGGAGTTAAAAGGCCAAGGGTTATGTGTCAAAGAAATGATAGGAGTGCTGGTGTCTCACGGTCCGCGCTGCTTCAGGGTTAAATAAACTCACCAAAGAGCCAAAACGATTTCCATCCTTTTATTCCTCCACTCTCCTACGCGTTTCAGCGCCTATCCTGGCACCTTCATCAGGGATATTTGGTGCCAGGATAGGCGCTGAAACGCGTAGGAGAGTGGAGGAATAAAAGGATGGAAATCGTTTTGGCTCTTTGGTGAGTTTATTTAACCCTGAAGCAGCGCGGACCGTGAGACACTAGCACTCCCATCATTTCTTTGATACATACCACTATCCAGTGGTTGGTGGAGGTCCTGCCGCAGCTGGAACATCGTTTCCAAAAACGCCTTCAAACCAGTTGTGGGGATCACAACTGGACCAGGTGAGCAGCTTCACAGCACCACCACTGTATATAAGTGTCACTAGTGATAGGGCACTATTGCGCCTCTTGTCCCCCTCCCTATTTTATCTTTACAGTAAGGGTTATGTGTGGTAGAAGATAAATAATCCTGATGAGACATACCCCTACATCGTAATTGGTACTAATGTGATTGAAAACTGCCTTGAAGAAGTGTTGTTTTTACTCTGACAGATTGCTGTGACTGCTGGTTATGGGCGGACGAGAGTCATCCAAAGAGAAATCTGAGCCCTCATCCACAAGCAACAGGTGAATCTGTCTGAGGGAGAGATTGGCAGTGTGCGGGTAACAGACCCGGTTCCCATTGTGTCACCACCGAAAAGTGAAATTTTGATATGGTGTTGAGCAGCAATAGGTCTCAGAGGAAAGGAATACCAGGCAGTTGTAGAGCCAGTATATTCAGGGCATAGACCTACACTACTGACAGCCAGAGGGGTGGTGGATGTACGCAAGGGAAGAGTACCAATCCGTGTATTAAATTGTGGGGAAGAGGAAGCAAAACTACCCCAGTATGCTACCGTAGCAAAGCTGTATACTGTCTGTAACAACAACATACAGGCTGTAGAGCTCGTTTCCCCCTCTAGTCAGGCAGAGGATAACAACTCCAAAGGACAGCTAGAGGAGTGGTGTCAGCAGTTGCATGTAGGAACTAATGCCACCCCTTCTCACCAGAAGCACGGAGTCTACCGGGTAGCACAAGAGTTCGAACAGATATTTAGTAAGCATCCATTAGATTTTGGGAGGAATAAAGGGGTACACCATCGTATACCCACATGAGATCATCCCCCAATTAAATTGAGACACAGACCCATTCCACCAAATCACTACCAGCATGCCAAAGAGATGCTGCGGGACATGAAGGAAGATTATAAGAGATAGCTGTAGTCCCTGGGCAGCCCCCTAAGGCCTAGTCAGAAAGAAGGATGGCACGATGAGGATGTTTGTGGATTTTAGGGAGGTCAATAAGATCACTCACAAAGATGCTTACACGTTACCCCGAATAGAGGAGTCTCTTGCTGCATTAAAGACTGCTAATTATTTCTCCACGTTAGATCTCACTAGTGGGTATTGGCAGGTCTCCATTGCAGAAGAAGACCGAGAGAAGACCGCATTCACAACACCAATGGGACTATGCAAATTCAACAGCATGCCATCTGGGTTATACAATGCACCAGGAACGTTTCAAAGACTCATGGAATGTTGCCTGGGACATCGGAACTTCGAGACTGTACTCTTATACCTGGACGACGTCATTGTGTATTCCAAAACCTATGAAGAACATCTGAAACACCTGGCGGAGGTATTTGCAGCTTTAGCAAAGTACGAGATGAAGCTCAAGCCATCTAAATGTCACCTGCTGAAATCTAAAGTCCAATACCCCGGGCAAGTGGTCAGCACAGATGGAGTAGCACCAGACCCGGAAAAAGTAACAGCTATCCAGGACTGGCAGAGACCAACCACCATCACCGAAGTATGTCAATTCTTAGGTTTGGTTGGGTACTACAGAAGATTCATTAAGGGCTACACAAAGATGGCAGCGCCCCTACAAGATCTTCTGGTAGGCCAATCTAAGAAGAGAAGATCTTCAGAGCCACCATTGGAATTGGGAGAAGAACAAGAAGATTCCTTCCAACAGATGAAGCAGGCTCTAACCGGTGAGGAAATCCTGGCTTACCCTGATTATAACCTACCATTCGTCCTTTACACCGACCCAAGCAATGTAGACCTGGGAGCAGTTCTTTCCTAGATTCAAGATGGTAGGGAGAGAGTAATTGCCTACGCCAGCAGAAAACTTTGACCCACCGAGAAGAACCCAGAAAACTACAGTTCCTTTAAGTTGGAGTTCCTGGCCTTGGTCTGGGCTATAGCAGAAAGGTTCAAGCATTATCTGGCAGCTTTGAAATTGACCGTCTTCACGGATAATAACCCATTAACACACCTGGATACCACGAAGCTTGGTGCATTGGAGCAACGCTGGATGGCCCGACTATCGAACTATGACTTTACCATCAAATACCGGGCAGGCGGCAACAACACAAATGCTGATGCCCTCTCCAGAAACCCTCAAGTATATTTACAAGGACTTGAAGAGGAACAGGATGACTTAGAGGAAATAGAACTCCCAGCTTTCCATAAAAGTAGAAAATGGAAAATGGCTGAAGATCACATCTACCAAACCATCAGACTGTTGCACTAAACCCGTTGCCTCACTATAGATGGAAGGAGACTCCAGACAGTGAACCGGCAGTGAGCCTTGTAAAGAAGTTAATAACCCAACCGGATTCCCAACTTGAAAAGAATGCTCCAACAGAGGCCCAGTACCTGTGGAAAGAAAGAAGCAGGTTATTCATCTATCAAGGTCAACTGTGCAGACGGTATATCAACCCAAGAGCACATGAAATGGTATGGCAAGTTTTGGTTCCAAAGAGAGATGTCCAAATGGTATTGGAAGTGTACCATGACAGAACAGGACACTTTGGATGGACAAAACTGGAAATATTGTTACGTGAGAGATTCTATTGGATCAGCATGAGAGCCTCCATAGAGAGATGGTGTAAAAATTGTGGAACATGCTCATTAAGAAGAAGAGACCATAACAGCCAGAAAGCACCACTCCAGCCTATCATCACCAAACAGCCATTAGAACTTGTAGCCTTAGATCATGTCAAACTCACACCCAGCAAATCGAGTTATACCTAGGCTCTTACCATGGTAGACCACTATTCCAGATTCTTTGTGGTAGCTCCGGTAAAGGACTTAACAGCTCAGACAGCAGCAAGAACCTTCCAAGCCTATTTCTGCAGACCACACGGTTATCCAGAACAGGTATTGACAGACCAAGGTCCTGCCTTTGAAGCTGAAATATTTCAAGAGTTCTGTTGCCTATACGAATGCAAGAAAATCGCACCACACCTTACCATCCCCAAACTAATGGAATGTGCGAAAAGATGTAATTGAAAAGCTGAAAACTCTGCCCTTAGAAGAACTAAATCAATGGCCAGAGAAGTTACCAGATCTTGTTGATATCTACAACAACATCCCAGTAAGCTCAACAAATTGTACTCCTGCATACCTCATGAGAGCAAGAACAGGAAAATTGCTAGTAGACTTTAAAATAGGCATAGTAGTCCCTGAAGAAGATACTACAGATGCAGATTGGGATACTAGAAGAAAAGAACAATACCAGAAAATACAGGAATGCGTTGAGACAAGTCTGGAAAAATCTAGAGAAAAACAAGAAATCAACTTTAACAAAAGTGCGCAAGGAAAGCCCTTAACACCAGGTGAATTAGTTTTGAAAACAAAAAGAAGAATGCACAAACTAGATGATAAGTGAGAAAAAGAATCATACACTTTATTACCATCTAAATTTGATAACCAGAAAACCTTTCTCATCAGCAAAGACCATGGCGAAACAACAGCAACAGTGTCCAGGGATCATTTGAAATAATGCCCTCAACAGATACAACCAGAAGATGTACCTTGTCCAGAACCTGAGGAAGAGAAGCCAAAGACAATCCAGACACTTATTAGAGAATTACCAGCGGATTGGCCTCAAAAAGAAGGTACATACCTAATTCCAACTTTGATGTTCCCACCAGCAGTAGAAACGCCAAGAGTAGAAGAACCACCCTTGTGTTGGAACCAGAGAATCCTGCAATCGGTGTACCTGTCTTTCCAACTGTGAGATCAGGTAGTCGCAGACTGTTACCCAGTTTACCTGTGACACATAGACCCACTCTCACCAATCCTACACCAGAATTACGTAGGTCAACACATGTTAATCTAGGACACCCACCACTCAGGTACAGAGAATAAGCCATGACATGTGGAAAATGTAAATATGTTTAAAATGTATAAATGTTATTAATGCTAATGTACAAAAAAAAAAAGAGTGAAGAGTAGACAAAAACACCCCAGACCAGATACACAACATCAGTAAGAGGGGTGAGTGGAGTTGGAGTAAGGAGCTGTCTATGGAGAGCAAAATCTTGACCAATAGGTGACCCCAGGGCCAGGAGGCCTACAGCGCTTGTGATCCGGTAGAGCACACTGCAGTACCTAGGACTCCTACGCCGAGACACCCGTAGTAAATGTTTTGTTGTGTAATGTTGAACTTTTAAGCCTACAGAGACTTTGCCTGTTGGACTTTTTGAATTTTTCCTTTCTCACTTTCAAAAATGGACCATAGCCACAGGACTGGTAGTGGCAAACACCCTTTAAGCAGACTGCAGTGGATAGACTAGCGCTGTATATACTAGTTACCTGTTTTTCCCATTTCTCCCTGGTTTTTGTAAATTTTTAATTTTGAGACTCTCTTCAATTTTCAAATGTAAATATTTATGTTGTGTTCATGAAAAATGTTTGTCCCGGAGGACTGTATTTAACTAGGGGGGAATGTGGCACCTCTGCAGGGGATTGCCACAGGATCCACCGGTGCAAGGAGGGATTTACACCTTGGCACACACAGCACACAACACCTTCCACCCCAGACCTGAAGGGGGAGCTCTACAGGCTGCCTTAAGCCAGATCCCCTATAAAAGATCCAGGCCTGAGGGGTGGAGTCAGTTAGTCCCAGTTAGTCCCAGTTTAGTCTCAGTTAGAGAGAGGAGAGAGCAGGTGTGAAGGAGCTGGTCGCTGGGATAAAGCCAGGCCCAGGACCAGGGAACACTGACCCAGCTGTGCTGAACCCTAGGGAGAGGGTCGGAGGCCAGTGGAGGAATAGGAGAAAGAAGAATGGGAACAGATCCAGCTTCCCTGTAGTTTACCTGGACACCGGAGTCCGACACTGCTAAGCATCCAGTGCAGCAGGAAAAGCCCGGAAGGACCAGGAGGAATTAACCCCCTGAGGAAAACAAGCAAGAGACACTCAAACCTGACCAAGCACAGGACCAGGGGCCAAGAGGAGAATAGGGACCCCGCAGAAGGACCTCATTGTCGATTATAGAGTAAAGCCCTGTGAGGGAAGAAGGAGCGGTGAGTTCAGTTATAGGCAGAACTTACCCCAAACCACCATACACAGTGACAGAGGCCTCACAACTCTCCAAGGTGGAAGTCCCAAATTGCACTGAGGACCTGGTTACTTCTCTGGACTGTACCTGTTACCGGTCATCAGTAAAAGGTACCGAAATAAAGATTACTGTGTGTGTGTGTCTGCTTAACTGCCGCTACCCACAGCTTTGACAGCAGAGATGCTACTATGACTCTCCTAATCCATCTTTGCTGCCCTGAGGTAAAGCTCCACCTGTGGGGAGCTGTACTACACTGAGCTGCACCACCATCACCTCAGCGGCTGGGCACAGTGCTGGTATGCACGTTACCAGGTACCACAGGTGGCGTCACGTAACCAATCCCCTTCACCACGATCATCCCCCACCATCCCCGCCATTGAGGGTCCAGGGCACGAGACCGGGGACCGACCAGCCGTGATCCCCCATCCAAGTCGCCATCAGCTCCAGTATCCGAGTACCCCCTACCCTGTCAACCGCCTCATTTGTTTTGATCCATTTCAGTGATTTTATTGCATCCTTATTTTAGGTTCTTCCAGAAAAATGCTCAAGCTTAGCATTGACTTTCATTATAATTGGTACTCAAGATGAGCTTGTTCGAGTGTCCAATCTGCTCGAATTGAGTAATAAGCACTGCAGCATTTTAATGCTTGCTCATCACTATCGATGATGTCTTTCTGGCGCTGCACACAGAATCAGTTCTTGCTGTTGCTTTTTTGCAGCAAACACAAATGCAGAAATAGGAGCATGGAAGACATATTACAGAGGTACTCAGCTGACTGGCTGTGAATTCAGCTCTGGAGCAAACTAAAATAGTTGCTTGTGCTACAACACAATCTGCCTGTGTTTAGTTTGCCACTCTTTCACTGTGCTTTTCAATTGTACTCTTACACCTCTTTCTTATAACAGGCTTTGGCGTCTACCACCTCACTGTGCTGGGCCTCCTTGCTTTAACCAAGATGTTTTTTTTATGGATATCAAAGATGAATGGTAAAGGATGCAGGGTGAAAGGCAAGAAGAGTCACCTGAATTATTGATTTATGCAACATTTTTTGAAACAGTGATCATTTAACCTCTTTATGACATTCACCTTCCCTCAAATCACTGTACATGTATGGCTCTACAATTGTGCAAACTCTCAAGCAGAACCAACAACATTTTTAGGGGTTGATAGTTATAAACCATAGCTGAAGACCTGCAGTAACTCCTACGATTGGTGCAAATACTGATTGCATGTGTTTAACCCCTTTGATGCCACTGTCAAATGCGACAGTAGCATCAATCTACTTACAAGATGATGGGAGTTCCCTTTTTCCTCCAAATGGCACAATGCGATAGCCAACGTGTTTTGCTGATGGTCTCCTTGGTGATCTCGTGCTGAAATAATGGCTGCAGGGTAGGGATGGGCGAATCTACTCGCTAGGACTCGTTACTCGGCGAGTAGTAAGGGACTTGCAGGACTCGGTACTCTGCAAGTTTCCCAGCGTTTACTCGCACGAGTCCAATGCAAATCAATGGCAAACGCTGACAAAACTAGGATTGCCATTGTCTTGCATTAGACTCGGCTACTGTGCCAGTGATAGCCGAGTCCAGCTGTCTTCTCTGTGCAGCTCCAGGGTCCTAGAGCCGCCCTGCTCACAGACATGATGTAGCAGAGCTGAGATTGTTCTCAGTCTGCTCATTCCCTGTGCATAGACATCTATATCTATGCACAGGGGATGTAGCAGAGAGGACATCGCGTTTTGGACTACGTCGGACGGAAGAGGATTTTTTTAATTAAAGATGGAGTCCCTAATGGCTTTTTTTTTTATTTCAAATAAAAAATTTTCTCTGTGTTGTGTTTTTTTAACCCTTTATTGGAGATTCTTAGTGGGTGGGTCAAACGTGGCCTGACATTAAGAATCTCGGGCTTAATACCAGCTTGTATAACAAAGCTGGTATTAACCCCTTTATTACCCAGCGTGCCACCGCCACCAGGGCCGCTGGAAGAGCGGGGTTCAGCACCAGAGGATGGCGCTTCAATGAACGCGCCATCTTCTGGGGCGGCTGCGGGCTGCAATTTGCAGCGGGGGGTGCCCAGAAAGCTTGGGCATCCCTGCGCTGCGGATTCCAGCCCCCAGCTGCTTAGCTGTACCTGGCTAGACATAGAAATTGCGCGGAGCCCCACGCATTTTTTTTTTATTATTTCATGAATTTCAGAGTCAGAGTCTCAGAGTCAGAGTCTCAGAGTCAGAGTCAGAGTCTCAGAGTCAGACTCAGAGTCTCAGAGTCTCAGAGTCAGAGTCTCAGAGTCTCAGAGTCAGAGTCAGAGTCTCAGAGTCAGAGTCTCAGAGTCAGAATCTCAGAGTCAGAGTCATAGTCTCAGAGTCAGAGTCTCAGAGTCAGAGTCAGAGTCTCAGAGTCAGAGTCAGAGTCTCAGAGTCTCAGAGTCAGAGTCAGAGTCTCAGAGTCAGAGTCTCAGAGTCAGAGTCTCAGAGTCAGAGTCAGAGTCTCAGAGTCTCAGAGTCAGAGTCTCAGAGTCAGAGTCAGAGTCTCAGAGTCAGAGTCTCAGAGTCAGAGTCAGAGTCTCAGAGTCAGAGTCTCAGAGTCAGAATCTCAGAATTTCATGAAATAATAAAAAAAAAATGCGTGGGGCTCCGCGCAATTTCTATGTCTAGCCAGGTACAGCTAAGCAGCTGGGGGCTGGAATCCGCAGCGCAGGGATGCCCAAGCTTTCTGGGCACCCCCCACTGCAAATTGCAGCCCGCAGCCGCCCCAGAAGATGGCGCGTTCATTGAAGCGCCATCCTCTGGTGCTGAACCCCGCTCTTCCAGCGGCCCTGGTGGCGGTGGCACGCTGGGTAATAAAGAGGTTAGGGCCAGCTTTGTATTATCAACTGGCCCTAAGCCCGAAATTTATGGCGGTCACGCCAATATTAGACATGACCGCCATGAATTTCTATTAAATTGTTTTAAAAAAAACACAACACAGAGAAAATTTTTATTAGAAATAAAAAAAAAGCCATTAGGGACTCCATCTTTAATTAAAAAAATCCTCTTCCGTCCGACGCAGTCCAAAACGCGATGTCCTCTCTGCTCATCCCTGTGCATAGATATAGATGTCTATGCACAGGGAATGAGCAGACTGAGAACAATCTCAGCTCTGCTACATCAGGCAGCAGGCAGGCTCTAGGACCCTGGAGCTGCGGCAGCCAGCACACAGAGCAGACAGGACTCTTATCTGTGCGAGTTTCCCAGCGATTACTTGCAAAGTAAACGAGTCCAATGCAAATCAATGGCAAAACTAGGATTGCTTCAGGCAGAAGCTTCCGAGACACATCTGTGATTTGTAAATCGCACACTACTCGCTATTACTCGCTTCCCCATTCATTAACATTGGACTCGCTAGACTCGCAACGAGTAGCGAGTCCTGTGCTAGGACTCGCTAGAGTCAAGCGATTCCGAGTAATTTAGGATTCGCCCATCACTACTGCAGGGTCATCCAAATACGGTTGCCTGTGAGGTCCTGGCAAAAAACGTTGCTTTTTCATAAGTAAATCCTGATCAAAATGTTGCATGTACAGTACAGACCAAAAGTTTGGACACACCTTCTCATTCAAAGAGTTTTCTTTATTTTCATGACTATGAAAATAGTAGATTCACACTGAAGGCATCAAAACTATGAATTAATAACAGATGTGGAATTATATACTTATCAAAAAAGTGTGAAACAACTGAAAATATGTCTTATATTCTAGGTTCTTCAAAGTAGCCACCTTTTGCTTTGATTACTGCTTTGCACACTCTTGGCATTCTCTTGATTCTTGATGAGCTTCAAGAGGTAGTCATCGGAAATTGTCTTCCCACAGTCTTGAAGAAGTTCCCAGAGATGCTTAGCACTTGTTGGCCCTTTTGCCTTCACTCTGCGGTCCAGCTCACCCCAAACCATCTCGATTGGGTTCAGGTCTGGTGACTGTGGAGGCCAGGTCATCTGGCGTAGCACCCCATCACTCTCCTCCTTGGTCAAATAGCCCTTACACAGCCTGGAGGTGTGTTTGGGGTCATTGTCCTGTTGAAAAATAAATGATGGTCCAACTAAACACAAACCGGATGGAAAAGCATGGCGCTGCAATATGCTGAGGTAGCCATGCTGGTTCAGTATGCCTTAAATTTTGAATAAATCCTCAACAGTATCACCAGCAAAGCACCCCCACACCATCACACCTCCTCCTCTATGTTTCACGGTGGAAACCACGCATGTAGATTCCATCCGTTCCCCTTTTCTGCGTCGCCCAAAGACACGATGGTTGGAACCAAAGATCTCAAATTTGGACTCATCAGACCAAAGCACAGATTTCCACTGGTCTAATGTCCATTCCATGTGTTCTTTAACCCAAACAAGTCTCTTCTGCTTGTTGCCTGCCCTTAGCAGTTTCCTAGCTGCTATTTTACCATGAAGGTCTGCTGCACAAAGTCTCCTCTTAACAGTTGTTGTAGAGATGTGTCTGCTGCTAGAACTCTGTGTAGCATTGACCTGGTCTCTAATCTGAGCTGCTGTTAACCTGTGATTTCTGAGGCTGGTGACTCGGATGAACTTGTCCTCCGCAGCAGAGGTGACTCTTGGTCTTCCTTTCCTGGGGCGGTCCTCATGTGAGCCAGTTTCTATGTTGCGCTTGATGGATTTTGCAACTGCACTTGGGGACACTTTCAAATTTTACCAATTTTTCGGACTGACTGACCTTCATTTCTTAAAGTAATGATAGCCACTTGTTTTTCTTTACTTAGCTGATTTTTTCTTGCCATAATACAAATTCTAACAGTCTATTCAGTAGGACTATCAGCTCTATATCTACCAGACATCTGCACAACAAAACTGATGGTCCCAACCCCATTTATAAGGCAAGAAATCCCACTTCCTAAACCTGACAAGGCACACCTGTGTAGTGAAAACCATTTCCGGTGAACACCTCTTGAAGCTCATCAAGAGAATGCCAAGAGTGTGCCAAGCAGTAATCAAAGCAAAAGGTGGCTACTTTGAAGAACCTAGAAGTGCACAGCATAGGGCATGAGACAAATTTGATCCAAAATGTAATGCAAAAAGTGCCCAATTAAAGCTTCACTTCAATACATAATAAAAACAAATCCTTACTCAGATCCATAATCTGTAAACAGAGATATAGAAGGTTTTCGCCTTAGAGGTAGCCCAAAAGTTTCTGAAAAGCACTGGGCACCCAGAAGACAAAAGGCATCTAGCAAAATTTATGCTCCCAAATCTTAATCCCCCCTTTCTTGTGCTGATAGTGTACCTAAAATACATTTAGTGTCCACATGTTTGGCATTTCTGAAGTGAGGAAGCTTGCTTAATTATGGGGTGCAAGTCTCCAGAATCACCTGACCAAAATGTACTGAGCACTACAATGGTCTGGGGTACTATAATGTAAAATGCACTACAGTGGCAGATTTGCAATTTTCACTCAGCAACAACCAATGCTGCTTGTTTCTAGAAAACACCCATGGAGTCTAAATCATTGCTACACCTGTAAATAAATTCCTAAATAAAAGTAATTTCCAAAATGGGGGATTCTGCTCTTCTGGCACTTAGGGGCTCTGTAAATGGAGACTGCAATCTACTGTATGAAAATTTGCACTCGAAGAATAAAATAGCAACCCTACCCTTTTAAGTCTCACCTTGTGGCTAGCCGTATTGTACTGCTGCATGTGCGGTATTGCCACATTCAGCAGAAATTGTGGGACAAATGTTTTTAGGCTAGGGCCACATTTGGGAGCCTGCATCCATTTACTGGATGCATGACTGTATCCAGTTTTTTAAGTTGCTATCTTATCTTCATGTAATTTTTGCCTCAGTTAACATTAGCGTTAATGCTAGGTACATTTATGTACCTAACGTTAATGCTACCATAAACGCATGCGGTAACGCATGGTACACATGTCTGCCATGCGTTAATGCAGGCGTTTCCCATAGACCCCCATGTTAAAAAAATGCATGCGGTTTTGAAAATGCAACAAAAAACATTGCAGATCCTATTAAAAATGTATATGTCAAAAAAAACAATGCGTTAAACGGATTGCACTTTTGCACACTTTTGCAATTCGTTTTTTTGCATTGGAGTCTATGGGTGCGTTAACGGATGCGTTTTTACACATTTCCATATGTCAAAAATGGATCCAGTTAGCGGATTGCAGACGCAAGTGTGGTCCTGTCTTACGTCTTACTCATTTCCCTGTGTGAAAATGTAAATAGGAGATCAAGGTGTTTCTCACACACCTAAATAAATTCTTCGAAGGGTCAAGTTTCTAAAATGGAGTCACCTATATGGGGCCTTCACTGTTTATGACCATTAGGGGCTCTGTAAATATAAAATAGCATCCGCTATCGATTCCAGTCAATTTTGCCTTCCAAATGTCAAATGTCGATCCTTTCCTTCCAAGCACTGCTGTGCACCAAAAGAGTTTTCCCCCACATATTAGATATCACTGTACCGAGAAGAAATTGTACAACATATTGTATGTTGCATTTACTCCTGTTACAATTGTGAAAATATAAAACTGGAGGCTAAAACAATATATTTGTGGGAAATTTTTAATATTTAATTTTCTTGGCTCGACGTTTAAAATTTCTATGAAGCACCTAAGGGTTTAGAGTGCTCACTACTCATCTAAATTTGTTGAGGGGTTTAATTTCCAAAACAAGGTCTCTTGTGTGGGGTTTCTACTGCTTAGGCACCTCAGAGGCTCTGCAAATATGGAATGGCTATCAATTGCAGACAATTTTGCCTTCTAAGTGTCAACACTTTGGTTTAAAATCCCTTCTCGACCCATGCTGTTGTACAACGTCATGGGCCGATTACTGGGGTTGGATGTGATCTCCGGGATCCGATCGATGCTATTAACGCCTTGTATCCCACCGTCAATCACTCACAGCGGGATCCAATGGTGCCACGGTGGGGAACGCACTGTTCCCCGTCTGCACTGGAATTCCTGCGATAATATTGCAAGATCTCTGGTGCTCACGTGACAGCCTGGGGTCCTGGCTTGACCCTGGAAGCTGTCACAGAGCACTTCCTGTGAGTGGTTGGCAAGCGCTAACAACCACTCACAGTACGCAATTGTGACAGATCCTGATGTGCTGCAGCTCATCAGGACCTGTCACAAGCGATCAGCCACTGCAGTACTGTGGCGCTCTATTGAGCAGCGTAAAACAAAGAATGAATTGTCAAATAAAGTTTTTAAAAGTATGGTAAAAAAAATCTAGTTCAAATCACCCTCCTTTTCCCCCATTCAAAATAAAAGTATTAAAAAAATAACAAAATACACATATTTGGCATTGCCGCGTTCAGAAATGCCTGATCTATGAACATATAACAACAAAAAAAATGTCCAAACGCTAAAATTACGTTTATTTGGTTGCCGCAACATTAGTATAAAATGCATTAACAGGCGATCAAAACAGCACATCCACCGAAAAATGGTATCATTAGAAATGTCAGCTCAAGCCAAACTTTTGAATTTTTTTTTCACCACTTAAATACCAGTAAAGGTATACATGTTTGGTATCTACGAACTCGTTCTGACCTGAGGCATCACACTGTCATGTCGGTTTACCGTATAGTGAACATCGCGACTAAAAAACCCAAAAAACAATTGTGTAATTCTCTTCCCATTTCCCTGTACACTACTGTGTATGGTAAAATAAATGATTGCATCTGAAAGTACAACTCATCCCGCAAAAAACAAGCCATCATATGTCTATATTGACGGAAAAATTAAAAAGTTATGGCTCTTGGAAGCAGGGGAGCTAAAAACAAAAATGAAAAATTGCAGAGTCATGAGGTGGTTAAGGGCATTAAAATTAATAGCTTGAAAATTGCAAAATTGTTCATATGTTTGACACATTTTCAATATTTTAAAAATAAATGGAAAAATTATCATCTTAAATTTACCATTACCATAAACTCAGTCTCACAATAAAGGCCCCATCTCACGCTTCAATGGTCAAACAATCCGATCAACGATCCGACTTGACCTAGATCGCTAGAACGACTTTCAATGATCGCTAGTGAAATGTCACATGTATAGATATCGTTAATGTCGCAGCAACAATTCCGTAACAAACAAACGAAACTTGCAGTTTTTAGCTCTCCTACGTCCTTCACTTTTCAATAGGCGAGGTTGTTAATGACATCGTTATCGAGATGTCACACACACCCATGCTGCAGGTTGAACAAATGCTCATCATTTGGTTTAAGGTCTGGTTCACAAACCTCCCATCAACGATCTGCCCGATTATCGTTGATTGGGTACACATGTCACACTGAACAACATCATTACGACATCGTTAGAATGACTGAAAAACCGTGACGTTTCAATGATATCATTACCGATAACGTAGTGTGTGACGGGGCCTTAACTGAGATGTGTTGATACATTCTAGAGTTATTACCTCATAGAGTGACATTGGTCAGAAATGAAAAAGGTGGCCTGATAAGGAAGGTGAAAACAGGCTTCAGGGTGAAGGGGTTAAATGCTATGCTTGATAAATGATAAATCTGTCGACTATAGACAGATCATACCATTTTAATAATCACTCCTAGTCTATATAATCTACATTAAATGCTCTTGCCAATTAATAGTAATTTGGCATGTAGTATTTTATGGAGTATTTATTATTTTTACGCATGCTGACATTGTCAACTGTGATAGGACAATGCCAAACTAAGAATATAGAATAATGACATGAGAAAAAGTAAGGCTGGCTACATGCCACGATTTTCAAGATCCGAGGCTGTCCAATGTGAACCGGACAATGGTTATAGGAATCACTGCACACGTACAAGGGAAATAGTGCTTTTTCGTGAGAATTCTCACGAAAAAGCACTATTTTCATTGTATTTGTGCAGTGATTCCTATAACCATTGACTGTGGAACTTTTGGTTCCTTTCACTTACACCGTTAACCACACTAACTCGAGTGCTAGCCATTGCCTTCCCAATGTGAACCGGACAGCACCGGATCCGATTGGGGCCCCATTGTATCCCTATGGGGCCAGATGGAGCCGGAAGGCAGTCATTTGCCATCTGGTTTCCATCTGTCCTGGAGGATCCAGGAGAATGCAAGTTTTTCAGCTTGCTGCAATTTTCTGTCCGGGGCAAAAATCTGCACAAATAGGATCCCCCCGGATCCTCCCGGATCCGGTGTGATCTGGCGCCCCTTAACATTGGAGTCTATGGGGCACCGGATCGCCCCGGACCCGACAGGGAATGAGTCAGGTTCCGAGACGGCGGGTACTGAAGCTCAGCGCGGCCGCGCTGAACTTCAGCACCTGGAGCTGTCCCCTGCTGAGAGTTCAGAACCTCAGATAGCTCATGGCTATCCGAGATTCTGTCATTTCAGCAGGGACAGCTCCTGCAGCTGCGCTCTGCCAAATCCGGATGCAAACAGGACCGTAGGGCATATTAACCCTCCGCTTCTTTTTGCCCGGAGCTGTCAGGCTGTGTCCGGTACCTCCTGCAAAGCTTTGTACACAGCCTAACAGCTGAAAAAACGTGGTGTGAAGCTAGCCTAAGAAACGAGTGATCAATTCATTCATACATTATCGTTGAGGGGGATAACAGGATAGGAACGTAGAGATTATGAAAAAAAATATTGAGTACTCAAATGTTTTATAAAACACAAGTCAGAAGACCTGTCACAGTACAATGTATCTGATGTTACATAATGCCTGTAGTTGATGGATCCTACCCCAATTCTACAAGTTTTTTGATAATCAATGTCCTGTCCTAATACAACAAAACACAATGGAATGCCGTAAAACACATGAATATTTTATTCTGTTTTAAAGTCAATGGTCAAAAACTGAAAAGAGGTATAAATAGTTGCAAAACGTAGCAAAGTCATTTATCATACAGAAAGAGAATTTGGTGATAAATTGGATCCCAGTATTTTCTGCTTTTTTGTATCGTACTGTAGCAACTGTCACAATACAGCAAAATCATCGTTGCTATTAAATTATAATGTGTTGCCTTATAGACATTTTAATTCCATGTTCTCATAATGTTAATTTATGTAAGCCACAAGAAATGACTGTATTATTTCATACTGGACAGCAGACACATGGACACTAACCATTACAATGGACTCGTGTTAAGAAGGCATACATCCTTCCTAATTGGTCTAATTTAATAATACTGATCTCCTGTGCACAGTTGGAGCAACCTCTAAACTTCATAGATCTGGTATTCATAATTGAGCTCTCAAAGGCATATGGAAGTTGCCAGTAATTGGTCGAGCCAAATTTCTGTGTTCTGAAAAACGCTCTGACAAAGAACAGGATAAAGTGTAATTCTGACCCGGGGTGATTGATCATCATAAGAAATTGCTATAGCTGTATTCCCTTGGTATGATTTGCAATGCTGTCTATGGAAAAGAAAATCCTTATGCCAAAGCACAGGAAACTCAAAAAATATGTTTGATTTTGTTATAGCATTTTGACAGAATACACAAATACCGATTATTCCTAAGTAAATAAATTTCATACATTTTGTAAAATCAGTGGGCATGCACTGTTACAATAGTAAATGTCATTTTTTAAAGCAATGTCACTGTCTCTAAAGGTTTATTTACACAGATAAGCTCCAATAGCTTCAGTTCAAATATATAGATTTCCTTTCAGCTCAGTGTTTTATGCTCTCCAGTACCGATGATTCTAAAGGACGCACCCCTCTTGTACCAACGGCAAACTCACAGTCTGTTGGAACAGCAGCTTATTGCTGAATGCTTATATTTTTTGACAAATGTGTAGTCTCGATTTTGAAGAATATGTGGCATCTTTCCATACTTTACAAGACAGACCTTTCGCACAGTCACATCTCTGAAATATCTCCAAGCCATGAGAGCCCTTTTTTCTTATTTTTGTGCAAACTTCCCTTGACGTAATACAGGTTTACAAATTTTGGTCCAGAAATGTCGAGCACAGCAAAAGTCTTCAATACAATCAGTTGACCGAAGACAGGGATCTCCTTCATGTCCTGCCAAGAAGTATAAAGATATTAATTAGAATTTTATTAAGGATCCATTTAAAGTGTTCAGTAACAATATGCCGTTATTCATTCATTAACAACCAACATGAAGTAAACTTTAAATGGACTAATCTTATACATTTATAGCCCTTCTACATTAGAAATGCAAGCTCCACTTCTGGAAGGAACTCACATATATCAGGTGAACACAGTCCTTTTTTGCATACACAAATCTCTTTACTATCTTTTTGTGCAAGTTACATATTAAAAAGAGCAAGTGTGATCTCCTTTGTTTACACACCACCAGTCATAGCTGCACCAATCCTCTGGAATGCTCTACCCCAAGAAAGTAGGACTATCCACAACTTACACAGTTTCAGGTGCTCCCTAAAACACTTCTTTTTAGGGTTGCCTGTCATGCTTCCTAATTGAAGTCACTTAGACATAGCCTATTCACTCCACTAGAAGCAAAAGCATTACAAAGAATGGCTGGCGGCCACCCATGCAGCTCTTATCTATTCCCTATTTCCTCAAATTGGCTGGACTATCATTGAAAATAAGCCCCTGTACTCTGTCAACCCCATCTTATTGTAGATTGTAAGCTCGTATGAGCAGGGCTGTCATTATTTTGCATTATAATATTGTATTTATTATAACCGTTACTTATGACTCTTTGTACATGAACCTCTGAATTGTAAAGCGCTGCGGAATACGTTGGCGCTATATAAATAAAGATTATTATTAAAACCCGATTTATAAATACTGTAATTCTCCTTCTACACTAATTTACCAAAGGGAAAGATTATACAAATATGCATATTAGTGACACAAATTTACAGTTCGAAATGACAGGAGAAAACAACTATTATTTCAGTGGCACAATGAACTTTCTTTGTGGCTCTATATCTCCCAAACAACCCTGATAAGAGAGAAATATAATTATAGTTTTTTCTCACATGATGCCTTCATATTTGTCATTTTCATATTAGTCACAATACTGAAAATGGCACAACAGATAGTATTTGGTGGAGCCGTGATGTACAACTTTGAGATACGGTGAAATATTGTAGCTTTATAGACTTTATAGACTTATTTTGTAAAGTGTGAAACGTTCTTGATCTTTGTTCTGCTGCTGTAATACTGTAATTTCCTCCGGGATCAATAAAGTTTATCTTATCTTATCTTATCTTTATATTTTTGAATAATATTTGTTCATTGATTTGCTTACAAGAACCATCTTTCTTAAGGTAATTGTAAGGCTGCACACTCATAGAAACCTATTTCAATTTACCAAAACTCTCCTGCTTCAAACAAAAGTACCACTAAGCATGGGGTATAGAATGGTCAAGACATGACTTCATCCAATCATTTTTCACTATCACTATGACTTTAATCATATTGTGTTAAATTAAAGTGTAAAAAAGCTTTCAGGTTAATTTTCAGAAAAAAAGCTGTCTTATGTGTGTACATGAGAAATAACACCATTTCTGGCTAGTATATTCAAACAAGACAAAAAATAGAATCAGCACAAAAAAATGTAAAAAATCGTGTGCAATACTTCCTGTATCAGGGCTCAACTGCAGCAAGACAATGAATCCAAAAAGACAGGCAGCACTCCAAATCACAGTTGTGAAAAAGCAGCTTTACTCAAGCCCTGTGATACAACGTTTCAACCTTGCGGTTTTCATCAGGCATGGTTGAAACGTTGTATCACATGGCTTGAGTAAAGCTGCTTTTTCACAACTGTGATTTGGAGTGCTGCCTGTCTTTTTGGATTCTTTGGCTAGTATATTCATATATATTCTACATTCTCATTGGTTTTCCCCTCTCTATTTTTTACCTGTAACTTGCAATCTACTGGGGGCTACAGAGCAGATGAGCAGCAGTGATCTCTCTCATAGATAACTCAGCACTGAGACGGGAAAGCCTTCAATCACTTTTTAGCTCAATGAGACAAGGTGCAGAAATATGAATGACCTTATACAGTAGAGCTGAGCCGCCCTGATCTGAATCAAGCTCTGATATGAGGTAAGGCACTTGTTACAGAGCTCTGCACAATGTTTTTCTGTTTCTGTCTGTCCCCTTTAATGCTCCTCACTCCTCCTCCCTCCTCCTCCTCTCTCCATAAAATATAAAGAGTTGTATTATATGATAGCTGCAGGTTCTTTTCTGAGAAAGATGGACTTGAGCTGCTTTTCACATTGGATTGTGAATTCAGGAGGCAGTGGGAGGAAAAAGTGTCTGATAAGCAGGGAAGCTGCTTTCTCTGATAAGATATATTAAAAGTTTCTGATAATCTCCTGAACTATTAATTTATGCAAAGATTGTTGAGATTGTAATTGTTTTATCTTTTAGCAGAGAACTTTGAATTTTTTTTTACAGTCTCACCTTTTATATGTGGCGTTTTTGAATGATGTCTGCCAATATTCTGCCAACCCAAATCTTTGTTAGATATGTGACTGTTCTTTTTTGGACGTCCTTCAAGTTCTGGAATATGAGGTGTAAGGATAGTTTCAGCTACTGGGATACATATGCCTGTTGAAAAAGTAATTACATAAATTTTAAGTTCTCAAGATACAACCAATATATCAGTAAAAGTTATGTATGTATTCAACTATAACAATTAAAAAGCAAACACCATCAATTTCTAATAATCTGCACAATCTGCATAATTTATATGCCTATACTGGCCTTATTATAATTATTATTGATTTAGTTGGAGGAACCCGAAGAGAATGGGCAGAAGCACAAGGAGATATGAACAGAGCAATTACTGTATCACCCATAGTATAGTATACCTGATTAAATTCTACTGATATACCTTAAGGTAACTTTACACGCGGCAACTTTTCTAGGAATTTCACTGGCAACTTACTGGTTGCAGTGAAATCATGGACACATTGTTCTATCTTGTTGCTGTGTTCAAATGGAACAATGTGTCCATGATTTCACTGCAACCAGTAAGTTGCCAGTGAAATTCCTAGAAAAGTTGCTGCGTGTAAAGGTACCTTTACACCAGTGGTCCCCAACATTTTTTGCTCCTGGGATCGGCTTCATGCAAATCATTTTTCCATGGCCTGGCAGGGCAGGGTGGCATAGGGGCGGAACTTTGGTCATATGGGGTGGGGCTATGGAGAAGGATTGGAGTTTACTGCACTGTTTCTTTGAAAAATGCCCTACGTCTTATTTTCAGGGAATGTCTTATTTTTCCATCCCCTTGCAGCCCCCAATATGGTATCCCAATCAGCCCCTTGCAGCCCCATCATCCTCTTGCAGACCCCAATACTGAATCCCCCATCATCTTCCCATGCAGCCCCCATCATCCTCTTGCAGTCCTCAGTATTGTATCCCCATCATCATCCTCATGCAGCCCACATCATCCTTTTGCAACCCCCAGTATCCCTATGCAGCCTCCAATATGGTGTCCCCATCATCATCCCATTGCAGTCCCCATCATCCTCTTGCAGCCCCCAATATTGTGTCTCCATCATCCATTTGCAGCCCCCCCACACACACACACCCTTTGCTCACCGGTCCACCCGCCGCACCTGCAGCATTACAGCACCGCTCTGCTCTCTTCCTCAACTGTGTGCATAGATATACGGGCAGAGCCATCAGCCAATCACAGCGTAGCAGGCAGTGGCCAATCAGGGCCTGGCTGCTGCACTGTGATTGGCTGCCTACTCCACTCCTACATCTAGGCACGCCGCTGAGCTAATTTCTATAATTTTGTTTCCTTTCAACAAAATTATTCAAAATTTTTGCACAAATATAATGTTAGGATTTTTGCTAAACTTTTCTTTTTTTAACATGACAAGGTAAAAGGCATTTTGAAAATAAAATAAGGGAATTACAGTAGGGTCCTCAGTGGTTAATACCTTTTAATGACTAACTGAAAAGATGGTAATAAATAGCAAGCTTTCGAAATTCTTCATCAGGCTTAATAATGACACAAATTCTGAACACACGCATATATACACACAAATGGAGGGTTAAATAATACAGTAAATAAGACAGGTGAGGTGAAGGAAAACATAGTGGTCAGCATTGGGAGAGGGTAAAAGAGCAGCTGGGGCAGTAAATATTAGCATTCAGAGATAAGAAGCATATTAGTTTTATTGTCCTTTGATTAGTGGTTTGTCCAAGATTTGAAGATTCCTCAATTGATGTAAAATACATAAATCCATGCAACACATTCATTCCTGCTATGAATTTGTGAAAGGTCATCATACGTTTATGGTCCAGACTCTCCTGATTCTCTGGAAAGTGAAATTACTTTTCAAAATTAGTATTTTCATATCCATTATGGTGTAATCAAGGCCTCAGAAATGTTTAGGCAGGGGTAGATCTATTACGGTAGCATGCAAGTGTATCATTTGATCAAAAATTATTGTGAATGGTTAAGGAAGTGGAAGATGTTACGATCTCTAACATACAAAGTTAAAGATGACGCTTTTCCTTTGTGTTTTAGACAAACATAATTATTTTCATCTTTAACATTTAAAAAATTAAAAAAAGGACTGATGCTAAAGTTTAGGCACCATTGAAGATTTGTGTGCTCAGATTACTTTTACCCAAGGTTTCAGACCTTAATTAGCCTGTTAGGGTTATGGCTTGTTCATTATCATTGTTAGGAAAGGCCAGGTGATGCAAATGTCACAGTTTTATAAAAACCCAGTGTCCTCTAACCTTGTGCCAGAAAACAGCAGGTATGGGTTATTCTAAGGTGCTGCCTAGCACCCTGAAAATTAAAGCGGTCGAGGTGCACAAAGCAGGAGAAGGCTATAAGAAGATAGCAAAGCGTTTTCAGTTTGCCCTTTCCTTGGTGTGAAATGTAATTAAGAAATGGCATTTAACTGGAACATTGAAGGTTAAGATAAGGTCTTGAATATCAAGCACATTTTCTGTGAAAGCTGCCCGTATTATTGTTAGCAAGCAAATTACAACCCCTGCTTGACTGCAAAAGACCTTTAGGAAGATTTAGCAGACTTTGGAGTTGTTGGGGATTGTTCTACTGTTCAGAAACACCTGTACAAGTATGATCTTCACAGAAGAAACATCTGAAGAAACCTCTCCTACATTCTCACCATAAAATTCAGCATCACAAGTATTCAAAAGAACATCTAAACAATCATGAGGCATTTTGGAATCAAGTCCTGTCGACTGATGAGGTTAAAATACACTATTTGACTACAATAATCAAAGGAATGTATGGAGAAGGGCACAGAATTTCAGGAAAAGAACATCTCTCTAACCATTAAGCATGGGTGTAGATCAATCATGCCCTGGGGTTGTGTTGCAGGTATGGGGTACATGCGACAAGTAGAGGGAAGAATGGATTCAATGAAATTTCAACAAATTCTTTATGTATACATAATACCATCTGTAAAAAAGGTGACGTTAAAAAGAGGATGGCTTCTACAACTGGATAATGATCGTCAACACACATCAAAATCTACAACAGACTACCACAAAAGGCACAAGCTGAATATATTACAATGGCCCTCACAGTCTCAGTCTAATCTGAACATAATTGAAAATCTGTGGCTAGACCTAAAAAGAGCAGTGTATGCAAGAAGACCCAGGAATCTCACAGAACTGAAAGACTTCTCCAAGGGAAAATGGATGAAAATCCCTCAAACAAGAATTGAAAGACTTTAGCCTGGCAGCAAAAAGCGTTTATGTCGCACCCCCAAAGACCGGGGTCTCGAGACCTGGATATCGTGTCTCTGGGGTGACAGGGTGCCATTGCCCGATCCCGTTGTCCTAGGTGCGGCAATAAGAAGGGAGTAAAGTTTATAAATTTTTTGTGATGCCGCCCGTGGTGTGTGGTCAGTGTGGGCCACTGCTGCCGTATTCCTGCCAGGGACGATGGTGAGGGGCAGCTTAGATGGTGAGCCCTCCACGGGTAGGGCTGGTTGTCCTCCAGGCAGGTGTAGAAAGGGGTTCACATGCTCTGGACACTGCACTTGTCTCTCCCCTGCAGCTCTTCCAACCAGCATGAAGGGACAGCTAATAGGCGGCTTCGTAGGTGGAGGTTCTGCAACGGTTCAAGAATAACCATCTCAGGCACTTTTGAGCTGACAAATTCTTTACTGGGAACACCAGAGTAGTTCTTATTACAACACAATTCTTCTTTACACACCATACAGATCAGTTCACCACCCTGCTCTGGGCTCTGGATTCTCACTGCAACTTGGACAGTTCCTGTGCGTCACTCCCCTCAGTGTACCTCTCAGGCCCTTTCACTCTGTCTCTGTCCTTGCATAAGGGTTCAGTCTGGCTGTCATGGGCTCTATAGTGATGCTTCCCCTTTTTGGGTCACTAGCCCTAGTACGATGGCTTTGTCCTACTCCATTGCGGTATGTCATAGAGCTGCTGCACCCCACCATGGTGTCTTGTGGTTAGGGTCATGTAGGTTCCCCCTGCCACATCTACAGAACTGGCTCTCTGGCTGTCCTGGCCTAGCCACCAGTGACCCATGTTAGTTGGGCTCACCTGACTCCTCCAGTCTCTCTCCGGTTTTCAGCTTGGGTTCCCAGTCGGCCATTGGTAGTAGCCACCGAGCCCCGTTGTTCTCTCACTGTTTGCGGTTATCAGTGCTCTGCTGAAGGGTGTCTCGGCTTGGGGATGCTTCCCTCCTCTACCCTCCAGGAACTTCCATTAATTGACTCACCCAAGTTAGTGTTCCAGTGTTTTACTACTGTTCCTCCACCCCTTTGTCCGGGTTCCCTGTTTATCTCCACCCACATGTCTCTATACTCCCACCACCCCTTGCCTGACATAGAGTGATTGGCTCAAGGTTGGAGTGTCTGTGTGTGGGTGTTTTGTGAGTTGACTGTCTTACCTCATCCAGCTGCAGGTGACCCTGTGGCTGCCCAATCGTAGTGGCGCCACATTTACAAGCAGTGATACTTGGAAAAGCTAGTGCTACAAGCTACTAACAATGCAGGGTGCCCAAACCTTTGCATCAGACATTTTTCCTTTTTTGTAATTTTTTAAATGTAAAAGATGTACTTTTTTTTTTTTTGCCTAAAATACAAAAGTAATTTGTCAATTTACACTTTCAACATTTTAGAGATTATTTAATCTTCATCTTGCTTAACTATTCACTATAATATTATTTTTTACCAGGGTGTCCAAACTTTACATGCCACTGTAGAAAATAATAAATACCTAAATAAAATAAAATAAAAGTCCAAGGGTGTATATGAGGAAAGGATATGATTTTATAAAATTTTAGGGAAGCAACAAGGTATGATGTTAAAAAAAAAACAAATAAAAAGTAAAAATAATACCATCAAAGCAGAGAAGAAATGTAGAGTGTTAATTGGATGAATAGTGTATCTAGGACAGATCTGTTTCCAGAAGAGGTAAAAGAAATATGCCCAGACTTTCTTTTGTAAAGTTTTTATGCTTAATAAAAACCCACAATTTGGCTACAATCATCTCAATTAAAAAGCTCAATTTTTTACAAATGATATATAGAAAACGGCATTGTTAAATGCCTAATGGTAAGAGAATGGTGACCACCCAGGCAAATAGTTAAAATTAAAGGCATTTATTCTGCCCATGAAACATTATGATGTCTTCAAATGTTCCTTCATTTGAAGAAACATATGGATATATTTAAGAATATTTCAGACACTGCATCAGTTTTTCATTACTTTCACTGTATGCTTGTTGTTATTTTGTATTATATTGTTACAATTTAGCACATTTCTTTCTCTCATTGTAAAATATGATTGTACAAATAGACCTAGTTTTTCACACTGAACATTTATTTTTATAAGAAATCATTAGTGCATTTTGTGTAACATTAAAGATCCAAAATGTTCAGTATTTAGGAGCCAATGTTCAGTATTTAGACTGTTACGAAGAGTAGTCAATCCAGTGGGTTACTTAGAAATTTCATTTTTACAATGTTCTTCCACAGTTGGATCTCACTAAACTGAATGATCATCAGTTTGCTGCATTTTTCCCTCACCAATCATATCATTAATGTGGCACCCCTGGGTTCATGTGCCACAGTAACACCACAGAGGGTTAACTCCCCACACAACTCACAACACTACACTAGCGCCTCCAGGCCAGAAGGGGGAGCAAAAGCTGCTTCCCTATATATTCTGGTGTGGAGAGGAAGTGGGCAGTTCAGTGCGGAGCAGCACTGAGGAAGAAGGACCTGGGTGTAAAAGAGCTGGATTAGGCGCACCCCACGGTCCGCTGTCCAGTTCCAGGCCAAGCCAGAGTCTGAGGAACGGAGACAGGAGAAGCAGAGGAACACACCTGGGAGACCGAGTTACCCTGAAACTCACCCCAGAGGAGCGCACAGAACGGATGCCGGATCCGAGACTGTGCATGAAACATACAGCACAGTGAACACCGGATTAGTGAAGGTCCCACATCTTCACTGTACCACAGTGAAGCAACACCGCGAGGTCAGGAACACAGGACAAGACTCAAGTTGTCTAGCAAGGTGGTACCTGTGAGGGGAGATAGGGCCGGCAGCTTAGCTAAAGCGACAGCAGGGCGACACACACAGTGCAGGAATAGGGAGCCGAGGACCCGGCCAGGGTGGGAGCAACCCGGCCCCTGTACAGACTCCGTGGACAGTACTCAGCTGAATTACCATCTACAGTAAAAGACCTGGAAAACTACAAAACCATGAGTCTGTGTAATCCTTGCGCTCGAGCCTTGCTCTCCCTCACAAACTGCTATCATCACTACTGCCCCGGGGACCAGGCTCTACCCGTGGAGAGCCGTCACAACACAGGCTGCCATCCATCATCCCCGGAGGTTCTGCAGCAGCGGTGGTCACCTTGACCACATACGTCGGGTGGCGTCACGAGTCTATCCCCTGTAAATAACCCCCAACTTTTACTTATAGGCTTGGGACACGGTCCGGACCTAGACCGCCATGATACCGCCGTGAGACCACGGTCCGGCACCGAGTACCCCGTCCCAGTGAGCTCCACAGTAACCTCCAGTACCTTTCCTTCTGCTCTCAAACACGCCACAATTACCCCTATCTTAAAGAAGCCATCCCTTAACCCGACCTCCACATCCAGCTACTGCCCCATATCGCTGCTCCCGTTCGCTTTCAAACTTCTTGAAAAGCATGCCCACACTGTACTCTCATCCTACCTCTCATCTAACTCTCTCTTTGACAACCTTCAATCTGGCTTCCACCCCCACCACTCCACCGAAACCGCCTTAGCCAAAATTACTAACGACCTACTTACCGCCAAAGCTAACGGACACTTGTCCATCCTTCTCCTTCTTGACCTGTCCTCTGCATTCAACATAATTGACCATTGCCTCCTATTACAGATCCTCTCTTTTATTGGTATCAATGACCTTGCCCTTACCTTGAGCTCTTCCTACTTTCCAACTGCACATTTAGTGTCTTCCACTCCCACATTACCTCCTCACCCCTTCCCTTCTCTGTTGTGGTCCCTCAAGGCTCTGCTCTGGTACTCCTTCTTTTTTACATCTATACCCTTGGCCTAGGACAACTCATAAAGGCCAATAGATTCCAGTACCAACTGTGTCTATTAGCCATATCCTCCTTCTTTTCCTCTCGCTTCCTTAAACTAAACATAGACAAAACCAAACTTATCATCTTTCCCCCATCCTGCACACCTCCCCTACCTGACATATCTATCACAATAGATAACATCACACTTTGCCCTGCACCTGAAGTCCACTGCCTCAGAGTAACCCTTGACTCTGCCTTATCCTTCAAACCACACATCCAATCTCTTGCCACCTCCTACTCAAAAGTATTTCCAAAATCCATCCCTTTCTCAACCCTCAATCTACAAAACTACTAGTGCATGCCCTCATCATCTCCTGTCTCGACTATTGCAACCTCCTTCTCTGTGGCCTCCCTGCTAACACTCTTGCAACCCTCCAATCTGTCCTCCACTCAGCCGCCCGACTAATCCACCTCTCTCGTTGCTGCTCCTCCACTTCTCCGCTCTGCAAATCCCTTCACTAGTTCCAAATTCCCCAGCGTATCCAATTCAAACTACTAACATTGACTTATAAAGCCATTCACAATCTGTCCCCTCCATATATCTCTGAACTAATCTCTCGATATCATCCAACTCGCAATCTTCGATCTTTCCAAGACCTTCTCCTCTCCTCCACACTTGTACGTTCCTCATCTAACCGCTTGCAAGACTTCACCCGAGCATCCCCCATCCTCTGGAATTCTGCACCCTAAAATGTCCAACTATCTCCAACACTCAGAACCTTCCAGCGGAAACTGAAAACCCATCTCTTCAGAACAGCCTGCAATGACCACGGTGCCGCTCCACCACCACTGGACCTGGCGCTCCACTACCACTAGACCTGGCGCTCCACCACCACTGGACCTGGCGCTCCACCACCACCAGAGCAGACCCAACCTACTATCTCCCTCCTCACTGCCCTGTAGAATGTAAGCCCGCAAGAACAGGGTCCTCTCTCCCCTCAGTACCAGTCTGTCACTGTTGTTTGTTCATTGTATTTTTAACTTGTTTGTATGAAACCCTTTCTCATGTACAGCACCATGGAACAATGGTGCTCTATAAATAAATAATTAATAATAATAATATCTGAACCTTTAAAAAATCCAAATAAATGAGGAACTAATGGAAATTAAAGTCATTTAATAAACATTGAGATTATTTTTTTACTATTTCACAAATGCAGATTTTTACTGTACGAGCAGTGAGACTATGGAACTCTCTGCCGCTTGATGATGTAATAGTTGATTCACTACTAAAATTTAAGAAGGGCCTGGATTGCTTTTCTTAAAAAATATATTACCGGTTATTTATACTAGATTCTGTGATAGAGGGTTGGTTCAGGGAACTAGTCTGATTGCCGTATATATGGAAGTTAGTGCCACTTTACACACACCAACTTCTGTGACCAACTTCTGAACAGATCTCTGGTTGCAGTGAAATCATGGACACATTGCTTCATTCTGTGGCTGTGTACAAATGTAAAAAGTGTTCATGATTTCACTGCAACCAGAGATCTGTTCAGAAGTTGGTCACAGAAGTTCGTGTGTGTAAAGCGGCCCTTAGTATTTGCCACATTTTTTTGTGCCTTCCTCTTGATCAACATGTTAGGCTGTGGGCAGAACTAGAATGACTAAAGGTACCTTTACACGTCGCAACATTGCATGCAATTTCACTTGCAACTTACTGTTGTAGTGAAATCATGGACACATTGTTCTATTTTGTTGCCGTGTACAAATGGAACAATGTGTCCATGATTGCACTGCAACCAGTAAGTTGCAAGTGAAATTGCATGCAATGTTGCGACGTGCAAAGGTACCCTTAAAGTCTTCCTTCAACCTTAAAAACTATGAAACTATAAACTTTGAGATTATTTTAAAATTCAGATTCTGTTAAACGTCCATCAGACAATGACAGGTTAGATAATTCACTGTGCTACAGTCATTGTGCACTGCATTATCAATGTGAATAAACATATTCAATTCCCCTTCTGAGACTAATTAATATGTCTCAGGAGAATATGTAATATGCATATGTGATATAGTAAAAGACAATGTAGATATATACATATATATTAGAAAAAATTGAAAAAACAGCACAGTTGATTCCAAAACATTTGACCTTTATTGCCTGTGGCGTGGCGACTTTGGGACCAGATGTCCTTTCTCAAGCAGTGGTTATGTATAAATGACAGAGTTTTACATGGTGCTCACATTCATTTCATCAATCAATTAATTTATACAAAAATGTATAAAAACCATATACATATCGTGTTTCATATCATATATGTGAATATAGTGTATAATAAAGGGCATTCAATAGTGCTTACATATAAGTCAATGATTTATACAGGGATCAAACCTAAAAAACCTGAACTATTACAGTTAATTGTGCAATAATTAGCACAGAAGGAACAGGGGCACCAATGCTGCCGGCTTCATGGAGGACAAGCTGTGGAGCAACTGGTGTCAAACCAAGAGGTGCCAGTCTCAAAGGCAACATGCAGTATAGTCTTGAAATAAAGAAGATGGCACTCACCGGTGTGTTGCTGTGTTTTATTCAGGGTACGCTGTTCACATGGTGCAGGGAGGGGGATAGAGCTGAGATGACGACAGCACCGTTTCGCGCTGTGTGCGCTTCCACGAGTCACAACCGTGACCCGTGGAAGCGCACACAGCGCGAAATGGTGCCGTCATCATCTCAGCTCTATCCCCCTCCCTGCACCATGTGAACAGCGTACCCTGAATAAAACACAGCAACACACCGGTGAGTGCCGTTTCTTTATTTCAAGACTAATTGTGCAATAATTACATTAAAATCAACAGGTGCTAGTAATATTCATCTGGGAAACATACACTCACATGTGGAATTGTTGTTACATAAGCGTCCTGCTGTCGGTGTTCCATATTTCCACCTCGCACGTTTTTTTCAATTTTAATTACATGGACACTTTAACAGGTGTTGGAGAAAGCGTTGCACATTTTAGGTAAAAAAAAATTTCCGGTGCTGTTCCTTCTTTTTTGAATATATACATATTCTATACTTTAGAGTTGGAATCATCATAACTGTTGTTGACATGCCTAGTTAAGATTGCTTGACAATTATCCTATCATATTATTAACAATGTTTAACCTGTTCCTGACATTGGATGTACTAGATATGTCATGCCTTAAAGGGGAACTCCAGTGAGAGAAAACTTTTTAGTACATTCCTGCCCTCCTACATGATGAAGCAGAGCTGTAAACTGCAATTCTAGGATCTATAGATCTCTTATAATTCAATAAAATCATACCTGCTCCTCTGCTCTAGCCCCCACCTCAGGGAACCCAGAATCTACAGCCTGTCAGCTCCATGTAAGAGCAAAAAGCAGGAGGTGTGTGAGGGGTGTGGATGCTGGGAGCTGCAGGATCAACCTACATTCACGCCCTCTTACTATTCTGTTTAGGGAGGGGGCATGGCAGGGGGCGTCAGAGATTTAGGTTCCCATGAGGTGGAGGCCAAAGCAGCGGAGCAGGTATGATTTTATTGATTTATAAGAGATCTATATAGTTGTGGCCAAAAGTATTGAAACCCCTGCAATTCTGTCAGATAATACTCAGTTTCTTGCTGAAAATGAATGCAATCACAAATTCTTTGGTATTATTATCTTCATTTAATTTGTCTTCAATGAAAAAACACAAAAAGAATTGTCCTAAAGCCAAATTGGATATAATTCCACACCAAACATAAAAAAGGGGGTGGACAAAAGTATTGGCACTGTTAGAAAACTCATGTGATGCTTCTCTAATTTGTGTAATTAACAGCACCTGTAACTTACCTGTGGCACCTAACAGGTGTTGGCAATAACTAAATCACACTTGCAGCCAGTTGACATGGATTAAAGTTGACTCAACCTCTGTCCTGTGTCCTTGTGCATACCACATTGAGCATGGAGAAAAGAAAGAAGACCAAAGAACTTCTGAGGACTAGAGAAACCAAATTGTGAGGAAGCATGAGCAATCCAAGACTACAAGTCAATCTCCAAAGACCTAAATGTTCCTGTGTCTACAGTGCGCAGTGTCATCAAGAAGCTTAAAGCTCATGGCACTGTGACTAACCTCTCCAGATGTGGATGGAAAAGAAACATTGACGAGAGATTTCAACGCAAGATTGTGCGGATGGTGGATAAAGAACCTCAACTAACATCCAAACAAGTTCAACCTGCCCTGTAGTCTGAGGGTACAACAGTGTCAACCCGTACTATCCGTCGGGTCTGATGAAAGGGACTGTAGGTAGATACAGAAGACCATTTTACTGAGAATAAAAAAGTCAGGCTGGAGTTTGCCAAAACTTACCTGAGAAAGCCTACAACGTTTTGGAAGAATGTTCTCTGGTCAGATGAGACAAGCGTAGAGCTTTTTGGGCAAAGTCATCAACATAGAGTTTATAGGAAAAAAAAGAGGCATTCAAAGAAAAGAACACGGTCCCTACAGTCAAACATGGGGAGGTTCCCTGATGTTTTGGGGTTGTTTGCTGCCTCTGGCACTGGACTGCTTGACCGTGTGCATGGCATTATGAAGTCTGAAGACTACCAACAAATTTTGCAGCATAATGTAGGCCCAGTGTGAGAAAGCTGGGTCTCCCTCAGAGGTCATGGGTCTTCCAGCAGGACAATGACCCAAAACACACTTCAAAAAGCACTAGAAAATGGTTTGAGAGAAAGCACTGGAGAATTCTAAGGTGGCCAGCAATGAGTCCAGACCTGAATCCCATAGAACACCTGTGGAGAGATCTAAAAATGGCAGTTTGGAGAAGGCACCCTTCAAATATCAGGGACCTGGAGCAGTTTGCCAAAGAAGAATGGTCTAAAATTCCAGCAGAGCATTGTAAGAAACTCATTGATGGCTACTGGAAGTGGTTGATCGCAGTTATTTTGGCTAAAGGTTGTGCAACCAAGTATTAGGCTGAGGGTGCCAATACTTTTGTCTGGCTCATTTTTGGAGTTTTGTGCGAAATGATCAATGTTTTGCTATTTGCTTCATTCTCTTTTTTGTTTTTCATTGAAGACAAATTAAATGAAGATAATAATAATACCAAAGAATTTGTGATTGCAATCATTTTCAGGAAGAAACTGAGTATTATCTGACAGAATTGCAGGGGTGTCAATACTTTTGGCCACAACTGTAGATCCTAGAACTGCAGTGTATGGCTCTGCTTTATCATGTAGCAGGGCAGGAACTGTACTAAAAAGTTTTCTCTCACTAGAATTCCCCTTCAACCCTTTACCATCTGGCGTTTTTCGATTTTCATTTTCGTTTTTTGCTCCCCTGCTTCCAAGAGCCATAACTTTTTTATTTTTCCCTCAATATAGACATATGAGGGCTTGTTTTTTGTGGTACAAGTTGTACTTTCAGATGCAATCATTTATTTTACCAAATAGTGTACAGGGAAATAGGAGAAAAAATCCAAGTGCAGTGAAATTGCAAAAACAAAAGTGCAATTAGACATTTGTTTTTGGAGTTGTCGCCATTTTCACTATATGGTAGAACTGACATGATGGTGTGATGCTTCAGATCAGTACGAGTTCGTAGATACCAAACATGTATACTTTTACTGGTATCTAAGTGGTGAAAAAAAATTCTGAAGTTTAAAAAAACAGAATTGCACTTTTTGCGCCATGTTCTGCGATCCGTAACGTCCTCATTTTTCAGGATCTGGGGCTGAGTGATGGCTTATGTTTTGCGTCTTGAGCTGATGTTTCTAATGATACAATTTTTGGGTGGATGCACTCTTATGATTGCCCAATATTGCATTTTACAGCAATGTTGCAGCAACTAAAAAAAGATTTGGACCTTTTCTTTCTTTACTCAGTTTATGGCTCTCATTAATTTATTTTATATCTTGATAGATCTGGCATTTCTGAATGCGGCGATACCAAATATGCGTATTTTTTACATTTTTTTAATACTTTTATTTTGAATGGGGAAAAGGGGGGTGATTTGAACGTTTATGTTTTTTTTCATGTTTGTAAAAACTTTATTTATTAATTCATTTTTAATTTTACACACCCCCATAGGGAGACACATTGCTACACAGTCTGATTGCTTGTGACAGGTCATGATGAGCTGCAGCACATCTGGTCCTGTCACAAATGTGCACTGTGAGTGGTTTGCAGCGCTTGCGAACCACTCACAGGAAGGTATCAGTGATAGCTTCCGGGGTCTCAGCAGGACCCCAGGCTATTATATGAGCACCGGAGATCTCGCGACGGAGCTCACATCAAATGCCGGGACCCGACCCTTGATGTGGTATTACGTCAAGGGTTGGGAAGGGGTTAATGACGGATGATGTATCCAGTATTTCATGGCATTTTTGCTGTGCCCGAGCGATTGGACACCTGTCACACAATCACTTTTTCTTCCATGGTAACATGGGGTTGTTGTCATGATGACCTTTGGGTCACTTTTACTATGGAGAGCCGCGCACACTATACCAGATGCATGACATGCGAAGCAAAGTGTCAGAGCTGCAAGCACCTCAAACAGATATCCTTCACTGAAATTCTCGTGCATTGCAATGGATTACATCAGTGATCAGAACAATAAAAGGCGATGTCCCAAAAAGTGACTAAGTAATAAAGTAAAACAAAAGTTAAAGTATAAAAATAATACAGAAATAAATAGCAAAGAAATGAAAAAAGTATTATACCAATAAATAAGTATATTTATCTAAAAAAATAAATAAACAAAAAAAGTACACCAATTTTGTATCATCATGTCTGGAACGACCCACTCTGTAAAACTGTAATGCAAGTTAACTGCTTCAGTGAACACCGTGAAAAGACAATGCAACCACCAGGAGACTCTGCTACAGTCAGAGGCAAATGGGTTTCCTCTGGGTGTATTTCTTGGTGACTGGTGGAGTTCCATGAAGCTAAGTTCAAGTGATAATTTTGGGACTGCTCAAATGAGGAATAGACACTGCAAGGGGCATTTGAAAATGTGTCTGTTATAAATAGGGTTTCCCAGGAGATGGAGGCTGAGACCACATTCCCCCACTTTGCAGTAAATGCGGATTTACTATATTGGGTTACCCAGGTTAGAGGTGAGGTAATAGAACAGTTGTTGGTTCCAGGGCCCTATAGATGCAAAGTATTATACATGACCCACTTTCATGTCTCCGTTGGCCACCTAGGGGTAGATAAGACCCAGGAGTAGATCCTTTGGAGGTTCTATTGGCTTAGATGCCATCAGGGGATTTTAAACTATTGTAGATCATGTCCCACCTGCCAGTTGACAGTTCCCGTTGCTCACTTCCGAAGTCCACTAGTGCCATTACCAATTATAGAGGTGCCATATAATCGAATTGCTATGGATCTGATGGTCCCCCTGGTCAAGTATTCCAGAGACCACCAGTACATCTTAGTAGTTCTGGACTATATGACTCGGTACCCCGAGGCGGTACCTTTGAGAAATTCCTCTGCTAAGAATATAGCCTGAGAATTGGTTCCCATTTTCTCTAGAACTGGACTTCCAAAAGAGATTCTAACAGGCCAAGGAACCCCTTAGGTCCAAGGTCATGACAGAACTGTGTAAAGCACTACAGATTGCCCAATTGAAGACCTCAGTGTACCATCCGCAGACAGATAGCTTCTTGGAGAGATTCAACAAAACGTTGAAGTCCATGCTTAAGAAGGTGGTGGAAAAAGATGGCCGAGACTGGGACAGTTTCCTTCCATATCTGATGATCTCTATTAGAGAAGTTCCCTAGGCCTGGATTCTCTCCGTTTGAGTTTTTATATGGTCGACATCCTTGAGGTCTCTTGAACATATTAAAAAAGACCTGGGAAGCAGAATTGACCCCCCACCTGAATGTTGTTGAGCATGTGGCTCAGATGCAGGAGACAATGGCAGAGGTGATTCCCATCATAAAGGAAAGTCTGCTCAGAGCGCAGGAAACACAGGCAAGGGTGTATAATCACGCTGCAAGGGTGAAACAGTTCATCCCTGGCCATCATGTGCTAGTATTGATCTCTACGGTCAAAAGTAAATTCCTTGCCAAGTGGCAAGGCCTTATGAAGTGGCCGAAAAAGTGGGCGAGGTGAACTACAAGGTCCACAAACTGGGAAGAAGAAAGCCCTACTAGGTGTACCACGTCAACCTGCTTAAGCCATGGCAAGACAGGCACCCTATGGAAACCCCATGTCTGGAGGCCAAGATGGAAACAGACATCAAGGAGGTCACAGTGGTCACACTGTCGCGGGTTCAGAAACAACAATGTTAAGAGATACTTCACCGGAACAGAGACCTCTTTTCCCACTTGCCAGGATGTACGCAGGTTGTGGAACATGAAGTTGTGACTGAACCGCTTGTGAGGGTTAACCTGAACCCTATACTGGATCTGTAAAGCTCATCGAGAAGTGATCTAGAAGGAAGTGGTGACAATGTTGAATCTCAGTGTGATTGAAGAATCGAAAAGTGGCTGGTCTAGTCCCATCATACTTGTGCTGAAACAAAAAAGCGAATGGCGATTTTTTAAGTTGCAAGTTGAATGAAGTCTCCAAATTTGATGCATATATGATGCCCCTAGTCGATGAGCTCATCAAGAGGTTAGGACCAGCAAGATACATCACACCCTTGACCTGACAAAAGGGTACTGGCAGATACCCATGTCGCAGAGAGCCAAGGAGAAGACGGCTTTCTCTACACTGGTTGTTTCCAGTATACTAGGATGCCATTTGGGCTGCAGGGAGCCCCGGCCACCTTCCGGAAGGCCATGGACTGAATCTTAGCCTCCCATAAGAGGTATGATGCAGCTTATTTGAATGAAATCATGATCTTCACTTTGGACTGGGAAAGTCACATGCAGAACGGTTCAGGCGATGCTGGATGCTCTGAGAATGGCAGAGTTTACTTTAAACCCAAAAAAGTGCACCATAGGGAAGGAGGAGGCCAGGTATTTGGGCTATATTGTTGGTAGAGGCCAGATCAAGCCACAACTGACTAAAGTGGAGGTGATCCAGAGTTGGCCACAGGCCCTCTCCAAGAAGCAAGTCAGAGAATTTCTGGGAATTGTTGGATATTATCCGCTATTTATACCGAACTTTGCAATGACAGCCGTACCCTTGACCGACTTCCTTAAGGGCACGAAGTCATCAATGGCCAAGTGGACTTCGGAAGCAGAGATGGCTTTCAAGGACTCGAAGTAAGCTCTGTGTAAGCAACCGGTCTTAATGGCGCCTGATATCAGTAGGGAGTTTGTACTTCAGGCTGATGCTTCAGAGGTCGGGCTAGGAGCTGTCTTGTCCCAGGAAGTACATGGCAAGGAGCATCCAATCCTGTACCTAAGTAAGAAATCATGTTCCTGTGAGAAAAACTATGTCATAGTGGAAAAGGAATAATTAGCCATCAGATGGGCAGTGGACATGTTAAAGTAATATTTGCTAGGTCAACAGTTTAAGCTAGTGTCAGATCATGTGCCCATGAAGTGGATGAGAGACAGGGGAAGAATGCCAGAGTGACCAGGTGGTTTCTAGCACTTCAAGACTTCAATTACCATGTAGAGCATAGACCTGGGAAATTACATGGGAATGCTGATGCCCTGTCTAGGCTCCCCTGTTTGGTGTCAGAAGGTGCTAAAACCCTGGCTTTGGGTAGAGGGGGGGCAATGTGTAATAAGATTACTGGTAATGTAAGAGATGGGAGATATGTGTCATAAAGTTTATTAAACTCTGTGGTGTGAGCTGGAGGGGTGTTCACCGTATCTCTCCACCTCAGGGTGTGGTCAGAGAAGGTAAATGTTTGCCTCTGAGTTTATTTTACTGTTGGAAGTTTGGAGAGTGCAGAGCATAGTGTGAGGCTCTGAGCAGCAGAGCTGAACATAGCCGGTTGCACTGGGACTTTTGAGTGGAACTTTATTTGTTTTCTTAGCTCAGCTTATGTTTTTGTTTCTTGGTCTGGCTTATGAAGTAAATAAACCAGAAGACAATTTAAACAAGTCTTTCTGTTACTACCTTGAATGACAACTGTTTGAGTGGATCTACCACACCACATATCTATCTATTATCTATTTCTATATCTAAACTATTATTGATATATATATCTTTCATACATCTATTTTTTAGCTATCTAGCTATTTATCTCTTTTCTATTTTTGTATCATTATTTAAACTATTTATCATCTATCTATTTATCTATCAATCTATCCATGCGCTGCATGACCCGTAATGTGTAGAAAGCTGTAACGTTAGTGATGTAAAGTGTGATGTTACTGTAACATTACTGATGAAAGTGGCTGTTGGAAATGTCCATGGAGTTTCAAAATAGACTCTATAGGTTGGTTCATTGGATTTACTCTGAACTATCTCGGATTCGCTGGACTACATTGCATCTGCATGGGATTTTTTTTTTAAATAAAACGGTGAACGAGAGAAAGTGTTGGGGAGTGTTTATTTCAATAAAGTATTTGTGTGTGTTTTTCCTTTTTACTACTGGGTTAGTAATGGGAGTGTCTTCAATGCTAGCACAGGGCTGTGTCTTTGGACAGTTTTCACCTGTCATCTTTCCTAACCACTATTACCTTGATTCGATCACACCAGGGCAGTTAAGAAAGAATTGAGGTGAAGTGCCATAATTGGAGAATCTCATGTAATCCTCTAGTTTTGGAGTGGCTGATAGTTGGTATTTTTAGGCTGGGAAGGGCCCAATAACGTAACTTTCCAAGCCTGGTAATATCAGCTCACAGTTGTCTGCATTACCTTTGCTGTTCTATGCACTGTTAGGAATACCATCATACTGAAATGGAAACTCAATCTTTATGCTGCTGTATCTGTTCCCCTAGCACCTGTACAACTAATACTCCAGTTCCACAGTTCCTATTGGCCACTTAGGAGTTAACAACTTAGACTTTGTTTCCTGATTGTCCTTTGAGTTGTATCACATATCTATTTGAGAATCAGAGGAAACGTTGCTAAACACAACAACCATAATAGAGTAAGAAGCAAAACCTAAAAGTGAGGTAACCCAAAATACGTGCACAGGTGGAATAAGGGATATTAAATGCTAACAAAGAAGACCTCCCATAAACCTAGCTAAATAAACTGAAGCTAAGGTAAAACAAAAGAGATTGCACAGTACAAGTTCAGACGTGTCTGTGTCCAACAGGTAATCTTTAGCAGAGGGGCTGATACTCCTTAGCATAACCATCAGAAATGACTGGTAGAAGGAGGAGAGTATAAATAGTAATATTCAGAATGTGATTGGACAGAGAAAAAAAGCAATAAAACGCAGGTGACAACTGTACAGCATAAGAAAAGAAGCAAATGTAAAGATATATAGAAATTCAGCATGTGTACAGAGATCAATGAAGCAATGTCTCCACAAGGAGAGATACAGACCACAGAGCAAAAGGTCAGTAGATCAAACCCTGGTGCATGGCAGTATACCCATTTCTTAAAAAGACCATTGGACTCACAGCAGCCTCCGCAATCAGGTTTTGCTGATGGTATGTACTCATTGGATGATCTACGTGAATTCTTACCAAATACACCCAGGAGTTAACTTCATGAACATGACCTTTCAACTTCACCAGATGCAGAATACGGTGGCCTACTAGTATTTGCTCCACCTCACACTCCTGCATATTAAGGACAGGAGCTTTCTTTGTGGTTGATCTGATTTTCGGCTGGTCACTGGGCAGGTGAGTACCAGGGCATGACAAAAATTTAGGATTACATTGTCTGAGAATTGCCCTCAGAATACCAAGCACCCCCCCCCCCCTTCCCCTGGAATCTCAACTGGTTTTCTAGTGAAAGTAGACAATTCATCATTAATATTCTTATGTATGCCCACCTGGAGTGAAGGCAATCTCAGACTCCAGGAATCATTTTATTTTTTTCCTCTGCAAATGTTTAACCAATTTAAAGCATTGGCTAATGACATGTCCTTATCCCCCACATTATAAACAAAACCAAGCAGATGGCCAAGTTTAGTTCCCCCTTTGGTAGCTAAGCAAGCATCAATTTGCATGAGTTCATCAGTATGAACTGGCAGTGAGTAAGGGTGCCTTCACATTTGCGTATGGGAAAGCAGCGTATGCTGCGTTCCCATACGCAGTCAAACGCATGCGCACTGCGGTTCCTATGTTTAACATAGGAACGCATAGTGCCTGCGTTTGCTGCGTTCGGGACGCAGCATGTTGCATTTTTTGTGCGCTCAGGGAGCTTGGAAAATCGGCAAGCGTCCCCAAGCGCACAAAACATGCATTGTCTTCAATGGGTCCGCAGTGTTCAGCGCTTGACAGCGCTGGAGAACGCTGCGGACCCATTGAAAAATCTCCCGGTGGCCGCCGGTGATGTCACAGGAGCTCACCGACGGCCACCGGGAGATCAGCTGAGCCACTGCTGTCCTCCTCCTCCCGCCGCCGGTAAGCACCGGGACCTGTCGGCGGGGAGTACAGCTGATCTGACAGCTGTTTGAATCTTCCCGCGCCGACATCTCCTCTCGGTGTCGGCGCGGGAAGATTCAAACAGCTGTCAGATCAGCTGTACTCCCCGCCGACAGGTCCCGGTGCTTACCGGCGGCGGGGAGGAGGAGATCTCCGGCGCTGAACTCCTCCTCCGGCCCGCCCCCGGAAAACGCCGATTGGCTGCCGGGCTCCCTAGTGATGTGTCCGCAGGCGGACATTATCCGCTGCGGACACATCATAAGACACTGGTTTTGACAGCGTTTGTGTCTGCATGCCATCAGCATGCAGACACAAACGCCAGTGTGAAGCCACCCTAAGTTGTCACTTTTGAATGTGTCAATTTGAATAGCTAGTAACATATCTTCCTCCAGTGACCATGGGTAGGGCCTGTCAGTTTCTGTCTAACAGGTAATGCTCAGCAGAAGGGCTGATACCCCACCAAGAATAAATATAACCAGCAATGACTGTCAGAAGGAGAAGAGTATAAATAGCAACACCCAGAATGTGATTGGACAGAGACCACAAGCAAAAGAACACAGGTGGCAACAGCACACCACAAGAAAAGCAGCACATGTAAATGTAAATAATGATTCAGCACTTGGCTACAGCCTGACCAAGCAGAGGATTGACAAGGAGAGAAACAAAGCATGGAATAAAATCTCACCAGATCAAACTCCAAAATACGATATTCTGCTTATCAAAAAAGCCACTTGTAATTGTTTACATTTTATATATATGACTAGCTTTAGAGACCAGGGTTGCCTTGGCATAGTAACTAACTGCTCTTTTATTACAAAATAGATCAATAATTTTATTTTTAAACCTCACAAAGTAAATAGAAAATGTATTATTATAAATCAAAATATAAAGTTCCCTCCAACCAACCCAAACCCGCAACCCCCCTTAAAAAGTCCGCCCCTTAAAAAAGTCTGCTTCCTGAAACCAGCACACCTACCCCCCAAAAAAACATCCCCGACCCCCAAATCCAATTCACTCTCATAAAATGCCCCCTAAACCTGCACCCCCCTCAAATCTGCACCCCCCAAAACTGCCCTCCACAAATCCCCATCCCCACAAACCTGCACCCCTTCCCCCCAAAAATGCCTAATCCACACACCCAAAACATGCCCCCTCTTTTCCCCCAAACCTTTCACCCCCACCCTTCCCCAAAAAATGCCCCTAGCCCACCTAAACCAAACCACCACCCCCCAAAAAAACACCTTTCTAAATCTATAATCCCCAAACAAATGCTCCCCACCTACTCCCCCCATGCACCCAAACTCAATCCCCTACTACCCCCCACCTGCCCCCCTCCCTCCACACTTGCATCCTCACCACCCCAAACCCCAAAAAAGCCTGCCCCCCATATCTGCACCCCTCACAAACCCGCACCCCCAAACCTGCCCCCTCAAATCTGCACCCTCCCACATCAGGGGAGAATACAGCACACAGATATTGTTTTGACGGGTGGCCTTCATATTTTTATTTTACACAAAAAAGTCACAAAGTAAATAGACAAAAAATATAGCTGTTTATGAAGGACTATGGGATGTGGCTTTGAAGGGGTGTGGCTATAAAGAGGCATGACTATGAAAGGGGCATGATAATGAAGGGGGCAAGGCTATGTGTTGACATAAACACAGTAAATAGGCCTTCTTTGGTGATCGACTGTAAGGTGCAGGGTTAAAATGCCCCCTCAAAAGATAGTGATAGAGGTTTCTTGAGTCAAATGGGGTGTGTGCACCATTTGTAGGTGCAATGGTGCAAATTCCTTTAGTGGACATATAAACAGCTTTATATATATACATATATATATATATTCAATGTGGACAATATGTTCCATATGCCAAGCATGAATTATAAGGTTCTGCAGTAGCTGGGGTGTGAATTATGAGGTTAAGATGCTTAGATAAGTATTATGAGGTTCTGCAGAAGCTTAGCTGTGTACTGTGAGATTTCACAGCAGTTACAGTGTATTATGAGGTCATTATGAGGTATATGTAGATACACACACATCACTATAGAGTTTTCTCTTCACAGTATCCATAGGCCAAGGGTATTATTGAGGGATGTGAAAACTCAATCATCTTGAGAATGTCGTGTGGGGAGCAGTGATCGGTGCTGTTGTCCACAGATAAGGAGCAGGGTAACTCAGGAAATGGATGATAGAGGTCATCACTGGGGCAGATTACTGACAGCTAATGACTGTGTTGTTGGTGGGCAAAGGGCAGGACTGGACAGTTAGGCTGGGTGTTCTCAGTTCTAGCTGTGAGCTTAGATATAAAAGCCCAGGGAACTACCCGGATGGGATACACCCCAGAGTGCTGCAGGAATTAAGTACTGTCATAGATAGACCATTATTTTTAATATTTAAAGATTCCATAATAACAGGGTCTGTACCACAGGACTGGCGTATAGCAAATGTGGTGTGAATATTCAAAAAGGGGACAAAAACTGAACTTGGAAATTATAGGCCAGTAAGCTTAACCTCTACTGTGGGTAAAATCCTAGAGGGTTTTCTAAGAGATGCTATACTGGAGTATCTGAAGAAAAATAACCTCATGACCCATTATCAACATGGTTTTACGAGGGACCGTTCCTGTCAAACTAATCTGATAAGCTTCTATGAAGAAGTAAGTTCTGGACTGGACCAAGGAAATGCAGTGGATGTGGTGTATATGGACTTTTCAAAAGCTTTTGATACGGTGCCACACAAAAGGTTGATACATAAAATGAGGGCAATGGGGATAGGGGAAAATATGTGTAAGTGGGTTAAGAACTGGCTTAGTGATAGGAAACAAAGGGTGGTTATTAGTGGAACACACCCAGAATGGGTCACAGTTAATAGTGGGGTACCACAGGGGTCAGTGTTGGGCCCGCTTCTATTTAATATATTTATTAATGACCTTGTAGGGGGCATACGGGTAGAATCTCAATATTTGCAGATGACACTAAACTCTGCAGGGTAATCAATACAGAGGAGGACAATTTTATATTACAGGAGGATTTATGTAAACTAGAAGCTTGGGCTGCTAAATGGCAAATGCGCTTTAATGGGGATAAATGTAAAGTCATGCACTTGGGCAGAGGAAACAAAAGGTATAATTATGTGCTTAATTGTAAAACACTGGGCAAAACTGTCACTGAAAAAGACCTGAGTGTATGGGTAGATGACAAACACACATTTAGTGGCCAGTGTCAGGCAGCTGCTGCAAAGGCAAATAAAATAATGGGATGCATTAAAAGAGGCATAGATGCTCATGAGGAGAACATAATTTTACCTCTATACAAGTCACTAGTGCGACCACACTTAGAATACTGTGTACAATTCTGGTCTCCGGTGTATAAGAAAGACATAGCTGAACTAGAGCGGGTCCAGAGAAGAGCGACAAAAGTCATTAGAGGACTAAGGGGTCTGCAATACCAAGACAGGTTATTAAACTTGGGGTTATTTAGCTTGGAAAAACGAAGGCTTAGGGGTGATCTTATAATAATGTATAAATATATTGAGGGGACAGTACAGAGACCTTTCTAATGATCTCTTTACTCTTAGGCCTGAGACTGGGACAAGGGGGCATCCTCTATGTCTGGAGGAAAGAAGGTTTAATCATAATCACAGACGAGGATTCTTTACTGTAAGAGCAGTGAGACTATGGAACTCTCTACCACATGCTGTTGTAATGAGTGAGTCACTACTAACATTTAAGAATGTCCTGGATGCCTTTCTTGAAAACTATAATATTACCAGTTATATATACTAGATTCTTTGATAGGGCGTTGATCCAGGGAATTAGTCTGATTGCCGTATCTGGAGTCAGGAAGGAATTTTTTCCCCCAATGTGGAGCTTAGTGTTGCCACATGGGGTTTTTTTGCCTTCCGCTGGATCAACATGTTAAGCTATGGGTTGAACTAGATGGACTTAAAGTCTTCCTTCAACCTTAAAAACTATGTTACTATGTATGTTACCTCATTTGGTGGAGCCGCGGCTAAACAAACCGGCTGCAAGCAATGAAGTGAAATCTAGCAAGAACATAGGGTAGAAACAAAAAACTTTTCAATACTGCACAGATTAGCTTTAAATAAAATTGCATTTCAGGGTCGGACAGGCTCTTTAAACCTGGTATACATCATATGTATTTTGACCTACTAGAGTACAAAATCTTCTATTTATTATAGGGAATGAGTGGATTTTAAAAGTTGTGAAAATCTGTCATCAGCCAAATTAGACTTGACATTGGCAAAACACATATTACAAAGTCCAGCCCAATTTCCACTGAAATATGTATGCAGTGCTTTCATTGTAGTATTCAGCAATAAACGATTGGCATTACTCTTTGAGTGGAAACAGTATCGGTTAGACTGTACCACCAAAAGGGATATCCTTTGGAAATGTTTTTTCATTATAGTGCCAAAATAATTCAAGATTTTATAGAAGTGTATAATAAGACATAATCTATGGCATCGTGTACTCAAGTTTCATTTTGTTATCTTGGGGTTTTGGCTTTTTGGAACACTTAACATCAATTAATTATATGAAATATGAACACTTGGATGGAAAGTTATAGCAGGGACCTAATGTCCTGTGAGTTATAATAAATCTTTTTCCACTGTAGTTCCATTAAGATCACTGGTGCTTTTAAATTATGTTTTTATAGCAATAAGGGAGCGAGTATAAAGCTCGGTCTATTGAAAATGCACACAAACTTGTTGTCTACAAATCTTTTTATATGATTTCTATTGGTAAAATCATTATTTGGCTCATGTACAGTATGTGTCATTTATACTACAATACTTTACTATCTGAGCTAGAACTGCACTATAAAACTTTATAAAAATGTTTTAATAACTTACATATTCCTATGATAATGAGGGCTTCAGTCGGCAAACGTAGACTGAGATGGCGGTTTCCAGGTCTCCATTCCCCCTTCCCCCCTCGCAGGCTCTTATCATTCCCCGCTAGGCGTCATCATTCCTTCTCTCCTTGACCCCTGTTTTGAAATTCCCACCTTCTCATAGTATGAAGCGCAGCTGGACATCAGTTCAGGTCCAGCCCAGTTTGGGGGTGTATGGGTGTGGTGCCCCACTATGTAGGTGCCACAGAGGGCTACTGCACCTGTAAAAGAGGTGTAGTCGCCCCAGCTGCAAGTGGATTTCAGGATGATAGGCAGAACCCTAAACCCACACCCCACACTAGGTCACACAGTGGGAGGGAACCCGGGAGGGTATTTAGTCACCTCTAGTGGTAACTAATGAGTGGAGAGTTAATCAGCCAGGCGGATGGCCTGAGGGAGCAAGGAGGGTCTTTCGGCTGAGGACCCTGGAACGATGAGGACAGATCCCGGATATCGAGAATGAGTGGGGGATAGAGGAACTTAAGAGAGATCGCCCCAGGAGAGAAGCCGGGTGCCGGAGCCCGCACCTCTGGGAGCCTCCGGGGCCTGCGGGGAATCCGGAGCACGGGGGTATATCAATGTACAGCCCTGATTCTCGAGCGGCCAGTGGAGGGGACCAGACACGGCCAGGTGAAGCCACGGTGTTCAGCGGAGGGTTGCCCGACGGGAGCAAGAGAGGGAGGCAGAGAGAGACAGCAGGAGGTCAGATCTACTCTAAGAGGTCAGACTTCACACAAGCTACTGTGAAGCAGGGAAGCATTGGAACAAGAAAGACACACGCTGGGGGTACCATCCAGCTACCAGAGATCCGCTTGCAGGCACCCGTAGCAACTTGTCATTTAACATCTGCACTGCACTGAGGACTGTAATAACACTGCTAAAGTTCCAGTAAAGTACACGGGTGAAGTGACTTAGACCCTGCTGCATCTTCTTTTCTTTCACAAATTTCCTGCGGGGGACTAAACCATCTCAGCCGCATTACCACCGACCTCCGGAGGACTGGAGCAGCACTGGTGACATCTCACCAGGTACTGCAGGTGGCGTCACGACAAAATTATAAGCTTGTACATACTCCTCTGTATATAAATCCCCTTTTAAAGATAGGCCCAGGACACGGGATCAGGCGCGGCCGCCATTCCCCGTGACACAGCAGTTAACCCTTTGACGCCTGACACCCAAGCACCCCATACCCTGGGCTCGACATGGGCTCTATGGTCCAGTTCCATAGTCAGTGCTCTGTATGGTCCAGCTCCGTAGTCTGTGCGCATATTGAAGCCGGACCGTTCACCTGATAAGCCCCCATCATGCACTGGACCGAAACAGACGTTCCGGCTGCGCGTCATACTATGAGGAGGCAGCAGGAATTTCAAAACAGGGGGTGAGAAGAGAAGGAATGATGTCGCCAAGTGGGGTGTACTAAGAGCCTGCGGGGGGCAAAGAATGGAGACCCGTAGACTGCCAATCTGGAGCCCTCATTATCATAGAAATATGCAAGTTATTAAAAAGTTTTTCTAAAGCTTTACAGTGCACTTTTAGCTCAGAGAGGGATGGTTAGGGAGCAAGGTGCATGGACAGGTAGTGGTAGAATAGGGGGGTAAAACGAGCAGACAGGTTCCCTTTATTTAATGGGGTTGTCAGGGACTGAAGTATTGATGATCAGTCCATATAATATTTCATCAATATGTGATTAGTGGTGGCCTGACATCCAGCACTTTCATCGATCAGCTGTTAACTAATTTGCAGCAGGAATATACACAGTGGCACACCATAGCACCATACAATGTTTCCTGGCTGCTGCAAAGTGCCAGTATTTATCTCACTTAAAGTAAATTGAATATAAACTACAAAAGTCAGCAGTAGTGGTTCTTCTCATTGCTCTTATCTGCAGTGTTCCTTTCTATATATTGTTTAAATCTGTCTATCATTAGGAATCTCTAGTAAATAGTAAAGAAAACACCACAAAGAACAATATTTTTTATTGGAATAATAAACACAAACACTTATTTAGACCCCATCTTTATTAGTCTGTGATGTCCGATGTAGCCCAGTGAGCGGTTATGTCCGACATAGTCCAATGGGCGGTGATGTCCGATGTAGTCCAGTGGGCGGTCCCATGATGATTCTCAGTGTTATAATATATTGGGGCATCCCCCATATGCTATAAGAAAAGGCACCCTCCCAGGGGAATGATAGGTCATGAACTCTGTAAATTCATGACACATCACGATCCAGGGGTCACACAGGGGTTAATTTATCTTCATGATGATCTCTAAAGCAGAGGGGGAGAGATCTCCAGCATCGGGGACCTGGGGGCCTTAGGGGTTAACATTTCTCTTTCCTCCCACATGTATTTTCATGTTGGATGAAAGAGAAAGTAATCTTACCGATGGTGACTTTTTATTGTAATGTGATGACCGGTAAACTGTGTTTAAAGGGTGCTTACCGGTCATCACATCACCGGTATTGGGAAAAAACATCCCTATTCATGATCTCCAGGGTCTCAGCTACCCCTGGTAACTGAAACCTTGGAGATTTTATGCCACTGGGGGGCGCTAGAGGGCTTTTTTTATACTTACGTCTCTAGACGTAAGAACAGAATAAGTACCCTTTTTTGGACATCTAGAGACCGTGGGCCGTCGTTATCGGGTTAATCCTCTGGTCTTCCTGGAATTTTGGGTCCAGTGGATGGTCCTATCAGTTAGTGTCAGCTATTTCTGTATGCACACTTATAAAAAGATAGCTGTCACTAACTGATAGGACCGCCCTATGGACCAAAAACCCCAGAAAGAGTAGGGGTTAAATGATTAATCACAGGTTATACTGAATCTTTTATCACAGAACTATATATCAATCTACTCAGTTCCCCCTGCTCTATAACATGGTGCCTGCAGATTGCACTGCATTTTCATGGTGACAGATTCTATTTAATGAGTTCTTAAGATATTATCCAAAAGACAATTTTTTTCCCCAATTTCCATTTCCTCTTTCCTGTCTAGGTCTTGTAGTCTTTCATAGTTCCTTTTTTACACCATACAGTAACTTACATAGTTTGATTGGGTGTTGTTTTATATGTCATGTTTTCATTTATGTCTGCTATAACTTGCAATCTGGTATGTCTAAATTTATACCAATATTTTTTTGGCAAATGAATGCACAGCAATTTAAAGGTTATATTTTGAAACTGTATTTTGACAATACATTTTGACAATTTTCCAATGCCTGGTAGCTAGCATTTGGCAGATTGATTCCTGTGACTCTGGTCCATCAGCCTGGCCAGTAGTCTCGATTTGGAAGGCTTAGTAGGTTTGCATATCTCGTACCTCCTGAGATCCCTGGTGGGGTTTGTAAATTGAAGGGCTAGACTGAGGTTATCTGTGCATCATCCTAGAATGATTATGTAATGCCAGTCTGGCTAATCAGAAGCCGCACTAGGGATTCCAGAAATTAAGAGATTAAGGCTGGGGTCACAGTTGCCGTGCGTTTTTTTAAGTGATTTACCAAAACTCATGCTTTTTTTCATGTCAGCATGAGTTTTGTAAGGTCTCTGATGGCTCCCTGCGTTTTTGGGTGCTTTTTTGAATCTGCACCTAAAAATAGTGCTTGTAGTATTTTTTTGAGCGTTTTGAAAAACGCATGCGTTTTTGTAGAAAACGCATGCGTTTTTATAACATTGGTTCCTATGGAAAACGCATGCAAAAACGCATGTACAGTTAGTACCTTTTAGTGCCATTCAAAAACGCATGCGTTTCCCATAGGAGCCCATGTTAACAAAAACGCATGCGTTTCCGGAAAAACGCATGCGTTTTTTTAACATGGGCTCCTATGGGAAACGCATGCGTTTTTGAATGGCACTAAAAGGTACTAACTGTACATGCGTTTTTGCATGCGTTTTCCATAGGAACCCATGTTATAAAAACGCATGCGTTTTCTATAAAAACGCATGCGTTTTTCTACAAAAACGCATGCGTTTTTGTATATGCTCCAAAAACGCATGGGACAGTCACACATGCTTTTTGGCTATTAGGGCATGCGTTTTTTAACATGGGGGCCTATGGGTGCGTTTTTTACATGCGTTTTTGAAAACGCAGGTCTCCAAAAATGCATGTGAAAAATGGTACTGTGACCCCAGCCTAAGAGAAGTTTCCAGCAGCCAGGGACTACTAACTTGGCTAATTGACTGGAGTTCCACAAATCAATCTGCCCAACTCTACTGGTAACCTATATAAAGAAAATGGATATAAAATGGTTCATATAGGTCATTGTTTGTCCTGTATCTAACTTTCCTAAGATTTACCATTGTTGCAGCGGTTCCCGGAACAGCACATGCCATCCCTATGACAACGTTTCTTCTTTCTTCGGCAGACCATGCATGAAGAAGGAGCCTGGTGAGGACTGTAGCAATATCGTCCAACTTCACATTCTTTATCACTAACACAGGGATAAGCCTGAAATAAATAGACATAGAAAGTGATAAGCAAAGCAGTCATATCATATTAAAGGGGACTAAGACAACAAGAGTATATGTGGTGCCTAAAATTTTCTAGTATTACATTTATATTTCACAATTTATACAAAAGAAAAGACCTTACATGTTTGCATCACATTTATTACACTTAACAAGGAGTAACTTTATGGAAAACGGGCATGTCATAAGATGTGATAGCATTTACCAAAATCATGCAAAAATTTATAAACACATTTCCTGTGCAAAATATGTTAACCAATAGGTTGTATAAACGTATAATAAACAGTTGTTGTGAAATGTATGGAACATTTTAATGCAGTCTTAGTAAATCAGACTCTTAGTATTCTTGTGTTGATCTAACATCTACAAAGAGATATTTTGAAATATTGTATATTTATAGACAGGAAGTTTGTCATATATATCTGGGAGACTCTTTATACTGTACATATATACAGAGGACGAAATAAGTATTGAACATGTCATCAATTTTCTAAGTAAATATATTTCCAAAAGGGCTATTGACTTAAATTTCTCACCAAATTTCGGTAAAAAAACATCCAAATCATGCAGGCAAAGAAATCAAACTATATAATTCCATAAATTAAGTTATGTGTACTGAGCAATTACACAGGAAAAAAGTATTGCTGAAATGCATTTAATTCTTGTACAAAAGCCTTTTGTTGGTAATGACAATTTCAAGATGCCTTGTGCTTGTAGAAACAATGAGGCACATGCATTGCTCAGGTGTGATTTTGTCCCATTTTTCCACAAAAACACTCTTAAAATCCTGAAGGTTTGTGGGTTCCTTCTATGAACTTTTAGGTTGGCTTCACACCACGGTTTTGGAGCTGTCAGGTGGTGTCCGGTGTTTTGCTGGATGCACTGGACACAGCCTGACAGCTCCGGACAGAACAGAACCGGAGGGCAACTATGCCCTCCGGTCCTGTTTTCTGCCAGAATCGGCAGTCCGCAGCTGCAGGAGCTGTCCCTTGCTGAAATTTCAGCCGCGGTTCTGAATTCTCAGCTGGGAGTTCTCCTGGTGCTGAAGTTCAGCACTGAGCACCGCTGAAATTCAGCACCCGGCATCCAGCAGCCGGATCTGATTTTCTGTCGGATCCGGTGCGATCTGGCGACCATAGTCTCCCATGTTAGGAGGGGTCGGATCGCATCGGATCTGGGAGGATCCAGGAGGATCCGATTTTGTTAGATTTTTACCCCGGACACAAAAACGCTGCAAGCTGCAATTTTGTGTCTGGGGAAAAAAAGTGAAATCTCCCGGATCTTCCCTGACAGCATGGAACTGGATGGCAAAATACTGCCATCCGGCCCCATAGGAATACTATGGGGCCAACATTGGATCCAGGGCTGTCCGGTTCCCACCAAACAGCCCCGGATCCTTAAAACCGGGGTGTGAAGCCGGCCTTAGTGTTATTTCTTTCCATAATTTTTGTATTGGATTCAGGTCAGGTGAATAGCTGAATCATTCTAGCAGCTTTATTTCCTTTCTCTGAAACCAATTGAAAGTTTCCTTGGCTGTGCGTTTGATATAATTGTCTTGGTGAAATGTCAACCTTTGCTTCAAATTTATGATTATGGTAGATGACATCAGATTTTTATTGAGAATGTCTCTGTAATTTTGCCCACTCATCCTCATTCATTATATGAAGCCAGTGCCTTATGCTGAAAAATATCCCCACACCATGATGTTGCCACCTCCAGTCTTTTCTGTTGATAATGGTGTTTTTTGCCTCCAAACATGATGTGTATTATAGCATTCAAAAAGTTCAATTTTGCTCTCATCTGACCAGACTATATATTTCCCAGGAATTTACAGGCTTGTCTAGATGTTATTCAGCAGACTATAAATGCACTTGAACATGCTATTTGTTCAGCAATGGAGTCTTGTGTGGTGACCACGCATACAAGCTATGGAGGTTAGGTGCATTACTTGTTTTCTCTGAAACAATTGTACCAGCTGTCTTTAGGTATTTCTGTAGCTATTCACAGGTGGCTCTTGGCACTTGGACAACTTATATGATAATTGTATTTATTACTCTGCCTGAAATCTTGTGGGGACCACCTGATCATGGTCAGTTTTTCGTGAAAGAATATTTTTGCCACTTCCGGATTATGGCTCCTTCAGTGCTCAGTGTAATTTTCAGTAGTTTAGAAATTGTTCTCTAATTAATTCCATCAGTATGCTTTGTGAAATAAGATTGTGAATTTCTTGACACAGCTCACTTGTGATACCAATCATTGGATGTTTTTTGTATTGAACCTTCATAATAAGACACCATTTTTATAGGCCATCAGTTGGACCAGTTAATAATATTTTTCACTAAGTGCTTTCTAATTACTAGTCAATTCAAGGTGATATCATGACTTTTCATGGCTTTTTATGTTTCTCTTTCTTCATTTATTATATACTTTTTTGTGTCATGTATTATTATTACCCATAACTTAATGTATGGATATATATGGCTTGTTTTCCTTGCCTGTGTGAATTGGATGGGTTGTTAACAAAATCTGGTGAACAATCCATGTCAATAGCACTTTTAGAAACATATATATTCATATTTATTTAATGTACAGATAACGTGTTTAATACTTATTTTACTCACTATATAGACTGACGATCAAAATTAGAGAACAATGTATGATCACCTGATTTTTTCAAGCACAATGTAATGTATTGATAAACATTTGAAGGTTTTTGTGTATGGGGTACACCATGCCAATAGAACAATGTTTTCTAAAATACCCAAAGTTTATCAACTTAAAACCTTTATTTTACACAAAATTGATGATGATAATTAGAAAACATAATGCTCTTAATGGTACACAAGGATCGATCTTGCTGCCTGTACTTTTTTGCTATACCGTTTTAATTTCTCCAATAAATGGACGTTTTATGGAAATACCTCTAACTGCTTCCGGTTCCTTGCCGCTGGGTTTTCTGTTTCCCTTTGGATCCTGTCTATAAAGATTAAAACTAAATTTTGTGAAGGTTACAGCAGTCACCGCAGACTTCCGCACATGTGTAGCCACAGGTCATCACTAGTCTCTCACACTGCTCTGGTGTGATTTTGGTCCACTCTTCTTTCAATCACCTCCACAGTTCTGTGACTGTTGTGGTTTTCTTGGCCATAACTTGATCACCAAGGATTTTCCAAAGATTTTCTATGTGGTTTAGATTAGGACTCTGGACTGGCCATTTCATTGTTTCAGTTTTCTGTCTTAAGGAACTGCTTTACCCATTTTGCTGTGTGACAGTGGGCATTGTCCTGCATGAAAATCTCTTGCTGATTGAGTGCTGAACACAAATAAGGAAACACATGTTGTTGAAGAAGATTCTGATACACACAGCAGAAAACTTTCCCCAAACCATGAAACTTTCTCCACCACATTTCATTGACTTCTTTTCACACTTTGATTTCAATCTTTCCCATTTGTCAACAAACATAATTTTTCTCATCAGACCCAAATAAATGAAACTTGTTTTCATCACTAAAATAAACTGTGGACCACTTCATTATCCACACAACATGCTCCTCGCCAAAAGTGAGTCTAGCCTTCTAGATTCTTTCTGTTCATGGGATGTTTGGTCACTCCAGAGTGGGCTTTCAGTCAAAATGCTTTTTGTGTATAATGAGACAGATCCTTACCCTTTTCAGTGCTGAACGGGAGAGCTATTCTATCTACAGTGTTGAAACGATTACACATGGTGATTCTGTGCATTATCCTGTCCTATCTTACATTTGACTTTCAAGGGTGACCAGCCTTCTTGGAGGATTAGAAAGAGTTTGTGACGTTGTAAAGATGCAATATTTTAAAAACCACAGACTTGAAATGACCAACTTCTGTTGCTATGGCTGATAGTGTGACCCCTTTGGCCTTCATCTGGATAACCTGCTGCTGGAGGGTTTCAGTCACTTTGGAACAGCACAACATTTTTGCAAACTGAGTGCAAACTGGAAAGTTAGGCTGCCAGATGAATAAGGTTTGTCAGATAATTAAGGAAATTAGCACCAGGTGTTATATTAACACCAATAACTTGCAGGTATCTGAAAGTGTTCACTAATTTTGACCAGTGTTGTTTTATCTCATTTACATTTTTATTCTGTGATTTAGAATATATTTAATTTATGAGATAAGCTTAAAATATTGCTATTTAACTCATGTTAGGATATTTTCAGATGGGACAACACAATGATCTTAACAGTAAGGAAATTGTGTGTTGTTGTACTCTAATTATGATCGCCAGTGTATGTATGGTCCCCTTTAAATTGTTTTAGAAAATAAAGTATTTCTACCAGAAAATTACTCCAATTACACATGTTTTGTCATAAACATATTTATTTCCTTTGAAACACAAGAAAAAAAAAGGCAAAATTGGCATAATTTTATATTTGGTCACACAAAATTGTTGGTAATTTACCAAAATTGTGGGTAAACAACTTTGTTTCAACCACGTAATGCTCGTTCAAGTTCACTGGAGGCAAGGAACAGGAGTGTCCACTTTGGGGGTTTTGAGTGAATTTATGTCCAGTTTGTCTTTTTTTTCTGTATTTTTGTGTTGTTTGAATACACGCAAAGAACATAAACATGTTTATAACAAAACATGTGTCATTGCAATAATTAGCCTTTGGCCTTTGTGTGTCTTGCAGCAACAAAAAAACATAGAGAGAAAGGGCAATTTGGACACAAATTTACACAAAACTACAAAAATGGACACATTTGTTTCTTACCATTTGAACAAACATCACATGCTTGAAACACATACACATATAGTAATATAGTTATAGAGAGCTGAGTATATGTAAATAGTAACCCCCAGGGACCCAAGATCCATGCACTAGGTCCAGATTTAGGTACCATGTTTGCAATACATTACAGGCAGTAGGTTTTATTTGTTACAACTGGTGATAGGTGAACCCACCAATGTTTGAGTTTTGCTGATTCGGACAGACTTTTTTTAAAGTCCATGTTTGGGACGGAACTTGACCCAAACTTTTTTATTATTTATTATTATTATAGCACCATTAATTCCATGGCGCTTTACATGTGGAAAGGTTATACATAGACAAGTACAATGTACATTCACAATATAAGGCACACAGGTACAGAAGGAGAGAGGACCCTGTCTGCGAGGGCTCACAATCTACGTGGGGATGGGTAGGACACAGTAGGAGAGGGTAGAGTTGGTTGTGTGGTAGTTTGGTGGATCGAGGCTCACAGTAAGTTGTAGGCTTGATGGAAGAGGTGGATCTTCAGGTTTCTTTGATGGTTTCCAGAGTAGGTGAGAGTCAGATATGTTGGGGTAGAGAGTTCTAGATATAGCTATGCATGGCTGAAGTCTTGTATGTGGTTGTGGGAAGAAGGAATAAGGGGCGAGTAGAGAAGGAGATCTTGAGTGGATCGCAGGTTGTGCGAGGGTAGGTATTGTGAGACCATTTCACTGATGTACGAAGGAGACAGATTGTGAATGGCTTTGTATATCGTCATAGTCAGGGTTTTAAACGGGGCCTGTGAGAGATGAGGAGCCAGTGAAGGGTGTGTGGCAAAGAGGAGATACAGGGGAATAAAAGGGGGACAGGTGGATTAGTCCAAACCTTGAACCTGGACTTTAAAGTTATGAAATGATCCTGTTACAGTTCAGATTTGGGTTTGGCTGTAAAAATAAACAAAACAGTGAATCAGCATGATTACTTAACATTATCAATCTGGGCTTAAAGACAAGCTGTCAATACTCAGCTATCATTAACTCCTTCTATCACCCTGATGTCACCGCAACTGGGCATCAGGAAGAGATGGGTAAAGCACTTGTAATTGGCACTTCTCATGAATGTGCCAATTTCTGGAGGAGGCTGTAGACTGCTATTCTTTAACGTGGGGAGCGCAATAACTATGAGCCTCACCACGCTGAGAATACCAGCCCGCAGCTACTTGGGTTTTATCTTGGCTGGCAATCAAAAATAGATGAAGCCCACACACTTTTTAAATTATTTAAGTAATTAAAAAAATTAATGGGCTCCCCTTTATTTTTGATTGCCAGCAAAGGTAAAGCTGGGCAGCTTGGGTTGGCAGCCCATAGCTGTCCATGTTATCTGCATTGAGAATCAAAAATATAGCAAAGCTCATCATTTTTTTTAAATTGTTTACTTATTTTTACTCTTCTATACATCAGGTTCATTGCCCATGGCAATCACTCAAATATGCTGGCATAATGGGTAATGGGTATAACAGCCAATCACAGACACTGTTACAGACATTGGGTGTCTGTGATTGGCTGTTGGAATAAGTTCATTAACCTGGAAACAGCACATAAATTCAAGCATTCAGTTTTCACGCTGATTTTTAATCACTGTTTTGTTTATTTTTACAGCTGAACTCGCGCTTTAACTGTAACACGGACTTCTCAGGGAAGTTTGTGTTTGGGGTCAGTGCTCGAGCACTAGGTGCTCAGTACTGGCCCCGAACTTTACAGTTTGGGTTTGCCATCACTATTTTACAACCTGATTTTCGAATAAAAATTGTGAGGCGGTGTATGTTCACACGTCGAATTTTTCTCTCATGTTTTTTGCTGCCAAAACACAGCATTTTACTGTACCAGCAAAATTAATAAGATTTCTGAAATCTCAAGCACACACTGCTTTTTTTTCCTTGCAGAGTTATTAAATCTGCAACATCTCAATTGTTTCAGTGTTTTGGAAGCATTTTTCAACCATTCTAAGAATACATGCTATAAAAACGCATAAAGATGTGGTAAAAACATAACATTTTTATGCAGGGTATTTTTAAACTGCTCTTTTATCGGCTTACTACTTTTCATCTAAGCTAACACAGTGCATAGCACTTAGAGCAGTGATGAGTCCATGAAAAAGCACCACTGATGAAGCAACATTTCAAAAACTAGGCAGAGAATGCAGCAGTTACTGCAGCTTCCGCCCCCTGCTCTGATGGTGCTTTGTTTGAGTATCCCAGCATGAGGTTGAAAACTCAAACAAAGCATCATCAGACAGGAAGTGGAAAAATAGAAAAGCCATTAGAGTAGTCAAGGGATATTGAACACAAGTATATTAGAAAATAGCTTAGATTATGACATCAAATAGATAGGGATTGTGAAGGGTCAACGGGATTTCGCTAGATGGGAACTTGTTTTTTTTCACACGGAGCATGCACAGTGGGATAATGTGAACGCCGGGGTCACGATGGCAGAAGTATCAGTGTACAGTTGAAGCGTGGGGTCCTCTGATCATAAGATAAGTAACATCTGTGTTTTAATTGATACAATTAGGGTGAAAAGCTAGGTATGGGTTGTAATATGGATCTTTATATCATGTACAATGAGCTATAGCACTATATGCACTTTATTATGCACTTGTTATCACCTTATGTATTTAAGATTGGATTTGTATATGGAAATTTTGTATAACATTGTATTAATTGAATTATTGAAAGCCCCTTGCATGGGAGCTATATATATGTGAGCACTATATTTGTTTGTCACTGCTTGAGAAAGGCTGTGTGCCGAAACGTTGCAGTCCTAGGACTAATAAACCCACATGAATTTATTGAAGGAAGAGCTGCCTTTCATTTTTTCATCTATATATATATATATATATATATATAGATATATATACATATAAAACTTATGCTCAAGTTAACGCAGAACACTAAATTTTTCATTGTATTTCTGGCATCAATACATTGCTCAATCTGCCCTATGGTGAATATTTCTGGTAAGGTGCAAAAAGTATTATGTCACATTTATTCCATGAAAACAGCCCATTTACCCTTATAATTTATTCAGCTTGCTATCGTTACTGCTAGTTAGAAAGCGATTTCACCAAGCTAACAGTAACAGCAGGTATTTATTGCTACAGTGGTGAACAAGTGCCCTAAATCAATTGCTCTGCAGCTTTCTCCTCCAGTTTCTATAACTTTTTAACAGTAGAATAATTTCCTGTAGTTTTTGTTGGCTCCTGGAGGTTGTACATTACATTAGTAAAGTGTCTTTGTTTGCCAAGGAACCCAACTTTTGTGCCAGTTTGGCTGGGAAGTTTCAGCACTGACACTTAAGTATATTGGGCTCAAAAGCAGAGAAAAGTGCCTGTTGGTGATAGCAGAAACAGACATTCATTAGTTCCTGTACTTGTCTACATTAGATTGGTAAGATTGATTTCACCTCATTATAGGTCTGTACAAATGTGTTAGTGTTACCTGGTTTTCGTCTTTCTGACAGTACTATGATTATGTATCCTATTCATAAGTATCATGGAAGCATTTGCAAATATTTCTGAAAATTAGAAATGTAATGAATAATATGCAAAATATGGCTTCTTAAACCGTGAAGGTCAAGATGTAGAAAAGTAGAATGAGTTAGATGACATCATTGGGTCTTTAAGAAACCTATCCATCTTTTATACGTTGAATACTATGTATAATAATAATAATAATAGTAGTACTAATAATAATGATAGAATATGAAATTAAAAGAAATATGGAGTTTGGTCTGGACAAATGTGCCACAGTGGCACTGAAGAAAGGGACAATTATTGACAGTGAAGACATAGAAATGCCTAATGGACAAACCATAAAATGCCGCCAGCTGAAAGCCTACAAATTCCTGGGTATACTACAGCTGGATAACATCAAGAATGGGCATGTGAAAATGTAGTTAGTAAGGTTGCATTCAAGCACGGTGTATTTGCCATGCATTCTCACATTTACGCAGCGCTTTTGAGCACTAACATAAATGCAGTGAAATGCAACTCTGGAAACGCATTCCAGCAAAAGCTATGGATTTTCCTTAAATGTGTTCAGACGCTGCGTATAACCTTAGTCAAGTTGGTAAAAACTGACGTGGCAAAGTTGAGGAAACAAAACAATAGGATAAAAAGGAGTAACATGACAGCTGCTGAACTGAGGGTGGTGAGTGAATTACATGAGAAGGGGTTCATCACCATAAATCCAGCCGATAAGGGCGGGGCTATTATGGTAATGGAAACCACACAATATCATCATGAAATTGAAGGACAACTAGCGGATACTGAGGTATATGAGAAATTGCCTTCTGACCACACACTGAATCTCCAAAGGGAATTAAAAGATTTGATTGATGATGCATTGTATAGTTGGACGATCAAACAAAAATTGGCGGATTACCTGAGAGTGGAACACCCGATTGAGACTCATTATCTCCGGGAGGGGTTCCTTATGTCAGTGTTTCCCAACTCCAGTCCTCAAGGCACACCAACAGGTCATGTTTTCAGGATTTCCTTATCATTAGACAGATGATGGAATTATCCCCTGTGCAAGTGATTAAACTAACACCTGTGCAATCCTAAGGAAATCCTGAAAACATGTGCCTTGAGGACTGGAGTTGGGAAACACTGCATTATGTAACAGGGTTGCCATTTTTTTAGACAGATTGCTGTGTAGATTTGCAATGGAAGCACTCTCGTACACCAGAGACACAAGTGATTTCATAAAGTCACTAGAGGGGATAAAGGCTGATGATACAACATGGTTGGTTTCGTTCGATGTTGTATCATTATACACATCGATTGAACATAAAAAAGGCTTGGATGCAGTCGGTGTGACGCTCACCACCTCTGACATGGTGCCAGAATGTGCACGATTCGCTCTGACGCTGCTTGAATTCATCCTGGGAAGGAATTATTTCCTTTTAGGCGATGAATACTTCCTGCAGCGTCGTGGGACAATAATGAGGTCCAACATGGCCCCTACGTATGCCAACATCTATGTGGCTGTCCTGGAGGGCGAATACATGTACAGGTCATCATTCTGGCACCAAGTGGGGGAATGGCGACGTTATATCGACGACATCTTTTTTTTGTGGAACGGTACCAAGGAATTGAAATTTACTATGGATTGCTCATTGGTAAAAATGCAATTTCTAGACACTTTAGTGTATAAAAGTGAGCGTGGTCTGAAAACTGACCTATACACAAAGAAAACAGACAGGAATAGTACATTGCATTTCTGCAGTGAGCATCCTAGACACATGCAGGCAAAAAAGAGGATTCAGGCGGCACTCACCGATTTTTCTGAAGTATTCTTTTATTCCTTCATTGGGTTACATGTGCAGGCAGGGAAGGGGGGTGCAGAGTCAGACAACAGTCGGCTGTTTCACGCTGTATGCGCTTCAACAGGTCCAATTGGATACAACTGAAACAGCCGACTGTTGTCCGAACCTGCACCCCCTTCCCTCCCTGCACATGTAAACCCTATGAAGGAATAAAAGAATACTTCAGAAAAATGGTGAGTGCTGCCTGAATCCTCTTTTTTGACTGCATTACAGACTTATGCTTAGGCAGAGCAACACTGGTACACACCTGCTGTATTCCAATAGAGGAGCTGATTAGCCTTGCTGGACTTTGTGCCCCAGTTTTCACCCTTTCTTGCATATCCTAGAAACATGGTCGAGTCACTCGTTGGAGTCAACTCCTTAGGGTAAGAAGAATAGTGGCTATGACGCAGTGATTGACTCTCGTTTGCAGGAGATGTGCAATACATTTTTGAAAAGGGGTTATCCCCGACAGATCTTACAATAGTGCAAACAAAGGGCTTTAGATGTTAATCGAGTGGACCTTTTGGTCCCTAAAGAGAATAAACATAATGAACAGAAGGATTCCAATTGTAACAACATATAATCGGCTGAGTAGGAGGGTTGCAGGTATAATATGTAAACATTGGCTGTTTTTGTTTAAAGGGCATGAAGGTATTGAAGAATTTGGTAAACAACCTCTATTCTCCTATAGACGGGGTCGTAATTTGAAGGATAGACTGGTTAAGTCCGTTATTGGAACATCAAACGAGATTTGCAAAAAACATTGAGCAGTCCTAGCCTGGGTAACTTCCCATATCTGGGATGTGCCAGTTGCAGTAATATGTTGAAGTGGAGGCAATTCTGTCATCCGGAAAGAAATATGATATTTTGAAATGGTACACGTGTACCAATAGTTTTGTGATTTACATCATTAGTTACCCTTGTGGTCTCCTATATGTGGGTGAGAACACAATGGATGCTAGGAAACGTATTGGTAAACATAAAGTACGATTAGGACTGGAATGAAAGAGTTGCCGGTCCCAAAATATCGAATATGACCAACGAGGCTGTTTATTAAAGTAATTTGATGTAACTCGGTATGGAATGAGATATTCCTGCATCTCCTCAGTATGTTTTTAACTTGTTTTAGTTTAACCCAGTAGAGACAACTAACATTCTGGTCGGAGAAGAGGAGAACAGTGAGCAGATGTCCTGATTAACTATAGGATGCTGTATTGTTTATTTCCCTTGTTTCCATAGGCACTATGGTGAATGAGTAGATATGTGTATAGGTAACCTTGGACATTGATTAGATATACAGTTAAAGTATTCCTGCTTCTTAGAATGGATTATTACATGTATACAGCTATATGTTAAATATGAGAAATTATCTATTATGTAAAAGAAGTGGCATCTTGAACTTAATTTTACAATTTGCAGTGGAGGTGACATCTTAGGATAAATGGGTATACACCCCTTGGGGTGAGATAATTGAATATCTATATATAGGGGGTGGTTTGAGAATTTATTTAATTCTGAAGGAAAAGTGTATAGGCGATAATTATAAAAAGTTCCCTTTAATTTTCCAATTGTAATCATGTAAGATTCAATATGCCACTTATCAATAGACACAGAACCTATTGAGAATAGTATGATGTAAAGAGAAAGGCTGTTTAATGTATAAAAAACTGTGCTGTCGTAGTTGTGAATGGCAATAGGTGGTTTATATTGTACATTGCTATATGTGTATACGGTAAGTAGAAGCTTGATGACACTATAATATATTTGGGCAACCACAAGTCCTTTTGTTATCTATATAAAAGCTGTAAAGAGGAAGTTTAAAATGTAATAATTTATCCATATTATGGCATATGTGCTATTGCTATGCATTTTTTTGAAGTGTGATACTACAGGAAGCTTGCAGGATCAAGGAGTAGGAGACGCTCGCCTGAACACGCTGAGCGCATGCGTGCTATGGGAGGAAGGTGTGGATGTGACAGCGCCATAGTAATGATGAGGTTGACACCACAGGACACCTGCGCAATATACTGAGGATGTGGGCCAATCATAAATGAGAGTCCTGAGCATGCGCAGTAGCAATGAACAAGTGACTGGAGGAGCTAGTTAACTGAGTCTCCCTGGATTGTGACGTAAAGAATTGTAACCATAGCAATGACCAATGCTGGAAGCGGATTCGAGAAAGGGTTTGTTTACATCCCAGAACAAGGAACTGTATTACTATAATCCTGGAGTTTATACTGTGTTGATGAAGGGGATTTCTGCACCTGGTAACTCCCTATAAGTCTATGGAAGTATTAAGACCAACTGGATGTTTAGACATAGTTATCTTTGTATAATTAAGTATCTGCTATGTATATTATAATCAGTGGGTGGGTTATCACTATAAAAGGATGTTTTGTGATTGATATTGTGAGCTTGATAAAGACACATATGGTCAAAAACGTCGCGTATATAGACGGATAATAAAGAATTTGATTATTCATCAACTGGTGAAGTGCTGTCCTTACTTTTTACTTAAGTTATTGTGGTTCAAAGCAAGAGAAGTGCCAGTTGGTGATAGGAACCAGACATTCATTGTTCCTGTACTTGTCATACATTAGATTGGTAAGATTGATTCACTCTATTATAGTCTGTACAAATGTGGCCACGTCACACACACAGATATTTGTGCAATATGTTCGCAGATCACTGGTTGCAGTGAAATCATGACACATTATTAATTTTACACAGCCACAAAATGGACAATCTGTCCATGATTTCAACTGCAACAAGATCTGCGAACAATACTGCACAAATTCTGTGGTGTGAGTGCCCTTAGTGTTACCTGGTTTCTTCCTCTAAGCACTATGATATGTATCCTATCATAAATATCATGAAGCATTTGCAAACATTTCTGAAAAATTAAATGTAATGAAAATATGCAACTATGGCTTCTTTAGGTCAAATGTAATAAGTAAATGAATTCGATGACATCTTTGGGTCTTTAGGACCTATTATCTTTTATATGTTGAATATACGATAATAATAATATTGTAATAATAATATAGAATATAAATTAAATGAAATTATATTTGGTCGGACAAATTTGCCACAGTGGCACTAAAAGACAATTATTGACAGTGACAGACATAGAAACGCCTAATGGTACAGACCTTAAAATTCCACCAGCCGAAAGCTACAAATACCTGGATCCCTACAGCTGGACAACATAAGTATGGACATGTGAAAAATGTTGTTAGTAAGGTTGTTAACGCAGCACGGTGTATTGCCATGCATTCCCGCATTTACGCAGCGCTTTTGAGCGCTAACATAAATGCAATGAAATGCAACTCTGGATACGCATTCCAGCAAAAGCTATGGCTTTTCCTGAAATGTGTTCAGACGCCGCGTATTCCGGCATCTTTTTGCGGACACGCTTTAACTGCAAAGCACGTCTGCAAAGAAATTACCATGTCAATTCTTTGCGCCTTTTTCGGTGTGGTTTTCCAATAGGCCATATTATAAAATGGGCTCGGGAAAAGGGTGCGAGAAAAAGCGCAGCATGTGAATGCAGTAGCGCTTTTTGCGCAAAATCCGCGCAAAACAGCACCACTGCAGAAATACGCGGAAAATACGCCACGTGTGAATGCAGCCTAAGGACTAAGTCCAAAGAGAAAATTTTGAAGAGCAAATTGAATGGCAGGACCACCATCAAGGCCATAAACACCTGGGCTGTTCCTGTCAATATGCTGGATTTATGAACTGGACACAGATAGAGCTTGATGATCTGAGCAGAAAAACAAGAAAACTGGTGACAATCCACTACTCTTTGCATCCACGTAGTGATGTTGACAGAATTTACCTGCTAAGAAAAACAGGTAGCAGAGGACTTTTGTAAGTGAAGCTCACTGTAGAAGAAGAGAAACATGCACTGGCAGACTATGTGAATGATAGTGGAGTACAAGCCTTGATGGAAGTTAACAACAGCAAACTGCTTAAAGTACAACAGACAAAAAGTGAATACCATAAAAACACAGTACAAAACATAAGAGAAAACTGGCAAAAGAAAGCACTCAATAGACAATTCTAGAGAAAATTGAGGTAAAGTGGACACAGAAAGGACCTGGCTATAGCATACTGAATGAACAATGAAAAATGAAACAGAGAGCTTATTCTAGCAGTCAATACCAATGACATTAGCACAAATGCAATTAAAGCCAGATTTGAAAAATCAGCTCTAGACTGCAAATGTCAATGTACAAGAAGCAGATGAAACAATAGATCATATACTGAGCTGCTGCAAGAAGTAGCGCAGACAGATACAAGCAAAGGCATAATACAGTTTGCTCAGATGATTCACTGACTTGTGCACAATAACCATCTTCCTGTCACAAAGAAAGGGTGGGATCATAAAAACTGAAAACGTTATTGAAAGTGAAAATGCAAAACTACTTTGGACTTCAAATTCAGATGACAGAGTCTGATACTCTGGATCTTACGATTGTAAGAAAAAAGGAAGTGTGGATTGTCGATGTGCCAATACCAGGTGACAGCAGGATTGAGGAGAAGCAACTTGAAAAACTTACACGATATGAGTATTTAAAGATCGAACTGCAAAGACTCTGGCCAAGCCAGTGGAAGGTGGTCCCAGTGGTGATCGGAACACTGGGTGCTATGCCTAAAAACCTTGGCCAGCAGATGAAAACAATTGGAGTTGTAAAAATTACAATCTGTCAGCTGCAAAAGGCCGCCCTACTGAGCTCTGCATGCATCATTCGCCGATATATCACACAGTCCTGGATGCTTGGGAACTGTCCGACTAGTGATTTAATATAAAGTCCTGCATAATGATTTTATTTGAGATTTGTAACTATTGTATATGTATAATGATAATAATAAGAATATTTATTTATATAGCACCAAATATATTCCACATCCCTTTATTATTCAGATAGGACATGATCAGACAATTTGAGACAAAACAGAATAACCCCTCACTCGGAGCCAACATATTATATTCATGTACACAATATATTTTATTAACATTTACACACAATAACTTAGGGCACAAGCTCTGTTTGTGCTGCAGGTATTGGGTTAGAGAGTCATTTTTTGTTATACTACGCCTGCCAGTCACAGTAATGCCATTATCAAAGATAGATACTGCATTACTATGACTGGTAAGCAATTTTAACATGTTTTTTGACTGAAAATCAGTCAGCAACCCTGCTAGACAGCTCAATCAAATATCACGAGTAAATTCCAAAATACTCACTGAGCCCTGAGTAACCCTAATACCTTAATATCCATGCAAGTAAGGACTAGTGACGAGTCTACTCATTCATCCCTAGTCATTGACCTTTAGCTGCAGACTGAAAGTGTTGTATGGATAATACTTCACTGGAAGAGTGTCTATACAACTGCCAGGAGCTCAAAAGGCTATGTACAAATGAAATGGATTTGATGCAAAGGGTTTTGGTAAAAAATAATAGTCATTGAATAAGAGTTTCAAACGTCTTTTAAATCTTTTGGATTTAAAAGTTTGGTGCAAGGTGGTGATTATCCATTTTGCAGTCAATTATGATTATTAAGTTGAAAAATGGTGAGTTTATATAGTATAGCAGAGGAATAGTAAAACTATGCTACAAAGGTGAGGTTATGGAAGACAGTTTCATGTTATTGGTAATATACCATGACAACACTAAGCACATGAACAAGATACAAGGTAGTTATACTCTTTTAACAAGGTCTCCCACGCAAAGATTTCATATTAACACTGGAAATTTAAAATGTGGTTTTTAAATTGTTTTTAAGGAATACTCAAAAAAAGAGGATCATCACGTACCGTAAAGGCAGTGGTTGGCAAAGGGCACTTAGTGCCATAGATGAAAGACAAATCATGCTTTTTTTGCTTGAAAATCAGAAGATATCCTGCACTGCCATCAGAGAAGATTGTAAGCAACAAGGAAGCAAGGTTTACATCCTTTGCAAGTTTGGGCTGTCTATCACAAATGGAGATGATGGATTTGATCAAGATTACAGGGGTCCTCAACGTTGAGTAATACAGGCAGAAACTTATTCATCATGTAATATCTTCAAGGGAGAATCTAGCTCCAAATCAGTTAGATATTTGATTGCCTTTAAATGTATTCTGCAGCAGGATAAGGATCTCAAACATAGAGATAATGTCATTAAGGCCCCTTTCAAATAGACATTTTTGCCTGGATCCGCGGATCCGGACAAAATAAAAGCATCCGCCTAACGGCTGCACTTGCGGCCCACTTACGGCAAGCCCCATGCATTGTCTATGGGGCTTGCGGTAAGGTGCGGCAGATGCGGCAAGTGCGGCAGTTGCGGACGCGAAAAAAACTGCGGTCAGCAGCGTTTTTTTCGTGGCCGATCTGCCGCAACCGCACTTCGCACCTGCCGCACCTTACCGCAAGCCCCATAGACAATGCATGGGGCTTGCCGCAAGTCGGCCATTAGGCGGCAGATGCGGTAAACTTGCCGCATCTGCCGCATTTTGGCGACAACGCCAGTGTGAAAGCAGCCTAAGAACATCTTCAGTGTAAAGAACAAAGAGTCCTGGAAGTGATATTATGGCCCCCATAGATCCTTGATTTCCGCATTACTGAGTTTGTCTAGAATAATATTCACTAACTTACATTCATAGAGGATTTGCAGTTATGTCTCCAAGATGTTTGGAACAGCCTTCCTGCTCAGTTTTTTCACTCCCTTTTCATTTTGTTAGTAGATAAAAATAAACTTTTGTTAACTTTTCTGTTTTTGAAAGAATTCTAACTTTACATCATTTTCACATAATTTCACATACAAACTAAAACACAAAGACACACACATACACAAATACAGACAAATGCACACCCATTTTTACATACTTATTTAGATATATTTTGCCTATTTTTAAATGTTCTACATATCAATGTTTAGGTTTATTGTTTCTTTGCTATTTACTTTTCACTTCTCTCACATCTGCCAGGGTTTATGTAGCTTGGAATTTTCATTTAAGCTTTGTGTTTTTATTCTTCAAACAGGGGCGTAACTACAATGGGTGCAGAAGTGGCAATTGCACCCGGCCCTGCAGCCTTGGGGGGCCCCAGATTTCCCTTTGGTCTATAGAAAAAGATTAATACGATTAAAGATTTTCAATAATTGGGGGCCCCGTTGGAGCTTTCGCATCGGGGCCCTGGGCCTGAAGTTACGCCATTGTCTTCAAACATATACCTGTTGCTTCACACAGTACTTGCAGCTGGGTTGGATTCATCCATTTACAGCTGCAGTTGGTTACAGAATGATGTGATAATGTAAACAATACATAGTGTCAAAGAATTGTTAAGGAATAGGAAAAGGAATAGTTAAGATTTTGCATGTCTTCTTTTATTCATCTTATTTGTTGGACACATTATTGATTAGTACAGTAAAAAGATGCACTCAAATGGCTACAAAAATGATGTCAGATTGTCTAAACATTGTTAGGATATAGGCATTTAGCACTGGGAAAATGTGCCTGTGACATATGGAAACTATAATACCATAATCTATAACAATACATGAAGTAAAACCTTAAATAGGCTATGATCCTTCAGTTTTACTAACAAAAAAGCTGTATATGAAGAGACGACCTTGACCTGTATCCAATTATCACTGCAAGAATCTTGCATTTACAACCGTTTCTGGATCCCACTGATTACAATGGTATGACTGCACATATGTTTATCAGTTACCCCTGTACTTTACCAGGAACTTTTATTTTTGCATTATTTTATTTTGTTTAAAGTGCTGTCCATTTTTGGGGGTATCAAAATATTCTTTGCATCTCTTTTCTGATAGGGCTTAGTTTTTCTGTCATTGTGTAATTCTCTTATTTGTATTTTTTTTTGCAGATATTGGGTAATATCATTGGGAAAATCAACAAAGTAAAAGAAAGATATGTGCACATAGGGTTTTTCTTTGCAAGCAATAGAGGGGTCTTAGTGCGGTACCCACTCACCTTATGTGGTTGTGTGAGACACAACTACTAGTAGAGCCTAGAATAATGAAGCCAAGGCTGCAGCGTATCAACCTAAGAATTTTTGTAACCACATGTGGAAGGATCCAGAGGGGTGAACTTAGAATCACGCTGCCTGTTATGAACCCAAGAAAAGGATAATCCAAGGTGTATTAGATCATCAGTGAATTTTATTTTAGAATTGAGTTTAAAATAAAATTCACTGATGATCTCATACACCTTGGATTATGCTCTTCTTGGGTTCATAAGAGGCAGCGTGATTCTAAGTTCACCAGTCCAGATTCCTCCACACATGATTGGGAAAATATAAGAATGTTTATCTTTTTCTCAATCTTTTTTATTTTTTCATTTTTCTCAAAGGACCACTGAAATACTTTTAAAAATGTGCTGCCCTTATTGTAACAATTATATTTATATTTTGGATACTTTTTTTTCCAACAGGGGTGGGGCTAGTAAAAGCAACTTTGACATGCAATAGGCAATTATCTATTAATTTATGTATTTATTTATTTTTCAGTTATTTTTATTCATTTTGCATAAAGATCATTAAAGACCATTTCAATATTTAAAGTGTAGCTGTTACCACATTTTTGGTCTCTAAACTAAAAACACCACCTTCTGCAGAACCTATGCTGCATTCTGTGAAGGGGCATATGGCCCTGACTTCCCGTGTACACCCCATAAATAGCTTAAAAAAATGTCCTGTTCTGTTTGTAATTTGTTCGGTCCAGTCCAATGGGCTTGAGTGCAGCGGCGTTCATCCTGAGTCCTCTTCTTTTGATTGATGTGGATGATGCCTGTAGCATCATCCACATTGCTAGGGAAATCGTGAGCCTGTGATGAAACCGTGCCAATTCACGCATGCACAATTGGGTTTTAGGCTCTGCCCACAGTGGGATAAAGCACATTGCACCCGCACTATCCGGAAATACCTCTGCGCAGGCACAAGATATCCCAGAATGCATCATTAGAAGAAGAGAAGGCCATTCAACATGGAGAGGCAGGATTGACGCAAGTGCAATCAAGCCCATTGGACTGCACCAAAGAAATAGGTGCTGCTGAAGATGGTGATTTTAGTTTAGACACATAAAATATAGGTTCACTTTAAATACTTCCTATTGTATTCCCTGATGTCCATGATGAAGATAAATTGCACTCATATATCGTGTCATCTCAGTACTGTCCTTTTTTTTTTTTTTACTAATTTTTGAGGAGAAGCTTCAAAAAATATTGTAATAAAAATTGTTCTTTGCATGTGACCAAGTGACAAATACTGGGATTTTTTAAAAGGCTTGAAAATGTAACTCTTTAATGAAAATTTAAATTGCAACTTTAAAGAAATGCTGTGATATATTTTATATTATTTTTATTACATATATATACCTGTATATTTAATGAAAAAAAATATATATCTACAGTACAGACCAAAAGTTTGGACACACCTTCTCATTCAAAGAGTTTTTCTGTATTTTCATGACTTCGAAAATTGTAGATTCACACTGAAGGCATCAAAACTATGAATTAACACATGTGGAATAATATACTTACCGTATATACTCGCGTATAAGCCGAGTTTTTCAGCCCAAAATTGGGCTGAAAAGTCCCCCCCTCGGCTTATACGCGAGTCACTGTATACTGTATACAATTTTACAGTATACAGTGCCCCCCCTTGTTTAGCAATCCTGTAAAGGAAGAGATTAGTATACTTATCCCTTCGCTGTCCCGCTGCCGCTGTCCCGCCGCCGTCATCGCGCTCCTCCGTCTTCATCCAGCGTCTTCCATCTTCTTCCGGCTTCCTCCGGTGGGCGCAGGCAATGACGTCATTGTCTGCGCACCAGAGGAGGATGCCGGAAGAAGACGGAAGACACTGGATGAAGACGGAGGAGCGCGATGACGGCGGCGGGACAGCGGAGGGATAAGTATACTAATCTCTTCCTTTACAGGATTGCTACCCAAGGGGGGTCCCTGTATACTGATATGGGGGGGGCTGCTGTATATACCTCTGGGGCTGTATATACCTCTGGGGCTGCTGTATACTACCACTGGGGCTGCTGTATATACCTCTGGGGCTGTATATACCTCTGGGGCTGTATATACCTCTAGGGCTGCTGTATACTATCTAAGGGCTGCTGTATACTACCACTGGGGCTGCTGTATATACCTCTGGGGCCGTATATACCTCTGGGGCTGTATATACCTCTGGGTCTGCTGTATACTACCTAAGGGCTGCTGTATACTACCACTGGGGCTGCTGTATATACCTCTGGGGCTGCTGTATACTACAACTGGGGCTGCTGCTGTATATACCACTGGGGCTGCTGCTGTATACTACCACTGAGGCTGCTGCTGTATACTACCACTGGGGCTGCTGCTGTATACTACCACTGGGGCTGCTGTATATACCTCTGGGGCTGCTGTATACACCACTGGGGCTGCTGCTGTATATACCACTGAGGTTGCTGCTGTATACTACCACTGGGGCTGCTGCTGTATACTACCACTGGGGCTGCTGTATATACCTCTGAGGCTGCTGTATACTACCACTGGAGCTCCTGCTGTATATACCACTGGGGAGGCTGCTGTATACCACACTGCTGGGGGCTGTATACCTGTGCTGGGGTCCACCCTCGGCTTATACACGAGTCAATAGTTTTCCCAGGTTTTGGGGGCAAAAGTAGGGGGGTCGGCTTATACACGGGTCGGCTTATACACGAGTATATACGGTAACAAAAAAGTGTGAAACAACGGAAAATATGTTGTATATTCTAGTTTCTTCAAAGAAACCACTTTTTGCTTTGATTACTGCTTTGCACACTCTTGGCATTCTCTTGATGAGCTTCAAGAGGTAGTCACCAGAAATGGTTTTCACTTCACAGGTGTGACTTGTCAGGTTTAAGAAGTGGGATTTCTTGCCTTATAAATGGGGTTGGGACTATCAGTTGTGTTGTGCAGAAGTCTGGTGGATACACAGCTGATAGTCCTAGTCCTGTTAGAATTTGTATTATGGCAAGAAAAAAGCAGCTAAGTAAAGAAAAATGAGTGGCCATCATTACTTTAAGAACTGAAGGTCAGTCCGTCTGAAAAATTGGGAAAACTTTGAACGTGTCCCCAAGTGCAGTTGCAAAAACCATCAAGCGCTACAAAGAAACTGGCTCATATGAGGACCGCCCCAGGAAAGGAAGACCAAGAGTCACCTCTGCTGCAGAGGATAAGTTCATCTGAGTCACCAGCCTTAGAAATTGCAGGTTAACAGCAGCTCAGATTAGAGACCAGGTCAATGCCACACAGAGTTCAAGCAGCAGACACATCTCTACAACAACTATTAAGAGAAGACTGTGCAGCAGGCCTTCATGGAAAAATAGCTGCTAGGAAACCACTGCTAAGGACAGGCAACAAACAGAAGAGACTTGTTTTGGCTAAAGAACACAAGGAATGGGCATTAGACAAGTGGAAATCTGTGCTTTGGTCTCATGAGTCCAAATTTGAGATCTTTGGTTCCAACCACCGTGTCTTTGTGCGACGCAGAAAAGGTGAACGGATGGACTCTACATGCCTGGTTCCCACCATGAAGCATGGAGGAGGAGGTGTGATGGTGATGGGGTGCTACACCAGATGACCTGGCCTCCACAGTCACCAGACCTGAACCCAATCGAGATGGTTTGGGGTGAGCTGGACCGCAGAGTGAAGTCAAAAGGGCCAACAAGTGCTAAGCATCTCTGGGAACTCCTTCAAGACTGTTGGAAAACCATTTTCAGTGAAAACCTCTGGAAGCTCATCAAGAGAATGCCAAGAGTGTGCAAAGCAGTAATTCAAGCAAAAGGTGGCTACTTTGAAGAAACCTAGAATATAAGGCATATTTTCAGTTGTTTCACACTTTTTTGTTAAGTATATAATTCCACATGTGTTAATTCATTGTTTTGATGCCCTCAGTGTGAATCTACAATTTTCATAGTTATGAAAATACAGCAAACTCTTTGATTGAGAAGGTGTGTCCAAACCTTTGGTCTGTACTATATATATAATATCGGATGCTGATTACTAGTGATGAGAGAGTAGCAAAATATTCATAATCGCTTTACTCGTAATGAGCACTTTGTAATACTTGCATACTCGTCCGCATAGCGAGTCCAATGTTAGTCAATTAGTGATAGGCTCTCACACACATTTGGGCATAAAATGAGTCTTTCCGGGACAGGGCAGGAGAGTGGGATTTTTTGCATTTTCACTGTATCAAACACCTTACTGTGCCCTCCAGAGAGTGCCTAATATTCAATCTGCTCTCACTGGGGGCCGACTACCTTTGTGTACTGAAGAGAGCTGGCAATATGTGTCAGATCGATCACTATGGACACATCACTCTTGAGCACCAGCATTACTTGCCGAGCAATGAGTATCGTAAATATCGTACTATTCGTGCGAGTAACAAATAATAATGATTACACTCGCTCATCACTACTGATAATGATCAACACACGATAAATAAATGTGAAATGTTTTCATCCTTTTTCATAAGCATTTTTTAGTACACTGTATGAGGTCTGGAGGAACAGCTATTCCCCTTGTGGAGACTTTTCTGCCAGCTGGCAGTAAGGAGACTTAAAGCCACAATGCTCCTCTGGGAAATTGCATATGCAAATTATCACTTGCGTGAGGAAGTGAAAAACTCTAATCTCACCTAATAAAGGTAGAAAACCCAAAAGTCATAATTGACTTTTTAACAAGCATTTTGCTATGACTCAGAATTTGTGGCAGATCAGAATCCCAAACTGCAGACACTGCGTTTTAGGGTGATTGCCTCTCATCAGTGCATTGTGTGGGAATTTTGATTTGGCTGTATGAGAGGCTAAGATGAGGTCTGGGGGAACAGCTATTCTCCTTGTGGAGACTTTTCTGCCAGCTGGCAGAGAGGAGACCTAAAGCCACAATGCTCCTCTGGGAAATTGCATATGCTAATTGTCACTTCAAGGGACTCTGTCAGGTCATTTTTTAGTATGATACTAATATTACCCCTGAATTCGGCCTGAGCAGACCTTTTAAAAACATGTAAAATCATTATTGTACCGTTTGCAGTTTCCATATTATCAGAATTGTCAGAACCTGCAGTGAGCTCCTGGATTAGTCCTCTCCATTATAACCAAACAGGATTAGTCCTGGCTGTATAAACTGTCACGTAATTATGCACTCCCTCTCAGCAGCTCTCTCCTCCCTTTGCTAACAGTGCAGTGTCAGGTTTTAGTAGCTTCTGTTCTGATGAGGACAAGGAGAGATAGCTATTACAGATCTGCCCTATCTAGACTCCATCTGTTTTTGTAAGCAGGCATCCTGCTGTGACAGTGCTGAGTAGCCCCTGTGACCCCCTGGGACTGTCCAGAAGCAGAGTACCATGTGGAATGGTGACCTTCATCCCGGGAAGCATTTAAAAAGCTGCTCTAGTCTTTTGACTCTCATTAAAGAGTCGACTTCCCTGAAAAAGACTTATTGCTAGGTCACTAACCCGTCCTATAGTTGGATAGGAAGTGATCCAATTCTATAGTGGCCGCGCTCCCCGTGGTAATGATTTTAAGAACTTCTTGTCCACAAAAAATTTTATTCCTCAAAACATGCGAGAATATAAAAAACGTATACAACGCGTTTCGGTGGAGACAACCGCCTTCCTCAGGTATCTACTAGATACCTGAGGAAGGCGGTTGTCTCCGCCAAAACGCGTTGTATCCGTTTTACTTCTTGTCCACAAAAAATTTTATTCCTCAAAACATGCGAGAATATAAAAAACGGATACAACGCGTTTCGGTGGAGACAACCGCCTTCCTCAGGTATCTAGTAGATACCTGAGGAAGGCGGTTGTCTCCACCGAAACGCGTTGTATCCGTTTTTTATATTCTCGCATGTTTTGAGGAATAAAATTTTTTGTGGACAAGAAGTTCTTAAAATCATTACCACGGGGAGCGCGGCCACTATAGAATTGGATCACTTCCTATTGAACCTTTATGCCTGTGGGAATCCGTGGCAGGACCCAATACAGGATCAATTCAAGGCGAGCAGCAGACCCGGATAAATATCCAAAGCGTGAGGAGGCTTTGGAAAAACCATATGCTTGAAGTTTTATGGCAAGAGGTGAGTGCATAAAACTTCATTAAAAGGGCACCAGAGAGTTACATTGATAACGCGCTGAGATTGGCGCCGCATGTTTGTTTTTTATATATACCCTACAGGGAATCACCTTACCGTCCTATAGTTGGCATGAGCTCTGGAGAAGGACTTTTTTCAGTTGTTGTTATTGAATTCTTAGAAGAATGAGGCCTGTTTTTTGTTAGTTTTATCTTTCATCTTCCCAATTTAGTGCCAGTTGCGCTTCCCCTGCTGGATTAGCTGTACTGCATCCTTTGGGCTTTTTTCAAGAGTTGCTACAGTAAAGTTTTTTTAGTTCACTCCTTGTGTTCTGGACTGTTTTTTTGAAGAGATAGATACTGGCGACCAAGCTTCAGGCCTCTGTCCTAATACAGTGAGGTATGGAAATGCAAGACACTACACATACTTCAGTGGAACAGAGCTGGCTAAGTTCAGTCCTCAAGGGCCGCAAACACTCCATGTTTTCAGGATGCACTTAGCAGTGCACAAGGTGCTTTAATCATCCCCTCTTGCAATGCTAAGGAAATTCTTAAAACTTGCAATGTTTTCAGACTTTGAGGACTGTAGTTGGCCGCCTCTGCCCTAGAAGTCTCTATGGAGATAGCCAGGGGGCAAGAGGAATCATCGAGCCCTTTTACCACAACTGTGACTCACCCTGGGCCCTCTAAAGCCCTGTGCCCACTTTTTTTCCATAGGGAGCTGGGACATATGATTGATTTCTTGCTTGTACAACACTTAGCATGTAAACTGCAAAACCCAGAATGACAAGCCATAAGGTTATATAGATTGAAAAAGTAGCATTTGTGAGCAAATGATCAAATTTTCAAGCATCATGATTTAATCTGTTGCAAGTAGCATAGGCATAAAGGCCAGATAGAAAGCAAACATTTTTAGTCTCACAAAATCTCAACTATCAGATCAAGTTTTATGGGATTATTGTGAGATGTCTATTTTTCATCGATATGCAAGTTATAGAGTCATTGCAAACTACACAAACATAATCCTTGTAGAGAGACCTTGATTTATGACAACAATCATAGGCCACATGTCAGCATTGTACAATGTTTCATGTCCCAGCATTTGGTAGAACAACTATGAACTGCAAAGAAAGCAAGAGGTGCAAGGAAGTGTTAGATAAGGAGAACAGAGTGTAGTTGTCCATCTTCATTTGCTGTGCAGAATTGATATCACATGACAAGCCTAAAGGGAACCTGTCAGGTCCCTTATGCCCTACAACCTAGGAGCAGTAACATTTGTGCACCAAAATGTCTTGCCTAACCAACCCAATCTAATGTTATTTGTTAATAACAATTTTTATAAATGCGTTTATAACCTGAACTTTACCTATGCTAATTATGCGCCTTTGACTAGTCAAAAGGGTGTTGTTTCTCAAGACTAGTTGGCATTTTTCCATACCACACCTCTGTGGGTGTGATAGCATGATTTCCAAGAGCTGGAGTCATAGCGACTCCTGGAAATATTGCGCATGCTTGTTGTTCATTTTGGCAGCTTTGCTGCACCTCTGAAGCTGGGTGTACGCATCCCAGCTTCAGAGAGGTGTGCTGGATATGATCGTAAGAATTGGATCTGCACTTCCGATCATGCGTAGTGCTCCTCTCTGAAACTGGGTGTACACATCATGGCTTCAGAGTGGAGCACTGCACATAATCGAGAGTGCAGAAGCTACTCTTCTGATAATGCCCAGTGCACCTCTCTGAAGAAAGGCACTAACACTGCCCTAAGGGGCCAACTAGTCTGGGGAAACAAGGCCCCTTTGATTAGTCAATGGACTCATTTCCATAGGCAAACTGCACTTTATAAACATTGATTTTAACAAATATCATTAGGTAGGGCTGGTTAGGTAGGGAATTTTGATGCACACATGTGATTGCTGCTAGGTTGGAGGGCATAAAGGACCAGTCAGGTTACCATTAAGGCATCAACCAGTGTCTACAAAAACCATCATAAGGCATTTGTGCACTATTGACCTACAAGCCTAACACCAAATCCATATTCTCAAAAGCTATCATGGTGCAGGGCAAGAGGCAATTGAGACTGGAATTAAAAGTCTATCTTTCGCAGCAATGGTTATCCCTTTTAACTTAGATGCAAAAATAGCTGTAGATTGGTCAGACGACTCCTTGATCTATGTCATGAAAATCTCCATGTAAAATTATCACATCCGCCTGAATCCATGATTATGGTGTGAGATAAAATAGTGTACAGTTTCCAGACCTGTCTAGTTAAAATATCAGCTGTATGTTACATTCATTTGGTTGTGAAACCAGTGGCATGGCCATTTCTTCATGGTGTCCCAGGTATCATTTTTCAACATAACACCACACTGCATGTATGTTGCTCATTCCACCATGAACCATAAATGTGCTACTATAGACTGTAGGATCTCTATTACTGTCTCCCATCGAGCACATCCGTAACAAATGCAAAAGGAGGCTGCCAGCAACCATTCTTGATGATTTGTGCACTGAAGTGCATTCAGTGTGGCAAAACATTCCTCAGACAGCTATTAATAAATGCATTACTACCATGCCAAGCCATGTAAGTTTCTGTATTTTTATTATTATTATTATTATTATTATTATTATTTATATAGACCCATTAATTTCCATGGTGCTGTACATGAGAAAGGGTAACATACAAAATTATATATATCTAATCAGAGTAAACAATAACAATGACAGACTGGTACAGACAGGAGAGGACCCTGTCCTTGCTGACTTAAATTCTATGGGATAATGGGGAAGAGACAGAAGGTCAAGGGTGTGGCAGCTCTGGTGATGATGAGGCTTCAGCTCTGGTGGTGGTGAGACGGCAGCTCTGATGGTGGTGAGGCGGCAGAATGGTCATTGCAGGCTTTAAGCTTTCCTGATGAGATGGGTTTTCAGGTTCTGTCTGAAAGATCCGAGTGTAGTGGATATTTATATGTGTTGGAGCACAGAATTCCAGAGGATGGGGGGTACTCAGGAAAAGTCTTGGGGGCGGATATGTGAGGAATGAATACGTGTGGAGGAAAGGAGGAGGTCTTGAGAGGATTGAAGATTATGTGAGGGAAGATATTGAGAGATTAGTTTAGAAATATAGGGAGGGGACAGGTTGTGGACGGCTTTGTAGGTCAGTGTTAGAAGTTTGAACTGGATTCATTGGGGAATTGGGAGCCAGTGGAGGAATTGGCAGAGGGGAGAAAGAGGGAAGTAGTGAGGAGAGAGGTGGATTATTCGGGCAACAGAGTTGAGGACAAATTTGAGTGGTGCAAGAGAGTTAGCAGGGAGCCCACAAAGGAGAATGTTGCAGTAATCAAGGCGGGCGATGATGAGGGCATTTACATGCATTTTAGTAGATTGAGGATTGAAATAAAGATGGATCCTGGAAATATTTTTGAGTTGAAGGCGACAGGAGGTGGTGAGAGTTTTGATGTGCGATTTGAAGGACAGGGCAGAGTCGAGAGTTACTCCAAGGCAGCGAATTTCAGGTGCAGGAGAGAGCATGATGCCATTTACCATAACAGATAGATCAGGTAGGGAAGATACAAGAGGTGGAGGAAAGATGATGAGTTTGGTTTTGTCTACATTGTGTTTTAGGAAGTGAGGGAGAAGAAGGAGGATATGGCTGACAGACACTCCGGGATTCTGGCCAGCAGAGAGGTACCATCTGGGCCAGAGAGGTAGATCTGAGTGTCATCAGCATATAGGAAGTGCTAGAAGCCATGGGACTTCAAGGGTTGTCCTAGGCCAAGGTTATAGATGGAGAAAAGTAGAGGCCCCAGGACAGTGCCTTGTGGGACTCCAAGAGAAAGAGGGCAGGATGAGGAGGTAGTGTGGGAGTGGGAAATGCTAAATGTGCAGTTGGAAAGGTATGAGGTGATCCAGGATAGGGCAAGGTCTTTGCTGCCAAGAGAACAGAGAATCTGTGGAAGTGGGAAAAGCTAAATGTGTGGTTGGAAAGGTTTGAGGCGATCCAGGATAGGACACGGTCTTTGCTGCCAAGAGAAAAGAGAATCTGTAGCAGAAGGCAGTGGTCAACTGTGTAGAAGGCAGAGGACAGGTCTAGAAGGAGGAGGATGGAGAAAACCTGCTGGCTTTAGCAGTGAGTAAGTCATTAGTAATTTTGGTCACTTTCGATGGAGTGGTGGGGGCAGAAGCCAGATTAGAGGTTGTCAAGGAGAGAGTTTGTCAAGAGGTAGGAGGAAAGTTGAGCATGAACATGCTGCTCAAGGAGCTTGGAAGCAAACGTGAGCAGCAACATGGGGTGATAGCTGGGCATGGAAGTTGGGTCAAGGTTTGGCTTTTTGAGGATGGTGTGATGGAGGTATCTTTGTAGGGAGAGGGGAAGGTACCAGAAGATAGTGATAGGTTGAAGAAATGGGTTAAGGGTGGATGAGCGTGTTAGTAAGGTTGGGGAGCAGGTGGGAAGGGATGGGGTCAAGTGCATAAGTGGTGAGGTGTGATTTGGAGTGGAGATGAGTGAGCTCTCCTTCAGTCATGTTGTAAAGGGGGGTTATGAGGGAAGGGCAGAAGTATGGTATTTGGAGGGGTTGGGGTGGTGGGGCAGTAAACGTTTGCCTTGTCTGGTTGATCTTATTTTTGAAGTATGTGGTGAAGTCCTCGGTAGAGATAAGGAAAGTCGGAGGGGGTAGTGGTGGGTGGAGGAGAGAGTTAAATGTGCTGAACAGTTGTTTGGGGTTGTAGAATAAGGAAGATACAAGGTTTGTGAAGTAAGTCTGTTCAGCAGAGGTGAGGGCTGATTTGAAGGCAAGTGTAGCTTGTTTGAAAGCAGTGAAGTCATCTGGCAGGTGTGTTTTCTTCCAGCACCGCTCCGCGACCCTGGATGCTTGTCGAAGTTTTTGGTAAGATTGTTGTGCCAGGGTTGCCTATTGATTTGTTGTACTTTGCCATGCACGAGAGGGGCGACTGAGTCTATGGCTGATGTGAGAGTGGCATTATAGGAAACGGTGGCACTGTCCGTGTCGTGGAGTGAACATATGGAAGACAGAGGTAGAAGAGCATCAGAGAGTCTGTGGATATCTAGATGTGCGAGGTTTCTGCGAGGATGTGCTAGTGGCTAGCCATGGGGGCAGTCGAGGAGGACAAAGATGAGAAAGTGAGTAGATGGTGGTCAGATAGGGGGAGAGGGGAGGTTGTGAGATTAGATAGGCAACAGAGGTGAGTGAAGATGAGGTCTAGTGTATGTCCGTCTGTGTGACAGGAGCTTAGAGGCTGCTAGCTGGGGGGTGTCAATAGGGATATTGAAGTCACCCATTATGATGGTAGGAATGTCAGCAGAAAGAAAGTGAAGAAGCCAGGTGGAGAATTGGTCAATGAAGGCAGTGGCTGTGCCCGGTGGTCGATATATGACAGCCATTTGGAGATTAGAGAAAAAGTAGATATGGACAGAGTGAACTTCAAAAGAGGGGAGGATAAGGGAGGGTGGGGTGGATTGGGTTGAAAGAGCAGTTTGTAGAAAGAAGGAGATCCCCTCCTCCGCCATGTCTGTTGCCAGTGCAAGAAGTGTGGGTACAGTGGAGGCCACCATAGCTAAGTGCAGCAGGGAAGACAGTATCAGGGGGTCAGTCATGTCTTAGTTAGGGCCAGGAAGGAGAGGTTGCGGGAGGTAAAGAGGTCGTGGATCACATGGAGCTTGTTGCAGACAGAGCGTGCATTCCAGAGTGTTCCAGAGAGAGGAAGAAGAGGGGTGGGGGTAAAGGGGTGCATGTTTTTCGTGTGAGGGATTGAGGTAGTTTATCTTAGTTTGAGGAAGATAGGGGTGAGGATTAGTGGGACTTTTGAGGCGGGGGGCCAGGATATGTCACCAGCAGTGAGAAGAAGCAGAGAAAGGAAAAGCAGGTGGGTGAAGAAGAGTGACCAGCTTGTATTATATTTTAGTAGGAGAGGTCTGAGGTTAAGGAGTAGGTCTGCAGATGAGTTGAGGTGGGGAGTAGTTATTTGGTTCGATGGTGGAGGGTTTTGAGGATAGCGAAGAACACTGTGGATTAGTGGAGCAAAATGGTGAGGGCAAATGTGAGCATGGTGAAAGAGCATGGTGTGAAAAGAAAGGCAAGTAAAATTCATTTCAAATCAAGGCTTTGAATATATCAATATATTTTGAAAATTTTGTTATAATTTGTTAGAATTTGCAAACTATTAACATATATATTGGTCCCGTTACATAATTCCATGACTTTTCCTTTTTGTTGTTGCTGTTTCACGGTTGAGAAGTGTATATACAGCACTGTATAAGAAACGCCGTTAAAGTATCAGTCTGAATAGTTAAAGAACATTGAATACCTTCCAGCACAGATCACACCACAGCATGTGTGAGGTCTGGATTTTGTTCATTAACACAATGTATTCGGATATAGAGCAAGATCTTTCTGTTTTTGCAGGTGTTTTAGGTGGTATGGCCGTTGTTCCGTGCTTTAATTGTGAATTTTGGCACAAGTTTGTGAGGTTTGTTAAACCTTTCATGGCATCTCAGACAAGATCCAATTCCAGTGGGTAAAAGTAAAAAGAAAATATAGAAGAACTACTATGATAACTTGTTAAACTAAATTAAATATAAAAAGGAATTGTTTGGACTCTAGATTTGCTTTCTTTAGTTAAGCATCACTAAAGCCGCTTATTAAAAAAGATAAACATGCTCTCATCAAGATGAGAAGATTTTGTGGCCATTGGATACAAGTATAAATATGTATGTCTACTTAACCAACAATGAGCTAGAATGTGGTTTTACATACTTGGTCTCAGGCCATAACCTCTGAACCATTCAGCACAGTCATGTATTTAAAGAGAGCTGAACCCTACAAAGATAATATCATTTCAGATTTTTTTCCCTTCTAGCCAGAGTCTTTCCAGGAATTGCTTATTACATTTAAAAGCACATCAAGGTATAAAGAGACTAAAAAGTCAATTATGAAATGTTTTCCTTTTTTTCAATATAAACAGGTTGGGTATCACAAAAAAGAAAGGAGAAGAGAGAGAACATATTATGATAGAAGTTGGAAATAAGGATTGATTTGATGAAAATAGGTGTGTTTAAGAACAGCAGCAAAGAAAGAGTTGGAAATCAATCAGATGAAAAGAAGTGTTTCAGCGTTGATGCCACAATTTTCTTACATGCTTTTAAGTTGCATTAATTAAAGATAAGGAACATTACATGAATGGTAAAATTTATGAATGGCATCAGTAAGGATTTGCGTTTGTGTCTGCATGCAGAGGGCATGTCTCAGCTGTCTCTGGGGGCGGCCGGGAGGAGGAGATCAGCGGCAGAGATCTCCTCCTCCCGGCCCAGCTGATCTCCTGCCGGTGTCAGCGGGGAGAAACAGCTGAACTGACAGCTGTTTAAATCTCCGCGCTGACACCGAATAGGGTGATATCAGTACAGGAGATATGAAACAGCTGATCGCTGCTTCAAATCTCCCGCGCCGACATCACCTATTCGGTGTCAGCGCAGGAAATTTAAACAGCTGTAAGATCAGCTGTTTTTCCCTGCTGACATCGGCGGGAGATCAGCTGTGGCTCTCCATGATCTCCCGGTGGCCGCCGTGATCGCCGGCGGCCACTAGGAGAGATTTCAATGAAATCCGCAGCATTCTCCTGCGGTGTCATGCGGAGGACACTGCGGATCCATTGAGATCCGATCCATGCATTTTTTGTGCGCTTGCAGATAAAACAAGCACCCACGAATGCACAAAAAATGCTGCATGTGGCGTTTGGAGTGCGTTCGGATGGCGCATAAATTATGCGCCTCCGAACGCAAATGCGGCCAAATGCAGCCATACGCAGGCACATGCATTCCCATGTTAAACATAGGAATGCATGTGCACAAGCGTTTGGCTGCATTTGGTGCGCTGCGCTCCAAACACAAGTGTGAAGGCAGCCTAACTATCATTTTAAATCCAACAGCCAAAGGCCAAAAAAATCTCCTTTTAACCTATCCAAAATAAATGTAACTTTTGACTGCAAAATTGAAAATATAAGTAACAAGTGCAGATCATAGGTTAAAGTGCACATTAAAATCACACTCTGAAGCCCCCGAAGAAGCCTGTGAGGGTGCAACAAGGCTCTTTTTCTATATTAAAGCCTTCCCACCATGGCCAATATCTATTTTTGCATTTTTTTCTACTTTTTTTCCAAGATTTATAACTTTATTATTTTTCTGTCCAGATAGAAATACAACTTGTTTTTGTGAGACGAGTTATACTTTCGAATGACACCATTCATTTTTCCACATAGTGTACAGGAAAATATTAAAAGAAAATTCCTAGTGCATTGAAATTGTGAAAAAAAATGCAATTGTGACGTTGTTTGGGCACTGTTTTTTGGGCATATATTATATGGTAAAAAGGACAAGGTCGTTTGAATCTACTGATCATTAATAGTAATCAGCGGACCCATGTATATTTAAGTTTGCTGCCTTCGGACAAACTTTTAAAACAATTCAGTTCGGGAACTGGACTTGACCCTAAACTCCAAACCCCATAAAAATCAATAGGGTTCAAAACTTCTGTGCTGAAAAATGGCTGTTAAATGGTCATAATAAGACCTAAGAAGCCAAAAGGGGCTAAGGCCGGCTTCACACTGCGTGTGTGATCCGATCCGTGGCTGTCCGCTTGAGGCAGACAGCCGCGGACCGGATCAGCACACAGGACTGGGGGGCTATTATGCCCTCCGATCCTGTGTGCAGCGCACGCAGTTCCAACTGCTGATAGGTGAGGACCGCGGGCGCCGCGGTCCTGACCTGTCAGCAGCTGCAGCTGTGCGCGCTGCACACAGGATCGGAGGCATAATAGCCCCCAGTCCTGTGTGCTGATCCGGTCCGCAGCTGTCTGCCTCAAGCTTACAGAAACGGATTGGATCACACATGCAGTGTGAAGCCGGCCTAAGAGGAAAACAATTGCCCTGGAAACAAGTGTGGATAGGCAAATAATGTAAGGTGGTTCTGTCACCATAGCAATAATGGTTACATAGCAAGTAAATGCATAAACTAAAAATTTTAATAGTGACCCCAGAGAGACGGATTTTAATAAAATAAAAAAATTAATAAAATAAATTTTAATGAAAGCCCCCTTACAGAGCCTGTTTTCACAGTTGACCTACACACACAAGATTGGCATAGTTTAACCACAGAACACAAATTTTAAATATAGGTCCCAACAGGACCTGTTTCCACAGTTGACCCACATAGACAAGATTGGCAAAGTTCACCTGCAGAGTATAAATGAAATAAAAGCTCCCAAGGAAACCAGTTTCCACAGTTGACCCACAGTTGCCAAGATTAACAGAGTTTACCAACAAAGCAACAATTAAAAAAATAGGCCCCTTGCAGAGCCTGTTTTTACTGTCCCTCCTACAGAGCCTAAATTTCAGCTCCAGCAGCTATACAATAGCAGTTGCAGTTAAAAAACTGTTCATTAAATTTGGAATTGAGCTACGAGGCTCAGAAGACGTCCCCGCCAATTTGCTGTTGGGGACCTCCCCGATACTGTTGACTAAGTGTTCCAGGAACCTGAAGCATTAGTTTTGAATAAAATTATTGTTCAAAGCAGGCATCCTCACCTAAATACAACAGCTAAGAATAATAGAATAAGAAGTTATTTCAATCTTGTTTATTGGCGGTAATGGGACCATGATTAAGAAGAGAAACCAGTTAAAACAAAGTAAAGGAACCATAACTACATAAAGCAGACCAATCACTTAGTAAGTTCAGATAAGTGTGAACATGCACTCTTCCACCATGTTGTTGCCTCATGCTAATTTTGTGTGTATCAGACGGTGGTGCTGAATTTGGAAGCATGCTGAGGAACGTTCTGTGGCCTGCATTCACCAGAGTAAGGAGTTTATGTATGGCATGTAGCAGGCACAGATCGACCATTCTTGCAGCAGCTATGCCACCACCACTAACACAAGCAGCACAGCCACATCTCCTATTTGATGCTTTCTAAATTCTTTGTTCCCTCTAAAACGTGCAGCATATTACACAGCCTGTATGCAGAGAGAGTGCCCAGTACATTATTTTACTGCCTGTTTTTGCTGTCCCCCACTGAACCAAATTTTAACTCTAGTAGCATACCTTACATCTTTCCCTCTTGAGCCGCGGAGTATCCGTTTGCCCAAATTCCCCACTGAATGTGTTCTCACTCTATTTGGATCTGAATTTGTTTTTAAGTAAAATTACATTACATCGTCACTTCTTGTTGGAAGAAAAAAGAAAACTAAAATCTATTCCTGACCCTCTATTGATCACTAGTGGGACAACAGATAATGTCGGTACTGGAAAGGATACATTCCTATATATACCAGTACAGGGTAAATCCAACTTTTACACTTTACAACACAAGATCTCCTATCTTGAAAACTTCAATTAGTTGGTTTTAAAAGACTTCTGGACATTTGAACATCAAAAAAGAAAGGGCAATCTGAGTTATATGAAGAGGCAGGCTCTTGAATCACTTCGGAGTAACAAACATTATTTTTAAGGGGGCGAGAATGGAGGGTATATTCATAATGAAAAGGAAATGGTATATTCAGGGAGGAAAAGAATAGTTAATGATCGGTGACTATTATGAGAGGTTGGGCAATGATCCCTCAATACAAATAGTTTTGAAGTATAAAAAACTAGTAAAAGAAGCTTATCACAAGGGCATTATTAACAAGAAGGAAAGAAAAAAAAAAATATCCAATCCTTTCAGACTTCTTATTTTTAATTTTTACCAAAAATCTAAAAGGCTAGGGTCACATTAGCATTAAAGGTGGTTGCGTTAAAAACATAGGTTTTGCAGCCTTAACGCAGTGCTATCACAATGGTAGCGCTGCGTTAATGTTGCCAATGTTACCCTATGGTGACACGGCCTCTAGCGCAGCTCAAACGCCGGCATCTGAATGCCGGTGTTTGAAATCTTGCGCTTTTTCCTAACACAAGAAAAGACGCAGTTGAAAGCGTCTTTTCTCGCTTTAGAAAAAAGCGGGAGATTTCCCTCAGATGCCGGCATTTGAGCCATGATAGGGGCTGCGTCACCATAGTGAACAATTGGCAGCGTTAAAGCGGCGCTACCATGGCATTAAGGCTGCCAAAACCTATGTTTTTAAAGCAACCCCCATGTAACGTTAATCTGACCCTAGCCTAAGGATGTAAAAAATTCCCCTGGTCACCCCATTATTTCAGATGTTAGGTCCTTCACAGTAAACTTGTCACACTACATCGATTTGTTCCTGTAAAAATATGTTCTTACCTTAGATTCACATTTAAGAAACTCATCCTATTTGATCAATTTATTTCAGAAATTATCCCCCTTGACTAATTGTCTTTTGTCACACTTGATGTCAACTCATTATACTCAAACATTGCTCACGAGTTCGGTCTGTGAGCTGTGGACTACTATTTGTCAAGAGATGAATCCATGCATGGCAAACAGAAAAAAATAATCTTGAATGGCATATCATTCATTCTGGAAAGCTATGTGTTTTCATTCGAAAGCATAACATTTTGCCAGGTCAAGGGCCACATTTTACCCCGAGCTATGCCAATTTGTTCATGGGCCTTTTTGAACACGTCCACATTGCACAATACCACTCTGCATCTCATCATATTGTGATATAACATTGTTTTATTGACAAACTTTTCTTTATATAGAGGGGCACTAAGGAAGAAGCCCATAAATTTGTAACTGATCTTAACTCCAATTCTTGGGGGTTATCCTTCACGTCCACTATGGCGGACCAAGCCATTTGATTTCTGGACCTCTCCATTTGGATAGATGACACCGGGAGGGTGTCCATAACCTTGCACTTCAAACAGGTTGATGTAAATAGTTACCTGAGGTTTGATAGTGGACACCGTCCTGGAGGATCATCAATATCCCCTATGGTCAGTATTGGAGGGTCAGGAAGAATTGTAGCCATGACCATGAATTTCTCTTGAAATATAAAATAATGAAGAAGAGATTTATTGTGAAGGGATACCCAAAGAAATTGTTGCAAGATGCCTTTAACAAGACTAAAACTTTGACACAGGCAGATTGCATCAGTAGGATTGGTTCTGCCTCCAACTGTAAAGAACAAAATGGTGATTTGGCAAAAATAAGCCTGATCACAACATTTAGTCACTAGAGATGAGCGATGTTCGATTCGAATAGTTCGCCAATCTCAAATTCGAGTTGATTTTGGCCCTATTCGAGTCATTCGCCGAATTCGAACAATTTGGTTCAAATTCGGCGAATTTCGAACATGTTCGATTTTGGTTCGAAAATGCGGCAGATGCGGTCAGAAAACCGCATCTGCCGCATTTTCAGCCAAAATAAACATTCCCTAAAAGAAAGAAAGTGTTAAAAATAAAGAAATAATCAATGCTCACCTGTCCGCGGTCCACCGAAGCCTCCGGCAAGGTCCTGTGGCTTCTAGGACCTGTGGTGACGTCATGTTCTCGCGGGAACTCCGGTCACATGACCGGAGTTCCGCGAGAACATGACGTCACCACAGGTCCTAGAAGCACAGGACCTTGCCGGAAAGCTTAAAATAGATATTTTTATGTTTCGGACCCTTTCTTTAAGGAAAAGAAAGTGTCCAAAACATAAAAATATCTATTTTAAGCTTTCCGGCAAGGTCCTGTGCTTATAGGACCTGTGGTGACGTCATGTTCTCGCGGAACTCCGGTCATGTGACCGGAGTTCCCGCGAGAACATGACGTCACCACATGTCCTAGAAGCCACAGGACCTTGCCGGAGGCTTCGGTGGACCGCGGACAGGTGAGCATTGATTATTTTTTTATTTTTAACACTTTCTTTCACTTTTTTTCACTTCCACAATGTATGTATATACATTGTGGAAGTGAAAAAGCCCCACAAGCCCGGTTTGTTCGTTTTCCGGGGCGTTCGACGGTGTTCGTCGAGCATTCGACGAACATTCGTCGAACACCCCGTCGATTCGACGAATCGAATCGAATTCGAACACCGGGGTGGTGGCTCATCTCTATTAGTCAGTCTCGAACAATGCTACAGAAGCTGATGAACAAATATTGATTCATCCTGACGAATGATACAATTTTGTCTCAATGCCTGCCCAAAAAACCTATGATTATCTATAAACGGAGTCTCAATCTCCAGAATATGATAGCCTCTAGTAATATTTCTCAAAGTCTTGAATCACCTGGTGGACCATCAACATTGAAGCTCGCAGAACATCAGGAATGGATACCAAGTACATAGTGTTTTAAAGCATTTTTTATTGAAACATTTGAAAGACCTGGGTCAAATTAAATTGATCATTATTGATTGTATTGCTGATACTGTATCCGCTAGGTATAGCAAGTTAGTTAATAGAGAAAATTACTGGATATATAAGTTGGGTACGTGATCCCCTGAGGTGTTAAATTTAACCTTGGAAAATGTGATCAGTTAAGCCTATACTTTATGGATTATGGTTTCATTATATACATCAGAGGTCCCCAACTCCAGGCCTCAAGGCCCACCAACAGTGCAGGTTTTCAGGATCTCCTTAGTATTGCACAGGGGTTGGAATCATGACCTGTGCAGATGATCACATTAGCACCTGTGCAATACTAAGGAAATCCTGAAAACCTGCACTGTTGGCGGCCTTGAGGCCTGGAGTTGGGGACCTCTGATATACATGGTACCCATTGATGATTCTCGCTCCTAATGTTTTAATTTTTTCCAGTGTTGTTTTTATCCACATTATAGATATTAGGGTTGCTCTTAATCCAATTTTATTCTTTTTATTCAGATTTTTATCTGTTTTTGACTCTGTATGAGCAATTGTATGTTTTTATTCTTAGTTAACAACATTATTTTTATAAGGGGTTCATTATTTGTTAGTTAGGGGTTAATGGATTGTGATAGGAATGTTTCCTGTTCCTGTTTCCTGTTAAGCACTATAAATACTCCCCGTATGCAATACCTTCTATCACCTGATCATGGCAGCATACCGCTGCCAAAACCCGTTGTAAAGTTAGCACCTAAATAAAGGTCTGTATGCCTAGGGTCACACTTGAGCCTTGGGTCCGTTAAAACCATCAGTTTTTTAAAGTTGAAAATGTTGAAAAACTGATCCGTTAACGGATACATAGGCTCCCATGCAAAAAAACGCAGTGTCAAAAGTGCACTGAAAAAACGCTATGCGTTTTTGAAACTGCATCAAAAAACGCTGCTAGCAGCGTTTTTGGGTGCAGTAAAAATATGCATGCGTTTTTTTAACATGGGGCCCTATGGGAAACGCATCCGTTAATGCATGGTACATGTAGGTAGCATGCGTTATTGCATAGCATATTTTAGAGGCAAAAATGTCATTTTCCAAAACGGAATCAGGTTTTGGAATTGGAAAAAAATATACTCCCAAGTGTAAACCTAGCCTATTTAAAATGCAATTCTCTATCGGCTCTGATTTGCCTAGCGTTCTGCTGACCGCACTATTTCTTCATACTTTGTTTAATATCCCTCTATGAGGGTTGTGGCTGGAGCAGCACGAACTTCCAGAGTAGAGAGCTGCAAGGACCTTTAGTGATGTCCCATCCGGACACATGATCATCTGGAATCAACGCTTCACACACCCACGGTTCAAGTTGACATCCACGTAGGCTCTCTCCGGTGTTTTGCAGGGGTGCACAACCCGGTCAGGTTAGTTCCATCTAGTTAAAACTACATGACTGGACCACCAGTTTTAACCCTATGAGCACCTCACTGTTCTATTTTGTCAAGTTAAGCAGCACACTACGTCACACATGTCCCCACAGCCAATAATGACAGTTTTCCCACAGAGTACCAATTTTTCAAAAGGTCTTTACATAGCCTATATTCGCAGTTGACTCACACAGCCAATATTGGCAAAGTTCACTTGCAGAGCAACAATTTTAAACATAGGTCCCTACAGAACTGTTCCTGTTAAAACAGTTGACCCACAGAGACAAGGTTGTCAGAGTTTACCAACAGACCAACAATTTTCATAAAGAACCTTACAGAGCCTATTTACACTGTTGACTCACGCAGCCAAAATTGGCAAAGTTCACCCACAGAGCAACAATTTTCATACAATGTCAACAATTTGTGATGAACTCCCCCTGCCGTGCTAAACAAACATTCAGACAGTACACTTGCTGCAGGGGACGTCAGCACCTTCAAGATGTAAAAGGAAGCCATTTTACATATTACAGATAAATACATATGTTGTAAGATTAAGGCCTAGTGATGAGCGAGTACTGTAATATTCGTAATCGCTATACTTGTAATGAGTACTTTGTAATTATCGAATATTTGTTCTGAACAGCAAGTACAATGCAACTCAATGGGAAACAAGAGTAATTTTCTGCTGGACCCTTTCAAAGAGGTCTGGGAGGGCTGTAAAAAGGCAGAGATGGATGAGATTGTGCTCAAAATGCATGGGAACAGTAGGCAGATATGATGTACACTGTTTGCATATTGCTCTGCAATACAGCTGTGACAGAACCTACTGAAGATAGATAGATAGATAGATAGATAGATAGATGAAACAACAGGTAGATTGAGTTTACCAGACTCCTGCAGCTGCTCCTGGGTCAGCTCAGTCTCCCGCACTCCTGCTGAATCACTTCCAGGTTAGCTCAGTCTCCCACTGAATTACTTCTGGGGTCACCCATTAAGCTACTTGCATATTCACTGCACTGTCAGGCAAACAGCCAATCACAACTGCTCACACTCTGTTAGAGCCTCCGTGATTGACTGTTGCAGTCAGAGTGCATTTCCACAATCTAGATGGTGATTGTGCTTGGTTGCCATACACTTTAGTGTATGGCAACCAACCTGCCATCATAGGGTGATAAATAAATAAGTGATTTAAAAAAAAAAACATGAGGGGCTTCACAGTATTTTAAGTCTAGCCCAGTGAAAGCTAACAGCTGTAAACTACCACCCTCAACTGTGTAATTTTACCTTAGCTGGCAAAGAAAATGCATGGTCTCTGCCCTATATTAAATTGCCAGCCAAGGTAACATTAGGCAGCTGAGGGCTGGTATTCTCAGTGGGGTGAGGGCCCATTGTTTTAGGGCCCACCCATGCTAAAGAATAGCAGCCCACAGCCACCCCCTGAAAATAGCGCATTTATCATAGTGCCATTTCCAGGCGCTTTACGAGGCTCTTCCAGCAGCCCTCGTGGCGGTAGCATGCTGGGTAATAACAGGTTAACAACAGCTTTGTATTGCCAGCTGATATTAAGCCTTGAGATTTTTAATGTCAGTCCAAGTTAGACCCGGCCATTAAGTATCTCAAACAAATAGTAAAAAAATACACAACACAGAGAAAAATCATTTTATTATACATAAGAATTTATTATACACAGAGACAATTAGTGACTCCATCTTTATTTACCCCTCTCCACCCCCATATCCCTCCATGATCCTCTTTTTCTCTCTTCCGCAGCACTGCTACATCAGAGACCACGGGGAGGATTAACACATCCTCTCTCATGGTCTCTGATCACTGAATGACAGCACTGAGACCTGCGGTATTGTAAACAGTGAGGTCACCATTGCTATAGCAACAGCAGTTACTATGATATCAGTTACATATGGATTTTTAACCTGAGAAATTCCCTGTAGGCACGCAGATCCTAGTGCACAGTGGTGATACATAATTTTTTTTAAATTATGGCCACAGACTTTGTGGTTACACATTTCTTTTAAAGATTAACCCCACAGATCCTGGTGCAGAGGCCAAACAGACCATTTTTCAAGTTTAACCACAATGAGCCTTGTGCACAGTACCCACACAGAGTGCTGTCAAACATTACAACCACAGTGCTTGGTGCAGAGCCTTTTTTATGTGTACCCCCACTGTAATCTAACACTGTCCGTCACTCCAGTAGTGTCCTATCCCTGTGCTATTCACAGGAAAATAACCTGGAAATAACAAGAGAAAAGCAGCATGCAAAAAATTAGGATGAGCACGGAACACAAAAATCAATACATGTTTATTAAATTACAAAGAACTGTGCCTCACTTGGCAATTTTAAATGTTTTTAATTTTGCACATGTCTGCTGTTCTTTGTAACTTAATAAAGATGTACTGATTTTTGTATTCAGTGATTATCCTAATTTTTTGCATGCTTATTTTACGTTCCAGTTGATATTTCTGCATGCTTAGGGTAAATCCTATCTACCCTCTATCATTAGGGTTTTTTCTTACAGAAAAATGGCTGCGCAACCCCTGATCTGGCTTTTATACAGACCGGCTCACATGGTGCCCCAGTCAATCACAGACATGCTAATACTTGGATGGCTGTTTCTAGAAGTGCCCACAGCCTAAAAGCTTGCTGATTGGCTGCACTGCTGTTTTTCAACGATCTTTATTCGGATGGCAATCTGAAACAGAAACATGGACATACAGTTAGAAGTCCGTGTCCAGGTTTCAGCACTAGAAACCAGGTATCCGTCCACACATCTTTAATCTTTATGATTACGGTGATCTCTAAGGCTGCTTTCAAATCAGCGGAAACTGTAATTCATGGCAGATCCAGCAGATGTTGCCGCAACTCCAGATCTGCCGCGCAACGACCGACTTGCGGCACCGATCCGGCAAGCCCCATTCATTCTCTAAGGTGCTTGCGGTCAGGTGCGGCATGTGCGGTATTGCTGGATCCAGCACTTGCAGCAACGCAAAAAAAAAAGACTGCTAGTAGCATTTTTTTGCACAGCCACAAGTGCCAGATCTGCCGGGAATTACACTTTACCGCACTTGCTGCACCTGACCGCAAGCCCCTTAGAGAATGAATGGGGCTTGCCGGATCAGTGCCACAAGTTGGCCGTTATGCGGCAGATTCGGCAGGTGCAGCGACATCTGCTGCGAATTACATTTACCGCTGATGTGAAATCAGCCTAACTAGTCCATTTTTTTATTTTAGTGTTGAAAAAAAATCTGAACATTAAAAAAATTCTTTGCTGTGTTGTAATTTTAGCAACGTTTACATTCTTTGATTGATAAAGCTATTTGAGGGCTTAGTTTTTGTGAGAAAAAATTAAGTTTTCATTGACATGACATTGGGATAGATTTGACAATGTGATCACTTGTTACAGCAATTTTTCGGTATTGTGGCAATACAAAAAAGTAATTTTAGCTTCTTTTTTTTTTTTTTTAATTGTTTGCGGTGTTTACGATTTATATTTGTTTTTCTATGAAATATCCCTATGAAATAAGTGAAAAGAGAAACCAAGCACACAAAAAAAACTTTATTTAAAAAAAAACACTCCCCTACTCTTTCCCTGGACATCAATTTATTGAAAAAAAAAGTCATGCAGGTCCACAGTGAACCACTACATCAGCGTTTGATGTGGCAGTAAAGGGTGCAAATGAGTAATAGGTAGGGGGGTTGTGACATCACATACGTATATCTCAATGAATTAGGAGATCATCAAAAAGTTAATTTTTTTCATAATTCAATACAAAAAGTGAAACATATATATTATATAGAGTCATTACAAACAGAGTGATCTATTTCAAGTGTTTATTTTGGTAAATATTGATGATTATGGCTTACAGCCATTGAAAACCCAAAGGTCATTATCTCAGAAAATGAGCTAGTAGCTGCAAGATATATATTTATTCTGTCTACTCTGTCTATTTTATCTATGTAACATCTTTCTGTCATCTATCTATAGCTTTATCACTTTATCTATTTCTTTCCCTTGGAGATGTGTGCATAAAAAGAGGACTACACATGGTCCGTGAACTGCCAAATTTTTTACTTGCACCCATTGACTTGCATTGGTGTGTCTCGTCTGAGATGCACAGCGACTTATAGCATGCTGCGATTTTTCCCCACACCGAATGAGGGACATGATGACAGAATAAGGGACAGTAACACTATATGGCAGGACCATAATGAAAAACATTATGATTGCAATGACAGAATTTAGGACATCATTATTGTATGGGGCTCAAATGGGGAATAATATTACTGTATAAAGCCATAATATGTGACAATGTTATAATTTGGCGGCCAGTCTGGGAGACATTATTACTGTATGATATCAGAATAATGGAGATTAATATTGTATGGTGCTAGAATTAGGGACATTCCTACTATATTGGAACCAGAAAGAGGAACATTCATTTATATGGTGGCCAGAATAGGGGACATTATTGCTATATGAGGGACAGAATGTGGACATTATTACTGCATGGGGTGAATTGGAAAACATTATTACTATATTGAGCCACAATAAAGGACATTATTACTATAGTGGAGCCAGCATAGGGAATATTATTAGTATGTATGGTTAATTGGAAAATATTATTACTCAAAAGGGTCAATTGAGGGCATTATTTTTGCATGGGACAACAAGGGGTCATTAATAATGTCACACATTGTGACCTCATACAACTGCAATGTTACCCTTGTTGCCTGATACATTATGTATCAATAATTTATGGTGTTGCAATATTATTATTATTATTATTATTATTTATTTAAAGAGCACCATTGATTCCATGGTGCTGTACATGAGAAGGGTTTACATACAAACAAGTTAAAAATACAATGAACAAACTAACAGTGACAGACCGATACAGAGGGGAGAGAGGACCCTGCCCTTGTGGGCTTACATTCTACTGCAATATGAGTCGTTCCAACTGTATCAAAGTATAAAAATTGGTGTCACAAAAGGTGACATTACTACTGTATTTCATTTTTGGGAATACTACTACTGTGGGGGAAACAAAAGGGAGTTATTGTTACTGTGCAATTCACCGGGACAGAACTATATTGATCTATTGAAAAGATGATAAATTATTAATTAATGGAAATCAAACTACTGGCACCCATAACTGGAATGAGGAACTTTCATTCATCCCCATTGGAATGTAGTGGCATGATCGACTACTGGTCAAGTCAATCCTTATAGGACTGCAAGTACCATGCTTAGCTTTTTCAGCAGCCCCATAGAGAATGAATGGATAAAAGTCCCCTGTTGGAGATTAAATTTACCTTATATGCTGATCAGTGCTAGTTCTAGTGGTAGGACTCCCCACTGATAAGTAAGTTATTACAACAGGATAACCTATTTTCACTGGTGAACCTTATTAATGCAAATGAATATTACAATTATGGTGATGTAGGATCGGCTGAAGAACCAGGTGGTGCGAAACAAGCTTGTCGTCCCTTTATCCCTGTTATAAATAAAGTTGGACGTTTTAACATGGAACCAGAGTGCTGCTGAATCTTTTCCCTTGGATTTTGGATACTGTTAATTTTCTTCAAGGGAGCACCTGTTGTTCCAGAGATGATACAAGGAACTCGAAATACCTTTGCAGAAAACTGTGAGTAGTGCCAGAGTGCTTCGATTATCATTGTTATGGTGTTGGCACAGTAGATGTGCAAGAGCCATCTGTGTATCCTAATTGACACTCTGCTTTAATGGAGAAAATGCATAACAGGTACTTGCATGTAACTGTGGTTATGGCCCATGGGGTCAATTATATCTTTATGTCTTAGGCATCCCAGTCCCAAAACAGAAAGACAAAGAACAATTTGTCCTCTAGTTGTCGAGATTGGCCCAGACCAATCAAAAGGAAAATATATGTAAATCTGAGCTATATCACATTACACAGATAGCCTCACATGGAAAGTGTTCAAACCCCATAGAGAAAACAACATTCCTGAAATATTAGTGGAGTGGATTGGAAGCATCCCTTCTACCAAGTAGAATATTAAATAATACTTAACTGAATTCATTTATTGCCTGAGAGAGTCCAGAATTTCATGAAGTATTTCTATGCACTGATCCTGGGTGTGACTGTATACTTTTAAAGGTCAAGTCCTCTAACTCTTCAGCAAAAACAATACTGTTTCTAACTTTTACTAAATTAAAAAGCTTTGACCTTTTCTGCTCCATTTTTTTGCCACCTATCCACTCGATGTATAAACAACCGCAATCCTGGGAAGGTTCCCAGTTTGCTTTACTTTTGATCAAAGGGCAACACTGATGGTGAGCACTGTGGAAAAAAGAATAATGTGGTTGGCGATGTGGACTTGAGTCAAATATCCCAATGTCCTTTATCCTTGAAATAGCTAAAAAAATACACAAGATAATCAAATAAATACGATTTACAGATGAAGCATATCTTGCTCCAACAGTGGCATAATCTGGCTTCCACTTACTTACTGGATTCCACAATATCACATGTATTGTATAGTCTACTTAACAACCCAGCCAAGAGGCTAAATCTCAACAAATACACTGTTTATTTACCATGACCACTTCTATTGGTCTTATATCAAAAATGTTATCTTAAAAAAGGCCACAAATATACTTGTACTGTTCTTTTACCTTAACCAGATATAACCAAAATTGCTATTGGACACATCTTGTAACCTGATTTTTTAAATAATAACAACCTCTCATTTAGTATCTATAAATTATGTTTCAATACCCAAAACACATTGGAGATAGGGAATGATGTTTTTATATCAATCTTGGTGGAGTGTCCTTTCGAATAACATGCAGCCTATTCATAAAGAGTCTATTGATTCATTTGGTACATCGTTCAGCTGCTGTGTGCCAAAGACAGGCTAACACATATTGTTGCCATATTATATACAACTTCTATACCTAATTGTTAATGTATTTATTGGGCTGTGCTAAGTAATGTAACCTCTTGCTCACTGTTCAAAATGTTGGAAGAGCTGGTGTATCAACATAATTGTGGTGTACAAATGGATTGCTAAGATATCTGGGTGCTCTAAGAAGGCTCCTGTCACTGCATATTAGTTCTGATCTGAAGCAAAGCCACAGGCTGAGCTTCATAGAAGACATATATTTTATGACTTTGGTAATGTCTGGGGTAAGAGTAGTCATATGATTGCAGATTCACGTCCCCTAAAAGAATAAAATAAAGTAAAATAAATTATAAAGATTTGAATCAATACCTTGTTTACTGTTAAAATTAAAGGAATTTTAAAAATTAGCATAAAAATCAGGACTGTCAAGATTATCAAAATATCAAATTAATGAACCTCTCCTTTAAAAGCTGTAATGAGAAAAAAATCTGATCCAAAACAGCATTTTTTTGGTCACCTCATCTGCCTTTATAAATGCAATGTTCAGGAGACGGAGTTAGAGCTTAGGCTTCTATTTCCATAGGCCTCACGAGAGCCAAGTGATCTGTCTCAATGACTTGTACTATAAATGCATTTTTAAAATATTCGTCCATATGACTAATTTTCTCACATTCTTCTGTGCTATTTTAAAAACTGCATTTTATGGCTGTGTGGGCATGGCCAGCAGCTGATAGGGAGCAGTGCAATGTGACAGCAGAGAAAGGGCAAGAGAGATCCTGAGCTGTGTGAGGAGCAAGTAGACAAGGGGTTAACAAACATTGTGACAGACCTTTCCTTGGCACAAATTAGTTTGACCTGATCCTGACCCCTGACGTTGCTTAGCAACTGTGCTGTTAGCTCAGCCTAATCTAATATATTGTTTGCTCTAGTTACTGCCTGTATTCACTGTGAAGACTGATCTGACTGATAATGAACATATGTCTGATTCACACACAGTCTAGTTGTGACATCTTATGGAAAGTCTATGAATGGTTTGCAACCAGAATTTCTAATTAAGTATATTAGAAAGCTTATTAAAATCACAGATAATGTGTAACAACAAAGTAGTAAAGAACATTTATCATCCATTAACCCATAGCCATATATTAAGTAAACGTTGACACATTACTAAGAATGTGTTTGAGTTAAAAAGCTTGAAGTTTGTTAGATGCAGTCTTAAGAAATCTCAGAGTGTGTTACACAGTATATCCCAAAAGTGAGTACACCCCTCACATTTTTGAAAATATTTTATCATAGCTTTTCATGGGATAATACCATGAACACCTACAAGAAGACATTGATACAATATAAAGCTGTCAGTATACACCTTGTATCACAGTGTAACTACACCACCTTCTATTTGCGAATTCCCCTCAGATGCTCAATAGATGTGTTTGGGGTTGTTATCATTTTGGAATACTGCCCTGCAGCTCAGTTTTTGAAGGGAAGGGATTATGCTCTGGTTTGGTATGGCTTAGTAAATGTTGGCATTTATGGTTATCTTAATGAACTATAGCTCCCCATAGATGGCAGCACTCATGCAGTCTCAAACCATTACATTCCCTCCACCATGCTTAACTGTAGGTCAGGCACATTTATCCTTGTACTTCTAACTGGTTTTTCTAACCCACGCTTGACACCATCTGAACCAAATAAGTTAATCTTTGTCTCATCAGACTACAGGACCTCCTACTGTATATTAGGGGTTGTGTAAGGCCTCTTGCTGTATGCTGAGGGCTGTATGCGGCCTCCTGCTGTATGCAGGAGATGTGTGTGATCTCCTGCTATATAGAGGGGGCTGTGTGTGATCTCCTGCTGTATATAGGATTTTTATGTGCCCTCCTGCTGTATACTTATGTCTGTGTGTGGCCTCCTACTATATACGGAGGTCCATATGTGGCCTCCTACTGTATATTGGGGCTGTGTGCTGCTCCTGCTGTATACTGAGGGCCGTATGTGGCCTCCTGCTGTATACTGGAGGCTGTTTGCGGCTTCCTTCTGTTGACTTGGGGTTATGTGCAGGGTCTTGCTGTGTACTGGGGGCTGTGTGCAGCAGATTGTTAGAAAAATAGCAAAGAGGTGTCTTAGTTACTTTGGGATTTGTGTGGCTGGTGCTTCACTGATAGTCATGTTCTAGTGTGCACCATTTTCCAGAAGTCCTTGCCTTTGGCAATCTTCCCTGAATGTTTCAAGCTGTCTTATACTATGAATGTCCTTTGATGCCTATAGCAATTAATCAGAAGCTGAGCTGTCATTGGTTACTATAGGCCACCTGATAAATATCCAGGCTAAATGCCCTGTCACACAGAACGAGATCTCTAACGAGACCGCTGTTGCATCACAAATTTTGTGATGCAACAGAGATCCCGTTAGCAATCTCATTCTGTGTGACACGCACCAATGATCTGGCCCTTGCTGTGAGATCGTTGATCGTTACATACTGCTCTAGGTCATTTCTACGTCGTTGAAGCTAAATCTGGGAGCGCTAAATCGTTGTGTTTGACAGGGACATTGAGTAACGATCTCAATGCCACGCTATGGAGTGAAAATTCCCAACGACCTTGGTATAATTCTGGATCGCTGGTGCGTCATTATTCACATCGCTGGTGAGATACCTGTTTGACATCTTACCAGCGATGTGAAAAACGATGCACCAGCGTTCTCTGCACATTGTTATCGGGATCGCTGGTGTGGTGTTATGTGTGACTGGGCCTTAGATGTCAAAACATGAAAGAAAATATCTATTACCTCACTCATACAAACAGTATATAGGTATTTTTTCTTTTTTGTCGAATGACTGTGAAGAGCTAGGTTAAAAATTCCCCTCAAATAATAGTCTATAACATTTCTTGAGTCAAATGAGGTGGCTGTGTAAAATTTCTTGATTGTAAATGCAACAGTGCAGATTCCTTTAGGGCCGCTTTATACACACCAACTTCTGTGTCCAACTTCTGAACAGATCTCTGGTTGCAGTGAAATCATGGACACATTGTTCCATTTTGTGGCTGTGTACAAATGTAACAATGTGTCCATGATTTCACTGCAACCAAAGATGTGTTCAGAAGTTGGACACAGAAATTGGTGTGGGTAAAGCGGCCCTTAGTGGACATACATATATACATACACTTGGGTTTATGTATTAGATAGTATAGTATATAATATCAAATGCCAAAAGTAATCATGACCAGTCTAATAATATGGAAAAGGAGACTAAAATATGTAATGTGCAGATTATTATATCTGTTGCTAATGCAGTCGTACATCAACAATGGAAACTACTTAATATAACGTGTTTAGGGCCCATTTTTCTGGTTTCATTTATAGTAATATGTATCATTGTAAGCTTATGAGCAGGGCCCTCACTTCTCGTGATATCTGTTTAAGGCGGCCGTCACACGGTGCAATATCTTGAACGATATTGTGAGCGATCACGTGCACGCGCGATCGCTAACAATATCGTTCACATCGCTGGTGAGCTGTCACACAGAAAGACTCACCAGCGATGTGGGCCAGCGAGATCGCTGGTAACTATGGTACACATCGGGTTGCTAGGCGCCGCGCGGCGCTTAGTAACCCGACGTTTACCATAGATACTATCTCCCAGCATAGGCTCTGCCGCTGGGAGATCGTTCATCGTGGTGTCACACACCACGATGAAGCAGATTGAACAAGCGTTTATCGCTTGATATGAGCTCCGGCTCCCATATCTGCGATGTCACGATCAAGCGATTTTACATTGTAAAATCGCTTGATCGCACGTAGCGATGCACAAACGATATCGCTTAAGAGATCAAAAAGCAGATCGCTTAAACGATATCGTTCAAGATATTGCACCGTGTGACGGCCGCCTAATTCTTAATTGTCTGTAGTGTCTTATATTGTTTGCACATAACCCCTCTGAATTGTAAAGTGCTGTGGAATACGTTTGGCGCTATATAATTAATAATAATAATAATAATTATTATTATTATTATTATACTTGCACGTAAAAGGAGATGATTCGGGAACCAAAAAATTGTAGGATAAATAAAGTAAAACAAACGTCTAAACCATAGACATAGAGCATATACCAAGGCAGGACACAAATGTATGCTATATGAATTTTATAAGACAATAATGTAAAAACAGAATAACAGACAATAAAAAGAAACTGACCACTAAATGAAAGGAAAAAATATAGCTATCAGGGACCACAAAGTAGAAGATAGTAAAACAGTAATAAAGTATACCAAAGAAAAGTTGAATTAAGGCAATATATGAAAAACATAACATCAAACAGCCCTGCAGAGATCGCATAAAAAGCATATCTATCCCAGAGAAGTGGAAAAGAGACATGAGAATGATCACAGCACTGCTGTATGAGTCTGACCCCACAGTGAGCTGACATTTATGGTTCTTATATTCATTTAATACAAGTATTTGTCCCACAAATTCATTATATAGGTTTTTCATTTTGACACATTTGTTTTTCAATGTAATGTATTATTTCACGATATGGGAATCGGAAACATGGCAAAACTAGCATATTATACTTAGCTACACATGTGGTACAGAATTCACCATTTTACCTCGAAATCCTCTAGCGGAATTATTTATGACAAATCGAGATCAACCAAACGTCATTGCTCCTGCTACATAAAATGGCACTGGTAAAGGGCAATCTTCAAAGTCAGAACAAGGCCCAGGTTTTAACCTCAAAAGGAAATGAAAAGAAAACCAATATTTCTCATGCTGTGAAATTGAGAGAGGGAGGAAATTGGACGACAAGAAAAATACGATTTGAGGATGAAATATTTTCTAAGAAGATGTCTGTTGCTGTTCATGTGGGTGACTGAATAATCACAAGTGATCACAAATCACAAAAATGTAGCCTTGTGTAGCATGTATCATTGTAATCTATTCTGACAAATTCATCTTGCAGCCCTGGTTTCAAATAATATGATTTATTCAATGATTCATTGAGTATCTTTGGGACATGCTATCAAGAGTTGACTGCTTTCACAAAAATGTATTCAATATTGCATTAGCAATCATATACAAACACACATTTGCGATGACTACTTGGAAATCCTAAATGCTTTGGACATCAATTCAGGGTATGCTAAATCCACTTAAGAATTATAGTATAACTGAACCTTTGACTTATACAGCACCATCATAAGCCACAGGACTTTATAGACATTATCCTCATTGTGCCTATTGCGGCTCACAATCTAAATTTGCTATCAGTATGACAGAAACACGGGGACAACTTAATGTACAAACTCCTTGTAGATAATGTCCTTGGTGGGATTTGAACCCAGGACCCACGTGTGCTGCAAAGGCACAGTGGTGGGTGTCCATAGTAAAATAGGAGTGATCAGTTTAAATTTCAATCAGCCCCTCTTTTCTTTGCTCTTTCAGGAGACAAACCACTACCACAAAACCACTACCACAATACTGCTTGCAAGTCAATTGTAACTAAACTTTTGATAAGTATTTGATATATTGTAGCTTTGTAAAAGATCTGAGGTTTGGTAGAGTTCAGATCACAAGACTTCCAGTAGAAGCAATAAGCCTATGCATAAGCTCATGCACAGCAGTGTAAGGAACTATAGATGTTCTATTAAGCTAATACACTACTTTACATGTGTTCTTGAAAGAGTTAAGCGCTCTTACACTGTGGTTCAAGTTAGTATGGGTCTAAATTAGTGATGCACTCGCTATACAGTCCCTGACAAAAGTTATGTTGCTTATTCATGTTATTTAAATAAAAGCTTAGAATCTGACATTAAATTCATCCATTGGTTTTATAAATTACTCCTTTGAAAGCTGAAACCCTCCCAAATTGTATTGTAGGGTAATCAATACAGAGGAGGACAATTTTATATTACAGGAGGATTGATATAAACTAGAAGCTTGTGCTGATCAATGGCAAATGAGCTTTAATGGGGATAAATGTAAAGTCATGCACTTGGGCAGAGGAAACAAAACTTATAATTATGTGCTTAGTTGTAAAACACTGGGCAAAACTATCACTGAAAAAGACCTGGGTGTATGGGTAGATGACAAACTCACATTTAGTGCCCAGTGTCAGGCAGCTGATGCAAAGGCAAATAAAATAATGGGATGCATTAAAAGAGGCATAGATACTCATGAGTAGAACATAATTTTACCTCTATACAAGTCACTAGTGCGACCACACTTAAAATACTGTGTACAATTCTGGTCTCCGGTGTATAAGAAAGACATAGCTGAACTAGAGCAGGTCCAGAGAAGAGCAACCAGAGTCATTAGAGGACTGAGGGGTCTGCAATACCAAGACAGGTTATTAAACTTGGGGTTATTTAGCTTGGAAAAACGAAGGCTTAGGGGTGATCTTATAATAATGTATAAATATATGAGGGGACAGTACAGAGACCTTTCTAATGATCTTTTACTCTTAGGCCTGAGACTGGGACAAGGGGGCATCCTCTACGTCAGGAGGAAAGAAGGTTTAATCATAATCACAGACGTGGAGTCTTTACTGTAAGAGCAGTGGGACTATGGAACTCTCTGCCACATGATGTTGTAATGAGTGACTCACTACTAACAATTAAGAAGGGACTAGATGCCTATATTGAAAACTATAATATTACCGGTTATATATACTAGATTCTTTGATAGGGTGTTGATCCAGGGAGTTAGTCTGATTGCCGTATCTGAAGTCAGGAAGGAATTTTTTTCCCCAATGTGGAGCTTAGTGTTGCCACATGGTTTTTTTTTGCCTTCCTCTGGATCAACATGTTAGGCTATGGGTTGAACTAGATGGACTTAAAGTCTACCTTCAACCTTAAAAGCTAAGCTATGTTACTATGTTACTATGTAAATGTGGTTTTTGTTAAGAAAATAAACTGGCATCAATGCTGTAATATTAATCATTTAATTAACACAGAATGGTCAGATTTTGGCAAGACAAAAGTTTTGTCGCCCACAGAAAGTAATGTGATAGTCAAACAAATAATTAACTTAAAATACAAATATATGTTGCTTAACATTGGTAAATGAAGTTGTGGTGCTATTAGAGTCATATTTAATATTTTTTGTGTCTTCCATGAGCTTGAAGGACTACATCCATGCGGTTCAACAATGATTCATGCAATTTATTAATGAAGTTATCAGGAATAGCAAAGAATGCAGTCTGACATGCCTCCCAGAATTCATCTAGATTATTTGGTTTTGTCTTCCAAGCTTCCTCTTTCATCCTACCCCAAACATGCTCAATGATGTTCATGTCTGGTGACTGCTCTGGCCTGTCCTTGAGCACCTTGATCTTTTTTGCCTGGAGGAACTTTGTTGTAGAGATGGATGTATGAGATGGAGCACCATCCTGCTGCAGAATTTGACCCCTTTATGATTTAGAATGTAAGAGGTATCTAATACGTCTTGATATTTTACGCTATTGATATTGCCTTCCACATTGCAAATGTTATGCACACCCCCATACTGAATGTAACCCCAGACCATGATCTTTCCACCATCAAATTTGGATCCATACAGGCTCCAGTAGGTCTCCTGTAGTATTTACGGCAGTAGTGGTGTAATTCTACTGAAGACTCATCAGAGAAATCTACCTTCTACCACTTTTCCAGCATCCATCTGTTTAGCAGGCTGTGGGACTTTGCAAATGCCACATTTTTTTTATTTGCCTTTTGTTTAGTGCTGGCTTCTGTACACTGATTCCACCATGGAGGCCATTTGAGACACAATCCTACTAACTGTTCTAGTTGACACAGGGACTTGAGATGAACAGGCCTGTTGGAGCGCTGCTGCAGTGGAAGAGGGGCTTGCTTTGGATTTTCTAACTAATAAACGTTCCTCCTGATCAGTTGTCTTGCGGGGTCTGCCAGACCAGGGCTTGTCAAACACATCTCCAGTCTCTTCAAATGTTTTTTTAATTCTTTGTACTTGATGCTGAGACACATTAAAGGTGCCAGCCACCTCTGCAGTGGATCTGGTCTTTAACCTCTTGATAATCAAGGCTTTGGTTGCATGGTGGATTTTTTTCATTTTGTCAGAGCTCAAGTTGCAGTTCAAGTGAAGGTCTGGGGTGCTGGGTTTCTTTTTATACACACCCACTAATTAACCGATCATTTACGGAGCACAGGTGAGGTTGTAAACTAGGATTGGGTGCATTATATGACCAGGTGACAAAACTTTTGTCTTGCCAAAATCTGAACATTCTGTGTTCATTAAATGATCAATATTTCAGCATTGATGCCAATTTATTTTCTTAACATAAACCACATTTGGGAGGGTTTCAGCTTTCAAAAGAGTAATTTATAAAACCAATGGATGAATTTAACGTCAGGTTATAAGCTTTTATTTCCATAACATGGATAAGAGAGATAACTTTTGTCAGGGACTGTACTCATAACGAGTAGCTTTTAATACTCGCATATTTGTCCGAATAGCGAGTCTAATGTTAGTCAATTAGTTATACATTCCACCCAGACACATCCCTGGCCATAAAATGAGTCTTTCCAGGGTATGTCGTGAAGGTGGGCTTTTTTGCATTTCTACTGCATAAAACACCTTGCTGTGCCCCCCAAAGAGAGCCTAACCTTTAATCTGCTCTCACTGAGGTGCCAGCTCCTTAAGGGAGCTGACAATTTGTGTCAGATCGATAACAATCGACATATCACTCACGAGCACCTGTTATACTCATCGAGTAACAAATATCGGGAGTACTGTACTATCTGTACGAGTAGCGAATAGTAACAAGTAAATTTGCTCATCACTAGTCTGCAATATTTAAAAAAAATTATCAAAAGTTTACTTACACCCAACATACGAACAGTAATGTGTCGGTGGTTTGTCCCTGAGACCAAAGGACAGCAGCACGCTGAAATTAAAAATGACCAATACTATTTTCCCACCAACATATTCCACATTGGGCATCTTTTCAACTTCAATCCCTTATTCCCTTTAATAAACAAAAAAAACTTAAACTAAACTGCTAATAACTGAATAACATTTTCAAAGTAAAAAGTCCTCAGCTCTTATCTTTTTTCCTTAAATCTGGTAGCTTGTTTTTTTCAGGAAAACTTACTAACCTGGGTAATAAAAACAAAAATCCCAATTACCGTATATACTCGCGTATAAGCCGAGTTTTTCAGCCCAAAATTTGGGCTGAAAAGTCCCCCCTCGGCTTATATGCGAGTATATAAAAAAAAATAAAAAAATACCGCAGCAGCCCCGGAGGTATACAGGCCCCCCATCAAGTTCCAGGCCCCCCCCCACCTTGCGCGCAGCCTGTAAAGGAAAATCATACTTGCCAGAGTCCAGTCGCGCCGTCCGCAGTTGCCGACATGACGATCCCGGGCTCCATTCAGCGTCTTCCGCATTTCCTGTAGTCGCGGGCAATGACGTCATTGCCCGCGCGCACAGGAAGTCGGAAGCCGGAAGACGCTGAATGGAGCCCGGGATCGTCATGTCGGCAGCTGCGGACGGCGCGACTGGACTCTGGCAAGTATGATTTTCCTTTACAGGCTGCGCGCAAGGTGGGGGGCCCTGGAACTTGATGGGGAGGCCTGTATACCTCCGGGGCTGCGGCTGTATACAGCCCTGGGGCTGCGGCTGTATACAGCCCTGGGGCTGCGGCTGTATACAGCCCTGGGGCTGCGGCTGTATACAGCCCTGGGGCTGCTGCTGTATACAGCCCTGGGGCTGCGGCTGTATACAGCCCTGGGGCTGCTGCTGCTGTATATACCTCTGGGGCTGCATCTGGGGCTGCATCTGGGGCTGCATCTGGGGCTGCATCTGGGGCTGCATATGGGGCTGTATATGGGGCTGTATATGGGGCTGCATATACCTCTGGGGCTGCATATACCTCTGGGGCTGTATATACCTCTGGGGCTGCATCTGGGGCTGCATATGGGGATGTATATGGGGCTGTATATGGGGCTGCATATACCTCTGGGGCTGCATATACCTCTGGGGCTGCATATACCTCTGGGGCTGCATATGGGGCTGCATATACCTCTGGGGCTGCATATACCTCTGGGGCTGCTGTATACTACCACTGGGGCTGGCTGATGTATATACCACTGGGGCTGCTGCTGCTGTATATACCTCTGGGGCTGCATCTGGGGCTGCATATACCTCTGGGGCTGCATATACCTCTGGGGCTGCATATACCTCTGGGGCTGCATATGGGGCTGCATATACCTCTGGGGCTGCATATACCTCTGGGGCTGCTGTATACTACCACTGGGGCTGCTGATGTATATACCACTGGGGCTGCTGCTGCTGTATATACCTCTGGGGCTGCATCTGGGGCTGCATATGGGGCTGCATATGGGGCTGCATATACCTCTGGGGCTGCATATACCTCTGGGGCTGCATATACCTCTGGGGCTGCATATACCTCTGGGGCTGCATATGGGGCTGCATATACCTCTGGGGCTGCATATACCTCTGGGGCTGCATATGGGGCTGCATATACCTCTGGAGCTGCATATACCTCTGGGGCTGTATATACCTCTGGGGCTGCTGTATACTACCACTGGGCTGCTGCTGTATACTACCACTGGGGAGGCTGCTGTATACCTCACTGCTGGGGGTTGTATACCTGTGCTGGAGTCCATCCTCGGCTTATACGCGAGTCAATAAGTTTTCCCAGTTTTTGGGGGCAAAAGTAGGGGGTCGGCTTATACACGGGTCGGCTTATACACGAGTATATACGGTAATTAAAAAAAAATGTTGTGGAATATGTTGGTGCTATATAATTAAAAGTATTATTATCGTAACTAAGATACCTATAGTACAATAAAAACAGCATTTTCTCTTCAAGTGAAGATAGTAAAGTTACTCCTGTGTCTATTCTTTTTCTCCCTGGCAGAGCTTGCATGTGAAATCTGTGGTGTGGTAACTTGCCCAATGCGCTCTAGCCATAATTACAACCTCCAAGACAAGTTGAACCACAAAAGTGGTTTCTTCAGTTTTGTTACTTTTTAGCTATGACATGGGCAATTGAGTTCAGCTGATATAATTTCTGTAGAGCACATGCACTATCAGATAACACAACGTATATGTAGATAGCAAAACTGCAAATGGTTGAAAAGGTTTCATAAGACAAGCCGTTCACTGGTCTTACAAGCTTCGAATTTCTTATTTTGTCTTCATTTATATTATATATATGCATATATATATATATATATATATATACACACATACATATGTATATTATATATACACATATATATGTCTGCTATGTATATATGAGTGATTTCATTTTCAAATAGAGAGTTCTAAATTAATAGAGAAGGTCCCTATCTTGTTCTTTCATCTTTTAACCAGAATGGGGAGGAGCTACTATGTTATACCTAACTTCCATTGTAGTGGCACAGTAAGAGATTTGAACAGTCAGGTTTTTTGATCACTGGGGTATCTGGAGAACATTATTAAAGTAATTTATTATAAAGGGGTCCTTTTAACAAAAAAAAAATTGATCCAAAACCATCAACCCTTTTGGGTAAAATATTGATGTGGTTACATGAGAGATTTAGGATAAATACAATCATACTGTGGTGATTAATATGCAAATGACCTTATCTCCATGCTATAATTGGGCAACTCTTCAAGCAATATTTACTTTTGCATGCTGCATTACTGACTTTAAACCATCCGTGATGTGTCATTTCCTGAAGAACAAAGAGTGGTCAACACTTGGAGATAATTAGTGCCAAATGACATCAATTCGAGATTAGTATACAGATGTATGACTAGCAATATTTCAATAGCAAAACCCTTTACTCATTTGATGTTTTAATTTTATAAATTCTAGTAGCCTGTGGTGGTATGCAAATAATATGTATATATACACGTATATTATATAAATGAAGTTATTCTAAATATTTTGCATGCTGAATATTTTTACTGTTTCTCCAATATTTGAGAATATTAACAATAATATCCTTTATCTTCAGCCATTTATTTTATAGACTATCAATAGGAGCCAGAAATGTTATGTTCAAATGTTAGAGTTACATCCCTTTACCAGTGAGAAAACTTTGGGAATATTAAATATTTTGTGATTATAATTGTCCTTAACTGCTAAAACAAGGTTCACTCTTCAGAAACATTTATTGTGTTTACAATGTAACAAACACTACCCAACATTCAGCCAGGTAAATTTTAGATAAAAAAATAATATAGCGGCTAACCTTAAGATAGACAAGATAAATCGAGTACAGTTTGTGAATCTGATTGTCTTTCATCAATGTATAAGATCTACTTACAGAGCAAAAATAACTCCTGCATAGGGATCATTATGCACTTATGCTTCACAAGGGCATGCACATCATGATAAGTATAGGACAGTTAACACTTTCTTAGGACATGTCTACTTATTCAACAAAGGTCTAATGAAATGTAGTGTAAAATGTAACATCTTGTCACTCAATCGTAAAGATTACATGACAACTTGTCTGCCAAAAATGTACTTTTTCAGACTGTTTTGCAAATAAAATATTTTCCTAATGATGAAATACGATTTGCATTTTACTTTTGGATTCACTTAACCACTTTTTTTCCTGCTTATTAAAGATTCTTTTGATCAATTTCTGGATCCCCCTCAGCTGAAAGTAATATTCTCGATATGTTTAGCAACCTCCTCTAAAGGCTTAATCCTGCATGCTTGGCACAACTTCAGTCTGGGTACACTTTCCTCGTAGCCATTGAAGTAAATATTTAACACATGAAAGCCATGGTTTTTATAATGGTTAACGGTCACCACACGCAATTGTGGTGGCCTAGCTGGCAACATCATAATTATTTCTTCTAGGTTAAAGCTGAAGAGCAATATATATATATATATATATATATATATTATATATATATATATATATACACTGTATTTATGTATATAATGTTCACCTTTTTCCTTTCTTAAATTTGTGACTTCTTGTGATTATTTAAACATTTTTAATACAACAGCAATAAAGCAGTACTACGTTCCTCCAAATTTGGTGGTTTCCAAGAAATTTAACAACATGTAGTACAATATGTGATGAGCATGGTATGGGGAAGAAGAAGCTCAGCAAATTACTAAGCAGTTTAATTGGACAAGTCTTAGTATAGTTTATACGTTTTTCATAGAAATCCTTGCTTATTCTGACATTATGAGCGAAGGGCCTCATGAGATCTTTAATGCACATCTATACATGTAATGCTGTCAATAACTGATTAAGTGACCTGTGAATAAGTGAAAAAAATAAGTGCACATTTTCTTTTCTCACATAACATTATTTTCTATTATTATCTACATATACCTGGTAACAGCAGATATTGGAGGCACCTGCCCCTCCCATATGAAGTCTGCACACAGAGCTGCCACCCACACAGCCCTACAAGGTGAGATAGTCCTGTGCTCTCCCACACCCTGTCCAGTTGAGGTATGTACACACTGGCAGGTTTTTACCGTAGCACTAGGGACAGAGTTAGGACTGTCTCTATCAGGGCCTACCGTGGAGTGGGTGAGACAGCTTATTGTACGTTTTCTTGCAGAAACGTATAAAACCAAAAGGCCCTGTTTTTGTTACAGCACTTGCTATTTATTTATATTTTTACAGCAGAGCGCCTTTTGTGTGATTCATATACTGTTTTTGCACCTGTTTATCATGTTTTTGGTGGGATTGGTTGCAGTTCACACTGCTGCTTCCAATGTGTGCAGACTCATATTTTTTTGCCTTTGTATTCACCACTGCTGGTAACAGCAGATATTGGAGGCACCTGCCCCTCCCATATGAAGTCTGCACACAGAGCTGCCACCCACACAGCCCTACAAGGTGAGATAGTCCTGTGCTCTCCCACACCCTGTCCAGTTGAGGTATGTACACACTGGCAGGTTTTTTACCGTAGCACTAGGACAGAGTTAGGACTGTCTCTATCAGGCCTACCGTGGAGTGGGTGAGACAGCTTATTGTAACGTTTTCTTGCAGAAACGTATAAACCAAAAGGCCCTGTTTTTGTTACAGCACTTGCTATTTATTTATATTTTTACAGCAGAGCGCCTTTTGTGTGATTCATATACTGTTTTTTGCACCTGTTTATCATGTTTTTGGTGGGGATTGGTTGCAGTTCACACTGCTGCTTCCAATGTGTGCAGACTCATATTTTTTTGCCTTTGTATTCACCACTGCTGGTAACAGCAGATATTGGAGGCACCTGCCCCTCCCATATGAAGTCTGCACACAGAGCTGCCACCCACACAGCCCTACAAGGTGAGATAGTCCTGTGCTCTCCCTCACCCTGTCCAGTTGAGGTATGTACACACTGGCAGGTTTTTACCGTAGCACTAGGGACAGAGTTAGGACTGTCTCTATCAGGGCCTACCGTGGAGTGGGTGAGACAGCTTATTGTACGTTTTCTTGCAGAAACGTATAAACCAAAAGGCCCTGTTTTTGTTACAGCACTTGCTATTTATTTATATTTTTACAGCAGAGCGCCTTTTGTGTGATTCATATACTGTTTTTGCACCTGTTTATCATATACCTCATAATAATCTACCTAATCGTCTAATTCTGTCTGTCTGTAACGGAAATCTCGCGTTGCTGATTAGTCGCGCCTGGCCGGCTGTGACCAATTAGCGACAGGCGCAGCCTGGCCGTGAATTGGCGTGGGATTTGAACCACACACGCCACCACTACCGTCGGGAGATCATCGGCACTAGCTGCTGATCTCCCGACGGTAGCCGCAGGTCATCTCCTGCCACACAGATATCAGCGGCGACGCAGCCGAGAGATGATCAGCGCCAGCCGGTCATCTCCCGGCCGCTCGCAGTGGAAGTACCCTGACCTGCGCTAACGAGCTCGCTCAGTGTGACACGCAGCAGCGATCAGGCCCCCACTGTGAGATGGCTGATCGTGTCAGAATGGCCTGAACCATTTTTTGATTGTTGGGACCCCGCTGGGTAGCATGCATTGGTGTGTTTCACCAACAACCTCAATATCACCAAAGACCGCCATATCGTTGCTGCATCGCTGGAGAGATCTGACTGTTTGACATTCCACCAGCGATCATGTAGTGAAGCTCCAGCGATCCCTACCAGGTCGTATTGTTGATCACTGGAGCGCTGCCAAGTGAGACAGTACTTTACTTTACTGATCGCTCATTGCATTATTCTTAAATCTTCGTAAATAAACTGCATACATATTCTTGAATACCGGATGCGTTAGAATCGGGTCACCATCTAGTATATATATATATATATATATATATATACACATGTATATATGTATATATGTACACATACAGATATACAGTAGATCCCCAAGTTCTCGGCATTGGGACTGATTTTGCCAAATGACTTCAAAATCAGAAGTTACGGATGCAACTTCACAATGATTTAACATATTTAAGCAGGAACAAAGCAGGTATATTACTGGAACCAGCCTAAAAAAGGAATATTGAAGCTTAATATAGAAATGGTAGACCACAATCATACGGTACATTTGTGTTAGTTGACTGTGTGTAACTGACATCAATGCAGTGAGCTAGTGCAATGAAAAGCTGCCATTTATATAATAATATTAATTTCATTTACATAGAACCAACATATTCTGCAAAGATTTACAATTCAGAGGTTCATGTACAGCCATAAGTAACATAGTTATAAAAAATACAGTAATTAAAGCAAAAATAATGATGACCCTGCTCATAAGAGCTCACAATCTACAATGAGGTGGGTGTGACTCAAAGTACAGGTGCTTATTTACAATGATGGTCCAGTTATCTTAAAGAGATGGGGGATAGATAAAAGGCTGCATGAGTCATCACCAGTCAATCTGTGTAGAGCTTTTGGGTTTGGTACAGTTTGATGGAGAGTTATGTTCAGATAAATAGCGAATGAACTATATATATATAAAGGACTTAGATTAGGGAGTGAGGTAAGCTGCCTTAATTTGATGTGTTTTTAGAGAACACCTAAAACTGTGTTAGTTGTGAATAGTCCTAATTTCTTGGGCTAGAGCATTCCAAAGAATTGGTGGGAGTGGGAGGTTCGGGTTAGTGTGTATGTTAGTTAAAAGTCACTTACGAAGCTTAGAGAACAGGTAGGGTGATAGAAATGAAGGATGAGATGTAGGGAGGTGTCACGCTGTGAAGAGCTTTGTGGGTGAGAACAAGTCATTTAAATTGGATTCTATAATATATGGGCAGTCAGTGCAATGGCTGGCACAAAGCTGAAGCGTGAGTAACGATTAACCAGATAGCCGATAGGTGACACTGGCTGCTGCATTAAGGATGGACTGAAGATTTATATAAAATACTTTTGGTTTGAGACTGATTTATCAAGAAATCTGATATAAAGCATTTTCAAATTGTGTAAAATGTTTGAGTTTCTCAAGTTGCAAAGAATTTGCGACTTTTTAATTTTATAAACCAGTCTTGGTCAGTTTTGCCAAGATGTGCAGAGCTGGATTGGTACAGGCGCGAGGCCAAGCCTGTCTGGAAAACTCTTCATAGTGTACGATTCTTTAGAGGCGTAATTTATACTCGATATGTACTTTTAGTCCCTGACTAGAGCAGCATTTCTGGTGAAGGCTCACATCAGTTAAAAGATACACCAAACTCAATAAATTATGCTTGCATATTAATGAATTAGGAGTATATTACTCTGGTGGTTCCTTTATTAAGACTCAAATGCATAATACCAGCCCTAATGAATCCTCACCATTGTAGTTATTAAATACACTGTGACATTTCCCTTTGTAGGTGTTAAAATGTCCATAAGATGCCTCTAACTCAAAGGAGATCAAAAACATTTGGCTTTCTGACATTGTAAAAAAGGTATACAAGTATCGTCCAGCTGGATAGAAACGAGGATTATATCCTTTCGAGCTGTGCAGCTGAATTACGCTAAATGATTATGTTTGATGTGTATATTAAAAGCTTTATCTATTAATTATAACATAAGTACAGTAATTGCCACCAAACAGATATTAATAAAGCCTTTAACTTGCCTCCCTTATACACACATTTATTTAAATCTTGTTAAAATGCAATCAAGGCAAATTATTCAATATACGGCAACTCTAAAAATAATAAAAGAAATCTGTACCAGACAACATTTTGTCATATACAGTTATAACATTAATTCATATACATATAGATTTAAGATTCTCTAATATGAATAAAAAATTAAAAAGTACACCAAGATAGTGTGTTTGTTTTTTCACTGTAGGGGCAACTACAATCCCATTGTTTCTGGTTTTCCTGTACATAAACCTGGCTTAGGGTAGTAAGAGTTCTGCTATAGTTTTATCTTCCTTCAATAAATCCCAATTTTTTTTTAATTATATTCCATAGGTATTTTATTTGAGAGGTATATTGGAGTATAATAAGAATATCTATCAAATGGAATTCCATCTTTTATAAGTGTTAAAGGCTTCTACCCATGTCAACAATTCAAGAGAGTGTCAGAGAACTAAGTGCCAGAAAATGAAACAATGTGAATGAATAATGGTATCATGTTTACTGTAAATGATTTCATAACATGGCAACGTAATGGAGTGATTTATTGTATATAAAGTCCATATGGCAAGAACTATATAGGATGCACCATCCACCCTATGTGCAATGAATCAATGAACACAAAAGAAGAATCATTTTTAGGCAATACAGGATGGGGCATCCAAAAGATTAAGACGTATACAAGAGGAGGCAATTTTATTAAAAAAAATATCTCGAGCAGGAAGTGATTGGATATTTGAACTTGATACATTAAAACTGAATGGGTTAAACAGTGAAATTGAACTTTTTGCCTTTCAGTAAAATTTATATCAATGCACTTAAATAAAATGGGAATGGTTGGTGATATCAACTTCCTGTTTGTCAATGCCACTGGATATCTGAAATTGCTGCATGATTCACATATTCAGGGGCATTGGGGTTTCCATTGATGAAAAATGTGTACATGATTCAGATATCCAGTTTCATTGAGGTTTCCATTGATGAAGAATAGCCCCACAATCTTTGTACCCCATATACCACACACCATACCATCAATTTTTGTGTTCCAACAGTCTTGGAAGGATCTATCCACTGTGGGTTAGTGTCAGACCAATAGTAGTGGTTTTGTTTGTTAACTTCACCATTCACAAAAAGTTTGCCTCATCACTCATCTGAAGGCAATTGTCTATGCTGTGAAGATACGAGATGTGCAGCATCTGAAACAACCTGATACTGGAAGCCTGTGCTAGCATTTCTTCTGCGGTGTTGCTATCAGTGTGTCAAGAGTGGGAGAAGAGGGTTGCATTGACAATCCAACACAATGGGCAGCACTTTGAACACATTTTATAAGTGGTCATAAACTTATAAATAACTCATGAAAGAATAAAGTTATGTTAAAACAAAGCACACCATTGTTTTTCTTATGAAATTCTCAATATGTTTGATGTGTGACCCTCTTCCTATTGAAAAAAATAGAGTTAGATCCAAAATGGCCAACTTCAAAATGGCCGCCATGGTCACCACCATCTGGAAAAGTTTTCCCCCTCCCATATACTAATGTGCCACAAACAGGAAGTTGATATCACCAACCATTCCTATTTTATTTAGGTGCATCCATATGAATGGCCCATCCTGTATATACAGGGTGGTCCAAAAGTAGGTGGACAGAAAATAATAACATTTATTTTGATTTATATATAAACTAGCTGTAGTACCCGCTACGCCCGGGTTAATAAATAACTGCTGTTAGCTATAACAAAATAGAATTTGAATATGTCATATTAATGACCTGTAGGAAAATAGAAGCTGAGCTGTGATTGATTGCTATAGGCAGCCTAATAAATCTCCAGCCAACAGTAAACCCTCCCCCTGGCCGGGTAGTATATGTTACCTCACACATACACATAATAGACAGCTCATGTGACTGACATCTGCCTTAATTCCCTATATGGCACATGTGTTGCACATTGGCTGTTTTTAATCAGATGTTTATGTTTGGAAAATAAAGATAGCACCCGTATGAGGCGAGTTGTGTGAGGTGATTTGTGCACATCTGTGTCTGTCTGTGTGGTGTGTGTGTCCCTGGGGTGTGTATGTGTGTGTCCCTGTGGGATGGGGTCTGTGTGGTGTGTGTCTCTGTTGTGTGTGTCTCTTTGTGGTGTGTGTCCCTGTGGGGTAAGTGCATGTGTCCCTATAGGGTGTGTATGTGTGTGTGTGTCCCTGTGGGGGGGTGTCTGTGTGGGGTGTGTGTGTCTCTGTGTTGTGTGTGTCCCTTTGTGGTGTGTGTGTGTCCCTGAGGGGTGAGTGAATGTGTCCCTATAGGGTGTGTATGTGTGTGTGTCCCTGTGGGGGGGTCTGTGTGGTGTTTGTGTGTCTCTTTGTGGTGTGTGTGTCCCTGTGGGGTGAGTGCATGTGTCCCTATAGGGTGGCTATGCGTGTGTGTCCCTGTGGGGGGGGTCTGTGTGGTGTGTGTGTCTTTGTGGTGTGTGTGTGTCCCTGTGTGGTGAGTGCATGTGTCGCTATAGAGTGTGTGTGTGTCCCCTTGGGGGTGTGTGTCTTTGTGGTGTGGGTTTGTTTGGGTGCGTGGTGAGTATCCAATGTTGGGGCTGCACCTTAGCGACTATACACTTGCTGTAACTCTTTGTGTGCGTGTGGTGTGTATACATGTCCCTGTGTGTGGTGAATATCTCTTGTTGGGGCCCCACCTTAGTGACTATATGCTGGTATGTGCTGTTAGTCTTTGGCGCTATCATTAAGTCCCTCTCATTCACAACTGTCAACTGGTAACTGTCACTTTTTTCCCCATTATGTAGATAGGGGCAAAATTGTTTGGTGAATTGGAATGCGCGGGGTTAAAATTTCGCCTCACAACATAGCCTATGACGCTCCTGGGGTCCAGACGTGTGACTGTGCAAAATTTTGTCTCTATAGCTGACAGCTGTCGATTTTCCTCCCACACGTTTCCATTCCCTTTTTTCCTATTATGTAGATGGGGCAAAATTGTTTGGTGAACTGGAACGCGCAGGGTTAAAATTTCGCCTCACAACATAGCCTATGACGCTCCCGGGGTCCAGACGTGTGAATGTGCAAAATTTTGCGGCTGTAGCTGCGACGGTGTAGATGCCAATCCCGGATATACACACATACACACACACATACATACACACATTCAGCTTTATATATTAGATTGCCATTATGGGTTATCTGAAATATCTGAAAAGAAAACAGATTTGGGGGAGATCTATCTGTGAAAACTAGATCTGTGAAACTGGCTCAGTTGCCCTTAGCAACCAATCAGATTCCACCTTTGATTTTCCAAAGAGTCTGTGAGGAATAAAAAGTGGAATCTGATTGGTTGCCAAGGGCAACTGAGCCAGTTTCACTTTACACCATGTTTGATAAATCTCCCCCTTCATAACCTTATTTCACATACTGTCAACCTTCTTTTGGACCAACCTGTATATAAACATTATATATAGTATATATATATATATATATATATATATATAACCGTATATACTCGTGTATAAGCCGAGTTTTTCAGCCCAAAAATTGGGCTGAAAAGTCCCCCCCTCGGCTTATACACGGGTCAATACGGTATGCTGTGGGGGGGAGCTGTGACCGGGGGCTGGAGCAGGCAGGAGGGGGCCGCGGTGACCGCAGGCGGTCACGTGGGGCCGCCTCATTAGTGCAATGAATATGCACGGCATCCCCCCGTCCATCAGCGGCGGGGGGATGCCGTGCATATTGAACTACACAGCCCCCTCTCCTTAATATGCGTCCCGCAGTAGTAATAAACAGCCCCCCCCTCCTTATCATGTCCCCCCCGGCTGCGGCAGCTGTAAAAATAACAAACAGTTTATACATCACCTTCCGACGCAGCTCCTCCGCTCCTCCGGTCCTCAGCATCTCCGCTCGCCGGCGTCTTCTTCCTTGTTGTGCCGGTGTCATGTGACCGGGCGCAGGAGATGACGTCATTTCCTGCGCGCGGTCACAAGCCGGCACATCAAGGAAGAAGAAGCCGGCGAGCGGAGATGCTGAGGACCGGAGGAGCGGAGGAGCTGCGTCGGAAGGTGATGTATAAACTGTTTGTTATTTTCACAGCTGCCGCAGCCGGGGGAGTCATGATAAGGAGGGGGGGGCTGTTTATTACTACTGGGGGACGCATATTAAGGAGGGGGGCTGTGTACTACCACTGGGGCTGCTGGATACTACACTGGGGCTGTATATACCTCTGGGGCTGCTGTATACTACCACTGGGGCTGTATATACCTGTGGGGCTGCTGTATACTACACTGGGGCTGTATATACCTCTGGGGCTGCTGTATACTACCACTGGGGCTGTATATACCTCTGGGGCTGCTGTATACTACACTGGGGCTGTATATACCTCTGGGGCTGCTGTATACTACACTGGGGCTGTATATACCTCTGGGGCTGCTGTATACTACCACTGGGGCTGTATATACCTCTGGGGCTGCTGTATACTAACTACTGGGGCTGTATATACCTGTGGGGCTGCTGTATACTACCACTGGGCTGTATATACCTCTGGGGCTGCTGTATACTACCACTGGGGCTGTATATACCTCTGGGGCTGCTGTATACTACCACTGGGGCTGCTGTATACTACCACTGGGGCTGCTATATACTACCACTGGGGCTGTATATACCTGTGGTGCTGCTGTATACTACCACTGGGGCTGTATATACCTGTGGGGCTGCTGTATACTACCACTGGGGCTGTTGTATACCTCTGGGGCTGCTGTATACTACCACTGGGGCTGTATACTACCTCTGGGGCTGCTGTATACTACCACTGGGGCTGCTGTATATACCTTTGGGGCTGCGGTATACTACCTCTGGGGCTGCTGTATTCTACCTCTGGGGATGCTGTATACTACCACTGGGGCTATATACTACCTCTGGGGATGCTGTATACTACCACTGGGTCTGTATATACCTCTGGGGCTGCTGTATACTACCACTGGGGCTGTATATACCTCTGGGGCTGCTGTATACTACCACTGGGGCTGTATATACCTGTGGGGCTGCTGTATACTACCACTGGGGCTGTATATACCTGTGGGGCTGCTGTATACTACCACTGGGGCTGTATATACCTCTGTGGCTGCTGTATACTACCACTGGGGCTGTATACTACCTCTGGGGCTGCTGTATACTACCACTGGGGCTGCTGTATACTACCTCTGGGGCTGCTGTATACTACCTCTGGGGCTGCTGTATACTACCTCTGGGGATGCTGTATACTACCACTGGGGCTATATACTACCTCTGGGGATGCTGTATACTACCACTGGGGCTGTATATACCTCTGGGGCTGCTGTATACTAACTACTGGAGCTGCTGCTGTATATACCACTGGGGCTGCTGCTGTATACTACCACTGGGGAGGCTGCTGTATACTACCATTGGGGGGCCTGTATACCACACTGCTGGGGGCTGTATACCTGTGCTGGAGTCCACCCTCGGCTTATACACGAGTCAATAGGTTTTCCCAGGTTTTGGGGGCAAAAGTAGGGGGGTCGGCTTGTACACGGGTCGGCTTATACACGAGTATATACGGTATATATATATATATATATATATATATATATATATATATAGACACTTAAGCTTATTAAACTTATTGGGACTAACCTTAGTAAAGAAAGCCACAGCTTTCAAAATGCACGGTGGTATCAGGCCATTCCGCTCCATGTACCAAGTCACACCCTCACCGCAGCGCGTCAGTCTATCTGAGCTCGACTCACTGACTGAACGGAATGTGGAATAGACTAAGCACCACTAAGCTATCACTTTCATCTACAGGACTAATCACCAATAAAGTGTAGAGTGCACACCCAGAGGACATGGTCTCTAGGAGGAGACAGTTATCACAGCCAACTGGGCACCATGCTAAAAGCCGAGCTGCACCGACGATGCCTCCAAGCAAATCCTAACCAAACAGTGGATCTTGTACTGAAATCTACAGCATTTGCCATACTTTACAGCTGTATTGGTCCAGTAGCAGTCTTACATCTTCAGTGAATTATCTGAACAGAGGACATTCGTTCTGAAATTAAATTCATATGGAAACGTATTTATAATAGCGTATTGATTCGATAGCCACTGGCCGGGGCATAAGATAAGATAGATTTTTTGAGGATTTAGCGGTTCTGTGCTAAACACTTAGGTTTTTGCAGAGAAGCGCAGGTTCGTGTGTGCGGGCGCTTTCTGAGGACGCAGCCCCTGGTTACCCGATGTGTATCGTGGTAACCAGTTCATACACCAGGCTGCCTAGTGACCGCTTATGCCGAGCGCACAGGGAAACGCTGCAAGCAGCGTTTCCCTGTGCGCTCGGCATAAACGGACACTACGCAGCCTGCTGTATGAACTGGTTACCACAATACACATCGGTAACCAGGGTGCGTTTCAAGGAAGCAGAACCGCTAAATACTTAGAGCGCAGGTGTGGACATGGCATATAATGTATTGCTCGTGAATTAATATATGTTATATAAAGCCCGCAGGGACGGTCGAAACGTCGCTTCTTTTGACCATGAATAAAAGAACACGAAATTTCACCATCGAAGGTCTGTGGCGCTGTCTTTTTTTTACTTTCATGATGTATAACAACGATGTGAACTCTCGAGTGGCGTGCGTCCAGTGCAGACTGAAACTTGAAGTCTTGCAGGTAACCAGGTGCTGTGACTAATACCTTTACAAACATGTTATAAGTGTTATGAAATGCAATTTTATTAAGTTAAGTCAATAGCATAATTCTATTTCTGGCACAAAATCCTATTATTTTTAGAATTTCATTAAGAAAAATAGGAGTATTTTTGCTTAACCTTGCAGCAGGATTTATGAGTGGGCGGGCTTCCAGAGTAGAGTAAACTCTAGATTTATTTTTGTAATGTATCGAAACAGCATGCGTTTTAAATGGAATCTGTCAGGTGATTTTATAGTGCAATGCTAATGGTATCTTGGAATAAGGCTTGGGCAGACCTTTTCAGGATCAGTAACTTTTGCTGTAAACCCTTGAGAAACCAGTGATGCATGACGGGCTAGTCAAGCATCTGTAAATCCAAACTGATTATGAACTGCTCCGCATGCCCACCCCTCAGCAATGATAATAAATGTTAGTGAAGAATTTTCTGTCACTGATGCCAGCACCAGGAGAGGTGGGCAGGATTTTGGCATTGGAAGCTGTGCATAATCAGTTTGGATTTACATACGCTTGACTTAATTCTCCTGTGCTTAGAGGGAGATAACAGGAGAAGGTAGAGCAATAAATGTTACTGGTCCTGAAATGGCTGCTCAAGCACTATTCCAAAATACTGTTAGTATTGTACTAGAAAATTACTAGACAGATTCTCTTTAATATAGAATGTTGCTATGAATCATTGGAGTTTGGTGAATTAAAAGAGTAACCCATTAGAGACAAGCCATCATCTATCTGCAGAATAGGTAATAACTTTCTGATTGGTCCCTTACGAAATAGAGGGTCAGTTCGGATGCCTGAAGGTCACTGTATTTCTGTTTTGTGAGCTGCTAGAAAAAAAAGGATTGCAGCGCTCTACATTGTCATAATTAGGGAATAAAGTGGTGGTCAAGCATGCGCATGGTTGTTCTATTTTAACTGGAAAAAATGTGCCCCATTCTGCTCATCAATGTGGTCCCAGCAGTTGGAAACCCAATGATTAACAATGTTATCCCCTATCCAATGAAGGGCAGCCCCTTTAACCTTTTTTGTGGTGTTAATAGAAATCGAAAATGTATAGCTGGTAAAGAAGAGTTGAACTTAAGGGACCTGTGTCTTTTTTCAACATATATAATTATGCAACTATATATATTTAAAACCCAAGAAACAAAAATGAGCAACATTTTTTTTGGTTGACTATATGTATTTAGTAATTCTTCAAAATTAGAAAATAAACATGGTGTTATCTTTTAAGATAGAAGGAAGAAAGTGTTGAAAATTATGAATGCACACTTTATACATCATAACACAGATCCTTCTAGTTCTCTTTCTCTTCTATTTAAATTTTTAATCTTCCACAAAATCCTCTACTTCTTTTATGTACAGCCATATCACATTTTCATGCTGATGCGCCCAAATTTCAGCTCATAAATCTTGTGTCTGGCTGTAACTACTGTAATCAAGGCATTTAGTAAAGCGCTCAGCAGTTTCATGTTGACTTATTCTAAATACAGACTAAACAGAATAAGAAATGTCTAATTGCTTGGCTTTATCTGGGCATTCTACCATGTACCATGTAAATGTACCATGAATGTATCATGAATATCAACAGATTTGTGCAAACGTATTAGGTTTAATAGAGGATTCAAGTGGAATTTCCATATATTAAAAGGGAATTTCAAATTTACAGTGCCAACCTCTTAATGGGAATCTGTCAGGTCAAAAATCCATATGTAACTGTATAAATTTCTCATTGAGTCGTTGAAGTTCTCTCTATTCATTTATTTCTTTTGTTTATACCTCTCTCTTATCCTCCGTAAGCTGCAAAAAAAGATATTCATTCCATCTGTCAATCACAGTGAGTGATCACTTAGTTTTGTGTTGCCCACTCACCAAAGAATGAATATTCATGTATCACTGCACTGTTCTCCTCTGGGTTTTATCCTGTTTTGTAGTGGGGGGAGGAGGTGAGTGCTCTTTGCAGCTGCACATGTGACATCTTTATTGTGTGTATCTGAGGCATATGTACAGTGTGTGCTGGAGATAGTTCTATATTGTTATAAGAACATTTGTGCATTTGCTCAGCAGATAAACACATTACATATATGTAGGAAAACCAAAGTTCATATAAACACATAGAAATATCTTACAGACAGCACACATATTGCAGCACAAAACACCTCTCCCCTCCTATCTTTCTCCTTCAGAAGGAGCCTGCAAAAGCCTGATAGATTCAGTGTAACTTCAACACAGAGAGGAGGGACAGAATACCAGCTTGAATAGGTGTGGTTATTTAAATAACATTTAAATACTGTGACTATTTACTAGTCCGGTCAATTACTTTTAAAGCTGAAGATAGATGTCTGCAGGTTGTGAAGGTGCTTATAGCAAGAAAACTACAAAGGCTAGATTAACAATTTTCACATATTCAGAAAGGTCTGCTCAAGCACTATTCAAGGGCACCATTAGTATCATACTGAAAAATGACCTGACATAGTCCCTTTAAAGTCAGTCTGGCCGTCTGTCATCAGATTGGACCCTAGGAAAAGCATTTCACAAAGCTAGATAAAAGAGTTGTACAGTTGTGGCCAAAAGTATTGACACCCCTGCAATTCTGTCAGATAATACTCAATTTCTTCCTAAAAATGATTGCAATCACAAATTCGTTGGTATTATTATCTTCATTTAATTTGTCTTCAATGAAAAAAACACAAAAAGAATTGTCCTAAAGCCAAATTGGATGTAATTCCACACCAAACATAAAAAAGGGGGTGGACAAAAGTATTGGCACTATTAGAAAAATCATGTGATGCTTCTCTAATTTGTGTAATTAACAGCACCTGTAACTAACCTGTGGCACCTAACAGGTGTTGACAATAACTAAATCACACTTGCAGCCAGTTGACATGGATTAAAGTTGACTCAACCTCTGTCCTGTGTTCTTGTGTGTACCACATTGAGCATGGAGAAAAGAAAGAAGACCAAAGAACTGTCTGAGGACTTGAGAAACCAAATTGTGAGGAAGCATGAGCAATCTCAAGACTACAAGTCCATCTCCAAAGACCTGAATGTTCCTGTGTCAATCGTGCGCAGTGTCATCCAGAAGTTTAAAGCCCATGGCACTGTGGCTAACCTCCCTAGGTATGGACGGAAAAGAAAAATTGACAAGAGATTTCAACGCAAGATTGTGCGGATGGTGGATATAAAACCTCGACTAACATCCAAACAAGTTCAAGCTGCCCTGCAGTCCGAGGGTACAACAGTGTCAACCCGTACTATCCATCGGCGTCTGAATGAAAAGGGACTGTATGGTAGGATACACAGGAAGACCCCACTTCAGTTTGGAAGAATGTTCTCTGGTCAGATGAGACAGTAGAGATTTTTGAGCAAAGGCATCAGCATAGAGTTTACAGGAGAAAAAAAGAGGCATTCAAAGAAAAGAACACTGTCCCTACAGTCAAACATGGCGGAGGTTCCCTGATGTTTTAGGGTTGCTGTGCTGCCTCTGGCACTGGACTGGTTGACCGTGTGCATGGCATTATGAAGTCTGAAGACTACCAACAAATTTTGCAGCATAATGTAGGGCTCAGTGGGAGAAAACTGGGTCTCCCTCAGAGGTCATGGGTCTTCCAGCAGGACAATGACCCAAAACATACTTCAAAAAGCACTAGAAAATGGTTTGAGAGAAAGCACTGGAGATTTCTAAGGTGGCCAGCAATGAGTCCAGACCTGAATCCCATAGAACACCTGTGGAGAGATCTAAAAATGGCAGTTTGGAGAAGACACCCTTCAAATATCAGGGACCTGGAGCAGTTTGCCAAAGAAGAATGGTCTAAAATTCCAGCAGAGCATTGTAAGAAACTTATTGATGGTTACCGGAAGCGGTTGATAGCAGTTATTTTGGCTAAAGGTTGTGCAACCAAGTATTAGGCTGAGGGTGCCAATACTTTTGTCTGGCCCATTTTTGGAGTTTTGAATGAAATGATCAATGTTTTGCTTTTTGCTTCATTCTCTTTTGTGTTTTTACATTGAAGACAAATTAAATGAAGATAATAATACCAAAGAATCATTTTCAGGAAGAAACTGAGTATTATCTGACAGAATTGCAGGGGTGTCAATACTTTTGGCCACAACTGTAGAGGTATTTAGGCTTCATGAAGATATCAATAATTTTTCCTCATATGGTAAAGATGTAACAATTTTCATCAGTGTTTCAGATCAGATGTAATCAGTGTTTGGTCAGTGTATCAGTTTTTACCATCAATGTGGCACCAGTAATTTTCTTGCATGCAAAAAAAAACAAAAAACAAAATTGATTAGCTTCTCTAGTTCATTACAATGTTGAAAATGTAGAACAGACAGATGACATCTGTACACTGTGACTTTCATGGACCTATAGATTTTCATTTATAAGTTTCATCCATGAAACATATGAAAAATGGACATTTCTATCCTTCTATTTTTTTGTGGATCTTATGGCCAATAAAACATAATACGTGTAAATGGCAACATAGATTGTTTTGTCCACAAAAAACAAAGATAGAATATGCACGTAAACATAGAATTCAACCTCAATTATACATTACTATACTGTTTTATCATCAGAAATAATGAGAAAATGAAGTCTGTTTTCATGTACTCCACTCCTATATGTGTTCTGAAGGAAAGGCCCAAAGATGGAAATGCTCACGTCTCTTCATTATAGAGGCACGTCCAATAAATTTTTCATTAGCTAAACCGGTCTTAATACTTGAAAAAAGCTCCCCAGGCTTAAATTGTAAAAAGCATTTCTGGCTCACACATAAGCCCCAGTGTGATGCAGCTAGTCTGAATTTCAATCACATGAGTGAGAGGAGGACCTAAATGGTGCTGGAAACCGGGGAAGACAGCAATTGTTAAGTGTTTTATTGCCCTTATATTACTGAACACAGGTATTTACGTTTAGGTAGTAAAAGAAAAATCTTGGGACTGCTTTTTAAGGGCTGTGCAACCTTTTGACTCTGCTCTTTGGTAACAGATGAAGCAGGCTTCTAGCTGGTACTGCATTCCTCATTCAAGGGCAGAAGTGATGGGATTTAGGGATGGGCGAATCTACTCGCTAGGACTCGTTACTCGGCGAGTAGTAAGGGACTCGCAGGACTCGGTACTCTCCGAGTTTCCCAGCGTTTACTCGCACGAGTCCAATGCAAATCAATGGCAAACGCTGACAAAACTAGGATTGCCATTGTCTTGCATTAGACTCGGCTACTGTGCCAGTGATAGCAGGGAAACTCGCAAAGTAACTGCTGTTACTTTGCGAGCCGAGTCCAGCTGTCTTCTCTGTGCAGGCTGCCGCAGCTCCAGGGTCCTAGAGCCCGCCTGCTCACAGAGATGATGTAGCAGTGCTGAGATTGTTCTCAGTCTGCTCATTCCCTGTGCATAGACATCTATATCTATGCACAGGGGATGTAGCAGAGAGGACATCGCGTTTTGGACTGCGTCGGACGGAAGAGGATTTTTTTAATTAAAGATGGAGTCCCTAATGGCTTTTTTTTATTTCAAATAAAAAATATTCTCTGTGTTGTGTTTTTTTAACCCTTTATTGGAGATTCTTAGTGGCTGGGTCAAACGTGGCCTGACATTAAGAATCTCGGGCTTAATACCAGCTTGTATAACAAAGCTGGTATTAACCCCTTTATTACCCAGCGTGCCACCGCCACCAGGGCCGCTGGAAGAGCGGGGTTCAGCGCCAGAGGATGGCGCTTCAATGAACGCGCCATCTTCTGGGGCGGCTGCAGGCTTCAATTTGCAGCGGGGGGTGCCCAGAAAGCTTGGGCATCCCTGCGCTGCGGATTCCAGCCCCCAGCTGCATAGCTGTACCTGTACCCCACGCGTTTTTTTTTTAATTATTTCATGAAATTCATGAAATAATTAAAAAAAAGGGCTCCCCTATATTCTTGTATCTGGCCAGGTACAAATAGGCACCTGGGGGTTGGGGCAGCCCGTCGCTGCCTGCTGGATCCGGCTGGTTCCAGAAATACGGCAAAGCCCACGTGAAATTTTTTTCTGACAAATCCATAAAACAATGTAAATAAAAGGGACTGCATCTTTATTAACCCCTGGACCATGGGCGAGGGGTTAATAAAGATGCAGTCCCTTTTTTAGGATTGTTTTATTGATTTTTCAGAAAAAAAATTACATGGGCTTCGTCGTATTTCTGGAACCAGCTGGACCCAGCAGGCAGCGACGGGCTGCCCCCAACCCCCAGGTGCCTATTTGTACCTGGCCAGACACAAGAATATAGGGGAGCAAAACTAGGATTGCTTCAGGCTGAAGCTTCCGAGACACATCTGTGATTTGTAAATCGCACACTACTCGCTATTACTCGCTTCCCCATTCATTAACATTGGACTCGCTAGACTCGCCACGAGTAGCGAGTCCTGGGCTGGGACTCACTAGAGTCAAGCGATTCTGAGTAATTTAGGATTCGCCCATCACTAATGGGATTCTCTATTGGGTGGAAGCATTCTCCTAATACAGAACATTCTAGAAACTATTTGCTCTGTATATTTATCTATATATTTATTTAACAGAATACAGACTTCCTAAAGAACTGCCTTAAAATGACCCATCTCCTGATTGTTACCATGCTCTCTAATTTGAATAAATAATAAATTATCCTCAAAGATCAGACACCATATGTGTCTCACAGGCCTCCTTTTTGGAGATTCGTCAACCTCATGACATAACTTTTAAAAATACTCCCAAACTCACATTTAATCTTAAAAGGAACCCGTCACCTAGTTTAGCCCCCCTAACCTATCACTACCTGTCCCTGCAGCTTCCTACTACATTACTAACTATCCCTCTCTGATCTAAATGTGCATTATAAAAGTGCAAAAAAGTGATTGTACTTTTATAATGCACATTTAGATCAGAGAGGGATAAGTAGTAATGTAGTAGGAAGTTGCAGGGACAGGTAGTGATAGGTTAGGGAGTCTAAACTAGGTGGCATTAAAACTGCTCAAAACCGGATCCGCAGCCATAGGTTGCAATACAAAAAACGGATTGCACTATTTGCAATCTGGTTTTGCAAGGGATCCGGTTTTTTTTAACATGGGCGCCTATGGTACTGGTTCCGGTTTTGAAAATTGCAAAAATGCACATTCCAAAATAGGATGCATTAATGCATCCAGATCCAGAATGAGGAATGCATTTTCACCAATTTTAAGAAGTATGAAGGCACAGTCCAAAATCGCATCTGGTAATGGATGCGGTTACCAGATTGTACCTCCTAAGGGCGGCTTCACACTGCGATGTGATCTGGTCCAGGGCTGTCAGGGATGAACTTGACAGCCCTGGACTGGATCAGCACACAGAACCGGAGGGCTAATATGTCCTCCGGTCCGGTGTGTAGACGTACGCAGCTGCAGCCGCTGATAGGTCAGGACCGCGGCGCCGGGGTCCTAACCTATCAGCAGCGGGAGCTGCAAGCGGCTGCACACCGGACCAGAGGACATATTATCCCTCCGGTTCTGTGTGCTGATCCAGTCCAAGGCTGTCAGGTTCATCCCTGACAGCCCCGGACCGGAACACACCGCAGTGTGAAGGCACCCTAAGTGTGACCCTAGCCATCATTTGCAAAAATAATAGTCAAACAAGATTAATAGCCAAACAAGGCTATGCATTACAGATAACATTCCTAATCACAGCATTGCATTTTTTTTATTAGCAACATGTTATGAAAATGAATAAAACATGCAATATAAAACCATCCACTATATAAGCTTTCATGTGCATACTAACTACATCCAGAGGTTAAAGTTAAAATAATTTACTATACTTGCCCTATTGGCAACCTCCTAGAAAATGGATTTTATAGATTAATGATTTAGTCCAAACCCTTTCAGATTACATGGACCATGTGTAGTGCTAGCAATATATCTACTGAATAATAGTCATTTGGGAAACAGAAGAAATGTTCTTGATGGTTTTAGAAGTGTGAAAGAGTAGGTGTGATACACAACATTCAAAATCCATTAAAGGCATACAATATAAAACACTCTTTAACATGTGAGTAGGTGTTAATAATGGCTGAGACCAAGCAGTATGATATTTCCTAATAAATATCACTTCAAACCTAAGCTTTTCCATTCAAACAGGCTTGGAATCTTGATTGTGCTAAACTTCTTACAGGAAATGGTCTACTGCAGATCTGAATGCTCTTTAACCCATCATCACAAAAGACCGTAGCTATCAGACCACTTCAAAGCATCCTACTTGGATAGCCCTCAGAAAACTAATATACTCTAGCATTTCCAATGCAAACAACAGGCCTCTGTTAAATTATTGCTTCTTATCATTTGTAACAAAAGCTTCCATTTGTTTTTACACTCTCGATGACTCAAAATATTCTACAAACATGGAAACCAAATAAGTAAAATGTCTGGTTTAATAGAACCTAACATTGAACAGGAGGTTTATTTCTTTTTTTCACTGAAAAATAACAATTTAATTAGTTTGGATATTTAAACAAAACCTGTCCGCTACGTCTCCCTTAACCACTACTACATATGTATAATAACCTTTTCCTGTATTCTAATAAAACTTTTGTCATGGCTTAACTATTGGTGTTAACTACATAGGTGAAAAGGTGAAAACCGGGGCACAGGCTCCAACCAGGCAAATCAGCTCCTCTGTGAGGACTACAGCAGATACACTCCGTTATTGCTCCGGTGTTGCTCAGCCTCAGTGTAAGACTTCGAAGCGTGCATGAAAGAAATCAGGCGGCACTCACCATTTTTTTGAAGTGTAGTTTTAATCCTTTACTGGGATACATGTGCAGGGAGGGAAGGGAGGTGCAGAGTCAGATGACAGTCGGCTGTTTCACGCTGTATGCACTTAAACGGGTCCAATATTGGTGTTAGCTATTGGTGAATTAGGCTAGGGTCACACTTTCGTTGTGACCCTAGCATGACGGGAACCGTTAAAAAACTAGAAATTTCTGATGCAGTGCATAGAGTTAACGCTATGCGCTGCCAGGCAATGGAGCCCCATAGTGTTTACCTTAGCAGCCGACTCCACACAAAGCCCCAGGATGTGCGCTTTACAACAGTGCACAGGAAAATGCTTCAGGACACGTTTTCTCTGCGCTGTTGTAAAGCGCACATCCTGGTGCTTTGTGTGGAACCGGTTGCTAAGGTAAAGAGTGGGTTATTATGGGGCTCCGTTGCCTAACAGCGCATATTTCTAAGTTTTTAACGGTTCTGTCATGCTAGGGCCACAACGCAAGTGTGACCCTAGCCTAAGAGGGAAAATTTGTATGGAGAAATTAACACATAGTCACCCACTTATTTGCATAACACAAGTGCAGATTTAAAGTAAAATAGTTATCCTAGATATCCACCAATTGCTAAGCCACAAATGAGGCTTTTTAGAATGTAGGAAAAGGTTGCTAAACATAATGTGGTGGTAGTTTAGGGGGGCTATGGCAGCTAACAGGGTCACTTTAAGCAAATTATCTGTAGACTATAGAATGATAGAATCATAGAAAGATAGAGTTGGAAGGAACCTCCTGTGTCATCAGCTCCAACCCCCTGCTCACAGCACGATTCACTAAAGTCATCCCAGAAAGATGTCTGTCCAGCCTCTGTTTGAAGACTTCCATTGAAGGAAAATTATTAATATTGTGGAATGATTACTTTAGAAAGCTTCCCAAGTTCACATAAATGATATAGGCTCAGATGAAGCAAAATTACTCAAAAAACAATTAAATAATATAATGATAGGGAAGCCTCAATTTGTGTAAAGTGAAAGTATGCTGTCTGTACTGTTATGCCACTGCCATATATGCACAAAATAAAGATTTATGGATTACAAGCCAATTAGCGAATGCTTGGAATTTTTTTTCCACTGTTGAAATCCATAATACAATGATGTTATGAAAATTATACTGAATGAATCTATGTTCCAGGGTTCAGGCATCAAGCATGAGGTTATCAGGGAATTCAAATTTTGCATGCAGATTATACTGGGAAATTTAACATATATACTCGTGTATAAGCCGACCCGTGTATAAGCCGACCCCCCTACTTTTGCCCCCAAAATCTGGGAAAACCTATTGACTCGTGTATAATCCGAGGATGGACCCCAGCACAGGTATACAGCCCCCAGCAGTGTGGTATACAGGCCCCCCCAGTGGTATACAGGCCTCCCCAGTGGTAGTATACAGCCTCCAGCAGTGTGGTATACAGCAGCCTCCCCCCAGTGGTATATACAGGCCCCAGCAGTGTTACAGCAGCCTCCCCAGTGGTATATACAACAGCAGCCCCAGTGGTAGTATATAGCAGCCCCAGTGGTAGTATACAGCACCCCAGTGGTAGTATACAGCAGCCCCAGTGGTAGTATACAGCATCCCCAGAGGTATATACAGCCCCAGTGGTAGTATACAGCAGCCCCAGAGGTATATACAGCAGCCCCAGTGGTAGTATACAGCAGCCCCAGTGGTAGTATACAGCAGCCCCAGAGGTATAAACAGCCCCAGTGGTAGTATACAGCAGCCCCAGAGGTATATACAGCCCCAGTGGTAGTATACAGCAGCCCGCCCGCCACCCCCATCAGTATACAGGCCCCCCCATCAGTATCCAGGGCCCCCCCTTGCTCCGCAAAACCTGCAAAGTAAAATCATTATACTTATCATGTCCTGTCGCCGCCATCCCCACCGCTGCCATCGCGCTCCTCCGTCTTCATCCAGCGTCTTCCGGCTTCCTGTGGTCGGCGCAGGCAATGACGTCATTGCCTGCGCCGACCACAGGAACTCGGAAGAAGACGGATGAAGCTGGGGAGTGCGATGGCAGCGGCGGGGACGGCGGCGACAGGACAGTGATAAGTATAATGATTTTACTTTGCAGGTTTTGCGGAGCAAGGGGGGGGGCCCAGGATACTGATGGGGGGGCCTGTATACTAATGGGGGTGGCGGGCGGGCGGCTGTATACTACCACTGGACTGTATATGACTCGCGTATAAGCCGAGGGGGGGGACTTTTCAGCCCAATTTTTGGGCTGAAAAACTCGGCTTATACGCGAGTATATACGGTAATTCGAGAAAGAAGTTATTCTCCACCAAATTAAATGTCACTTTTTATCGTCTGTGGTCTCTCCAAACTCTCTGTCACCTTTATGGCTTTTGAAGCATCTTCTGATTGCTAACGATGAGCATTGAGTCCTTATGCCTCTTCACACTAGAACTAGAGGCCTGGGGATTTCCGTACTTATGGAGGTGATAATGAAATGTGACTATCATCTGGATTGTTGAAGTGAGAAGAGGAGAGGCCAGGGATGCTCATGATAAAACATAGGTATTTTTTTTAATGCTTGATAGCACTTTACAGTTAAGGAAAATGGCAGCTAATGGCACATGAAAGTGAATTGTAAAACATTCACATTTTGGTGAATGTTGAGTTTTGCAATATTTGAGTATGGCTGAAGTCAAACTTGCATCTGCCCCAGTTCCTGATGGCTCTGCAGAAAACGTAGCAGTTTTCAGCAGAAGCGGCCAGCGTTGACGGGAAGCCCTGGCTACCAACCCTGCCCCATAGCAACCCGCAGTGTACCTTGACAGCGGCCGCACACAGAGCTGCAGCAGGTCCGCTTTTCAGCAGCGCATAGGAAACCGCTGATGACAGTGTTTCCTGTGCGCTGCTGAAAAAAGGACCTCCTGCAACTCTGTGTGCGGCCTCTGTCAAGGTACATTGTGGGTTGCTATGGGGCAACGTCGGTAGCCTTCCCATTAACGCTGGCCTCTTCTGCTGAAATCTTCTACATTTTCAGCAAAGCCGTTAGGAACTGGGAGAGACGCAAGTCTGACCCCAGCCTATCATTCAATTCCACTTGAATATTTTCATTTATTTTTATGAGCCACCACTATTAATGGTTATTCCCTATACGGGATGGGCCATTTATATGGATGCACATAAATAAGGCTAGGGTCACACACGCTATGCGTTTTATTAGGTGTTTTTTGGCCACCTGCGCTTTTGCCTGCGTTTTTGCTGTTAGGTGTGTGGGCCCCCTTAAAAAGCCTTTAAAAACGTATGTCTTTTGTTTAAAAACGCATGCAAAAACACATGTCCATTTTGAGACTTTAAAAAACACATGCGTTTCCCATAGGGCCTCATGTTACAAAAACGCATGCGTTTTTGAAAAAGCACCAAGAAACGCTGCTTGCTGCGTTTTTGGGTGCATTTTTCAAAAAAAGGTGCATCATGCAGTATTTTTTGGTGCTGAGGTAAAAACGCATGCAAAAACGCATGAGCCATTTAGACATGTGTTTTTGCTATTCGATTTTTGCATGGGGGCCTCTGGGTGCGTTTTTGCATGCGTTTTTGGAAAACGCAGGTCTCCAAAAATGCAAGTGAGATCCCTATGTGCGACCCTAGCCTAAAATGGGAATGGTTGGTGATATCAACTTCCTGTTTGTGGCACATTAGTATATGGGAGGGGGAAAACTTTTCCAGATGGATGGTGACTATATTGGCCATTTTGAAGTTGGCCATTTTGGATCCAACTTTATTTTTTTCAATGGGAAGAGGGTCATGTGACACATCAAACTTATTGAGAACTTCATAAGAAAAACAATGGTGTGCGTGGGTGTAACGTAACTTTATTATGTCATGAGTTATTTACAAGTTTATGACCACTTATAAAATGTGTTCAATGTGCTGCCTATTGTGTTAGATTGTCAATGCAACCCTCGTCTCCCACTCTTGACAGATTGATAGAAACACCGCAGAAGAAATGCTAGCACAGGCTTCTAGTATCTGTTGTTTCAGATGCTGCACATCTCGTGTCTTCACAGCATAGACAATTGACTTCAAATGAGTGATGAGGCAAATTTTTTTGTGAATGGTCAAGATAACAAACAAAACCACTGCTATTAGTCTGACATTAAACTACAGTGGATAGATCCCTCCAAGACTGTAGACTTGTAGATTTAGACCGGACAACTTTGCTTCTGTGTTACAGATCCTGCTCTCAAGGTTTCTGGACAGACGCATACTCTCACTACTAGATTCCATCGAGCAGACAATGTCACAATAAAACAGTTATCATAAAAATATATTAAAAAAATATAGAAAAATTGGGGTTTTTTTTAAACCGCGCTGCCAATGATTACAGTAATAGTCAAATTCAAAGGGTGGGCATGAAGGTGATTTTTATTCTACGTGTTTCAAGGTTCACAGACCTCTTCATCAGGAAAAACCACCAATGAGCAGCGCGGTTTAAAGAAAACCCCAATTTTTATATATTTTTTTATATATTTTTATACGGTATATATTGTATATATTTTTATTAAATTCATTTTATCAAGAGGAGACTGCAGAAGCCAAATTAAAAGTATTGATGATTATAGTGGTTGTGACTCTCACAACCGTATTGGGTGAGCATATTCTTGTAGACAAAAAAAAAGATTCATTTATGTTGGTAACGCTCTATGGTAGCGGCTGGTTCTTTTTCAGATCCTGAATAAAACAGTTATCACACTCAATAGGCATAAAGTTTGACAGTAATGCAGACATGAATCTCAAGGACTAACATTATGCTAACCAATACAGTGTTTACTTTCCCCCAATCCAATTTAGCATGTGTCTGAACTGCTATGCCGGCAGGCAAGCTCACTGATCTACCTTTAATTTCTAGCAGACCACATAGATCCTCCTAATCTTCTCTAATCCAACAGCCTTCCCAGATTTAAGCACCCCATCCCAACCACCGCTCTTTCCCTCACAGGGCCATTTTTCCAAAGCCATTTTTGTCATAATGAAGCTAAACATGCAGCCTGACAATACATCTGAGCCGTCTCCAAGGAGGTGACAGACCACATGGAACACTTACAAGCCAACGTACTACATTAATATAATCAGTCTGTTGTTATACAATATCTCATTATTGCCAATATACCCTTAAGGACAGGGTGATTTTTCGTTATTGCACTTTTGTTTTTTCCTTCTCTTGTTTTAAAATCCATTGCTTTTTTATTTTTACATTAATATAGCCATGGGCTTCTTTTTTTTTTTTTTCGAGAAGTGTCGTACTTTTGAATGGCTCCATCCATTTTATCATGTAATGGTAAATGGGAAAAAATAGTGGCGAATAAACAAAAAAGTAAAATTCTGTAATAGTTTTTTTTGTTTTTTTGATCTACAGCATGCATTTTACCATACAACTGACATGGCAGTAGGATTATCCAGGTCATATGATTATATTGATGTCAAATATGTATAGTTTGTGTTTTATTTTAGTAGTGAACAAAAATCAGAAATTTGGGAAAAAACACCTTGCTTGTGTCGCTACATTTCGAGATACAAATACATAGTAAAGGACAGGCATCACCTTATGTCTAGGTGCGAGCAAGAAAAAAACTGACATTTAAAGTGAAAATCCGCTGCAACACTAGACAGTATATGTATAGGGAATAGCATAGCCATGTTTGTATCCATTTTGTTGTAGTCATGTCCATTATAACCCCTCACAGCTGGTTTTAATTGTATATAGAGGCATGTAAACCCACACATACAGCATTACACCACAAGAGAGGCACACAGCTAGGACCCGATATACTGAGAAAGACCGTGACGTGGTTATCGGGCTCTTGACGCAGTGGCCACTGCTTAAGCTAAGATTTCTCAATTTTCTTTAGATTCACAAGCAGTTACTGCCATGTCTTTTTTCCCTATGACTTTTTTAGCTGTGCAGACAGCCCTGCTATTCACAATCAGCCATTATGCTATTCCCTATACATATACTGTCTAGTGTTGCAGCGGATTTCACTTTAAATGCTACATTCCGAGAGCCATAATGTTTTACATTTTTGGGATATGGAGCTGTGTGTGGGCTTGGTTTTTGCACGTGGGGCCAATGTTTTTACTGATATTATTTTGGGATGTGTATGATCTTTTGATCACCAGTTATTACATTTATTTTCTGCTATTGTGGTGGCGGAAAAACTGTAATTCTGGCATTTTATTTTTTTTTTTCTAGTTATGTTGTTTACAGGGTATATTATAGGGTAATACGGTGTTTATAGGGTAATTTATTTTATATTTTGATAGACTGAACTTTTATGAATCTAGCAATACCAAATATATTTGTATTTATTTTTTATTTACTCATTTTTAATGTAGTAAATGGACGGCAAACTTTTAAATTTGTTTTTTTTCAAAACACTTTTGTTAATTTTTTCTGTATATAATAGTCCCCTTAGGGGACTTGAATCTGCAATGGTCTGATAACTTCTATACACAGTAGTGCACCAGCATTGCTGTATATAGAAGAAATGAAGGCCCTCCTGTGAATGCCAGGTTTTCATAGTAGTAATGTGACAACAAACATGGGGCTCTTCAGTAGAACCCTGATTGTCATGAGAACACATCATAATTGCGTCGCAGGCACGCTGATGATGGATAAGAACAGAGTACCCTCTGTTGGTGCATGTTAAATGTTGCGGTCAGAAATTGACAACGACATTTATCAGGTTAACAACCATGGGCAAAGTGCAGCTCCACCTGCAGCTGTCAGGTACAGATGAAGACTGAATAATCCAGCCTTTATTTTCAGGGAAAGATGTGGGTTTGGCATCCGAGCCTGCATCAAAAGAAGGGAGATGACTTATAATGTACATAGTACGTCATGAGTTGTTAAGAGGTTGGAGTGGGTAATAGGCTTTTCACAACAGTGATTTTGGTTCTCATAGAAAATCCAGGTCATTAGCATGTTTATATGGGTGCTTAATCAGTATCATATAATTTCCTCTGAAGTTGTTATGAACAATCATTTACCATTTCTAGGCTCATCTACAGTAAATGCACCTTGAATTGATGACACCCACTTCTCAGCTTTGTCTTTTGACCTCTGGTCCACCACACACACAGCCACTGCCTTATTGTCTCCCCGCCTAAAGGCAATTGTAATTACACTAGCACCTATCACATTATCTACTGATGCTCAGATTTCAAGGATCCAATCATCAGCTGGGATAATTAAACTTAAAATTATTCTCTAAAACAATCTGATGGTTAACTCTGTCAGGTCCTCTCTACTACCTTATATGAGTCCAGAATAAAACAGAAGGGGTGGTACTAACATGAGATCTCTATTCTATTTGAGACTATGGAACCACCCAATTACTGCCAATTGTTAAAGATTTTGCTAGCATGTCACAATATATTATTGAATGTGTTCTGTGGGAGCCATATTTATTTGGCTTGAGCCATCAGCTCAAATTGCACATGTTTTAACTCTACCAGGAGGCTATGACTAAAGGATGGAATAAGCCCGAAACGGCATATTGATGAATGTTATACCTGATCTGGAAAAAGACAATAATGCAATAACATAAATTTGCATCATATCTGGAGTGCTTCGGTACTTGTTTACTATCTAAAACAATGGGCACATCTGTATGTTAGATTTGTGATAATTCAAGTTTTCATTTAAAAAGCTGTGAAAATTCGGCCAAGACTCAAGTGACTGGTTGCATAACTTGTAAATACATAAAAAACTGCCAACGACACAAGTGCACTAATATGTTTACCATTAAATGTTCTGTAGTAGGATCATACCAGTGAACGTAAATATATTGTGAGATAGCCCAAAAATGTAGCGCTAACATTAGAATTTTGGGATTTTCTATGTGTCTATTTACCAATCCACTTGAGAAAGACGCCTTCAGTGTCGAAACATGTTGTGGCGAGGAGACCCATAACTTCTACTGTTCACAATAAATTTGAAAGGTAATGATCGATAAGAGCCCAGTGCCTGTTTCTGTCCCTAGCGCTCATTTTATCATACCTTTTTACCTCATATCGTGCTCAATTCCTCCCTTTGGGGAGTGTTGGTTGAGAGCAGCTCTGGGACAGGATTTGGTCAGCACAGAGGATCTGCCCTTCTCTGGACTCGAGATCTCTGGGAGAGATGTTATAGTTCCATAAAGAAAAAGCTTCTCTACACGTAGCAACGGATTTCTGCCTGCTGTTAAATCTCACCGCAAATCATTAACCTAGTTGTGCAGGGGGCGCAACAAGAAAAGGTGAGTGAAATATTAATATAACCTTTGCTTCGGCTAATTTGCACAGTGTGGCGCAACAATTTTCTTGTTTTTTCCCATCTATTTACCAATTAAATCAGACAAATGGGCAAGCATGTAATAGAAAAGTCATGTCTTCATAACGTTATTTGTGTGATTAAGGTAGGAATAATCCGCCATCTTGCTAAATAAAAAGCAAATCCATTGGCATCAGAGCCTATCAATCCCAATGGAAGCTGAGTTTTGAAGCCAATTATTTATTGTCAATGTCTATATGTCTATTTTGAACTACAAATAATTTATGAGGTCTTATTAATGACTCTTACTCTCTATGAACTAATAAGTAAATAATAAAGATGTGGGGTGGACCCACAGTCATTTCCTTCAGTGAGCCTGTAGTACCTTGTTCCACTTGAGATCCCATTAGACATTATTTTTTTTTTTAAATTGTTCTTTCTTTTGAGGGGAGAGGGGGGAGCAAATTATAGAACATATAATTTGCTCTAAAGCTTACTACCCAGACATATCGCTGCATGGGGTTGCAAGAGTGGTTTTATAAATTTCGGAAACTTCAAGGCTGATTTTGGATAGTTACAGCAGGCACAATTCCTTCTTCACACGGTTTAATGACTTTCCCATGTTTCTTCAAAGAAAAATGATTCTTACACTCTCACACATTTAAATCCATATTTTTGGAAGAATGGTTAAATTTCCAAGTCTGTTTAAATCAAACAGAATAAGGCTATATTTGAAACAGAAACTGGCTCTTTCCAAAACCTTTCCACGTTCTTAATCTCCATGACATGTTTCTCTGAATGAATAATATAGGCTTTGTTCACACTAGTCTCATGGCTTTGATTCATAACAGAGGAATCATGGATTTGATTTGAATTGAAGTCAATGAGTTATGACATATCCCATTAATATTTGCTGGATCCATCAGACTTTTTTGCATTTACAGTATTTTACATGAAGGCAAAATATTGCTTTGTAAATGTAATACCACCTGCTAGGAACATAATAAATGGAACATTAATGAAGTAAAAATAGTAAACGTAATGCTTAATTAGCCCTGAAACAACAGAGCAATTTTTTGTTTTTGCGCTTTAGTCTTTGCCTCCCCTTATTCTAAGAGTTATGACTTTTTATATTTTGTCGATATAGCCATGTGAGGACTTGTATTTTGCAGGATGAGTTGTACTTTTGCATGAAACCATCCTTTTTTTGCTATGTCCTGATGGCAAGCAGGAAAAAAAATTCCAAGTGTGGCGACATAGCAAAAAATTGAAATTCTGAAAACAAATTCAGGACTTTAAAGCAACAGAAGGTCTCCAGTGAAATCAGGTGCCCTAATAGAGCAGAAAACATTGTAGGGAAGATAGATAGAAATGTTCTTCTATCATGTAAAAAAAAGTACCAATAGCACACAATGCACAAAAGAGCAATCTAATAACATACCGTAGTCTTCCCTACATCATATTCGCCACAGTTTAATTTAATTACCAATGTCATTAAAAGTTCCATTATCATACATACAATGACAAAAAACTAATGTTTTGTGTAATAATAAGATAGAATAAGTGACAAAAAAGCCTCCACATTAGCGATCATGCTCTCCACCAGTTTTGTTACCAGCGGTACAGTCTCTTCTGATTTCACTTGGCTCTCATATAAGGGCTTTTTTGGATGCATGCACAATCAGTGCATTTTGTGCAATTATGTACTAAAAAGCAAATCCTTTTCTTCAGTAACCACTTGAATAAGCCGTCCAATTAATAACTTTATAAACTGCAACAATCTCGGTGTGACATACAGTTAGGGCCAGAAATATTTGGACAGTGACACAAGTTTTGTTATTTTAGCTGTTTACAAAAACATGTTCAGAAATACAATTATATATATAATATGGGCTGAAAATGCACACTCCCAGCTGCAATATGAGAGTTTCCCCATCCAAATCGGAGAAAGGGTTTAGGAATCATAGCTCTGTAATGCATAGCCTCCTCTTTTTCAAGGGACCAAAAGTAATTGGACAATGGACTCTAAGGGCTGCAATTAACTCTGAAGGCGTCTCCCTCGTTAACCTGTAATCAATGAAGTAGTTAAAAGGTCAGGGGTGGATTCCAGGTGTGTGGTTTTGCATTTGGAAGCTGTTGCTGTGACCAGACAACATGCGGTCAAAGGAACTCTCAATTGAGGTGAAGCAGAACATCCTGAGGCTGAAAAAAAAGAAATAATCCATCAGAGAGATAGCAGACATGCTTGGAGTAGCAAAATCAACAGTTGGGTACATTCTGAGAAAAAAGGAATTGACTGGTGAGCTTGGGAACTCTAAAAGGCCTGGGCATCTACGGATGAAAACAGTGGTGGATGATCGCCGCATACTTTATTTGGTGAAGAAGAACCCGTTCACAACATCAACTGAAGTCCAGAACACTCTCAGTGAAGTAGGTGTATCTGTCTCTAAGTCAACAGTAAAGAGAAGACTCCATGACAGTAAATACAAAGGGTTCACATCTAGATGTAAACCATTCATCAATTCCAAAAATAGACAGGCCAGAGTTAAATTTGCTGAAAAAACACCTCAAGAAGCCAGCTCAGTTCTGGAAAAGTATTCTATGGACAGATGAGACAAAGATCAACCTGTACCAGAATGATGGGAAGAAAAAAGTTTGGAGAAGAAAGGGAACGGCACATGATCCAAGGCACACCACATCCTCTGTAAAACATGGTGGAGGCAACGTGATGGTATGGGCATGCATGGCTTTCAATGGCACTGGGTCACTTGTGTTTATTGATGACATAACAGCAGACAAGAGTAGCCGGATGAATTCTGAAGTGTACTGGGATATACTTTCAGCCCAGATTCAGCCAAATGCTGCAAAGTTGATTGGACGGCGCTTCATAGTACAGATGGACAATGACCCCAAGCATACAGCCAAAGCTACCCAGGAGTTCATGAGTGCAAAAAAGTGGAACATTCTGCAATGGCCAAGTCAATCACCAGATCTTAACCCAATTGAGCATGCATTTCACTTGCTGAAATCCAGACTTAAGACAGAAAGACCCACAAACAAGCAAGACCTGAAGGCTGCGGCTGTAAAGGCCTGGCAAAGCATTAAGAAGGAGGAAACATAGCGTTTGATGATGTCCATGGGTTCCAGACTTAAGGCAGTGATTGCCTCCAAAGGATTCGCAACAAAATATTGAAAATAAAAATATTTTGTTTGGGTTATGTTTATTTGTCCAATTACTTTTGACCTCCTAAAATGTGGAGTGTTTGTAAAGAAATGTGTACAATTCCTACATTTTCTATCAGATATTTTTGTTCAACCCTTCAAATTAAACGTTACAATCTGCACTTGAATTCTGTTGTAGAGGTTTCATTTCAAATCCAATGTGGTGGCATGCAGAGCCCAACTCGCGAAAATTGTGTCACTGTCCAAATATTTCTGGCCCTAACTGTATGTATTCCAAAGTACGTCTATATACAGTATGTTGGATGCATGATAAATCCTCTGAAGAAAAAGATCAGAACGCATCTGTCAGATAACTAACCCTGAAGTGTTAAATGTTTCTGCAGTTTCTAGGCATTTTATCAACTTTCATAATAGAGACCTAAAACATCTTAAACGTATAGGTATAGAAAAGGTGAGGAAACCTCTAAGAGGAGGAACTTTTAAAAAAAAAATCCTCAAACAGGGATCATATTGGATTTTTAAACTATGTACACAAGTCTCATCAGGTCTGAATACAAGACAGGATCTGATCTTGCAATACAATTGAAACTATCTAAAGAAACATATCAGTATTTTACATGTTACATTTAATTGTATAGTATTGCATTTCTAAATCCTAATGGTTCATGCCTTCGGTTGTCCTTTTATGATGTCCATTTTAATTTGTTCTGTGCATTCACTTTTTATCTTGTTGAATGCCAGGTAATTAGGGCGAGTGAAATTGGTAAGCTAAGTAGTAAAGAATAGTGTGAACATATCTTAAAGCACCACTCCCTTTATTTGTTCAGTATGTTTAAATGTCTTCTTTGTAAGGCTGCTTTCACACTGGTATATTTGGTTACATGAAATTCATGCATAGTCATTGACAGGCACAGATCTGTGCCAAAGGATGCCAACAGATGTCCACGGCGAGAAGAAATAGAGATGCACCACACATTTTCACAAGAATATTAATAAGGGGGTGCTCACCATGCTAAGAAATATAGACCAAAACAGAGAGAAGACATGGCATATATACAGGGGGCACACCAGTAATTATAAAAGTATATCAAAGTTTTATTAAACAAATGCCGACAAAAGATATTTTAAAATCAGTTAAAACATACACGATTGGGGATCCTCACAAACAGAATATTATCTAACAAAGTTGAGAATAGAATAACATTGCACCATGGACAAAGTAGGGGCGAGTTATAGTAGCAAAATAGGACACCGCTGGTAGCGAGGAGCTGTAAAAGGTGCTTATGCTCCATAAAAAATCATTAATACATCTTAAATATTGTTATAACAGCATAAAGACCCCTCATTAACATAATCAGATGTGTCATAAGCTAAAAAGCAGAATATATAGCCAAGGGGTAATTATGGCCAAATAGCCCCCTATGTTACAAAAATACAGGACTGTAGGTGATATTGGCTTTAGTTATCTGGTATAACAAATCACAGGCTAGATAAAGAGACACGTGATATATTAGGTTGTGGTGCAGGATAATGGTACAATGTCCGCCACCAGTCCAGATGGTGTAAACCAAAATAGCAAAGGCAGATGTCTAATTATAATAAACCATATTGGGTGGGGATTCGTACCCGAGGTGTTAACAGTCACCCGTAGAGGACCCGTAGAAGCGGTACACGACCGCGAAACGGTGAACCGTCGTCCGCCTCCCTCGCACTCTCCTCCCTGCTTCACATGGTCGTACAATATGGATTTGGACTATGAATAAAGAAAAGATCTACTGTCGGTGAGTGCGGCTTTTTTGTCTTTTTTGCTGAACTAATTATAATAAACCATATTGGGTGGGGATTCGTACCCGAGGTGTTAACAGTCACTGGAAACAATCGTATGTAGCCCACTATTACCAAATAAAGCCCGTAGACAAAAGCGATTTTCTCAAGTAAAGGAACCAAAATGATGTCCAAAATTACTGTCAGTAATAATAGATCATCATGACCAGTCACCAACAGACACTGTGGTTCCAAGGGTTAAGTCAAGTCATGCAGATGAGGACCCCATACAAATCCTGCCCCACATTTTTTGCTGCTGGGGAAGCAGCTTTGTCAGGTGAATGAATGCTTATGTGTTGAACGCGGGCTTATATAGTGATATAAGTCACAGGCTGTAGTTACCGCTTCCAGCTTTGTGTAACGGGGACGCGGTACTGGAAGTGCGTCATCGTCACATGATACTGTTGCTTACCAACAAGGCAAGCGGTTGCGCTATACCGAAAATACGTGTTCGGTCCCCATAGCAGCGCGATGCCAGGGAGAAAAACTATGTTACAAGGATTTTTGGTGTTGCTAAAGAAAAAAGTATGCTTAACCCCTTCAGGATCCAGCCTATTTTGACCCTAAAGACCTTGGCATTTTTGTCAATTCTGACCAGTGTCCCTTTATGAGGTAATAACTCTGGAACGTTTCAACGGATCCTGGCGATTCTGAGATTGTTTTTTCGTGACATATTGGGCTTCATGTTAATAGGAAATTTAGGTCAATAATTTTTGCGTTTATTTGTGAAAAATCTAAAATTTGACAAAAATTTTGAAAATTTTGCAATTTTCAAATTTTTAATTTTTATTCTGCTAAACCAGGGAGCTATGTGACACAAAATATTTAATAAATAACATTTCCCACATGTGTACTTTACATCAGCACAATTTTTGGAAAAAAAAAAAATTTGGTAGGACGTTATAAGGGTTGAAAGTTCATCAGCAATTTTTCATTTTTCCAGCAAAATTTACAAAACCATTTTTTTTTAGTGACCACATCACATTTGAAGTCCCTTTGCGGGGTGTACATGACAGAAAACACCCAAAAGTGACACCATTCCAAAAGCTGCACCCCTCAAGCTACTCAAAACTACATTCAAGAAGATTATTAATCCTTCAGGTGCTTCACAGGAACTAAAGCAATGTGGAAGGAAAAAAATGGACATTTTAATTTTTCTAACAAAAATGTTCTTTAGCCTCAATTTTTTCATTTTCACATGGGCAACAGGATAAAATGGATCCTAAAATTTGTTGGTCAATTTCTCCTGAGTACACCGATACCTCATATGTGGTCATAAACCATTGTTTGGGCGCACGGCAGGGCTCAGAAGGGAAGGAGCGCAATTTGACTTTTGGAGCTAATTTTACATTCAAAAAGTGAAATGCCACTCCTTCACTTCTAAGCCCTGCCGTGCGCCAAAACAGTGGTTTATGACCACATATGAGGTATCAATGTACTCAGGAGAAATTGCCCAACAAATTTTAGGATGCACTTTATCCTGTTACCCATGTGAAAATGGAAAAATTTAGGCTAAATGAAACTTTTTGTGAAAAAAAAGGGTACTTTTTCATTATTACGGATCAATTTGTGAAACATCTGGGGGTTCAAAGTGCTCACCACCCATCTAGAGAAGTTCCCTGGGGGGTCTAGCATCCAAAATGGCATCACTTGTGGGGGAACTCCAATGTTTAGGCACCCAGGATGAGCGGTGAGCATTTTGAACCCCCAGGTGCTTCACAAATTAATCTGTAACAATGGGGGCTCAAAGTGCTCACCACCCATCTAGATAAGTTTCCGAAATGGGGTCACTTGTCTGGGAGCTCCAATGTTTAGGCACACAGGAGCTCTCCAAACGCGACATGGTGTCCACTAACAATTTGAGCTAATTTTCCATTCAAATTGTTAGCGGACACCATGTCGCGTTTGGAGAGCCCCTCTGTGCCTAAACATTGGAGCTCCCCCACAAGTGACCCCATTTTGGAAACTACACCCCCAGAGAACTTATCTAGATGCATAGTGAGCACTTTGAAGCCCCAGGTGCTTCACAAATTGATACATAAAATTGAAAATGTACATTTTTTTCCACAAAAAATTCATTTTTTCATTTTCACGGCTTAATTTATGAAGCACCTGGGGGTTGAAAGTGCTTACCACCCATCTAGATAAATTCCTTGGGGGGTCTAGTTTTCAAAATGGGGTCACTTGTGGGGGAGCTCCAATGTTTAGGCACTGTGAGGTAGCAAGGGGAATGGTGGTAGAGGGGCGCTATGTTTCCCCAAGGATGGTGAGCTACTGCATGTATGGGACGGGAGATGCTTACATGAGCATAGGTGAGGTAGGTATGGCCACCGTTACTGAGAACGGTGGCTGTTGGTAAAGCCTGTTATGGGACCTCATCTATGAGGAATGGGGGAAGGTTTTTGGGCGGGCCTCCATTCCTCATCTCCCGCCCCAGGCTTTTGAAGTAGCTGGGAGGGAAAGACAGGTGAGAAAGGTTAGGCCGGAAGAGACGGCTGTCAAGGTGTTGTGAGATGAGATCAGACTGGAAAGGAGTTCAGTCGGTGAAAAAGGAGCCTGTGAGAGCACAGGGAGCGTGTACCGGACCCCAAGGTGGGGAAGGACCCCTAGGCGAGCTCCAGGAGGAGCAGGTTTAGGGCCGACGCAGTTATCCTGATGTAAGGACTGTTTTTTTGTTTGTTTTGCCATTGTGTGTGAAATAAAACACACTTGTTTTTGGACTGAGCCTGAGTGTCACTGCCTTACTTGCTGCTGCTATAGAGACTGATCCCTACAGCACACAGGGGCTCTCCATACGCGACATGGTGTCCGCTAACAATTCCAATTGTTAGTGGACACCATGTCGCGTATGAGGAGCCTCTATGTGCCTAAACATTGGAGCTCCCCCACAAGTGACCCCATTTTGGAAACTAGACCCCCCCAAGGAACTTATCTAGATGCATAGTGAGCACATTTAACCCCCTAGGTGCTTCACAAATTGATCAGTAAAAATGAAAAAGTACTTTTTTTTTTCCACAAAAAAATTATTTTTTCCTTTTTACGGATTAATTTGTGAAGCAGCTGGGGGTTCAAAGTGCTCACCACCCATCTAGATAAATTCCTTTCTAGATAAAGAAAATTTTTGTGGGAAAAAAAAGTACTTTTTTTTTCATTATTATGGATCAATTTCTGAAACATATGGGGGTTCAAAGTGCTCACTATGCATCTAGATAGGTTCCTTGGGGGGTCTAGTTTCCAAAATCGATTCAAAGTGTCCATGTCGCGTATGGGCAGCCCCTATGTGTCTAAACATTGAAGCTCCCCCACAAGTGACCCCATTTTGGAAACTAGACCCCCCAAGGAACTTACCTATATGCATAGTGAGCACTTTAAACCCCAGGTGCTTCACAAATTAATCAGTAAAAATTAAAACAGAAAATTTGTGTGAAAAAAAGTACTTTTTCCTTATTACGGATCAATTTATGAAGCACCTGGGGGTTCAAAGTGCTCACTATGCATCTAGATATGTTCCTTGGGGGTTCTAGTTTTCAAAAAGGGGTCACTTGTGGGGAATCTCCAATGTTCAGGTACACAGGGAGGGAATCTCAATACGCGATATGGTTTCCGCTAACGATTGGAACTCATTTTTCCATTGAAATTGTTAGTGGACACCATGTCATGTATGGAGAACCTAAGTGCCACAAGCACAAGGGCAGCTGGTAGAGTTGGGGTATAGCACCAGAAAATGGCGCCTCTAATGAATGCGCTATTTTCTGTTTGGGTCTCTCCACACTGAGGATTCCAGCCCCCAGCTGCCAAGTTGTACCTGGCTGGCAACCAAAAATACAGTGAAGGCCTTTTTTTTATATTTCTAGAACTGATTTTAGAAAAAAAAAAACACATGGGGCTTCGCCATATTCTTGGTCCAGCCAGGTACAACGTGGCAGCTACGGACTGCCAGCAACCCCCAGCTGCCTCGTTGTACCTGGCTGGCAACCAAAAATACAGCAAAGCCCTTATTTTGTATTTGTAGAACTAATTCTAGAAAAAAAAAAGACATATTTTTGGCCCAGCCAGGTACAACTAGGCAGCTGGGGGCTGTAATCCTCAACATGGAGAGGCCCAAGCGTTCTGGGCCCCCCATGCTGCAAATTGCCCCAGAAAATGGCGCATTCATTGAAGCGCCATTTTCTGGCACTGTACCCAGGCTCTTCCAGTTGCCCTGGTGCCGGTGGCAAACTGGGTAATAAAGGGGTTAATGCCAGCTTTTTATTGGCAGCTGGCACTAAGCCCGAGATTCATAATGTCGGGCCAATGTTAGACCCGGCCATTAGGAATCTCTAGTAAATAGTCAAAAAAAATACACCACACAGAAAAAAATCTTTTTATTTGAAAAAAAAACAAATAAAATTTGGACTCCATCTTTATTATAAAGATCCGACGTAGTACACAACAAAGGTCCCACGACGCTCGATCGCCTCTTCTCAATTCAGAGACTGCAGCAAGGGATAAAGTGTCCTCTTCCTACAGTCTCTGGGGTCAAAGTTATGGTGCACTGTATGACAATGATCTGTCATACAGTGCACCATGACTATGATCCCAGAGACTACAACAAGAGGACACTTGATCCCTTGTTGCACCCATCCATCCATCCATCCGCCCATGCATCTATCCATCCTTCCATGCACCCGTCATCCACGCATGCACACATCCACGCATGCACGCACACATCCATACATGCACACATCGCTACACACACACATCCACGCACGCACACATCCATACACGCATGCACACATCCACGCACGCACACATCCATTCATGCACACATCCACACACGCATGCATCCACGCATCCACACTTGCACACATCCACGCTTGCACACATCCACACATGCATCCACACACGTACGCATCCACGCGCGCACACATCCACGCACGCACACATCCACGCACGCACACATCCACTCATGCACACATCCATGCACGCACACATCCATCCATGCACACATCCCCACACGCACGCATCCACTCACATACACATCCATTCATGCAGACATCCATCCACGCATACACACATCCACGCACGCACACATCCATCCATGTACACATCCACACACGCACGCACCCACGGATGCACACCTTCATGGACGCACACATCCATCCATGCAATATCCATGCACACATCCACGCACGCACACATTCACACATGCACGCATCCATGCACACACACATCCATCCATGCACACATCCACGCACACATCCATGCACACATCCATCCATGCACACATCCACACACGCACGCATCCACGGATGCATGCATACGACCATTCATGCAATGTCCATGCACGCATCCATCCATACACGCACACTTTCATGCATGCACTCATCCATCCATCCACCCATGCATGCACCCATCCATCCATGCATTCATTCATTCATTTATTCATTCATACTTACCTCACCCACGATCCACCGGTGAGGAGGAGCCTAGGAGAGGAGGAGGGGCCCACATGGCACACGCAGCACAGGAAGCTGACCGGCGGGTGCACCGGTAGGTGCAGCCCGCTGGGAGAGGTGAGGGGGGGCCCAGAACACAGGGATCAGGGGGGGGGGCTGGGGATGACACTAGTGGGAGGGGGCTGAGGAGCCTGACTGGTGGTTCTGTATGTATCCGCCGGTGGGCTGCACCCACGGCATCGGCGGTTGTAGCACTGCAGCCCGCCGGCGGATACATTCAGAACTGGAGGAGGGGGGTGGATTGGAGAGACGGGGGGTCCCTAATCTTTCCTGTGCTGGGAGGAGGCTGAGGAGGGGGAGGGCACTTGCCGATCCACCCCTCCAGATCTGATTGGAGAGCTCCAATCATATCAGGAGGGGTGAATCCGTCTGATTCCTTCTGATCGGCAGTTTCAGTTTCAACTGCCAATCAGAGTGACTTTAGCCACAGGGGAGGGCTAAGCCACCCCTTATGGGATAAAGTATAGGTTGTCACTTAGCTGCGGCTCTATTAACCCCTTAGTGACCGCGGTTAATAGAGCCACAGGAAGGGAAACCCGCGATGACGCAGCATTTGCGTCATGGGTCGGGAACGAACTTATTTTCATGACGCATACAGTGCCTACAAGTAGTATTCAACCCCCTGCAGATTTAGCTGGTTGACACATGCGGAATTAACTTGGCATTGTGACATTTGGACTGTAGATCAGCCTGGAAGTGGGAAATGCAGTGCCACAAAAATTTTTTTTTTTTTTTTTTTTTTTTTTTTAAAGCGTTAAAAGTTAATTCAGAGGGTCATTTATTATTCAACCCCTCAAACCACCAGAATTCTGTTTGGTTCCCCTAAAGTATTAAGAAGTAGTTCAGGCACAAATAACAATGAGCTTCACATGTGTGGATTAATTATCTCTTTTGCCAGCCTTTTCTGACTATTTAAGACCCTCCCCAAACTTGTGAACAGCACTCATACATGGTCAACATGGGAAAGACAAAGGAGCATTCCAAGGCCATCAGAGACAAGATCGTGGAGGGTCACAAGGCTGGCAAGGGGTACAAAACCCTTTCCAAGGAGTTGGGCCTACCTGTCTCCACTGTTTGGAGCATCATCCGGAAGTGGAAGGCTTATGAAACTACTGTTAGCCTTCCACGGCCTGGACAGCCTTTGAAAGTTTCCTCCCGTGCCGAGGCCAGGCTTGTCTGAAGAGTCAAGGCTAACCCAAGGACAAGAAGGAAGGAGCTCCGTGAAGATCTCATGGCAGTGGGGACATTGGTTTCAGTCAATACCATAAGTAACGTACTCCACCGCAATGGTCTCCGTTCCAGACGAGCCCGTAAGGTTCCTTTACTTTCAAAGCGTCATGTCAAGGCTCGTCTACAGTTTGCTCATGATCACTTGGAGGACTCTGAGACAGACTGGTTCAAGGTTCTATGGTCTGATGAGACCAAGATTGAGATCTTTGGTGCCAACCACACACGTGACGTTTGGAGACTGGATGGCACTGCATACGACCCCAAGAATACCATCGCTACAGTCAAGCATGGTGGTGGCAGCATCATGCTGTGGGGCTGTTTCTCAGCCAAGGGGCCTGGCCATCTGGTCCGCATCTATGGGAAGATGGATAGCACGGCCTACCTGGAGATTTTGGCCAAGAACATCCGCTCCTCCATCAAGGATCTTAAGATGGGTTGTAATTTCATCTTCCAAGACAACGACCCAAAGCACACAGCCAAGAAAACCAAGGCCTGGTTCAAGAGGGAAAAAATCAAGGTGTTGGAGTGGCCTAGTCAGTCTCCTGACCTTAACCCAATTGAAAACTTATGGAAGGAGCTCAAGATTAAAGTCCACATGAGACACCCAAAGAACCTAGATAACTTGGAGAAGATCTGCATGGAGGAGTGGGCCAAGATAACTCCAGAGACATGTGTCGGCCTGATCAGGTCTTATAAAAGACGATTATTAGCTGTAATTGCAAACAAGGGTTATTCCACAAAATATTAAACCTAGGGGTTGAATAATAATTGACCCACACTTTTATGTTTAAAATGTATAAAAATTCAACTGAGCAACATAACTTTTTGGTTTGTAAGATTTATGCTTCTGTTAATAAATCCTACTCTCGTTTGCAGTTTGAAAGCTCTAACTTATTGGCATCTTATCAAACCAGCTAAATCTGCAGGGGGTTGAATACTACTTGTAGGCACTGTATGCTGCGTCATGGGTCGGGAAGGGGTGGTATTGTTTCAAAAAACAATACCATGTCATCTTCCTATTTATGGGATAAAATAAATATCATGGCATATGTTATATTCTTTGTGTGGTATCCTACAACATGGTACCTAGGGACATAAACCAATGGGAACTTTTGTTGATACCCTTTTGTGGACTCTATGCTTGGTACACTGGAATGTGCCTTGTGAAATGTGCACTTCCTTCCACAAGGTTATATTCTTTTGTTATGTTCTACAGGATAAAGTTCAAATTGCTTGTTCTCACAAACAAAGCTCTTCACAGTGCAGCACCTTCCTACATCTCCTTCCTCATCTCTGTCTATCAACCCACCCGTTCTCTACGTTCTACAAATGACCTTCGACTAAGATCTGCACTAATCCGATCCTCCCACTCCCGGCTCCAAGACTTCTCCCAAGCTGCACCAATTCTCTGGAATGCTCTACCCCAAGAGATCAGGACCATCCACAACTTGCTTGGCTTCAGACGCTCCCTAAAAACACAACTTTTTAAGGTGACCTATCATGATCCCTAACAAAATTTCTTTGTTCTGTACATAGCCCATTCACTATCTCTCGACATAATTCTTCTTCAAACTCCACCCAACCCAAAAGCTCTACACAGATTGTTTGATGACCATTCATGTAACTTTATTTCTATCCTCCATTTCCTCAAGATGCCTGGACCATCAGTGTGATAAGTCCCTGTATTTTGTGTAACCCCTATCCCGTGGTAGATTGTAAGCTCTTTTGAGCAGGGTCACCTTTATTTTTGCTTTATCTATTGTATTTTTTACATTGATTCTGTGCTTATTGTACTGTATTCTTTCTCTACTGGAATTACTGTTTTGTATTGTGTACTTTTCGTTTATTAACCACTGTATTGTGAAGTGCTGAGGAATATGTTGGTGCTATATAAATAAAGATTTTTTATTATTATTATTATTATTATAAATATTATTATATTATTTTGGTTTGCTGGACAACAATTTTTTATAAATATCATGTGTTCGATTCTGATTTACAATCTTTGCATGTGTCATGATTGATGTTTTGGGTTTCCCCGATATGCCATCTCATATATAAGACCAACTCCTGTTAGTAGGTACCATGCCACACGTTACTTTCTATTTCATGTCTTTGAACAAGGTGACCTTGGACATTATTCTATGTAAACTCGTACGGATATGCCTATGTCGGTCTTACATATTGCTCATGAAAATGTGCCTCATGATAGTGCACTTCTTCTTTTTCTGGGGTATATGCTATACTCCATATGATTTGCTGGGTATTTACTTTACATGGGACACTGATCATTGCAGTTAGAACTATATATGGACTCTTTTTAAATTGGGGGCTTTTACCCCCATCTGTGGTGGCCATCACTCTTTGTTCTGAGGTTTTTGTTGAAACTCCTCTTCATTCTTTCATGCTACTATGAGTTATACCTATTGAATTTTGGCTTCCCTCTTCTTGGTTTTTGGAAACAATACCACCTTAAGCATACTTATATTTTCTTTAGAAATGTCAAAAATCCTTGTAACAGTTTTGCTCCCTGGCTTTGCGTTGCTATGGGGAAAGATGACGTATTTCCATATTTTTGGATTTCTAGACGCCAGGACCAGGCTGGCTCAGTGTGATAGTGTGGACCATGTCTACTGAGGACGCTTAGGGGTGAGCTAAACTTCCTATACTAAATTCAGTGTTTGGGGAAAAAATCTTGTTTGTGTCCCGCCTTTCCAAGAGCCAAAACATTTTACAATTTTGCTATATAGAGCTCTGTAAGGGCTTTTTTTTTTGTGCAATGACTTCATTTTTCATCGATATTATTTTGGGGTATGTACTATGTTTTGATTGCTTGTTATTAATTTTTTGCCTGCTTTTACAGCATCCGCCAAAGTGCAACTCTGGCATTTTACTTTTTTTTTCTTGTCACACTGTTTAACTTTACAAATAATTTATTTGATATTTTAATAGGTTGGCTTTTTACAAATGCAGCAATACCAAATATGTGTATTTTTTTCAATTCTTACGTTTTAATATGTTTAAAAGGAGGGGTCTTTTAGCATTTACAGTTTGTTTTAATTTTTGTTTACATTTTTTTTAAAACTATTATTTTCTACTTTGTGCTGTGTTTAATAGTCCCATTAGGGGACTTGAACCTGTAATAGTTTGATCACTTGCTCTATATACAGCATGGCCCCAGCATGCATTAAGTCCCACCGTCAGAGATTGACAGCAGCATTTAACAGGATAACAGCTGTTAACATAGGGCTGGTTCACCCGCAGCTGTTAAAAGCTTAAGTTGGCTGATTAAATAGAAATAGAACAAAATTTAGGAATAAAGTATTTGGAAGAAACATATTAAGATGATAATGTTCATCATTATTCTCATATTTTTATTCATCCTCATAAATACTGTCTTCAGTGCTCCTGAGCTCTTTATAATACATTTGCAAACCTATCATTGAAAACATTACATTAGCCTATTGTGATATAAAGTGATGTTGATAGAAACTTAGCTTCGGAGCCAATGCATATAATCACATGAGTGTCCAAAATCACCCTTACATCTCAATTTTAAGCAAAGTTTATTATATTTAGCTACAGTACTGTGAAATGCACCACTCAGCAGTGCAGCCACATCAGCACTCTTAAATCATGGAGTGCATACATGCTGCCTTACTTACCCACCTGCAAACAGCTGTGGTGTCCTGTGCAGCTCCTCTTCCTACTAGTGTTAGCTAGTATTCCTCTTAGTGAAGCACACAGCTGGTGCCAATTAGCTCAAAGTCTTGTGTTCCCTTCCAGTTTCTTCAATTCTACAGCAAGCATGTGAAAAACTGAACCCACACACTTCATTATCTGACTTGTTGATCAAGAGAAAAAAGAATAGTACTGACAGAGACCCATAAGGGGATGATCGGCAAACAGTATAACACAGAGATTACAAAGAAAAGGAGAGGAAGATGGAAAGGGAGAGGAAGAACCTAATGATAGGGATCGGGGAATGGGACATCTCATGACACTAACCTGTCCCTGGCCCCTGAGCTCTCTCCTAAAGTCTGTAAGCAGCTTCTTTGCCAGCCACATCATGTGCCTAGACCCTAACTGTCCCTCTACGCACCCTTTCTAGTGCTAATGCCAAAGAGTACACTAGACGTCAAACTTCAATGCTGAAGCTAAGCACTAGGACTGCAGATGACATGGCTCCAACAACAGAACTCCCGAGCAGCAGATCTCCAGCAGCAACTAGAGATTTTATCCCTGCAAGATGGTCAGAATAAAAAGTATCTTTTACTGGCATCAGGTGACGGATAATGTAACTATTTAAATGGAAGGGGAGTGGTCACAAACTGATAACAGCTGAGATTAACTAACCAGGAGCTACCAGCAAAGAAAATATAATTAACCCAACAGAATTAACTTGGTCCTGTGGGATCTTATTCATCCTGACCAGGCCGGATTTGTGAGGGGCAGGGAGGGAAAGGACAAATCAACTAAAGCCCTTCAAGCTGTCTCGTATGCTAGGCGCACCGGGAGGCCTCTCGTCGTCCTATCAATGGACGCCGAGAAGGCCTTCGATCGAGTAAGCTGGCAATTCATGGACAGCGCATTGCGCAAATTTGCCTTTCCTCCTCCCCTCATAGAAGCAATTTTAAGCTTATACACCTCTCCCACGGCAAGGGTCAGGGTGAATGGCCCACTGTCTAATAAATTTAAAATTAGCAACGGGACCAGGCAGGGCTGTCTTCTCTCCCCGACCTTATTTGTGGTGGTAATGGAAATGCTAATGCAGGCGATCCGCCAGAATGACAAAATACAAGGTATTAATATTGGAGATGTCCAGATAAAGGCAGCAGCGTTTGCTGATGACTTGTTGTTGATGATATCTAACCCGTCGGCGGCGGTGCCGGAGCTCCTTGGCCTCCTGGAGACTTTTGGGGAAATGTCTAATTTTAAAATCAACCTAGACAAAACGGAAGCGCTTAATATAACAGCCTCCAGGACAGAGGTGCAGGCACTACAAAAAACAACACTTTTTAAATGGCCCAAAGACAAACTTAAATACTTAGGAATACAAATTACGAAAGACCCCAACTCATAATACACACACAACTTCATCCCGCTTATCAGCAATATCAAAAATACACTGAAGACATATGACTTGCCAATGCTTTCATGGATGGGAAGAATCAACATTGTAAAATCATATATCCTCCCCAAAATATTTTATGTTATGAATATGGTTCCGGTTTCCTTGCCCAATCCTTTCTTTCAGGCTCTAAACCGAATAATATCCAAATTTATATGGAAACAAAAGAAAGCCAGGATTTCATTCAGAATTCTTGTGTCTTGTGCTCCTTAAAAGACGGGGGGGCCTGGGCTTACTGGATCTCATTTCTTATCATAGAGCTATTCACTTAGCGAGATGGCTGAAACTTACTCATATGGCCTCCCAAAATAACAGACAACACATAGAAATGCAGTTATTAGATACCAAGGTACACAAACTGTTGTGGACAGACAGCATGCCAGATAAGGATAATTTTGATGAAATTCTTGCCACTACACTAGCTATACGACGAAAACTGGTCCCGATTCACTTCCCAGACTGTGGCTTTTTAGACAAAATTCCGATGCAGCTGATACCATATCTGATAGACGCAGATTTTACAGACCCATATAATCTTTGGAAGACCCTCCCAAATAAACCCATCTCAACGTTACTGCGAGGAAACATCCCATGCAGGAATATGTGGCCAATAGAAGCTAAACAGCAACCACAGATGTTCTTACAAGAACTACATGTGGCCCACTACATGAAAAAAATCAAGAGCCCAATGACGGTCTCCATGAGATGGAAGTGGCTGGAAATACTAGCAAAACTAAAACCACCAATCCCTAAAATAATCTCCACGATATATAATAATTTACTTGATAACACACAGCCCACTTTCCCACTCTTTCTACACTCCTGGGAGATTGAACTAGGGGTCATGTTTTCTAATGAGGACAAAGTAAAACTCTGCCAGAACTCACACGGCTTCTCCAGGTGTGTCCTACTGCAGGAAACGTCCTTTAAGCTCCTATCGAGGTGGTATTACACCCCTGAGAGATTGTTTCACTTGGGGCTAACAGAGTCCCCAAATTGCTGGAGATGTGAGATCGAGAGGGAACTTAACCCACATATATTGGACATGTCAGAAATTAACAAAATTCTGGTTAGGAGTAAATACGACTTTAACATCTATGAACCTCATAAGATCTAAGTTAACCGCAGCAGAAGCGCTTCTATCGCTCCCATCAAAAAACTACAACCCCAAAAAACATGGGCTAGCCCCTATTATGATAGGAGCAGCAAAGCACCTAATAGCCCAAAAATGGAAGCAACAACATGCACCCACGGAGAAGGAATGGTTAGCCAAAGTATCAGATCTATATAGACTAGAAGAACTATCCAGCTGGGAAATGAACTCCCACGACTCATTTCTTAAAAAGTGGAGACCGTGGAGAGAGAGGACGGAGAGTGGCGATATTAATAATTGACCAGAGGACCGCAGCGGCCGTTAGATAACCCCCAAACTATATGCAATATCATGCCCCTGTCTTTGGGGTGCCCGAGAAGGGCCCCTTGGAGGTGACAAATATGCCCGCCGGTCAACAGCCATGGGAGGATAATATCTCTATAGGTACATAGTTGCACTGTCATGATATTATTGGATTTCATAACCGAATAAAAAAAGCATAGTAGATACGGAGCCGTTTGAATATCTAAGAAATCTGAGAAACCAACTGTTTATGTTGTACATTATGTTTATTCTGTTCATATTAAGGTACTGTTTGATTTCAGAAGCATATACAAAAATATGTTTTATGTACCACGTTTTGTTAAACATACATTATGTTTACTCTGTTAATATCAAGGTACTGCTTGATCTCAGAAGCATATACAAAATATGTTTTCTGTACCATGTTATGTTAAACTTCAAAATTAAATAAAGAATGGAAAAAGAAAAAAAAAAAAAAAGAAAATATAATTAACTCTTTATGCTCCAAGAGAAAAAAAATCACATTTAAAATCTAGAGTCTCAAACGTTCATGTGATGCTCAGATCCTAGAGCTGTCCCAAGTCTCATTATGATGGTAGATACTCATGACAGTTGCCAAATTGGGGTCAAACCGAAACAAGCAAAGCGGGCAATATGTTCATTTATTTGGCAAATTTGGGTCCAGATGGAGGTTGGCATAGTACTATTTGGAGCCACAGGGGGTGGGATGGGACCCATTTTTTTTATAAGGAGACATATCAGGGCACTGTTGTCAGATGGTGTCACACAGGAAGTGGTGGGAGTTGCACCAAAGAAAGTACATTTTTCAACAAGTACAGGTTTGGACTCCAAAGGATTGGGGTAAATCATTTTATCTAATCAAACACCCTTCAGACTGTTTGCCACATTTGGAAGAATGGTTGTATAGAGAAGAAATGGTGATGGCTATTGTAAGTCATGTGTCATGCAAACAGTAAAGAATTCTAAAGGTACTGTTACAAAGCACGACAATGGAACGATGTCGGCAACGATTTCGTGGGTGTGCGGTCATTTCCGACATCATTTTGACATCCTTGGTGAGATGTTACACGTCTAGATATTGTGGCCGACGCACCAACGATGTTGTGAGCAGGTATCGTTCGCACAACCCAGCGAAAGATACCTACTCCTTGCTGTGAATGGGCGAAGTCTTAAATGACATCGTTATCGCATTGTCACACGCAACGATGCAGCAGGTTGGCTGATCATTGATCGTGTGATTTGAGAACATGTTCTCAAACCTGCGATCAGTGATCCAACTACTTATCGTAGCTGAATCTCGGTGTTACATGCAACGACGTCCTAAAGATGTCGCATGAACAACTCCTAACCCGTGACATTTAAGCAATATCGTTAACGATGTTGTGCTGTGTAACGGGGCCTTAAGATAATTCACTGGGACCGGACATGACCCAAACTTGAGCCGGTACCCGAAACTGGACTTTACAGTTCTAAAATAATGTCTAGGGAGGAAGGAGGGCTGCAAAAGGAAGTAAAATGGGATTAAAGCGGGAGCATTATACTGACTGAGTTTCTGGTGCTGCAGGCATACTACTTCCAGGTCCCACTCATTAACTTCCTGATTCACTGCACTCTAACTCCAACAGCCAATCACAGTCATCCACTCTCTGTGACAGCATCTGTGATTGCCTATTGCTCCCCCACCTATTGTGCTTTTGTCTGTGATTGGTTGCCATTGGCAACAAATCTGCAGTCATAGTCATTGTGTAAAAACGAATAAATAATTTTAAAAAATGGGCATAAGAGTCCCCTGTATTTTTGATCTCAGCGCAGATAAATCAGACAGCTGGCAATCAAAAATCGATTGATTTTTTTTTTTTTAAATAAATAATCAGCAAAAAATGTGTGGGCTCCACCTTATTTCTGATGCCAGTCAAGATAAGTCCAGGCAGCTGGGGGCTGGTATTCTCAGCCTTATGAAGCCCATAGTTATTGAGCCCCCCACGCTACAGAATAGCAGCTTGCAGCTGCCCCAGAAATTGGCGCATTTATTAGACTCAATTCCTGGCACATCACCCAGCTCTTCCGGATGCCCTGGTGCTATGATAGAGGTATTGACGGCTGTCATTAAGCCCAGATTGATAATGTTCAGGCTTCCATGAGTCCTGCACATTATGAATCATATAAGTAAATAGTAAGCATAGACAAAGAAAAATAATTATTTGAAAGAAGACACACAGAAAACCATCATTTATTAACCACAAAAATACCATCCGGAGAGCAAATGTCTCCGCTCACCACATGTAGCACAGGCGAGTGGATATTACTGTGGATTATCGTTGAATGGTATGTTTGGGGTTAACAATTGGTAAAATTATGGTTGTCTGTCTCTCATTTTGCAAATGAGGATTTTTCTGTGTCTGTGTTTTTTTAACTAGGGTACAATTGATAATGTGCAGGTCTCATAGAAGCCTGAACATTATCAATCTGGGCCTAATGACAGCTGTCATTAAAGAGCTGTCAATACCCCCTTCTATCACCCCAATTCCAATTCCAATACAGCATTGGTAAAGCACCAGGAATTGGCAATTCTAATTAATGCGCCAATTTCTGTGGCAGGAGTGGGCTGCTATTTTGAGGGGTGTGGGGGCCCAAGAATTATCGGTCTCACCACACTGAGAACAACAGCACCCAGCAGCCTGTTTTTCACCTTCGCTGGCAATCAAAAATGGGGTGGAGCCCACACTTTTTTTTAAAATAAATATTTATTTAAATAATTAAAGAAAAAAATGGGCTCCCCTGTATTTTTGATTGCCATCCAAGGTAAAATAAGGCAGCCTGGGGATGGCAGCCCATAACTACCCGCTTTATCTTTATCTTGATAAACAAAAACATAAGGGACCTCTACTCAAATTTTCTTTAATATTTATTTTTACATCCCCTGTGATGGGAGTCTCATTATTAATGGCAAACAATCACAGATGTCAGCAGAATGGATAGGGGACACAATAGCCAATTACAAATGCTATCACAGAGAGTGGGTGTTTGTAATTAGCTCTTGCAGACAGAATCCAGTGAATAAAGCAGAGGTTAAAGAACGGCCAGGAAGTACAAGCACAGTCCTCGAAAAGAATTATACTGCTGTTTTAATCACTGTTTTGCTTATTTTTACAGCCCCGCCCCCCCCCCCCCCCCCAGCCAAACCCAAACAGCAATATGGACTTCTCATGGAAGTCCATGTTCAGGGTACATGCCTGAACACTTGGTATTTGGTAGAGACCCCACATTTTAAAATTCAGGTTCACCAATCACTAGTTTTCATCCAAGGGAGTGGAAGTAATCCCAGTTTAGCCTATGAACACTGCCATGAATAAGTGATATTTACTTTATACGTCCCCCAAGAACTTTTCCAAATATCCAGGAGCAGTTTGCTGATGAGCAATGCTAATGTAGCAAGGTGTTATGTCACAAGTGCTAACTAGATGGCTAAGTGAAAAACATATTACAATTTCAGGTCCATGGCTAGGAAATGTCATAGCATTCAATCCCATTGAGATCTGTGACAATCCTCTAAAAGTGGATGGCAGCTGGACAAACAAACGACAGAAATTGTGATAAACTCCAAGCCCTGATCAAACAAGAATGAGTTGTCAGCAGACAGGGTATAGTCAGGGAGAATTGCAAAAATCTTGTTAGATAAGGGCCGACACTGTAAATATAAAATCTTTGTATAAACTTGATGGTTTTGTTAATATAAGTATAAAATCTTGAACTTAAGCATAGAAAAATCTAACTAAAAAATCTAAACTCACAAAAACAGCAAAGTTTAAGAAACCTATAAGAAAGGCTTTAGTATGCCCAATCTGCAGACAACTTGGGTCTATTGTTTTTTCTGCTGGATAACTTCTATAATTTCTGCACTGATATTGTATAAGCTTTAGGCCTAGCTGTTTACTAATGTTGCAATCTACAGGGCAAAAGTACCGTATATACTCGTGTATAAGCTGACTTTTTCAGCCCAAAAATTGGGCTGAAAAGTCCCCCCTCGGCTTATACACGAGTATATACATAGTGTGTGCTGAGTGTGACGGGGACGGGGGCTCTGACTGGGGGCAGGAGGAGGCAGGACGGGGCTGCAGTGACACCGCGCGGTCACGTGGGCCCGCCTCATTGATATGCACGCATCCCCCAGTCCATCCCCGGCAAGGGGATGCAGTGCATATTGCCGGACACAGCCCCTGGCGGCCCCCGGCAGTGGTATACAGCCCCCCCGCCTAGTACCGGGCCCCCATGCTGCGGCACAGCATACAGTAGTTCATACACTACCATCTCTCCCTGGCGCTTCCGCTTGTCACATGACACTACAGCAACAAGCCGGGCGGGAGATGGAGGAAGCGCGCGCTGCAGGAGATGGTAATGTATGAGCTACTGTATGCTGTGCCGCATGGGGGCCCGGTACTAGGCGGGGGGCTGTATACCACTGCCGGGGGCCGTCGGGGACCATGTAGACCGCTGCTGAGGGGCCCTGTATATCACACTGCTGGGGGCTGCTGTATACACCACCTGTGCTGGGGGCTGCTGTATACACAACCTGTGCTGGGGGCTGCTGTATACACCACCTGTGCTGGGGGCTGCTGTATACACCACCTGTGCTGGGGGCTGCTGTATACACCACCTGTGCTGGGGGCTGCTGTATACACCACCTGTGCTGGGGGCTGCTGTATACACCACCTGTGCTGGGGGCTGCTGTATACACCACCTGTGCTGGGGGCTGCTGTATACACCACCTGTGCTGGGGGCTGCTGTATACACTTGTGCTGGGGCTGCTGTATACACCTGTGCTGGGGGCTGCTGTATACCACAATTCTGGGGGCTGTATACCTGTGCTGGGGTCCACCCTCGGCTTATACGCGAGTCAATAGGTTTTCCCAGGTTTTGGGGGCAAAAGTAGGGGGGTCGGCTTATACACGGGTCAGCTTATACACGAGTATATACGGTAAGCTATGAGTCCGGTTTACCAGTCGCACTCATCCTGAAGGGAGCATAGCAGTAATCATACCTCTTGTATTATATATATTCAGTAATAATATGTATTTTTTGTATATATTATATGATATCATATGCTCATGGATAATGCATAACTATGCATGTATTTTGTCAATTGCAATTAAAATCAGCCAAAGAAGAGAACCAGATGTTGGACTTTAAAGGGCTCTTTAATTTCCCACTTATTCTATATACCTTGCTTTACGTAATATTATTTTATAGAATAGGTCATGTGAAATTAAATAAAATGAGCTAAATGAAATAATAACTAGTGAAGCGATCTGGGAAAATCCTGGAATTTGAGGCAGGCTAGCTATCCTTAACGGTATTACAAGTGCCTTTCAGCTCGCAATTTACTAGGCCAAGGAATTAGTGTCAGAGATATGGCGCTCATCAGATAGCACCTGGAATACACGTGTTTATAAGGCATTGTGATCATCTCTGAGGCTCATTATCAGCGATGACAACTTGTACAAGAAAATATTAACACCCACGGAGAGTAATGCATTTGCAATGTGTCTTGGATGAAGACATTACTGACAGTTTATAAAAGGGGAGATATATGGGTTTATAATTGAATGCACTTACGTTGCTCCCAAACGCACAAAATATTTCCTTTTCACAAATTTCTTTGCATTTTCTACACTTACTTATGCTTGTCAAGAATGGACAAATTGAGTTGTAGGACCAGCAGGACCCAGTTCAGCTGCCATATCAATAATCTGTTGCCTGATTGCACCCCTAGCTTCTCTTTAGATTAGCTGGCTTTATGCCATGTGTTAGGCCCCCTGGCATCGCTTCCCTGCTCACCTCTCTCGGGTTGGCATCTCCTGCTCCTCTGCCGACCGGGCGCCCAGCATCCAGGCGTGCTGTGTCTCGGAGCCGTCACCATGTTCCCTTCCTGTCAGCTGACCGCCGGGTTTGCACATGATCACATTACTATGGTCATTTTCATGAGCCTACTCAGCGGCGCGCTAGGTGCACTCCTTCCCTGTGACTCTAGGGGCCGGCAAGGTCCAACCTGACACTCCCCTTGATCAATAGCTGCTCTTCCCATGGTATATCAGGCTTCCTCCTCTGATGGGAGGTGCCTGATTATTAAGTCAGTTTGCTTCTGATTTGCTGACTGTTGGTCAGGCCTTCCTTGTGCTCTGTGTCCTGGAACCCTTGCTATGCTCCTTCCCAGTAGCACCATTGCAGTCCTCCAGCCTTGTACTCTGTTTCCTGGAACCCTTGCTGTGCTCTTCCCCGGTAGCACCATTCCTGGTCTCCTAGCCTTGTGCCCTGCTACCTGGAATACTTCTCTATTCCTTAGTATAGGCTAACCTTATGAGCCACCCCCATGGTACTAGCTGCTGTGGTATTTAGACCCCCTGGGCTTGCCCCTGACAATCCCTGTATAGGGGTTGGGTAAAGTAGGATCAGCTCACCCAGGGGAGTTCGGTACCACGGCCCAGTGGGTCCACTCTAGGACACCTTCCCCCAGAAGTGTGACACCATGATTCTCCACTGGCCAGCTAATCAAAACTAGAGCTCCAGATTGTGACAGGTAAGAGGTATTCTGCGGGTCTTGTATCCATGTTCAAAATTACCATTTCCGTTCTTAAGCCTAACAATTAATTATGCTAATTTAGCTGATCAGCAAGCAGATGTTAAATATGTTTTTTCTTACATAATCTGATAAAAATGTCCAAAAACACTCAGCATTTCTCAACCGTTTGTATAATCAATTCTAGCAATTTCTTTATATTCCTGTTTTTTTTTGTATAAGTACAGTACGTCTTCATGGTGAATACTCAAAAACTTTGAGGAATGTGGCATTTTTTTATCTCACAATGATTCCCCTTTCTCTATGAGCAGGTGCTCTGAACATATTCATAATGTCAGTTTAGAAAAATAAGTCGTAAACAAGAAGGAAAGGAGAGATGGGACATGCTGCTGGTTTTTTCTCATTTGCTAAGAGATTGATGAGGAACCTTAATGGGTAAGAAGGGGGGCAGCTGGATAATGGCAGTTGATTAATTCAGAATTTGGGAAATAGTAGTAACTTAAAGGGGCTGTACAACCAGTAAATATCGCATACATTGAGTAGATGATAAAAACATGAAAAATGTTTCTCATTTACATGGTATTAAGACATGACCTGGTACTTATGGCATTTTTTTACATTGTATTGAATCACACAGTATTCAAAATGTAAAGTAATATGTATGTCCATCTAATGAGCCACGTACAGGTGGACACACATGCTCAGTCACTCTGCCTATAGCTAGTTTTCTGCTTAGTAATTCTCTTTTCACTGAAAAAAAACAACAGAAAACAGTTGGGTATTGAAACACTGGGAACCTTGCTTAATAGTAGGAATGGGGCTTTGAAATACCCCTCTAAATTAAAGCATCACCCAATCACTCATTATGTCTGAGGACGCAGGGGAAAGATGGGCGCCATTTTTGTCTACTGCCCTTTTATACTGTTTACTGTCATTTCTAGTTCTCTGGATTGGTCCAAAAAGTCAGACCCGCATCCATATGAATGTTTTCCCCTATCCAGTGAATAGTTAATAACTTGCTCCTAGGCTAGGGTCACATTACCGTTTGCGGCGTGCTCAGGGTGTCAAGCTAAAAACTTAGACTTTTGCAGCATAAACGTGGTGCTACTGCCAGGGTAGCGCCGCGTTAATGCTGTCATTGTTACCCTATTGAGAGGCGGCCCATAGCGTGACTCCAAAGCAGTCAACTGAGTGAAATCTCATGTTATTTCCTAACGCGAGAAAAGACGTTGTTGAAAGCGTCTTTTCTCACATTAGGAAATAATGTGAGATTTCACTCTGATGGCTGCGTTTGAGCCGCGCTACGAGCTACCTCTCCATAGGGTAACATTAGCAGGGTTAACGTGGCGCTAGCATGGCGGTAGCGCTGCGTTTATGCTGCCAAAACCTATGTTTTAAACACTACCCCCCTGAGCGTGGCACAAATGGTAATGTGACTCTAGACTTAAATATATATACAGTCATGGCCAAAAGTATTGACACCCCTGCAATTCTGTCAGATAATACTCAGTTTCTTCCTGAAAATGATTGCAATCACAAATTCTTTGATATTATTATCTTCATTTAATTTGTCTTCAATGAAAAAACATAAAAAGAATTGTCCTAAAGCCAAATTGGATATAATTCCACACCAAACATAAAAAAGGGGGTGGACAAAAGTATTGGCACTGTTAGAAAAATCATCCGATGCTTCTCTAATTCGTGTAATTAACAGCACCTGTAACTTACCTGTGGCACCTAACAGGTGTTGGCAATAACTAAATCACACTGGCAGCCAGTTGGCATGGATTAAAGTTGACTCAACCTCTGTCCTGTGTCCTTGTGTGTACCACATTGAGCATGGAGAAGAGAAAGAAGACCAAAGAACTGTCTGATGACTTGAGAAACCAAATTGTGAGGAAGCATGAGCAATCTCAAGGCTACAAGTCCATCTCCAAAGACCTGAATGTTCCTGTGTCTACCGTGCGCAGTGTCATCAAGAAGTTTAAAGCCCATGGCACTGTGGCTAACCTCCGTTGATGTGGACGTAAAAGAAAAATTGACAAGAGATTTCAACGCAAGATTGTGCAGATGGTGGATAAAGAACCTCGAGTAACATCCAAACAAGTTCAAGCTGCCCTGCAGTCCGAGGGTGCAACAGTGTCAACCCGTACTATCCGTCGGCGTCTGAATGAAAAGGGACTGTATGGCAGAAGACCGAGGAAGACCCCACTTCTTACCCTGAGACATAAAAAAGCCAGGCTGGAGTTTGACAAAATTTACCTGAGAAAGCCTAAAACGTTTTGGAAGAATGTTCTCTCTTTTTTGGCAAAGGCATCAACATAGAGTTTACAGGAGAAAAAAAGAGGCATTCAAAGAAAAGAACACAGTCCCTACAGTCAAACATGGTGGAGGTTCCCTGATGTTTTGGGGTTGCTTTGCTGCCTCTGGCACTGGACTGCTTGACCGTGTGCATGGCATTATGAAGTCTGAAGACTACCAACAAATTTTACAGCATAATGTAGGGCCCAGTGTGAGAAAGCTGGGTCTCCCTCAGAGGTCTTCCAGCAGGACAGTGACCCAAAACACACTTCAAAAAGCACTAGAAAATGGTTTGAGAGAAAGCACTGGAGACTTCTAAGGTGTCCAGCAATGAGTCCAGACCTGAATCCCATAGAACACCTGTGGAGAGATCTAATAATGGCAGTTTGGAGAAGGCACCCTTCAAATATCAGGGACCTGGAGCAGTTTGCCAAAGAAGAATGGTCTAAAATTCCAGCAGAGCATTGTAAGAAACTCATTGATGGTTACCGGAAGCGGTTGATCGCAGTTATTTAGGCTAAAGGTTGTGCAACCAAGTATTAGGTTGAGAGTGCCAATACTTTTGTCCGGCCCATTTTTTCAGTTTTGTGTGAAATAATCAATGTTTTGCTTTTTGCTTCATTCTCTTTTGTGTTTTTTCATTGAAGACAAATTAAATGAAGATAATAATACCAAAGAATTTGTGATTGTAATCATTTTCAGGAAGAAACTGAGTATTATCTGACAGAATTGCAGGGGTGTCAATACTTTTGGCCATGACTTATCTTTGGCATACTGTTGAACCCCTTCTTGGCAATGTGATTGATTTCTATTAAGGGCTAAATGTTTGAAAAAGGCACATTTTGAGTGTGGACTTGATACAATGTGAATAACCCTTCAAATTGATCCGTAAACAAATTGGTAAGCCGTGGCATATTGTAACAAAGGGGTAATCATGAAAATGTGAAGATGAAACATTTTGGAACCCACATTTTTCAATAAATGTACAACATGTAGGCTGAAACCTACCAGACTTACACCAACAGATCATCATACCATTTTAAACAATTAGAGCGAATCTGTCAGGTCAAAAATCCATATGTAACTGCTATCACTTTCTAATTCCTCAATCTAAGCTCTCTCTATTGTTGATTTTCTTATATTTGTATTTCCCTCCTATCCTCAGTAAACTTCAAATAAAGAGATTAATTCCATCTGTCAATCACAGGGAATGATCCACTTAGTTCTCTGCTGTCCACTCCCCATAGCATGAATATTCATGTAACATATTTACACCACATTACTGCACAGGACATCGGTAGGGGGCTGTATCATCCTCTCTGCTGTCTGTGTTTGCAGCATCACAAGAGGTCAAATAAAACAGAATCTGTCAAAGTACAGCAGGATGCCTGCTTAGAGAAACAAATGGAATAGACTAGATCAGGTAAGGCAGACCTGCAATAGCTCTCTCCTTCTGTGTCCTCAACAGAAGCTCCTGAAAGTGAAACCTGATACAGAGCAAAGGGAGGAGGGAGCTGCTGAGAAGTGCATAATAAATGAACAGTTTAACACAGCCGGACTAATCAGCTGTTAATATAATGTAGAGGACTAATGCAGCATCTCCCTGCAGGTTCTGAAAATACTTATAACAAGGAAACTACAAAGGGTACAATAAAGATTTTACATGTTTTTAAAAGGTCTGCCTGGGCACTATTCAAGGGTAATATTAGTATCATACTGAAAAATGACCTGACAGTGTCCCTTAAATATTATGTCATATATATTGTTCCCATATCTTGTGAATAATTCATACATTTCTTAAATGGGATTACCGCCCCTTGCATATAAATTTAATAATCTTCAGTATGGAATATGATCAATAATGAAGTCTAGTCATGATGGTATAGCATAGGAGGCTTCAATAGAAAAAATAAATGATAGCCCCTTACTGTGTTGTATAAGTACCAATACATTTTTGTTTAGTACTAGATGGATACTGCTAAGTGAATGAAAAACATGGGGGGCATTGAGCCTTAGATAGAATTTTAATCACACAAAAGTAATGTCTTTGTGTCCACAAACCACAAATTCCATATTAGGACTCGTTGCCTCTGCTGTAGTGACATTTTCTTGTAAGTTTTCTTTTCCATAGGTCTTAATGACAGCGGGAATGCCAATGTTCTGTTAGGGAAGGCTGAGTAATCCATTGTCATTAAGACATTAAAATAAGCTGGCGGTCATTCACATTTTAAAATGTTACCATGAAAATACAATAAATCACATTAAGCATCAATGTAGCTAATTATACATAACATTTTAATACTCAATTAGATGATCCTTCTGCCAATGTCTATATTTGGCATCTTTTTTCCTTGTAGTAAATCATTTACAGGCTGGTTGTTGATCATTAATATGAAAAAATTGTTTTAGTAAGTCAAGTTATATACTGCCATATCTAGTATAAATATGTAATGCTAAAATCCCTATATTGTAATGCACAAAAAGTGCAGTAGATATTACTATTCAACATTGCCTTAAGTATTAGGAGTGCAACTGCACCAAATAGAAAGGATTTTGTTATATCACAATATAACTTTCTAGTTGTAATAAATGTGGCTACTGCCTTTGTCGCACCTACTTTACAAATCCTATGCAGTAAGTGAATGAATAAATTAAAATAGACCACATATGTGACCACTGCAGTCAATCACTGACTTCAGTAGCAACATGCTATCACATGGGTGACCAGAGCAAGAATATAAGCAGAGACTATCTGGGAGAGTGGTGATGCTGGAGTGACAGGGAATTCATTAGGCAAGTTCTATTGTTATTGACTGCCTTTAGTAAAAAAAATAATTGATCCTGGAAAACACTTTTAATCCTTTCACAACCTATGATGAACCTATACATCATAGGTCGTGATTCCTGCTTTGAAACAGGCTCACATGCTCAGCCCGCTTCTTTTACTGGCTGATCTGATCAGCTGACAAGTGCCAATAACAGCGACCTCAGATCCGGCCGCTGCTATTAACTAACTAAATTGTGCTGTCATTATCTGCCGTTGCAAGTTAACACGTGCAAGTTGGGAGAGTGCTATTCCACACTCCTATCAGCAGCACCGTTATGTGATCATGGGGCACCGATGGGTTTTCATGGTAGCCAGGGTTCAGCTTATGACCACTAATTTATTAAAAGACTTATCGGCGACACCAAGTGTGAACGGGTGTTAGCTAAAATGAAACACCTACATGGGCACAGATACAGCTGCACACTAGAACATTAAAATTCAGTAAATACACTATGGCCTGTATTACTGCTGGAAAATTAGAAAAAAAAAATAACTTACTGCATAATGGAATGAAGATAATTTGACATTGCATAACTGCAATAGGTATATTTGAATAAAGGAGATGCTTAGATAATGTATTGGCCAATGCATATGAGCCAGATAACCAACGACAAGGTGATCTCTTTATAGTGGAACCCGAATCTAAAATTCCTTTATGTGCGATTAAAAATCTCCATACAAGGGCAGATAGGATCCTGTCTGCCCAGACATGCAGGTTTTTAATTGAATGTAAGCTACGGTAAGAGTATTTTTCCTTTTTTGTTTGATTTTCCTCCAGCATTCATGCAGGTAATGGTCTATTTACATAAGTTTAGTGTCCTAGTATGCAGCTTTATTCCTTACCTTGTAGCTGATGACCACTATCATCACTCACTTCCTGTGAATGCTGGCTGAGCACCGGTGTTCACAGGAGATGATCACTTGTGCTGTGCACAACCATACATCAGCACTGCTCTGTACAAAAGAAGCAAACTGATAGTGGAATATTTAAGTCCCCTAAAAAAAAGTACTAAAACAATAAAAAATAAGCCTTCAAACAACTCCAGATCCTGAGAGGAGAGAATACTACGGGACTTGAAAAATGGTGCCAACAGCACAACTCTTTTTTTTTTTGACAAATTCTGGAATTTATTCCACTACATTAATTAGATATATATGTATGTATATATATATGTATATATATATATATATATTTTTTTTTAATTCATTTTTTTTGTACCTACAAACCTGTACTGACCCGGAGAATTACACTGCCAAGTCAGTTTTACAGTATAGGGAACATTGTAAACAGAATACCCCAAAAACCATTGTAGAATCGCACTTGGAATTTTTCTTAGCATTTTCCAGTGCAATATAGGGCACAATTAATTTTGTCATTAAAAAGTACAACATGTCCTGCAAAAAACAAGCCCTCATATGCCTATAATGACAGAAAAATGAAAAAGTTATATCTTTTGGAAAAGAGGTAGGAAAAAACAAAAATGTAAAATCACTTGGTGTTGATGGGGTTAAATTAGACGTGACTATAATAATAAGTAGTTGCTTTGTTGCTCACTAGGATATTTGGCAAGGTGTAAATAAAAGAAAACACTTGTAAATATTTATAAAATGACAAGGAGTAACTTCATATATTTGTTGTTCCGTCAGAGTATTTTCTTCTATTTTTAATTGGGCGTTGAGTGCTAAGGCCGTCACCTCTGCAAATCCAGCTGGAAATTATGAATTGTTTTTGTTACCCACTCCCCAGTCATTTCCCAGAGGATACAAGGGTGTGGTGATATTATTTCTTTGAAAACATATTAGGATGAACTAATATTTTAAATTAGACATATAATCCTACAGTCTGAACTATATTAAGCTAATGAATGTGTGACCATGAAGCATCCTTTTTGAAGTTGGCAGTTCCTGCCTCTCCCATTTGAATTGTATAGTTGATGACTGGAGGAAATTACTACTTTTAATTTCCTTACTACGCCTTCATTGTAAGGAAATGTTGTCAAATGATCAAAAAATGCATTTTATCATAGAAAAGAAGATGTCCAGTGTGAAGAATTTGATCAATGGTATTTTCATTAAAGTTTACTATTAGTGTCTAGCATTTGGAGTTGCCCTCAGCGATGCCTTCTAATATCCATTGACCGACTATTTGATGTCCCTTACAATGATTGCTTTGTATGCAATATAGAGCTTAAAATGACAAAATTAATTGTATAATTGGCCTTTACTATTTATTATCATGTTTCAGCATTAAAGAAAATCTGTCAGTAGGTTTTGGTTATGCAATCTGAAGACAGCATGATGTAAGGGTTAACACAGAGAACTCAACCATGCATTTCTTATCGAGGTATGTGGTGGTGTATACATTAAATGTTTGTTTTAGCACCAGGAGCCTATCATTGTTGTGACTAGCTGGTGAGCAGGCACTCATCCTACTCTGCCCTCTTCTGTAATGTCTGTAGACATTGAGTGTAGAGAGCCTGGTGTGGACGGGAGCAGCTTTCTCAGCTCTGCTGCATTGCTAAATCTAAAAAGTTTGATTGTGTTAGAGCCCTTCACCGAAATTGGACATAAAACTCACAAAAAACTCACAAAAAAATAGCCATGTAAAACATCCATTGCACCTAGAAGGAGGCTGCCAGCTCCATTGAGAGGTAACACAGGTGTCTGACTACCAAAGCTCAATCTCCTGTTACAACCGCCCCCAATGCATTGCTATTTTTCAGTGAGTTTTTTTGTGTTAGAACGCATTAAACTAAAGGCCGCTTTACACGTCGCGATATCGCAGCGCAAGTACGATAAAAAGTCACGTGGTACGGGCGTTGCAGTTGATATCGTTCGTGCGTTGTGTCGTGTAAATGGGCAACGCGACTCAAAAACAATGCAACTATGATATCGTTTTTGGATTGTGCATGTTCTTCAACCGTCCAATATTTGCTATGCGATCTGGCAGGATCGAGCTGTGTGACAGCGCAACTACAATTTGGAGCGCAACTTTCCCTATTCACTCCAGTGTTAATTGGTCTTTCCCTGAGTTGCTCAGACACAGGGTGAAAAAGGGGCGTACACCATCGTAGTTACGTTGTCTGCCGATATGTCCCTGTGTAAGATCTCCCATACGATCTTGGACAAGTGCCAAAAATGTGTGCGCTCCCGTGAAATTGTACGCAATATTGGAATGATATTGCGACGTGTAAAGCGGCCTTTAGTGACACAGCATTGGATTAATGGACTCTTTGCTAATATCATGCTGCTCTAAGTTGATGTAGCAAAACTGATTGGAGATCAGCAAACCCACAGGTGTTTGGTTTCTTTGGATCCCGCTGGAGTTAACGATAAAAAAAGTCCAGGTTTGGAACAGGATTTGACTCCAATTTGAGACCTGACCTCGAACCCCATATACAATTGTGGGGACCTGAATGTAAGCTATAGAATGTATAGTAAAAAATATAGCCAGCTCACTCAGTCAGTTGTCTTCATGAAGTCCTGGTTGCTGCTGAGAATCCGCACAGAGCAGATGGAGGCACACCCTCATGCAATGTCAACGGAAAAAAACAAATAAATTCCAGCAGAAGGAACCCTTTTGGCTTTCGTAAAAAATCCATAAATTTACAGACTATCCATTTACTGAGACCGAGATGAAGGCTGCTAAAAGCCGAAATGCTTAGTGTGTACCTTTAGAAGCTATGTACTCATCTGTATCTAAGCCCACTGTGAACTAATATGAACTTTCTATCTAAAAAAGAATTTTAATGGTGTGAAAATAAAATGGAATTTTTATAACTGCCAAAATGGTTCCTTCCACTGGAGTTAGTTTTTTCCGTAAGCTAGGGGGGCTGCAAAATAAAGCAAAATGGTGATTAGTCAGTTAAATCATACTACCACAATTAAATGCTACTCTAAGGGTACCGTCTCACAGGGCGATCTCTCTGGCGATGTTGCAGGCAACTTAGAGGTGTGGTTAAGTTGCGGCAACATCGCTCATGAGTTGCCGCGTGTGACAGGGCGATAATAAGCCGATAAGTTGCCTAAGCAAAATCAGCAGGTTACCCAACATGTTGGGAAACCTGGTGATGTTGCTCTGGCGATCTGCCTGCATCTCCCTGTGTGACGCCGCAACTGCGATGTTGCTGACAACTTCCCCATAGACTCCCATGTTTTGGATCGCTGCCAGGGTAGAGTTTAACCCTGGCAGCGATAGTTACAAGATCGCAGATGCGTTGCCGGTGATATCGCTGCATGTGACATTGCAACAGCAACCATGGCAGCACGCCAAAAATGTGTGCGCTTCCGTGAGTGCCGGCGATGTTGCTGGCGATATCGCCCCGTGTGACGGTACCTTTATACTTACTTCTCGGTCTCCTCATTAAGTCTCATACATATTCACTGCTTCCTCCCACACCCACCCTCTGTGCAAATAAAGCAGAAAAAATAGTGTGAGATTTTCCTTATTTTTGATTTTCAGTGCAGATAAAGTGGAAAGCTGTGGCTTAAACCTTCCAGCTGTGTGCTTTATGCACTTTATATTGGTTGGGTATCAAAATATGCGACACCCCACAATTTTTTTTAAATATTATTTTTAAAAATAGGGTAGTGATGGTAAGGGTCTATGAGAACCTCCATTACTAAACTGTAAGTCAAAAGAAATAAACACAAACACTGAAAAAGCCTTTTTTTGAGATAAAAATATGTACATCTTTTTCATTCTTTTATTAACCGCCAAAACACCCCAGATCTGAAGTAATCTAACATACAATGTCCCATGACGATCCCAGCTCTGCTACATCCCAGAAGAAGCAGTGTTAGAAAACATGACTTCTCACTGCAGCTTTTGGGACAGTTTCTGAGAGAAGCTGTGACATCATGGTGGGCTTCCGAGCTGCCATCAATGAGCTTTGTTGATCCGAAAAATTTGTGGGATATGGCGGCGCAGCAGTGCCACCATGTCCTACAATTCGGCATTGGGTTCAGAAAAGTTTACAGTGAGGAAAACTACAGTTGTAATCTCCTTTGAGCCCGCTGTCAGATTGCGGGACACGGCCATGTTCTGCAATATGGTGTGGCGCCCCACTGGTCCGGCGTCACAGATGGGGTACTGCACCCATATAAGAGTGTGCAGTACACCTGTCATCAGGGGGTGTAATGTTAATCTGAGGCTCTCATTCCTTCATTCACACACTTAGTGTAGGGGGACTGAAGGGTTAACCTGATCCTGGGTGAGCCCCAGCCCCGGTGGGAGGAGTGTAAGTGTAGTGACGAGAGTGAGCGGGAGAAACAGGAGCAGTGCAGGAAGGAGAGAGAAGTCAGACAGAACAGAGAAAGAAAAGGAAGAAGAAGAGAGAAGAAGGAGGTGACCAAGTGATGTGCCCGAGGGAATCCTAGTCCGAAACGGGGAACCAGCACTGAGACACGGTGCAGGCAAAATTCAGTCCTCAACCATCAACACCGACCAGTCGAGGATCTCTCTAGAGGTCCTGACAATGGTCCAGAACGTGTAACCCCGCCAGTCGTCCCTAAACCAGGTTGAGCCCCTTGGAAGAGATAGAAGGGAGCCTCATTTCTCCCAACGGGCCTGGTAGCCAAGAGGGAGCACAGGACAGCGTACGGATAGTAGGAGGCGCAGATATTAGAGGACAGAGAGAAAGACGCAGAGGGAAAAGAAAGCAAGAGGAACATCATAGGTGGCCTCAGAGAGACATTACATCCTTCTATGACTACCCAGCCAGCTACCTGCTAAAAAGACTGTTTTCCTGTAAACTGCTTTGCCATCTGAAAGATTTATCAAGTAAAGTACCAGGGTAAAGTGAATGAGACTCCGTATACTTTTCTCCCGTCACTGCCTTGCTGGCAACTTTCCTCAACAACTTGCACCCCCATCATCAATGTACTACTGCCCCGGAGGCCCAACTCCACCTGCAGGAAGCTGTTCCAACTCAGCCGTCATACTATCGCCATTCGGAGGACTGATGCGGCGCTAGTGTCCAGTCACCAGAATCTGCAGGTGGCACCACGATAAACTTTATAAATTTTTATCCCCATTCCAACAGCAACTACCCATTTTTAAGTAAGACCCCAGGGCAATGGGTCTGGGCAGACCACCAGTGACATCTCTACCAAAGCAGAGGGCCCAGATACCCGAATCACCATACCCTGGGCGAGTCACTGGCAGCGGGTTCAATGGTGTTGACTGACGGCAGTGGGGAGGCTCTCCAATGACGTCACAGCTTTTCACAGCTGAGGGTTTCCTTGCAGCAGCAGTATGGTCCAGGAAGCTGCAGAGAGAGCTTCTGGGATGTAACAGAGCCGAATTCTGTACAGGATGTCATATGTTATGGACTAATATGGACTAATTCAGGCCTGCAGGTATGTTTGGGTTTAATAAGGGGGTGAAAGTGGGTTTGTGTGTTTTTTAATTCAAATAAAATATTTTTTCAGTGTTTGTGTTTATTTCTTTTGACTTACAGGTCAGTGATGGGGGTTTCATGAACACATACCCATTACTAACCTAGGGCTTAACTGCGGATGTGATCGTTGACAAATCATAGCTGCCATTAACCCTATATATTACCCCGATTTAAATAAACAAAAATGGCGTGGGGGCCCCTATTTTGATACCCAGCCAGTATAAAATGCATATGTGGCAACTGCCTACTGCAGCTGTCTACTTTACTTGCTCTGACAATCAAAAATATGAGGGACCTCATGCCATTTTTTCCAATTACTTATTTATTTTTACATCAGTGTGTGTATATGGTAACCAGTCACAGATGCCAGCAGAAAGAGCATCTGATGCAACCAGTCACAGATGCGGTCACAGAGGGTGGGTGGTTGGAAGAAGTAAATATGTATAAGCCTTAATGAGCAGACCCATAAGTAGTGATAGAGTGGCATGGAAGCACGATAAGTATTATTTAATTGGCTAATCACCCAAAACCAAACAGTAACATGGACTTCCCTGAAAAGTCCATGTTTGGGATCTGTGCACTCACACTAGGTGTCCGGTTCGTACCCCAAACTTTACAGTTTGGGTTCACTCTTCACTACTGGTGATGGATGCTTAATGCAATAAAAACTGTTACATGATATTTTCACCATTCTCCCCATCTATGACTCCAACTACTAAGGATGCCCAACTCAGCTCATGTCATTCTGTGCAACCCATAATTATTGAGACACAATAGATATATTTGTCAATGTTCTGATAATATAGAAAATAATATTTATAAAGTGCATGCCCCTTTTACGGCTACTGAAGTAGAGGCTCCAAGTCAGGGAAAAACAAATGTATCAACTAGTGATAGAGATAAGTGGCTAAGGCAAAATTATGTGCTTTTTGGGGAAAATTCAAATATAGGAAAACTTATTTCCTGCAAAATGTATTTCTCTTATTATGCTCTTTGGTGCCTCGAGACCTCTGGGAATGATAAATGTAATATGTAAAACATTTTAAAAAATGTATACTCACCTCACCTCACCGCTTTCCTCTTTGGCCCATCTATTACCCACTGCCTCACGTCTGGTCCTCAGCACATCTTCTGATCCTCGATACTCACGCTGATATCTCTGGGCCTCTAACTCTGAGTCATGACTTCCAGTTATGATGGGACTCCGGAATGTTCTGTACAAGCATGCAGTAGGTCATAGCATCATGTATGCGCATTCGTAGACTCCTCCTGGGCTTCATGAAAGCAAGAAATGCTGGCTGAGTGTTAGAGGACCAGAAATTCAAGGAAAAGTGTCCGGAATCAGAAGGTGTAGCTAGAACTGGATGTGTGGTGGTGACTAAGAGGAGTTAAACAGGTGAGCGATTAGGTGAGTGTAAGTTTTTTTTACATTTTGATTGCTCTCACTGGGTCAGAAAAATGATGACAATCAACCCGTCATCTTGCTAATTCTTGAGGAGGCGAATTACAAAATATCTGCATTGCAGATTTTTGTAATATTGCAGTAGAATTAAATTTCACTCAAATTTATTTTGCTCCTCTACACATGTAAGTATTAATCAACAGCTGGGACTGGCACAATGTTAGAGACTGCTACAATCTGTAATAAACTGCATTAACTTTATTTTTAAACAATGTCAACTTTCCAGTAACATTTAATGCCTTTAACTGCTGTGTTCTGTCACAGAACTATTTAGTACTGATATTGCTTACCTATGGGCTTCAAGTACCCAAAAGTAGCAGATAAGGGCATTTTAAAAATTCAACTGGAAAGGGGCAAGCACCCTTAAGCAAAAGCAAACGTTTCACTTTTTTATGGCTTGTACACATGAAAGAAGGACCTTTAGTTTCTTCACTTGATATACAGAGAATTAGTGCTTCTTATGGCCCCTTCACATGCTGAGACTTTCCAGCGACCCCACCAGTGATCCGACCTGGCCGGAATCGCTGGAAAGTCTCTATGCAGTCTCTGGTGAGCTATCAAACAGGCAGACTCTCCAGCGACCAGTACACCAGCGACAAATTCTGGAAAGAATATAAACTATTCTTTCCATGATGTTGAGCTCCCGCTCCTGTCTTCTGACAGGCTGCGGTAAGCGGGAGCAGGCTAGTAACCATGATAAAAAATGGGTAACTAGGCAGTGCACAGCGCCTTGTTACCCAATGTATACCTTGGTTACCAGCCTTCTCCGCTTCCAGGCTGGTATCCAAGGTACATAGCGGTTAACTAGGGACAGCGATGTGCTTAGATATCCACAGTGTACCTTGGATATCAGCCAGGAGGTGGAGATGGCTGGTAACCAAGGTATACATCGGGTAACTGCTGTGCGCTGCCTAGATACCCATTGTTTACCATGATTATCAGCTTGGGAAGGTCGCTGATCGTTGGTCTCTCGCTGTCACACACAACGATGCATGCTGACCAGTGGGAAACCAAGGACCGATAAATGGTCCTGAACGACGTGCAGCGATCAGCGACCTCACCGCAGGGGCCTGATCGCTGCTACGTGTCACACACTGTGACATTGCTGGTGAGAACGCTGTTACGTCACAAAACCTGTGACATTTCAGCGACATCGCTAGCGATGTTGTAGTGTGTGAAGTACCCTTAACAGTGATATCTTTTTCTGAGGAGTATTGCAAGAAACTGCCAAAGTCAACTCCTTTTACACATCTTCAATAAACAACAATCAATAGCCGCTGTGTTAAACTAAGAAGTGATCTTGCTATAATGGGGTCTAAGGGGTAGTGTTCCTATTCTTTCCTCCAATAAGTCAGAAGATTTGACTCATTTTTGAGAATTCTCTAACATAAAAACATTTAGTATTACACATTTCTATCGTACTATACCTTTCTCACTATTACTCCTTTATGTTGTTCACTTTTCACATGTCTGCTATTTTCTCTTATTTACGTTGAGGTACTCTTCTGTTTTCTGGAGTGCCTGATTTGTCATTCCCATAACACCTTGTGTTTATTTATATTCAGATATCATCTATAACTTTTATGTTTTAAACCAAGGGATGAAAGAGTAATTTCCATTAGTTTTCACTCTTTTTTGGCATTTCTTAAAACTGTATTCAATACACAATGGCAAATAATAAGTATGGAAAAAACTATCAAAGCATACCATTGAGTTATTTTAATTCTACTATATTGTAGTGTCCTGACTCTCCTATGGACTGTAGAAATATTTCAGGAAAGAAATGTGGTTACATTAGGGCAACACTTCTCCCTTCCTCCACATTTTTAGCAGGTGGACTTGAAAGATGGTATCCCAAGAATATAATAATCTTCCAGCTGACTTTGATTAGAATTATGGAGAAAGTTGATATTTTCGGGTGGAATTCAGAATCAAGCAGGTGTTCGATTTATCAACCTTCTTTTTCCATTACCATTTTTCTTTTGGCCTTAAGCTAAAAGACAACCAAAAAATTAACATTAATAAATTGGTGAATTATTATTAATAGTAATGTTTCCTTCCTTTATTAATTTACTCCCAAACATTCATTCTTTAGGACCATTGGAATTTTTAGTTTCTGTGTAAAATGTTAATATTTTTATAATAACAGTGTGAGAATATCTCCAAATACATGGAGTCCATCAGAGCCTGTAAGCAGAGCACAAGGGTTGTGTTGTCAGCAAAGCTTGACTAAAGGGACTGCAAGGGCACCAATCACTACTGTGAGATATTGAAAACCATAGGGAGTTTTGCATCTGTCTAGTATATAAAGTTCTGGTCACAAAGTACTAACACACATAGTAACATAGTAACATAGTATTTAAGGTTGAAGGTAGACCTTATAGGTAACCATCACATGCATCAATTTTCTAAACGATGTTGTTAGCGATCACATGCATGCGCGATCGCTAACAACATCGTTCATATCTCTGGTGAACTGTCACACAAGCAGACTCACCAGTGATCCGGACCAGTGAGCACGCTGGTGTCCAAGGTACACATCGGGTTACTAAGCGTGTCGCGGCGCTTAGTAACCCGACGTGTACCATGGTTACCATCTCCCAGCATAGGCTGTGCCGCTGAGAGATCGTTCAGCGCGCTGTCAAATTACACAATGTTGGAGGTTGGTTGAAATAAAGTTTACAGTTTTATGAACATGTTCATAAACCTGTCAACTTTAACTTGACTAATTATTGTTGTTGAATCGTTCGTTTACATGCAACGACTCACTAACGATGTCGGTTCAACATCGTTCAACACTTCACTTTTGAACGATGTTGAGAATGATGTTGAGCCATGTAACGGGGCCTTTGGTCCATCTAGTTCAACCCATAGCCTAACATGTTGATCCAGAGGAAGGCAAAAAAAACTCTGTGTGGCAACACTAAGCTCCACATTGGGGAAAAAATTTCTTCCTGACTCCACATACGCCAATCAGACTAACCAGTAATATTATATTTTTCAAGAAAGGTATCCTGGCCATTCTTAAATATTAGTAGTGACTCACTCATTACAACATCATGTGGCAAGAGAGTTCCATAGTCTCACTGCTCTTACAGTAAAGAATCCACATCTGTGATTATGATTAAACCTTCTTTCCTCCAGATGTAGAGGATGCCCCCTTGTCCCCGTCTCAGGCCTAAGAGTAAAAAGATCATTAAAAAGGTCTTTGTACTGTTCCCTCATATATTTATACATTATTATAAGATCACCCCTAAGCCTTCGTTTTTCCAAGCTAAATAACCCCAAGTTTAATAACCTGTCTTGGTATTGCAGACCCCTCAGTCCTCTAATAACCTTGGTCGCTCTTCTCTGCACCTGCTCTAGTTCAGCTATGTCTTTCTTATACACCGGAGACCAGAATTGTACACAGTATTCTAAGTGTGGTCGCACTAGTGACTTGAATAGAGGTAAAATTATGTTCTCCTCATGAGCATCTATGCCTCTTTTAATGCAACTCCCTTTATTTTATTTGCCTTTGCAGCAGCTGCCTGACACTGACAATGTGAGTTTGTCATCTACCCATACATCCAGGTCTTTTTCAGTTGTGTTTTGCCTAGTGTTTTACAATTAAGCACATAATTATGCATTTTATTTCCTCTGCCCAAGTGCATGACCTTATTTTTATCCCAATTAAAGCTCATCTACCATTTATCAGCCCAAGCTTCTAGTTTTCATAAATCATAAATCCTCCTGTAATATAAAATTGTCCTCCTCTGTATTGATTACCCTGCAGAGTTTAGTGGCATCTGCAAATATTGAGATTCTACTCTGTATTCCCCTACAAGGTCATTAATAGGGATGAGCGAGTACCGTAATATTTGTACTCGCTATACTCGCAACGAGTAGGTACCGGTACTCGGTACTTGTTGCGAGTATAGCGAGTACGAATACTTTTGCAGTGTATCTATAGATACACTGTGAAAGTAGCCTAAAAGTGATCAAAAGTTGTTAAAAATAATAAAATTACATACTCACCTGTCCGACGCCTGCATCGGGACCGGCAAAGAAGACATCCGATCACCGGACAAGGACCTATGACTACCAGCCAATCAGATGGCTGGTAGCGATATGGCCAATCAGATGGCACCACGTCACAACCACGTGATCGCTAGCGGTCACCTGATTGGCCAGATTGCAAGGTCCTAGGTGTACTGTCAGGACCTTACTAAAATACAACCAGCAATTCAGTAAGTCCTCCCTTCCAAACTCCATGAATCCAAAGTCACTGAATCACAAGTCACAAATTTACTTTCGTTCGCACTTACGCTCCAGTTACACTCAGCTTGTGTCACGCTCGCTAAGGAAGAAGATTTAAAGAGTTCTTTTTTTTTCCCCTTCAGCAGAAATCCATCCTACAGCTCAATGCACTTCCAAAGGACTGGAAGCCCCAACCAGCTGCTTCTAATATACTCTTAATTATGAACCACAACCCTTAATTAACCCCTTGTGAGTATAGCTACACCACAGGATTTAAGTGCAATTGTTAATCCTTAATCTACAGATAGTAAAATAAGATACTGTAAACTTGTAGAGAGAAAAAAAAAGTTAAGAACTCCCAATAAAGGTAAAAAAAGCACTCAGCAATTCACAATTCAGCAACTCACAGCAATTCACACAGGAATTTGTTTGAGCCTTCCCAAATACCTCTTCACTAAATCACAAAATCACAAGTCACACACTTACTTCCGTTCGTACTTACGCTCCGGTCACACTCAGCTCATGTCACACTCGCTAAGGTAGAAGATTTAAAGAGTTTTTTTTTCCCTTTAGCAGAATTCCAACCTACAGCTCAGTGAACTTCCAAAGACAACTGTCTAATTCCTGTAGTTTTAGAATTGACTGTACCCCGCATGTACTTGTAAGAAAGAAAGAAGGTAAGCATATGATGTTTGAACTATGAAGTTCAGAAAAGTCTGTCATGGTGTTGGACATGCTGTTGATATTGTTGACCATTTAAACAGAGTTGATGGCACATAAAATAGCATGGCTATCAGAGCATCCTGTCATTGTGAGGCATTTTTTATTGTAATTAGGGATTGTCACCTTTTTTACAGGATAATAATAAAAAACAAACATTAAGGAGCTATTTGATACAAAAAAGAGAAAATGGCCTAAATGAGTTGATAAACCCTCAACTTTAAAACTGCATCCATGGTGGCGACCTCATTAAGTTTGATGAGAAAATCTATGCGCGTCAAGTGGGTAACATGGCAAATGGTGCCTACCACTACTGGATAATCTAAAAGTTATTAAACATGATATAGCATCATCTATAACAGAGTAGATATCACATTTAAGGTATTAAAAATGGAAGCTCACACAGATTTATCTCCAATTTATCTCAGCAAATCAATTTACTTAGCACTATGGTTGGCTCCTTAGAGGAAATCAAACAAAAGGAATGTACAAAGATATAGCCTGCATAGTAAATCCTTCAATAGAATCTTTCAGCAGATTTTTGCTATGTAAGCTAAGAACATCATGCTGTAACGGTTAAAAAACAAAACTCAACTTTGCCTCTCTTATTAGGCTCAGTGCTATTGTTTACTTAAATTAAAAGGCTTTATCACCTAGTGATTATTATTACAGGACATTTTCACATGCACAGCAGTCCCAAATGCCCCCTGCTGTTATTGACACCTCACTCTGATACATCCTTGGCTTCAGGGTTTCTTTGCTTACATTATGTTGATGTCAGATGAGGTAGCAAAAACCTGCTTACAGATTCCAATACTCCTTCTACATTACAACCATATTGCAATACTGACTGCATGTGAGATGGAAGCTGAAGCACTCAGAGGACACCTGCAGATGTGTTAATTATAATCACACACAGGTCTGCTGTGAAATTTTAAATGGCAAAGCATTATCACTGGTTGTTTCTTTTTCCTTCATCTGGACCAATCAGCTTTTTCTGAAAATAGCGAATCGTAACAGAACTGTTTCTTTTTATCTTCTCTTTATATGTACAATACAAAATAGTATGGTGGTACCTTGTTAGCCAGAAAAAATCATGTAATCACTTATGTTCACAATAAAATGAGAAAAGTATTCAAGGAGAGATACCTTTATTGCCTAACCAGAAAAATTATATTTGCAAGCTTTTAGAGCTCAAAAGACTCCTTCATCAGGCAATATTGCAAGTGAATTATTGAGACAAGATGGCAACATTTAAATAGAAATTACACAAGGACATGAGATGATGCTTGCTAGAGATAGGTCAAGGAAATAAAATTAAGGTTTTTGTTATACATGCAGATGAGGTGGAAGTGTTCTATTAGAGATCTGAAGACCTTGTGCAGGTGTGAACTGTGTCCATGTAATCAGTTATGAATCCAGGTGTCAAATTGAGTCCCATTGTTAGAGATTTAAACATCCTTATCAGCTTGAACTTCCAAATGTTTCGCTCTCTATCATTTTTTAAAATGACCTTTTAGTATTAAGGCTTTAAGATCTGTCATACTGTGTCCAAGTTTAGAGAAGTGTATTCCTACACAGACAACTCTTGGACAAAAAATACTACACCCTCCTTCAGGAAGATCCCACCAAAAAATACAAAGGAAAACATTCTTACAACAAGGGTATCATTCACTTGTAGTTGATAAACAGATTCCACAGAGTTACAAGGACCCCATAGAAGCAACCTCCTGGATTACAAACAGAACAAGGAGAACATCAGGGTGCCTCTTGAGGTCACATAAAACTCTCACATGAACATCCTAAGGAAAATTGGCACTGACCTCCACCAATATTACACAGAGACCACAGACTGAAAGCAATATTCCCAGAACTGCCACTGCTCTCTTATAAACAGCCTCTCAACATAAGGAATATCCTTGTCAGGAGTGTCCTCATATCACCATCACAGATGGGCACAGTCCCCTGTAGTAAGGCTAGGGCCACATTTGCGGGTGACGGAGGAGCTAAAATCTTGGGAAATCAGCCGTAATACTATGCGCTGCCAGTGAACCGGAGTCCCAAAGTAAACCTGTGTTTACCTTAGCAGTGGTCACACTCCAAACTGCAGAACGTGCGCTTTATCACAGCGCACAGGAAAGCGCTGCATATAGCGTTCCTGTGTGTTGTGATAAAGCGCATTCCCTGTGTGACCGCTGCTAAGGTAAACAGCAGGTTGCTATAAGGCTCCGTTTCACTGGTAGCACATAGCTTTAACGCTATGCGCTGCGGCTGCTTTTCAAAGCTTCTAGCAGCTCTGTCACCCTCAAGTGTGACCCTAGCCTAACAGTAAGAAATGTACCCACATATCACCAACAGATAAAGTCCCCATACCCAACACAAATCAGGGTTATAAGATCATGGACTTTTTTTCATGTACATCCTCCAATGTGGTGTACATGATACAATGTACAATGTACAAGGTGCAATGCAGGGATATACATCGGAGTAACAAAACAACAACTACAAACAAGGATGAATCTGCATAGACATACAATAAAAATGAGCTGGACACTCCTGTAGGAATACACTTCTCTAGACCTGGACACAGTATGACAGATCTAAAAGTCCTAATATTGAAAGGTCATTTTAAAAATGATAGAGAACGAAAATGTGGGAGTTCAAGTTGATAAGGATGGTTCAATCTCTAACAATAGGACTCAATTTGACACCTGGATTCATGAATCCTTACATGGACACAGTTCATACCTCCTCAAGAAAGTCTTCAGATCTCTAATAGAACACTTCCACCTCATCTGCATATATTATAAAAACCTTAATTTAATTTCCTTGACCTATCTCTATCATGTATCACTTCATGTCCTCGTGTAATTTCTATTTAAATGTTGCCATCTTGTCTCAATAATTCACTTATAATATTGTGCTATGAAGATGCCTTTTGAGCTCTGACAGCTTGCAAATATAATTTCTCTGGTTAGCCAATAAAGGTATCACTCCTTGAATATTTATCTCATTTTTGGGGGGATTTAAGTATTTATCTTCTCTTTATGAAACACTGAGTGTTCTTTTTTTTATTAATTATAGAATTGCATTAATAAGTTGGCATATGAATCTGAGAATGTAATTATCATATTCAGCTTCAGATAAAAAGTTACATGAGCATGAATGTGGATTACATGGCAGTTATTCCAAAATCAAAGTGCAACTCATTGCTTCCTTAGAAACCTGATACATGAGCGGAATCCAAATATACGCACAATATGATCCACATGTTTTGTATCAAATATTGTGCGCCCTCTTGTGGGATCATGAAGAATATGGTAAAAAAGGAGAAGAAATTTCAATAAACTTTTAATTTCGAGCATTTAAAAAATAATACTTGGCGATAAAAATGTATTTTTTTATCTTCCAATAATTCTAAGCAATCTTCTCCAAACATGTACAATTAACCACACTATCTTTTGCAAAAAATGTAAAATGTAAATTGATCATTTGCAATAAAAGTATAAAATTAGTGTAGATATCATAAACTGTGTATGACATAAATTGTATATTATATAATTACCGTAATGTTCTTTTATACTATAAAAGAGTATAAAGTGGGAAGTAGCATTAGGTTTATATTTTGTAAATTGTTAATGTTTTAATCATATTTTTCTCTACATGAGTTATATACATTTCTTGCATTAACAAAAAATAATGTCGTTTCTTTCAAGGCTAGTCATATATACAGTTGCAAAGTATGGTTGAACAATGACATCAAGTTTAACTGGGTATATGAAAAATATCAATGATATGTAAGGACACGGGTAAATTTCATAACTATTTCCTCTGCTGACCTAGAGAAAGTAAAATAAAAAACAACAGATATGTCACAGTATAGCATTGGGGTTCAGTCAACCATCAGGGAAGCCCCAACAAGCACCACCAAATCAAGGGTACACTGAGGACACAGTAAAAACGTTGGCCCAGATGCTAGGGAGAGAGCAGATGGGACAACTCCTGCACTGACCTGAGGCTGTACCTTAAGCTCCTTAGCATCCCTATATGGGTCCTTTCATTCCATTGCCAAGCAGGATGCCTAGCCCCTTTGCAAGCCCAGAATTTACCCTTCACTACGGACATGGCAAGTAGAGGACGAGTCCCACCACAGCAATAATAAACATGAGGGAAGGTAAACAAACAGGAGAAAACAACAAAGATAATACATCAACTTCACCAAGCAGGACTTCGCCAAAAGTATGGGCTTCCATCCAGCAAGGCTCTAGTGGCTCCAAGAACAACCTTCCACCTCCATGGCTAGTATAAGAATGGATATTCCATAACAGGTGCCTTCTGGTGGAACATGGGGTTATTTAAAGGTGATAAGTATGGTCACAAGCTGGAAGCACATGAGAAATAATGAGAAGCGGCTAGCAAGGAAACTGATATTAAAGAGAACCTGTCACCCCCTTCGTGCTTTCCAATGTGAAAGCACCACTAAATGCAGTGTGTATGCTGAATTCAAAAAGGTGTGTACCATGTCTCTACACCCTTGTAATCCGAAAAAAACACTTTGGAAAGTTTTGAGTTAAGAGGTCCAAGAGGCTTGTCTGATTATGCTGTCCTCACTGCTGGCACAGTCCTCCCCACCTGCTGCCTGTGTGTGGAGCAAAAGAGGAGGGCAGACCCACACAAGAGGAGGTGGAATACACAGGCAAGAGGTGGGGAGGACCGGGCTGGCAGCGAAGACAGCATAATTAGATAAGCCCCTCGGACCTCTTAACTCTAAACTTTCCAAAGTGTTTTTTATTGGGTTACAGGGAGAGTAAAGACATGGAAGACCCTTCCCTGAATGCAGCAGACACACTGCATTCAATGGTGCTTTCACTTTGGAAAGCACCAGGGGGATGACAGGTTCAATTTAACCCTTGATTCACCAAAGGAAAGGAAAGCACATTTAATATCCAGAGTCTCATAAGGCAAAGTAATACTCTGGACCCAAACCTCTCACTATTCTCCTAATGATGGGAGACATTCGATACAAAATAAGTAACAAACTTATGCCCCTTACAAGGGAAAAAATATTTTGATACCATGTGTCGTAAGCAAGATCAATATGTAAAGAATTTTATATGGTTTTCGTTATATTTGTCTACAAAATTGTCAACTGCACCTGAAGTAGACTATTTCACAGATTCACAGTTATAGAATGCCAGCCGCTTCCACTTTATTGCTTCAGATGGAGAAAATATTTTACATGCAACAGCTTTTTACAATATTTTCCATGCCGGCTATTTATATACTTATACATGATAATTGTGTTTCAACTTTAGATATTTTGAAATTCAAAAAGTTTGGCACCCTGCTGAAAGTGATCATTTTGCAATTCATTCACCCTTATCACGAGTATTGAAGGGGTTGCCCGGTCCCATAAGTCTGCCGTCACTCTATGTGATTGCAGACTTCTAAATCATCACATGGCATACACTGTGCAAGTGAGGATTTGCCTATTTTAGAGTTGGGAACAGTGATCAGATGGTATGCAATATGCATACTACCAGCCAGAATCCGATTAGATGGGCGCAACCTTGCTTAATACACTTGCATTAATTGGGGCCGGAATGTGGTCGGGACAATGCAAATTGCATATTCACTGCCGTGTAACTGCTGTTCACAGCTCTGAAACTGGCAAATCCTCACAGCGCTCAGTGCGTGTAATGTGATGATTCACAAGTTTACACTCACATAGAGAGACTGCAGACTTATGGGACTGGACAACCCCTTTAAATGCAGATTAAATAAGATTGAATAAATGTAAAATCTGTCCACTTTTGGCCTAGTGACAGGTCTTGTTTATTTCTATTCATAATTCCGCAGAGTAGCACTTATCAGTTTAGATTCTCTTCCTCATCCCTTTTACAATTCCAGGACATCCATTTTATGCAATGATGCTCAGAACTGAACTGCATTGTCCAGGTGGGGCTGCTCCAAAACATTTTAAAGTGCTAATAGTTGTCCTGTCCTACACATTCATGAAAATGCAGTCAATGTCAAGATCCTACTGTCCTTACATGTAGTCATTTGCATGATGATATTTAGTCTACAAGTACAACCAGAAACTTTTCTCAATTTTAAGTTCATAATACATATGGTTCATGGGCTCATGAGGATTATTATTACCCAGTTGATCTAAACACTAAGTATGCCAAAATCGGTCTGTAATGCAAGCAGAACACCTACAGCCCTTTTTTAAAATGGGTGCCACATTTATTCTGTCCCACTACATTGGCAATATGTGAGTCAACAATCAATTTTTAAGGATTGACAGACAAAAAGGCTCAATAGGGTCGTATCGCTATTTGGAATTTTGGTGATAATAATTGTTAGTGCTCACCTGAGCTGGTTGTGTGACCCACAACCAGTATATATGCTTAGTACAGTTTCTGCTGGATCCGCCTCCATGTGCACAGTGGTAGCAAAACATAAATCCAAAAGCACGGTGCTTCTATGATCCGTGATATGCTGTAAACGGACAAGGACCACAAAGGATCAGGAGACAATGGTGTTTTATTTCCAACGCGTTTCAGAGCGATCCTCGCTCCTTTCTCAGGGATACAACCATGGATTGCATGGATAGCGCATAGTCAGGATTATAGAAGCCCCGTCCTTTTGGCAACAAACAATTTTTGTAATTTTAATAAATGACTGAGCTGAATTCATTAGGAACTCTTGGAAGTAATCTATCCAGATGTCATTCAGCTTAGCTTTGATGAAATCTACATTTATACAATTAAGTATGTTAGTTATTATTGATTGTTTGCATTTATATAATTGTTATAGATATTTTCAAGATTTTCTTTTTACTTTTTTTAGCCACTTGCCTTTCAGTTGATAAATTGATATTTTTGCTGATTTTACTACTTTTTGCTAAACTCTTTACATTCTTAAATGTTGGAGCTGACACCTTTTTATTCTTTTATCAAAAGATATATAAGCCATATGTTATTTAATGCAATTAACAAGAAGTCCTTACTATAATTGTAATTAAAAGTCAGATTAATGAATTGTATGTTAAAACTAAAGGCAACCTGTCACATAGTTTATGCCTCCGAACCTATCATTTCCTGTCTCTGCGGCTTCCTACTAAATCCCTAAGCATCCCTGTCTGACCTAAATGAGAAGTATAATGGATGTAACAACGCTGTTTATAACTTACATTTTCCCCCCATTGTGTAGACGGTGGCATTTCTCTAAGGGTCCATGTCTCTCCTCACTCAATTGTTATCATGCCCTGGTGGGTGTGATAATATAATTCAGAAGCGCACTCCCAGTAGTTCAAATCTGTGGGCGGCTCATTCCTGGTATGATGTCACTGCACGTCATTTTCGGTGTGGTGCATTGTGGGAGTTCATTGGGTGTACTTGCTGCCTTCAGAATGGGCACTGTGTCAGCGAATACACCCAATAATTCCCTACAATGTGCCAGACCAGAAATGACGTGCCATGGTATCATACCAGAAAGCTGGGAATGTGCTTCTGAATTAATTATCATGCCCACTTGGGCATGATAACAACGGAGTGAGGAGAGACCTGGACAGTTAGAGAATTTGGACAGCGCGCAGGAAAACATTGAAGGCAATGTTTCCTGTTCGCTGTAGAAAAGCGCACTTTCTGCTGCTTTGTGTGGAGCCGCTGCTAAGGTAAACAGCGGATTTCTCTGGGGCTGCATTGCCTGGCAGCGCATAGCATTAACGCTATATGCTGTAGCAAAAATTTCTACGTTTTTAGCACTTGCATCAGCCGTGAGGGCTGACGCAAGAGTGACCCTAGCCATAGTGATAGGTTTGGGGGCATAAACTAGCTGAGAGGTTGCCTTTAAGTCCAGGTATATTCTGTCCAGAAGATCACATTTGTCTATGTAAATATATATGACAAATATCTACAACAGATATTATAAATCATCAGTATTTTAAATCTGTCATTTACAGAGCATATAGAGATTGTTACATGTTTCAATGCTTTCCTAGATAGATGATACTTTTATGTTAATTTAGAACATTTTCACTCATACAAATGCAGAAATGATTAGTAGTGTTGAGTGAATAGTAAATATTTGGGTTCAGAAAATTCATGCCGAATACCTTGAACTAAGCCAGTGTTCATCATGAATAACAAACATAATGCAAGTCAATGGGGACCTCAATCCATTTTATGGAAGATTTCCCAGAAACCTTTTATTTGCCATTGTGAAACGTGTGTCGGGTGTGAGGTGGGTGAGTATAATGAGCATGTAGCATAAGTAGTGTACATTCTTTTGGCTATTCACTTGCAATTCTCTGCCTGAAATTTATTAAAAATTTATATTTATTTATTATGAAATAACATTGGCATTTGAGCACTCTATAATGAAGTAATGACTGCCTTTGTATCACATGCATTAATTGCTACATAAATCATATATTAATATTTTTTTTACAAATTTTGTGTTTGATTGCAATTTTTTTGTACTCTGGGGGGTTTGTTTTTGCTCATCATTTTTAGGGTGTCTGTCCTGTTTGGAGTGTTTTTATGTGTATTTTAATATTTATTATTTTAAAAAAATGTTTTTTTTTAAATAAATTGAATTAATGTGGTCCTGATATTTGGTCAGTTTTGATTTTCAACACTATTAGCAGTCTAAAAGTCATGGCGAATAATTACTTAAATATTTAGTGTTTATTCAACCATCTATTGTTATCCCCTCTCTTTTCTCCATACACATGATATTCATCATTTCTTTCCAGTAATCTTAATCTACTAGTAGAGAGTCCGTAGACCCGTAAATGAAAGGCAGATATTTAATCCAACCGTCAAGTAATCAGGAGAACTTGCAGGATGATATACAGTTGCTAATCAATGTATGCAGTTGTGCCACTTCCAGTACACCATGGCTCGTTCAAACATCTGACTAGCAGGGCTGATTGTAGTCAGATCCCCACTGCTCTAATATTAAAGAACTATGCCCTAAACAGGTCATCAATATTATGATTTCATAAAACCCCTTTAATTGTACTTATACCTTACTACCACCACTATTATTATCCAATGTCAGTACACTTCTGACTGTAAGGGCTGGTCTACACCACTATAAGAACATAGTAACCAACAAACCAAGATGCACAATCACAAGTACATTTAGGAGTTAAGTAACTTTACCTGCAGACAATTTACATTTACCTCTGACATTTGACTGATCCATGGGGTATTCTACAAGAAATATGGGATCCATTTAATAAGATTTCTTTTTATCCTCTAATATAAAACCTAGCAAAGGCTTCAAGTAAAAGGTTTGCATTTGATGATGACAAATTAATATTAATTGCTGTCACTGTCACCAAGTTTTCCCAATATAAAATATGGCCAATACATTTAAGGCCTGTTTTACAGTAATCTAGTAAACTGTATGATAGTCCCCAATCCTCTCTGTATAGCACAAATACCTTTTATTATACCCATTTGCTGTGTTCTGATTTGAGAGGCATTTCTGTCTTGCTTTGTTGCCTCCTCAATTGTTGCAATCTACATCCTTTAAAATTCAGGTTTACATCACTCTGCCCTACTGAGGTAGAGAAAAGCACTGAATACACATGCACTAACTTTACTTCCAAGTCATCAGCATTCTGTGGTCTTTCCAGCGCATGCACATGACAGTATTTTGCTCTGCCCTCAGCAAGGCAGAGATTATGCCCGCCTAGGAGAATGATCGGGGGTCACTGTGTGGATGACATAGGACGTGTCATCCACATGAAGCAAGCAGGAGGATGGCGATTGTAATGAATGAGGAGGCGCCAATGCAAGACCACTGACACCCATTGGAACAGACCGCACAGTATGGTGGTATGATAAAATGTATTTTCTGTGCTACGTAGGTAGATTAGCAGTTTTCTAGAATACTGCAAAATAGGTCTTAAAGGTGGTGGCCGTATTTTATACTCTGAAAACCTCATGACAGATTCCCTTGGAAGTGTGACATTAAGTTAGAATCAGAGGTGTAGCTAGAGGTTCAGCTCAAGGGGAAAACATCTAAGGGACCTTACAGATCAGCATTTATTTAGAATCGTGGCAAATATGGCAGATTTCACCGTATCTACAGTGTAATGACCGACTTGTGGCACGAATGCGGCAAGCCCCATTTATTCTGTATGAGACTTGCTGTCAACTGCAGCAAGAGCAGTTTTGCTGGATCTGGCAAAGCCGGCACTTGAGGTGGCCCAAAAAAAACCACTGCTAGCAGCATTTTTATTTTTACTTGCCACAAGTGCCGAATCCGTCAAAACAGCACTTGCCGCTCCATATTTCAGAGTATATTATAATGCAGACCCCATTGCCCTCCATGCATTATAATGGGGCCCCCATAGCCTTTCATATATTATTTTACACCTCCATATTCCTCCATATGTTATAATGTACACCCATAGACCTCCATATATTTTAATGTAGCCCACATAGTCCCCCAGTATTTTTCCCATTAAAAAGAACAAAACTTACCTACTCATGGATTCAGAGAAATCCGCGTAGCAGAAAGTAAAAACATGGTGATGTCATCATGTCAGGGCATGCAGAGCCTGAACGTGAAGACATTATGCTGTTCCATGTCCCCATCACATATGTAGTCTCCCCACTGTCCTGTAGACCACAAGCCTGAATCGATCTGCAGTCTACAGAACAGTGAGCAGTAGAGAAGGGTGATCAAGTCTCCTTGTGCTACCGTGGAGGGCAAATGTGTTGGCGCATGGCGCACGCCGATAGTGAAAACTAGCAATAGCTCTATGTAGGCCCCTGAGATTGAGGGGCCTATGGCAACTGCTTGCTCATTTGTTTTCTATCAATAATTGAATTTGAGTATGGATTAAGTTTAGAAAAAATACATAATGTGAAGAAATATGGCACCAAAAAAATAGACAGATTATAAAAGTAAAACACCTGTATATTATTTTTAAGAATCAGAAGAACACAAAGGTATATTATGGGCTTAGAAAATATTTGAAGGGGTTTATCGGGAAATTAATTTTGATGGACTGTTCTTGGAATGAATGATGGCTCAGATGAGGGCTGACAAATAACATGGAGATGCAGTACCAGACATAAGGATGAGCTGCCCTTCATTGAAAAGTATAGTTTACTGCATTGTTCTTATTAGATTAACATCCACCTATCTATGAAATGTTATTGGCAGCTTTTAGAGAGTAGGTATTCTATGGGCGCCTTACTTTATTTGTAATCTTTTATGTTCTTTGTACATTATTACATTTGTTAAATTCTTTCTTAGCGTTTTAATTATTTTTACTTTGTTACGACATAAGATTTTCTTTAACCTCTTTTTTTTAATTCAATCACTTATCAATTGTGGTGATATTCAAAAATAAAATATTGTTCCCCTGTAGCCCATAAATGGAGTTTAAAAAAGATGGTGGTTATATAGAAAACATATAATTTCAATTATGCTTGCCACAAGGCTTCCACAGCCAAGAATAATGACAATTTTCTGCCTGCTTCTGTCAGTCCTGTATATATAAATTGAACTTCAATGCAACATGCTTGTTCACAACTCCATTTAGTCTGATAGAACTATTCTCATGATTGGTGAAGCCCATACCGTATTAGTGGGACCTTATGGTAGGTTCATCTTATGGATAGGTGAGGGTTTGTAATTATGAACCACCACTTTACTGAGTAAAGATAGTATTTGTGTGACACTCATTTTTTTGACACAAAAGTATCTAATAGTATTTAACTGTAGAAAAGCACAATTATGAGCACCCCACCTGCCGGCATTAAATTCTGACATAAACTGACATTTAATAGTTCATTTTACTTAAAAATCGTGTATATACAAATTTTTAAAAGCTTTTTGGACATTTTACAATTTTATTCTCAAATTTACATAAAATAAATTAATTGGGTAGAGCATTGGTTAGTTGCATCTAAATATAAGGGAAGGGAGCAAAGTAGCTCACATAGGACTCTAAATACAAGGTGGGCCATTTTTATGAATGCACCAAAATAAAATGGGAATGGTTGGTGATATCAACTTCCTGTTTGTGGCACATTAATATATGGAAGGAGAAAAGTTTTCCAGATAGGTGTGACCATGGTGGCCATTTTGAAGTTGGCTATTTTGGATCCAACTTTATTTTTTTCAATGGGAAGAGGGTAATGTGACACATCAAACTTATTGAGAATTTCATAAGAAAAACAATGGTGTGCTTGGTTTTAACGTACCTTTATTCTTTCATGAGTTATTTACAAGTTTATGACCACTTATAAAATGTGTTCAAAGTGCTACCCATTGTGTTGGATTGTCAATGCAACCCTCTTCTCCCACTCTTGATAGATTGATAGAAACACCGCAGAAGAAATGCTAGCACAGGCTTCCAGTATCCGTTGTTTCAGATGCTGCACATCTCGTATCTTCACAGCATAGACAATTGCCTTCAGATGAGTGATGAGGCAAACTTTTTGTGAATGGTGAAGTTAACAAACAAAACCACTGCTATTGGTCTGACACTAACCCACAGTGGATAGATCCCTCCAAGACTGTTGGAACACAAAAAATGATGTTATGGTGTGTGTTGAGCCTAAAGAAAGGTTAGGAAGAACACATATTTGTTGTCATTTTTAGGTTGTCTGATGCTGGATCTCAGAGGCCCAATATCAGTGCTTGGACCTTAAAGAAGATTCACTCGTCAGCTGGAGAGCAAGTCCAACATTATGTTAAAGAAATGTAGGCAATTATGACATAGGTCAGTAATTAATGTAGTTGGAGCAAATATTTAATTTGTCTTTTAGATGTTTTTCACAAATGTCACCCCCTATCATTTTTCTAACTCTTCCTAACTCGAACTTTCGCAATATACTTCTACAACTTACCCTGCTTTTGTAAGCTAATCTCTCTGTGGATCCTACATTCCTTTGTTTATGTTCTGGCTGTTCCACTTCCGATCTGGGGACCAGAATTGGATAAACAGAACAGGGCATGTCACTAGTGGGGGCTGCCTCTCTGCGAGTGACAGCAGTCTGCGCACACATGCCCAGATCAAAACTGCACTCTCCCTTCAGTCTGGTTTACATTGCAGTGTTTTCATCCCACAAGTGCTACAATGAGCTGATCATTAGATAGTGTATGACAGGGTTTTTACAGCTGAAATCAGTTCGAGGCTTCATCGTTCTCAGCCAGCAGCATACATGACCGAGCTAACATCAGGCTTCATTCTCTTCTGTCTGAATTGCCGTGCTTTCAGCTGACAAGCCCTGTGATTAGCAAATGATCAACACATTGATGTACTTGTCAGATGAAAGCACTGCACTGTAAACCCAGCTGAGAGGAGAGTGATGTCTGATCTGAGCATGCGTGCCCAGACGACCGTCTCTCACAGAGAGGCGGCCTTGCCCCTACCAGTGATGTGACCTGCTCAGTTTGTCCGATTCCAGTGCTCAGATCAGAAATAGTAGAGCCAGAACATCAATAGAGGAATATAGGAGCAGCAGAGAGATGAGCTTACAGGAGCAGAGTAGGTATTACACGTACATGAGGAAAGTGTTAGTTATGAACAGATAGGAAAAATGAAAGGGGCTGAAATTAGTAGTGGAAAATCTCTTCAAGTAAAAACATTAAGGTTCATGCTACTTCAGTCTGATGGGGCATTAAAAAGAAGGTGGAAAATAACCATCTAATCAATAAAACATTTATCAGCAGGGCTTTTATTCCCTGGGCACCACTTAAACAACTGCCTCAATAGAGATAGTGATTATGTTACTGTATAATACACATCTTTTTTCACAATATCCTTGTGACATCCGTCATTCACTTTCACAGTCAGGAGCATGTCCTCCTATCCCACGTGCGCTTGCCATATTTGAACATCCAAGTGATGAATGTGCAAATATGGTGCCTGCTGGTAGTATTGGCCCATTGCACAGTACTGCCAGTGGTGCCACAGCTTCCTGCAAATGCCATCATCTGAAAACAAAACCAACGCCAGGATCCACCATATGCAAATGCTACACTGTCGCCACTGCCACTAACAATGAGAATCTCTGCCTGAGGAAGTGCGCATGTGCATTTACTCAGATGGCCGCCATCTTAGTATACCCAAGTGACCCGGCACGCATGCACACTTTCGCCATCCTTGATGCCTGTGATAAAAAGTGAGTGCACAGGGGGGCAGCACAGGGGGGCAGAGAGCACAATCGGAGAGAGTGCATAGGGCAGAGAGTGCATGAGGGAGGGGAAGCACAGAGATGGAGAGACAGAACAGGAAGAGACAGTAAAAGGGAGAGAGGCAAAACACAAGGGGTAAGCACACAGGGAAAAGAGTGCACATAGGAAGAGACAAAGCACAGGGGGAGAGAGACCACAAGGGGAGAGAGTGCATAGTGGAGAGAGCACATGGGGGAGAGACAAAGCACAGGGGGTAAGAGAAAATGTGGCGCCCCTATGGATAGGCGCTACAGGGAGGTACTGCACCCCAAACAACAGGTGTAGTGCCTCCATAGTTACAGATTTGGGGTTCTCCTTTGTAGAGTCTGTCTTTCACACACAATACTAGGCCACCTTAGAGTAGAGGACTGATTATTCAGTAGGTCCCAAAAAGGAGGTGGAACCTAGGTTAGAGCGGGAGACTTGAGAGAGAATTTAGTGAGTTAGTGCTAGGAAGGTAGCCAGAGAGGATGCGCCTGACAGCATCTCTGACAGGAAGGCACCCGTCTTCAAGAGGGTGACCCAGGACAAAAAGAGACGGTCCAGGACTAGTTGGAGCCGGCTGGAAACAGCAACTGGCATACCGAAGCCGAGGCGGTGAGCGGTCTATCCCTCCAAACTGTAAGACTGCGGGACCGGAATAAGGGAGACGTAGTGCCACAAAGACGTACCTCCACCTCAGTCCCAAAACAGGTCCAGGACACTCTAGATAACAGGCCAAATTCTGGTGGCGGGAGGATTTGTTTTTGTCGCTCCCATCAGTACCGGTAAGGAACAAGCCGTGTCTACCAGTAACAGACCAGGGGACTAGCGAAGAGATCTGCAAAGGTGGTTAAGGACAGTGTAAGGAAAGACTGAGACCCCGAAAGCCATAAAGGAAAGTACACTGACAGACTCTATAAGGCAACCAGAAATCTGTGGCTACGTTCCCGTTGAACCAAACTGTAACTGTGTACTATAACATCTGCCGGTACCAGTAAAGTGATGTTTGGAGTTGAATCGGTGTCTGTCTTGCTTCCCATCGGCGCCCAGAGGGCCTCTGCATCACCAAGAGGGGTAAGAACAACGACTCCCTTCATCCATCCCCGCTGCCCTGAGGTAAAGCTCCACCTGTGGGGAGCTGTACTATCCTAAGCTGCATCCTATCACCTCAGCGGCCGGCCTGCAGCACTTGTATCAACATTACCAAGATCCACAGGTGGCGTCACGACAACATTTCCCCCATCCCCCATCATCACCTTTCAATGAGGGTTAGGGCACGGAACCGGGAAATCGACTACCCGTGATCCCCGTTACAGCCACCCACTCTTCCCGATATCTGAGTACCCCACCCTGTCTGACTCAAAAACACACTGGGGAAGGGCACATGGGGTGAGGGACAGCAAAGGGTGGAGAGTGCACAGGGACAAAAGCACATGGGGAGAGATGGCACAAGAGGGAGAGACAGCATGAAGGAGAGACTAAAGTCACAGTGGAAAAGAACACACACAGGGGGAGAGCACAGAGGGGGAGAGACAGCACACAGTGGTAACAGAGAGCACAAGGGGAGAGAGCACATGGGGAGAAAAAGCACAAGGAAGCAAGCGCACAGGGGGACAGCACAAGGGGAGAGAGAGCACAAGGGGAGGGAAAAGCACAGTGGGGCAAGTGCACAGGGAAAGTGCACAGGGTAGAGAGTACACAGGGAGAGACAGTAAACATGCGGGAATCATCTCAAAGGAGAGAGCACACATGGGGAAAAACAGCACATCGGGGAAAGAGAACACACGAGGGAGGGAGAATACACAGGGGGAAGAGGGAGCACACAGGGAGAGACAGCACAAGGGGAGAGAAAAACACAAGAGGAAGAGAGGGCACACAGGAGAGAGAGAAAGTTTGCACAGGGGGCAGCGGCGTATCTAGGGGGGTGCAGCCGGATCCTTTGCCCCGGGCGCAACTCAGAGGGGGCGCCAGCGCTCCGGCTCCTCCACTCCGCCCTTCAAATTGTGCAAGAACGAGGAGGAAGAAGGAGCCTGAATCGGGGGAAGAGGGAGAGTGATGGCGGCACGGCGAAGAGCGGCATAAGGAGCCCGCGTTACTGCTCACTTCTCCCCCCCAAACTCCCAGTTGGATCATTCCTTGGCTTCATATTACTACTCAGGACGAATCCACTGCGCGCTCCGGCGGGAGGACAGGAGTTAGGTAACTTTGTGAAGTTTGCGTTGAGGTTGCATGGAGCCTGTGGAGCGGGGCCTGGGTCTTTCCTGGTGGGTGGGGGGCTGCTAGGGTCCATCCCATTGTGGGTTGCTGGAGTCGGTTCTGGTGGGTTGGTGGGTCCCGGGGGGGGGGTTACTGAGGTCGGTCCTGGGGGTGGGGGGTTTCGGGAAGGTGCTGCTGTGGTCTTAACTTTCTTCTGGGGTTGTCCCTGGTGGGCTGGGGGCTGTGCTGGTGGACTATTGTGGGGGCTGCCTGGGTCTTTCTTGGGGGGAAGGGGGGGGCTGCCGTGGTTTGTTCTGATGGGTTGGTGGGTCCCTGGAGGGGGGGAGGGGGGACTGCTGAGGCAGGTCCTGGTTTGGGGGGGCTGTTTCTGTCGGGGTCTGTCCTGGTGGGATGGGGGGCTGCCGGGGTCTCTGGTGTTTTCCTCAGGTTCTCCTCCTTCCCCTGTTTGCTCCTCTGCATCCATTGTGCTCCTCATTGTCTGCTCCTCCTGAGCTCTCCCCGCCGGGCTGCCATCCAAGGAGCCTTGGAAGCTCTTTGTTGTTGTTGAATGGCAGTCTGAGTCCTTCTATAGTATCACAGCAAGTTCAAGAACAAATTGTCTTCAGCAAATCTCTGCTCATTTTCATGGAAATTATGTTTGTAGGCATCAGTGGAATATGTAGGAGGACTCGTCCCCGGTGATTGCCCCTGGCAGGGCCAGCACTCACCGGGCACAGGCTGCTGTTCTCTGACCCTGGGCACAGGCTGCCGCTCTCTGACCCTGGGCACAGGTTGCCACTCTCTGACCAGTTCAGGTGATTACACGGGCTGTGCTCCATGGAGGGGGGGGTCGCCAAAGTAAATCTTCGCCCCGAGTGCCAGAAAAACTAGTTACACCGCTGACAGGGGGGAAAGCACACAAAAGGGGAGAGAGAGTGAAAATGGGAAAGACAGCCCAAAAGAGAGAGAGAGCACAAGGGGAGAAAACAGCACAGAGGGAGAGAAAAATTAGACAGAGGGGAGAGCGCACAGGGAGGAGACAGCTCAAAGGAGAGAGCACTACAGGAGAAGACAACACATGGGGAGGAGAGAGCGCACTGTGGGGAGAGAGAGAGGGGACAGAGGGGAGAACTCACAGGGGGAAAGACAGCCACCACTCACAGCTCCACAGAGGCCACCCCATGATGACGTCACCACTATCCCTATGCGATAGCATCAGGCACCCATCTAGTGTCTACATAAGTAGCTAGCAATGATTGATTCTATGAAAATAGAATAAAGCCTCACTTTTTATTCTTATAAACAGTAAAATAGCATTTATATGTTTTATGGTAAATGTGCTGTCCTACCAAATTACTTGATTATCTTTAAATTGCTACATTTGTTTGCAAAGAAGAATGCATCCGACATTTCAATACTGGTGTAAACATCACAGTTTTACTTTTTAATTATGGCTCATCTGCCGTTAGTGACTCAGATTACACTACGGACTTTACCAATTGTCTATATCCACAATCCTGAAATACTTTCTTCAGCCACTCTCTAAAGCAATGAATCAGTTCTGACTATGGTGTGGTATCTAAAATCCCTTATGCTGTGTCCCCTCCTTTGCTTCCTAACAGATGTGTGATTGTTACACAATTTTGGTTTTATGATCTTATGAGCAATTGAGGGGATAATAAATCTTACGTAAGTTCAGCTGCACACGTCAAACAGGTGTTCAGAGTTTCCCCAAAATCTGTATGTCAACAATAGAAGACTGCTACAAATGTTACAACACTTATCTCAATGGTGGACACCAATAGCTGTTCCTGTGCAATTGGTTAATGTAACTAGAATATGTTATGTCAAAATATGAAATGACAAAACATAACTAAATTTTCTCAATATAGATATGTATCTATTTGAAAGAACAGCTTTTTAAAGATTTGTTCATGAGGTTTTCACCTCTTAATCTGTAATTAAAGTGTACTCTATCAACCTCGATGAATAGAATTTCTTTAATATACTTCATCAGCAGTTGCTGTCCTTTTTCTTTAGTACAATGGACTTATGCTCATTTCCCAAACACAATTATGTCACCTTAATTGGAGCTGTATACAGCTATATATGGGTCAGACCCCTTAGTGGTGCCAAGATTTTATACATCACATACAAAATCTTGGCCGCACTAGGGGTCCAGCCCATATACAGCTGTATACAGCTGCTATTCAGGTCAGTAGGATCCATTCAGCTGCATACTGACCAGACACTCCATGGCCTGAGTTGCAAAGATTATCTAACTTTTCCCCTTACATATCACATTATGTCCATTTAAAGACATGATCTCAAAGCTGTTCATTTGATGGGATCATTTTAAAGCATGGACGTCACTACTGGAGTAGGAGACATGGCAGCTGTTGGGAGCCCTATAGCTAAAGTGTGAAGTATTTACAAATTGCTGTGTATCATGTAGTTAAAATGGAAAGGTCATCTAAAATATTAAATACAGATCACTAGAAGAACAAACAAAATAGGAAAAAAATGTTTAAGACTAGACGATGCCAAATTGTCAAGGTTTTGATGTCATGGACTCACTTGCTGTTAGCGGTTGTTAATTGGTAGTTGTGTTCCATTCAATGTTTTGTTACTGGTCTATATTGATAACCCTTATTCTTCAACTGAGGTAACACACAGCCTAACCTTAGCTTATAGTTAGAAGACAAAGCTTTAATAGAGAAACAATGTGTCTTTCAGAATTTGTCTCCAAATGATTTCCCTACAAAGTGGGTTAAAAAGGCAAGGGTCACACTCACCGTTTTTAGCAGAACCGCAACGTTTCCTATGCACCCCTGAAAAGCGGCCGCTGAAACAGACTGTGTGCGGCCGCTGTGCAGGTACAGAATGGGTTCCTATGGGTCACCGTTCTGCTGAAGTGAATACCGGTATCGGTGTCCGCTTCAGCAGAAAATCTCTACGTTTTTAGCGGTTCTGCTAAAAACAGTGAGTGTGACCCTTGCCAAAGAACTATTATGCTAGGATGGTGCCTCTGTCCCTTCTGTTCAGGTGATCCCTTTGGTTGAACATTTACCAATCAAGACATATTGTAACGGTATACATTTTTGATAATTATAATATTTATTCACTTATATGGCACCATTAGCTCCACAGCACTTTACACACATCAGAAACACTGTCCGCATTGGGGCTGACAATTAAAATTCTCTGTCGGTTGTGGAGCCCACTGGGACGGGGTACTCGGTACCGGACCAGGGTACTTCTGGGGGATGTCATGGCGGTCCTGGTCCGGACCGTGTCCTGGGTTCACACCAGTTAATGGGGTGTATTTACAGGAGATTTGGTTTGTTGTGACGCCACCCACGGGTTGTGGTCAGTAATGGGACCACCGCTGCTGCAGAACCTCCGGGGATGATGTTTTGGCAGCTGTAGATGGAACGGCTCCCCGCAAATAGAGCCTGGTTCCCCGGAACAGTGGTAATAAAGTATGTGATGATGGTTATAGATGTTGCAGGGAAAGGGGATGATGTGGAGATGGCTCCTGATAGGGCTAGATGGCGGACTGACAGTTCTTCATACCTGAAATCAGACACAGACATCGTAGCAGGGTTCACCCGGGTTTACTTCTCTTATTCTTCTGTCAGTCAGTGCACGGTACAATAAATGATTTTATTCTAATTTTTGTCTTTTCTATCGTAGAAATAACGAGATTTGTGACGTATTCTCCATGAGATATCTTCAACTGGGCACCACCACTGTATCTGCACCAATCTTTGTGGAAACACCGAATTGTCACCTTATGCTGTGTCTTTTCTCCCAAGCATGCCTGAGCCATTGCTACACATAAATACTAGATTTGGTTCATTTACACACCTACTACTAACCCACATCTTGCTTCAACCTACATACACCATATAATAGCACAGAAGCGCCTCATATAATAACCTAACACTTGAATTTCCTTCTATGTGGTTCTTCCTATAGCGCTTCCGCGCATGCGCCCCACGACTCTCCGGTGGCGCATGCGCAGTAGGTATGTCGCCCCTATGAACTATTCCATCTCCAACAACATGGCGCCCGCGCATGCGCGGTGACAGCGGATGACGCACATCCGGTAGGATGATGCGCTTCCGCGTGTCTGCTGTTCCTCCTCCTCCCAGAGTATTTAGAGCAGCAGAACGCCGCTCCACTCCACTCCTGACCCGATCTCCCTACTGCCACCAGCGTTCCCAGATGTCTCAGGTACTTGTGCCCTTTTATTTATGTTCTTTTTACCATAACCCCATCCCTGGAAACCTTTTCCTAATACTTAGATCATGTTCTACAGGCAGGAGTCACATCCCATGCTAAAATAGCAGGTATGTGCTCTAAACCTCTTTTTACTTTCTCTGTTCACTATCACTGAATCAATAGCCTTAATCCTTGTCTCTGCATTATCCAGATTCCCTTCCTAAGTGAAGTGTCTTATCCTAATAAGACACACGACCCCACTCATATCCTGAGCTGGTCAGACCAACAGGTACTGTTCCTCAACTAGGCTTGAACCCATGGCACAGCCATTTCTCCCTAAGCAAAAAACTGGTTTCCTCTAGCCTAAGATTAAACACTAATTAGCACCACATTCCTATCTTTCCCTCTCAGGTCCTTCAAATACTGAAGTTCTTACACTTCACTACCTAAGTCTACAATTCTTAGGACTTCAAGGTATTGAATTTGATCATACTCCTTCTCCATGACTCATATTAGAATTCCCTTCCCCTGTGCACTGTTCATTTTACTTTTCATCTAGTCACTAACCTTCTCAGAGACTTTTTACTTCAATACACCTCTGCCAATGATACGTTTTGCACTCTAGTATATAGTTCAAATTCACACGTACACGAGCACTCTAGCCACAGTATACAATACCTTTCATCCACATAATCACCCCTTCACAAAAACACTATATAAATGGTTTTTTTCCACCAATCACATCACTCACATGGATCATCCATAAATTTGTTCTTTGTACAAAATTGTGATTTTTTGTTTTGTATACATATCCTAGCACAATCCTGACGAAGACCCGGTGTGGGTCGAAACGTTGATTGGTTGTTTGTCCTCACTCTCTGAAACAATTAAAAACCGTATTAAGCAAAACTCCAAGTTCCGAATCCTTTTGTTGTGCCAGGGATAGACATTGATTATCCTACCGGTTTTTTTCCCTTTGAGCACTCCACCTAGTGGTTGAGCTAGATTTTATATATTATATAAAGTGCACGGTACAATACAGCTCTTATAAATTCACTCAGTTGACTCCAGTACACTTGAACCCACTGCAGCCAAGTTATCTCTCCTAGACTCCTCAGTCCTTCTATATGTCCCTTCAGACTTATTCTCGGTGCTTTCCTTTGAAGTGAATTGCGGAGCGGCAGCTCGGTCCCCAGTAGCAGCTTCCTCATAAATCTATGGGCGATAAGCCGGGTCCTCTCAGTTGCTGCTGTGCCCCCAATCCTCTGGTGGGAACACAGATCTGGAGTCTGTGATCCCCGTCAGTTTGTCTGGAGCGCTTGTTTTAATCTTCAGTCCCCTTCAGAGCTGACACTCTGGTTTTAGCCTAACCTCAAGTATCCCTATGTCACAAGGGATCACCGGGTCCTTTCTTCCCGTGTAACTTCCCTCACGTCTTGCCTGGACCTGATGCTACTGGTCCGGTCTTTTCTGTTCTGCTCAGCACCCACTGGCCTTCTCTTGGTCTTTTCAGTTCAGCTCACTCTGGCCTTCTGGCTAACCGCTTCCTGTTTCTCCCTTATATACTCATCCGTTACCATGACTATGCTCATCCACTCATATCTATCCCTACTACTCCTTGCCTGCCTAGAGTCCCAGGTTCCGGGTTAGGTCCCCATGTCAGTGGATATGTGTTTTAAGGTGTTTGCTAAACAAACTGTCAACCCTCCTGCCTGGCTGCATTTTCTACCAGTGGCTACCCTGGACGCAGGGGCGCCACAAGTATGTCTTTGGAGTGTGGGAGGAAACCAGAGAACATACAAAATCCTTGTCTTTGGTGGGATTTGAACCCAAGACTAGAGCATTGGAAGGCTACTGTGCTAACCATTGAGCCACCATGCCACCATAATTAATTCTTTATTTGATGGAAACACTCCTTTATTTAGTTTAGTGTAGTTTAGTAAACATGTATAGAAACATCAGTATGCATAATATTAATAAAAATATAGAATATATGTTACAGATGCATCTTTTACTAATTGTATTCTTTTAGGTGAGCACATTAAGATGTCTTGCCTGATGCGAGCACCTCCTCAATGCCTGCTGGATGCCAATAAAGGTCTCCTATTGAAACACTTGCAAATCTTACAGTTTTCTAGAGAAGAATGCATTGTAGGTGCTAATAATGTCTCCATGAAAGTAATCTATCCGTTTGCCCTTTCATCATTGGCAAAATCATGTTTTAGACCTGGGACACCTCTAAGATTTCCTCTTTTTTTTCCAAAGCCTTCTTTTTTCCTATTAGCCCTGAAGCAAAGTACCTGATCCTGATAGTCTTAAATGTCACTTCACTTGGTTCTCACTGATATATTCATATCAAGGAGAAGGACAGCATTCTGTTTACTGGAGGAGAGTCTCCTGGGAATCTGCTGAACTCAAGAGACATTTCAAGAAGTAAAATGGTTAATATTCTATTTCCTTTTTACATAATAGGCAGCAGTTCTAACACCGAAAAAGAAACAGAACTTGTCATTTGACTTTTTATTAAATTTCCTTTCTTCATAGACGTTTTCCCTTCATCAATGCAAGATCAAATTCTACAGCAACAATATAAGTTATTTTCTTTTTTCAGTCCATGGAATTAAAATCTTTCTTGAGTTTCAACATCTTTTGAGTAATATTTCTTAAACAGTTTTGTTTAAAGGGCAGCTTAATAGTATACAGTGAGTTTGCTTGAAGTGGGTGGTGATAATATAGCCATCTGAAATGGGTCTAAAGATACTCATGCACATTTGAAAGCAGTTGGCTGAAACCCATCATTGAGCCGACAGCTATCTCTCCTGACTTGCCATACATAGGGACACGCGCCTCTGTGGGGTGCTCATTTGTTCTCTGTGATAAAGCCACTACTGCACTCCTTTAATGACAGGTTATCTCCCCACAATACACAAGAATCGGACATTGAATTCCAACAGCCTGAAATTTCCCTCCCTGACATCATCTGTGAAGGAAAGTTGGGAGGCCCCATACACTATTGATATTTAGCCTATCCGCTGAATTTGGTTGGTTCAGATAACTAATGCCATTGAAGGCATTAAAAGTGATGCTGCTGTTTTTCCTACATGAGATAGAGGGTAGCTGGAGAGAATGATAAGTATGTTAGTGGTGCGAACTAACAGTAGGAAGTTTGACTATAATACTTCCTCTCACCTGTAAAGACAAGTTATTTTTCATCATATTATTAACAAAAATCTTAAAATACACAGAAAATCTTATTGCCTTTGGCTAGCTTAAGTTAGGGAACCTATCAGCTGATACATGCTGCCCAATCTGTGGGTAGCATGTATCTGCCACTAGCTTTATGATCACATCCAGGTATGCTTCACTCTAAAATGCTGTGGCAGAGACCTGTCCATCACTGTCTGTGTGTGGGAGAAGCCACCTGGAACATGTCTGTACGATAAGTGCATAGCGCAGCTCGGCAGCTATTAAAAGTATGTTTCTCTCTGAAGCACTGCAGAATTTCAGAGTGAAGCATACCTGGCCGTGATCATAAATCCATTAGCTGATACATGCTGTATATGGATTGGGTGATATGTATAAGTTGACAGGTTTCCCTTTAAACCTAAAGTTGCAATGATAAAAATGCCAAGAAGGAATTTCAATATTTAGATGAAATGCTGTTATTTGAGGTACTGACTTTTAGAAGATGAACTGAGCAACCACAATATTTCTTCTTGATCCAATACAAATCCAAATTGTTAACTTCTTGAGGTAGTCAAATTGATGGATAGATGTATATATATATATATATGTATATAATTGCGAAGGGTGGCATGTGCGAGAGGTAGTGATACGAAGCATTGCGCATCTAGAGACATACTACACAACATGTTACGAGTCACTTCTGTCATCATGTAATAGAAATATTAAAAAGAATTGACTTCCCATAAAGTGGCTTTCCAATATCCCTTAACCATTATATCCAACATAAACCAATGCAATGTTTCTAAAATGAGTGCACAAAGTGCCCAGAAGTCTAAATATCCACTGGCTGAGTCTGTGTGTGGAATACAGGGTATGTGCACACAGCAAACAGCTTTTTGATACGTATGTTAAATTCAGATGTTTCAGTTCAGAAATGTAATTTTGTCATCTACTATCTTAATAACCATCACTGATTATCACGATGACAGCTAACCCTCTTGTAATGATTTTAACACACACTGGCCCACTGGTGTAAGTTTTCACTTTGTTGTCATTAATAAATTTAGATAAGTTCGATACTGATTTACACCTAAGGAACCAATGTGTGCTCCTCATTAGATACGTTTCCGAAGTCTCTGTAAATGGGATATGGTTTTGGAGAATATTAAAATGTATTTCTTTTACTTGCTTGTATAGAACCATTAATTCCACATTTTACAGATATTATAATCACTGTCCCCATTGGGTCTCTCAATCTGAATTCACTGGAAACTGGAGAACCCAGAGAAAACCCACACAAACACAGGGAGAACATACAAACTGTTAACAAGCTTATGGTTGGTGTACACCAGTTTTGATGTGCAATCTAATGGCCCCAATGTAAGCCAGCTAACATTAGTCATTTGTGAAATTGATTTAATTTTAAATGTACAACTAAAAGTTGACCCAGGAGGTCCCTTCCAATTTTTTACTTAGTTTGGCCCAGGAGGTCCCTTCCAGCACTTTGTTGGCCCAGGACGTGCCTTCTAACCTTCTGTTGACCCAGGAGGTCCATGATTCTATGAAATCTAACACAATGCATTACTGTAATGATTTTGATGCATCTTGTAACTGTCAGTTTACGCTTTGTAATTATAAGACTTCATTAACAAATGTGGGATGTTGTCAAGGATTTAAATTTTTACATTATTTCCACTCTCTATTAAAAATGTAAAAAACCAGCGGCCCCATCTAAGATACACAAATTAATGTTGGTGGTTATTGATGCAGCAGAGATTGGTTGGTTATCGCACCAAAGCCAAATATCTTTTTTTTCCATAAGATGCAGGTAAATGTTCTATATAATGGTACATTAGTGAACAAATGATGCAAATTTAGGATAAATTTAGTCCTTCTACACTGTCGATTGATATTTTGAATATCTCCCTTTGACAAAAAAGATACATATAAAGTATATACGTAGCTGCATTGTAGAAGGTCCTGTTTAAGCTTACATATGATTACACTCAATCTCACAATTCTGCTGTCAGATTCCTTTTAAAGTCTTTCAGTAATGAGCTGAAGTACCATAAGTTTGGCTCCAGTCCAAGGAAGCCTTCCATCCTACATAATATATAATATACATACACACAAGTAAAAAAAAAAAAATACTCCACATTATAAGCATTACAACATTGCACCAGTCACCCTGTAGATTAATTAACGGTGAGGGTTTAATCATAGCTCATGCATGACTCCAGGAACTACACAAAATTCTGTTCAAAAGGGCAGACCCAGAGCATAAAAAGGAACAGATTTTTAGAAAATACCAACTTTGACTAGAAACTAGTAAACCAGGAGGTGCACATTCAAGATAAATAAATCACAATTTGGCATTTCAAATCTTACACAATCCTGATTAACGCAGGATGTTTTTTTTTGCACATGTAACTATCTCCATCTGTGAGACATTTCTGAATTAAGTTGTGCTGAAGATTTTTAACTTTGTTTCATACAATTACTTCTGATGTTGCCCAATAAACAAAGTAACCAAATTCGGAAAAATTGCACAAGGGTAAAAATGCAAGAAATGCTAAACCGTAACTAAAACAGAAATAAATTATTGCTTATTAATTTAAAAATGACACTTTACTATAACTTATGTATGGAAACATTACACCTCTATTCATATACTCATGTATATCTATGAGGGAATGTAAAGCCTAGATTAAGGGGTCTAGAGAAATGGAGAGCCCAAGCCTCGAGAACCAACGCAGTTCCATGGTCCAATGGGCAAGTATAAGTCCTTATATTTTTATAAAAATCTCTAGTGCTGCCATACTTCATTGTTTGGATTATCTGTCTACTGCTCTATATTTTGGTCTTTTTGTCTACTTTCTATGCATCCATTGTATATCTATTTGTCTATTTTCCTGTCTATCTATTCATCAGTTGATCACATATTTATATGTTGTTTAAGAAATCTACCCATTACCATTTAATTAATCTATCCATTTCCTGCTTCTGTCATCTATCTAGTCATATAATATCTATCTATATACTTTTTCTGCAATCTATATATTTGTATCCTTTGTCAAAGTATTGATTACTCTATGTGCCCTATACACCTATATTTTAAAATATATACATATATATACACACTTCATAAGTACAGTTATATATATATATATGTTTGTAAATATAAAAAAATATATGTATATATATGCATGCATTCTATATGTTCAATAGTTACATACTTATAACCAGCTCTAATGTAAATATATATTATATATACACACTTCATAAGTATATATACAAATATAATACTATATGTTAACATACTTAGAGCTGTTTTATGTGTATATTTATATAACATTATATTTGTATTATTCTTATATATAATACTGCTCCTTAGTATGTGAACATATGTAATGCATGCTATGTGTATATATTCATTTATAGAATGTAATCAGAGCCATTTAGAAAAGTCACTTCATGTGAAAGTCTTGCCTTAGGGATGAAGAAGAGAAAGTCCTGTAATTTAATGCTGGTGGTAAAGGTAGTAAAAGTTACAAATTAGCATTTAATGATGCACATAACAAATTGTATGCATGCATGTGTTTCAGTAATGTGCCTACATAGAAAAGATGAAGACTCTGACCATCTTGTGATCTATATCTTTTCCTATCCTCAGACACATGCATGTAATTAGTGTTGATTTATTTAGATAAATAACACATGTTTATCTTCAGCTGCCATATCAGGTAACCTGTCCAACGTGTTATTTCAGTAGAAATTATAATGTTCTCTTTTCTTTGACATATTATATGTCACTTATCTTATGATGTGTACTTCGTGTTAGCTCATTTTGAAGGAAAAAAAAAATGTGTAAGAGGCAAGTTAATAGAAGCCAGATGGCCAGTGTGATAAGATGGGGTGCTGGGAATATCTGTCTAGAATGGCCAGAGCTGAAGGGATGAATTCCCTGTCTACACATCTTCTTGAGGACCAGAAGACTGCACATAGGACATACTGTGAGAGAAAGGAACCACACAAGTTAGGGTCAGGGTGACCACAGCACAGCTGGATCACACTCTGCTAGAATATGGCACAAGTACATGCAGCGAGATCCTACAGAAGACTTCACTTTGTCATTTCACATAAGAACAAATTAAAAGACAGCTGCTAAGTACTTTTCCATAGGACGTCCATTGTATCATTCTGCAAAAGAGAAGCCACTACAAATAATTAGATAGGGGCTACATAGTTTTTCTTATACCTTTTCTGAGAGCATTCCTCCCTGTTAATACTGAACTATAGAATAAAGAATAAGCTGTTTTTTTTATTGAAGCCTCAATGTACCTGTTCACCAGATGGGACTTTAAGTCATGCTTTAATGTATAGCACTAAAACTCTACCATAAAGTAACCATACCTGCTATAATGCACAGTGCAGCATTCTGGGTATCATTGCCTCCACTATAATGACATCACTGCCAATAATTGCAGTGCACACCAATGGAGCAAACACTGCCAGGTGTTTTGTCTTTTGTTTTTTTTTACTAAACTTGACTTTGAGAAGTGTTGTCCAGTGCCAGTGTTTTACATAGGACTGCACGTTAACCTACTGAGTTTTTGCACACACAACAATAAAATGAAATTATACACTTATCGATAGTATCTCTATACATCCTCAAATTTTCTTTAATTTTCCAATGTTGGATCTACATAGCAGTTAAAGGGTATTTAAGTGAAAATCACAGATTGGAAATGCATCAACTATGTTTTACATAATAAGGGCAGTCCTAAAAAAAATCCTATCCGTGGTATTTTTGTAAAGATTTAACTCATCAAGATTGATATTTAGAATGAGTAAAGGTGAACATATAGTATGGCACTATGAAAACACTTTTAGGCTATGTGCACACGCTAAGGGTATGTGCACATCAGTCGTTTTGTGGGCTGCTTTTGGACGTTTTCCGTCGGCGTTTTCCGCTCAGTTTTATGTTAATTTATGTTAATCCTATCCTCCGGTTGGATTAACATACTAGTCAATGGATTTTAGAAAACTCTGTCTTCACTAGAACGTTTTTCTTCTGGTCGTTTTCAGTCAAAATTGAGTTTTTTTCACCGGTTTCCAAATATAGAGCAAGTGACTTCTTTCCTCCGTTTTTCCAGCGGTTCCAGCTGATCAAGTGCACAAAAAACTCAGTTTTCAAACCGCTCAGAAAAACCGCCGACAAAACCGAGCAAAAAACGAGCAAAAAACGAGCAAAAATCTAGGGACACTGCTGAGCACAGAAAACTCAGTTTCTGCTAAAAAAAACCCAGGTTTTTGGACGGACTGCAGAGATGCACAAACGTCAGATGTGCACATAGCCTAAGTGTTCAGTTGCAGAAATTTCTGTGCTAAATCCGCTTCTCCTGGCAGGAAAATTGCAGCAGTAAAAGAGTGAATTTTTTTATGCGTTTTCTTGTGCATTTTTATCTGGAGCGTTCACTTATTTGCAAAACTGCAGTATTATTGCACAGCTTTGAAGAACCAGTATGAGCCACATTCATATGTATTGATACACATCCATTAGTAATATGGGAAACTCCAAGGTAGGAACAGCCAAATATCCATCAATTACTTCAGCAGACATCCAACAATTTCAACCAAATAAGTAATGGACTTGTTCTGTGACTTTTCGAAACTAAAACTTCTTGTAATCTCCTACTGGCATTTGTTACATGAGCAGAAAATATAATTCTGGAAATAACATTTTACACCTTATGGTACCTTTACACGCCGCTACCGAAGGTAGCAACAGGTAGGCACCGCACGTGCACGTGCGCGTTTACAACGGTTGCTAACGGTACCTGATGCCGCTAATACACGCCGCAACCTCGCGGTGTTTACAAGAGTATTGGGTACAATTGGCTCCAACACCTGCCGGTTTCTACCTTTCGGTAGCGGCGTGTAAAGGTACCATTAAAGATGTAAGATTTTGTTTTAATGCAGTGACATTAATTAGTATGGGAGGTATCAGTCCTCTGGGATGAAAAATAACCTTTCTAAGTTGTGTAATAGTGATAGACCCATATTAAAATATATACATATTAAATTAGCCATAATGTTGATTCCTTAGGTATACTCGTTATTGATATACCTGAAATATGTCTACAAGAAGAGCCCTGGCCCTTTAAAGAGGACATTCACTCCTACACAGGTTCCTTCATCTTCCAACTAAATGTTTATCACTATTAAAGAAAGTGTGTAACAAGCCAATTCTTAAAAATATCATTCAAAATAATGTAGAATAACAGATAAATATGCATGCTCCATGTTTTCAACACCGTCATCTTAAAATGAAATGACCATAGATTATACAATAAGGAGTCTTCTCGAAAAGCAATGTCAGTGTACTGCAATCATAGTTCGACCATAAATAGGTGAATATATATACAAACAAATAAATGCAAAAAGGTTTGGAAAGACATATTACCTGGCCAAGGTTCTTCCCTTTCTTGTGGGAAATTCCATGCTGGAAGCTTAGAGACCTGTTGGTGGCCAGAGTAGGAGTCTGTACCACTACGATGGACTTGATGGAGTTGACCTTGGATCTGGAGGTGTCTAGTTGGGTACTCTCCACCATCAGGACTACAGCTAGTAGAGGTAACAGACAGCAGCACTCCCCATTCCACCCCAGGAAAATCATGTTCATCCTTCAGCAGTGAGTGGAAGTGAAGGAAAGAACTATGACACAATTCTCCAAATGTCTGAAACAGAAGGCAATACAGGATCTGTTCTCTCTAGTTTACAATCACACCCAATAACTTTAAACAGTTACTGGAGAAACTGCACATCTGGTCGTTTGAATACATGGGAGTGGAGAATGCAATGTATGCACTGAAAGTCATCAGCAGTCAATAACCTCCTGTAAGACTCAGCAGAATTAAGATCTGAAGAATTAAAAGTTTATCACAGGTTATGTATTTAGTTGTATCAGCTTTTATTGTCCATGAATAGGGAGTCCAGGTCAGGTGATGCTTGTCCTCTTAGTCCAGCAGCATCCTTAGACTGGGATCCAGGTGAGCTGCTGTGTGGCAAGGATGCTGCAGGAGGAATCCTCCAACCAGTGATGTCCAGAGCCTGATCACTGTGTAATAACACACATGCAAACATTCCATGTATTTCTGACTCTTTCTGGCTTCCCCTTTCTCTTTGGTCTTTAATGACCTCAGCTCCTTTCTTTTTATAGGTTTCCACAATGGGTTTCTTTCCCCCCGCCCACATCCAGGAGTGACAAAGCACGAAACTGATCCCCCAGCTACTTCTGACATTCAGAAAGAAAGAAGCGAGAGGGAAAGATGCCCTCCTGAGAAGTTTATCCTACAATCCTGCATCCTTGAGTGCAGGGGCTGAGAGCACACCTCTTACTCCTTGCCTGCTATGTGAAGACATTAGAAGATCCACATTACACTCAGGCACATCCTATTGTTCTGTCTTTCCTGCCCCACAATTAACTGTGCAGCTGTTGCACAGGAAATATTTCCTTCGTTTGTGTCGCTCTGAATGTCAGACATCCCTCATATACAAGCATTCCATATGGGATGAATGGAGCTTGTATGTTTCTAATGGAGAATTATGTCTACTAGTGAGATGGTAAATATATTGCACCATATGGATAGCAAATCAAAACCCAGGCTCCACTAAACATATGGGCATGATCCCAGCTCCCACAGATTGGTAATTAAGTGCAGGTATACAGGCATTTATGTGCTTGCTCTGATTTCTGAATTCCTGCTAAGTAATGCAAGTCTGTTTTACATGAGCGCTTGATAAATGTTAAATCAGATTGGCTTCCTCTGAGCTCCATGGCTGGGACGTGAACCTCCGAGTGCTCAGACTGTAATATACTGAACAATATTAGAACTTTTTACCATTGAACTGTAATTACTACCAACCGTCATGTGTATTACAGAGGAAAAAGGCATTGATTGAAGTTATAAGAAAAAGTTGAAAGAGCTTTTCAGTATACTTTTCAGATTTCAAACCATTTTCAAGAAACATATTGTAGTCAGTGAATGAAGTGCAGCCTAATATATCCTGGATCCCCATACCCCACCCTAAACGTATCCCTATCCCTGTCCACCTATTTTTATCATTTGCTTTGGCAATGCTAAAATGTACTTAGTCCTGCCAATAAAGCTCATTTGAATTGAATTGAATGTGAAAATTCCTGCTTACATATAGGGGCTTAAAACTGACCAAATACTTCTCACAGCTGCGGATCTCTTACAGTTGTGTCTATACTATCCTACTGCACTGATTTCATTCTAAAATGTAGCACTATAGGTAAATAACTGTATATCTCAACCATGCACTAAGTAGCACGTGGTAACTGCACTTAGATCCTGGCTGATAACCAGATCCTGCAGCTTTATCTGAAAACACCTATTTAATTTAATGATAGCCAGGACCATATGTGACAAGCACTTATGTGGAGCCCACTGGAACGGGGTACTCGGTACCAGACCGGGGTACTGCTGGGGATATCATGGCAGTCTTGTCTGGACCGTGTCCCGGGTTCCACAATAAATGGGGGGTATATTTACAGGGGAGTTTGTTATGACGCCACTCACGGGTTGTGGTCAGTGAGGGGACCACCGCTGCTGCAGAACCTCCGGGATGATGTTTTGGCAGCTTGAGAGGTAACGCTCTCCGCTTGGTTCCCTGGGCAGTGGTAGTAATAGTCTATGATTGAGGCTATGGATGTGAAAGGATAAGGGTAGTAGTAGAGATTATGGTAGTTTGTGAGGGCATGCAGGGTTTGAGCACAAGGATCATCACATAGGTTATGGCGAATTACTCGCTAGGACTCGTTACTCGGTGAGTAGTAAGAGACTCGCAGGACTCTGTACTCTGCGAGTCCGCGTTTACTCGCACGACCCATGCAAATCAGGCAACGTGACAATACAGATTTCCATTGTCTTGCATTAGACCGTACTGTGGCCAGTGATTTAGGGAAACTCGCAAGTAACTGCTGTCACTTTGCGTCCAGTCCAGCTGTCTTCCCTGTGTGTGCTGCCACAGCTCTGGGTCCTATAGCCCGCTGCAAAGAGATTACATGCTGAGATTGTTCTCATCTGCTCATGTACCTGTGGCATAGAATCTAATCTATGCATAGGGATTAGCAGAGAGGACATCGCTTTTGGGCTGCGTCGACAGAAGAGGATTTTTTTTAAATTAAAGATGGAGTCTCAATGGCTTTTTTTTATTTCAAATCAAATTTTTTCTCTGTGAATGTGTTTTTAACCCTTTATTGTGATGACTTGTGCTGGTCAAACTGGCTGACATTAGAATCTGGGACATTAATACCAGGTATAACAAACTGGTATACCCCTTTATTACCAGCGTTTCACCGCCACCAGGGTCCGCTGGAGGCGGTTCAGCCAAGGATGACGCTCCTTATGACGCGCATCTTCTGGAGCGGCTCGGCTGCAATTTAGAAGCGGGTAGTCCCAAGCAAAGCTTGGAATCCAATGCTGGAATAAGCCCCACTGCTAGCTGTACTGCTAGACATAGAATGCCGGAGCCAGCATTTTTTTTTAAATATTCATGAATTTCATGAAATAAAAAAAAAAGACCTACCTATATTCTTGTGCTTGGCAGGATCAATACAGCACCTGGGGGTTGGGGGCAGCCGCGCGCAACATGCTGGAATCCAGCTGGTCCAGAATACGCGAAGCCCACTGAAATTTTTCTGACAAATCCCTAAAACAATGTAAATAAAAGTGCTGCCTTAATTAACCTGAACATGGCGAGGGTAAAAAGATGCAGTCCTTTTAGATTGTTTATGATTTTCAGAAAAAATTACATGGCTTCACGAATTTCTGGAAACCACTGGATCCAGAGGCAGCGACGGGCTCCCCCAACCCAGTGCCTATTTACCCGGCCAACACAAGAATAAGGGAGTACCATTTTTTTATATTTCATGAATCATGGGAATAATTAAAAAAGAGCGTGGTAGTCCGCGCAATGATTCTATGTCCTACCAAGGTACACTAAGCACGGCTGGAACCCGCAGCGCAGGAATGCCCAAGCTCTGGCACCCCCTCAAATGGCAGCCGCACCGCCCAGAAGATGGCGCGTTCATTGAAGCGCCAATCCTGCCTGACCGCTCTCAGTGGCCCTGGTGCGGTGGCACGCTGGGTAATAAAGAGGTTAGGGCCAGCTTTGTATTATTAGCTGGCCCTAAGCCCGAAATTTATGGCGGTCACGCCAATATTAGACATGACCGCCATGAATTTCTATTAAATTGTTTTAAAAAAAACACAACACAGAGAAAATTTTTTATTAGAAATAAAAAAAAAAAGCCATTAGGGACTCCATCTTTAATTTAAAAAATCCTCTTCCGTCCGACGCAGTCCAAAACGCGATGTCCTCTCTGCTTCATCCCTGTGCATAGATATAGATGTCTATGCACAGGGAATGAGCAGACTGAGAACAATCTCAGCTCTGCTACATCAGGCAGCAGGCAGGCTCTAGGACCCTGGAGCTGCGGCAGCCTGCACACAGAGCAGACAGGACTCTTATCTGTGTGAGTTTGCCAGTGATTACTTGCAAAGTAAACAAGTCCAATGCAAATCAATGGCAAAACTAGGATTGCTTCAGGCTGAAGCTTCCGAGACACATCTGTGATTTGTAAATCGCACACTAGTCGCTATTACTCACTTCCCATTCATTAACATTGGACTCGCTAGACTCGCAACGAGTAGCGAGTCCCGGGCTCGGACTCGCTAGAGTCAAGTGATTCCGAGTAATTTAGGATTCGCCCATCACTAATCACACACACTCACGGTTTTGAAGTTTTCCAAGGCTTTACTGGTGATGGTATTCAGTAGAGCACTGTCCAAGGAGTCTGTACCGGGCCGGGTTGCTCCCACCCTGTCCAGGTCCTCAGCTTCCCACTGCTGCGCTGTGTGTGTGGCCCTGCTGTTTTAGCTGAGCTGCTGGCCCGGTTTCTCCTCACATGTACCCCCTTTGCTAGGCAACTTGAGTCCTTCCGGCTGAAAAAGCATTCCAGATGCATTTCTGTAGACCTCATGGCTACCTGGAACAAGTCCTTGCAGATCAAGGTCCAGCCTTTGAATCAGAGATTTTCCAGAAGTTTTACAACATGTACGGCTGTAAGAAGATCTGCACGACAGCCTTTCATTCCCAAACCAATGGTTTCTGTGAAAAGATGAACCATATTGTGATGGACCTGTTGAAAACATTACCAGAGTCTGAGAGAAATCAATGGCCAGAGAAATTACCCGATTTGGTAGACTTGTACAACCATGTCCCGGTGAATTCTACAAACTGCACCCCAGCCTACCTTATGCGTGCAAGACCTGGTAAGCTGCCAATTGATTTAGATATGGGTATTCTAAAACCAGACACAGAGGTTGAAGAATCCAATTGGGATACCCTACGTCAACAGCAGTATCGCCAAGTACAGGAGTGCATAGAGAAAAATCTTCAGCAAGCTAGAGCAAGACAAGAGAGAACCTTTAACCAACGTGCTCAAGCAACTCCATTACAACCCGGTGAGCAAGTTCTCAAGAGAAAGAGACGCACCAACAAATTGGATAATCAGTGGGAAACCACCCCATATACAGTCTGACCATCAAATTTAGACAATGCTAAAATGTGTCTAATTAGCAAAGACGAAGGAAGAACATCAGCAGTTGTGTCAAGAGACCATCTCAAACTGTGTCCTGAAACCCTGAAGACACCAGAAGTAACAGTACCTATACAGGTCCAACATGTCAAGAAAGAAGAAGTATTCCATACTGTCTTAGGAGATTTCCCCAAAACATGGCCAAATTGATACAGAGCCGTTGTAGTCCCAATGATTGCTTTCCCTCCAATGGTTGAACCAACACCGGAACCCATACAACCAGAAGTCCCAAGACCTGACTAACTGGAAGTCGAGCCTGAAGAAGAAGAACCAATTCCTGGTCTCAGTGAGCTTGCCAGTCCTACAGTCAGATCTCCATTCGCAGTAGTACCAGACAACCCAAGTAGGTACCCATCCACCCACACCATCAGGCTAAGTACACCCAGTACACCAGCATTACGCAGATCAGAGCTTAGTACCAAGGGTCAGTTACCAGCTAGGTACAAAGATTGAAATGTAAACTTAAATGTGCAATGTAAATATGTCTGTGTAAATATAAATTGAACCCAATACTGTGTAAAATGTACAAAAGGGGTGTAGTAGCATGGTGTTAGGTGGTAGCCACGGAGAGTAAGAACTTGGCCTCTTATGCGGTGACCTGAGGACCTAGAGGCCTACTGCGCTTACAAACCAGAGACACCCGTAAGTGTTTATATTGTTTGCAACGTTAAAAAAGGCCAGTACCTACAGAGACCATCCTGTATGAACTTCTGACATATTCTTGAACTTTTCTTATTTATTTAAGGACCATACTACCATGAACTGGTTGTGGTAAAGACTCTTTTGTAAATATTTATTAGCCCGGAGGCAATAGACTAAACCCCCGGAAAGACTGCTTTTTGAACATTTTGGACTCTTTTGAATTTTAGTGATTTTTGTATTTTAACTTTTTAAGACTCTGTAAATATTAATTGTGTTAACTGTTTGTTTTTCTACAGTCCTGGGGTACTGTCTTTAACTAAGGGGGAATCTGGCACCCCAGGGGTTAATGTGCCACAGTAACATCACAAGGGTTAACTCCCCACACAACACTGGACACTGCACTAGCACCTCTTGGCCAGAAGGGGGAGCTCAAGCAGCTCCCAGATATATTCTGGTCTGAGGAGGAAGTAGTTAGTTGATAGTTGACAGTTGACAGTTCAGTTTAGTGCAGTCAGGTATTTGACGGGTACCACCACCAAGAAGCATGAGTAATGGTCCATGATGGTTAAGGCATAGACATAGCCTGACCGGCTTGATGACAACATGACGTGGTCTAACATAACTAACTCAAGTGGTTGCTTGGTTACTATAGACTGGAGTGGGGCACTCTGTTGATCTTTTCTTCTGAGGTTGCACGGGCCACATTTTCTACACCAATCTTCAATTGATTTTCTCATGCCAACTCAGTAGAATCTCTCTCTTAAGAGCACTTACAACTTCTTCCATCCAAAATGACCTGCACCATCGTGGTAGGCTTCTAAGACCATTTTGACGTCTCTCTTGGGTACGATTATCTGCCAGACTAGTTCATGTGTTTTAGGGTTGGTGTGCCTTCTGCAGAGCTTCCCTTGCTACAGGAACAACTTGCTTCTTTCTTTCCAGAGTTGGGTCTCAGCTGGAGCGCTCTGGTTAGGGTACGCACCTTGTTGTGTAAGCAGTTCTTTCACTAGCTTCACAGCTGGATCACTATCTTGAGTGTCAGCCCATACATGGTGTGCTAACGGGTTAAGATTTGCCTCCTGTTGTCTTTGGCAGACACCAGGTTGATACTTTTCTACCTTAAAATGGTGAAAAGCCGGTATTTCAATTTCTTCCAGCTTGTCCGGTTCCTCTTCCACGTCTTTCAGGTGTGGCATCCAGGATAAGGCATCTGCATTCCAGTTCTTGTGGCCTGCCCTATAGTTGATGACAAAATTGTAGTTAGATAGCCGGGCGATCCATCGCTGCACCAATGCACCTAATTTTGCTGAGTCCAGATGGGTCAACGAGTTGTTATCTGTATAGATGGTGAATTCTGCAGCTGCCAGGTAGTGCTTGAAATGTTCGGTTATAGCCCAAACTACTGCCAGTAGTTGTAACTTGAAGGAGGTGTAATTCTCGGGGTTTCTTTCCGTAGGCCGGAGTTTCCTGCTTCTGTGACAGTACTGCTCCCAGTCCCATGTTGCTGGCATCCGTGTACAGAATGAAGGGTTAATGGTAATCCAGGTATGCCAGGATCTCTTCTCCTGTCATTGCACACTTCAGCTTGTTGAAGGAGTCTTCCCTCTCTTCACTCCACTGGAAAGGAGGATTACGGGTTGAAGACCTTTTTGACTGTCCTACCAGGATGTCTTGCAAGGAAGCCGCTAACTTCGTGATAAATCTTCTATAATAGCCTACCAGGCCCAGGAATTGCCTCACTTCTTTCACATTAGTAGGTCTTGGCCAATCCCTTATCACATTGACTTTATAAGGATCCGGTGCTACTCCCTCTGAACTCACGACATGTCCTAGGTGCTGCACCTTTGGCTTGAGAAGGTGGCACTTGGATGGTTTGATCTTCATGCCATATCCGGACAAGGCTTCAAACACTTCTGCCAGGTCTTGTAGATGATGCTCATTTGTCCTGGAGTAGACTATGATGTCATCTAGGTACAGGAGGACAGTTTCAAAGTTCTTATGTCCTAGGCAGCTCTCCATCAGGCGTTGGAAGGTACCGGGTGCATTGCAGAGTCCAAACGGCATACAATTGAACTCACTGAGGCCACTTGGCGTAGTAAATGCTGTCTTCTCCTTGTCAGCCTCGGCCACAGGAACTTGCCAATACCCACTAGTCAGATCTAGGGTGGAAAAGTAGTTAGCAGATTTTAATGCGGCTAATGACTCCTCAATCCTAGGTAACGAGTATGCATCCTTGTGTGTAATGCGGTTGATCTGCCGGTAGTCTATGCACCTTCTCATGGTACCATCCTTCTTTTTAACCAATGCTAAAGGTGCTACCCAGGGGCTACAACTGTCTCTTATTACCCCCGCAGATTTAATTTCTTTGAGCATATCTTTGGGGATTTGGTAGTGAGCGGGTGGTAATGGTCTACACCTCTTTTTTATAGGCTGATGGTTACCTGTAGGCACAGTGTGCTCTACCCCTTTAATTTGCCCAAAGTCTAATGGGTGTTTGCTGAATATCTGTTCATATTCTTTTACTACCCGGTATACTCCATGCTTTTGATGGGACGGTGTAGAACTGGTACCCACAATGTAGCTTTTGGCACCAATCCTCCAGTTTTTTCCTTGAGCCATTGTCATCTGTCTGACTTGACGGGTTGAAGGGCTCAACGGCTGTGATGGCATTGTTATCAACCGTAAACAATTTAGCCATGGTAGCATACTTTGGCAATGTGACCTCATCCTCCCCACAATTTATAAGGCGTAATGGCACTCTTCCCCGGTGTACCTCGACTACCCCTCTGGCTGTCAGTATAGTAGGCCTACTATCTGAGTACATGGGTTCTACCAGGGCTTGATAGGCTTGCCCTTTAATGCCTATTACCTGTTATGAGAAATATTTCAATCTTAGGGTACATGCCCACAATCATAATTAGTAATGTTGCGGACACAGCATATTTTTGCTGTGTGCAAAACCCTTCGTAGTAAAGTATAATAATAGTGGATGGGACTAACAGAAATTTCATGCCCATTGTGCTTCTTTTTGATGCTGCAAAACCTGTCCTGCAGTGCGGGTGTCCTATCCATAGCATGTCAATTTCTCGTGTGGAGACGCTTCTGTTTCCTGCGCGGGAGAAAGCGAAAATGCACTGTGTCCAAAACACCACATAACCCTGATCATGGGCACATACTCTAAAGGTACCTTTACACACCTCAACCGCCCAGCCATTCCCTCCCCAGCAAGCCCACAAGACATGGCTGCAGCCAGCCCTGGAGCCCTGGGAGCAACACACCACCCCAGCATCTCAAGCTCCCGGCCGAGCCCTGGTGCGTTGGTGGCAACACAACCTCACCCTGAGCCTGCTGCTGCAGTGTATGGTGGTAAGTGTCTGCTAAGGCCTACCAGCTTGCTAACGTAGTTATTGTTGTGTGCTCGACATACACATATGTAAGTACTGATTTTTGTTGTATTTTTTTGTTGAAGTACAACGAGTCCGTGCTGCAGGCTGGGCTGTCAGCCCATCCCCATCTCTGACAGATATGACCCGAGATGGTGATGTGCTGCGTACGTATAATCACTAACAATCCACTCAAACACCCACCCTCCCATACACAGGTAACTCACTAATGTCCTTCTTTCCCATACTGGTGTACCATCCATTTAGGAGCTGCTGCTGGCTCACCAGGAGGCACAGCAGCACATGGAGAGGGCACACCAAAAAGGGCAGCAACACCTTGCCCACTTGGGTGCCATGATCCACGCCCTCCAGACAGCCCAGTCCGGCAGGGCCCCGAATCCATCACCCCCCACCCAATAATGGGACCAGACTTCCCGACAAATTGTTGTCCATGTTGGACCCTTGTTTTGTTCCCTGTTGCCATGTTGGCACCTTAGTTTTTTAGGGCACGTTGGCCTCTTTTCTTATAGTGTCCCACATTGGGAAAGTGGATAGTGTGTATTGGCTACTCCTAACCTGACCAAGGCTTTTGGATTGTGTTGGCAATGAACTGTAAATATGTTTTTGTGTATTAAAATTCAGGTTAACTACCGTGTTTCCCCGAAAGTAAGACCCTGTCTTACATTCTTTTGGGGGCCAAAAGTGGCCCCCGGTCTTACTTTCGGGGGGGGCCTTACATTGGCGGCCCCAGCCATCACCCATCCATCCACACTGCGCACACACACACACACACACACACACATCCATAGATCCATACATACACAGATCCATCCATCCATTCACACTGCACACACACACACACACATCACACATACCCCCCCCCCCCCATACAGCTGCGCTGCCGGTACTTACCGGCACAGCTGTTCGGTGTCCCTGTCCCTGGTGTCCCCGGTGCTCCCGGCGTTCCTCTGTGTGGTGCAGCCTCATAACTATGTCATCCGGGCTGCCGGGCATATCCCGTTCATAGCCCGTCCATTCACAGCCCCCCGGCCCTCTCTCTGTAATCACGGAGCTTCCGGAAGCTCCGGTATCCAGGCAACAGCAGAGCGTGATGACGTCGGGCCAAAACGTCTCGGAGCGCCTATGCTGATTGGCTCAGGCGTCTGAGCCAATCAGCATAGCCGCTGCGATGACGCTCTGGCCTCTGATTGGCCAGACGTTGTCATGCTGCTGTTGCCTGGATACCGGAGCTTCCGGAAGCTCCGTGATTAGAGAGAGAGGGCCGGGGGGCTGTGAATGGACGGGCTATGAACGGGATATGCTCGGCAGCCCGGATGACATCGTTATGAGGCTGCACCACACTGAGGAACGCCGGGAGCACCGGGGACACCAGGGACGGGGACACCGAACAGCTGTGCCGGTAAGTACCGGCAGTGCAGCGGTGTGTGTGTGTGTGTGTGTGTGTGTGTGTGTGTGGATGTATGGATGTGTGTGTGTGTGTATGCATGTGTGTACCCCTCCCCCCCCGTGTTTCCCTGATAGTAAGACCCCCCCTCCCCCCTACCCTGCCTTACATTCGGGGGGGGTCTTACATTAGCAGACCCCCCCGTCCCCCCCACCCTGTCTTACTTTCGGGGGGGTCTTACTATCGGGGAAACACGGTACATCCTGTGTCATCCCTTTTTGCAACACACAGGGTAACGTTTGTGAGGTTACATTTCACCAACCACACTGGGCCACGGTTTATCTTGAGCTATATGGTTTGACATTGTAAACATGTCACCATAGTGGACCATTACAACCGCCATGCCCCCACCAATATGACATCAATGTCTACTATATGACACCCACAGTATCCAACACACACACAAACTGGTGTACGTGACACAGATATGGACACAGTGGTGGTTAATTTAAGCATTTTTTTCTTTTTTTTTAAGCATTTGAAACAAATTAAAAGGGGCACACCTGGCCATCAACAAAAAAAAGTCTGCTATTGCCAAGCTTGTGCATTGGCTAGTAGTTCTCTTGTTCTTCCTCCTCCTCTGCTGGATCAGGCAATGGGGCCTCCCTTTCCTCATACACCCAGTGGCCTTGTGATCTTCCTGCTCTGCTGGACTGTCTCCAGGGGGAAGGTGGAGTATCACGATTCTGCCGCCTCCTCACCATGCATCTTGCGGGTGCAGTGGGCCCAGGAGTTGTCTTCCGGGGGAGCGTCCACGACGCCCCCCATCGCAGGGACCCATCCATGCCCGCCTCCAGGACACGAAACACGGCCCGCTCCGTGATGTTACACTGCTCTGGTTCCATGCGGCCCAGCATCTCGCTGGCGATGTACCCGAACCTAGAGCCGGGGTCCTCTAGCGATCCAGGAGGACCCGTTTCGCCCAGGTACACAGCTCCATGTTGGGTTTGGCAAGTGGTCTTCTATGTCGGATTCCAGAGCTGGGACCTGGGCCCGGCCCCCCACCACTGGGCTCAGGCACTGGCTCTCCCGCAGATGTTGTGGGGAGAGCCTCACCAGCTGCTGGCACCTCATCACTGGAGCCAGACGCATGAGGGGCCTGAAAAACAAACAAACAAAAAAAAATAGCCACATGTTGCAATGTAATTGAAGCTAATACCCCAACCAAACACCCAAGACAATATAGAGCCAAGCTCATCAAGGCTAATACCAAAAGCCACAGGAGCAGAGTTTAGAGAAGAAAAAGCCTAACAAGTAGACAAGTGCAGTATACTCACCTGAGGGTCCACATTGATATTTAAAGTGCCCACAAATAACACAACACAATCTGTGATAACAGAGACCAAAAATCAGATAGAAAAGAACAGTGAACAGGAGCGGGAACAGCACAATGGTGACTACCACATGTGCTGCAAACCCCACATCAGAGCAAACAACATGCCGGGTAGATCGATCACACACACACAATTATCCACCTCCTGCGATGGAGCAGCGTCTAGGGCTGCAGCCACAGCTGGTTGCGGCCGGCGCCTGCTGCACCGTGTTCCATAAGGCCCCTCCTGGCCCAGGGTGAAGGTGAGGAGGTCATAGTACCAGAGAGTTGGCCTACGGACTTCCTCAGCTCCAGCCCCGGACTGGGCCTCCAGCCACTTTTTGTGGGTCTTGTTGAACACAGTGAGCAGACTTTTGATCTTATCCGCAACCAGCGCCGCTGTCCAGATCTTATGTGGTTGGAGCTGGTTTGACAGCTCCACCAGCGGCATGTAGGCCGCAGCCCTTGCTGCCTGGTCGTGATAAGCAGGCAGCGACACCCACCACAAGCATTCTTGTTCCTGGTATATGGTGAGAAGCTGTGTCACAAAATCGTGATACTCAGCCATCTGTGGAAAAAAAAAAAAAAAACGGTCATGCAAACAAACATATGGCCATCACAGGTACACCCTACTCTGTGTGTCCATCCCATGTCCTGCAAGACTAATAGCATGTGTTCTGGTAGTCAGCTTGGCTAGCCAAAAACATTAGTTGCGTTAACATGTGTCCATACATGGGGCATGTTGGACGGGCCAGGTCATATATGTATTGGGGCCCACTTCAGTGAAATGGGTCTAGGTCTCTCATTACAAATGCCACACATGGCCTTACTAAGGACATTTAAACACACACTTCTCAGATACACACATATTTAGGGCTAAACATAGTGCTGGAGAACACATATTGTCCTGGCAAGGATCTCACAGAACATTATGTGTGCTACAGGACATGGAGTGTATTTAAGATGCGTACGCGTCGCTAAATACACTTCTACAGGACGCTACATGAAGCTGGACATAAGGTGCACAAACATCACCCAACATATGGGGCCACAACACACAGAAAAGAACGCCCAGGAGTACCCAATAGCATGTGCCCCCACTTACCGTCTGTCCAACAGAGATCTTGTGATGAGACACGACTAGCTCAATGCATATTCCAGTCCGGGCAAGGGTTGCGCCCCAGCACGTGCTTATGTAAACACAACCTGACAATCACAAAAGCGCAATGGTGCATAATCATTGGTCACACCTGTGTATGCCCAGGCGGCTACGTCGATTACAAGACGCCGCTGCATTCTGATTGGTTGGTTACCATATAAAAAGCGCTCAAGGCCGAAGTTGGACAAGCTTGCTGCCCAGAGTCATTAAGTAAGTACTGATGTGTAAACATGATCTGTGATCTGGCTGTGTAGCATTTACAGCACCTTATCATTAGGGGTCGCTATTGTGTAGTGAAGGTCACGCCCAAGTGGTGGGGTATGTAGTTAATCATGATGTTTGTTGCCATATTTACTATTGTGTCCTGGCAAATGGATGCATGAGTGTTTTGACTACCTAAACCCTATCTTCATTGAAAAGCCATTTTGCCTTTGCCATACAGGATCATGTTTGAAGGATGCGAGTATCTTTAGTTGCGGGGCTCATCTGAATTGAGGACACATAGTACTGTTGTTTACCACACACAATGGGACGTTTAAGGCCAAAATCAGATGTGGAGTGTGGCTTCTGCGAATGTCTGCCTCAGAAGATCCTGCATTCACAACACATCAGGGATGTCTCTTGGACATGATGAGTATTCAATAGTCTGGTGTGTGGCATGATATTTTGACCATACCACACAAAGGATGGGGTACCTGTGTAATGTAATTGTAAAGATGTTTTAAAAAACATGATTAAATTAATGTGACCTATGTGTTTGGCCATGCCTTGTGGTCACACGTCAACATTATGGCCACGTATATGGGCTTAGGCTCATGATGTGTTGCATTTGTCAAGGGAGATATATTGTACAGGACGGCCAGGGGTGTACAGTGACCAGGTTTGGTTGTCCCACACTGCAATGTTGTGTTTGGGCCTTGATTGGTGGTCTTTATGTATATGTATGTGTGTGGGCTGGTGTTCACACTTGGGTATGCTGTGGTAAAGTGGCCAGGATATGTAGAGGGAAGGAGGTGGTGTGTGTAGATGATGTGTGATGAAGCGTTCTTGTAGTGATGTGGTTTTTTTTCTCACTTTTGCAGGGGTCAGAACGTGAGATGATGTTCAACCCTGATGGAGATGCTATCGTGGCTCTTGCCTTGGTGGAAGAGCAATTGTGGCTGGAGTATAGATATGAGACGTTGCAGGCTCGCAGACCACGGCGTGTGTGGACTCGGGATTGGCTTCGCCACCGGGACACCCGGAGCCACATGCAGCTGGTGCGTGAGCTGCAGGATCGTAGTCCGCATGATTTCAGGAACTACCTCCGTATGTCCGAGGACTATTTCACATTCCTGTTGGAACGCATAAGGCCATTGATAGCCAGTCAGGACACTGTGATGCATCGAGCTGTACCACCTGAGGAGCGTTTGGCAGTAACATTGCAGTTCATGGCTACAGGTCGGTTAAGGAACGACCTGCAATACACTTCACGTGTATCACTGCCCCTGCTAAGCCGTCTGATCCCTGAGACGTGTGAGGCCATCTGGAGTAGTCTGCTGCCATCCTATATGCAGTTTCCCACAACATCCGCTGAATGGATAGATGTTGCCAGAGGGTTTGAGGTTTCCAAACTGCGGCGGTGCATTGGATGGTAAGCATGTGAGGATCAACAAACCCCCAAACTCTGAGTCTTTGTATTACAATTGTAAAGGATATTGTAGTGTGGTCCTCATGGCCCAGGAGGATGCGAACTATGAATTCCTCTACGTGGACGTTGGAATGAACGGGCGTATCTCAGATGGGGGTGTGTTCGCACACTGCTCCTTGGCCCAAGACCTAAGGACAGGTGGGCTGAACTTGCCCTCAAATGAAGAGACAACCCATCATCTCAACTTTGAGTTTGTGGGGGATGAAGTCTTCCCACTACAGGCACACCTACTATGGCCATATCCCAAGAGGACCCTTACTTCTGAGCAGCGCATTTTCAATTACTGGCTATCCCAGGCCCGCCGTGTGGCTGAAAATGCGTTCGGGATCATGGCCAATACATTCCGGGTTTTTCATACACGTCTGCATATGAAACTGGTATCTATTGATATGGTAGTGCTGGCCTGCTGTGTGCTGCATAACTTCCTGCGTCGTAGGCATCGATCATCATACACACCGGCAAGTTATGAGGATTCAGTGGACCCCAAAACAGGGGAGATCCGTCCCGGGGATTGGCGTGCTACCGACCATGGTGCGGCGCCACTCCAGCCACTGAGCCAGGGTCGGACTCAGCAGGATGCCAGGAACAGTAGAGATGCATACTGCTCCTACTTTAATTGCCCTGGGGCAGTGGTCTGGCAGCACCAGCAGGTGTAGGGTGGCTGCACCATGAGTATTTGGGTTGTTTTTTTGTGTGCACATTCTTTAGTTAGTCAGTTAGTTAGTTAGTATGTTTTGTTGTTTTACTGTGACATGTTTTTTTGCTTGACATTAATTCTCATCATGTTGCATTTGTTTGTGTGATGTGAACACTTCTGGTTTATGTTATTTTTTGTGTGTTTTTGTATTGTTTTTTATTTTGGCCAAAAATATAAACCGAAAAAATTTGGATCCAAACAACAACCCGTGTGTCATTACTTTGGGATACAGGGCAGTGGCACATAGCTTTATGCTGTGCACAGAGGTATGTGATTCGTAAAATGGTATTGATGGTTCCATGACACATTGTGTGTTAACATGCAGTACACAGGTTCAGCCGTTTGGGCCACAGTGTATGGCACAACTGTGTGTACATATCCATTGTGATGTGTTGTGCCCACAGAGGCACATGTCCACACACATTGAGCAAGCAATAGTGTTTGTGGGGTATGTAGGTACAGTCCATTCCACACACAAACATATGTCCACAAACATAGTTCAGTTGTGCCATGGCAGCTGTGCCATGGCATGGACCAATGTAGGCACATACAGTGCCTACAAGTAGTATTCAACCGCCTGCAGATTTAGCTGGTTGACACATGCGGAATTAACTTGGCATTGTGACATTTGGACTGTAGATCAGCCTGGAAGTGGGAAATGCAGTGCCACAAAAAATTTTTTTTTGTTTGTTTTTGTTTTTTTTTTAAAGCGTTAAAAGTTAATTCAGAGGGTCATTTATTATTCAACCCCTCAAACCACCAGAATTCTGTTTGGTCCCCCTAAAGTATTAAGAAGTAGTTCAGGCACAAAGAACAATGAGCTTCACATTTGTGGATTAATTATCTCTTTTGCCAGCCTTTTCGGACTGTTTAAGACCCTCCCCAAACTTGTGAACAGCACTCATACATGGTCAACATGGGAAAGACAAAGGAGCATTCCAAGGCCATCAGAGACAAGATCGTGGAGGGTCACAAGGCTGGCAAGGGGTACAAAACCCTTTCCAAGGTGTTGGGCCTACCTGTCTCCATTGTTAGGAGCATCATCCGGAAGTGGAAGGCTTATGAAACTACTGTTGGCCTTCCACGGCCCGGACAGCCTTTGAAAGTTTCCTTCCGTGCCGAGGCCAGGCTTGTCCGAAGAGTCAAGGCTAACCCAAGGACAACAATGAAGGAGCTCCGGGAAGATCTCATGGCAGTGGGGACATTAGTTGCAGTCAATACCATAAGTAACATACTCCACCGCAATGGTCTCCGTTCCAGACGAGCCCGTAAGGTTCCTTTACTTTCAAAGCGTCATGTCAAGGCTCGTCTACAGTTTGCTCATGATCACTTGGAGGACTCTGAGACAGACTGGTTCAAGGTTCTATGGTCTGATGAGACCAAGATCGAGATCTTTGGTGCCAACCACACACGTGATGTTTGGAGACTGGATGGCACTGCATACGACCCCAAGAATACCATCCCTACAGTCAAGCATGGTGGTGGCAGCATCATGCTGTGGGGCTGTTTCTCAGCCAAGGGGCCTGGCCATCTGGTCCGCATCCATGGGAAGATGGATAGCACGGCCTACCTGGAGATTTTGGCCAAGAACCTCCGCTCCTACATCAAGGATCTTAAGATGGGTCGTAATTTCATCTTCCAACAAGACAACGACCCAAAGCACACAGCCAAGAAAACCAAGGCCTGGTTCAAGAGGGAAAAAAATCAAGGTGTTGGAGTGGCCTAGTCAGTCTCCTGACCTTAACCCAATTGAAAACGTGTGGAATCAGGGCCAAAGAATTAGGCTACTTTCACATTAGCGTTCCCCTCTGCAGCGTTTTGCGGAGGGGAGCCGCAATGTAAACGCAGTACCGCAGGTTCATATCTTTAGAATGGGAGCGCACGGTGCTGCGCTTGACTGCGCACGACCGTGCGCACCCATTCACTCCCATATGTGATCTGAGCGCAGGCGGATGCCCGCGCACAAATCACCCAGTCTCGTCCGCACAAGAAATGCAACATGTACTCAGCAGCGAGTCTGAGCGAGTCTACGATTCCGAGTCCTACGAGTCTACGATTCCGAGTCCTGTATACTGTATTCGGGAGTCGGACTCTCGAATACAGAATCTGTTATGTTCCGAGTCAGCACAGCGTGCGTGTTAGGTCAGAAAACTTGTGAAGATAGCCAATCATAGTCAGTAATGGCATAGCAAAGTTGGTTGTGTCAGGACTATGATTGGCTGCTGTCCAGCGTCATGCCTATGTCATCTATGACAGGCAAGGCAGTATATAAGGCTTGTCCCCGCCATTTTGGCCACATTCCTGAGACGATCTGACCTAGTATAGGGAGAGAGAGATATATGCTGGAGCAGATCAGGGATTGTCAGTGTAGGGAAGATTCCTTATATTAACCCAAAAAGCTCTTCTGAGAGCTAGGAGGAGGACGGAGTAGTGCTGTGTAGGCAGGCAGGCAGGCAGGGAGGGAAGGAAGGAGAAGCCTTAGAGTGCACACAGGACGGACCTCATAGCTTAGCTTCCTCACTCAGCTTTGCTAACAGCTGCAGTCAGAGGCTTAGCTGAGGTGCTGTTTCCTTTTTGTTTTTGCACCAGATCGATTTTTGTTCCTAATAAGCCATAGAGCGTTATTTTTTCTGTGGCAGACCAGTGCGTTGCTGCTAGCACGTACACCACCCCGCCAGCAAGTGACGCATTCAGCAACACCTAACCACATCTCGGTGGCTGTGCGCACTTCAAACCAATTTTTTTAGGGAGTGTAGTGTGCGGCTTCACTGCCAAGTGTGAGAGCGCACACTTACCCCGCCAGCAAGTGACGCATTCAGCAACACCTAACCACATCTCGGTGGCTGTGCGCACTTCAAACCAATTTTTTTAGGGAGTGTAGTGTGCGGCTTCACTGCCAAGTGTGAGAGCGCACACTTACCCCGCCAGCAAGTGACGCATTCAGCAACACCAAACCACATCTGGGTGGCTGTGCGCACTTAAAACCAATTTTTTTAGGGAGTGTAGTGTGCATCATCATCGGCTCCAAGCCTCCAAATAAGAGAAAAACCAGCAAGTTTGGACTCGCACACTTTCAGAGACACATCAGCGAGTTGTAAATGTCATTATTCGCTATTACTCGGTTCCCTATTCATTAACATTGGACTCGCTGGACTCGCAACGAGTCCCGAGTCCTTGACTCGGACTCGTTGGGGTCTTGCGATTCCGAATCTTTTAGGACTCGCCCATCTCTAGTGTCTGAGTTCATGTGAATTTGATAACCTTTCACACAGCACACAGCTGTCTTTCCCTGACTGCTCATGTCTGCCAGCAGACATCCTTGTCGGTTGGCAAAGATGTAGCAGAGCTGAAAAAGCTACGAAGACCTGGATTATGTCAGAGAGAGGTTTTTTTTTCTCTAATAAAGATGTAGTCCCTAAACGTGCTTTGTGTTTTATTTCTAATAAAAATCTTTTTCTTTGTGTAGTGTTGCTTTTAACCATTTATTTTTAATTATTAATTGCTAACTTGGCCTGACATCAAGGATCTCAGGGCTTAATACCAGCTGGCAATACAAAGCTGTTGTTAACCCCTTATTACCCAGTGTGCTACACCCCACAAGGGCCACTGAAAGAGCCTGGTAAAGTGCCTGGAAATGGTGCTACGATGAATACACCGATTTCAGGGGCAGCTGCAGGCTGCAGTTTTGAGCCCCCAGCTGCCTGGTTTTACCTGGTTGTTGATCAAAATATGGTAGGAGCACACGCATTTTTTTAAAAATTATTTATTTGAATAATTTTAATAAATAATGTGCTTCCCTGTATTTTGATCTTCATCTGTGCTGAGAATCAAAAATACCGCGGAGCGATAGGTCATTTTTTAAAAATTATTTATTTTTACACTACTATATGCGTGATGCACCCAACAACCAATCACACATGCTGTCACAGAGAATGGGGGTTTGTGATTGGCTGCTGAAGTAAGATGAAACCAGCCTATACACTCTACCATGCTAGAATGTATGGGCTGATTGCAGATTACTCGAACAGCCAATCACAGACGCCCATTCTGTGTGACAGCATCTGTGATATATTTTCCCAGGGAAACCCGTGTTTGGGATATGTGCATGAATACTGGGTGTTCGGTATAGACCCCGAATTTTACAGTTCGGGTTCGCCCTTCACTAGTGATAACCTCTGAGTCACCGATCTACATGTAGAAAGAACAAGGCTCTGTATATATGTCTGTATAACCTTTATTAAATAAAGCAAATTAATAAAATTAGAATCCTGTGTACTCTTGTTTCAAATGGAATCAGGTACATGCAATCCAACTGATTTTCACTGTTTTTTAGAATAGAAGAAAAGTTCTACATGCAGAAATATTTTTTTTTCCATTCTAAAGATGTACAGCAAACACTAACCAGACAAACCCTATATATGTAAATGGACCTCTATTTAAAACAATAATGTACAGGATACTAATTATGTTTATTTGTTGCATTTAATTAAAAAACAAGCACGAAATATAAAGGGATATATGAACAAAGCCACTGAAAATAGTTTTCTCTCCCTCCTACCTATTTAACCCTTTTCGTACTATGCCATACATAAATGTTACAAGCAGTAAGTATATCTTTTAAGTAATGATGTTATTATGCCACTGATATACATATGAGATGTGTCTAAAGGATGTGAGCAAGTTCTCTGTACAATCAATAGTAGATAGTTTACTCCCTATCCTCTTCCCCATGTAATCCCATCCACACGTCTTCTGTTGAGAAAGAATGATGCACTGCCTCTATTTTAACTGGTTTATTTACACTACCTTGATGAGATGAGGTTGAGAATTCAGAGATATGATGAGATTATGAGGGTTGTAGAATAAAGGTTAGAAGATAGAGGTAAAAAGGGATGCAGCTTCCAGTCCTTATGTTCACATTAACAAAATGGCACTGACACTAGAAGGAAGAAGAGAGGGAAGATGGGAACAAGATAGGAGGAGCTACAGAGAGAGAGGCATTATGGGTAAAACAATGCAATTCTGTAGAAATACATATATTGACCAATTGTAACAATAGCCAGTAGGTGGCAGCAAAGTAGAACAAACACAGTTACTATACTATCTCGATAGAATAATATAAGTCCCTTTCTATTGAGGTCTGCTGGGCAGCACAGATGTAATGCCACAGAAGATGTGTTGTCACATCACCCATTGACTGTTCAACGTTGCTACGACCGAACAGTCATTTATTATGGTCAAAAAAAGACATAAGATAACTAAAATATTGGTTATTTACTCAAGTAGATTCTGACGTCAATAGTAACTGCAGTGTCTAAAAGCATTAAAGAGATACTCTTTGAATGCTACAATATTATTAATATACAGTGGAACCTTGGTTAACAAGTAACCTGGTCTAAGAGGATTTTGCAAGATAAGCTAATATTTTTAACATGAGCATGATGTGAGCCCTCCCAACCCCTCTACCGTACTGTACCTCCCTCCCTGTGCAGATACATTACAGTACTAATAATGCTTATAGCGTCTCGCGCATACGTTTTTGCCATCATTTGTGGTCTTTTCCTCACTTTCAGTTTCTGGCTTTTACGTGTTCACCGCACTCTGAACATGGAGCCCTCTGTTCTTGATACAGTACATGTGGGACACTGCTACTAAACCAACTTTAGGTACTGTAACTGATTAACTTCCTGCACATACAGTGTGTATACTGTATATACCATATAACCCAAAAATAATTGCAGAACTGTAATAATTATTTAGTGTATGAATACCGTAAATATGTTTGGGTTGTGGAACGAATCATCTGCATTTCAAATATTTCTTATGGGAAAATTTGCTTTGATAGACAGGTGTTAGGATCTGCAGCGCAGGTTTTGCTTGTTTTGGTTGCTTTAACTTCTGTCCATTCTAACTCCGCATTTTAAGATTTAGAAGCGGAGGTGGCAAGATGGGGTTTACTTTTATCCAGTGGTTGAATTTCATCATTTTAAGTTTGTGAATCTTACATTACTAATACAGTACAAAGTATTCACTGATCTCAGTGTGATGTTGGTCTACTAGGCCTTGCTTCCACCTAGCCAGAATCCTACTCCACACTGATGAGGGGCAACACCCCGAAACAGCTGTCTGTGGATGGATACCTGGTCTTGGTATTCCCTTGTCATATCTCTAAGCTTGTAAAAGAGCTGGGTATTGACTAAAAGGGCCACTTAACATGGTGGTTATGGTGTTCTCCGCAAGGAGCCACCCCTTGATTGGGTCCTTCCCTGGAAGGATATCTGGCTAGTCCTGTGTTTGAGACTCCTAACCGAGGCTCCACAGACTTATTTGCATATTACTAATACAGTAAAACATTGCATTACGAGCATAATTCATTCCTACCTCTGGCTTGGAAATTCTCTATCCCCTTTTCCTGCCCTGGCAGGGCACCAAACATTTATACAAGGATTTATTAATGGGAACCTGTCTGCATCAATATGCTGCTCCCTCTCATTTGTGAGAACACAGATACTGTAACTACAGCTAAGCACTTATTAAAGAGGGGAAATATGGATTCTTACATAAGAGTATGCAGCCTATTGATTGACAAATGTAATGTTATTAGCATATCCAAAACCAGAAAACCTCATATAAGCACATATCGCTTCAGACAAGATATCTAATATATAATTGTCTAAGGCGTCTGTCGGTCACAGAAATCACACGTCAGACAGAGACCGCTCATGAGCGCAGACTATGCTAATTGTCGCGCGAATTCAAATTTGCAGCCTGGCAACAGTGGCGTGTTAGCGCCACCGTTGCCAGGATACACAGGGAACCCGCCACCCCCACCTCGGCTCTCCCCCCACACCCCCACCTCACCATATACCATAGTACTGCTATACATGTGCTGTAATGTACCGTCATATACTATAGCGCTGCTATACATGTACTGTAATGTACCGCCATATACCATAGTGCTGCTATACATGTACTATAATGTACCGCCACATACTATAGTGCTGCTGTACATGTACTGTAATGTACCGCCATATACTATAGTGCTGCTATATATGTGCTGTAATGTACCACCATATACCATAGCGCTGCTATATATATATATATATATATATGTAGTTCACTCACGTTGACTTAACAAGTTCTCTCAGTCACAGTATGTCAACTACATACATATTCTAGAATACCTGATGCGCTACAATCGGGCCACCATCTAGTTTTTCCCATTACTGAACAGTAAGAAGATAAATAAGATTTACATATCATGTAAAATCATGAATATGTGTAAAGACTAAAGACTATACAGTATAAAATGTTTGTTTTCAAGCATAACTTCTATATTTTACAGCTAAACACATGGTATCACTGTAATTTAAGATATAAACCAATTTATAATCATATGTGGGAAGTTGTTTGTGATAATTGTTTAGATTTACTCAACTTTACGCATGGGAACAAGAAGCACATGTTCTCTAACCTCACATCTGATAATCTACAGCATAATTTTTTCCAGTATTCCAGTACAATAAAAGTTGACTTTTGCACAACAGTAACATAAATCTTCTTAAAATAAACTGCAAAATTCTTCACTTTTTTGGTATTTATAGATAGTGCAACTTATTCGACCAACAGTAACCCAGCAATGGAATATACAGCGGGTGAAATAAATATAGAACACACCACCAATATGCTAAGTAAAAATATTTCCAAAGGTGCTATTGAACTGAATTTCTCACAAGATGTCAGTAACATCTCATCCAATCCACAAAGGCAGGGAAATCAAACAATTGATGTCCATAATTTAAGTTCTGTGCAAAATGACACAGGGAAAGGTATTGAACACATTAATAAAGAAAGGTGCAAAAAGTAATGGAAAGTTATGACACCACCTGGAAGTAATAAGTAATTAGAAAGCAATCCCTCAGCTTAATGAAGAATACTAGCCTCTGGTTCAAGTAATGGCTTATAAAAAGGTGTCTCTTTACCACAATGCAATAATAGAGAAGTTCCCGTTTGAAATGTTAAGGCATGCAAGCAATGAATATAGGATTATGAACATGCATTACTGCTAAGGAAAACATGAAACAAATTAGATAATTAGCATATAAAAAAGACCAGTTCTATGTGTTCCCAGTAGCCATGGTGTATTTCTTTACTGAGTCCTTACCTAAGCTAATTGTTTGCCTACTTTAGTGTTTCAGTTTTTGCCACTTGCCTCATTATTATAGTATATGTTATGTTCAGCATGCACTTTTACAGACTTGCATGTTAGGAAGTGCCATCAGTTTCTTTATTATCATTACCAATGTGCAACATGAGAAACATCTCATGATGGGTAAAACCAGTGAGCTTTCTGAAGACCTTCACAATCTAACTGTTGCAAAACATATGGATGGTATTGGTTATAGAAGAATTTCTAAACTACTTAACGTTCTAGTGATCACTGTTGGGGCCATAATCAAGAAGTGGAAAGAACATCACTTCACAATAAATCAGCCATGACCAGGTGATCTACCTGCCTGGAATCACCAGGAATCATTGTTTCAAAGAAAACAATATTAATGCTTTCTATCTCCATTAATTGTAATAACAGTCATCACACATTGCTGAACAGAAAGCATGTTCAAGCGAATTTAATTTGATTTGGTTAATACTTATTTCATCTACTATATATATATATATATATACTAGCTGTGAGCCCGATGCAAATGCATCGGGATTCTAGAACGTGCATTAATTTGATTATAGTAGTTATAGCTACTTTTTGGGGGAGTCCAATACTTTTTTTGGGGGGTCCAATACTTTTTTGGGGGGGTCCAATACTTATTGGGGCGCGTTCAATGCTTTTTGGGGCGCGTTCAATACTTATTGGGGCGCGTTCAATGCTTTTTGGGGCGCGTTCAATGCTTTTTGGGGCGTGTTCAATACTTTTTGGGGGGCGTTCAATACTTATTGGGGTGTGTTCAATACTTTTTGGGGCGTGTTCAATACTTTTTGGGGCGCGTTCAATACTTATTGGGGTGCGTTCAATACTTTTTGGGGCGCGTTCAATACTTATTGGGGTGTGTTCAATACTTATTGGGACGCGTTCAATACTTTTTGTGGCGCGTTCAATACTTTTTGGGGCGCGTTCAATACTTATTGGGGTGCGTTCAATACTTTTTGGGGCGCGTTCAATACTTATTGGGGTGTGTTCAATACTTATTGGGACGCGTTCAATACTTTTTGGGGCGAGTTCAATACTTATTGTGACGCGTTCAATACTTATTGGGGTGTGTTCAATACTTTTTGGGGGGTGTTCAATACTTATTGGGGTGCGTTCAATACTTTTTGGGGCGCGTTCAATACTTTTTGGGCGCGTTCAATACTTATTGGGGTGCGTTCAATACTTTTTGGGGCGCGTTCAATACTTATTGGGGTGTGTTCAATACTTATTGGGACGCGTTCAATACTTTTTGGGGCGCGTTCAATACTTATTGTGACGCGTTCAATACTTATTGGGGTGTGTTCAATACTTTTTGGGGGGTGTTCAATACTTATTGGGGCTGAGTGCTGGCCGAAAATAGAACCAGAGGCTCGGCCACAAAGTTAGCGATTTACCGCTCAGCAGCGACTCGCAATGGCCGCGACCATTGAGGGTGGGGGGTTGGGGGGTCTGTGCGGCCATTGAGGGGGGGTCTGTGCGGCCATTGAGGGGGGGTCTGTGCGGCCATTGAGGGGGGGGTCTGTGCGGCCATTGAGGGGGGGGTCTGTGCGGCCATTGAGGCGGGGGGGGGGGTCTGTGCGGCCATTGAGAGGGGTGGTGGGGGGGGGGTCTGTGCGGGCCATTGAGGGGGGGGGGATCTGTGCGGGTAGTAGTAGTAGTAGTAGTAGTAGTAGTAGTAGATGATGATGATGATGATGATGATGATGATGATGATGATGATGATGATGATGTAGTAGTAGTAGTAGTATTGCTGTGATAGCGACTCGCAATGGCCTCGCGGCCATTGCTCGCACTACACAGCGACTCGCATGGATCCCCATTCAAAGTATAAGGGGACTTGCGGCGGCTGACGTAGCGACTCGCAATGGCCTCGCGGCCATTGCTCGCGCTACCTCAGCGGTAAATCGCTAACTGTGTAGCCGGGCCTCTGGTTCTATTTTCGGCCAGCGACTCGCAATGGCCGCTTCGCGGCCATTGCTCGCACGTGGTGACGTCACATAGTGACATAGCCACGGCGTTTTCGGGGGCCGACACGATTTTGCCTACGGCAATTATAGAGTAGATATATACTATATACACAGTTGTGCTCAAAATACATATAGATTTATATATTTTTTTTCATAGAATATGAATGATAATACAAATGTTTTTTTCCACTCATGGTTGGTGGTTGGATGAAGCAATTTTTTGTTAACGGATATCAGGAAAAAGATACTTGAACTGTATAATACAGGAAAGTGATACAAAAAGGTATCCAAGGAAGGGATAATGCCAGTCAGCAGTGTTCAAAATTGTGATTAACAAATGGAAAATCAGGGGCTCTATAAAAACCAAACCACAATTAGGTAGACCAACAAAAATTTCTGCCACAACTGCCAGGATGTTTGGAATGCAAAGAAAAACCCACAAATAGCATCAGCTGAAATACAGGACTCACTGAAAATTAGCAGTGTGGCTGTTTCAAGATGCACAAGGTGGCACCTGAAGAAAAATTGGCTGCATGGTCAAGTCGCCAGAGGAAAGCCATTACTGGGCAAATGCCACAAAGTATCTCACCTACAATACGCCAAACAGCACAGAGACAAGCCTCCAAACTTCTGGAACAAGGTAATTGGGAGCAATGAGACCAAAAATCAAACTTTTGGCCACAACCATAAACGCTACATTTGGAGAGATGTTAATAAGGCCTAAGATGAAAGGAACACCATTCCTACTGTAAAGCACAGAGGTGAATCGCTGATGATGTGGAGATGTGTGAGCTACAAAGGTACAGGAAATTTAGTCAAAGTTGAAGGAAAGATGAATGTAGCACGTTATCAGCAAATACTGGAGGCAACTTTGCACTCATCAGCCCTGTAGCTGAGCATGGGATATACTTAGACGTTCCAAAATGACAATGATCCAAAACACAAGGCTAACGCTAGGGTCACATTTACGTTTTGACCCTAGCCTACCGGATTGCGCTTTTAACTTAGTACTTTTCCCAGCACTGCATAGCCGTAATGCTATGCGGTGCTGGGAAAAGTACTAAGTTAAAAGCGCAATCCGGTAGGCTAGGGTCAAAACGTATATGTGACCCTAGCCTTAGTCGACCTGTCATTGGCTACAGCAGAACAAAGTGAGGTTCTGGAGTGGCCATCTCAGTCTCCTGACCTCAATATCATGGGAGCCACTTTTTGTGTTCATATTATCAGAAAAAAGGCCAAGCAAAAAACCTGCCGGGGTATGTAAACTTTCAAGCACAACTGATATTACTATTTCTATTTATATATTGGCTTATACAAATATTTGACATTCAGAGTGTATGCTATGCATATATTTAGCTGTAATAATGACACAAATAAGCAGTCTAGTAGCTTCCATATATAGTATGAGCAGGTATTGGAGTTGCACTACATAAGACACGATGGGAGGGGGGCTCACTCTCACTCCTTGCTGGACATCAGATGAACATGTGTAACAGCTCCCTCCTGCTGTGCAGAAACAGTTTGCTTTGGGGAGATGGATGCCCCAAGACCAGTTGACCATTTCCATGAAACATGGATGAAACAGTCCATTTATTTTTTAAGAGTAATTATAGTCTATTTCTCTATAACTATCTGAATACCCTATATTTTAATTCTATGCCTCTTATTATTGGATCATTTAGACCAATAAAATTTACAAGAATAATTTTAGATACAATTCTCCGTCTTTTCTCAATAATACGCAGATGATGATAATTACACACATATGACGGTATTTAACAATCATCTTTCCCCCACCTCACTCTACCCCTCCACCAGACCTATCCATCAATATCAATGGCTGCTCACTTTCCCCAGTGCAGCATACTTGGTGCCTCAGGGTAATGCTCAACTACGTCCTCTCTTTCAAGCCACATATCTTAGCCCTTGCCACATCCTGCAAACTCCAACTCAAAAATATTTCCATAGATTCCTTGACAAATAAACTGAAAAAACACTTGTGGTGCACTCATCATCTCCCACCTCAACTATTGCAACCCACTGCTCGCTGTCCTCCACTCTAGCATTCTTGCACCACTCCAATCTATCCTAAACTGCTGCCCAACTAATCCACCTGTCTCCCCATTATTCCCCGCCTCTCTTTTCTGCCAAGCATTTTCAATGGCTTCCTGTTGTCCAGAGGCTACAGTTCAAAACCTTAACTATGACATGCAAAGCCATCCACAACCTGTCTCCTCCATACATCTTTGTCTTCCGGTACTTACCTACACACAACTTGCAGTCATCTCAAGATCTCCTTCTCTCCTGCCCTCTTATCTATTCTTCCCACAACCACATACAAGACTTCTTCCATGCTTCCCCATACTTTGAAACTCTCTTCCCCAACATATTAGACTCTTGCCCACCGTGCAAATCTTCAAAAGGAACCCACCTTTTCTGACAAGCCTACAACCTATAGTGATCCTCAGTCTACTAAACCACCCCACGACCAGCTTTACCCTCATATATGTATCCTTACCCATCTCTTGTAGACTGTGAGCCCTCATGGGCAGTGTCCCCTCTCTTGTCCCTGTGCTTTTTGCTATTATTATAGTGATTTAGATGTAGGAGGGTAACACAGAAATGTAGAATCAATTGTCTATAGTCTCGAACCATAGAAACATGTAGCTATACAGTACATTGGAGCTAAAGACGCAAAACTGTAGGATATTTTTTATTAAATCAACTTACAAAGTGGTTTCACTGTTATGGATGTAATTAAACAAAACATATGTTGCCCCAAAGGAGTGCTTGCAATGTCACTCATTCCTGCACATATATATAGGGCACAGCACATTTACAGCAGGTGTTGATAGTACTCGACTATTAGTCATTAAATAAACAAAATTGTTCCAAAAGTCAGGACGGTAATAGAAATATATATTAGATGCTTATAATAATATTTCAATTTTCATGCTGGCTTTTGGTTTGATAATTTAGCATATCAGATCTCTCCATCTGTGTATCTGCAACCTGTATCTGCGTATCAATGTGCATCTGTATCCATGTGTCAGTTTTATCCGATATAGTAACCTTTTATATTAATTGCGTGCGACCCAACTAGTAAAATGTTATACAAAAAATATCTTCAATGAGTCTTATAGCATATCCTCTGAAAATAATGAGAAAAGAAAAAAATATCAGGACGTCTCAGATGAGCACTACAAAATGTATTGCAATATAGAAATGCTGATTTCTTACACAATGTCAAAATAAAAGAAGAAACAGCAATATTAAACTTTTATTGATTCTATAACAAATAAAAAGCTTCATATAGGATTCATGTGTTTCACAGAATATGTATGCGTTATTTCTGTGCTCTTAACCATAACTAATGTTATAACCAGATCTGCGGGAGAAATTCTGCAGATGTGAAGCAAACACAATAGCTCTGGTTTAAGAATGCTTTCAATTACCAAAACCACAGCATTGGGGAATAAAAGTTTGTTCTATGACAACATATTGTATTTATTGTTCTGTTGCTTGTAGAGAAAGCCTGATGTCTATTTTGTTTATTTATTTGTAATGATTTACATCAATGGGTCCTGAGTACTTTCGACTATGCATGTTAATATGTTTAAAACTAACAATTAAGATGATTTATCATGTCATCATGTCTTGCGATTTCATTATTAACACTAGCTGAAAAGCAAAACAGCAAAGATGTATACAGATCCATATAAAGACCCATGTTGGGTGCATGTACCCTGGATGACTTCATGTGGTATGTTCAGCTATAACGCAAAGAAGAAAGAGGCAGTGAGAGTTTCCTTATCCTCTTAATGGCCATCCATCGCCATTTTCATTGAATGGTGCAGGTTCCATGATTACACTGATGTCTCTTGACTTCACTGCAGTAAAGTTTCTGCTCCTGCAATCTAGAAGAAAATATAATCTATCTATATAATTACCTTGTGGCATCTGTTATCCACTTCTATCATCAGAGTGTCCCGAAATCTCAGAAATCAATGCACCGGCGCAGCCATATTTGTATACTCAAGTGATGGGTGTGTAAATATGTCGCCCGCTATCAGTAGTGGACCCTCACACACTACCGCCAATGGTGCTGCCAACAACTAGACCCGACGCCACCCACAACTGATGACTGAAACCACAAAATGCACAACCACCGCTCAGACCGCTGCCAACACCAATAAGCTCCGAGTGGCCTGACAGGATCTGTGGTGATGTCACAGTCATGTGATCAGTAACATGCATGGGCAGAGCCAGGTGCACGTGACTCATCACATGACAGTTACATCCCTACAGTCTCTATACATACTGCTGTGCTGATGACAAGAGAGTGCAGAGTGTGGCTAGGTGGGCAGAGGGAATTCAGGGGGCAGCAAGAGTTAAGGGGTGCAGAAGGAGTTCAAGGGGCAGCAAGAGTGCAGGGGGCAGAAAGATTGCAGGTGGGAAAACAGAGTGCAGCAGGGGTAAAGAAAAGAGCAGAGGGGCAGAGAGAAGAGCAGAAGGGAAAGAGAGAATGCAAAGAGGGCAGCGAGAGCATAGGGGGGAAGAGAAAGCACATGGGGTGCCAAGAAAGCACACAGGGACCAAATGCAATGAGAGAGGACACGTGGTGCAGAGAGAGAGAGTGCATTAGAGGGCCAAAAAAATAGCACACGGTGGGCAAAGAGAGCACACAGGAAGTCCAAAGACAGAGAGAGCAGGGGCAGATAGCGTGCACAGGGGTCCAGAGAGAGCACACTGGAGGAGCAAAATGTGTGCCCAGGAGGAGCACTGAGAGCACACAGGTGGGCAGAGAGAAAGCAACGGGGGCATAGAGTGCACACAGGGGGGCAGAGAAAGTGCATAGAGGGGGCCAAAAAGAGAGAGTGCATAGAGGGGCAGAGAGAGCACAAAGGGGCAGAGAGAGCACACAGGGTGGGCAGAGGAAGCAAATGTGCACTTATGTGGCTGCCATCTGTAGACACTTGAATATACAAAGATGGCAGCGCCGTGACGTATCACACCACTTCCCCCGCAAGATTACAGTAATTACAGGATTACATTGAAGGGGAACTTGGTGGGAGCGAATAAAATGTCTATTTTGCATGCAGTAAAGGATTTCTCTTTGTTTGAGTTTTTTTTCTCTTTGCTGAAAGTATTGCTAATGGCTGATTGTCATACTGACGGCTGACATTAGCAGTAGGGCTTGATGCCAGCTGCCAAAAAAAGTTGACATCAACCCTTTTATTACCCATTCCGCCACTACATGGAAGCTGGAAGGCTAAGGTAACCGCCAGTATTGGCATGTCTCATGGAGGTGCCAATTCTGGGGCAGCTGTCATCTGCAATTTTAACCAAAGGGTGCCCAGTATGCTTAGGCCTCACCACTCTGAGAATTTCAGTCCCCAGCTGCCTGGGTTACATAGGCTGACAAACAAAATACAGAGAAGCCAATGCAATTTTTCTTTTTATTTAAATAAGTAAAAACAGTAGGGCTCCTCTGTATTTTTCATTGCAAGCGAAAGTAACACCAGGCAGCAGGTGCTTTGTTTATCTGTGCTGGCAATAGAAAATACAGTGAAGTCCTATACATTTTTTACCAAAAATTTATAAAGCTTTATTAATAATAATAAAAAAAAAACACAGAAACAGAATTTTAAGTAAAAATACATTCTGTAATGTACTGTAGGATTACTAAAGGATCTATTTGCAATTGGGAACACAGAATACACACAAACCAAAGTTTTAAGTTGAACAAGTCTAAATTTATCACTTGTGGCAGATATAATGTGAAATGCAGCAAATGAGAAAGTTCATCAAACAGGTAACACAGAAAGTCTCTGGAAATAGTTCTTAGCAAGATAACAACAAAAAAGTCTGTGGAGATCATTCTCACTAGGAGAGACTGATGGAGAAAAACACGGTCCAATAATAATAAATAGTGATGAGCGAGCATGCTCGCAACTACTCGGTACTCGCACGAGTATCACTGTACTCGGGCTACTCGGCGAGCACCGCGTAATCTCGCCATACTCGTGCTGTGCTCGTGGTCGTCATCTCTGCATGTTGGCGCTCTTTTGAGAGACAGCCCGCGTGCAGGGATTATCAGGCAGACCACTGCAATGCCACAGCCCTGTTAGTTGTGGCATAGCAGTGATTGGCCGCCCTGCACAGTGTGACCGAGCCTTTATAACTCCCGGCGCGCTGTGCTCGGCACACAGCCATCCAGACAGTCAGTGTAGGGAGAGTGTCTGCTGCTGCTTAGGGACAGATTTGCGGCCCTTACAGGTAGATCTGGAGCAGGGCTGCAAACTGCTTCTGACCACAACAGTCCTTCTCAGGACTAATCTAGGAGGATATAGGCAGGGTGATCCAGATCGGAGTCCAAGCTTTCCAGTGACCAGAACAGTCTTTCTCAGGACTAATCTAGGAGGATATAGGCAGGGTGGTACAGATAGGAATCCAAGCTTTTCTGTGACCATTAGAGTCACCACACTCTTGAACTTACTACCTTAATACAGGTTAGGGACTAAAATCCTCTCCTGAAACCATTACAGTCACCAGACAGGTGTACGTACTACCTTAATACAGGTTAGGGAGTAAAATCCTCTCCTGACACCATTACAGTCACCAGACTGGTGTACGTACTACCTTAATACAGGTTAGTGACTAAAATCCTCTACTGACACCATTACAGTCACCAGACTGGTGTACGTACTACCTTAATACAGGTTAGGGACTAAAATACTCTCCTGACACCATTACAGTCACCATACTGGTGTACGTACTACCTTAATACAGGTTAGGGACTAAAATCCTCTCCTGACACCATTACAGTCACCAGACTGGTGTACGTACTACCTTAATACAGGTTAGGGACTAAAATCCTCTCCTGACACCATTACAGTCACCAGACTGGTGTACGTACTACCTTAATACAGGTTAGGGACTAAAATCCTCTCCTGACACCATTACAGTCACCATACTGGTGTATGTACTACCTTAATACAGGTTAGGGACTAAAATCCTCTCCTGACACCATTACAGTCACCAGACTGGTGTACGTACTACCTTAATACAGGTTAAGGACTAAAATCCTCTCCTGACGCCATTACAGTCACCAGACTGGTGTACGTACTACCTTAATACAGGTTATTGACTAAAATCCTCTCCTGACACCATTACAGTCACCAGACTGGTGCACGTCATACCTTGATACAGGTTAGGGAACTAAAATCCTAATCTCTTGTGATCTCAACAGTCACCAGACTGGTGTACGTCGTACCTTGATACAGGTTAAGGACTAAAATCCTCTCCTGAAACCATTACAGTCACCAGACTGGTGTACGTCATACCTTGATACAGGTTAGGGACTAAAATCCTCTCCTGAAACCATTACAGTCACCAGACTGGTGTACGTCATACCTTGATACAGGTTAGGGAACTAAAATCCTAATCTCTTGTGATCTCAACAGTCCCCAGACTGGTGTACGTCATACCTTGATACAGGTTAGGGAACTAAAATCCTAATCTCTTGTGATCTCAACAGTCACCAGACTGGTGTACGTCATACCTTGATACAGGTTAGGGAACTAAAATCCTAATCTCTTGTGATCTCAACAGTCACCAGACTGGTGTACGTCATACCTTGATACAGGTTAGGGACTAAAATCCTCTCCTGAAACCATTACAGTCACCAGACTGGTGTACGTCATACCTTGATACAGGTTAGGGACTAAAATCCTAATCTCTTGTGATCTCAACAGTCACCAGACTGGTGTACGTCATACCTTGATACAGGTTATGGAACTAAAATCCTCTCCTGAAACCATTACAGTCACCAGACTGGTGTACGTCATACCTTGATACAGGTTAGGGACTAAAATCCTCTCCTGAAACCATTACAGTCACCAGACTGGTGTACGTCATACCTTGATACAGGTTAGGGAACTAAAATCCTAATCTCTTGTGATCTCAACAGTCACCAGACTGGTGTACGTCATACCTTGATACAGGTTAGGGAACTAAAATCCTAATCTCTTGTGATCTCAACAGTCACCAGACTGGTGTACGTCATACCTTGATACAGGTTAGGGAACGAAAATACTAATCTCTTGTGATCTCAACAGTCACCAGACTGGTGTACGTCATACCTTGATACAGGTTAGGGACTAAAATCCTCTCCTGAAACCATTACAGTCACTAGACTGGTGTACGTCATACCTTGATACAGGTTAGGGAACTAAAATCCTAATCTCTTGTGATCTCAACAGTCACCAGACTGGTGTACGTCATACCTTGATACAGGTTAGGGAACTAAAATCCTAATCTCTTGTGATCTCAACAGTCACCAGACTGGTGTACGTCATACCTTGATACAGGTTAGGGAACTAAAATCCTAATCTCTTGTGATCTCAACAGTCACCAGACTGGTGTACGTCATACCTTGATACAGGTTAGGGAACTAAAATCCTAATCTCTTGTGATCTCAACAGTCACCAGACTGGTGTACCTCATACCTTCATACAGGTTAGGGACTAAAATCCTCTCCTGAAACCATTACAGTCACCAGACTGGTGTACGTCATACCTTGATACAGGTTAGGGAACTAAAATCCTAATCTCCTGTGACCTCTACAGTCACCAGACAGTTGTCGCTCTATACAGGCAAAATGCGCAAAGGCGTTGGCAAGGGCGTTGGCAAGGAACAAGGAAGTGGACGTGATGGTGGTGCAGGCAGAGGCCGAGGTCGTGTGCAAGCACTAATTTCGCAACAACAAAGGGCCACATCTCCTCGCTCGCACGTCCTGTCCCAAATTCTTGGGGCCCGCAGCAGTACACCACTGTTGACCAGTGTCAACAGGTTGTTACTTGGATAGCGGATAATGCTTCAAGTCAGATGGGCACCTCCACAAACACCCTGTCTTCCACATGGTCAACTGTCAGTAGCTGTGATACTGCACCGCACATTTCCCAACCTGATCCTCCTTCCTACCACCTGGCCGAGTACACGTCCAAGGACATTACTGATCCCACACTAGGACAGTCGGAAGAGCTGTTCATGTATCTATTCGCAGAATCTGGCCTGTCGCCACCTCCTCTTGAAGTGGGTGATGAAGAGATGGTATGTACAGATGCCCAAATATTTGAGCAGCCACGTTATGACGAACGGAACGTTGTCAAAGTGTCTCAACAAGGGGTGGACGATGATGAGACACAATTGCCAGGAAGTCAGGAGGAGGATCAGGGTGCGGAAGAGGAAGACGACATGGTGGATGATCCAGTAGCTGACCCAACATGGCAGGAGGATATGCAGAGCGAGGACAGCAGTGCACAGGGGGAGGGAGGCGTAGCATCCCAACAGGCAGTACGAAGCAGGGTTGCGTCCGCAGGCAGAAGGCAGGCAACCGTTCCCCGGAACAACAACACGACTCAAGGTGCCTGTGCAAATGTTCGGTCTTCCCGAGTCTGGGAGTTTTTTAAGTTGGCTCCAGAAGACTCTAAAAAGGCCATTTGCCACACCTGCCATGCCAGTATCAGCAGGGGTACGAAAACTAGCAGCCTGACCACCACCAGCATGATCAGGCACATGTCAGCCAAGCACCCGACCTTGTGGGAAGTACAACAGAGTCGAGGAGCGGTGCTTGCTGATGTCACTGCTACGTCTTCGCCTGTTGTGCATGCGAGCCAATCCCCTGTCCATGCTGGCCGCGAACAAGCCTCCGGCCCTGCACCTGAAGTTGCCCACGCACAAATTACACCACCATCAAGCACGTCCTTGTCCCAGCGCAGCGTTCAATTATCCATTCAGCAAACATTTGAACGCAGGCGCAAATACGCTGCCAACACCCCACATGCCACAGTCCTGAATGATCACATTTCGCGACTCATAGCGCTAGAAATGTTGCCTTTCCGGCTGGTGGAGACGGACGCATTCCGCGACCTGATGGCGGCTGCTGTCCCACGTTACTCGGTCCCCAGCCGCCACTATTTCTCCAGATGTGCCGTCCCCGCATTGCATAACCACGTGTCCAACAGCATCACACGTGCCCTGAACAATGCTGTTTCAGCCAAAGTCCACCTAACTACAGACACGTGGACAAGTGCTTGTGGGCAAGGCCGCTACATCTCCTTGACGGCACACTGGATTAATATTGTGGAGGCTGGGACCCAGTCTGAGCGAGGGACGGAACACGTCCTTCCCACACCAAGGATAGCAGGCCCTACCTCTGTCAGGGTTTCACCGACACTCTACAGCTCCGGAATGTCATGCTCCTCAGCCTCCTCCTCCTGCGCATCCTCATCCACTGTACCCTCCACACCAGTCCCAAGCTGGAAGCACTGCAGCACTGCCTCTGCAAAGCGGCAACAGGCTGTGCTGAAGCTAGTCTGCATAGGTGACAAACCCCACAATGCAGAAGAGGTGTGGACAGCTCTGAAACAGCAGGCAGATCACTGGCTCACACCTCTGAACCTAAAGCCAGGAAAGGTCGTGTGTGACAATGGCCGAAACCTGGTGGCAGCTTTGAGTCGAGGGCAGCTGACGCATGTTCCATGCGTGGCCCATGTGCTCAACCTGGTGGTTCAGAGGTTTGTGAAGTCATACCCAGAGGTGTCTGACCTGCTGGTAAAAGTTCGGCGTCTGTCTGCACATTTTCGCAAGTCACCTGCTGCTTCAGCCGGCCTTGCCGACTTTCAGCGCCGTTTGCGTCTTCCGGCCCACAGACTGGTGTGTGATGTCCCCACGCGTTGGAATTCAACTCTGCACATGTTGGTCAGGATATGTGAGCAGAAGAGGGCAGTTGTGGACTACCTGCATCACCTAAGCCGTCGGGAAATGAGTCAAACTCCACACATAACACCTGAGGAGTGGAGATGGATGTCGGACCTATGCACCGTCCTCCAAAACTTTGAGGACTCCACCAAGATGGTGAGCGGCGATGACGCCATTATTAGCGTCACCATACCACTACTCTGCCTTCTAAAACGGTCTCTGCTGAAAATCAAAGAGGATGCATTGCAGGCCGAGAGCGATGACTTGGAGCAAGAAACAGTAGTGGGTGTGGGTGAAAACACACAGCCCAGCCTCATCTCATCACAACGTGTAGTGGAGGACTATGACGAGGAGGAGGAGGATGAAGACATGGAGCAACTCTCTGGCCAAATTGAGGATATGACATGCACACCAGTCATACCCTCGATTCAGCGTGGCTGGCCAGAGGACAGGGGAGATGAGGAGGAGGAGGACAGCATGTTCAGTCATCGTGTTGGTCTGGATACTGAAGTGATGGCTGTTAAGAGTCTGGCGCACATGGCTGACTTTATGGTAAGCTGCCTGTCTCGTGACCCTCGCGTTCAGAACATCTTGGCCGACAATCAGTACTGGTTGGCAACACTGTTAGACCCACGCTACAAGGAGAACTTTATGTCTCTCATTCCTGAGGCGGAGAGGTCAGCCAAAATGCAGCAGTTCCACAGGGCCATAGTCACGGAAGTAGTGAAATCTTTCCCCTCACAAAACGCTAGCGGCATAGGTCAGGATTCGGTGGACAACCAAGGCATACGGCCGAGAGGGGCACAAGTCCAATCCGCCAGAGGTAGGGGAACTGTCTTTACGATGTGGGACAGTTTTCTCAGCCCCTCACATACCACAGCCCCTGAGGTGCGGGGTAGTGCCACCAGAAATGCTAAGTTTGGGCAGATGCTGAAGGAGTACCTTGCAGATCAAACAACTGTACTGCGAGATTCCTCTATGCCTTTCAATTATTGGGTCTCCAAGCTGGACACATGGCATGAATTGGCTCTCTACGCCTTGGAAGTCCTGGCCTGCCCTGCCGCTAGCGTTTTATCACAGCGTGTTTTCAATGCTGCAGGTGGAATCATCACTGATAAACGCACCCGCCTGTCAACTGAAAATGCAGACAGGCTGACTCTGATCAAGATGAACAAGGGTTGGATTGGGCCAGACTTCACCACACCACCAGCAAATGACAACTGAATTAAAATTTTGTTATGTGAATTTGCCATGTACCTCCACTCACCCATGGGTACACACTTCAGGACTTAGGCTAATCGCTGGACTGCTCCTCCTTCTCCTCATGTGACACCATGATGACCGTTACAATAGTTAGGCTGTTGTTTGAGGTATACCCGCAGTGGTAAATTTTTTCGCCAATTCTTTTAGAATGGGCATTACAACGACAGGAGACCCGCTCCTTTTCAATGGGAAAAATGTTTTGAGGCCCTCCTGCATGTCTCTATCCAGGGACAATGTGGAGCCTCCCAATTTTTGGCTGCCCTGACCAAAGGGCTATACTACAATACACCCACTTGAGGGTTACATCCCCTACTACATGTCTGTATGCATGGGTCATTGTTGAACCTTCCAATTTTTGGCTGCCCTGGCCAAAGGCCTAGGCTAAAATACACCCACTTGAGGGTAACAGGCCCTACTACATGTCTGTATGCATGGGTCATTGTTGAACCTTCCAATTTTTGGCTGCCCTGGCCAAAGGCCTAGGCTAAAATACACCCACTTGAGGGTTACAGGCCCTACTACATGTCTGTATGCATGGGTCATTGTTGAACCTTCCAATTTTTGGCTGCCCTGGCCAAAGGCCTAGGCTAAAATACACGCACTTGAGGGTTACAGGCCCTACTACATGTCTGTATGCATGGGTCATTGTTGAACCTTCCAATTTTTGGCTGCCCTGGCCAAAGGCCTAGGCTAAAATACACCCACTTGAGGGTTACAGGCCCTACTACATGTCTGTATGCATGGGTCATTGTTGAACCTTCCAATTTTGGCTGCCCTGGCCAAAGGGCTATACTACAATACACCCAGTTCTTGTTTACAGGCCCTCCTGCACGTGTCTATCCAGGGACAATGAAGAGCCTCACACTTTTTGGCTGCCCTGGCCAAAGGCCTAGGCTAAAACACACCCACTTGAGGGTAACAGGTCCTACTACATGCCTGTATGCATGGGTCATTGTTGAACCTTCCAATTTTTGGCTGCCCTGGCCAAAGAGCTATACTACAATACACCCAGTTCTTGTTTACAGGCCCTCCTGCATGTGTCTATCCAGGGACAATGAGGAGCCTCCCAATTTTGGACTGCCCTGGCAAAGGAAGATACTACAATAGACCCAGTTTCTCAAAATGGGCACATTATTTCAAGACAGGGCTTCATGTTCGTCTCTTCTCAGGGTCATCGGAGTGCCGCACAATGTTTTCACGTAAAATCTTTCATGTAATCACAAAAAGTAACATACACCAGCTGTATCTCACTATTGGGTATGTGCCCTTAACATTTCCACCCTAAATATTCATTTTGGTGTCATTTTGGAAGGTTTTCTGGAGACTCCGTAAAATTGGCGTGAAACTCGGACAACATTGTTCACAGCTGTGACTTTTCAGTGAGAAATGCTTCCAGGGGTCTTCCCCATGGTGTTGCCATGTCATTTCAGCACTCTTCTGAGACTTTTGTGACATTTTTAGGGTTTTTCCATGCTGCCGGCAGTCATTTCATAAAAATACTCGTGTCTCCCATAGGATAACATTGGGCTCGGTACTCGGGCCGAGTACACGAGTATCTCGGGATGCTCGGCCCGAGCTTCGAGCACCCGAGCATTTTAGTACTCGCTCATCACTAATAATAAACACACAGAGTCCTGGAAAGGGAATTCCCAGAAAAACAGGTCCAATACTTATTGGTGCAGTACAACTTTTAAAGAGTCTCGATGTCCATAGAGCTGTAACTGCACTATAAACAATAGTTCAATTAATGCTAGTAAGGCACACAATGTTTATGTGACACAGGGCTTGTGAAGCTGGTGCAAAATCAGGAACTAAGCACAGACAGTGGCAAGCAGTGGAGTAGCTGAGACTGAAGAGATTACTGGAGACCAAGGCAGTAGCTGGGAAATCCGGAGCGGATCAGCAGGAGGTGAAGCATACTTTAAAAGTACTGAAGCCTGGAATTAAAACTGACTACTTGAGCACAAGTTGATGGTAGGCAGAGTTTTATAAAGGCAGAGGGAAAGATCACATGAACAGGAATGAAGCAGCGGATGCCTAATTGTAAAGGTGCAAATGCACAGAATGTCAATTGAGATAAAAAAGTCCTAACACCTGACAGCAACAGCAGTGGAATAGAAACAGCGGATAGGGGAGAAACCACATGGGGGAGAGATGACCACCACCCCCAGTACAACAGAGCTTGCCCCCATCGAGATGTCACCACCCTCCTGATGTGATAGCTGACATCTAGTCTATTATATACTTACCTAGTGGCGTCTGTCCTCAATTTCCGAGGCAATGTCCACGAATCCCAGAATTCACTTCAGAACCGAAAGACATGCCATATTAGAACACCCAAGTGATGGGGTTGCTAATATGGCACCGGCTGGTGGTGCCACGGACAACAGAAACCCACCACCCACACTGCCTGGTCCATGCTCCTGTCTGACCAATGCTCACTTGCTCCTTTAAACACTTTATTAATAAAAAAACTAATAGACAGGGTTTTAAGTAAAAGTACGTTTGCTTACATTCATTAGGAGAGAGCACGGGTGGGGAGATGGCGGCCGCCTCCAGTGCCACAGAGTCTGCTCCCATTGTTATGTGACTACCCTACTGCTGTGATAGCATCGACCAACCTCTATTTAATTTATAATTAGAGATGAGTAAACTTTGTTCAAACATGTTCGCCAATTTTAAATCTGGACCGAATTTGGCAATGTTTGTTCAGCTCCTCAAACCCTAACGTTTTGCTGAAAAGTCAGAAATTCAGGATTTTTTTGGTAATTGTTAGTGGGGACTCTTCTTTGGGTCTCCTTGCTGTGTGGTGCATTCCTTGAGCAGGGCTCTCCAAGAACAATACTTGCCCATGCTATTTATGTATCACTTCCTTAATACTCATCCTAAAAATGCTGGGCCCAGGCCTCCAGTCTTGCTTCTATTGTGGCCAATATATAATATTTTAGTGTATACAGTGTATACATAGTACTTTGCTGTGGTGTGACCCAAATTTTTGGAAAAGTAAGGACTCTTGTTAGCGTCTCTCTGCTGTGTGGTGCACTACTTCAGTAGAGCTCTATGAGTGACATTCCTATATCTGTCACTCATCATTCTTTTACTCCTCCTCCACCTTTTGCTTAATATTGAAAAACATCTGCCATTTTTCCCCTGTGACTCTTGCATATGTCAATTCAAACTGTGTTTCACCCACCTCTGAAACTTAAGTGAATATGAGCCACTTCCTATTTTGAACTGATTTTGAAGAGTCACAGACACAGACCGTGTCTCGTGCATCCATGCTATAGTATGAAACTATTTGTACTCTCGGTAGGTTATTGTCCCTTTTCTTGGTGTCTGAGCAGTTTGTCAGCTTTTGGACACCTTTGATGGTGTTTCTTATGTGTTTCATATTGGCTGTCATTGATTTTAATGGGGTTCGGAAGGTTCGGCGAACAATTCGGCAAATGCCCCAGCATTCAGCGACCTGAACCAAATTAGAACCCACAGGTTTTATATTTTTGTAAGAGGTAACATAAAAACGTGCACCCCACAGTATTTTTACTCACTTTCTTATGAGAATTGTGATTCCCCACATGTAGTTAAAAAGTTCTGTTTGGACACGGGATGGCTTGGAAGGGAAGAGGTGATATTTGGTTTTTGGAATGTAACTTTGGCTGGAACACATTGCAGAAATCATATTTCATTTGCAGAGCCCCTGAGGAACCAAAAAAGCAGAAATCTCTACAAGTGACCCATTGTGATAACTAGACCCATTAGGCAGAAGGCACACTGTTGTGCATCAAACACGGAGCGTGTGATGCGTGTGTTGGGTATGTGTGGTGCGGATGTGGTGTGTGTGGGTGAGTGTGCCTGGCTGAATGTATGTGAGTGTGCTGCGAGTGTGATGAGAGTGGGCTGCGTGAGTGCGTGTGTGCTGCGCGTGACTGTGATGCTGTCCGTGTGAAGCAAACTTCAGGACTGTGGACAGCATTTACTGGCATATTCAAACTGTGCAGCTGTCAAAGCCGCAGAGTATGAATATGCCGGTTTCCGAGTACAGCAATGAATCTTCTTGCACTGCTGTGTCAGCCGTGCAAGATGTTTAGTAAGCACCCAGCTGCTGGCCACCTATTTGCAATTTTGGGGGTTAAACTGCATATGCAGCATCTGTGCGGCATATCAGCATAGATGCTGCATATGCGGTAATTAACCCCAAGAATCAAGGGTTAATGTGTTTTAAATATGTTGGCACCATGTCTCCAGGGAGTGACCACCCTCCCTAGAGATATGCTGCCTTAATTCATTGGTAGTTCAGGGGTTAATCGCTATATTTCTGGCAAGCCGGTAATTGTCGGCTTTGCCAGTTCATTCATATAATCTGGTTCCTGTCAGTGACCGCACTGGTATGCTATACAATTAGCGTAAGTACATTGCTGGGCAGCTTCCTGAATAAGGAGCTGTCCCAGGTACTTACGCTAATTGCGACCTGTACCCGCCGCTCTCCATGGTGCTGAAGACTTAAGCATCAGCTCCATGGCCAGGGCACATTGAAACTCCAGTGCGCTGGCCATGTATGCTGTATGGGGGCGAGATTTTCTCGCCCCCATAGACTTGCATTGCCCTCACGTGCGTCAGAATTGCATGTAGTCACAGCATGCTGCAACTGCACTCGCTTCTGACTCGCAATGCAAGTTGAGTGCGGGGGACTCGCAGCAGTGTGCTCTGCCTGATAGGGCAACACTGGTCCAAGTGCAATGCGAGTTTCCCTCGCATTGCACTCGCGCGAGTCACTCGCACAGTGTGCCTTCAGCCTCAATGAATTAATCTGAGCATGTGTAGAGCATGGTAACCAGTAGATGCTTCATACAACTTTTAAAATGTGAAAATAAAAATCACATTTTTTTCTTTTTAGAAATGTTGTTTTAGCCCAAGTTTGAAATTTTGACAATGGATAATAGAAGAAATCGGACAGCATATTTTTTGTTTTGGGGCTGTCGCTGGGCAACATAGACTTTCAACTCCCTCCAAAGATTTTCTATAGGGTTTAGATCTGGAGACTGGCTAGACCACTCCAGGACCTTGAAATTCTTCTTACAAAGTCACTCCTTTGTTGCCCTGGCCAAGCACTTGGGATCATTGTCGTGCTGAAAGACCCAGCCATGCTTTATCTTCAATGCTCTTGTTGATGGCAGAAGGTTTGCACTCAAAATAATTGTAAGACACATGGTCACATTCATTATTTCATGTACATGGATCAGTCATCCTGATCCATTGGCAGAGAAACTGCCCCAAAGTATGATGCTGAAACCCCCATGCTTCATAGTAGGTATAATGTTCTTTGGATGCAACTCAGCAGTCTTTCTCCTCCAAACACGACAAGTTGTGTTTCTACCAACCAGTTCTACTTTGGTTTCATCTGACTATATGACATTCTCCCAATACTCTTCTGGATCATCCAAATGCTCTCTAGCAAACGTCAAACAGGCCCGGACATGTAATGACTTAAGCAGGGGGACACTTCTGGTACTGCAGGAGCTGAGTCCCTGGTGGCATAGAGTGTTACTCTGCAGGTCATTTCCTAAGTCCCCTCGTGTGATTCTGGGATTTTCGCTCATCGTTCTTGAGATAATTTTGACCCCATAGGGTGAGATTTTGTGTGGAGTCCCAGATCGAGGGAGATTATCAGTGGTCTTGTATGTCTTCCATTTTCTAATTATTGTCCCACAGTTGATTTCTTCACACCAAGCTGCTTGCCTACTACAGATTCAATCTTCCCACCCTGGTGAAGGGCTACAATTTTGTTTCTGGTGTCCTTTGACAGCACTGTGGTCTTCACCACTATGGTGAAGACCACAGTGCTGTCAAAGGACACCAGAAACAAAAGTGGAGTTTGGAGTATGACTGTTTGAGGTTGCGGACAGGTGTCTTTTATATTGATAATAAATTCAAAAGGGTGCCAGAACTACAGGTAATGAGTGGAGGACAGAGGAGCATCTTAAAGAAGTTTCAGGTCTGTGAGAGCCAGAAATTTTACTTGTTTGTAGGTGACCAAATATTTATTTTCCACCAAAATTTGAAATTCAAGATTTGTTTTCTCATTTTGTCTCTCAAAGTTGAAGTCTACCTGTTCTGCCTTCTTCCTCATGTGGTGCTGTGGATATCCAGCATACAGTTTAACCCTCGTTCACTTCCCCAAGGAACAGACTGTAGGATTTCTGGAGTCTATAGTTATTGAAGTTATGAGGTGAACTTGATAGCAGTAAAAACTATAATACAAAGAATAAACAGTCTGAATCAGTACTGGCATATCACAAAAATAGCAGTATGATACAGAAATACAATTACTACCAGTACTGGGGCATTACAAAAACTGCACAGTAACAGTATACCACAGAATGCAGTTGACATGGCTATCTAGGGTAAAGGTCACTGCAACAGGCTCTACTCTATACAAAAAGACATGTAACTGCATATAGTACACGAACATTCTAGGATGCAGGATTACAGATAATGATACCTCACTTCTATTACACTCTGTATAATGGCTGCAGCCTACACCTGCTTACACACTTCCCAACATAAATATGTAACTGCATTTTACTCTTACCGGAATCATCTGACAAGAGGATGAATGTTGTGGAAGAAGGCACAGGAGCCAGGATAAGTCTGATCCCTCGTCTCTCGTCTCCTTCATCCAGAGAAGCAGGGAGGTGGTCCCATATAAATTACTCATCTTAAAGGGGACAGACTCTTTTAACTAAAAGAGCTCTGCTACATCATGTGTAACACATCTAAACAATGTTAATGCGTAACTAACGAGCACTACAGTTGTAACTAGTATTATACTGTGAATGTTTATTTGATGCTCATAAATGGGCAGAACACTCCCTGCTTGGCATTAATGGATGCCAATATTTGGCTTTTTTGGGAAAAATGACAACACAAGTTTAATAACTGGCCTGGGGAACGTTTGTTCTCGTCAAGTTTGCACTCTTTGAGTTTGAATTTGTGGACTTTCCCTTATTTGCTTGAGAAGGTTTTGGTGACAAGGTTGAGTCCACTCCTTTGGTACAACTGGATGTCTTTCGTGGATATGACATCGTGAGGTTTGATGTCTGGCTGGTTTTTCTGCCACTTTGTTCTGGTTTGTAGAGTGGAGAGGTACTACTTTCTCCATCTGTCCCGAAAATGTTGGAAACATTTTGTATTTGCTTCTTTTGTTGCCTGTAGAAATCTCGTTCACTGACTTCTGTTGGTGGCGCACTTGGAATGCAGGTTTTCTGTGTGGATAACATAGTAGAGGTGAGAACTGTGGGCTCTCTGGAACCACCAGAAAGTGTTGTTCTGTAAGACTGAGTTACCTGAAGCAGACAAGCGATGGCCCGTACAAGTGACCTCCAAGTTGAGAATCTGCTGAACCGATGAGATTCAAAGTGCTGACTTAACATCACTGTGCATAGAACAGACACTTGAGGACGAAGTTCTTTGTCGGGATCCGGATCAACTGGTTGGACCATATCAGGCCTGATGATGTGGGCCGTCGAATGGTACAAGGAGGCGGGGCCTGTGAACCATGTAGTATCCTTAAGATGACTGGGTGCAACGGATCTAGTCATTTGGTCTGCAGGATTGTGGTGAGTAGACACATAGTGCCACTGAATCTTCTTATCCTCAATACCCAATTGCTGATGTAAACATAGAAGCATCGCGTCTCGTTGCAGATATATCCTAGTACCACCTTGCTATCAGTGTAGAACTTGGCATCTTTGATCTCCAGATTCAACCCATCTGAGGTAAGTTTGGCCAACTCCACTGTAAGGACAGCAACACAGAGTTCCAATCTGGGAATCGTGTGCTCACTGAGTGGCCCCAGTTTTGTCTGGCTCATAACAAACCCAATATGGCTATGTTCGTTCACGTCTGTGGTTTTGAGGTACGCTACTGCTGCGATCGCTTTGACTGAAGTGTCACAGAAGACACAAATTCTTTGTGTTTTGCCTTCTGTGGATGGCACGGGAGCATACGGTCATTGCACTTGAAGGACGGTTAAGGCTTCGAGAGACTTCCTTCACTCGGCCCACAGGTCTGCTTTTTCTGCTGGGAGTGGATCGTCCCAATCAGATGTGTCTTGGGTGAAGTCTCTCAGCATCGTTTTGCCTTGGTTAGTTACTGGAGCTACAAAGCCTAAGGGTTTGTACAAGATATTCACAAAAGAAAAAGCTCATCTGTGCATGAAGGGTTTCTCATGTTTCCTGATCTAAAAGGTGAAGGCATCTGTTTTCAAATCCCAAAGCAAACCCAGGCTCCGTTGCATGGGAAGGGAGTCGATGCTTAGGTCTGAGTCCTTTATATCACTGGAATAGTCATGAGAGGTAAAGGCTTCCATTAACTCTTGGCTGTTGGAGGAAATCTTGTGTAACCTAAGATTAGACCGAGCAAGCATTTCTTGAGCCATCTTTAGGAGACTGACTGCAGCCTCAATTGTTGCTGTGGGCTTCAGACAGTCGTCTACGTAGAAATCCTTTTCTACGAAGGAGCTGATATTCAACCCATACGTTTCTTCACCCTCTTTGGCGGAATTTCGGAGGCAGTAGATAGTGACTACAGGGGAAAGACTGTTCCCGAAGATGTGGACCCTCATTCGGTACTCTGTGATGTCCTTATCGGACCTCAAGTAGTTTCTGTGTTCCTCTTTGATGAGAAAACAGTGGAATATCTGTTGTATGTCAGCCATAAATGCAACCGTATCTCTGCGGAAATAGAGTAGCACTTCTAGAATCTAGAAGTTTGTTGTTGAGATCTGGGCCTGACAGTAGGACATTGTTCAATGAGACGTCTTCACATTTGGCGCTTGAGTTGACTACCACTCTTATCTGACCTGGCTTCTTAGGATGGTACACTCTGAAGATGGGTGAGTACCAACACTCCTCTGAGTGTTGAAGTGCAGGTGCAATCTCTGCGTTGTTGTTCTGGAATATCTTCCCCATAAAGGTAAAGAAATTTTCCTTTGTCTCAGGTGACTTCTGAAGCTTGTGTCTGAGGGAGATAAATCGACTGTAGACCAGTTCTCTGTTGTTGGGTAGACCTCTTCTCTGGGGTCGGAATGGTAGACCTGTGACCCAACTGTTCGGCTTGTCTTTGTATCTCTCGATCCATGATGTTCAAGAACATCCTGTCTTCTATGGACATTGCTGCCTTGTCTTCCTTTGTCCTGCCGAAAACTGTACATCCTATGTGGTCTTGTTCACCTTCACAGGTATAGTCTTCGTTAGAAGGAGCTGAGAAAGGGCAAGGCAGGAGAGTGCTTCTCGGTAATTCTTTTACCAGCAGACTATTCTGACATGGCTGGAAGAGATGGATGTCCATTTTCTAGCATGGTGGTGAGCATACAACTGACTGAGTTCGGCTTGTGTACTCTTAATAGACAGACGTCTCCTATAATGACCAATCCAAGGTCAAGCCTATGTGCATATGGAGCGTTCCGGAATCTGTTGATATTCTCCCTAGTCTTGTGGACTCTTAGTATATCTCTTCCCAGGAGTAAAGCTATTGGAGCTTTTGGATCCAACTCAGGTATCAGGTGAGCTATACTCTTCAGATGTGGTTAATGTGCTGCTACTTCCCATAAAGGTATCTCAGACATGTTGTCGAGAATCAGGTTTCACTCCGGGATGGTAAGTAGTAATAGACAGGTCTGGCCATCTATGGACTCCACTTTGTGTCCTGTTGTTTTCCTCCCCGCTGTCTCAACAGTACCTGAACACGTCCTCAAGGAGTAGGGAAAACAGGAACCTCCAATGCTGAAGTTGTCGAAGAAGATGGACTTGACTAGACACCTGTTGCTTTGGTCATCCAGGATTGCATATATCTTGAACGCTTTGTCCCTGTGGCCTCCTGGGTAGACTTGGACTAGGCAGATTTTTGAACAGGATCTTCCTCCCACAAGTCCTCTGTAGATCTCAGTACATTGAGAGGTGACCTCGGTGGTGCCTTCATCAGTGCTCTTGTGCCTGCGACAAAGCTCGTTGGGGTGGTCCAGGATGCAAGGCTGTATTGTGATCCGTGCTGCTGCATTCTGCACATTTCATGCTAGCTTTACAATTCCTGGCAAGGTAAGATGTTGAAGCATTTGAAGCAGATGTTATTTTCATTGAGGAAACCTTTGCGATCCTCTAGTGTCTTCTCCCCGAAGGCTCTGCATTTTAGGAGAGTATGTGGTTTCCTGTGTAGAGGTCACTGTTTGCTGACTTCCTGAGGTTTGTTCTCTTCTGGAGGTGGCTTACTCGCATTGTGAGGAGGACCCGAGGAGACAATGTTAGTTTTGTGGACTGCCAGGTGTCCTACTAGGTTTGACACCGGGGGCAGTGGCACATGACAAAGTTTTGACCTAGTCAAAACTAGGGTCAGTTCTAATTTTAGCTTGCTGGTTGACAAGTTCTACGAATACAGAGAAAGGAGGGAATGGCACATTATGAGTTTGCTTAAACCGTGAACCATATATGACCCGCTTTTCTTGTAGGCTGTAAGGACGTCAGATTGACACCCCCTGGCGGTGTCTTAGAATGCCAATCCGGGCAAATCTCCTTCCTCCTGGGCAACCTGTAGCTCTATCAACAATTCACTCAATTCTCAATTTATATTAATGTTTCTAAGTCTTTTGGCCTGCTCAACCAACTCGCTCCCAAGCGACTTTACTAGGAGATCTAACTCCTCACTACAAGAAAGGTCTAGACCCTTGATGGCATTCTGGAATGAGGCTCGCCATGACCTATAGTTCTTGGCTTTATCAGTGAACTTTACAAGTCCTTTTGTAATCAGTTCTCAGAAAGCAAAGAACTTTGCAAAGTCCAAGGTGGCTTAGTCAGTGCTGGTACGAGCCAGTGTGTTGCTGTCATGTCTGGTGTACGGTGTGTCATCATACCTGTTGGGCATTTCCGGCTTTGGATAGTCTGTAGAGTACCTCTCTGGACAGGAATGTGTCTCTTTAAGGTGGGATGGGAGCTGTACTTTCTTCCCAGTAGAACAGCTGCTGTTCCAAACGTCTCCGTGGTGAACGCCTTTCAGCTTGCAGTAGCGAAGTTCAAGTTTGAATCACTGTTGGTTGGCATAGGCTGGTCGACTTAGCGTGTAAGGGCTGTCATCTATTCTGGAGTGCTGGTGGACGTACTCTCCGATGCGCTGTGCTGGATCTTGCTGGTCTAGATCTGATCCGAGAATGTTGCTGCGTTTTGCATAACCAGAGTTCTCCACTGCTTCCAAGCACTTACTTTAGCTATTGCACCTGCTGTCTCTGCTTGTCTCAGCTTTAACTATATCTCTTGTGCAGCGAAGGAGGATCCAACTTTTGCTGCTTCGGCTTCAGCGTGAGCAACAGTGGCAAGCTCTGCTATTGTTGACTTGCTGGAGCCTGCTCGTGACCTTGTTTTGAGTGAGGATGTGCCACTTCAAGACATTGTGGTTAGCTGCAGACTGCTGGGTGCTTTGGAGGGAAACTGAGTGTATGTGTGGAGCCCACTGGGACGGGGTACTCGGTACCGGACCGGGGTACTACTGGGGGATGTCACGGCGGTCCTGGTCCGGACCGTGTCCCGGGTTCGCACAAGTAAATGGGGTGTGTTTACAGGGGATTATGTTTGTCGTGACGCCACCCACGGATTGTGGTCAGGGTGACCACCGCTGCTGCAGAACCTCCGGGGATGATGTTTTGGCAGCTTAGATGGAATGGCTCTTCACAGGTAGGGCCTGGTTCCCCGGGGCAGTGGTAATTAAAGTCTGTGATGGCGGTTATAGATGTTGCAGGATAGTAGAGGTAGCAGTAGAGATGATGAGAGTGGAGGCAATGGCAGTCTATGAGGAAAAGTGGGGCTTCAGCACAAGGATCACACAAACTCACGTTTGTTGTCGTTTTCCAAGTCTTTACTTTGCAGATGGTATAACAAAGTATTGTCCACGGAGTCTGTACCGGGGCCAGGTTGCTCCCACCCTGACCGGGTCCTTGGCTTCCTACTTCTGCGCTTTGTGTGTGGCCCTGCTGCTGCTTTTAGCTGAACTGCTGGCCCTTTCTCCCCCCACGGGGACCAATATGCTAGGCAACTTGAGTCCTCTGTGTCACTGACCCCTCCGTGTTGCTTTGCTATGGTACAGTGAAGATGGTGGGCCTTCACTATCCCGGTATTCACTGTCCTGTCTGTCTCAGGCACAGCCTCGGATCCGGTATCCGTCCTAAGCGCCTCTCCGGGGCTGAGTTTAGGGTAACTATTTTTGCCGGGTATGTTCCTCTGTTCCTCTGACTCCTTTCCTCAGACCTCTCAGGACCTCCACTCCAACTCGACTCTCCTCCAGACTAAAACTGACTAACTGTCACTCCTGCTCTGAGGTAAACAACATTAGCTCCTCCCACTCTTGCAGGTGCCACCTCAGCTCCTCCCACTTTCTAGTGTAGTGCTATGTGGGGAGTAAACCCGTGTTGCTGTTTCTGTGGCACATTAACCCTTGGGGTGCCACATTCCCCCTTAGTTAAAGACAGTACTCCGGGACTGTGGAACAACAAAGAAACAAACAATATAACAATCAATATTTACAGAGACTTAAAAGTAAAAAGTACAAAAATCACTAAAGTTCAAAAACAGTCCAAAAATTCAAAAAGCAGTCCTTCCCAGGGTTTAGTCTATTGCCTCCGGGCTGATGAATATATACAAGAAAGTTTATACCACAACCATACCGTGGTAGTATGGTCCATAAAAAATAAAAGGAAAAAGTTCGGAAAATATGCAAGAAGTTCATACAGGATAGTCTCTGTAGGTACTGGGCTTTTTTAACGTTGCATTAACTATATACATTTGCAAAAACATATTTACACTTTACAGTTAATTTGGCTTTTTAATCCCTGTACCTAGCTGGTAGCTGACCTCTGGTACTACGCTCTGATCTGCGCAAAATGGGTATACTAGATGTATGTAGCTTATTGGTGTTGGTGGGCATGTACCTATTTGGAGTGCTTGGTACTGTGGCAGGTGGAGATCTGACTGTAGGACTGGACAGTTCACTGGGACCAGAAATTGATTCTTCCTCTACGGGTTCTACTTCCAGTTCTTCAAGTCTTGGGACTTCTTCTTGTACGGGTTCTGGTGTTGGTTCCACCATTGGAGGGAAAGCAATCATTGGTACTACAACTGCTCCATAGTAATTTGGCCATGTTTTGGGGAAATCTCCTTGCACCGAATGAAATACTTCATCTTCTTTCTCTTTGACAGGTTGGACCTGTACGGGTACTATTACTTCTGGTGTCTTCAGGGTTTCAGGACACGGTGTGAGATGGTCTCTGGACAGAACTACTGAAGTTCTTCTTTCATCTTTGCTTATTAGACACATTTTAGCATTGTCTAAATTGGATGGTAAGACTGTGTATGGGATGGTTTCCCACTGATTACCTAATTTGTTAGTGCGTCTCTTTCTCTTGAGAACTTGCTCACCAGGTTGTAATGGAGTTGCTTGAGCACTTTGGTTATAGGTTCTCTCTTGTCTTGCTCTAGCTTGCTGAAGATTTTTCTCTACGCACTCTTGTACTAGGCAATACTGTTGCTGACGTAGGGTATCCCAACTGGTTTCTTCAACTTCTGCGTCTGGTTTCATGATTCCCATATCTAAGTCGATTGGTAGCTTACCGGGTCTTGCACCCATAAGATAAGCTGGGGTGCAGTTTGTAGAACTCACTGGAACATGGTTGTATAAGTCTACCAAATCGGGTAATTTATCTGGCCATTGATTTCTCTCAGATTCTGGTAACGTTTTCAATAGGTCTATTACAATATGGTTCATCTTCTCGCATAAGCCATTTGTTTGGGGATGGTACGCTGTCATGCGGATCTTCTTACAGCCGTACATGTTGCAGAATTCTTGTAAAATCTCTGATTCAAAGGCTGGACCTTGATCTGCAAGGACTTGTTCCGGGTAACCATGCGGTCTACAGAAATGGGTCTGAAATGCTCTTGCTGCCGTCTTCGCTGTCAGGTCCTTGACGGGTACCACCACTAAGAGGCGTGAGTAATGGTCCACGATGGTTAAGGCATAGACATAGCCTGACCGGCTTGGTGACAACTTGACGTGGTCTAATGCAGCTAACTCTAGTGGTTGCTTGGCTACTATGGACTGGAGTGGGGCTCTCTGTTGATCATTTCTTCTGAGGTTGCACGGCCCACATTTTCTACACCGATCATCAATTGATTTTCTCTTGCCAACCCAATAGAATCTCTCTCTTACGAGCACTTCCAACTTCTTCCATCCGAAATGACCTGCACCGTCGTGGTAGGCTTCTAAGACCATTTTGACGTCTTGCTTGGGTACGATTATCTGCCAGACCAATTCATGTGTTTTTGGATTGGTATACCTTCTGCGGAGTTTCCCTTGATACAGGAACAACTTGCCTCTCTCTTTCCAGAGTTGTTGGGTCTCAGCTGGGGCGTTCTGGTTAGGTTACACACCTTGTTGTGTAAGCAGTTCTTTCACTAGCTTCACAGCTGGATCACTATCTTGGGTGTCAGCCCATCCATGGTGTGCTAACGGGTTGAGACTTGCCTGTTGTTCCCTTTGGTAGATGCCGGGTTGATACTTGTCTACCTTTGAACGATGAAAGGCCGGTAGTTCAATCTCTTCCAACTCTTCCGGTTCCTCTTCCACGTCTTTTAGGTGTGGCATCCGGGATAAGGCATCTGCATTCCCGTTCTTATGGCCTGCCCGATATTTGATAACAAAGTTGTAATTAGATAGCCGGGCTATCCATCGCTGCTCCAGAGCTCCGAATTTTGCTGTATCCAGGTGAGTCAACGGGTTGTTAGTGAAGATGGTGAATTCTGCAGCTGCCAGATAGTGCTTGAAATGTTCGGTTATAGCCAAAACTACTGCCAGTAGTTGTAACTTGAAGGAGCTGTAATTCTCGGGGTTTCTTTCCGTAGGCCGGAGTTTCCTGCTTGCAAAGGCAATAACTCTCACTTTGCCTCCTTGCTTCTGTGACAGTACAGCTCCCAGTCCCACATTGCTGGCATCCGTGTATAGAATGAATGGTTGATGGTAATCAGGTTATGCCAGGATTTCTTCTCCCGTCAGTGCACATTTCAGCTTGTTGAAGGAATCTTCCTTCTCTTCACTCAACTGGAAAGGAGGATTACGGGTTGAAGACTTTCTTGACTGTCCTACCAGGATGTCTTGTAGAGGAGCTGCTAGCTTCGTGAATCTACTGACAAATCTTCTTATAATAGCCTACCAAGCCCAGGAATTGCCTCACTTCTTTCACGTTAATAGGTCTTGGCTAATCCCTTATCACTGTGACTTTATCAGGATCCGGTGCTACTCCCTCGGAACTCACGACATGTCCCAGGTACTGTACATTTGGTTTGAGAAGGTGACATTTAGATGGCTTGATTTTCATGCCGTATTTGGATAAGGCTTCGAACACTTCTGCCAGGTCTTGTAGATGTTGCTCATACGTCTTGGAGTAGACTATGACGTCATCTAGGTACAGGAGGACAGTTTCAAAGTTCTTGTGTCCTAAGCAGCTCTCCATCTGGCGTTGGAAGGTTCCGGGTGCGTTGCAGAGTCCGAATGGCATACAATTGAACTCACAGAGGCCCATCAGCATAGTAAACGCTGTCTTCTCCTTGTCGGCCTCGGCCACAGGAACCTGCCAGTACCCACTAGTCAGATCAAGGGTGGAAAAGTAGTTCGCAGATTTTAATGCAGCTAATGACTCCTCAATCCTAGGTAATGGGTATGCGTCCTTAGGTGTGATGCGGTTAATCTGCCGGTAATCTACGCACATTCTCATGGTCCCGTCCTTCTTTTTAACTAACACTAGAGGTGCTGCCCAGGGGCTACAACTGTCTCTTATTACCCCTGCAGATTTCATTTCTCTGAGCATGTCTTTTGGTGGTTTGGTAGTGAGCGGGTGGTAATGGTCTATACCTCTCTTTTATAGGCTGATGGTTACCTGTGGGTATAGCGTGCACTAACCCTTTGATTTGTCCAAAGTCTAACGGGTGTTTGCTGAATATCTGCTCATATTCTTTCACTACCCGGTATACTCCATGCTTTTGATGGGAAGGTGTAGAACTGGTACCTACATGTAGCTTTTGGCACCAATCCTCCAGCTTTTCCCCTGAGCCATTGTCATCCGCCTGACTTGACGGGTCCAAGGGCTCGACGGCTGTGATGGCATTGTTATCAACCGTGTACAATTTAGCCATGGTAGCATACTTTGGTAATGTGATCTCATCCTCTCCGCAATTTTATAGGCGTAATGGCACTCTTCCACGGTGTACCTCAACCACTCCTCTGGCTGTTAGTATAGCAGGTCTACTGTCTGAGTACACGGGTTCTACCAGGGCTTGATAGTCTTGCCCTTTGATGCCTATTGCGGCTCTACACCAGACCAACATTTCAGTTTTGGGAGGTATTACAATGGGTATTAGATCACTTACTCGTACACTGCCGATATCACCTCCAGATATTTCTACCTGTTGCTTTAACATCAGAGCTTTTATTTCTTTGTGCAAAAGCCTCTGCTGTCCAGTTCCGGCAGTCTCGGCGATCTGCAGCAAGACAGTAATTTCCTTGGAAAAACATTTTTCAATTACATTCATTCCTAGTAACATTACTGGTTCACGATCTCGCCGGTCAACATCTATAATTATATTACCCTAGTTCTGCAATTCTACCTTTCCAATCTGAATGGTCATTTCTCTGAACCCAACCTGTGGTATTAATTGTCCATTACTAGCCCATACGTTCATTTTAAAGTCTGATGGACCACTATCAATGTCTGAATCAGCCCAGTACCTTCTGTAAAGAACATGTGGAATCGATGTTATCTGGGACCCGGTATCCAACAAGGCATTAAAGGGAATGCCATTCAACACGATAGGGATCACCGGCTGTCCTCCCACGAATCTGTCAAACCAGTCTGACGGACCTTTAGAGTACATACCTGAGGAGCGGCCCGCCTGCCCAGGGAATCTCTGTTTAAAGCACACTCTCGGGCAAAGTGACATGGCTTCTGACAACGGCGGCAAATGGGCTGTACATCCAGCTGATAGTGATCGCTGGGTCGTCCTCTTGTCGCTTGATATCTCCTGGGCCTCATCCACGGGACATCCTCTCTGCTGGTCGCCAACTTGATCTTGGGTGCAGGCTTTGACTCTCGCAGCTCCTTGATAACCTTGGCCATTGAGATGACGGTGTCTGTCAGGGCATCTAGCTTTTGGTTGATGGCCTCATTAGAGATAGGTTCTCTGTGTTCAGCAGCAGTCGTTGACATGGCAGATGTCGCTGATGCTATCGGTTGCTGAGGTGCTGCTGCAGGGCCCTGTATAGATTGCAGATCCCGGGGCTCCTCTACCTGCTGCAGACGAATAGCTCTGTCTTTTAACTCAGCAAATGCCATTTTAGGATTCTGGATGAGCATCATACTCAGCTGTCCTCTGTGGGACGGGGATAAGAGACCCTCTCTGAGCTGGTCAATTAACATTTTGTCAGCTCCTGGGGCTAAGGCAGGTTCTGGTAGCTTAAGTGCTTTGAGTGCTTCCTGGAGATTTAAGGCAAAGTCTCTGGCACTCTCTTCAGGCTTTTGTTGACATGCAAAGAACCTCATTTTAGCCCGGGTATCAGCAGTAGATTCAAATGCTGCTTTTAATCCAGCTATAAGATGCTCTACAGTGTCCTTACCTGTGTCCAGCCAGGAAGCGACCTCCCGCTGTGCATTGCCTGTTAATTGTCCAATAATCATTCCTACACGTTGAGCTTCAGTGAGGGGGTACATCACATAGTATGCTTTTATCTTGCTGATAAAGTCATTAAGAGTATTAGGCTCACCGGAGTATTGAGGCAGCCACATTGCCCCTGGAGTATACGGCATCAGGAGCGGCATAATAGGTGCTGCTCCTTGCGCCGCTGCACCGCTGGGTGCAGCTCCTTCATCCGGCACTGGATTCTCGACGGCTGCTCCGTCGCTGCTTGGCACCGCAGGCTGCGACATCCTGTGCCCCCTTAGTTAAGGTCCGCTCTCCTGTCTTCCGCTTCCGTCCGGATGTCTAACAAAGGTTCCGCTGCGCACCAGGGATTCTCTTCCCTTCCGGATGACGTCAGAGCGGTGGGCGGTTTTTCTTCCTGCACGTCGTGCGCTCTGTAATGGCGGATTTTGAAATTTACAGTCTCTGTGGCGCAGTTAAAATTCAGCTTGCCGCGTACCCAGCAATGGCGGCTGTTTCAAAACAGTCACTAATCACGGCACACAATGCCCGGTAACGGGCACGGTAGATCCTGTTCGTGATGCCAGGTTGAGGAGCCCACTGGGACGGGGTACTCAGTACTGGACCGGGGTACTGCTGGAGGATGTCACGGCGGTCCTGGTCCGGACCGTGTCCCGGGTTCGCACAAGTAAATGGGGTGTGTTTACAGGGGATTAGGTTTGTCGTGACGCCACCCACGGGTTGTGGTCAGGGTGACCACTGCTGCTGCAGAACCTCCGGGGATGATGTTTTGGCAGCTTAGATGGAATAGCTCCCCGCAGGTAGGGCCTGGTTCCCCGGGGCAGTGGTAATTAAAGTCTGTGAAGGTGGTTATAGATGTTGCAGGATAGTAGAGGTAGCAGTAGAGATGATGAGAGTGGAGGCAATGGCAGTTTTATGAGGGAAAGTGGGGCTTCAGCACAAGGATCACACACACTCACGTTTGTTGTCGTTTTCCAAGTCTTTACTTTGCAGATGGTATAACAAAGTATTGTCCACAGAGTCTGTACCGGGGCCAGGTTTCTCCCACCCTGACCGGGTCCTTGGCTTCCTACTTCTGCGCTTTGTGTGTGGCCCTGCTGCTGCTTTTAGCTAAACTGCTGGCCCTTTCTCCCCTCACGGGTACCAATCTGCTAGGCAACTTGAGTCCTCTGTGTCACTGACCCCTCCGTGTTGCTTTGCTATGGTACAGTGAAGATGGTGGGCCTTCACTATCCCGGTATTCACTGTCCTGTCTGTCTCAGGGACAGCCTCGGATCCGGTATCCGTCCTAAGCGCCTCTCCGGGTAGTGTAGTGTTATGTGGGGAGTAAGCCCGTGTTGCTGTTTCTGTGGCACATTAACCCTTGGGGTGCCACATATGTGTGGCTGGGCCACAGCGTGGTGGGAATGGCGTTGTGTTTTCTAGCGGTTTGCACGCTAGTCACCGAGGCTCTGTGGCGGCTGCTGAGACACCCGTATGCTGTGCAGCATGGGTGTTAGCAGTCCTGTACAGTCCAATCAACTATAGCCTGCAACCGGCTATTGGTTTACTGTGGCTGGTCTTCAGTGCGAAATTGAGTCATTAGATAAATGAGCTTCAGCGTGGCAGAAATTGTGCTGCTCTTGCTCGGGGGCTGTGCTTTTGTTACTTGTGACTGTATGGCGGCTGCTGCAAGATCTGTGTGAGGTGCAGCATGGGAGTTACCAGTCCCATACAGTCCATGCAACCACCGCCTGCGGCCACAGTTCGTGTTCAGTATACTGGCTAGTTGGTTCCTCCTATCACAGCAATCCATTTTTACTGTTCTGCCTTATTCCACATGTGGTGCTGTGGATATCTAGCATACAGTTTAACCCTCGTTCACTTCCCCAAGGAGCAGACTGTAGGATTTCTGGAGTCTATATCTACTGAGGTGATGAGGTGAACTTGATAGCGATAAAAACTATAATACAAAGAATAAACAGTCTGAATCAGTACTGGTATATCACAAAACCAGCAGTATGATACAGAAATACAATTACTACCAGTACTGGAGCATTACAAAAACTGCACAGTAACAGTATAAGGCCCCATTCACACGCTGCATATTTTTCACGTCTTTTTATGCCCATTTTTTTCGCATAAATGCATGTGCGTCTGTGTTTCCCACCAAAGTGAATGGGCATTCACTTTGTGCCGTTCAGACGCCATGTAATTTTACGCAGCGTTTTTGGAGCAAAAAAAGTATGAACATGTCAATTCTTTCTGCTTTTTTATGCGCGTTTCTTCCATAGGCCCATTATAAGCACAAGAAGAAAAGCGTGTAAAAAAGTACAATTAAAGTTGTTCTCTCACGTTTATTTCTACGCACGTTTTTCCCCTTATAAAAATGCACGTAAAAAGACACAGCAAATGCGCAGCGTGTGAACGCAGCTTCACACAAAATGCAGTTGACATGGCTAAGGCTGGGGTTCCACATAAGCCCTCAGTCCGTTTTTGGCTTCAGTTTTCTCATTTTTTTTTTCTAAGTCCAAAAACTGACAGAAAACGGATTGGGTGTAATAAACACCCTGTCCGTTTTTCTATGGAGCTCCAAACATTGCCCTGTCCGTTTTTGAGTCAAAAACGTTGCATGCAACGTTTTTGGCATCAGTTAAAAAACGCATGCGTTTTCATGCGTTTTTTTTAACATGGGGCCCTATGGGAAACGCATGCGCGAACGCATGCAAACGCGCACTTGCGTTTGCGCATGCGTTCGCGCATGCGTTTTTTTAATGAAAATTCCAAAAACGTTCAGGAGTGCAGGAGGCTCAAAAAGCACCCAGAAAAAAAACGGATTGGTGATGAAAATCACTTCCAAAAACGGATTTCTATGTGGAACCACAGCCTATCTAGGGTAAAGGTCACTGCAACAGGCTCTACTCTATACAAAAAGACATGTAACTGCATATAGTACACAAACATGCTAGGATGCAGGATTACAGATAATGATACCTCACTTCTATTACACTCTTTATAATGGCTGCAGCCTACACCTGCTTACACAGATCCCAGCATAAACATGTAACTACATTTTACTCTTACTGGAATCATCTGACAAGAGGATGAATGTTGTAGAAGAAGGCACAGGAGCCAGGATAAGGCTGGGGTCACATTTGGCCAGGCAATTGCGTTCACTGCATCCAGATCCGGATGCGATAAATGCAATTGCCTTCACACACATTTTTTAGCAAAAATGTGTTGTGGTAACCGCAATGCGGTAACCGGATTGCTCCGGATGTGTAATCCGGAGCAATGCGGTTACTGTATACTTTGTTCATCCCTGCTGCTGTAGGAATGAACAAAGTGTTAAATGTGTATTAAAACATTAAATATTAATATTAGCTGTAAGCAACATGTCTCTAGGGGTGCCCACCCTCCATAGAGACATGCTGTCCACTCCTCTCAGCATGTTAGGGGTTAATAAGCCCTTTACTTTATAGCCGGCTATTGTCGGCTTTGTACACATTTCTGAATGAAGTCGCTGCGCCTGACAGTAGAGCTGATACTGTACGTAATGTACATATAGTATCAGCCGTTGTCCTTGGCCTAAAACCTTTAACATTAAGTCTATGGGCAACGCACCACCATAGACCTAATGTAACTGCTTACGGGATCCTGGACAGCGGTTGATAGTATACGTACATTACGTACAGTATCTGCTCTACTGTCAGGCGCCGCGGCTTCATTCAGAAATGTGTACAAAGCCGACAATAGCCAGCTATAACGTAAATGCCTTATTAACCCCTCACATGCTGAGAGGAGTGGACAGCAAGTCTCTAGGGAGACTGGGCACCCCCTAGAGACATGTTGCCCACAGCTAATATTAATACTTAATTTTTTAATACACATTTAACACTTTGTTCATCCCTGCAGCAACCTGCGGTAACCGCATTGCTCAGGATTACACATCCAGAGCAATCCGGTTACCGCATTGCAGTTGCCAGAACCGCTCTGAAAACTGCAGCCTGCATGATTTTTAGCGCAGGCTGCAGATCCGGAGCCGGTAACCAGATTGCATGTAGAGCAATCCAGTTACCATAATGGGCTCCTATGGGGAGCATTTCCTGATCCGGTTTTGAGCTTTTTGACAGCTCAAAACCAGATCAAGATTTCAAATTTTAACCGCATATGTGACCCCAGCCTAAGTCTCATCCCTCAGAAGTTCAGGAATATGTCTCTCTTCTCTTTCATCCAGAGAAGCAGGGGGGCAGTCCCGTCTAAATGACTCATCTTAAAGGGGAAAGACTCTTGTAACTCTGCTACATCATGTGTAACACATCTAAACAACATGAATGGGTAACTGATGACCACTACGCTGTAACTAGTATTATACTGTGAATGTTTATTTGCTGCTCATAAATGCTCATAAATGAGCAGAACAACTATATTACAGGCCTCTCTTAGAAAATTGGTGAAACATTCCATACTTATTTTCATACTTATGTATATATGTACACACTTGTATCACACATATACACCTTCTACTCTATCGTTCTATTTTTGTATAGAACGTTATTGCAACATTGGGATTTATTGCACTAGTTTGCTCATCTCTAGCTATTTAATTAAGCAAAAAGGTTTGGTCTTATTTTTATGACAGATTATTTCTTTAGCCAGGAAAATTGATCAAAACTGTGATATTGATTTTCCAACACAAGTAGTTTTGATATTACAGTTCCTTGGCAAAAAGTAATGATCAACAAAGCTGCAATGTGGTTTAACTTTAGTAGATGGGATTTTATTTTCACTGATATTAAATAAATAAGAAAAGCTGCATGGAAAGTTGTGATATGTTCCTGTGTACACAAGCAATTGAACCATTACATTAAATTGACCTCTTTTTATTCTCCTAAGTGACTAATTCTGGCCAGAGCTGCTGAGATCTGAGTGAGAATGGGTGATATTTTGCCAAAGCTAATGCCCAAATCACTAAGATATGGATATAAATCAGACTTCTGGAATAACATTGTCCAAGTAATAATCTTTAAAATATGCTATAGTGTGTCAACCAAGGTGACAAAGCGTTGGAGTCAAGTCTTCCAATGATTGCAAAAAGGGGGAAAGAAACGTGTATGTATGACCGGGATCGGGGAAGAAATGTATATGACACTTGTTGAAGTGAAAAAAATAGATTTTATTACGAGAAATCCATGTGAATAAGATAAAAAAGCACAAAACATTAAAACCATCTAAAAAATGTGCAACACCGCACGAGATATATCACAAATACATGCCTCCTATAATTTATAGCAGTAATACTGATCCTGCAGAACTGGCCTGGTAACAAAATGCAGGGGTAAATAAATAATAATACCAATTCCCATAATACAGAAAGCAGATACGCAGTAAGGTCACCTAGATGTTGGAGCCAAATAGACAAGATAGTAACTACATCTGAGGCTCAATACAATAGAGTAAAGGGCAATGAGAAACAAATGAGAGGCAAATGAAAACCTCTGAAGTTGCCCTATTGAAAGTAGGACCAGAATAGACCATAAAAAAGAAAAGCAATGCAATGGGAAAACCGCATATCTGTAAATAGAAATAAAGATTGCAAGTTAGTCACCAGTCATGATACATCTGCAGGCAAGGAGGCATAGAAAGCGTGGCTCTGGACCTACGCGTGTCGCTGCCTAAATGACAGCTTCCTCGCTATACCCCGAAGAACCAGCTCTTTGCAACAGCAGCCTTTGGTTGGGACACAAACGTCATCAATGTCAAGAAGAGGTGGGGGTAAGATGTCCACCAACTGGGCGATGTTCAACAGACCTTCCGATCAACAACGGATCATGCCTACGGTCACCTTGACTAGGAGACAACAATTTTCCAACATGGTGAACGAGTATGTCAGTGACAGTACCAGCTTCCTAACCAACCCTTCTGTACCCTTTAATTACTGGGTTTCCAAGCTTCACACTTGGACAGAGCTCGCTTTGTATGCCTTTGTATGCCTTGGAGGTGCTGGCCTGCCCAGCTGCTAGTGTGACATCAGAGCGTGTTTTCAGAGCCGCTGGGGGAATTGTCACTGATAGAAGGTCACGGCTTACTACAGAAAATGCCGACAGGCTGACTCTCATTAAGTTTAACAAGGACTGGATATCATCAAAATTCTTAACCCCTCCAGACGACAGTACCCAAACCTAGAGGTACATAATCAAATTTCATATGTTTGGCTGACTGCGGTTTAAACATTATGTCCTTTTCTGACACCAAGGATAAACAATGTGCCTCTGCTAAGAAGCTTTGACAACTCATGTTCCTGCTACACTTGCTGCATGACAACAAAACTACACAATCAGTTTCAGTAATGTTACTTTACTACTGCATGCACTTGTGATGATTTTTGAACGTTGTTTTTTGTCGGACAATACAATACAGTCTCTTGGCTGAATTTTTCAAGACAACAAGCCTATGCCTGCATAGTGGGCATTTCTCCAACTGCAATAAAATACAGTTAGGGCCAGAAATATTTGGACAGTGACACAATTTTCGCGAGTTGGGCTCTGCATGCCACCACATTGGATTTGAAATGAAACCTCTACAACAGAATTCAAGTGCAGATTGTAACGTTTAATTTGAAGGGTTGAACAAAAATATCTGATAGAAAATGTAGGAATTGTACACATTTCTTTACAAACACTCCACATTTTAGGAGGTCAAAAGTAATTGGACAAATAAACATAACCCAAACAAAATATTTTTATTTTGTTGCGAATCCTTTGGAGGCAATCACTGCCTTAAGTCTGGAACCCATGGACATCACCAAAGGCTGGGTTTCCTCCTTCTTAATGCTTTGCCAGGCCTTTACAGCCACAGCCTTCAGGTCTTGCTTGTTTGTGGGTCTTTCCGTCTTAAGTCTGGATTTGAGCAAGTGAAATGCATGCTCAATTGGGTTAAGATCTGGTGATTGACTTGGCCATTGCAGAATGTTCCACTTTTTTGCACTCATGAACTCCTGGGTAGCTTTGGCTGTATGCTTGGGGTCATTGTCCATGTGTACTATGAAGCGCCGTCCAATCAACTTTGCAGCATTTGGCTGAATCTGGGCTGAAAGTATATCCCGGTACACTTCAGAATTCATCCGGCTACTCTTGTCTGCTGTTATGTCATCAATAAACACAAGTGACCCAGTGCCATTGAAAGCCATGCATGCCCATGCCATCACGTTGCCTCCACCATGTTTTAAAGAGGATGTGGTGTGCCTTGGATTATGTGCCGTTCCCTTTCTTCTCCAAACTTTTTTCTTCCCATCATTCTGGTACAGGTTGATCTTTGTCTCATCTGTCCATAGAATACTTTTCCAGAACTGAGCTGGCTTCTTGAGGTGTTTTTCAGCAAATTTAACTCTGGCCTGTCTATTTTTGGAATTGATGAATGGTTTGCATCTAGATGTGAACCCTTTGTATATACTGTCATGGAGTCTTCTCTTTACTGTTGACTTAGAGACAGATACACCTACTTCACTGAGAGTGTTCTGGACTTCAGTTGATGTTGTGAACGGGTTCTTCTTCACCAAATAAAGTATGCAGCGATTATCCACCACTGTTGTCATCCGTGGACGCCCAGGCCTTTTAGAGTTCCCAAGCTCACCAGTCAATTCCTTTTTTCTCAGAATGTACCCAACTGTTGATTTTGCTACTCCAAGCATGTCTGCTATCTCTCTGATGGATTTTTTCTTTTTTTTCAGCCTCAGGATGTTCTGCTTCACCTCAGTTGAGAGTTCCTTTGACCGCATGTTGTCTGGTCACAGCAACAGCTTCCAAATGCAAAACCACACACCTGGAATCCACCCCTGACCTTTTAACTACTTCATTGATTACAGGTTAACGAGGAAGACGCCTTCAGAGTTAATTGCAGCCCTTAGAGTCCATTGTCCAATTACTTTTGGTCCCTTGAAAAAGAGGAGGCTATGCATTACAGAGCTATAATTCCTAAACCCTTTCTCCGATTTGGATGTGGAAACTCTCATATTGCAGCTGGGAGTGTGCACTTTCAGCCCATATTATATATATAATTGTATTTCTGAACATGTTTTTGTAAACAGCTAAAATAACAAAACTTGTGTCACTGTCCAAATATTTCTGGCCCTAACTGTATATTGTTTGGCTCAAGTGCCCTGCATTAATTTTAAAAATTTTGATCCCGACCCTTGGGCTAATTCTTTGAGGCAACAAGCCTATGCCTGCATCGTGGACGTTGCTTGTACTATGCTCGTAGGACAAGCAAGAATATAGTATGGGCCACGCGCCCTCCTCTATTTCTAAAAAGAGTTTATAAAGCCCTTTGAGCTAATTTTTTGAGGCAACAAGCCTATGCCTGCATCGTGGACGTTGCTTGTACTATGCTCTCAGGACAAGCAAGAATATAGTATGGGCCACGCGCCCTCCTCTATTTCTAAAAAGAGTTTATAAAGCCCTTTGAGCTAATTTTTTGAGGCAACAAGCCTATGCCTGCATCGTGGACGTTGCTTGTACTATGCTCTCAGGACAAGCAAGAATATAGTATGGGCCATGCACCCTCCTCTATTTCTAAAAAGAGTTTATAAAGCCCTTTGAGCTAATTTTTTGAGGCAACAAGCCTATGCCTGCATCGTGGACGTTGCTTGTACTATGCTCGTAGGACAAGCAAGAATATAGTATGTGCCACGTGCCCTCCTCTATTTCTAAAAAGAGTTTATTAAGCCCTTTGAGCTAATTTTTTGAGGCAACAAGCCTATGCCTGCATCGAAGACGTTGCTTGTACTATGATCTTGCTGGAGCCTGGCGAAGGGTCCCACTGTACGCTACGGAGATAACACGTAGACGCGCTGTGTCTTCAAGTAGACGTCCCAGCCTCTCGCATCTGTGTTCCTAGTGTTGTTGCCATACCAAGTCATTAAGTAACCCCCCCCAAACACAGGCACTATTTATTTGTCAGCAACATTTGTATGTGCAGTCATGATTTTACACATACTAACCAAGGTGCCTTCATGCGTCATGCGGGCCGTAAAGTACTTGCTAATGATGATGACTTTAAGCCCACCCACAAAACAACCTACTCATCCATTCCCTGAAAAAAGGCAGACACAAAGCAGTTTTTTTAAAAATGTGTATTATTACGCCTTAATGGCAAAGATGTCAGATTCTTTTTTTTTTTTTTTTTAACTTTCTAAAAGGTAACAAATAAAACAGAAAAAAACAAAAATAAATTTTGCAATGCACTTTTTGGATACCAAAACAAACAAACAAAAAAAAAAGTGGGCCCTACAGCTGGTGGTAGGTTGGCTCATTGTGTGGGGTAGCCTCTACCGGGCCACCATCACCCTGGTCGTGGAGGAGGTCCAGGGCCCCATGGATAGCCTCCCCCAATGTTTGGAACCCTGTAGGGTGGGTCATCTGGGCCGGTTGGCCTTGTGTTGGTAGGTCCATGTTTGGTGGACACCACCTCTGGGTCGCCACGTAGCTGTCCCGGGGTGTGGGCCTGTCCAGCCTGTTGGAACTAGACTGCTGCCACCCTCCAAATACGAAAATACCTGGCCAGGGTTGTTTGAGGGCCGACAGGCATCAAGGACAATGTGGATTGCTGACCTTGCCCGCAGTCGTCTCTCCAATGGAATGAGAGCCAAGAAAGGTATGAGACTGCGGGCAAAGTCAGCATCACATTGTCCTAGGTGGTCATTTTGTGCCCCCGGGATCTGAGCAGGGCTGCTGGGGTTCAGGTGACTCCCCACACTGCTGGCAGTCGGCAGTGGAGGAAGCTGGATGGCCAGAGGTTGGCTTTTGTAGGGAGACGGTTGTGGTGGCCCTTCAACCTCCTCTTCTTCCTGTGGCCGGCCATGCCCCAAAGGTGGTGGTGGTGGTGGTACTCCCTCCTCCTCCACTCCAAGTCGGGGTGGTTCAGGGGCCTCCCTTACCTCTTCAGGTAGCTGTGGTGGCGGGTTACGACGCCGCCTCTGGTAGTGAGCAGCTCTGTGGGTAAATATAAAAAAAATTTGGTGAATGGGTTGCGTTTGGAAACAAAACCATAGGCCAAACATAAAATGTGCACGCTTTTTTGACTCAGTGTATCTGTGTATTCTGTGTCTTTTCATTGTTGGCCTTAAGATGGAATTGCAGCAAATAAATTAAGGACATTTTGGCTCATGCCTCAACCAATATTCTATGTGTGGGTAGTGTTGGTCCACGATTTTTTGCCATTACATTAGAAATTTAAAAATTTGTCTGCACTATTACACTGTGCCCTGCCTTAGGCAGGACAGCTATTTAGGCAATTGAAGACATATTAGTGGCCACAACTATTGGTTTGACTTTTTGTGGAAACTTTATGTGGACAAAGCTATAGCCTGACACTGTGAGGCAAACACATTCTTCAGGGTTGTTTGCCATCACATGGACACAAAAAGACGCAATGTGGGCAGCCTTGGTCTCAATGCACATAACCCAGATGTATACAGCAGATGAGCAAGACAGGAAATGGAGTCCTGCAGCATAGGTGACACATGAGCATTCGGCGTTAGTGGCCTACACTCCTTTTTGCTGCCATGTATGCTAATCAGGAATGTCTTGGTAAATAAAACACACCAAACAGATGGCTTGGCTTTTGAAACGACTGTAATGGACATAGAGTATGGGGTTGTTTTTGAGCAGCAGGTCACACATCGTTGGTGCCAAACAAGGTGATTTGCACAGATGGACAGTTTTACAGTTATTCCAACGGGGACAAACAAAAAACCAGGAGCAGCAAGGGCAAACCTTGGGTTTCCTAAAAGACCTTGGACATAAAAGCCTGTTGCATTTAAAATATGGCCCCCTTTAGTTTGATTTTATACAGCATTAATACACTATGTTTTCCGGAGGATTCGTAATGTGGCCATGAGTAAACGACAAAAAAACTTAAATTTACATGTGGGCCCTAATATCTACACCATCACCTTGCAGCCCCAAATATACCCATGGGAAAACTGACCCACACGTATTTGTAGTGATACAGGGTATGTCCTCAAATGTGTGTGACTGTGTCAACAATCTGGGATGGTGTACAAACAGTTTAGTGCAAAAGGGGTATATCCTTGCAACGTTATTTAGCCGAAAAAAAACACCCACAACTAAACGTGTAGGGATGTATGTGGCCCTTATGCAAGTCGAGGCCATTTGGAACTGATACAAATGAGGCTTATGACGGGCAAAGCAGACAAGGCCACATACCTTAGAGGCCATTGCAGGAAAGAACATGGCTTTGTTCCACAAACATGCCAACAATAATAGCTAATTGTGAGGTCACGGAACATTGTGTCTGACCACCCTGCAGAACATTGCTTATTTGTCCCAACGTCACAATGTGACTATAAATGTGTATGTCCTGGATCATTGCCAAAGGTAATAGAATTTTGTTGCACCATGGCAGAAACAAACCCCAGTGTGGGTATGTAAACCACCACACTCATTATAGAGCTTCATACGTAGACTGTGTGCCCTCGTGGACAGGGTCCTCTCCTCTTGTACCTGTATGACCTGATTGTCTTCATGTACTGTTTTTTGTTGTTAACCCTTATCCTCATGTAAAGTGCCATGGAACCTAATGGTGCTATATAAATAAATAATAATAACAATAATAGTACACAACAGTGCAGCAGACACATACCTTGGCATACGGACCACCGGTTCAAGGAAGGACAACCGGTCGTAGTGGCGATATATCGGCCCTGGATCAGCTTCCGGTCCCCCCTCCATGATCTTGCGGTGTTGCCTTTTGTGTTGATCCCAACAGCTCCTCCACCGTTTGATAATCAGGTCAACTGTGAAATGATTTCAAACCGGGTTTAGACCTCTGTAACATTTGAAACACTAAAAGTATGTGTACAAATCAACAATAACATTTTATTCATGTTGTGTGTGTAATGTGTTTACAAGGCACAGTGACACGACAGTGTGGAACATCATCAACAGCATTACGGACATTGAGCTCACGTGGCCACAATCACAAATGGGGCAGGGCACATGTCAACGCATAGAGAATGTAATAGTGCGGGCACCAGAATCCGCTCATTAGTGGTATTTATATACACCCAACCCCATGGCCTTCAGAACCAGGAGGACCAGCCCTTAAACTAAGTGTACTATTGTGACCCCATCCAAATATAGGCAACCATGCGACGGCGCATGATAACACATTGAGGGCCCTGTATACCCTACTATGGGGGCCCTGTATACCCACGGATGGGGGCCCTGTATACCCACTGCTGGGGGGCCTGTATACCCACTGCTGGGGGCCCTGTATACCCACTGGGGGCCCTGTATACCCACGGGGGCCCTGTATACCCACTGCTGGGGCTTGTATACCCACTGCTGGGGGCCCTGTATACCCACGGGGGCCCTGTATACCCACTGCTGGGGGGCCTGAATACCCACTGGGGGCCCTGTATACCCACTGCTGGGGGGCCTGTATACCCACTGGGGGCCCAGTATCCCCACTGCTGGGGGGCCTGTATACCCACGGGGGGGCTGTACACCCACTACTGGAGGCCCTGTATACCCACTGGGGGCCTGTATACCCACGGGGGGGCTGTATCTATGGGAGCCCGGTATACCCACTGGGGGCCCTGTATACCCACTGCTGGGGGGCCTGTATACCCACGGGGGTGCTGTATACCCTAATATGGGGGGCATGTATACCCACTGGGGGACCTGTACACTCTGCAGGTGGAGCTGTATACTCTGCTGGGGGCTGTCTATCAGTGATAGCCGCTGTATACCAGGATGGCAGTCAATATGTTTTCCCATTTTTTGGGGGCAAAAGTAGGGGGGTCGGCTTATACACGGGTCGGCTTATACACGACTATATACGGTAAATGCAATATAACGTGTGAACACATTTAACTCACCCATATTGCTCTGTGCATCCTGGCCACTGCGATGGAATGCAGGGAACATGACTTGAGCGACCTCCCTCCAGGCTGTAGTCCGCTGGATGTTATCCCCATAAGTAGGGTCAGTGGGCAGCCAAAGCAGGGGCCGAGCCTCCACCAGGTCAATCAACTGCAGGGTGTTGACAGGGGCCATGCTTGCTCTGTGTGTGTGTGCGTCTGGCAGTTCGAGTCGGCTTATTTCCTGTTTGCTAAAAGCATGGGGTTTGCTGGAGAAAATCGCTTGCCTCGCCTCATCGGCGCCAAATAAGACAAACACATGCGAGTTTGGCCCCGGAGACAGCAGCAAAATACAGTTGCGAGTGGGGTTTCCAACACGGCAATGCGAGCGCTTTCCGAGACACATCTGCGATTTGTAAATCGCACATTACTCGCTATTACTCGCTTCCCCTTTCATTAACATTGGACTAGCTAGACTCGCAACGAGTAGCGAGTCCCGGGCTCGGACTCGCTAGAGTCAAGCGATTCCGAGTAATTTAGGACTCGCCCATCACTAATATATATGTTTCACTTTATTTATTGAATTACTGAAGAAAATTTACTTTTTGATCCTATTCTAATTCATTGAAATGCACCGATAATAGCCCTTTAAATTTTCCAGAACATGACAAAGATTAAAGCAGATCTTTTATAATGATATGAGCTTTTATAATGCTGACAAGTAGATGGGACAAGAAGACAAATTCCTAACTCCGGGGGTTCAGAATGCAGGTACAATCACCAATCACAAGACTGAGGCTCTAAATAGTGTCAAACATAAGGACAACTTACTAACAGGAATACATTCTTAACTTGACGCAAACTCTTTAAAGGGATTGGACACTTTAGCTTTGTTTTGACTAATATTCTGGAGACATGACTTTGTGACACTTACTAAAATATATAAGTATTATGTTAAATGATCTGTGTAGAGCACCACCTGATTGTTTGTGCAATCCTTCACACTGCACAGTACTACCGTCCTGAAAAGGTTAGATCTTATAAAACCTGTAAATAAGGGCCACTTTACACACACCAACTTATCTGTCCAACTTCTGACCAACTTGCTGGTTGCAGTGAAATCATGGACACTTTGCTCCATTTTGTGGCTGTGTACAAATGGAACAATGTGTCCATGATTTCACTGCAACCAGTAAGTTGGTCAGAAGTTGGACAGATAAGTTGGTGTGTGTAAAGTGGCCATTAGTCTTTAAACATCTTCCTACTATTTCCAGTACTACAGATGGAGGAGGCTAACTGACAGATCTGCTCACATACACCCCCACCAGCATCCAAATTAAGAATAGGAGCGCTGAATAGTGTGGAGAAAGCAGGCAAACAAGTGTTATTTAACAGTAGAGGAACATGTGATACTTTTATATTAATAAAACCATTTGCTAAAATGAAGAAAGAGAACAAGCGACTTTCCATTTTTATGCTTTCACTTATTCCTCCTCTTCTTCTAGAGCCATCTTTTTTATTTCTGGTCCCTATAGCCATGTGAGGGCAAGTTTTCTGCAGGCAAAGTTGCACTTTTCAATGACGCTATCCATTTTATCATGTGATGTACTGGATAAACAAACTCCAAGTGAAACCAAATAGAAAAAAGAAGCGCAATTCTGCAATAGCGTTTTTTAATATTATTATTTGTGACAATCATTATAAAGTAAAAATGGTCTTGAAATTCTATATCAAAAGACCACACAAATATTAGTAATATCGTGTGAAACAGCTTAATAGAGAGTACTAACCAGCAGGCACTGGGGGACTAATGCACGTTTCGGCAGAAGCTTTTCACAAGGGTAATAGTAAGAATGCGATTGACGACATTTATGTGATCGGGTGGGATCATCGCATGGCCATGTGGTGATGTATTTCCACATCTGCCCAGAGTATTTAATAGGGTGCACTGTGCAGAGAGGAACCGGTCACACTGCGTTCCAATGTGGAACATAGTGAGTCAAAAAAGGAAGGGGCTGGCATGAAGGAATAGCAGAGTGCCACATATAGCTGAAAGGGGAGGAGCCGGCAGGGTGCATATCACAGTAGGACACACATGAGAAAGTAAATGCTGAAGCCAGAAGGAGAGGAGAGACTGCATTCCACTGAGGTACAAGGATGCGTGTATATAACCATCACTCCCTCTCACCTAGCCATAACCAATATTTAAGAACTAGCGTCAAAACGCGATGGATTAAGCGCATAATACCTACCTGTTGGATTGAAGTTTTATGCATTTATCTAAATAAATTCTGCATCGGAATATCTCTCTGGAATTTCTTCGTTTATATATGGTTGTCCCAGTTCCAGGATGGTATCCTTGCGGGACCATTTCCAAACAAAACAGAGGCTACAATATGTCCCCATCTTCCTTATTGCATTCCACTGTGCTACAGAGGAAGACACAGGCAGAAAAGTGACCAAATGCTACTAAACTATACAACAATGCTATGGATTATAATGCCACCTAAGCTTTCAGTATAACAATATATAGCGGGGCAAGGTGCATAGAGGAGCAAAAATAATTACTGTATATACTGCATAAAAAAATTCTGAAAAAATATATGTTTACAAAAAATTATTCTATTAATAATACTATTAAATAAAGGAAGAAAGCTGTGTACACATATAAATAGTGCAAAAGAAATAATAAATACATATTTATATGACACAGCATAACTGATATGTAGTTCAGCAAATGCCAATATATACATACCGGTATATAGAAAAACTAATAAGTAAATAAATATATATTATAGCGGGTGCGCAAAGTAATATAATAATTTTGTCCAGTCTGGTATAAGTTAAATCACTGTCTAACAAACCTGTTGTAACCTAGACATGACTCTGAGACACAAGCAGTCAGGCTAGGGTCACACTTGAGTCAGCCCTTATGGCTGATGCAAGCACTAAAAACTTAGAAAACCTATCTGCAGTGCATAGCATTAACGCTATGCGCTGCCTGACAATGCCACCCGATAGAAACCCTCTGTTTACCTTAGTAGCGGTCACACAGGATGGGCGCTTTATAACAGTGCACAGGAAACGCTGTCTGCAGCGTTTTCCTGTGTGCAAAGCTAAAGCGCACATCCTGTGTGGCCGCTGCTACGGTAAACAGCGGGTTTCTATGGGGTGGCGTTGTCAGGCAGCGCATAGCGTTAACGTTATGTGCTGGTGCTGCAGCTAAAATTTCTAAGTTTTTAGTGCTTGCGTCAGCCATAAGGGCTGATGCAAGTGTGACCCTAGCCTTATGGAGCCAGACCAAATTTTACAATTTTGAGCAGTGGGAAATAGGGAGAGTTTTTAACCCAATAGATACTTCACAGAATTTGATAACAATAGATCGTCATATTGAACATTTTCTTTCTTTCACACTAAATTTCTCACGTTTAGTGTATGTGCATACGATATGGAGACAATGCAACCTTGACACAGTAACTCCTCTCCTTCGGAGATGCTGGAGGTCTCCACCGGTGAACGCAGCCAAATGTGCCCAAATGACAGCTTTTCCCTGTATTGACCCACCCAGAAAGCCTCTGACTCCGATGTGCTAAATTGACATGCTGTGAACAAGCAGCAGCATGAAAAGCCAGTCTGCAGGTCAGTTAACACCACAGAGAAAAACAGAGTGGACACAGGATTTCTGTAAATCACATCCACTGTGCTTGTACTGTTCAACACAGCGGTTTGAACATAATGATAATACATTGCATCCAAACCATTGCAAACACTGATTGTGTGGACAAACCCTTAGGGTACCTTTACACGCGGCTACATTTCTAGGGTGGCTACAGGTAACTTACTGGTTGCAGTGAAATCATGGAGACAAGGTTCTATCTTGTTGCTGTGTACAAATGGAATAATCTCTCCATGATTTCACTGCAACCAGTAAGTTACCTGTAGCCACCCTAGAAATGTAGCCGCGTGTAAAGGTACCCTCAGGGTACCATTACACAGTACGATGTTGGAACGATGTTTGCAACGATCTCGTGGGCTCGCGGTCGTTGCAGACATCGTTTTGACAACATTTGGTGAGTTGTCACACGTTTAGATGTCGTGGACAACTCACCAATGTGTTGTGAGCAGAGATCGTTCGCAAACCCTGAGAACGATCCCTACTCATTGGTGTCAAAAGGCGAAGTTGTCCATTACATCTTTATTGCGGTGCATCACACAACAATCCACCAGGTTGGTGGATTGTTGATCGTCAGGTTTGAGAACATGTTCTCAAACCTGTGATGAACGATCCACCGACTTATTGTTGTTGAATCGCGGTGTTACACGCAACGACATCCTAACGATGTCGCTGGTACGCCTCCAAACCCGTGACATATCAGCGACATCGTAAACTATGTCGGCCCGTGTAACGGGGCCATTAGCCTTCACTCACATCTTCATATAAAATCTGCAAGTGCAATGCAAGAAAACATTGCAATGCACTCACCCCATTCGTCACTGCATATCTGCTACTTTTTTCAGTTCAAAATTTGGCGTGTGGTGCAAATTGCAAATGCTGCGTGTGCGAAAAGTATGAAAAATCTTCCATTCCTCCAGATATGCACAGGGCTGAAAACTTATCTGCCCCCCTGTGGGCTTGTGTAGATCACTGTCCTCTTTTTCCTCCTCATTTCTCCCCCCAGTCAGGTATTTTTATTATTCCTAGTTATTTACAACTTGGCAGGGGTCATTAAAGGTAGCAGAGCTGAATGCTTTTGTTTTCCCTTAAAAAAAAACAGGCTACATCCCTTTGTCTCAGAGCTCATAATACTCCAGGGCAAATATAGCTTTTTATTTAAGTCCCAGAAACATGAAAATTACATTTCCAGGATCTGGGCACCGGGGGCTATGCATGGCAGTGTTTTGCAGCATTCAGAAGTATCAGAAACATGGGATATTAATTTCTGCCCATCCACAAGCCACAGACATATTATGTTTGGTCACAAACCACTGATTAATTCCCCACCAATAAGAAGACATGAATATCTTTCACGTGCCATGCTCAACCACTGAGATATGGCTAAGAGTTTTAATTTTATAAAATTTCATCAGGTTGAGCCTCCTCCAAAACCTAGCCCAATGAGGTCACTAGGTGGGAGGGACAGATAGTCAATGAAAGCTGGGCACACAATTTTGACGTCACTCATAACCAGGAAACACAGCCGATCACTATGCAGCTGGGGTCTGGATCATACAGTATCTTTGGGATCTCTCCTCCCCTTTATCTACACGTCATACCTGTGACTGAGATTTAGTAAGTTTCATACCTTAATCCCATTTATTTTCATAGCTGTTACATATATTTGTAATTTGTCTCTTTTGTATCTTTTGTATATTTTGTAAACATGGCCAATTTTTCAGGAGCAAAATTATAAATTTACTAGTATCATTCATTTTGCTCTATAAGTGAACTGCCTCGTCTGCGTGCAAATTCACATTACCAAATGGATGTCCATTCCACCTATACAACCCCTGGCAAAAATTATGGAATCCCCTGGCTCGGAGGATGTTCATTCAGTTGTTTAATGTTGTAGAACATGGCACAAAACTAAAGTAATTTGAAATGGCAACTCTCTGTCTTGAAGAAACACTAAAATAAATCAAGATAAAAAATATGGCAGTCAGTAAGGGTACCTTTTTTCAGACCAAGCAGAGGGAAAATATTGTGGAATCACTCAATTCTGAGGAAATAATTATGGAATCACCCTGTAAATTTTCATTCCCAAAACTAACACCTGCATCAAATTAGATCTGCTCGGTAGTCTGCATCTATAAAGGAGTGATCAGACCTTGGAGAGCTGTTGCACCAAGTGGACTGACATGAATCATGGCTCCAACATGAGAGATGTCAAGTCAAACAAAGGAGAGGATTATCAAACTCTTAAAAGAGGGTAAATCAACACGCAATGCTGCAAAAGATGTTGGTTGTTCACAGTGAGCTGTGTCTAAAATCTGGACCAAATACAAACAACATGGGAAGGTTGTTAAAGGGAAACATACTGGTAGACCAAGGAAGATATCAAAGCATCAAGACCGGAAACTTAAAGCAATATGTCTCAAAAACAGGAAATGCACAACAAAACAAATGAGGAACAAATGGGAGGAAACTGGAGTCAATGTCTGTGACCGAACTGTAAGAAACCGCCTAAAGGAAATGGGATTTACATACAGAAAATCTAAACATAAGCCATCATAGACACTTAAACAGAAAAAAGCAAGGTTACAATGGACTATGGAAAAGCAATAATGGACTGTGGATGACTGGATGAAAGTCATATTCAGTGATGAATTGCGAATCTGCATTGGGCAAGGTGATGGCACGAAGGCACACACCAAAGGTCCACCATACCACCTAAGATCTGCCTGCAGCCTCCCGTTCAGCTACCTGTCCTCACACCATCAGGAGTGCTGCACTGTAATTTTGTATGCAACTTATACAAATGCCAGTAAAGTACCCGGAGGAACAGTGATTTTGGACTCAGCTTGCTTTTTTTGCATAAACTCGTTTCCTTACAGGAATGCTGCTCTGGGGGTCCAGTCCTACCTGTGGAGGACTTCCCCATCTTAGCCGCGATACCATCCACCTTCGGCGGACTGTGGCTGCGCTGGTGGCATCTCACCAGAGACTACAGGTGGCGTCACGACAAACTTTGTAAATAGTCCCCTGTAAATATCACCCCTTTTTTGGAAGATAGGCCCAGGACACGGGGTCAGGCGTGGCCGCCATTCCCTGTGACACAGATGACCCTTTTGCCGCCTGACACCCAAGTACCCCAAAGCCTGGGCGCTACATTCCCACTAAAAAGATTTATCACCTATCCACAGAATAGATGGTGCATTTTTTAACAATGATAGACTGATTGCTGAGGCCCTCACTAATTCCGAGAACAAAGCCTTGATATGCCCTGTCTGAAAGTAATCGTGGTCCAGATTTATACACATCGGCTCTATCTATACCAGCAGATTTCTAAATTGCACCCCAGAAAGATAGGCTGAAATTCTATTGTTTTGATTCACAGCAACACTTCTAAAATACATGCAGCCTTACGTAGGTTTCTCTAACACAAATGTTGCTCCAACAGACTGTATACTTTGAATTTTAAATAATTGGAATAACACCATTGTGGTGTATATATATATATATATGTGGATTCGGATTGTTTTACATGAATAAATAAAATTTCACTCTGAAGCATCATCTGACGCTTATGGAAAACTGTTCCTGCATATCTTTTGTAGTGGTATTTATTTGGAGAGCAAGTTTTCAGTTTTCTTGGCACTTTCACCCTTAGAACACTCACTCATTGGGAGTTCAGTTAACTGAACTATTGACACTATATTAGCAAAATCAAAGATTATCTGCAATGTATATCACATCCACTGGATGGCCAAAATTAAACATGCATAGCAGAGACATATTGTGACAGAGTATCACACTTACTTATAAGACTAATGCACACATTCACATTCCACATTCTGATTTTAAACTCACTCAAATCTTCAATCTCTGCAATGCAAAGATTATAGTCAAAAGAACAATATTCAGTATCAAAATGCAATATGTAAAAACATATACTGATGTAAAAATTGTTAGATCATGATATTTTTTCTCTTAGGCCCCTTTCACATCTAATGCAGGGCTGCGTTTTGCTTCATTTGCGTTTCTATGCGTTTTTACCGCTACAAACGCATCAAAACGCATGCGTTTTTGCCCCCATTGATTTTTATGGAAACGCATGTAAAAATGCATGCAAAAATGCATGTGCGTTTTCAAAAACGCAAAATGCATGAGTTTTTGCAAAAGCAGACCAAAACATTGCTTGTGACGTTTTGGTCTGCATTTGCAAAAACGCATGCGCTTTGCGTTTTTGAAAACGCACATGCATTTTTGCATGCATTTTGATGCGTTTTTAGCGGTAAAAATGCATAGAAACGCAAATAAAGCAAAACGCAGCCCTGCATTAGATGTGAAAGGGGCCTTATAAAGAAAAATGCATAAAATACAAAAACATACAAATGGGGCAGAATTTTTATTATCTTATCTGCTAATGTATTTATGGTAGTGAGGTATTTGCTGCAAAGATTAGTTATGTTCATAAGATCCCATAGAGAAGAGCTAAATTGCAGATGTTCGTGTTTCCACGGTACCTCAGCTGTGACCTCAGATGAACTCTCTGATGTCACCACTCTTACAGCAGCGGCAAGAGTGCTGCTTGCGTTGAACGGTCACTGTAATGTAACTGCTCAGCCTTATGTAGCAGAGCCAGGAAGCTACGCTGGACATCGTGTTGTGGATTTACAGTCAGAATTGGGTATGTTTGGGGAATAATACATGGGTAAAAGAAAGTGTCTGTGAGTTTAATTTTAAATAAAGGATTTTTTTCTGTGTCTTTGTTTTTTAACTACCGTATATACTCGTGTATAAGCCGAGTTTTTCAGCCCAAAATTTGGGCTGAAAAGTCCCCCACTCGGCTTATACACGGGTCTATACGGTAGACCCGTGTGGTGGGGGCTGTGTGGTGGGGGCTGTGGAGGCTGGAGGAGGCGGGGGGGGGGGCTGCTGTATGAGCGGCCCCGTCACGTGGGGCCGCTCATTATATATGCACTGCTTCCCCCTGTCAATCAGCGCAGGAGGAAGCAGTGCATATGGCCCCCCCAAAAGCTGGCACTGTCCCCCCTTGTAAGGGCCCCCCCCGGTGCTTACACATTACCATCCCGGAGTTCTGATCGGCGCCGCTCCTCGGTGCTGCGTCGCCGTCTTCATCCTCCCGTCCGCGCTCGCTGCATCCATCCGGGTTCTCCGGCGGTCGCAGCGATATGACGTCATCGCGCGACCGCCGGAGATCCTGGATGCAGCCAGCGTGGGAGGATGAAGACGGCGACGCAGCACCGAGGAGCGGCGCCGATCAGAACACCGGGATGGTAATGTATAAGTAGCGGGAGGGGGAGGCCTTACAAGGGGGGACAGTGCCAGCTTTTGGGGGCTGTTGGTACCCCCAGGGGGCTGCTGGGTACCCCCTGGGGGCTGCTGGGTACCCCCAGGGGGCTGTTGGTACCCCCAGGGGGCTGCTGGGTACCCCCAGGGGGCTGTTGGTCCCCCCTGGGGGCTGTTGGTACCCCCAGGGGGCTGTTGGTACCCCCAGGGGGCTGTTGGTACCCCCAGGGGGCTGCTGGTACCCCCAGGGGGCTGCTGGGTGCCCCCTGGAGGCTGTTGGTACCCCCTGGGGGCTGTTGGTCCCCCCTGGGGGCTGTTGGTACCCCCAGGGGGCTGCTGGGTACCCCCAGGGGGCTGCTGGGTACCCCCTGGGGGCTGTTGGTCCCCCCTGGGGGCTGTTGGTACCCCCAGGGGGCTGTTGGTACCCCCAGGGGGCTGCTGGGTACCCCCTGGGGGCTGCTATATGTACCCCTGGGGGCCTGCTGTATACCACTGGGGCTCCTGTATACTACCACTGGGGCTGCTGGGGCTCCTGTATACTACCACTGGGGCTGCTGGGGCTCCTGTATACTACCACTGGGGCTGCTGTATACTACCACTGGGGCTGCTGGGGCTCCTGTATACTACCACTGGGGCTGCTGGGGAATCTGTATACTACCACTGGGGCTGCTGGGGCTCCTGTATACTACCACTGGGGCTGCTGGGGAATCTGTATACTACCACTGGGGCTGCTGGGGAATCTGTATACTACCACTGGGGCTGCTGTATACTACCACTGGGGGGCCTGTATACCACACTGCTGGGGGCTGTATAACGGTGCTGGGGTCCACCCTCGGCTTATACACGAGTCAATAGGTTTTTCCAGATTTTTGGGGCAAATGTAGGGGGGTCGGCTTATACACGGGTCGGCTTATACACGAGTATATACGGTATTTACTTTCAGGATTGGTAATGTGGGGGTCACAGATATGATGGCAGATTTGTTGGCAATAGCCACCAATCACAGATACAATGGTTGGGGTCACAGTCATGATGCTAATCATGGAAACTGTCACAGAGAGTAGGTGAGAGATTAAGTGAATTACCATGAGGCATAATGAGCGCACCCGGAAGTGATGTTACAAGTACACAGTCCTCGTAAGTATAATTTTCTTGCTTTGCTTGTAGTTTTGCTTCTTTTTGCAGCCCCCAGATCCAAATCCCAAACTAAACAGTAATACAGATTTTTCAGAGAAGTCTGTATTCAGGGTCCGTGCATGGACACTTGGTGTTCGGTACGGACCCCTAACATTACAATTCTGGTTAACCCATCACTAACAGTTATCCCTCCTGACTTTCCCATACACATGAACATTCAGCTCTGCATTTAGGTATTTTTAATAAAGAGTGAAGAAAACGCCCTGCCAGACTCCTCTGGCAATTCTTATGTTGCCTGAAAACAAAGATCAGACATTGAAATTACAACTGCCAAATTCTTCTCTCCCTGATATCATTGGTGGTTTTGACTGATTTTCATCTTATGTGTTAATGGGGACCTTAACTCTGCAGGGTCCATAAATCAAGCACATATTATTAAGCATTTTAGTGTGCAATAAATTACTTTAAAATTCTAAAAGTCAACAGTACAAGCAAATATATCTTTATACTGAGGAATAGTGCTTAAATGAAATAAGTCAGGTAAAAAATCCATATGTAACTGCTATCATTTTCTAATTCCTTTCTCTAAGCTTTCTCTATTGATGTAGTTATTTTATTTATATTTACTTCCTATCTTCTGTAAACTGAAAATAAAGAGATTCATTCCATCTGTCACTCACAGTGAATGTTCCACTTAGTTCTCCTCTGTCCACTCCCCATAGGATGACTATTCATGTCACATATTCACATCACATTACTGCACAGGACATCAGTAGGGGAGGCTGTATCCTCCTCACTTCTCTCTTTGCAGCAAAGCCAAGAAATAAAACACAGAATTTCTCACAACACAGCAGGATGTCTGCTTACAGAAACAAATGGAGTCTAAATCAGATAAAGCAGACCTACAATAGCTCTCTCCTTTGGTGTCATCAGCAGAACAGAAGCTCCTTATGGAATCTGAAACCACGCTGCACTGAGAGCAAAGGAAGGAGGGAGAGGGGTGGAGAGAGCTGCTGAGAAGGAGTGTATAATTACATAACAGTTTATAACACAGTCTGACTAATCGTCTTTCAGTATAATGGAGGACTAATCCAGGAGCTCCCTGCAGGGTCTGAGAATGCTGATAACATGGAAACTACAAACGGTACAATAATGATATTACATGTTTTTAAAAGGTATGCCAAGGTCCTATTTAATGATAATATTTGTATCATACTGAAAAATGACCTGACAGTGTCCCTTTAACAGAGAAATAGGCTTTTTTTCTCCACTTATGAGATATGTCTTCTCCAATTTGACTCCTAAAATCATTATTTACTCTGAAAAACTGCTGAATCCAGTTTAGTCATCGGTTTGCCAGCTTACTAATTCATATGATTAATTCTTCTTATTTGAGTCTATAGAGAACAGGGGGAAGGATGATACGTACACACACACGCACACACGCAAGCACACACATTATGCTGGATAATGTCCATCTTGAGGCTGCTGCTACTGGCTTTGCACTACATAATGAAGAGCAGAAATTGTATAGAGAGGCCATAAAAACTTTAAAAAAATCAAAATGATGAAGTTTTTAAAAATAAAAAATCAGAGCTCAACTGTATTTGAACAATTCTTTACTTTGAGAATATTTTTGCAGTATGAACCTCATGGTATGTAGATATGAAATAAAAAAAAATACTCAGTAATTCAAAAGCATATTAGTTTCCTTAATTAGATTGTCCGTTCTGCTTGAAGTAATTCAAATAATAATGCTGCTTATATTTCACAATCTCACAAATTAAAGAAATTTCTATATCTCCTGGCACTAGATCATTTCCAGAAAGTGAAGCAGTAAATCATAGGATTCATGAAATATGTATTGCTTTTGGGTGCCAAGGTAGACTTAAACATATCAATACCACCTTTAATTTCAAGTATATTCTGCCAAAGATGAACCACATTACATATCCTGCAAGAAATGCTATTGATGTTATGCAGCTCTTTATAAAGACTTGAATGGTTACCAACTTAAAAGAAAGGATTAATAGAGTTCACTGTGGTCATTTTTCTGACTTTTTCTTTAACAATCAGTTTATCATATATAAATCTATTTTTTGATGCAATGCCCCTTCTTAAGGATATTCAGGCATTTTTTGCATATGGCATTATAAATCTCTATTATAAAACTAGATTCAGATAACACTGGATTACACCAAAATATTGGTCCATTGGGGCAGCTCATCTTCCTATGGAATTTTGCATAGGTCACATCCACAAAACCTTTGCATAACATACAATAGGTCATTTTTTTTACTGACTGCTTTAACAAAAGTACTATAAACTGATATTAAGAATTAATATAACTATATACAGATGGTATAAATACAATAAACACACAATAACTCATAAAATAGAAAAGGTGCTAAATGCTCCTTACACGTTTCTTAATATATGCAATCATGAGGAAAGGTAGGCACATCCTCTTTGAATAATATGGTTTTCCGTATCAGGACATAACTAAAAACAAAAATGTTATTAATATGTTAAAATTTACAGGAAACCTGTCAGGAAACAAATTCTATTAATTTATAGATGCGGTGTTAATTTGAAGGGTAATAGCATCCTAATGCTGCCCGGTGCTATTAATGAGAGCCCCACTTTCAGGAGGAAATTAACTTTTTTTCAGTCTTACGGGAGGCGCCGACATGACTGCAGTCATTGCTCTGTGTATTGTAAATGGTGGCTGTAACCACTCCCAATGCAGACTGACAGTGTCAGGGCATAGTTACATCCACTGCTCAGTGACTGAAAGCCCAAGGCTGTTGGGAGGAATTTCATATCCTCCTAGCAGCGGGGCTTTCAGCCACAATACTTCAGAATAAAACACTGGCTGCATGTTTGAAGGCAAGGATAATTTTCTCTGAAACTCTTCAGTATTACAATGAAAACATAGTTTAAACGGTCGGGGCCATAGAAATAGACAAGGCTGGACTGAAAGCATATCCAATTGGCTTCTTATGGCACCGTTCTAGTTGACTGACAATTCTTTCTCTATGTAGATGGAGAACAGATTCAGCAGATGCAAAGACACAGAAAAAGGAAAAAAGGAAGCACAATGGTGAATCACAAATAAGATTTGATACACAAATTAGGATATGAAACAATACAGATTAATTAAAAACCAATACAATAGGTTACAGGGTAATCAAAGTAAATACAGAGTGTAAAGAAATACTTATATATTGAACAACTTCTAAATGCGAATAACTAAGCTGTTTCAACTTCTACTATTACAATGAAGGAAATAAGCATTTGATCCCTCGCTGATTTTGTTAGTTTACCCACTGACAAAGACATGAACAGTCTATAATTTTAAAGGTAGGTTAATTTTAACAGTGTGAAATAGAATATCAAAAATAAAATCTAGAAAATCCCATTGTCTAAATTATATAAATGTATTTGCAATTTGCAGAGAGAAATAAGTATTTGATCCCCTACCAACCATTAGGAGTTCTGGCTCCTACAGACCAGTTACATGCTCCTAATCAACTCCTTACCTGCATTAAAGACAGCTGTCTTAAATTGTCACCTGTATAAAAGACTCCTGTCCACACACTCAATCAATCTAACTCTAACCTCCACAAAATGGGCAAGACCAAAGAGCTTTCTAACGATGTCAGGGAAAAGATGCTAGACCTGCACAAGGCTGGAATGGGTTACAAAACCATAAGACGCTGGGTGAGAAGGAGAGAACTGTTGGAGAAATAGTTAGAAAATGGAAGAAATACAAAATTAATTTCAATTGACATCGATCTGGGGCTCCATGCAAAATCTCATGTCGTGGAGTATCCAGGATCATGAGGAAGATGAGAGTTCAGCCTAAACTACACAGAGGGAACTTATTAATGATCTCAAGGCAGCTTGAACCACTTTCACCAAGAAAACCATTGCTAACACATTTTGTCGCCATGGATTAAAATCCTGCAATGATAGCAAAGTCCCACTGCTCAAGAAGGCACATATGCCAGGCCATCAGAAGTTTGCCAATGAACACTTTGATGACTCTGAGAGATTGGGAGAAGGTGCTGTGGTCAGATGAGTAAAAAACTGAGCTCTTTGGCATTAACTCAACTCGTCGTGTTTGGAGGAAGAGAAATGCTGTCTATGACCCAAAGAACACCATCTCCACTGTCAAGCATGGTGGTGAAAAAATTATGTTTTGGTGGTGTTTCTCTGCTAAGGGCATATGACTACTTCATCACATCGATGGGACAATGGATGGAGCCATGTACCATAAAATTCTGGATGACAACCTCCTTCTATCTACCAGGACATTAAAAATGGGTCATGACTGGGTCTTCCAGCATGACAATGACCCAAAACATACAGACAAGGCAACTAAGTACTGGCTTAAAAAGAAGCACGTTAAGGTCATGGAGTGGTCTATCCATTCTCCAGACCTTAATGTCATAGAAAACTTATGGAGGTAGCTGAAGCTCCGAGTTGCCAAGCAACAGCCTCAAAATATTATCAATTTAGTGATGGTCTGCAATGAGGAGTGGATAAAAATTCCTTTTGACATGTGAGCAAACCTCATAATCAACTACAAGAAACGACTGACTGTGCTTGCCAACAAGGGTTTTGCCACCAAGTATTAAGTCCTGTTTGCTAGAGGGATCAAATGCTTATTCCCCTATGCAAAATGCAAATAACAATATAATTTAGACAATGTAATTTTTTTTTTATTTTTGATATTCTATCTCTCGCTGTTAAAATTAACCTACCATTAAAATTATAGACTGTTCATGTCTTTGTCAGTGCACAAAATTAAAATGTCAGCAAGGAATCAAATGCTTGTTTCCCCCAATGTATGTAACTGGTAACTATAGGTCACTAAACTATAGTCAGAGTCTTTATGTCCGACAAAAGACTCTGCAATATGCTAGTGTACACAAAAATAGTAGATTTAAAGTTTATCTTTATTAACATTTAGAGAAAAACATCTAAAAGCATTTAAAACATGGTGGACCAGACAGGCTGGCAGATGGGGTAATAAATAACAAATAACAACCTTGTTATACTATCATACACATGTCAAATTTTGAGACCTCCAATAGTGTTTTTATATAGATATATTGAGCAAAGACCATATGGACACAACATTTGTATATACAATGATGGTAAATAGCTTATAGGGATAAACAAAGTTATTATAATTATCGTTAGGGTATGTGTTACAACAAGGATATGCCCAAGACAGGAGACAAAAATGATTGTAAATACAGACACTATATGACATGAAGCCTGAATGTATCCACACTGCTATTAAATGGGGAATTGGACCAAAATAAAAGTCCACTAATGTGGCTATTCAAGTACACAGGCCCTAGTATAGACTAGCCAATCCCAAAATAACACCCTACAATGTATGCACTGGTTGCATAGTAGGTAGATACCAAAAAATTCAAATGTGTCTATACATACTATAAGAGGTAATCCTGTAAGAATAGATAATAATCAATGCTACATGATCAGTAGAATGGATATCACAGTGTATTCCATGGTCATCCAATTATAAAGTTCAAAGTAAGGGATAAACTCATGCATAAAAGAGGTGCCCGCTATGACCTGTGAGCCTTTGCCACCCTGATAGCCCAACGCATATCAATGTGTACCTACGGTTTAATCAGGACCCTGGTGTCAATAGCAAAGATATAATCCATCATTAATGAAAAAATAGCTTACTACTGTGGGTAACAGATGGTAATTGGGATGTCTGTGGTAGTGTGTAGCGTCAATTTGAAAATGAATACAGTGGCAAGTGCATCCGGTTCAGCTCCCGAGACCAGGAAGAGGCACCAGTGAAGCAACAATGCATGCTGACCTCGGAGGAGTAAAATGGTGAATCAGGATGGAACTGCACATGTCCATGACGTGGGCTCACGTGATCAGACTTGCCGTCATGCCCAATGGGGCTGTAGGGAAGGTGGATGGGGGCAGATCCAGGGTGGGGGATATAGAAGTTCATGGCATATCGTAGTTCTCTTTCTCGCAGTCTATGGCATTCGCTCACATACCGCTCTGCTATCTCCACTGCACTTCCTTCTTTTCCCAGCAGGATATATGTTTTCTTTTCTTCCTTCATGGTGATGAAATCTGGGAAGAGATATGAGAGTCTCCTGAAGTGAGTGTCCCTCACTGCTAATTATTTGGAGCAGTGTAGCAGGAAGTGGGTTTCATCCTCCAGGGCCTCCTGATCACAGTGTTGGCACAATCTTTCCTCCCTGGGCTTGTGCTATGCCTGTGTCGACCAGATTTGATGGCCAGACTGTAGGCACTGAGTCTATATCTGCTAGGATCTTGCGGTCTCTAGGGTCCGGGAGTTTCTCCAGATATGGGGCCAGTCTGTAGTCTTTCTGTAGACTCTGGTACATGGTCAGTTTCTGTGAGCTGATGATATCGTTTTTCCAGTCACTGACATACCTTCTCTGGCCTTCGTCTACCATCTTCCTGCTTAACGGCTTTTGTCAGGTTGTTGTGATTGATGTTCTGGTTGGGTTGGGTTTGAGTGGGCAGTTCCAAGGGTCCTGGTTTTTCTGTTTCACCTACATGTATCAGGGCTTTATGGTGATGGGAGCTTGGATTGCTCCTATGTAGGTGAGCCCAAAATGACAGTGCCCTTTTAAGGAGCATTAGTTGTAGAGGGAATCTGCCCAGCTCAGCCCGACAAGCACTGATGGAGGTGTTCCAATGGACTTGGAGAAGGTGCTTACAGAATTCCAGGTGGAATATTTCTTTTGGGCTGGAATCCCAACTTGACCAGTCTGGGTAGGTGTGAGGACCCCAGACTTTGCTGCCATACAGGAGGATTGGGGCAATGATAGTAGAAGATTTTTAACCAGACCCTCACTGGTGGCTTCAGATGATAGAGTTTCCTTCGGAAGGCATAGAATGTTTTGCAGGCCTTGTCTTTCAGGGTTTCTATGGCTTGTTTGAAACTCCCTGACTGGTGAATATCCAGGCCCAGGTAGGTATATTTGTCCGTTCCTGTAAGGACGCAGTTGTTGAGGACAAATAAAGGGTGCTGGTCTGATATTCTCTTTCTACTCTGGAACACCATGATGTTGATTTTCTTTAGGTTGACCGGTAGTGCCCAGGTGGAGCTGAATTTCTCTAAGATTTTCAGGTTGTCTTGGAGGCCTTTCTCAGTTGGTGACAGCAGCAGCATGTCATCTGCATACAGCAAGAATTTCACCTGAGCATCATGGAGGGTGAGATCTGGTGCAGTGGAAGATTCGAGACTGATAGCCAGCTCGTTGACATATATGTTGAAGATCATTGGACTTAGGCTGCAGCCTTGTCTGACTCCATGGCTCTGCTGGAAATAAGCCATTCTTTTACCATTCACACTCACGCTGCAGAGGTTCTCGGTGTAGGAGCTTTTCATGACATCATAGGTCTTTCCTCCTATTCCGCTCTCCAGCAATTTCATGAATAAGCCCGGGTGCCACACCGAATCAAAAATTCTTTGGACGAAGTGCCTTAACGTCCGCGCTGCTGCTACAGGATCAAAGGAATCGAGACACAGGAATGTCTGGATCAGCTCAAGCCTTTATTTTCCGACGCTTTTCAGAGCCACACACCGAGCTCCTTCCTCAGGGAACAACTTTCGCAGATTTGTACACCGAATCAAAGGCCTTTTTAAAGTCCACGAGACAGGCATATATCTTCCCATTCTTTGTATTTTGGATGTTTCTCTGAATGAGGCTGTGCAGAGTATAGATGTGGTCAGTGGTGCGATGGTTCAACATGAACCCTGCTTGGCTCTTGCTGAGGACGTTGTGCTCAGTGAGGAAACTGAGGATCCTATTGTTCAGGATGCTGTTGAACAGTTTTCCCAGGTTACTGCTGACACATAAGCCTCTGTAGTTGGCTTGGTCATACGCAGGGGCGGAACTACACTGGTGCAGCCGGTGCAGCCGCACCAGGGCCCCGACCGGTTAGGGGGCCCCTTCAAGCCTGGAGGGGGCCCCCAGCCGACCCCCACAAGCCGCCGTTACCAGGCGGGAGAGCGCGGCTCTCAGCGCGGCTCTCCCAGCCGACCCCCACAAGCCGCCGTCACTAGGCGGGAGAGCGCGGCAGGACCAGGCGGGAGAGCGCGGCTCACCCAGAAGCAGCGGTAAGAGAGCATCATAAGAGAGCATCAGCACCCGCACCCACCACCACCACGACCCCCCCCCCCCCCAAATCCCCCCCCCCCGGTCCACACCTGCACCAGGGCCCCGGGGGTGACGGTCCGCCCCTGGTCATACGTGTCCCCACTCTTGTGGATGGGTGTGATGAGGCCTTGGTTCCAGGTACGAGGGAAGAAGCCGGCACTTAGCTAAGAGTTTAACCATTGCAGCCTGTATTTGTGGTGGGCTATACTTCAGCATTTCTGGTAAGATTCCATCCAGGCTACCATATTTTTTACATGTTATGGAAGAGATTCTTTCTGCTACTTCCTGTAATGTAATAGGTGTCAGCTCCACTGGAGGCAACACAGGTGTCTGTATGCCGGTACTCAATCACCTGCAACCCACAGTGGGGGCGGTTGTGGCACCAGCGTCCGGCCATGCTGTCAGGGAGGTGACTGGTGGCATTTAAAGACACGAGGTTATCAAGGGCTCTGTCATTCACGGTGCATGCAAGGCATAGTGTCAGAACAGCCTATTGGTCACGCCCTTCTATTAGATCAGGCGGGCTGTTCCGCACTGATTACATGCCTCACATAACGACAGACGCCCCCCAGAGGGCTCAGCCTCAAACTGCAGATGAAAAAAATGCAATAAAACACTAAAGATGAAAAATGTGAGGTGTTTGTTGGTATTTTGGCCAAAAAACGTAAGCTGGTAACCCACGGTCAAGGGCCCTCACGCTTACCAGTCCTAACCACATGCCTTTTGAGACATGTACAATTTAATTTAGATTGTTCACCGAATGGACTTAAAAACAGACAAACTCACCAAGATTTGCCAGGTAAATACCCATTGCACTTAGCAGCAGCTGTCAGCTCCACTGGAGGCAACACAGGTGTCTGTATGCCGGTACTCAATCACCTGCAACCCACAGTGGGGGCGGTTGTGGCACCAGCGTCCGGCCATGCTGTCAGGGAGGTGACTGGTGGCATTTAAAGACACGAGGTTATCAAGGGCTCTGTCATTCACGGTGCATGCAAGGCATAGTGTCAGAACAGCCTATTGGTCACGCCCTTCTATTAGATCAGGCGGGCTGTTCCGCACTGATTACATGCCTCACATAACGACAGACGCCCCCCAGAGGGCTCAGCCTCAAACTGCAGATGAAAAAAATGCAATAAAACACTAAAGATGAAAAATGTGAGGTGTTTGTTGGTATTTTGGCCAAAAAACGTAAGCTGGTAACCCACGGTCAAGGGCCCTCACGCTTACCAGTCCTAACCACATGCCTTTTGAGACATGTACAATTTAATTTAGATTGTTCACCGAATGGACTTAAAAACAGACAAACTCACCAAGATTTGCCAGGTAAATACCCATTGCACTTAGCAGCAGCTGTCAGCTCCACTGGAGGCAACACAGGTGTCTGTATGCCGGTACTCAATCACCTGCAACCCACAGTGGGGGCGGTTGTGGCACCAGCGTCCGGCCATGCTGTCAGGGAGGTGACTGGTGGCATTTAAAGACACGAGGTTATAAAGGGCTCTGTCATTCACGGTGCATGCAAGGCATAGTGTCAGAACAGCCTATTGGTCACGCCCTTCTATTAGATCAGGCGGGCTGTTCCGCACTGATTACATGCCTCACATAACGACAGACGCCCCCCAGAGGGCTCAGCCTCAAACTGCAGATGAAAAAAATGCAATAAAACACAATCTAAATTAAATTGTACATGTCTCAAAAGGCATGTGGTTAGGACTGGTAAGCGTGAGGGCCCTTGACCGTGGGTTACCAGCTTACGTTTTTTGGCCAAAATACCAACAAACACCTCACATTTTTCATCTTTAGTGTTTTATTGCATTTTTTTCATCTGCAGTTTGAGGCTGAGCCCTCTGGGGGGCGTCTGTCGTTATGTGAGGCATGTAATCAGTGCGGAACAGCCCGCCTGATCTAATAGAAGGGCGTGACCACCAGTCACCTCCCTGACAGCATGGCCGGACGCTGGTGCCACAACCGCCCCCACTGTGGGTTGCAGGTGATTGAGTACCGGCATACAGACACCTGTGTTGCCTCCAGTGGAGCTGACAGCTGCTGCTAAGTGCAATGGGTATTTACCTGGCAAATCTTGGTGAGTTTGTCTGTTTTTAAGTCCATTCGGTGAACAATCTAAATTAAATTGTACATGTCTCAAAAGGCATGTGGTTAGGACTGGTAAGCGTGAGGGCCCTTGACCGTGGGTTACCAGCTTACGTTTTTTGGCCAAAATACCAACAAACACCTCACATTTTTCATCTTTAGTGTTTTATTGCATTTTTTTCATCTGCAGTTTGAGGCTGAGCCCTCTGGGGGGCGTCTGTCGTTATGTGAGGCATGTAATCAGTGCGGAACAGCCCGCCTGATCTAATAGAAGGGCGTGACCAATAGGCTGTTCTGACACTATGCCTTGCATGCACCGTGAATGACAGAGCCCTTGATAACCTCGTGTCTTTAAATGCCACCAGTCACCTCCCTGACAGCATGGCCGGACGCTGGTGCCACAACCGCCCCCACTGTGGGTTGCAGGTGATTGAGTACCGGCATACAGACACCTGTGTTGCCTCCAGTGGAGCTGACAGCTGCTGCTAAGTGCAATGGGTATTTACCTGGCAAATCTTGGTGAGTTTGTCTGTTTTTAAGTCCATTCGGTGAACAATCTAATGTAATAGGTGCATCCATGGGGTTTTGGAAATTGTTGATTTTTTCCCCCATTTGTTTTAGTTTTGTCACTATGTTTTCCTGTTTTGCGCTTAGTTCTTCCTTTGGGATGTCTTTATAGAGGTCTCTGAAGTACTGGAGCCAGATATTGCCATTTTGGATATGGATATTGTTTTTCTTGTCTTTTGTGCCCATGTAGTTCCGTAGTTCCCAGAAGGAGTTATCTTGGAGGGCATCTTGGAGTTGGTTAAGCTTCGTAGAGATGTAACTCTGCTTCTTCCTCCTGAGAATGAATTTGCACTGACTTTGTATGGTTTCATAGGCTTCCCTCAGACCTGAGTGGTTGGGTCTCTGTGTTTCTTGTTTGAGGCTGTTCTCATGGTATATTTAAATTAGATATTTAAAAATATTGGAATATAAATATAACCATGCAGTTTGTAGGTGCATTTTCACGCAGGACTAAAGATAGCAAAACCAAGGAAAAGAAACAAAGATTAGCAAATATCCTAAAATAAGTGAATAATTAAATTGCAAGTGCATAAAAATACAAATAGGATGTTAGGTGACATTATTATGATCAAAAAAATGTATAAGACATCCCGCCACATGATGATGACCCCATCGGGATGGCCCTAACCTAGCATCAAGTATTGAAAACTTTGTCAGATATCAAGTGCTGTTAGTATGATAAGGAATGAGCAAGGTCCAAGACCCAACAGAGAACATCCACAAATGGGAAGCTATCTACACATAATGTCCAGCTCATATAAGGCAGGCCGTGTGACTCACCGCGGCCGGGACTCCGGTGGACAGACGTTTTGCTTCCTCCTTCTTGTCACGGATGGACCGCGCCTGCCGGTAGTGGGGCCCGGTGGGTACAGATCAAAAGTGATGAGACGTCTTGGTAGAACAGATTAAAGGGTTAATTTGTCGTGACGCCACCTATGAGTGTTCCGGTAACTGTACCGGCGCTGCGGGGCCTCCGGGGGATGGAATGCAGCAAGATGGAACGCTCCCCACAGGCTGAGCGATGATCCCCGGAGGCAGGAGCTGCACAAGATGTTCTGAGGCAGCTGCGGTTACCTTAGCATGCGGATAAACAGTTCATAAGAAGGCACGGACACTGTAAGTCTCTGTAACGGGTTCTTTACTGTAACTAGCAAGCAGTACATGGCATACAGTTTGTAGGTAGTGGACCGGGTGGACTCAGCAATGACCAGTGTTTCTCAGAGATCCGCGGTGTTCCTCCATTCTAACTAAGTATGTTGCCTTTGTCGCCCAGGAATGCCAGATCAGGTACAAGTAGGCTGCTTGAATGCCCTATCCGGGGTATACGTTCCGGATGCTTTGGGGAGCCTTGGGTCCTTTGGTGGGTACACCGCTGGCTAGACGACTGTGTATGGCGGTGGTGGGGTGCTCCTGTAAAGCGGTCCCTCCACTCCTCTGGTTCGCATAGCAGAGCTGAACTACTGCTAGCTTCGGTACCAGCAAACCGGTTGTAGATGTGCACGGAATGATTTTAGACCCCGCATGTTGATGCACGTAGTTTGGTTGGTATTGCACCGGGAATAAGGGTGCTCAACTGGAGTAATGACAGGGAGATGGGCCAGGGAGTTGGCCAGGGGGCCGCACGAAACTGTGCAACCCCCTCTCCTAGGTTGCAGAGCTTGCTCTTCTTGCTCCTTCTCCTACGTTGCTCGGAGAGTTCTCTTTTCTCAACAGAACTATGTTTGTTCTAAACTTTCCACTACACTCTACCACTACACTCCGCCCACCAGGACCTTATTGGCCCTCTATGCTAGGTGATGCATGCAGGGTATGGATCTCTGAGTTAACTGTGTGACTGCTGAGTCAGAGAATATTGCGGCTGCAGTTTTGGCTGCAATACCATCTTGTGACGCACTCGTTGCGGGGCGCCACACTCCCCCTTGGTGAAATACGCTTGTCCCCAAGTGTCTCGCTACCCAACATTACAGAGAGATTTTTGTATTTTATAACAGGCATAAAAATTACACTTTTATTAACAACAGGTGCATTTTACTTAGGACGTTTCAAGTAAAATAAAACAGTTAAACACTTTGCGCGGACCCGGCGGGCAGTCGGCTGTCCTTATTGAGGGTTCAGGCTGTGGCCGCCAGGTCACACAGTCAGTGATTAAACGGGAACAGAGTCACTGATGAAGTTCAAGCAAAATGAGTCACTTGTGCAGAGAACTGTTACGCACTCGTATGGCAAACCACCCATCATGACAAGCATGGCGTTCTTAAGTTATTATGTCCCCTATGTACAAGTCACGATCGGGATTTCCTCTGGGAAAATGGGACTCCACATCTCGGCGCCCCAGGAACACCTCCGTACATACACCCTCCTCCCTCGCAACCCCCCACCCGGTAGATAAATTGAAGGTGTTAACTCTATCTTCCTTGCGGAACTCTGTAGGCAACGGGGGTTGGCGACGAGCCGCGGCACGGGCCTCCATGTTGGCGCGTTCACGGGCTCGCCAGTCCTCTCTGCGGCGCAGACGTATATCTTCGTCCGGACGGCATGGGGTGTGGATGTAGCTGCTGTGACGTGTGGGTTGTTGAGAAGCTTGTGCTTGGCGGGAAGTCCGGATGGGCACCCGGTTAAACGGCACAGGGGAAGGCATTGCGGCTGCACCCGACCATCGTATCGGAGCTGGCTGCTCGGCCGGAGGTTCCTCGATGTCTCCCCAAGCGAAACCGGTGTAGAGGTCCTCAGCAATGCTGCGGGTCTCGTCGTCGTCATCATCCTCCTCTCCCTCGACGACCACATCGGGCTGCTCGGCTGTTGAAGACGCTGGAACTGGAACTTCTGGACAACGGGGCGGTGGTGCTGCGGATCCTTCCACCGGGTCGTCCTGCAGGGCTTCCAGGCTGCCTGCCTCTTCATCTGTTACTGCTGGCAGTGGTGTTTCCATCCCGGTAACCAGGTAGACCTCCGGATTTGCAGAGGAGGCCTCCGGTTCTTGGGGAAACAGGAGTCAGTCTTTGGAGTAGTATAGAAACTGGCTGTGGGTTCCGTGATAGAAGCCAGGTGAGTATTGGCTTCTTCATGGGAGCTGGTTGGAAGCTCCGGCTCTGGAACCGGTTCGGCAGCGGCTTCAGTCGCTTGAACGGGGTAGATTGTGGGCCTCATTGGAAGGATGCAGTCTATGGGCTCTGGTGAAGATGCAGGGCAGGTCGTGGATGGCGGTGAGGCGGTGAAACTGGAGATATCATCCTGTCCTGGAGTGGTTGCACCAGAGCGGCTCTGCTGCATCGCACGATGTAGTCTTCTGCCCAAGCTCGCGCTCCAACTGCGGATTGTCCACTCAACCGTTTCCATTAGACGCACTCTGAGGTCTTGCAGAGCTTGTTCCCAAAAGTCGGGGCTGCCGTCAATGGTGAGGACAGGACCCGGACCAGGGTGGCCTATGGCTGCTCTGGCCTCGGCTTCCACTTGTTGCATAAGGTCTCGGAGTCTCAAGCTGGCCATTCTTGTAGAGGGAACCACACCCGTCTCAACCGGTAACCGTGCTGTTCGAGAGCTGGTGAAGAAGAGTCTCTGCCACTCCCACTTCCTTGGGGGCTTTTGTAGTCCAATTGTGGGAAAAAGTCTTTGATCCGCCCCCATGATTGTTTTGAGCAATCAGGGCGGACTATGATTTTGGCGCCTTTGCCTTTGGCCCTCCCACGAAGAGGAGCGGTGGCTCACCCCTGGGCTTGCACGTGGCGGATCCTCATGGCGGGGATCGCCATCTTGGCCCAACGGTGAAAAGGCGGGAAAAGTTCTTTCAGGGACGAACAAAGTCCAAATTGTTGAAATAAAGTCTTTTTAAGCACATTATACCCGTTAAGGAACGGGCCTGCTCGTATCCTGTTCGTGACGCCATTTTCTGACTCACCGCGGCCGGGACTCCGGTGGACAGGCGTTTTGCTTCCTCCTTCTTGTCACGGATGGACCGCGCCTGCCGGTAGTGGGGCCCGGTGGGTACAGATCAAAAGTGATGAGACGTCTTGGTAGAACAGATTAAAGGGTTAATTTGTCGTGACGCCACCTATGAGTGTTCCGGTAACTGTACCGGCGCTGCGGGGCCTCCGGGGGATGGAATGCAGCAAGATGGAACGCTCCCACAGGCTGAGCGGTGATCCCCGGAGGCAGGAGCTGCACAAGATGTTCTGAGGCAGCTGCGGTTACCTTAGCATGCGGATAAACAGTTCATAAGAAGGCACGGACACTGTAAGTCTCTGTAACGGGTTCTTTACTGTAACTAGCAAGCAGTACATGGCATACAGTTTGTAGGTAGTGGACCGGGTGGACTCAGCAATGACCAGTGTTTCTCAGAGATCCGTGGTGTTCCTCCATTCTAACTAAGTATGTTGCCTTTGTCGCCCAGGAATGCCAGATCAGGTACAAGTAGGCTGCTTGAATGCCCTATCCGGGGTATACGTTCCGGATGCTTTGGGGAGCCTTGGGTCCTTTGGTGGGTACACCGCTGGCTAGGCGACTGTGTATGGCGGTGGTGGGGTGCTCCTGTAAAGCGGTCCCTCCACTCCTCTGGTTCGCATAGCAGAGCTGAACTACTGCTAGCTTCGGTACCAGCAAACCGGTTGTAGATGTGCACGGAATGATTTTAGACCCCGCATGTTGATGCACGTAGTTTGGTTGGTATTGCACCGGGAATAAGGGTGCTCAACTGGAGTGATGACAGGGAGATGGGCCATGGAGTTGGCCAGGGGGCTGCACGAAACTGTGCAACCCCCTCTCCTAGGTTGCAGAGCTTGCTCTTCTTGCTCCTTCTCCTACGTTGCTCGGAGAGTTCTCTTTTCTCAACAGAACTATGTTTGTTCTAAACTTTCCACTACACTCTACCACTACACTCCGCCCACCAGGACCTTATTGGCCCTCTATGCTAGGTGATGCATGCAGGGTATGGATCTCTGAGTTAACTGTGTGACTGCTGAGTCAGAGAATATTGCGGCTGCAGTTTTGGCTGCAATACCCTCTTGTGACGCACTCGTTGCGGGGCGCCACACTCCCCCTTGGTGAAATACGCTTGTCCCCAAGTGTCTCGCTACCCAACATTACAGAGAGATTTTTGTATTTTATAACAGGCATAAAAATTACACTTTTATTTACAACAGGTGCATTTTACTTAGGACGTTTCAAGTAAAATGAAACAGTTAAACACTTTGCGCGGACCCGGCGGGCGGTCGGCTGTCCTTATTGAGGGTTCAGGCTGTGGCCGCCAGGTCACACAGTCAGTGATTAAACGGGAACAGAGTCACTGATGAAGTTCAAGCAAAATGAGTCACTTGTGCAGAGAACTGTTACGCACTCGTATGGCAAACCACCCATCATGACAAGCATGGCGTTCATAAGTTATTATGTCCCCTATGTACAAGTCACGATCGGGATTTCCTCTGGGAAAATGGGACTCCACATCTCGGCGCCCCAGGAACACCTCCGTACATACACCCTCCTCCCTCGCAACCCCCCACCCGGTAGATAAATTGAAGGTGTTAACTCTATCTTCCTTGCGGAACTCTGTAGGCAACGGGGGTTGGCGATGAGCCGCGGCACGGGCCTCCATGTTGGCGCGTTCACGGGCTCGCCAGTCCTCTCTGCGGCGCAGACGTATATCTTCGTCCGGACGGCATGGGGTGTGGATGTAGCTGCTGTGACGTGTGGGTTGTTGAGAAGCTTGTGCTTGGCGGGAAGTCCGGATGGGCACCCGGTTAAACGGCACAGGGGAAGGCATTGCGGCTGCACCCGACCATCGTATCGGAGCTGGCTGCTCGGCCGGAGGTTCCTCGATGTCTCCCCAAGCGAAACCGGTGTAGAGGTCCTCAGCAATGCTGCGGGTCTCGTCGTCGTCATCATCCTCCTCTCCCTCGACGACCACATCGGGCTGCTCGGCTGTTGAAGACGCTGGAACTGGAACTTCTGGACAACGGGGCGGTGGTGCTGCGGATCCTTCCACCGGGTCGTCCTGCAGGGCTTCCAGGCTGCCTGCCTCTTCATCTGTTACTGCTGGCAGTGGTGTTTCCATCCCGGTAACCAGGTAGACCTCCGGATTTGCAGAGGAGGCCTCCGGTTCTTGGGGGAAACAGGAGTCAGTCTTTGGAGTAGTATAGAAACTGGCTGTGGGTTCCGTGATAGAAGCCAGGTGAGTATTGGCTTCTTCATGGGAGCTGGTTGGAAGCTCCGGCTCTGGAACCGGTTCGGCAGCGGCTTCAGTCGCTTGAACGGGGTAGATTGTGGGCCTCATTGGAAGGATGCAGTCTATGGGCTCTGGTGAAGATGCAGGGCAGGTCGTGGATGGCGGTGAGGCGGTGAAACTGGAGATATCATCCTGTCCTGGAGTGGTTGCACCAGAGCGGCTCTGCTGCATCGCACGATGTAGTCTTCTGCCCAAGCTCGCGCTCCAACTGCGGATTGTCCACTCAACCGTTTCCATTAGCCGCACTCTGAGGTCTTGCAGAGCTTGTTCCCAAAAGTCGGGGCTGCCGTCAATGGTGAGGACAGGACCCGGACCAGGGTGGCCTATGGCTGCTCTGGCCTCGGCTTCCACTTGTTGCATAAGGTCTCGGAGTCTCAAGCTGGCCATTCTTGTAGAGGGAACCACACCCGTCTCAACCGGTAACCGTGCTGTTCGAGAGCTGGTGAAGAAGAGTCTCTGCCACTCCCACTTCCTTGGGGGCTTTTGTAGTCCAATTGTGGGAAAAAGTCTTTGGTCCGCCCCCATGATTGTTTCGAGCAATCAGGGCGGACTATGATTTTGGCGCCTTTGCCTTTGGCCCTCCCACGAAGAGGAGCGGTGGCTCACCCCTGGGCTTGCACGTGGCGGATCCTCATGGCGGGGATCGCCATCTTGGCCCAACGGTGAAAAGGCGGGAAAAGTTCTTTCAGGGACAAACAAAGTCCAAATTGTTGAAATAAAGTCTTTTTAAGCACATTATACCCGTTAAGGAACGGGCCTGCTCGTATCCTGTTCGTGACGCCATTTTCTGACTCACTGCGGCCGGGACTCCGGTGGACAGGCGTTTTGCTTCCTCCTTCTTGTCACGGATGGACCGCGCCTGCCGGTAGTGGGGCCCGGTGGGTACAGATCAAAAGTGATGAGACGTCTTGGTAGAACAGATTAAAGGGTTAATTTGTCGTGACGCCACCTATGAGTGTTCCGGTAACTGTACCGGCGCTGCGGGGCCTCCGGGGGATGGAATGCAGCAAGATGGAACGCTCCCCACAGGCTGAGCGGTGATCCCCGGAGGCAGGAGCTGCACAAGATGTTCTGAGGCAGCTGCGGTTACCTTAGCATGCGGATAAACAGTTCATAAGAAGGCACGGACACTGCTTACAGTCTCTGTAACGGGTTCTTTACTGTAACTAGCAAGCAGTACATGGCATACAGTTTGTAGGTAGTGGACCGGGTGGACTCAGCAATGACCAGTGTTTCTCAGAGATCCGCGGTGTTCCTCCATTCTAACTAAGTATGTTGCCTTTGTGGCCCAGTAATGCCAGATCGGATACAAGGAGGCTGCTTGAATGCCCTATCCGGGGTATACGTTCCGGATGCTTTGGGGAGCCTTGGGTCCTTTGGTGGGTACACCGCTGGCTAGACGACTGTGTATGGCGGTGGTGGGGTGCTCCTGTAAAGCGGTCCCTCCACTCCTCTGGTTCGCATAGCAGAGCTGAACTACTGCTAGCTTCGGTACCAGCAAACCGGCTGTAGATGGGCACGGGATGATTTTGGAACCGCATGTTGATGCCCGTAGATTGGTTGGTATTGCACCGGGAATAAGGGTGCTCAACCGGAGTGATGACAGGGAGATGGACCAGGGAGTTGGCCAGGGGGCCGCACGAAACTGTGCAACCCCCTCTCCTAGGTTGCAGAGTTTGCTCTTCTTGCTCCTTCTCCTACGTTGCTCAGAGAGTTCTCTTTTCTCAACAGAACTATGTTTGTTCTAAACTTTCCACTACACTCTACCACTACACTCCGCCCACCAGGACCTTATTGGCCCTCTATGCTAGGTGATGCATGCAGGGTATGGATCTCTGAGTTAACTGTGTGACTGCTGAGTCAGAGAATATTGCGGCTGCAGTTTTGGCTGCAATACCCTCTTGTGACGCACTCGTTGCGGGGCGCCACACGTGCACCTTAGATTGCAATGACTGCAACAAAAACAATGCAGATAAACGAAAGCTGAACTGGAACACAAGTATAACCATGCAGTATGTAGGTGCATGTTCACACAGGCCTAAAAAGAGCAAAACTGAAGAAAATGTATTAATAATTTAATAATAAAGAAAAAAAAACATAATTATATATATTTTACGTTTATCATAGCAACAGCAAATTGAAGTGGCGCAAATTACAATATGTAAAACTCCATCACTCAACAGTTATCATTTACACCCATAACACTGGTGGGGAAACAAACAATCTATATCAAGCAAACCAAAAAGTGGATTCTTTATGCTTAAATATTTTTTATTAACTGGACTTACATCAGGATGAACAAAAAATTGTAGAACTGACTATTGCACAATCCCAGGTCCTCATATAATGCCGCAAGTTACAAGCCTGCTGCTCTGTACTCCCACCAAGATTATAAAGGAACATGATGAGTTAATGGACACTGAATGGACACAGCCGAGAACAAAGATCTCTCTCCTGTTTGTTTTGGTCCTGCATTACCCAACATATCGGAACAACTCTGTCAAGTGGCTCCAACTGTAACATTATGCTCTACTGAAAGAGCTTAGGCAGCACACACTGCAGTGGAGTAATACATTTCTCGGTCTTCGACCTTCTGAATTTCAACCAAAAAATATAATATAAACATAATAAAAATATAATATATACTATTTAGAAACCTATGGCCCCATTTATAAATGTTTTTATTATGTAAAACATGCAAAATCCAAATATGCTCTCTATAATATAACAAAGTGACGAATATTTGTTAGGACACTGGATCCAACAATTGAATATTTTTAGGGGTAGTATGCTGTTACGGAGACATCATCATTTATGTACTGTTTGACATCAGTTGATATTTGCTTTAGAATAATTGGCTGGAAAAATGGAATTTTAAGACCAAGGGATGAGTAGCTCAGCATTTTACAATTGCTTATACTTCATTTTGTTTTACAACAGTGTAAGCTTTTAATACAAAATAAGGTATCTACCAGAAACAGCTATTAACCAACACAAGTTCAATGCCCTATCAGGATGCAGCAGGCCTGCCATGATAAAGGCGGGGGCAATCTAGGTGCAAAATACTGATGCGATAACCATTCTCAGCCTACTATATCATGGAGGGGGTGGTTGCTGGTATTAGATATGAGCACAAATGAGGTTTGCTAGGGTACTAGTCAGACAGACATATGTGATGCACAGTATCTATCAGTTTCACTCATACTATGAGATCAGGTGGGCTGCCCAGCACTATATAAGTACACCCCACAGGACAGACACCCCAATGGACCTGACATTGAAATGTGCTATTCAAATTATGAAAAATGATATAAAATCATAATAATGTGAAGTATTGGTGGATATTTTGGCCACAATTTGCAAGCTCGTAAACCAACATCATGAGCTCCCATGCTTACGAGTACCTACCCTACATTCAAAACAAAATTCACAGAAAAGAACATGAAATGTTTGCTAATGTAAATTAGGCATGATATCTAAAGCCAACTAAGGTGAAAATATTTTCCTTATACACTGGCGATCAAAATTAGAGAGTAGTGATGGGTGAACCCGAACTGTAAAGTTCGGAGTCTGTACTGAACACCTAGTGTTCGAGCACAGATCCCAAACACAGACTTTACCGGAAAGTCCATGTTACAGTTCAGGTTTGGGGCGAGGGAGCTGCAAAAATAAAGAAAATAGTTATTAAACAGCAATATACTTACCACGTTCCATCGCCCTCTGTGTCTACTTCCGATGCTGCTTATTACCTACCTAGATAATCAATGCAGAGGGGCCCAACAGCCAATCATAGATGCTGTCACAGAGAATGGGCATCTGCTCACAGAGATATGCAGCAGAACTGAATATGTTCTCTGTGGATTATGTCGTAAGAAGGGTTTTGTTAATTAAAGATGAAAAACAGATTTGTCTTGTGTTTTATTTCTAAATGGGTTTTTTTCGGAGTTGTGATTTTTTACTGCTTACTAAAAGTTCATACGGGGTGGATCTAATATTGGCCTGACATTATGAATTTCGGGTTTAGTGCCAGCTGCCAATACAAAGCTGGCATTAACCCTTTTATTACCCAGTGTGCCATCGCCACCAGGGCCACTGGAAAAGTTGGGGTAAAGCACCAGAAAATGGTGCTTCTATGGATGTGCCATTACCTGGGGCAGATGGGGGCTGCAATTCACAGCAGGGAAGGGGGGTGCCTAGAAAGCTTGGGCCACCCTGTGCCGAGGATTAAAGCCCCAGCTGCCTAGTTGTACCTGTCTTGAAACCAAAAATACGGCAAAGCAACATGTCATTTTTGTAAACTATTTCATGAAATTCGTGAAATAATAAAAAAAAGGACTTCCCTATATATTTGGTTTCCAGCCAGGTAAAAATAGGCAGCTGGGGGTAGGGGGCAGCACGTACCTACCTGCTGTACCTGGCTGGCATACAAAAATATGTCGAAGCCCCACGTCATTTTTTAAAAATTATTTCAAGGAATATTTTATAAAAAGGGTTCAAATGCGTTGCAGTTTTGGTGCTTTTTTTGGCTAGGAGATGCAGATGAACATATTGAACACAATGCATGCAGTTTTGTGCCAAAAGTGCACCAAAAGAGCATGTAATCCATGGTAAAAACCGCATCATGGTTTTAGTGCACCAATTCTCTGTGACAGCATCTGTGATTGGCTGTTGGGTCCCTCTGCAGTGAATATCTAGGAGGATAATGAGCGGCCACAGAAGTACAAGTGGGTGGACGCCAGAAAATATAATGCTGTTTAATAACTATCTTTTTTCTTTTACAGCTTCCTAGCCCCCATCCCATAACTTTACAGTCTGAGTTTGGGGTTCAGACTCAAGTTCGAGCCACTTTCGGCCCAGAACCCGAACTTTAAAAAAGTCTGGGCGAGTTCGCTACACCCGAACATCAGCGGGTTCGCCCATCACTATTAGAGAGCAATATTTGATCACTTTATTTTATTTCAGATAGAATGTAATCTACATTGATGAACATTTGACGGTTTTTGTGTAAGGGGTACACCCTGCCCCTAGAATAGTGTTTCCAAAAATAACCAAAGTTTTTCATCTTAAAACCTTTATTTTACACAAAACATGATGATCATACTTAGATAACAGCAATGACTGTAACACAGAGAAAGATTAAAACTAAATTTTGTGGAGGTTACAACAATCACCAATCAGTAGGAAGTGTACAGGCCTTTAAATGACTTCAGCACATCTGCGGCCACAGGACATTACTAGCCTCTCACTCTGCTCTGGGGTGATTTTGGTCCATTTTCCAGTCTTCCAGTCTCTACCACAGTTCTGTGACTGTTGTGGGTTTCTTGACCATAACATTGTCACCAAGGATTTTCCAGAGGTTTTCTTTTGGGTTTAGATCAAGACTCTGGGCTGGCCACTTCATTGTTTCAATGGTTTCTGTTTCTGTAATATTTATTAATATACCGGAGCCAGCTATATATTGGTGTGACAAGGTTGCTGCCAAGAGCTTAGGGGGTGCCACGTATGTCCCACTTGAATTCATATATAGATAGTAAATTTATGTGACAGCTCGGGGCTTATAACAATGGCGACAATAATTAATCATAAAAGTAGTTTTTTCTGAAATTTCATATAATTTATTACATATATATGCTGTACAATCAATTTAGTTAAAACGTTTTAAAATATTAAAATTATTAAAATCAAATATCTTTTTCGTGCAGTCTTTACATGTAGAGGCTCTAGGTTCTTCTGTAGACACAAAGGTGTCTGTTAATGTTGTCCAACAGGGGCTTGGGTCCTGGTGGTGCCTATAAATATATAATGTGTTGATGAAACCTGTGAACTTAAAAAAAAAAAAAGTTTTGCTGGTGTGCTTTACAGGCTCTTACCACTTCTGGGCTGGAAGTGCAGGGTAGTTAACTTAATCAAATGCAAGGTCTGTTCGTTAATCTGTAATCAAAAAATATCACAAATAAATTCTAATTAGCTGCAGTGGATGTCGATCATTTCTTACAGGTGGCACTATAAGTGTTAATGTAGCATACTATGATTATGTGATCAGGTGATTATAATCACATCATATACAGCACTGAGAACTGCACTCCTTGAATATATACAAGGTGATATATATATATATATATATATATATATGTACATATATATATATATATACACTAGCTGTAGTACCCGGCTACGCCCGAGTTAAAATAACTGCTGTTAGCTATAACAAAATAGAACTTGAATATGTCATATTAATGACCTGTAAGAAAATAGAAGCTGAGCTGTGATTGATTGCTATAGGCAGCCTAATAAATCTCCAGCCAACAGTAAACCCTCCTCCTGGCCGGGCAGTATATGTTACCTCACACATACACATAATAGACAGCTCATGTGACTGACATCTGCCTTAATTCCCTATATGGCACGTGTGCACATTGGCTGTTTTTAATCAGATGTTTATGTTTGGAAATTAAAGATAGCACACGTATGAGGCGAGTTGTATGAGGTGATTTGTGCACATCTGTGTTTGTCTGTATGGTGTGTGTGTCCCTGTGGTGTGTGTATGTGTGTGTCCCTGTGGGGTGAGTGCATGTGTTCCTATAGGCTGTGCATGTGTGTGTGTGTCCCTGTGGGGGGGGGACTGTTTGGTGTGTGTGTATCTGTGTTGTGTGTGTCTCTTTGTGGTGTGTGTGTGTCCCTGTGCGGTGAGTGCATGTGTCCCTATAGGGTGTGTATGTGTTTGTGTCCCTGTGTGGGGGGGTGTCTGTGTGGGGTGCGTGTGTCTCTGTGTTGTGTGTGTCTCTTTGTGGTGTGTGGGTGTGTGTCCCTGTGGGGTGAGTGCATGTGTCCCTACAGGGTGTGTATGTGTGTGTGTCCCTGTGGGGGGGGTCTGTGTGGTGTGTGTGTGTCTAATTGTGGTGTGTGTGTGTGTCTGTGGGGTGAGTGCATGTGTCCCTATAGGGTGGATATGTGTGTGTGTCCCTGTGGCGGGGTCTGTGTGGTGTGCTTGTCTGTGTTGTGTGTGTCTCTTTGTGGTGTGTGTGTCCCTGTGGGGTGAGTGCATGTGTCGCTATAGGGTGTGTGTGTCTCTGTGTTGTGTGTGTCTCTTTGTGGTGTGTGTGTTTGTTCGGGTGCGTGGTGAGTATCCAATGTTGGGGCTGCACTTAGCGACTATACACTTGCTGTTACTCTTTGTGTGCGTGTGGTGTGTATACATGTCCCCATGCGTGGCGAATATCTCATGTTGGGGACCCACCTTAGTGACTATATGCTGGTATGTGCTGTTAGTCTTTGGTGCTATCATTAAGCCCCTCTTATTCACAACGGTCAACTGGTAACTGTCACTTTTTCCCCATTATGTGTGACTTTTGTATGGCCCATTATTGGAGTTTTGTGTGAAATTATCAATGTTTTGCTTTTTGCTTCATTCTCTTTTGTGTTTTTTCATTGAAGACAAATTAAATGAAGATAATAATACCAAAGAATTTGTGATTGCAATCAGGAAGAAACTGAGTATTATCTGACAGAATTGCGGGGGGTGTCAATACTTTTGGCCACAACTGTATATTAAGCATTCTCTCTGATACTGTGGGTATGGAAAGTATTCAGATCCTTTACATTTTTCACTCTTTCTTTCATTACAGCCATTTGGTAAATTCAAAAAAGTAAAAATTTTTTCTCAGTTATGTACACTCTGCACCCAATCTTGATTGAAAAAAATCCAGAAATGTAGAAATGTTTGCAAATTTATTAAAAAAGAAAAACTGAAATATCACATGGTCATAAGTATTCAGACCCTTTGCTCAATATTGAGTAGAAGCACCCTTTTGAGCTAGTACAGCCATGAGTCTTCTTGGGAATGATGCAACAGGTTTTTCACACCTGGATTTCGGGATCCTCAGCCATTCTTCCTTGCAGATCCTCTCCAGTTCCATCACGTTGGATGGTGAACATTGGTGGCCAGTCATTTTCAGGTCTAGAAAGACTTCTGCTGGTCCCAAACATCTTCCATTTAAGGATTATAAAGGCCACTGTGCTCTTAGGAGCCTTGAGTACTGCAGAAATTCTTCTGTAATCTTGGCCAGATCTGTGCCTTGCCACAATTCTGTCTCTGAGCTCCTTGGACAGTTCCTTTGACTTTATGATTTTCATGTGTTTTGACATGCACTGTGAGCTGTGAGGTCTTATACATTCAGGTGTAAGCCTTTCCAAATCAAGTCCTATCAGTTTAATTAAACACAGCTGGACTCCAATGAAGGAGTAGAACCATCTCAAGGAGGACCACAAGGAAATGGGCAGCATGTGACTCAAATATGACCGTCTGAGCAAAGGGTCTGAATACTTATGACCATTTGATATTTCTGTTTTTATTTTTTAATAAGTTTGCAAAGATTCTACATTTCTTTTTTTTTGTCAAAATTGGTTGCACAGTGTATATTAATAAGAATAAAAGAACTTTTTTGAATTTACCAAATGGCTACAATGAAACAAAGAGTGAAAAATGTAAAGGGGTCTGGATTCTTCCCATGCCCACTGTATCTGCAGCTAATTAAAGTGTAAATATCTTCTATGTATATATGCGTTTCTAACCATCATTGTACTGCCTATGTTTTTAGCCCACTTTTCTATTTTATATTCCTATTTTCAGTATTTGAATATATTAGTAAAACTAATATTTTTTCATATGGTTGTGCACTTCCATGAATGATCATTGCTAATTAAACTTGAGTGAAGATTTTTAAGGTAGATGCTGGTGACATTTTGTTCGGAGGTAATGTGCATATTGTGAATGTCAATCATAAAACAACCTGATGATGCAGTTCAAGAAAGGGTCCAGCAGACAAGGTCTGGACTGGCAACCTACATTCATGGGCTGGGCTTGAGGCAGAGGTCTCAGTAAGAGAAAGACACTCGTGGAAACTGTATTGTGTGACAAATCTCCATGTGGTCAACAAGATAGGTGTAAAACTAATCTAATGCTAAACTTATGTCGTCCACATACTTTAGCTACAAATTTGATCCTTTTTGTAAGAAACTTATTAGCATAAATCCCTAATAAATGTTGTTGTAAAATATTTTTAGGTTTTTTTTGTAACATGACAAAGGGAACATGATTTTGATTAGAACTTCTTAGAATTTACTTTGTTTGTGATAGGGAATTAAAATTCCCATTTACGTAAAATAAAACTGTAATTGATAACTCCCCTAAAGTATTTCCTTTAAAGTCAGAACGTTTTTACTGTACGTTTGTATTACTTGACCTCTAAAACATAAGTGTTTATTTTTAAAGAAACTCTATCCTGGTCTCCTAAAGTGCATCGACATGATATTGTTTAAAGACCAAATATATACAATACAATAACACATGTCAAGGCTCTGATCCCATTTAACAATTATGTTTAATTTAGAAAAATTACAATGCCTTAAAATCTAGTCAAAAGTGGCGTGAAAATTGCTTGTAGGGTTGCCCACATTTTATTAATTACACCAAACTGTTTATTATCAGTGCACTGTATAATTAACCTAAATATCCCTAAGTGTCTCATACTTCCTTCGGGAGGAATAACAAGTGTCTGTTATGGGTTCAGCTCAATTGAGGTCAACTTTAGTAACACTGAAGACTGCCAAAAACATTAATATTACCTATACTAGTTTACGTTATTTGCACTTTTTTTTAGTTTAGACGATGCTCAGATGTATATTTTCTGCTTTTGCTTTAATTAAGTCAACTGAGATTTAAACACATTTGGAGCAGAAAGTTACTCAAAAGACAGCAGATTTAACATTTCTCATTATGGAGAAGTTTATTTAGACAGTGTCAAGGCTGAGATTAATTAGGCAGGTGGTTTAAACACAAGAAAAAGTTGTGATTGGAAGTGGCAGAGCAAGAATAAATGCGTAAACAAAGTCAGCTCAGAAATGACACAGTTATAAAAACAGAGAAGTGGTGCCATTGCCGCTCAGGTATTCGTATAACTAAATCATGACACTATTTTTAGAGAAAAAAACAACAGTTATAACATTTTGTATGAGCCCCCATATTTGTACCTTAGCTTGAATAAGAACCTATAGTAGGGGCAGAATGAACCGTAATGGTACCTTTACAAGCCGCTACCAAAAGGTAGAAACCACCGGGTATCGCACGTGCACGCGCGCGTTTCAACGGTTCCTAACGGTACCTGATACCGCAATTACACGCCGCTACAAGGTGCTCCACAGTAGGTTTTTTCGATCCCTGGAAGTACCGACGGGTGCCGTAGGTTACCTTCTGTGGAGCACCTTCCCTGATTTACACGCCACTACCACAAGGGAATATGGGAGGACCTGGGGCAGCAGGGACAACACATAGGTGTGCCAGAGTTGTGGATTACGAGACACTCGTACGGTGATTGGACAAAGCAATAACATCATGATTGGGCAGCCAGCGCAGGGAGGCTGGCTAATACATGACGCTATAGCAAATGTGTAGTGACTGGTCATCTCGTTAAATATGCCGCCCTGTACAGGGACAGCCAATGGGTACACAGTACTCCCCACCAATGATAACTGATGGGGTGTGGTATACATGACGCTCAAGCACGCCCCAGGTAACTCAAATACCATACCTGTGCCCCGATTACACGCCACTACCATAGGGTTTATATCTGCTTGTTTTTGAGCAAGGCTGAAAGACAGGTATCCAAAGAGACACGAAGGTGCTACCTGAATTACACGCCGCAACCTCGCTGTGTTTTGAAGGTAAAAGGTACAATTGTCTCCGACACCGGTGGTTTCTAACTTTCGGTAGCAGCGTGTAAAAGTACCATAAGAGATTAGAGCTGTGCCAAATACTCCATTTGCAGAAACAGATCATAGTCATTTGCTCAGTTAGGGTCCATACTAAAGAGTAAGTGCAAGATTGAAAGAATACATGTCTTGTACTCCTTCAATTTGGTTTACTAAATCCAGTCTATTTTGGCTATCCAGTAGGCGTTAATAAGAGCCCTTTTAATTCCTAAGTACCCAGATCGCTTTCAATCTCAAAGTCAACTAAATCTTTAGCTTGTCCTACACATATCACTAATAATAAATATGTTATACCAATACCAATATTTAGTGAAGCCTATTTTCTAAATCTATGAATAACATTTTTCTTCATTTAGTAATAATAAATTATTCCATACATTATTAAATATTTTTTTGAAATTGGAATACTGAACAATGTGATTTATGAAATTACATTTACGTTCCTAGCATGTACATATTACAAATTTTCTTGTCAAAACATAGGTCAACATGATGAAACCTGACAAACCACATCATAAATCAATGTGGTCCGTCAGGCGCCGGTGATATCTGACAGGTAATAGATCTAGCACTGCATTGTGGTTTCTGTGATAAATTTAACAGAATTTCACATAAAGTTATTATTGCTTGCCACATTGCAAATAAAAAAATAGCCACAGCCTTGCCATAGACAAATTGTAAATCAGAAAAACTATCTGAATCTGAAAAAACTAACTTTCAATAGAGTATATGATTGTCCAAGTGATCTGGCATTAAAATTCCCAAGGGCAAATACATAATCTTTTGGGGCCAGAACTTAAGATCACAAAGGATTATATAGCAGACAGTCTGCAAAAAGACCTTCCACATCACTAGCTGAGGCAAGTGTTTTTTCAGTTGGTATTAGGGTGGAGGCACACTATCATGCATCAAAAACGCCGCGTTTTTGATGCATGACAGTGATGCGAGTGCTGTGCGTGTTTGTGGGTGTGTATGGTGCGAGTATGGTGCGTGTGGTGAGTGTGGCTGGCTGTATGTATGTTAGTGTGCTGTGATTGTGAGGTGTGAGTGCGTGTGTGGTGCGTGATTGTGATGCTGTCCACGGTCCTGAAGGACCGCAGACAGCATTTGTCGGGAATAGAAACTCGCTGGCTGTCAAAGCCGGCAAGTTTAAATTTTCCGCTGTGCTGTACAGTAAGCTATCATCTTGTACCACTGTGACAGCAGCGGTACAAGATGTTTAGCTAAGACAATGATGATTGTAGTAAAATAATGTAGTCTGGGGTTATTTTACTGATTAACCCCATCAGCATCCTCTGGACCGCATGTGTGCGCAGTGGATGCTGAGAGGCTCTAAACCCAGTGCTGAAGGGGTTAATATGCAGCTGGTGTAGTGACACCATGTATGTGGAGAGTGTCCTCACTCTCTGCAGACATGGTGTCATTACACCATGTGTGTGAAGGGGTTAATTTTTATGTATAATGGGTTTAAAGAACTGTCAGGAAAGCCGGCTTATGTTACTGTCTATGGGGAGCTGTCCCTCTCATGGTGCTGAAGCCACAGCTCCCCATAGACAGTAACATAAGCCGGCTTTCCCGACAGTTCTTTAAACCCATTATACATAAAAGTTAACCCCTTCACACACATGGTGTAATGACACCATGTCTACAGAGAGTGAGGACACTCTCCACATACATGGTGTCACTACACCAGCTGCATATTAACCCCTTCAGCACTGGGTTTAGAGCCTCTCAGCATCCTTTGCGCACACATGCGGTCCAGAGGATGCTGATGGGGTAAATCAGTAAAATAACCCCAGACTACATTATTTTACTACAATCATCATTGTCTTAGCTAAACATCTTGTACCGCTGCTGTCACAGTGGTACAAGATGATAGCTTACTGTACCAGCAAACAGGGAAATTTAAACTTGCCGGCTTTGACAGCCAGCGCGTTTAAAGCGATTTTGACTGCACACTCGCACAGTGTGCTGTATGGGGGCAAGATTTTCTCGCCCCCATACACTTGCATTGCCCTCACGTGCGTCAGAATCGCGTGCAGTCGCAGCATGCTGCGATTGCACTCGCTTCTGACTCGCAGTGCGAGTTAGGTGCGTGGGACTCGCACCAGTGTGCCCTGCCTGATAGGGCAACATTGGCCCGAGTGCTATGCGTTTTTTTCACGCATTGCACTCGCGCGAGTCTCACGCCAGTGGGCCTTCACCCTTAAAGACGGTGGTCTAAGGCCCCTTTCACATCAGCGTTTTTTTCAAATCGCGGCAGATGCGGTGAAAAAAACTGCATCTGCCGCGATTACCGCATACCGGCTGCATTTGCGGCACGGTTGCGGCAAGCCCCATACAATGTATAGGCGGGCTTGCGGCAGGTGCGGCAAGTGCGGTTTTGGCACTTGCGGCAGGTGCGACCGCGAAAAAAAACGCGGTCAGCCGCGTTTTTTTCGCGGACGCACCTGCCGCAAGTGCCAACACCGCACTTGCCGCACCTGCCGCAAGCCCGCCTATACATTGTATGGGGCTTGCCGCAACCGTGCCGCAAGTGCAGCCGGTATGCTGTAATCGCAGCAGATGCGGTTTTTTCACCGCATCTGCCGCGATTTGAAAAAAAACGCTGATGTGAAAGGGGCCTTAGACTGCCTGTAACTTAAAATTAATTAATGGAGCTTTATAAGAAAGTTTTAAACTTTCTTGAGTTTGAAGGTGTTGGTACACCTTCAAGCTGTGAATTTATGGAGCAGTGCCAGAGGTGCCAGCAGCTGTGAAATCCAAAAATCTTAAAATTTCCTTTAAAGATTCCTTTCAGAGAGCTTTTTTTAGTTTTCAGAGTAAACCTTTATTATTGCAGAGGGTCAGCAGCATGCAAGGATACCTATTCTACATTTATCTGATAGCAATGCAGATAAAAATAGTATATGTTCATTATATGCTTAACATACATGGTCTTATAGGTCTGTTCACTGTCATGAAAAACCATACTCTGGATATTGCTTCTTGAAAATTAGCAATCCCTTTATTTCATTTAATTCCATACATTTAGAATATAGATATTTGGCATGTGCACATGTGTGTTATAATTGCATTCATCTTGGAGCTGTCCGTGAATTGCTCACTTGCCCTATTCAACATTCCAGATGAATTGGTGGTGAACTGAATAAAACTATTTATTTTTCTTATTTCTCCTCCAAATATGTAAGGCTTCAATAATCACTCCCCTCAACCACAAGCCCAGATGTTACCTGTGGCATGCGGAATGGGATTTGTAAGTTAGGTGCCTTTACCAGCCCACTCCATGGAGGGGTTAACAAGTAGCTAGGCAACAACATTGTCCAAACAATAGTATCCTGTAAGCAATTGACCATAGGCAAAGGAAATATGCTTCACTGCAGAGACCAGAGCCATTTGGGGATTGACGTACAACGCAGCTACATTGTGCCAATCGTGTACCTGCAGTCCACAGTTTGGAAAGGTGATGGATCCACCCCAAGACATGCCTGCTCTGGAGGACATGATCTTCCTCACCACCCCAGGGGCTGATTGTGCTTCACCTGAACCAGAGCAGCCTGCAGAGGAGATGACAAATTCTACATATGTGAGCTGGAGTAGGACTGTGCTACCCGCATTGGGCCTGATATGTAGAGTTAAATTTCAGTGCTATTCCCCTATGCCTGAAGAAATCCCAGTGGAATGCCGCTCAGAGTCAGGTGGTCAGCTGTTCTATATGCCAGTAAGGACCAGTACAAGTCAAAGTCAGGATCTTGCAGCATATCAGGCCTTATTACACCTGCAGCCAGTGGATAGGCAAATCCAGGAGTAGCATGATGAGGATGAGGAGGGGGTAGTAGGTAGTAGTGGCAGAAGCCACAAGGGTCAAAGATCCTGAAGGACCTATCAGGGTGCCCAAGTTCCTCCAGTGTTTCCTAGAGGGGGGTGGCCATCCCCTAATGCCTCCATCCTCTTTTCCAGTGATGGCCATGATGGGGTGTGATGGGTCAGGTTGTTTGTGGAGAATGCCACTGGAGGAGTAGCCCCTGTGACCCCCGAGACCGTCTGGCAGCGAACTACATTGTGGAACATGCAATATATAGGAACGGTCACAGCACCTTCTGGCAGACAGGGCTATGCATATAAGCCCATCTCAGGGCGCCCGTCCACTCCAGAGAGTCCACATCCGGATATTAGACACATACCATATTTGAAGGACAGCGCCTCAGACAAAGGTGGTGATGAAAAAAAGTTTCTCTTTATTCCATGGTCATACACGGCAGCGACGTTTCGACCAGCAAAGTGGTCTTTATCAAGCTCACAGCATATAACAAATGGTTCCCTTAAATAGTGCTTAACCCCTCCCAACAAAACAAACACCAATCACATTGTGCATCATCTAATCTATCTAATACAGAGACCGTACTACTCTAAAATTACACCTAACTCTACCTATAGGTTCCCCATACAAATAATAACCAAATCATACATCATATGCATATTCAAATACCTTTTGATGAGTTATATTCCTTAATCATGCTCCCACATCAATGTTTACATGAAATAACATCAGGCCAACCATATTTCTGCATCTCACATCACCATAGTGATCGTACTACCTCCTCAAAGAGCTGGCCAATCCTGTCACTCTCGCAATAAGCATGTCCCGATTACATAATTTCCGGGACCCGCGCGATTGGTTCAGCTCAGTATACATCACAGTTCCTGTCGAGCGTGTGCGATTTGTCCAGCATAATGTCCATTACACTCCACACCATGTGGTTGGTTACATCATCTCCTTGGGGCACGCGATAGGCCAATAAGAGTGTCAATCACGGTTACTGTCGCGCGATTGGTCCAACACAATGTCCATCACAGTCTATGCCGCGTGATTGATTAAAAGTCTCTCTATTCAGTTACACCACCTCCTGGGAGCACGTGATAGGTCAATAAGAGTATCCATCAAAATCCAAATGTCCCGATCGGGCAAAACAATACCCATTAATATAAATGGAGCTCCAGTGAGTTCTCTTATAAATCAGACTGAGGATAGTGCTTGATTGATCATAATAGTGTCCATTATAGACATTATACTTATAAATGGTCATCACTGTGCATCATTGTGTCATAACTTGGAAAAACGCTGCATCCGTGGACTGTCATAAGATGCATAATGCTGGTTCTTTTGGTGGTGGACTAGGATCCGTGTGTCTATACTCTTATACTGAAGAGGAGGCGGCAAGGATTATCTCTGATGCTGACATTCATAACACCTATCTCAGTCAACCAACTACTGGTATGCTGAAGAGAAGGTGGGAGAGTGAACAGAAGAGACTTGTGTCATTGGAGTTGCATGTTGGCACTCTGATTGAGTACTACAAAGTGCGCAGGATCCCCCCAGGGTTGAGGCCAAGCCTGCAGCCTACATTGTTACCCAACAATGTCCAATTGTGTGCTAGATTTGAGGCTATAGGCAATAAATATGCCTTTGATATCATGCTCCTTAACATAGAATATTTCAGGAAGGAGATACAAGAACTTAAGAAGAAGCTGGAGGAGACAAGAACCCAGATGGTGGAGATTACCACGGTGGAGGAGCAGAAGGAGATTGATTCTAAGTTTGAGGATAATTTATGCAAATTCAGGACGAGTCTTGAGGACACTAAGAGAACTAAATGGTATCGTGATCTGGAGGACTACAATTATGGTCAGGTGTATAGTTAGCAATTTAAAACATCCAATCCATCAGGCACGAGATCCAAGCCAGGCCCCAATCGCTCTCGTGGGGGAAGGAGACCTGGGGGCTCATCAAGACCGAGGGTACCTCCAGGACTTAACTCACCACAATCAGAATTTGGATTCACTGGAGAATCTGACTATATGGATTACGGTCCCTCAGGAGATCTTATTTTTTTAGGGGGACAGAGAAGGCCACTCAACCCCGGAGGAGGGGCCACAGGGGAGGCAGGAGGCACAAGAGGAAATATGCCTCGCCCTGACGAGATCCAGAATGAGGTGGATGTAGAAGAGTCTCTAGTGGTAAATATTTCATCTGTTCCACTTAATGATATGCAAATTGCTGTTTTGTCTAAAGGTTTATCTTTCTGTCCATCTAGTAAAATGAACTGGTTTGAGTTGGATAATGACCTACATAGGTTCTTTAGAAGGGTCAGACTGGCCTCATACTTCTCTAACAAGGAGAAGTTGGTAGGAGTGACCCAGGGTGGTACATTGAGTCTTGGTGGCTTGGGTCTTTTTCAGAAGAGCGACTTTGAGCCTCCTGTCAAGAACCCAGCAGTCGAGACCTTTGTTAAAGGGAACCAACCACCCCAAATGACCCCCCGGACTATTAATATCGTTCCCTACACCCAGCACATACATGTGCTGCAAGGTTTTTTGCTAAAAAAACTGCTTTTTAAAAGTTGAGATAATGATTTATAAAGTATTTAACGAAGGGACGGGTGGGCGTTACTTAGCTGGGGCTAAAGCCGGGTTGCAGCTGCCAGTCATCCTCCTGTCTCCCCTCGCAGCAGTAACGGCCAGCCCTTTCTTGTCGTCACAGCCTGCTGAGCCTGGTGCACGGGATCTCATGCCCGTGCACACGTCATCAGCTACAGCCGGGTCGCGAGCACACACGCTCTGACTTCCTGCGCTCGGCTGTGGAAGTCAGAGCGCGCGCTCGCGACCCGGCTGTAGCTGATGACGTGTGCACGGGCATGAGATCCCGTGCACCCGGCTCACCAGGCTGTGACGACAAGAAAGGGCTGGCCGTTACTGCTGCGAGGGGAGACAAGAGGATGACTGGCAGCTGCAACCCGGCTTTAGCCCCAGCTAAGTAACGCCCACCCGTCCCTTCGTTAAATACTTTATAAATCATTATCTCAACTTTTAAAAAGCAGTTTTTTTAGCAAAAAACCTTGCAGCACATGTATGTGCTGGGTGTAGGGAACGATATTAATAGTCCGGGGGGGTCATTTGGGGTGGTTGGTTCCCTTTAAACTTGTAAGTAATGATGTCATGGAGTTGAGGAGAGAGAATTTGAGAATTAAAAATCCTAATATATCTATTGATGAACTTAAGGCGATTGAATCCCTCAAACAAGATAAATCCATCACCATAAAGCCCGCCGATAAAGGCGGAGCTGTTGTAGTGATGGATACGGACAAGTATTTGCAGGAAATTAGACAGCAGCTGTCTGAAGTGGAGGTATATGAGAAACTTACCTTCAACCCTACTCAAAGGTTCCAAGAGGAACTTAGATGCATGATTGATGAGACTCTAACGGATGGGGTGATTGACCAAAGTTTGGCTAATCACTTCTCGAACATCCTGTGGTACCCATAATATATGTCTTACCTAAGATTCACAAAGACCTGGAAACCCCATCCGGGAGACCAATAGTCTCCGGGAGGGGGTCTCTATGTAGTAGGGTGGCCATCTTTTAGGACCGTCTCCTGAGCAAGTATGCGGAGATGGCTCCCTCCTATACGAGAGATACTGGTGATTTTATTTCTTCTCTTGAGAATATATGGGTAGATGATGAGACATGGTTGGTCTCCTTCGACGTGGTGTCGTTATACACCTCCATTGAACACAGGAGAGGTTTGGATGCCGTCATATGTGTCATTATATGTATCCCTCTACTCCAAGCTACTCTAGTAGCATATCTTTTTTTCTCCTGCATGATGAGTCCTGCTTATGATTTGACTAAATCACTCACTTGGTTGAAGAATAAATTAGAATATAAGCTAATATCTTTATAATGAAGGTGAGAAATTAAAAAAAAAAAAAAAAAAAATATGATGTATTCAACTGTTGAACCACAAGGATGTGCCAGGTTTACCACGCTAAAACTGGTCAAAGGCCCTGTTTAAGAGATCTTTCAAAATTCTGTGTTATATTTAGGTTTAAACACTGGAGCTAACCTTTCTGCCCCCTTATCAGTATAGGGCTATTATTGATTTGCTGCTTGCAGGCCTTGGGGTAGTGCCGTATATTACTTACCCTTTTGATGCTATATAGAGGTTTTAAGATTATGTTACAAGGCTCAGCGCTAAATTTATGTTATTGGCACGAAGGGAGACTACCACTGTGTTTGGTACAACCCTTGCTTCGTGATGCTTATTAAAATCTATACATTTAATAGTAATTTAAAGTAATAAAAGTAAAAAAATCACAAAACACTTAAGTATATGTGCAAAATCCTTGTTTAAGGGAGTCGCAGGTGTGTGGGTTCCTCCTTCTTGTCAGTGGTTTTCAGTGTTTGGGTGTGACCTGTAATTATAAGACAAGTTTATCTACTTGTTGGACTCACTGGTTATTCAATTTCCCATATGCATGTATGTGTGTTAATTTCCTGGGTAATTATGGTACAGATTATTCTACCTATGCTGCCATTCTTGGTAAAGCACTATTTCTGTTTAAGGAGATACATTAATTGATATGCTACTGTGCAGTGGTTACAAAGGAGATATTTAAAGAGGTTTAATTTCAATTTTATCTAGAGGTTTATTTTCACCTTATTCTTTGCTGACTGCACGTAGATGTTAGGTTGCTCTTCTACCTTTCTTGTCACTGGCAATGTTATTGACTGCCTTGTGACCTATAATGAGAAGGATACTGTATAAGTATTTGTTTTCTGTGTGTGTCCAGGTCAGTGAATAGAATGTTGTCACCTTAAATGATCCTCTATGTTGGATCTTTGTTGTTTCTTGCTGTCAGTCAAGTGGCTCCAATATTGTAGGTCCTCTGTGTGGTCCTAAAATATATATTGGTTTTCAGACCATGTTATGAACCTTGCTACCCAATATACTGCATATCACATTGTGCACACAATGTACTGAGACTTACTTCCCTCCCGTCGACTCTCCGTTCTAATTTCAATCTGTTAGTGCTTTCTCCTGTCTGTGGAAGATGCTGAGTGCGTGCATCGTGGCCACCGGACACCCTCTTCCTCACTTCCTCATTCACCGGTCAGCTGATTGCACATCCCTGATTACGCGGCAGTCATGTGGTGGAGTAGGCGGCGAGTTGTCGGGACTTGCGACGTCTCGTTCATTAGCTGTCAGACATACACGTTTCAAAGGTGCGGCTTCTTTCTCATGGTTCCTGACAGTTAGCTAGCATCTGTGCTTTATATACCGTGCATTGATTTGCTATTAGGTGCCTAATGTTTTTGTCTTTCTGTAGGATGTCCCTGCTGTAATCTCCATAGGTCATGGGACATTCTGTGGGATGTCTCTGCTGTAATCTCCATAGGACATTATCATTGTCATAAAAATCTTTGATCCAAAACTGCATGGAGTTTTTTTGGTGTATGTATCTCTGATCTCTGGTAATATCAGTTTACTTGTTGTTAGTACTGTATGGGTGGTTGTCCTTATATCTATAAAGGATGAAGCTGGGATGAATTTCTCAAAAGAGGATGGATTTATTTTTAGCCTTCTAGTTTGGACATTATATAAATATTGCTTTCTGGAATAGGGAGGGGTGGGGGGAACAAGTGTGGAAAACAACATGGCTTAGGTGTCAGAATTTCCATGACAGTATGAATTGCAAGGTAAAAGTAATGTAAAACTGATTAATGAATGTGGGTATCCACGAAAATATTTATATTTTTAACTGATGTGGGCAATACTTCAAAACATCTTCCAATGCAAGTGTTCTTTTTAACCTACTACATCAAAAATGTTAATGAAGCTTTCTTCTAGAGTTATATTATATGAAATCATGCACATAGACCGGGCATTGTATTAAAATATAAAAATAAAGATAAAATTAAAATAAAAGTATAAATAAAATAAAAATAAAAAAATAAAACGTGATTAAAATAAAATTTGAATAAAATTAGAATAAAAATAAAGCTGACATAAAATACAATTAGAAATAAAAATAATATAAAAATGGTATAAAATATAGAAAAATAATAAAAATAATAAATACTAAATTAGAATACAAAGTTCACTTGCACATATATGGAATAGGAACACTTCCATCAATATAATGTGCTCTCTGCAAATGCGCTTCCCAAATTTAACTCTGATTGGAGTTAATGTGATCCATACCCAATGTTGAGGATACTGCAATAGCAAACAACACTGTTCCCTACTACCAGTGCATGAATAGAAGTAACAAAACAGAATTTTTGGGTTGCTATTGTGCAATAGCAACGCAAAAGTTCTGTTTTGTTAAATAATAAATTAGAAATTAGAAAATTAAATAAAAAATAAAACTAAAGACAAAATAAAAATAAAAATGAGAGTACATAGATTTTAAAAATGTCCAGAAATTTTATTTTATTAAAACGACCATGTCCAAGGGTATGTTTTCTTAGTTTTAAAATCCATATAGTTCTAAATTGTGTTTAAGACCCAACAGTGCAAGGGTGTTTGCTTGGTATAGCAACCTGGATTCTACTCTCGACATCTTCATGATAAAATTTCCTCCCCTTTGGTCTTTCTCTACAGTTTGGATTGCGAAAAATTGCATGTTTGTGCTTTTAGATCTATGAAATTCTTTGAAGTGTTTAGAGAGTGGGTGACCGGTGAATTCTTTTTTAATGTTTCAGATATGTTCTGCTATCCTTATACGTAGGCTCCGTTTTGTTCTCCGTATATACTTTTTTTGCATGGGCAGTTTATCACGTATATCAAGCTCTTTGTATCACATGACATTCGTTCTCTAATTGTTAATGTATTAGTAGCAGATGAGTCTTTGAACTCCGTTATTTGTTTGTTTGATATTTCTGTTTCCCGGCAGTTGTTGCAGTGTCTACAAGGTATAAATTCTTTTGGTATATTATCTCTTTTGCATGATGTCAATTTGTTTCCTTTGTAGCTAGGGGCTGCAAATAGGTTTAGCGGACTTGCTCTTTTAAAAATAATTCTCATTTTTTCTGGCAGTATTTCACCTATTAATGTGTCCGTTTTAAGTATGGGACAATATTTTTGCATAATTCTTATAAAGTTGTTATGATTATCGTGATATTCCGTGATGAGTGGTAGTTGTTTAACTTGTTCTTCCACAGGTGTTTGTATCTTTTCTTTGCTCTTGTGTTGTAGCAGATTATCTCGGTTTTGTATTGCTACTTTATTCATAGCTGCTTCCAGCTTGGTTTCATTATAACCTTTAGTTACAAATTAATGTTTCATCCTACTTGCACCTTTTTTACAATGATCCAGTTTTGTGCAATTCCTCCTCAACCTTTTAAATTGGTTGTTGGGGATGTTTTCAAGCCATCTTGGTACGTGGCAGCTATTGATGTTGATATAGCTGTTACAATCTGGTTTTTTTTTTATGTGTTGTACATATCTCATCATTCTGTATGAAAATTTCAAGATCCAGGAAATTGACGCTTGTTTTGCTTGTTGTCACTGTGAAGTCTAATCCAAAATCATTGTGGTTGATTTCTTCCAGGAATTGATTCAGTTCTGTTTTGGATCTGTCCCATATAAATATGATATCGTCAAGAAAATGGTACCAAAGAAGGATTACTGGTCCTTCTTGGTAAATGCATTCTTGCTCCCATTAACCAACAGAAAGGTTTGAATATCCTGGTGCAAAGCGTGTTCCCATTGCAGTCCCCCAATGCTGTTGATAGTATTGTTCTCCGAATGTAAAATAATTATTGGTTAAAATAAAATGTATACTGTCCACAATAAAATCTATTTGCACTTGGTTCCAGGTTTTTGATTCTTCCAAAAAATATTTGGTTGGCTCGCATCCTTTTTCATGTTGAATTACCATATATTGTGATTTGATGTCCATTGTTCCAATAATGTATTGTGGTTTCCATAGAACCTTTCTTAGTATCTGGAGAGTGTGAATGGTATCTTTAAGGTACGCAAGGAGTTTTAACCCCTTAGTGACAGCCTTACGTATATATATATATAAATTATTATTATTATTATTATTATTATTTATTTATATAGCGCCATTGGGTTCCATGGCGCTTTACATGAGGATGAGGGAGACAAGAACAAGTACACTAAATCTAGGCGATCAGGACGTACAGGTACAGGAGGGGCAGGGACCCTGTCCACGAGGGCTCACAGTCTATGAGGGGTGGGTAAGGATACAGTAGGATGGGTATCTATGTTATTAGCAAGAAGGGAGACTACCTCTGTGTTTGGTACAACCCTTTCTTTGGGATGTTTATTAAAATATACATTTAATAGGATAAAAGTAATAAAAGTTAAAAAAATCACAAAACACTTATGTGTACATAAGTATATTAAGTATACATTTAATAGGATCAAAGATTTTTATAACAATAATAATGGCCTATGGAGATTACAGCAGGGACATCCCACAGAATGTCCCATGTCCTATGAGATTACAGCAGGGGCATCCCACAGTAAGGCAAAAACATTAAGCACCCTATAGGAAATCAATGCACAGTATACTGTATAAAGCACAGATGCTAGCTAACTGTCATGAACCTTGAGAAAGAAGGCTGCGCATTGGAAACATGTATGTCTGACAGCTAGTGAATGAGACATGGCACAGTCCCGACAACTTTCCGCCTACTCCACCACATGACCGCCGCGTAATCAGTGATGTGCAATCAGGTGACCGGTGAACAAGGAAGTGAGGAAGAGGTTGTCTGGTGGCCACGGCGAGCTTCCTCAGCATCCTCCACAGACAGGAGGAAGCACTAACAGATTGAAATCAGAACGGAGAGCCGACGGGAGGGAAGTAAGTCTCAGTACATTGTGTGCACAACGTGATTTGCAGTATATTGGGTAGCAAGGTACATAACATGGTCTGAAAACCAATATATATTTTAGGACCACACAGAGGACCTAAAATATAGGTGCCACTGGACTGACAGCAAGAAACAACAAAGATCCAACATAGAGGATCATTTAAGGTGACAACATTCTATTCACTGACCTGGACACACACAGAGAACAAATACTTATAAAGTATCCTTCTCATTATAGCTCACAAGGCAGTCAATAACATTGCCAGTGACAAGACAGGTAGAAGAGCAACCTACCATCTACGTGCAGTCAGCAAAGAATAAGGTAAAAATAAACCTCTAGCAAAAATTGAAATTAAACCTCTAGAAATATCTCCTTTGTAACCACTGCACAGTAGCATATCAATAATCAATTTATCTCCTTAAACAGAAATAGTGCTTTACGCAGAACGGCAGCACGGGTAGAATAATCCGTACCTTAATTACCCAGGTAATTAACACTCATACATACATATGGGAAATTGAATAACCTGTGAGTCCAACAACTAGATAAACTTCTCTTATAATTACAGGTCACCCCCAAACACTGAAAACATCTGACAGGAAGGAGAAATCCACACACCTGCGACTCCCTTAAACAAGGATTTTGCACTCACGCTTAAGTGTTTTGTAATTTTTTAACTTCTATTACTTTTATCCTATTAAATGTATAGATTTTAATAAGCATCCAGAAGAAAGGGTTGCACCAAACACAGTGGTAGTCTCCCTTCTTGCCAATAACATAGATTTAGTGCTGAGCCTTATAACAATCTTAAAATCTTTGAAAATTTAACTCTAGATATTGTAACATTACCACACAAAAAATAGTTGTTCCTCCTAAGTTTTGTCCAGGAGTGCTGCACAAATTTTTTAATTCCATACTCACAGTTCACCGTTGGATAAATAACACTCTTTTAACTTAAAAGACAGAAATATTTATTTAGTGGTTAATCATATCATGAGAACATGAGGAATATCTGCTCCCCTGTGGAATCTGTATTTAAGTCAAAATGCCCTGAATGCTTATTCTGATACGCATTCCTAAGTGTCCCTAATCCCATCTTTATACTGACTTTATTACTAGTATGCCATGCTCCAGGGTGAAAGTTAATTGGACACCCTAGTTTAGTAAACAGGATCATTTTCTTCCATTGTCAAGATTACTTAATTTCCAAAAGGTATGCAAATTATTCATAATACACATTGCTGTTTGCATGGTATTCTTGAATACATTATTTCGATTTTGGGTTCTCAATTTATAGCATTTCGAAATTCTAGAAGACATTCTGTAAATAAAATAACATTGAGTTGTCTTTTTTTTATGCTAACCAAACAGAGATCAATGATCAGGTAGAATGTGTTAATCAGATGCTCAAGAGATATCTTCAGTCAATGATCATCAGTCTGAGAAGGTGAAACATCTTCCATTGGCTGAGTTTGCCATTAATAATCAATATCAAGAAACCATTTTTATTCCACAAAGAATCAAAACATCTTTTTTACTGTAATCTTGGGTTTCAGCCTTCTAGCTCTTGACAACCTCTGATTTGGACAATTCCGAAGCTAATAATACCGAATAAATCATATACCACCATCTAGGATTTTTCCAATTTTGTATCTTGTCTAAGACTTGGTAAGTTCTTTTTAAAGAATCTTACTATAGCAGTGTATTCAATAAAAAAAATATTCTAGATGGTGGTATACAATATGTATCAAAAAAATTCCAAATCCTTCACAGTAGACTATTAGTCTACATAAAAATATTGGTGATACTAAACAAGCATTGCTCTTGCTCAAAAGCTTTTATAAGTGTGGAAGGATTAGCTGTGAACTTAGCAAATATGCTAAATATTCTAAGAAATTAACATAATTAATAATAGATAAAACTTTTGAATTACCATCATTTATGAATTATAACTTCATACATTTGGTTTATTCTGTTATATGTAGTACATGAAAATTACAATAGATAGGCTGCACAATTCATAAATTAAAAACTACAATAGTGGAGCATGTGAACGGGGCTAAGTGTAATCCAAATGAAATAAAATGGTCACTCTCAGGAGTATCCCATCATTTTTTAGAAGTACATCAGGGAGATACGTCCAGTATTTCAGTCAATGGTGTGGAAAGCACTATCCATGGGTGGTGATTGTCCTCGAGCATTTCGCGCCTGTGAGGCTTTTTGGATTCTCTGTATGGATACTAGTTATCCACATGAATTAAATTTCAAGTTTTTCCTTTGTAGGGTTTTGCACTCTAATAAATTAAATAGAGTCAAGTATTATTTATGTGTCTAATGTTTAGTATATAAGACTGATTGTGTGAGATTTTTATTTGCTATTTCTAGGAGCGGTCAGTGCTTGAAACACATAAGCCAGTGTTTTTATCATGTCGTAATGTACTCATAAAAAGGACAAAAACATTTTTTTTCCCTTGTGAAGAGTTATTGATATTCTCCGTATGTGAAAACTGGGGAGCTGGAAGTCATTGTTTTTTCTATATTGTACTCACCTGGAACTGGCCCAGTTTTTGCTCCTTTCAGGACTCCACATGGAATAAATCATATCCATTTCAGCTGAGAAGTTTCTGAATTAACATGGTACCTGTAAACATTCTAGCAAAATCTGGATTCCAATGTAATGCTCCGTATTTTGAACTGTACAAATTCTTTAAGAAAAAATGAGCGGCACTCAGCATGTTGAAATCTTCTATCTTTTATTTGCCAAAGTGTAGGCATGACATGGCTGCTGTAGGGGAGAGAGTGTGGAGGAGTCAAGCCAACATTTTATTGGAAGAAATTATAATTTTTCATTTACTCAACCCAGTGTTATACAATTCTGTGAATCACTTGAAGGTGAAAAATGCTCACAACACTCTTAGATGAATTCCTCGAGAGGTGTAATTTCCAAAATGAGGTAACTTGTGCAGAGTTTGTACTGTTTAGGGACATCAAGGGCTCTTCAAATGTGATATGGTGATCAGAATCTATTCCAGCCAAGATGGCGCACCAAAATTCAAATAGAGCTCCTTGCTGTGTGCCCCAACAGTACTTTTCCACCATGTATGGGGTATTAGCGTACTAAAGAGAAATTGCACAACAAATATTATAGTTAATTTTCTGCACTTCTCTTTTGAAAATGAACTATTTGGGGCTAAAGCAACATTTATGAAAGAAAAAAATACATTTTTACATTTCAACATTATAAAGCATAAACAAATTATATTAAACATCTGTGGGTTAAAGGTGCTTATCATATCTGTAGATAAATTCTTTGAGGTGTAGTTCCCAAAATGGGGTCACTTGTGGGGGGTTTCCACTTTTTAGGCACATCAGAGGTGCTGAAAATGCAACATGGAGTTTGTAATATATTCCAACTTTGCGCTCCACAAGTCACATACCGTACTTCTCTTATTCTTCCAAGCCCTGCCATGCACCAAAACAGTTGTTTCTACCACATATGGGGTTTCGGTGTATTCAGAAGAAATTACACAACAAATTGAATGATCTAATTTTCTCATGTTAGTTTTATAAAAATGAAACACATGGGGTTAAAACAACATTTTTGTGGGAACAATGAAAATCTTAATTTATTAATTCCACATTGCCTTAATTCCTCTGAAGAACCTAAAGGGTTACTAAACCTCTTGAATGAGGTTTTGAATAGTTTGAGGGGTGGTATTTAAAATGGGGTCACTTTGTCTATTTCCATTACATATGCCCCTTAATGTCACTTCAAGTGTGATGTGGTCCTTAAAAAAATTGGTTTTGTTAATTGTGTTGGAAAAATGAAAAATTGCTAATAAACTGTTGGAAAAATGAAAAATTACTCATTAGCTTTTAACTTTTGTACCTTCCTATTTAAAAGAGTTATGTTATGCTTCAAAAATGATGTTAACGTAAAGTGGAAATGTGGTCAATGTTATTTATTGATGATTTTTTGTGTGATATAATACTTGACTTAAGGGCATATACATTTAAAGTTTGCAAACTGCAAAATCTGCACATTTTTGACAAATGTTTGATATTTTCATAAATAAATGCAACTCATATCAGCCAAAATTTACCACTAACATGAAGTATAATATATCTTGAAACAATTTTCTCAGAATCATTAGGATATGTTGAAGCATTTCATAGTTATTACCTTAAAAAATTATGTTAGTCAGAATTGTAAAATTTGGCCTGGTATAGAATGAGATGGACCTGTAAATGTTTGGGTTCACCAGGTGTGGACAGACATTAAAAAAAGTTTGGTTTCAAACTGAACTTGACCATGGACAATAAATCTCATACAAGTCAATGGAGTTTCACATTTCTATGCTGATTAATGGCTGTAAAATGGTTGTATTTAGGTCTAGGGGCTGCAAAAGTAGAAAATTTACCATAAGAGCAGGACAATTATACATAGCATGTTAAGAAAGTCAGATTTTTTCTGACCTGATAATTAAACTACATGAATATTCCCTGCTTCCACCACCCACCCAAACTGCTAAAAATGCCCCCTGCTGCCCAGTCTGTGTCAGCATCTGTAATTGGTGGCAATCAATCAGCTGTATTATTGTAAAAACAAATGAATAAATGATTAAAAAAATGATGTTGACTGACACATGTTTTTGATAATATAGCTGGGTAAAACAAACAGCTATGGCCTGATACCCCCAGGAGTCTGCTGTACATTAGTTGGCTATCAGAAATGGAGGGGATCCGTCACCATTTTGAAATCAATAATAAAAAAAATGGCATGAGGTCCCTCTATTTTTCATAACCAGAGAAGGTAAAGGAGACTGCCGAGGGCTGGTATTATCAAGGTTGGAAGGTCCCTAGTTACTTGGCCCTTCACAGCCTAACTATCCGAGCCCACAGATGCCCAAAAATAGTACAACCAATAGATATTCCAATTCTGGCCTTTTACCTAGCTCTTCCTGATAGCCCTGGTGCAGTGGCAATTAAGGTAATGATTAATGGGGATGGTGTTAGCTATGAATTGATATCTGGCATCAAACCCAGAAATTAGTAAGGGAGAGGGGTCTATCAAACAACCCCATTAGTAACCTAGCAAGCGAATGGTTAAAAAAAAAAACACACAGGGAAAATTACTTTATTTGAATACTCACCCACATGCCCTTGTTCACCAATTTATTACAAAAAATGGTCCCACGAAGCTCCAATGATAATGCAATATGGAAGAAAGACTCACCCATATGCCCTCGTTCAACATTTTATTAAATAAAAAATAATCCTAGAAATTCGGACTATAATCCTATAGGTTATGTCCTATGACACCCATCAAGTCCTATAGAGTCTCATTCTCAGAAAGTTCTCAGAACAAGCCTCCAGAGGTTACAGACAGTTGAAGCTGAAATTTCCCATGGGTGCTCATATTAGTAATCTTACATAACATCACCACTTGTGGGAAAATCCAGTTTTAGCACTGCCCTCCGCTGCCATGATACCCAGCAAGGGTGGTGAGGTCATGTATGGTTACTGATTTCATTACCGCTCTCCCTAGTTATCATGGTTGTGTTACTAATTCCGGCACCCATGGGAAAATCCATGACTTGCGCTGATCATCAGTAATTTCTGGAGCCTCATTCTCAGAACTTTCTCAGAACAAGACTCCATAGAAATCAATGGGCATCATAGGACATTAACAGGATTTTTCTATTTAAAGGGATCCTGTTACCCCCAAAACGCCTCATAAGGTATTAAAAGATGTCCCTAGAGCATATTAACACTTATCCTACACTCTTTTTGGCTCCTAAATGCATCTAGTGAAAATGTATAAAAACGTTATTAAACTCACTCATTAGCAATGTTAATGAGTGGCTACTGTATGCATAGTCACCCAGGCAGGCTCTCCCTCCTCATAATATCACGCCTCAATAGGCATGATCTTGAATTCTGATTGAAATGCGCGCCTCCCCGCTCTCCTGTGTGTCGGCGTGGCTGCAGTGCGGCTGTATGACGCGTATCGCGTCATTTCCGGCTTCAGGTGACGTGGTACACCCGCGCCGCTCTGTTATGCCTTCAGCACGCATGCGCAGTGCGGGGCTTAAAGCTAAGAGAGCGGCGCGGGTGTACCCACGTCACCCAAAGCCGGAAATGACGCAATTCGCATCATACAGCCGCACACTGCAGCCCGGTCGGCTCAGAGGAGAGAGGGGAGGTGCGCATTTCAATCAGCATTCAAGATCACGCCTATTGAGGCGTGATATCATGAGGAGGGAGAGCCTGCCTGGGTGACTATGCATACAGTAGTCACTCATTAACATCGCTAATGAGTGAGTTTAACAACGCATCTGTGCGTCGAAACGCGTTGTGGCATACTGGACCCCTGCTGTTCGTGCAATAAATTATCGGTAATTTAATCACCAACCCGTGGTTTCTTTAGCGCTCCAAACCTCTGACACCGCTTGTTTTTCTATTTGCTAATCTCCTTCTCCCTTGTTGGGAGTGCGGTGTGTGAGCTGCTCTAAGATCCACAGTACCTGGCAGTACATCATAAAGACCCACCCTTGAATGATCAACTGATACACAGTGTGGAGCTGGGACGGAAGCCAGTGCAGCGAGTCTGCCTCTTCGGGTGGAGGAGTGAAGGAGCCCACCTCCATCTCCAGAGGAACTAAGGAGCCGACCACCAGGCCCGGAGTATCTGAGGAGGAGGGAATATTGGCCCTTGTCAGTACAGTGATCCACATTAAGCCATCAGTCTGGTTGTGCGGGGTGTTGCACAACCAGTAAAGGTTAGTGCAAACATAGTAAAACCGTGTATTAAGTTCCTCCAGTTGCAGTGTGGCGCAATATCTGTTTTTTCTTTTAATTACATATAGCCAAACTGAGCAATCATGGAAGAAGAGCATTGGTGAGAGAGGTGAATTCAAATCCCAAGATCACTGTGGCTGAGCTGCAGAGATGCAGTAAGTAGATGGGAGAAAGTTCCACAAAGTCAGCTATCACTGCAGCTCTACACCAGTCAGACTTTTGTGGCAGAGAGGCCCGACAGAAGCTTATTCTCACTGCAAGACATATGAAAACCCACAAAAAGTTTGCAAAAAAACATATGAAGGACTCCCATATTATAAGAAATAAGATACTCTGGTCTGATGAGGCAAAAATAGAACTTTTGATGATAATGCTAAGTGATATGTGTGGAGAAAACCAGGCACTGCCATCACCTGCCCAATGCAATCCCAACAGTGAAACATGGTGGTGGCAGCATCATACTATGGGGGGTGTTTTTCATCTGCAGGGACAGGACGACTGGTTGCAAGTGAAGGAAACATGAATGCAGCCTAGTACAGAGATATCCTGGATGAAAACCTCTTCCAGAGGGCCCTGGATCCCAGACTAGGCCAAAGGTTCACCTTCCAAAAAGACAATAACTATTAGCACACAGCTAAAATAACAAAAGAGTGACTTCAGAACAACTCTGTGACCATTCTTGACTAGCCCAGCCAGAACCCTGAGCTAAACCCAATTGAACATCTCTGGAGAGAACTGAAAATGGCTGTCCACCAACATTCACCATCCAACCTGATGGAACTGAAGAGTATCTGAAAGGAAGAATGGCAGAGGATCCCCAAATCCAGGTGTGAAAAACTTGCATCATTCCCAAGAACACTCATTGCTGTACTAGCTTAAAAGGGTGCTGCTACTCAATACTGAGCAAAGGGTCTGAATACTTATGACCATGTGATATTTCAGTTTTTCTTAATAGATTTGCAAACATTTCTACATTTCTGGGGGGTTTTCAGCCGAGATGGGGTGCAGAGTGTACATTAATGAGAAAAAAATGAACTATTTTGAATTTATCAAATGGCTGCAATTAAACAAAGAGTGAAAAATGTAAAAGGGTCTGAATACTTTCCTTATGCACTGTAATGGATACAACATTTCTGTGCAGCTGAGAGCTAGGATAATTAGGCTGGGAAGGACCAAATAACCATGGCCCACCGATTTACCATGGCTGGTTCTACAGGAGGCGATCCCCATGTTGTTTTTATAAATTATAGAAAAAAAAAAACAGCATGGAATCCCCTCTATTTTTGCTAGTTTGCCAAGGTCAGCAACAAGGTTTCAACTAGCTTCCTTCAGATCACACACCCGAACAGGAACAGGCCGTTCAGTTACAAGTCCGTGTTCAGGCTTCAACACTAGGTATTCAGTACAAACCCCAAACATGAACATCAGTGATTCGCCTGAAGAAGGAGCATATTGCCCTGAAATGAATACCAAATAAATCACTTGTCTTTTAATTATTTACTCCCCTTGACCCTGATTTGTACATGGCAGCGTGGTGTTGTTCTCCTTTCCTTTTTTATAAGTAATGAACTTAAATTTAGCAGTGCATATTTTAAGGGTGCATACACATGATCAAAAATTGCAGAATTTTGGACGCAGCATATTACCGCTGCATACCAAATGCTGCTTTGAACAGTTCCAGCACAGTGGATGAGATTTGTAGAAACCCCATTCTCACTATATTTCATCTGTGTCGGTTACCGGACTTCCGCATCTCCGCAGCATGTTGATATATTGCTGCAGAGTCGTAAGCAATCTCCAGTGGGTGAATGCAGGAAGAAGCCGCAGATTGTGGGCACAGGGAGGCTGCATTCTTCCTGCATTCTTCCATGGCTTCCCTCAGGTCCGGAGGCACTGCGTACAACATGCATTGCCTCCGGATCATGTGCACATACTGTACCCTAACAAATTTTAAAGAAGATTACTGAAGACAGACATTAAAAAACCTTTCATTTTATTAAACAACTGTCTTGTTGGAGACATTTTGTGTGTTTAATCTAGATCCAGTATGCTGATTCATACATTATCATTACAAATGGATCCTTGTTGAACCCTTCACTGTTTAATATAGAAATGTTAAGACTACAAAACTTAAAGTCAAAGAGACACATAAGTCTGCCAATGATTCAATGATGCTGTCACATGTTATTGGCCAATTGAATCAGTATATTAAATCAAACCTGAATTCAAGATAGTCATGCAAAATAAACAAGCAGCAAATAAAACAAATTTTATAAAACAGCATTTACCAAAGCCCTGCTCTCAGTTAACTTGGTCTATTTTTACAATAGTAAAGCCCAATGGCTACAGAAACGTGAGTGAATAACCAAGAAGGTGCATATTTAAAGGGAGAAAACCAGTGGTATCACTTAAAGCTCATGGGCCCTGATGCAAAAGCTCCAATTATTGCAAAGCTTTAGTAGAATTAGTCTTTTTCTATAGGCCAAAAGGATTTTTTGACAAAGTAGTCACTGATCTCAGGGAGACCAGTCCAAGAAAACACTGCGGACAGCTGGCTAAAGCGCTCAACACAGTGAATTCCTAGGCGCATTGCCCCCTGGGAATTATGAATATGTATATAGAGTCTGTGGAGCCTCGGTTAGAAGTCTCAAACACAGGACTAGCCAGATATCCCCCCAGGGAAGGATCCAGCCAAGGGGTGGCTCCTTGCGGAGAACACCATAAAAAATGGACTTTTTGGGCCCCTTAGGCTCCAGGGCTTGTGTATAACTGCAACCTCTGCACCTATCGCAGTTACATCTATGGAAAAATCTATGCCAAGAAGGCATCTAGAATGAGTATTCAGTAAAATGATCTATTTGTTCATATTAATCTAAAATACTTTACATTTAAGCTATTAATTGTACAATATTGGATTTTGGCTGCCTTGTAATTCATGTAATTGTCTTAAATACTTCCTAAAATATTTGCCTATAGGTACCAGAAAGTCATGTAGGAAGAGGCATATGTAGGAAATAAAAATTGTCTGCACTAATTCTTATCATTCCTGTAAAGCATTGACTCTGCTGGAGATAATGGAAATAGTTCACATTAAATTGTATAGCAGAAGTTACCATCAGTCATATTCTGTAGAAAACACAATATGGGAAGATCATTTAAACTGGTTTGCATGCCTGAGACATATTGTCAGGGATTGAGACCAAGGCCAGGTGATTCCAATCTCATGAGAACTTCAATAATCCCCTAGAAATACATTTCCTGGTGAGTCTTATGACAATAATGAAATGTAAGCCATAAAGCAAATAGACAAAAGTGGCCTAATCTGGCATTTCCTAAGGATTGTGACAAGCAAATGTGAATATGACATCATGGACAACCAATCAAAGCCTGAATGTGGAACGTAAACTTTAGATACTCAATGTGTTTTTTCCCTATGCACAAAAAACAAGCAGTAAATCAAACAAAAAGCTGTGCTGATTTCATAAACCGAGATGTTTAGCTGCAGAAGTGTCTTGACGTCCCGATGAGAAATAATGATAAATGTTATTACATTCATTTTTCTTGTGTATCTGGAAAATAATGTAACACTGAAAAATATATGACGCCCTATGTATCGAAAGAATTTAAGAGTAAAAAATTATTTAGCTAGCCACAGCAATCACAATACAGAGAATGAGACAGACAAATGGTTGCCACTGGCAAAAAAAACCCATAATGTCTGTTGATATATGAAAGTATATTATGAAGCCTATGTAAGCTGTATTATTAATGGAACACACTCAGAATGGGTCACAGTTAACAGTGGGGTACCACAGGGGTCAGTATTGGGCCCACTTCTTTTTAACATATTTATTAATGACTTTATAGGGGACGTACAGAGTAGAATCTCAATATTTGCAGATGACACTAAACTCTGCAGGGTAATACAGTGGAGGACAATTTTATATTACGATAAGATAAGATAGATAAGATAAGATAAGATAAACTTTATTGCTCCCGGAGGAAATTACAGTATTACAGCAGCAGAACAAAGATCAAGAACATTACACACTTTACAAAATAAGTCTATATGGACAGCAGATGCGGGTAGACTGGTACAAGTACCTCACCTATTCCCCCCATACCCTTAGAACTTCACTTAGTCTTGGGATGCTTTACACTTATACATTTGTTAAACATCCCCACAGCTGTCGGAACAAACGATTTTCTGTATCTTTCCTTTTTACACATTAGTTGGATTAGACGCTTGCTGAATGTGCTCTTCTGCTTCGCAAACAGTTCAGAGAGCGGGTGTGTATTGTTGCTCATTATAGCCTTGCATTTCTTATTAATTCTATCCTCCAATACCTCCTCGAAAGTCCTAAGTTGTAGACCCACCGCCGCACTAGCCTTCTTGATAAGTTTATTCAGCTTATTAGCGTCAGCTGTGTGGACACTACTACCTCAGCATATTATTGCAGCAAAGATTGCACTCGCCACAATAGATTGGTAGAACATTTCAAGCATTTTGCTACACACATTAAACTACCTTAACTTCCTTAGGAAGTAAAGTCTACTCATCCCTTTCTTGCAAACCTTCTCCATATGGCACCTCCAATCAAGCTTGCTGTCCAGGTGAACCCCCAAATATTTGAAATTCTCCACCATCTCCACATCCTGACCATCAATAGTGATAGGTAAGCAATCCTTCATGCACCTTCCATAACTCAACACCAACTCCCTGGTTTTCTTTACGTTGAGTTCTAAATGGTTAGCCTGGCACCAGTCAACAAAGTCCAAAACCACCCTTCTGTATTCCTCCTCCCCCCGGCCTCTCTCAATACCTCCGACTATCACTCAGTCATCAGAGTACTTCTGAAGGTGACAAAGGTCTGATTTATACTGAAAATCAGCTGTGTATAACGTAAAAAGAAATGGCGACAGCACCGTTCCCTGAGGGGCTCCAACACTGCTCCGAACACTATCCGATACGGCCGCCCCCAACCTTACGAACTGTGGCCTGTCCGACAGGTAATCAATGATCCAATTCACTAATCCCTCATCAACCGCCATTTCAACCAGCTTTTTATGTAATAATAGTGGCTGTAAGGTATTAAATGCACTGGAGAAATCGAAGAACATGGCACGCACAGTGGTTCCATCATTGTCCAAAAAGGAATGTACTGTTTGTAGCAGATACGCTACAGCATCGTCCACCCCCAGACTCTGCCGATACGCAAACTGAAGGGGGTCCATAAAAGCAGACACCCTTGCACACAAGTAGGCAAGTACAATTCTCTCCAAGGACTTCATCGCATGCGATGTTAAGGCCTCCGGTCTATAGTCGTTATGGGAGCTCGGGAAGGTAGTCTTGGGAACCGGCACCAGGCAAGAAGTCTTCCATAGAACTGGTACTCTCTGTGATTGTAAGCTCCAGTTAAACAGGTGCTGGAAGACAGTGCACAACTGATTTGCACACATTCTGAGGACACATGGACAGATAGCATCAGGCCCTGCTGCTTTACCAATGACCAGCTTACTAAACTGTTCCGTCACATCATTTTTGGAGATCAAGAAAGTCTCTAACTTCCTCCCCCCAGTTGATATTGCTTGTCGCTCCCCCGGCCCTCTCCCCTGTTGACATCGCACATTTATTGTTGAATCTGTTGAAAAACTCATTCATTTCATTAGCCATGATCAGCCCCCCACCCCCTGATCTGACCTTGCCTTAAACCCAGTCAATAGCTTCATTCCAGCCCACACTTCTCTGGAGTTGTTGCGTGACAATTTATTTTCCAATTTAATTCTGAATGCTTCACGGGCAATCTTAATTTTCCCCTTTAAGTCTCGCTGTACAATTTTCATTTCCTCCTTGTCCTTCATTTTAAAAGCTTTTTTTTTCCTGTTTAGTAGATGTTTCAATTCTTTTGTAATCCAAGGCTTATTGTTGCATAACACCGAATCTCATGAATAGGTACAATATTGTCAGTACAAAAGTTAATGTAATCAGTAACTCTCCCTGTAACCTCATTAACATCATCATTAGGTTCCCTGGCACATAACACCTCCCAGTCTGTGCAATCAAAGCAGTCTTGTAACCCCTTCTCTGCTGCCGGAGACCACTTCCTTATCTGTTTAATTGTCGCTGGTTGATAGGTTGTTGCAGACAACTGGTTGATAGGCTGGAGACAATAGTATGAGGTTGTGGTCAGATTTCCCCAGGGGGGCAATGCAGATGATGAGTAAGCATCCTTAACACTGGCATAGAGGAGATCCAATATATAATTGTCCCGTGTAGAACATTTGACATATTGATAGAACTTTGGTAATGAGATCTTGGCTCGATTAAAATCCCCAGAAATGACAGTTAGAGAGTTAGGGTGTTTCGTCTGAAGCCGTGCAATCACCCCAGACAGTACTTCCCCAGCTGCCTCTGGATTTGCAGATGGTGGTATATACGACACCACTGCAATAACAAGAGAGAATTCTCTAGGCAGATAGTAAGGCCTGAGGCCCATTGCTAATAGTTCAATGTTTAGGCAACAATGTCTCTCCTTTACTGTTACATGCCCCTGATTACACCATCTGTTGTTAATGTACAGTATCACTCCTCCGCCCTTCTTCTTACCGCACTTCATTCTGTCCCTGTCAGCCCGAACCATTTGAAACCCTGGTACCAATACACTTGAATCTGGGACGTCCTCATGCAACCAGGTTTCTGTAAAGCACATGATACTGCATTCTCTGAACTCCTTCTGGGTCTTACTCAGATTCAGCAGAACTAGTTACAGGAGGATATATGAAAACTAGAAGATTGGGCTGATAAATGGCAAATGAGCTTTAATGGGGATAAATGTAAGCCCATGCACTTGGGCAGAGGAAATAAAATGTATAATTATGTGCTTAATTGTAAAACACTGGGCAAAATTGTCACTGAAAAAAACCTGGGTGTATGAGTAGATGACAAACTTATATTTAGTGTCCAGTGTCAGGAAGCTGCTGCAAAGGCAAATAAAATAATGTGATGTATTAAAAGAGGCATAGATGCTCATGAGGAGAACATCATTTTACCTCTATACAAGTCACTAGTGTGACCACACAGAATACTGTGTACAATTCTGGTCTCCGGTGTATAAGAAAGACATAGCTGAACTAGAGCGGGTGCAGAGAAGAGTGACCAAGTTATTAGAGGACTGAGGAGTCTGCAATACTAAGACAGGTTATTAAACTTGGGGTTATTTAGTTTGGAAAAACGAAGGCTTAGTGGTGATCTTATAATAATGAATAAATATATGAGGGAACAGTACAGAAATCTTTTTAATGATCTTTTTACTCTTAGGCCTGAGGCAGGGACAAGGGGGCATCCTCTACGTCTGGAGGAAAGAAGGTTTAACCCCTTAAGGACCGAGTCACTTTGCAGCTTAATGACCGGACCATTTTTTGCAATTCTGACCAGTGTCCCTTTATGAGGTTATAACTCGGGAACGCTTCAACGGATCCTAGTGATTATGAGATTGTTTTTTCGTGACATATTGGGCTTCATGTTAGTATTAAATTTAGGTCGATAATTTTTGCGTTTATTTGTGAAAAAATAAAAAATTTGGCAAAAATTTAGAAAATTTAGCAATTTTCAAATTTTTTATTTTTATTCTCCTAAACCAGAGCGTTATGTGACACAAAATAGTTAATAAATAACATTTCCCACATGTCTACTTCACATCAGCACAATTTTGGAAGAAAAAAAAAAATTTGGTAGGACGTTATAAGGGTTCAAAGTTCATCAGCAATTATTCATTTTTCCAACAAAATTTACAAAACCATTTTTTTAGTGACCACATCACATTTGAAGTCCCTTTGAGGGGTGTACATGACAGAAAACGCCCAAAAGTGACACCATTCCAAAAACTGCACCCCTCAAGCTACTCAAAACTATATTCAAGAAGATTATTAACCCTTCAGGTGCTTCACAGGAACTAAAATAAAGTTGAAGGAAAAAATGGACATTTTAATTTTTGTAACAAAAATGTTCTTTTAGCCTCAATTTTTTCATTTTCACATGGGCAACAGGATAAAATGCATCCTAAATTTTTTGGGCAATTTCTCCTGAGTACACCGATACCTCATATGTGGTCATAAACGACTGTTTGGGCGCACGGCAGGACTGAGAAGGGAAGGAGCGCAATTTGAATTTTAGAGCCAATTTTCCGTTCAAAAAGTGAAATGGCGCTCCTTCACTTCTGAGCCTTGCCGTGCGCCCAAACAGTGGTTTATGACCACATATAAGGTATCGGTGTACTCAGGAGAAATTGCCCAACAAATTTTGGGATGTATTTTATCCCTTTGCCCATGTGAAACTAAAAAAATGTAGGCAAAAAGAAATTTTTTGTGAAAAAAAAGTGTTTTTTTTAATTTTTATGGATGAATTTGTGAAGCATCTGGGGTTCAAAGTGCTCACTATGCATGTAGATACCTTCCTTAGGGGGTCTAGTTTCCAAAATAGGGTCATTTGTGGGGGAGCTCCAATGTAGAGACACACGGGGACCCTCCATATGCGACATGGTGTCCGCTAACAATTTGAATGGAAAATGAGCTCAAATTGTTAGCGGACACCATGTCGCGTTTGGATGGTCCCCGTGTGTCTCCACATTGCAGCTCCCCCACAAGTGACCCCATTTTGGAAACTAGACCCCCAAGGAACGTATCTAGATGCATAGTGAGCACTTTGAACCCCCATATGCTTCAGAAATTCATCCGTAAAAATGAAAAAGCACTTTTTTTTCCACTAAAAAATTATTTTTTCATTATTACGGATCAATTTGTGAAGCATCTGGGGGTTCAAAGTGCTCACTATGTACCTAGATATGTTTCTTTGGGGTCTAGTTTCCAAAATGGGGTCACTTGTGGGGGAGCTCCAATGTGGAGACACACAGGGACCCTCCAAACGCGACATGGTGTCCGCTAACAATTTGAGCTCATTTTCCATTCAAATTGTTAGCGGACACCATGTCGCGTTTGGATGGTCCCCGTGTGTCTCCACATTGCAGCTCCCCCACAAGTGACCCCATTTTGGAAACTACACCCCCCAAGGAACGTATCTAGATGCATAGTGAGCACTTTGAACCCGCATATGCTTCAGAAATTCATCCGTAAAAATGAAAAAGCACTTTTTTTTCCACTAAAAAATTATTTTTTCATTATTACGGATCAATTTGTGAAGCATCTGGGGATTCAAAGTGCTCACTATGTACCTAGATATGTTCCTTTGGGGGTCTAGTTTCCAAAATGGGTCACTTGTGGGGGAGCTCCAATGTGGAGACACACAGGGACCCTCCAAACGCGACATGGTGTCCGCTAACAATTTGAGCTCATTTTCCATTCAAATTGTTAGCGGACACCATGTCGCGTTTGGAGGGTCCCCGTGTGTCTCCACATTGCAGCTCCCCCACAAGTGACCTCATTTTGGAAACTAGACCCCCCAAGGAACGTATCTAGATGCATAGTGAGTACTTTGAACCCCCAGGTGCTTTACAAATTGATCCGTAAAAATTAAAAAAAGAAACTTTTTGTGGAAAAAAAAAGTGCTTTTTCATTGTTATGGATGAATTTGTGAAGCATCTTGGGGTTCAAAGTGCTCACTATGCATCTAGATACGTTCCTTAGGGGGTCTAGTTTCCAAAATGGGGTCACTTGTGGGGGAGCTCCAATGTGGAGACACACAGGGGCTCTCCATACGCAACATGGTGTCCACTAACAATTGGAATTGTTAGCGGACACCTTGTATGATATGAAGAGCCCCTATGTGCCTAAACATTGGAGCTCCCCCACAAGTGACCCCATTTTGGAAACTAGCCCATCCAAGGAACGTATCTAGATGCATAGTGAGCACTTTGAACCCCCAGGTGCTTTACAAATTGATCCGTAAAAATGAAAAAAGAAACTTTTTGTGGAAAAAAAGTGCTTTTTCATTTTTATGGATGAATTTGTGAAGCATCTGGGGGTTCAAAGTGCTCACTATGCATCTAGATACGTTCCTTCGGCGGTCTAGTTTCCAAAATGGGGTCACTTGTGGGGGAGCTCCAATGTTCAGGCACACAGTTAGGGTCTCTCCATACCCGACATGGTTTCCGCTAACAATTGGAGCTAATTTTCTATTGAAATTGTTAGCGGACACCATGTCGCATACGGAGAACCCGTGTGCCACCAGCACAAGGGCAACTGGTAGAGTTGGGGTACAGCACCAGAAAATGCCGCCTCTAATGAATGCGCTATTTTCTTGGGTGGCTGTGGGTTGAAATTTGCAGCGCGTGGGACCCACAACATTTGGGTCTCTCCACGCTGAGGATTCCAGTCAGCCAGCTACCAAGTTGTACATGGCTGGCTACAAAAAATACAGCGAAGCCCATTTTTTTTTATTTCTAGAACTAATTCTAGAAAAAAAAAATGACGTAGGGCTCCGCCATAATTTTGGTCCAGCCAGGTACAACTTGGCAGCTACAGACTGCCAGCAACCCCCAGCTGCCTCGTTGTACCTGGCTGCAACCAAAAATACAGCAAAGCACATTTTTTTTTATTTCTAGAACTAATTCTAGAAAAAAAAAATGGCGTAGGGCTCCGCCATATTTTTGGTCCAGCCAGGTACAACTTGGCAGCTACAGACTGCCAGCAACCCCCAGCTGCCTTGTTGTACCTGGCTGCAACCAAAAATACAGCGAAGCCCATTTTTTTTTATTTCTAGAACTAATTCTAGAAAAAAAAAATGACGTAGGGCTCCGCCATATTTTTGGTCCAGCCAGGTACAACTTGGCAGCTACAGACTGCCAGCAACCCCCAGCTGCCTCGTTGTACCTGGCTGCAACCAAAAATACAGCAAAGCACATTTTTTTTTATTTCTAGAACTAATTCTATAAAAAAAAAATGGCGTAGGGCTCCGCCATATTTTTGGTCCAGCCAGGTACAACTTGGCAGCTACAGACTGCCAGCAACCCCCAGCTGCCTTGTTGTACCTGGCTGCAACCAAAAATACAGCGAAGCCCATTTTTTTTTATTCCTAGAACTAATTCTAGAAAAAAAATGACGTAGGGCTCCGCCATATTTTTGGCCCAGCCAGGTACAACTAGGCAGCTGGGGGCTGGAATCCTCAGCATAGAGAGGCCCAAGCGTTCTGGGCCCCCCATGCTGCGAATTGCAGCCCGCAGCCGCCCCAGAAAATGGCGCATTCATTGAAGCGCCATTTTCTGGCGCTGTACCCATGCTTTTCCAGTTGCCCTGGTGCCGGTGGCAAACTGGGTAATAAAGGGGTTAATGCCAGCTTTTTATTGGCAGCTGGTACTAAGCCCGAGATTCATAATATTGGGCCAATGTTAGACCCGCCATTAGGAATCTCTGATAATTAGTCAATAAATACACACAGAGAAAAATATTTTTATTAGAAAAAAAACACAAACAAATTTCGGACTCCATCTTTATTATAAAAAGATCCAACGTAGTCCACAACGAAGGTCCCACGACGCTCGATCGTTTCCGACGGGATCCCCATGCAGGGGGATGGGGGATCAGGGATCCCCATGCAGAGGGATCAGGGATCCCCCTGCAGGGGGATGGGGGATCAGGGATCCCCATGCAGGGGGATGACGGATCCCCATGCAGGGGGATGGGGGATCAGGGATCCCCATGCAGGGGGATGAGGGATCCCCATGCAGGGGGATGGGGGATCAGGGATCCCCATGCAGGGGGATCAGGGATCCCCATGCAGGGGGATGGGGGATCAGGGATCCCCATGCAGGGGGATCAGGGATCCCCATGCAGGGGGATGGGAGATCAGGGATCCCCATGCAGGGGGATCAGGGATCCTCCTGCAGGGGGATGGGGGATCAGGGATCCCCATGCAGGGGGATCAGGGATCCTCCTGCAGGGGGATGGGGGATCAGGGATCCCCATGCAGGGGGATCAGGGATCCTCCTGCAGGGGGATGGGGGATCAGGGATCCCCATGCAGGTCGATCAGGGATCCCCATGCAGGGGGATGGGGGATCAGGGATCCCCATGCAGGGGGATGGGGGATCAGGGATCCCCATGCAGGGGGATGGGGGATCAGGGATCCCCATGCAGGGGGATGGGAGATCAGGGATCCCCATGCAGGGGGATCAGGGATCCTCCTGCAGGGGGATGGGGGATCAGGGATCCCCATGCAGGGGGATCAGGGATCCTCCTGCAGGGGGATGGGAGATCAGGGATCCCCATGCAGGGGGATCAGGGATCCTCCTGCAGGGGGATGGGGAATCAGGGATCCCCATGCACGGGGATGGGGGAGGTCTTACCAGACGTCGGGCGGCGGTGAGAGGAAGCCGGAGGACGCAGGCAGGAGGACGCAAGCGGGAGGCGGCGGCGGCAGGAGGAGGTGAGTACCGGCGGTGGCAGGGGGCCGGGGACAGCGGGGGGGGGGGGGGCCCAGAATCAGCAGGGGATGGGGGATAGCGGGGGGGCCCAGAAAAAGAAGGGGACAAGGCACAAGGGGATAGCGGGGGGGGGCCCAGAAACAGCAGGGGAATGAGCTTCAGATGACACAGCGGGGGACAGGGGGATGAGCCGGGGGGGCAGACACAGTTGGGGGACAGGGGGATGAGCGGGGGGCAGACACAGCAGGGGACAGGGGGATGAGCGGGGGGCAGGCACAGCGGGGGACAGGGGGATGAGCGGGGGGGGCAGACACAGTGGGGGCCAGGGGGATGAGGGGGGGGGTGATGAGCATCAGAGGGCACAAGCAGGGAATGTGTGCAGGAGCCGGGCACAGCTGACAGCCTGGCTCCTGCAGAGATCATGCTGGGAAGTGCTGACATTCAGCACTTTCCTGCGCGATCTTGATGTGATCGGTCGGTCAGATTGACTGACCGATCACATCGCTCTGAGTGTGGGGACCCCTAAAAAGGGTCCCCACACCTCTGCCCCTGACCCTCAGCTGTCACTGACAGCTTTTAGAATTGAACTGTCACTGTTCGTTTAGAAGCAGTGACAGTTCAAAGCCATGACGAGTATACTCGTCATGATGCGGGAACTGACAGCTTTTCATGACGAGTATACTCGTCATTAGTCATTAAGAGGTTAATGATAATCACCAAAGCGGACTCTTTACTGTAAGAGCAGTGAGACTATGGAACTCTTTGCCACATGATGTTGTAATGAGTGAGTCACTACTAACATTTAAGAGGGGCATAGATGCCTTTCTTGAAAACAGTAATATTACCAGTTATATATACTAGATACTTTGATAGGGCGTTGATCCATTGAACTAGTCTGATTGCCGTATGTGGAGTCAGGAAGGAACTTTTTTCCCCAATGTGGAGCTATTGTTGCCATATGGTTTTTTTTCCCTTCCTCTGGATCAACATGTTAGGCTATGGGTTGAACTAGATGAAGTTAAAGTCTTCCTTCAACCTTAAAAACTATGTTAGTATGTTACTATGTTACCATGTATGTCTTCAGTTGGATGGATCTGTGAGCAGCATGGTGGCATAGGGGCAGGGCCGGCTCCAGGTTTTTGTGGGCCCCGGGCGAAACAGTGTCAGTGGGCCCCTTTAACACATACCATGATTCATGAATACAGTATAATCGATGTAAATACTTAAGTCCCAAAAAAAAGGGTTGAGAAAAGTATTATAGGAGTGATACCTTTATTGGCTAACAAGAAAAATTATATTTGTAAGCTTTCAGAGCTCAAGGCTCCTTCATCAGACAATATCACAAATGAGTTACTGTTACCCTAACTCATTTGTGATATTGTCTGATGAAGGAGCCTTGAGCTCTGAAAGCTTACAAATATAATTTTTCTTGTTAGCCAATAAAGGTATCACTCCTATAATACTTTTCTCAACCCTTTTTTTGGGACTTAAGTATTTACATCGATTTTTCTGGCTAACACGGTACAACAATATTATTTTGTATTATACTATGAATACAGTATAGAAACTGAAGGCTGTGTATACATAGTATAGAGGCACCTGAGTGGGCTGTATATATAATATAGAGGCTGTGCAGGGCTGTGGATAGAATATGGAGACTGCTGGACTGTATAAATAATATGGAAGCTGTGGGCTTTGTATGTATAATATAGAGGCTGTGGGCTGTATATATTACTTGGGGGCTCTGCTGGGCTGTATATATTATTTGGTGGATGTGGCAGCCCAGCAGCAGCCCCAAAATATTTTATATATATATATATATTGTGATATGGCAGCCAGCCATGGTCTGAATGGCAGCACTATACATGGCCAGTATGTTTCACACAGGCAGAAGCCTGCTGCGATGTTCTTATGAATGTCTTGCCATGGAAACCACAGTCTGCTTAACAGCATGGCAAGAGTTAAACTTGCAACTTGCTGGAGATGTGGGTGTGTCTGAGGTTGTCTTAATGGAGTCTGTGTTTGACATGTGGGAGACAGACAGAGACTGAGCATGGAGAGCTCAGGTCCTGGAGGCCTGTGTGGACTGACTACAGGCTGTATGTGAGGTAAAGACAGGCTATACTAGGCAATATGTTCTGTGAGCTGCAGAAAGGCTCCGGTTTATATGCTGAAGGACGGTTTATGCTGAGACAATAAACCGACATGAACTTTATTAAGTGGAGAGACTGTTTCTGTTTCTGAATATTGCCGCTAAGTGAGTGAACCCCAACCCGATCGGTGATCGCTACGTCACATTTGGTGGAGAATGCGGGCATTGTAGCAGCCTTATTGCTGGAGGCAACGGACAAGGCCTACAAGGTTGGTTGTGGATTGTGGTAACGGTGCAGGTGCACTTATATGGACATTGGTTGCTACGGGCAACTGCACAACGTACTCAAGCTTGTTTTCCGGTGACTCGGTGGGGTCACGAAGACGTCGCATACAAGCATCTGGCTGGCGGGGTCACGAAGGTGGACAACGCACTCAACCCAGGTGCACGTGGGAGGAGTCAAGCGACTGCTTTCTGCTTGGTGAGCAGTAATACACCGCAGGCTGGAGATCCTGGTTGTACGGGCGGTACAACCAGGAAAGGTTAGTGCAAATCTACCCCCCCCTTCCCCATAGAACACCGGGTATTACCCATTGGAGCGCCCCTCCTGTTTTTCTCGTTGCAGCAAGAGAGTGCCTGGCAGCATGGAGGAGCTCCTGGACCACCTGCTGCAGAGCCAGAAGCAGCAGCACCAACCAAATACTGTGGGGTGTCACCAGAAAGTATCCCCTATAAACTGGGTTGCCCAGAAGGGGGCCGGGTCCCAGATGGTGGTAGTTTCCCCAAAGGGGGCGGGGTCCAAAAAGGGGGAGGTGTCCCTAAAAGGAATAATAGTCCAAAAGGGGGTGGAGTCCCAAAAGGGGGCGGATTCCATGAAGGGGATAATGGCCCAAAAGGGGGTGGAGTCCCGGAAAGTGATAGTTGCCCAAAAAGGGGCGGGGCATCCCAAAGTCCTAGGGGTGGCGCAGACGGATTGTTGCCGGGGACAAATGTACTATGTGTGTCCCGTCTGCCATATAGACTACCCACCAGGAGAGTTTCCACGCGTGTGTCCCATGAAAGTCGATGCAGAATCTGTGCCCGGACTTGTAGACTCTGAGAGTGCGGTGACCCTGGTGAGGGCTGCGCCTGATGTCTACCTGATGCCTGGAAGGAAGATGAAAGTCACCTGCATTCATGGGGGCACTAAAGATTACCCAGTGTCCAGAGTGGTCCTTGAGACGGCCAGGGACATTGCAAGCCATGATGTAGCTGTAGTCCCGAACTTGACTTGTCCGGTGATAATAGGCCGGGACTCTAGGCTGTTTTCAGACTTGTGGGAGAATGGAGTTCCTCTACAGCAGGAGGATGAAGGGCTCTCTGCTGATGGGGTTGTGTCTGATAAAGAGGTAACACCTCCCAAAATTGACAGTTCTGAGGTAGGGGTGACCAGTGAAAGTCATACGTCGGCACAACTTAGTGACCTGACGTCCCCTGAAGTGTACCGCATGATGACTGGTAGTGTTGTGGTAGCTGACATGAATGCAGCTGACACCAAGTTAGAGAGAGACTTGGGGGTTCACCTGATGGTGGAGTGTGACACAGACGCAAGGGGTGACTGTGACTCTGAAAAAGAAAGGGAGTACAGGAAGGAAGGGCCCAGCAAGAATGGCAAATCCTCCCATCACAAAAGGAGCAAGCAACAAAAAAAAGCTGCCCAGGTGACCCCAGCTGATAATATACTGTTATGTACTTCTATTCCATGTGTGAGTTCTTTTCCAGACCCTGAGAAAAGCAAGATGGGAGGTGAAGTGTCGTTGCCTGAAGCAACCACTGGGGCTGACACAGTTATTGTGCTGTCAGAGGAACTGACACAGGGTATCAACAATGCTCCTCAAGATGAAGTCAGGGAGATGGAGCCAGCCAAGAAGATGGTGTGTGTGTCCTCTCCAGGGTCTGAACGGATAATCGGTGGTCGGTCAGCAGGTCACCTCACGGAAATAAGCAGTGCTAGGTCCGAGAGGGTAGACGTCTCCCAGGACCCTGTGAATGAAGAGAGGGAAGGTAAGAAGTCTTCTGAAGTTGAGGATGTTGTTGCCTGGCGGAGAATGACAGATGGGGCTGCTGATGCCCAAGGAGATGTGGCCGAGGTTGCCAGTGGTGCTGCCGGACCCCAAGAGGGGCAGGTAACGGCAGTAGTGGAGAAAGTGGAATACTCCAAAGCTCCGGAAGGTGAAGGGTTGGAGGGGTTAAAACACTCTGAAAGTGACAATGCCGAGGCCCAAAAGAAGGCTGAGACCCAGGTGAAGACCGAGGGTGCAGAAGCTACAGAGGAAGTGAGGTCCGAAGCAGATACCTCCTTGAGTGATGGAAGCTCAACCCATCTGGAGGATGGAAGAAGCGAGCTAAGGAGGCTCAAGGAGATGGTACAAGCCCATTTGAAGCAGGAGAAGCTTCAGAGATATGCTGTCGAGAGCCGAGTATGTGCACTGGAGAGAGAGATGACTGAAAGGACTCTGCTAATAAAAGAGCAGTTAAAGCAGGAAGAACTTCGGAGACAGGCAGCTGAGTGCCGAGTAAGTGTGTTGGAGAGAACAATATCCGAGATCAGAGGTCGCCTGGCGGAAAGCCAGTCGATGAATAAGGCAGCATTGGAGAAGATGGAGCTGCAGGTGTCCGATCTGTTAAACCGTCTTGAAAAGGTGGAAGTTCGGAGAGAGACGATTCCGGACACTGAGCAAGGTGATCGTGTCGTGGCAGAAGTAAAGCGTGAGACTCCCTTTTTCAAGTGCCTGGTACAGGTTCCGGAAGACTTGAGAGATGAGTGTGCCAGAGAGTCTGTGCATGATGACTTCAAGAAGGCTGTGGAAGCCGGTAAGGTGTACTGGTCTCCAGAAGCTAAACAGCTGGTGGTTCTGTCCACATCCAAAGTCACTGTGGATCGGGTGGCTATCCTGAAGGACATGCACTTGAGGTGTATTCGCATGAAGCAGTTGATCCGGCTAAAGAATGAAGAAGCTACTAGGCGGCTGAGGCTTATGAGGAGAGCCCAGAGTCTACTGGAAGATGTTGTCCAGGTGCCTAGTGCGCTGATAAAAGAAGTCATCGGGAGAATGGACAACTCATGCAGGAAATGGTGGATAAGGCCGGAGTAACGAGAGTACGCATTCCCAATGATAGAGAAGAGAAGATACCCAGGAAAGTGGGTATGGTTCCATTCCTCATAGTGGGGACAGAGGAGAGTCTTGATAATATGCGGATTCTTCTCACTTATAGGGTGAGTCACCTAAAAGAAGTGCAGCAGTTAAGGCTGGAAAGAGCAAGAATCAAGAGACAACGTCGCTGCCGAAAATGGAAGCCATCTTTACATCATGGTACTCAACAAAGTGGGGGTCCTCCCAGTAATAGATGGGTCACAGCAGAAGTTGGAGACAAAGGATGCAGTGGGTCTCTAGGTGATGAAGAAAGGTGCCGACAGAGAGCTATCCGAAGACGTCCTGAGAAAAGGGGATGTAATAGGTTAAGGGGTAGAGAATCCCCTATTACACCGAGGCTGAAGGACTCAGACAGTAGACCCTGTAGTGTACGAGCTACCTCAAAGTCAGCAGACCAGACAAGAGATTTAGCTGGAAACGTGTCTCACTACAACTCTGACCATTGGAGGCGGCCATGGAGAGAGACAATTGACAAAGTGACATACCCAAAAGATGTCTTGACTGAAGAGAGTCTGTTGACAGTGACGGATCGTGTCTCAAGGACAAACGCCCAAGGCCGGACAGCAGCCACAGGTGCAAGGGACGCACACTACCATACTGACTGCTGGGGGTGGGGAAAGGCCTCACAGAGATAGGACTCATACACATGAGGTGGTAGGGTCTGACGGGGTAACAAGGTCTGACCCTTGGTGGCAACACAGACGACCCCCATGGCATAGGGACGTTTGGTGCCAAGCCAGATGGCTTTAGGCAGAGGGGGGGAATATGTGATATGGCAGCCAGCCATGGTCTGAATGGCAGCACTATACATGGCCAGTATGTTTCACACAGGCAGAAGCCTGCTGCGATGTTCTTATGAATGTCTTGCCATGGAAACCACAGTCTGCTTAACAGCATGGCAAGAGTTAAACTTGCAACTTGCTGGAGATGTGGGTGTGTCTGAGGTTGTCTTAATGGAGTCTGTGTTTGACATGTGGGAGACAGACAGAGACTGAGCATGGAGAGCTCAGGTCCTGGAGGCCTGTGTGGACTGACTACAGGCTGTATGTGAGGTAAAGACAGGCTATACTAGGCAATATGTTCTGTGAGCTGCAGAAAGGCTCCGGTTTATATGCTGAAGGACGGTTTATGCTGAGACAATAAACCGACATGAACTTTATTAAGTGGAGAGACTGTTTCTGTTTCTGAATATTGCCGCTAAGTGAGTGAACCCCAACCCGATCGGTGATCGCTACGTCACAATATATATATATATATATATATATATTTATATATATACACAATCACAGTCTCCAAATATTATATGTGAACTAACACAGCCTCCATATACCCACAGTAGCAGCCTCCATATACACCCCAGCAGCAGCTGCCTCTATATATATATCCCAGCAGCCTCTAGATACATCCCAGCAGCCTCTATATGCACCCTGTAGCAGCCTCTATATACAACCCAGTAGCAGCAGCCTCTATATACACCCCATCAGCATTCTCTATATACACCCCAGCAGCAGCCTCTATATGCACCCCAGCAGCAGCAGCCTTTATATACAACCCAGCAGCAGCCTCTATATACATCCCAGCAGCAGCCTCTATATACACCCCAGCAGCATCCTCTATATACACCCCAGCAGCAGCCTCTATATGCACCCCAGCAGCAGCAGCCTTTATACCAAGCAGCAGCAGCCTCTATATACATCCCAGCAGCAGCCTCCATATACACCCCAGCAGCCTCCATATACACCCCAGCAGCCTCCATATACACCCCAGCAGCCTCTACATATACCCCAGCAGCCTCTACATATACCCCAGCAGCCTCTACATATACCCCAGCAGCCTCTACATATACCCCAGCAGCCTCTATATACACCCCAGCAGCCTCTATTTACACCCCAGCAGCTTCAATATACACCCCAGCAGCAGCCTCTATATACACCCCAGCAGCCTCTATATACACCCCAGCAGCCTCTATATACACCGCAGCAGCCTCTATATACACCCCAGCAGCCTCTATATATACCCCAGCAGCCTCTATATATACACCCCAGCAGCCTCTATATACACCCCAACAGCCTTTATATACACCCCAGCAGCCTTTATATACACCCCAGCAGCCTCCATATACACCCCAGCAGCCTCCATATACACCCCAGCAGCCTCCATATACACCCCAGCAGCCTCCATATACACCCCAGCAGCCTCTATATACACTCCAGCAGCCTCCATATAGACCCCAGCAGCCTCTATATAGACCCCAGCAGCCTCCATATAGACCCCAGCAGCCTCTATATAGACCCCAGCAGCCTCTATATAGACCCCAGCAGCTTCAATATACACCCCAACAGCCTCTGTATACACCCCAGCAGCTTCTATGTGCACCCCAGCAGCCTCTGTATATACCCCAGCAGCCTCTGTATATGCCCAGCAGCCTCTGTATATACCCCAGCAGCCTCTGTATATGCCCCAGCAGCCTCTGTATATGCCCCAGCAGCCTCTGTATATACCCCAGCAGCCTCTGTATATGCCCCAGCAGCCTCTGTATATACCCCAGCAGCCTCTGATATATACCCCAGCAGCCTCTGTATATGCCCCAGCAGCCTCTGTATATACCCCAGCAGCCTCTGTATATACCCCAGAAGCTTCTGTATATGCCCCAGCAGCCTCTGTATATACCCCAGCAGCCTCTGTATATACCCCAGCAGCCTCTGTATATACCCCAGCAGCTTCTGTATATGCCCCAGCAGCCTCTGTATATACCCCAGCAGCCTCTGTATATACCCCAGCAGCCTCTGTATATGCCCCAGCAGCCTCTGTATATACCCCAGCAGCCTCTGTATATGCCCCAGCAGCCTCTGTATATACCCCAGCAGCCTTTATATACACCCCAGCAGCCTCCATATACACCCCAGCAGCCTCCATATACACCCCAGCAGCCTCCAAATACACCCCAGCAGCCTCTATATACACTCCAGCAGCCTCCATATAGACCCCAGCAGCCTCCATATAGACCCCAGCAGCTTCTATATATACCCCAGCAGCCTCTACATAGACCCCAGCAGCCTCTATATAGACCCCAGAAGCCTCTATATAGACCCCAGCAGCTTCAATATACACCCCAGCAGCCTCTGTATACACCCCAGCAGCTTCTATGTGCACCCCAGCAGCCTCTGTATATACCCCAGCAGCCTCTGTATATACCCCAGCAGCCTCTGTATACACCCCAGCAGCTTCTATGTGCACCCCAGCAGCCTCTGTATATGCCCCAGCAGCCTCTGTATATGCCCCAGCAGCCTCTGTATATACCCCAGCAGCCTCTGTATATACCCCAGCAGCCTCTGTATATGCCCCAGCAGTGTCTGTATATACCCCAGCAGCCTCTGTATATGCCCCAGCAGCCTCTGTATATACCCCAGCAGCTTCTGTATATGCCCCAGCAGCCTCTGTATATACCCCAGCAGCCTCTGTATATACCCCAGCAGCCTCTGTATATGCCCCAGCAGCCTCTGTATATACCCCAGCAGCCTCTGTATATGCCCCAGCACTGCAGCATCTATATACACCCCAGGAGCCTCCAGCACACATTAAAAACGATTATACTCATCCTTGGACTTTCTTCTCTTTTCCTCCTCTGCAACTTTCTTCTCGTTTCTTCTTTCCCCTCGCTGGAACTGCAGGCTGGAAGATGCCGTTGCTTCCTGCTTCCTCCTCGGCGTGTCCCGCCCACCTCTCTGCTCAGCTGCCTCCGGATTGGATGTGGGTGCTGTTGGGGGAGTGGTGCGGGCACGTCCCTTGGATACCCGACCGCTGACTTAGCAACGTGACAGGGACTGTCACAGAACCTGCGTTAGAGCGCAAATGGAGGTGAAAATGAGTGAATGGAGGGGAAAATAATTATAGCGGCATGATGGCACGATGTGTGTGGGCGGCTGTGGGCCCCTGTTTCAGGTCAGGGCCCCGGCACTTGCCCGGGTACGCCGGGTGCTGACGCCGGCCCTGCATAGGGGTCATTGTCTTGTAGCACTAGAGTCTTGGCTTTAGTTTGATCTAGGGCAAGATGTTCATTGAATCTTTGTGTTCTCCCAGCATTTGTATAGATTGTTTCTGTATCCTCTGCTTTCCTCCCACATTCCATTTAAAATTATGGTATGAGATTAATGGTTTTTTTATATACAGTTGTGGTCAAAAGAATTTACACCCCTGCAATTCTGTCAGATAATACTCAGTTTCTTCCTGAAAATGATTGCAATCACAAATTCTTTGGTATTATTATCTTCATTTAATTTGTCTTCAATGAAAAATCACAAAAGAGAATGAAGCAAAAAGCAAAACATTGATCATTTCACACAAAACTCCAAAAATGGGCCAGACAAAAGTATTGGCATCCTCAGCCTAATACTTGGTTGCACAACCTTTAGCCAAAATAACTGCGATCAACCGATTCTGGTAACCATCAATGAGTTTCTTACAATGCTCTGCTGGAATTTTAGACCATTCTTCTTTGGCTCCAGGTCCCTGATATTTGAAGGGTGCCTTCTCCAAACTGCCATTTTTAGATCTCTCCACAGGTGTTCTATGGGATTCAGGTCTGGACTCATCGCTGGCCACCTTAGAAGTCTCCAGTGCTTTCTCTCAAACCATTTTCTAGTGCTTTTTGAAGTGTGTTTTGGGTCATTGCTCTGCTGGAAGACCCATGACCTCTGAGGGAGACCCAGCTTTGTCACACTGGGCCCTATATTATGCTGAAAAATTTGTTGGTAGTCTTCAGACTTCATAATGCCATGCACACGGTCAAGCAGTCCAGTGCCACGAGCAGGAAAAGCAACCCCAAAACATCAGGGAACCTCCGCCATGTTTGACTGTAGGGACTGTGTTCTTTTCTTTGAATGCCTCTTTTTTTCTCCTGTAAACTCTATGTTGATGCCTTTGCCCAAAAAGCTCTACTTTTGTCTCATCTGACCAGAGAACATTCTTCCAAAACGTTTTAGGCTTTCTCAGGTAAGTTTTGGCAAACTCCAGCCTGGCTTTTTTATGTCTCACGGTAAGAAGTGGGGTCTTCCTGGGTATCCTACCATACAGTCCCTTTTCATTCAGACGCCGACGGATAGTACGGGTTGACACTGCTGTGCCCTCGGACTGCAGGGCAGCTTGAACTTGTTTGGATGTTAGTCGAGGTTCTTCATCCACCATCCGCACAATCTTGCGTTGAAATTTCTCGTCAATTTCTCACATCTAGGGAGATTAGCCACAGTGCTATGGGCTTTAAACTTCTTGATGACACTGCGAACAGTAGACACAGGAACATTCAGGTCTTTGGAGATGGACTTGTAGCCTTGAGATTGCTCATGCTTCCTCACAATTTGGTTTCTCAAGTCCTCAGACAGTTCTTTGGCTTTCATTCTTTTCTCCATGCTCAATGTGGTACACACAAGGACACAGGACAGAGGTTGAGTCAACTTTAATCCATGTCAACTGGCTGCAAGTGTGATTTAGTTATTGCCAACATTTGTTAGGTGCCACAGATAAGTTACAGGTGCTGTTAATTGCACAAATTAGAGAAGCATCACATGATTTTTCTAACAGTGCCAAAACTTATGTCCACCCCCTTTTTTATGTTTGGTGTGGAATTATATCCAATTTGGCTTTAGGACAATTTTTTTGTGTTTTTTCATTGAAGACAAATTAAATGAAGATAATAATACCAAAGAATCTGTGATTGCAATAATTTTCAGGAAGAAACTGAATATTATCTGACAGAATTGCAGGGGTGTCAATACTTTTGGCCAGAACTGTACATACACAATCTGGAATATGTTGGTAATGTAAAAAAAAGTAAATAAATATTATCTGTTCCATTATACTAAGAAACAGTCAGTAAGTCTTTTTAAGGGTTTGTTCACATCCGCGTTTAAAATCATCAAGTGCAATCTGATCAAATATTGGATTACACTTGCACCCAATATTAAACAATAGCGCAGGTATTCTGAGGCTTGGAAGGTCCGTAGCTCTTGGGTCCTTCCAAGCCTAAAAATAGTAGCCTGTAGCCACCTCAAAAGTGACACCTCCATTAAATGTGCCAATCCTGGTGCTTTGCCCCAGCTCTTTCCATTGCCCTAGTGTGGAGCAAACTGGGATATGGTGCATGGGGTTGATTTCTGTGTAATATCTGCTGGCATTAATCCCTGGTTTTAATAATATTGAGGCTCTATAACAGGGGTGGGCAACTTCAGGCCTCGAGGGCCGCACACAGTCCAGGTTTTCTGAATATCCTTAGCATTTGACAGTTGGAATTGTCACCTGTGCAGGAGATTCAATTACCAAATGTCAAATGATAAGGATATCCAGATTCCTGGACTGTGTGCGGCCCTCGAGGCCTGGAGCTGCTCACCCCTGCTTTATAAGATACCTCACATTACTAACGCAGTCAGTAATAAGAAAAATAAACACACCAAAAATATTTTATTTGAAAAACACATTCCCTATTTCACTAATTTATTGAAAAAAGCCCCCCTGCAAAAAAAATCCACAATAGTCCAGGGATCCAATATAGTCCTCTAAATCCGATGTATTCCACAAAAGCAAACCTGCAAGAAATAAAGAGAATTAGTAAAGAAAGAAAGACAAGAGACATGGTCAGTCATCAAATTATTCCCCATCCAAATCCAAAACAGGTCCATCGCAGTCCCATGGAGGTCCAAGAAAACACAAGCAAGAATCTATAAGGTTAAGTTCACACGTCCAGTAACTATCCGTTAGACGGAGACAGCAGCAAACTACTGTCAAAAAAGTTGTGCAGCTGGATCATATTTTTCTAACATTGGAGTCTATGGAGAATGGATCCATTAATGGATTGCTATTTAGCCATTTTCATTTGTAAACGATCCAATTTTTGCTTACTGAATCAGTTTCAAAGGGACAATAAATAATGGAACTGCTTTCCACAGACCTCGTTTTTAAAAAAATGATTTTTTTTGTACAGATTGCTGCTGGATCCATTCTAACTAGAGACGAGCGGACAGCGCAGCTTTGTATAGCGATGCCGATGACACTCCGGTGGCAAAATATGTTATCACACCCATACGGGCATGATAATATGCTGAGTGTGCCAACTAGTTGGGGCAACTAGTACCCCCTCAACTAGTCAAAGATCTAATTAGCATCTCATAAATAGTTTTTAGAAATACTTTTTTTTAAGATCTGTCTATATATGCTACTATATAGATGAACTGTTAGGCAGATATTATAGATATGGGCACAGAACTGCTCATTGCTCTGGGTGCCCAGGAAACCTGATAGGTTCACCTTAATAAAGAAAAATTAAGCCAGATTTCTCTGAATCAGTAATTATTACCTCAATTGTATATGCCCAATAGCTGCAAATAAGATGAGTAATTTTGAACCATTTAAATCTGAAATGTATTTCCACTCTTTAGTATTTCTGGGATGCGTTTCATCCTCAGCTGTTCACTTCATGTTGTAGCATCTGTATAGGATTAAGGTCAGGATTTATTTGTTAGTTGATTTACATATAGATTAGGTTACTGTTGCTGCATCACCAAATGTCTCTCCATCTTGGGATTATAGATTGCAAGGCATAGAGAGGTAGGCTGCATTGGTTTTTTTGGACATAACTGGCTAATTTTTTGGTATATTTCTATGAACACCGTTATGTTTCAGTGTTTTTCAGTGGACACATGAAAAAAAAACTTTTGAAGTTTCTATAGCGTTCTGTAGACGAGATAACCAAAATCTTTGATTATTCAAATTTTCCAGGCTCCATAATTTAAAAAATTAAATGACTTGATGCCAATCACAATACTACAAAGTCTCCAACTGTCCTGAAGATACATATGCAGCACTTTAAGGTCTCCTAGGATTGTATCTAAATCCTTTCTAACTCTTTAACATAAACACAGCTTTAATAATGACATGGTGACTGCTAATAGTAATGGATGGGAACCCAGCATTACCCAACAGTCCATTTATTAACACTTAACACTGACAGACTTTTCATGTTTTTTTAAACCTATAAAAAGTAAAAAATTATCCCTTTTAGTCATTTATGACTAAGACCGTTCTTTGAGGAAGACTGACTTAAACTGACGGTGTCACCGTCAGAGGTAAAGTAATCCTGTTGTGATTTCCATAATTTCACAACATTTCTTTGCTGGTGTTGTAATTTCAATGTTGAGGAGTGATATTTGTGACTTAGATATCCTTTCATACAATATTAATAATAGTAAATTCAGAAAAATATGTGATTCCAAAGGGTTTACCCACTTTTGCTATGCATCTCGCTTTTTATAAAAGTAGTTTTATTCATAAAACTTTGGAGGGGTGTTGTTTAGCCACTCAAGATCTTTGAAAAAAATATGCTACTAAATAATGTTTTTAACAAAGTGATATCACTTTTTGACTATTTATGAGAAATAAAAGTGTACAATAAGTACAAATCACATATTTGCCAGAATATGTCGGATTTATTCTAAATATTACACACTGGAATAGGGTTGATGGAATCATTCCCAGTATTAGAATGTGGAATATTGGAGGTAGGAACAGTAAGCTAAAGGCAAATGGAGGTTCTTACCTTATGTGACTTCAAAAAACTGCAGAGTCTTCCAAATAAGAGTGTATGTTTTTTTTAATGTATGGATCACGCCAATATTCCATCAACATACCTGGCAAAAGAAACCACACTCTTGAGGATTTGGACATGAATAAATGCCATGGCTGAATTGGACTCTTGAAAATACTTAGCTCATACAAGCTTATCTGAGTGTATTATGTCTGGAAAATTATGTTACAATAAACACTCAGCATTGCCATATATTGGATCTGTCATCAAATTCCACCATGCACACTGTATATACAGTATTACAAAATACAATTCTCAGACCTAATTAGACTGGTGTACTTACTTTCAATATCCATGTAAGAATGGTTCTACAATTGTAATACTCTGAGTAGAGCTATAGAATGAAATAATCATGAGTAGGAACAAGGGAATCTGAACTGTAAAGATCGGGGATTGTACTAGACAGCACAGCCAATCAAGCCTTTGGGCTATGGGCATTTCCACAGCCATTACAGCCCTGCTGGGTACCTGTCTTTAGTGCCTTTCATAGGACACTAAAGGGTGTTTTTACCAATGGTTAACTAATAAACAAACAAACAAATAAATAAATAAAATGGCATGAGGTCCCCCCCATTTTTGATAACCACCCAGGGTAAAGCAGACAGCTGGGGGTTGCATCCCACAGCTGTCTATTTTACATTAGCTGGTTATCAAAAATAGAAAGTGACCACACACCATTTTTTTTTATAGTTTTTTAAAAATAAATACATTTTAAAAATGGAAGTGGTGTCCCCCTATTTTTGATAACCAGCCAAGTTATAGCAGACAGCTGAGTGCTGGTATTATCTTGTTGTGAACGTCTATGGATATTTGGCCCTTCTCAGGCTAAATATACCAGCCCAATGACACCCCAAAAGTGGCAGATTCATTAGATGTGCCATTTCTAGTGTTTTGTGCCCTGGCTCTTCCTGACTGCCCTGGTACATTAACAATTGTGTCAATATTTTGGAGTTGATATCAGCTGTGTAATGTCAGCTGGAATCAAGCCCAGAGGTTAATAATGGATAGACGTTTATCAGACACCCTTATTAGTAACCCGGTAAGTGTAAGGTAAAAAAACACCCACAGGAAACAATAGTTTATTTGGATAAAGACTCCCCCATACTCCCTTGTTCACCAATGTATTAATTTTCAAATATCCTTGAAGTACCAACGTAATCCAAAGGTGTAATTAATGTCCTATTACATCGAACAAATCATATGGAGTTTTAATCTGAGAACCAGGCTCCATAGGTCCCTCCAACTCAGTGGCAGACCCAGAATTTCTCAAGCTCACAAAATCTAAATGCAGTGCAGAGTATTAGATCAGTGATCAAACCAAAGAAAGTTGATGTTTAATCCTGTGACAGGGTAAAAAAGTATGACATAGTTTAATAAAAAATAGTAAAAATATTAAAAGAAATCACAAAATATAGAACAAAAAGAATTGCAAAAGATATGATACCAATAATATACATATACTAGCTGGGAGCCCGATGCACATGCATTGGGATTCTAGAACGGCGAGTCTCTGACTCGCAATGGCCGCTTCGCGGCCAATGGTTCGCGCTGCTAAGTCGACTCGCCATGCCCGCTGCGCGGGCATAGCGAGTTGCCTTAGAACTGCTCGCAATGGCCGCTGCGCGGCCAATGCTTCGGGCGTATCCACATGACCACGCACGACTCGCAATGGCCACTTCGCGGCCAATGCTTCGCGCGTATCCGCATGACCACGCCGGGGGCAAAAAAGCCATTCGCAATTATATAATAGACTAGATGGGTGCCCGATGCACAATGCATCGGGATTCTAGCAGAGCGAGTCTCTGACTCGCAATGGCCGCTTCGCGGCCAATGCTTCGCGCTGCTAAGGCGACTCGCCATGCCCGCTGCGCGGGCATAGCGAGTCGCCTTAGAGCTGCTCGCAATGGCCGCTGCGCGGCCAATGCTTTGTTCGTATCCACATGACCACGCTGCCTCGCAGCGAGAGCGGTCTCAAAAGGGGCAAAAATCCCATTCGTGATTATATAATAGATAAACAAAATGTACAGATATTTGTTATCGCCAATAGTCAAATCACTTTGATAATCTCTAATTGCTACATGTATTCAGATTAGTTTTTCAATTAAACAGTTTTGCTACATAAGGCTTATAGTATTTATTAGTAGCAGTGAAAGTTATGGGGCAAATATTGCATCTAGTATTGAAGTTCTTCAGAATAAGAATAGCCTTTAATGGGAATTTGTCAGCAGATTTTTGCTATTTAATCTGAAGATAGCATGCTGCAGGTGTTAACAAAGAGATTTCAATGATGCATTTCTTTTCACACTGTGTTCATGTTTATCTGCTATGTTTATTTTAGCATCAGAAAATTATCATTGCTGGACTATGTGAGCTAGAGGTCAACTAGTCCACTATGCTCCCTGATGTGATTAGATTAAAAAATATTCCAAAAACTACACATACTTGGTATCATCGCATTTGTAACAACCCAATGTATGAAACTTGAACAAGAGAAGCAATCCAGCGCTGACAGGAATCAGGGATATGATAAAACAACACGTTTTATTGAAGTCCGTTTAAAACATATTGCAGCATAGGGGGCCCCGTGCAGACCACCAGGGTACTATCCTACGCATTTTGGCTATGATTCACCCAGGGGTCTATGGGAACTCGGAACCCGGGCGTGGAGTTGAGGGGGATGTCACTGGTGGCCTGCCCGAACCCGTATCCCTGGTGGTCAACTGAAAATTGCAGAATTATTGAAAGGGGAAAAAAAGAAAATAAAAGAAAAAGAAAAGTTTGTTGTGATGCCACCTGCAGATCCTGGTGATGTTCACTTGCGCCGCTATCAGACCGTCGGGGAAGATGGTATTGCAGCTTGGGTGGTATGACTGCCTGCAGGAGGAGTTGGGATAGCACCGCACTTGTTGTCGAGGTGCTGGTTATGGGCAACGCAGCTGTGCAGCAGTTGGTGCAGAAAGGAGACACGGAGGCCTTGTGACTCTGTACGGGTACTCTATTGAAACCATTTCAGATGGCACTTCAGGCTACAGTTTGCACAGTCTTTGAACAGGTAGCTGGCCAGGTAGTCACTGAGAAAGATGAAGTCTATTTGAGGCTCCCATAGTATACCTTCTTTTGTCTATCCTACATCCTGCTGCCTTTACTTGTGCCGCCCTGCACAGCCCACTTGTCTACCAGACCCGTTGGGTGCTATGAGGTACCCTTCTTCTCTCTAAGGGGCTTGACCCGGTTTGGGCGATCATGGTGGGGCGACACGTTCTGGATGGGGATGTCGGGTTGCTGAACTAAGCCGTGACTGACCGGTGTCGATGGCTCAGGAGTGAACTCGCCTGTACTGTTCCTCGAAGCTGGCACTCCATTGGTGGACTAGGATTCCCCCGGACTATGGAAGATCTGGCATGGGGTTTCCTCTTTCTTTTCCTGGGCCGCTCTTTTCTCTCTCAGGTGCCCTCCCTGGGAGACCCTCTCTCTTGGGCTCCATCTTTGCTTTGCTCCTCAGTCTAGACTTCATCCAACTGTGTGACTTCCTGCCTCCCTAACTCCGCCCGCTGGGGCTGGGTCTCTGTCCGAAGGATGTAACCCAATCATCCCTGGCTCTAAAGTGTGTGAGTGCTGGGATGAGAGCCTCATTTCAACTTTACACTCTCTTGCAACAGGAATACTGCACACTCTATTGTGGGTGCAGTACCCCTACTGCGGCGCATTTACCAGTGGGGCGCCACAGCTGCAAGCCTTACTCATAGATTACATGTGAGTTAAAATTTATATACATATATATATATATATTTATATATATATATATATATATATATATATATATATATATATATATATGCACCCCCTGACAGAAGTTATGTCGCTTATCCATGTTATGTAAATAAAAGCTTATAACCTGACGTTAAATTCATCCATTGGTTGTATAAATTACTCTTTTGAAAGCTGAAACCCTCTGAAACTTGATTTAGGTTAAGAAAATAAATTGGCATCAATGCTGAAATATTAATCATTTAATGAACACAGAATGGTCAGGTTTTAGCAAGACAAAAAGTTTTGTCACCTGGTCATATAATGCACCCAATCCCAATTTACATTCTCACCTGTGCTCAGTAAATGATCGGTTAATTAGTGGGTGTGTCTAAAAAGAAACCCAGCACCCCAGACCTTCACTTGAACTGCAACTTGAGCTCTGACAACATGCCAAAAATCCACCCTGCGACCAAAGCCTTGATTATCAAGAGGTTGAAGACCAGATCTACTGCAGAGGTGGCTGGCACCTTTAATGTATCTCAGCGTCAAGTACAAAGAATTAAAAAAAGATTTGAAGAGACTGGAGATGTGTTTGACAAGCCCAGGTCCGGCAGACCCCACAAGACAACTGCTCAGGAGGAACATTTGTTTGTTAGAAAATCCAAAGCAAGCTGTTCTTCCACTGCAGCAGAGCTCCAACAGGCCTGGTCACCTCAAGTTCCTGTGTTAACTAGAACAGTTTGTAGGATTCTGTCTCGAAATGGCCTCCATGTTCAAATCGGTGCCCAGATGCCAGCACTAAACAAAGGGCAAATAAAAAAACGTGTGGCATTTGCAAAGTCCCACAGCCTGCTAAACAGATGGAGGCTGGAAAACTGGCAGAAGGTGGATTTCTCTGATGAATCTTCAGTAGAATTACACCACAACTGCCGCAAACACTGCAGAAGACCTACTGGAGCCGGTTTAACAGTTAAATTTGGTGGTGGAAAGATCATGGTCTGGGGTTGCATTCAGTATGGGGGTGTGCCAAACATTTGCAAGGTGGAAGGCAATATCAATAGACTAAAATATCAAGAAGTACTAGCTACCTCTTATATTCCAAATCATAAAAGAGGTCAAATTCTGTAGCAAGATGATGCTCCATCTCATACATCATTCTCTACAACAAAGTTCCTCCAAGCAAAAAAGATCAATGTGCTCAAGGACTAGCCAGCCCAGTCACCAGACATGAGCATCATTGAGCATTTTTGGGGTAGGATGAAAGATGAAACTTGGAAGACAAAACCAAAGAATCTAGATGAACTCTGGGAGTCATTTAAGACTGCCTTCTTTGCTATTCCTGATGACTTCATTAATAAATTGAATGAATCATTGTTGACCCGAATCGATGCAGTCCTTCAAGCTCATGGAAGTCACACAAAATATTAAATATGACTCTAATAGCACCACAACGTCATTCACCAATGTTATGCAACATGTATTTGTATATTAACTTAATATTTGTTTGAAAATCACATTACTTTCTGTGGGCGACAAAACTTTTGTCTTGCCAAAATCTGACCATTCTGTGTTCATTAAATGATCAATATTTCAGCATTGATGCCAATTTATTTTCTTAACCTAAATCACATTTTGGAGGGTTTCAGCTTTCAAAAAAGTAATTTATACAACCAATGGATGAATTTAACGTCAGGTTATAAGCTTTTATTTACATAACATGGATAAACGACGTAACTTCTGTCAGGGTGTTATATATATATATATGCAGTGCAGACCAAAAGTTTGGAGCCACCTTCTCATTCAAAGAGTTTTCTTTATTTTCAGGACTATGAAAATAGTAGATTCACACTGAAGGCATCAAAACTATGAATTAACACACGTGGAATTATATACTTAACAAAATAGTGTGAAACAACTGCAAATATGTCTTATATTCTAGGTTCTGCAAAGTAGCCACCTTTTGCTTTGATAACTGCTTTGCACACTCTTGGCATTCTCTTGCTGAGCTTCAAGAGGTAGTCACCGGAAATGGTCTTCCAACAGTCTTGAAGGAGTTCCCAGAGATACTTAGCACTTGTTGGCCCTTTTGCCTTCACTCTGCAGTCCAGTTCACCCCAAACCATCTCGATTGGGTTCAGGTCTGGTGATCTCAAATTTGGACTCATCAGATCAAAGCACAGATTTCCACTTGTCTAATGTCCATTCCTTGTGTTCTTTAGCCCAAACAAGTCTCTTCTGCTTGTTGCCTGTCCTTAGCAGTGGTTTCCTAGCATCTATTTTACCATGAAGGCCTGCTGCACAATGTCTCCTCTTAACAGTTGTTGTAGAGATACATCTGCTGCTTGAACTCTGTGAGACATTGACCTGATCTCTAATCTGAGCTGCTGTTAACCTGCGATTTCTGAGGCTGGTGACTCGGATGAACTTATCAGAGGTGACTCTTGTTCCTCCTTTCCTGGGGCGGTCCTCATGTGAGCTAGTTTCTTTGCAACAATTGATGGTTTTTGCATCTGCACTTGGGTACACTTTCAAAGTTTTCCCAATTTTTCGGACTGATGGACCTTAATTTCTTAAAGTAATGATGGCCACTCGTTTTTCTTTACTTAGCTGCTTTTTTCATGCTATAATACAAATTCTAACAGTCTATTCAGTAGGACTATAAGCTGTGTATCCACCAGAGTTCAGCACAATACAACTGATGGTCCCAACCCTGTTGTGGATTCCTTGAATGGAATTTCTGCTTTGAAGCTCCCTCGTGTGGTTGAGACTGATGATGCATCTACTCTGTCTGTGAGAAATGTATCATCTGAATCTAATAATGACTGGAGGGTTGGTTCGGACTGGAATATTTAAGTGTGCTGATTTGGCCGGCTCTTTGCCTGTGGTCAATTGTTCATGAGATGACTGTTTGTCTCCTGTCTTCTCCTGGTCCTTGCTGAATCCCTTACAGATAAGTGAATGGTTGTTTTTCTGCAAATCTGTGGCTCATTTGTAATGTGCCTCTTGTATCTGAATTACTCATGTTTATGCTCTGAGTGTAGGATTGGTTATCTTGTCTGTATAAGTGTCATTTTTTTCCCCTGCATTCAGTTAGGGAGGAATTTCTCCCTAGTCTATTAACCATACCATTACCTGTCTGTAGTAGTGATGGGCGAATCCTAAATTACTCGGAATCGCTTGACTCTAGCGAGTCCGAGCACAGGACTCGCTACTCGTTGCGAGTCTAGCGAGTCCAATGTTAATGAATGGGGAAGCGAGTAATAGCAAGTAGTGTGAGATTTACAAATCGCAGATGTGTCTCGGAAGCTTCAGCCTGAAGCAATCTTAGTTTTGTCATTTATTTGCATTGCTCGTTTACTTTGTAAGTAATCGCTGACTCGCACAGATAAGATCCTGTCTCCTCTGTACAGGCTGCCAGCTCCAGGGTCCTAGAGCCCGCCTGCTGCCTGATGTAGCAGTGCTGAGATTGTTCTCAGTCTGCTCATTCCCTGTGTACAGACATGAATGTCTGTGCACAGAGATGATGTAGCAGAGCTGAGATTGTTCTCAGTCTGCTTATTCCCTGTGCATAGACATCTATATTTATGCACAGGGGATGTAGCAGAGAGGACATCGCGTTTTGGACTGCGTCGGACGGAAGAGGATTTTTTTAATTAAAGATGGAGTCCCTAATGGCTTTTTTTTTTATTTCTAATAAAAAATTTTCCTTGTGTTGTGTTTTTTTTAAAACAATTTAATAGAAATTCATGGCGGTCATGTCTAATATTGGCGTGACCGCCATAAATTTCGGGCTTAGGGTCAGCTGATAATACAAAGCTGGCCCTAACCTCTATTACCCAGCGTGCCACCGCTACCAGGGCCGCTGGAAGAGCGGGGTTCAGCGCCAGAGGATGGCGCTTCAATGAACGCGCCATCTTCTGGGGCGGCTGCGGGCTGCAATTTGCAGCGGGGGGTGCCCAGAAAGCTTGGGCATCCCTGCGCTGCGGATTCCAGCCCCCAGCTGCTTAGCTGTACCTGGCTAGACATAGAAATTGCGCGGAGCCCCACGCATTTTTTTTTAATTATTTCATGAAATTCTGAGATTCTGACTCTGAGACTCTGACTCTGAAATTCATGAAATAATAAAAAAAAAATGCGTGGGGCTCCGCGCAATTTCTATGTCTAGCCAGGTACAGCTAAGCAGCTGGGGGCTGGAATCCGCAGCGCAGGGATGCCCAAGCTTTCCCTAAGCCCGAAATTTATGGCGGTCACGCCAATATTAGACATGACCGCCATGAATTTCTATTAAATTGTTTTAAAAAAAACACAACACAAGGAAAATTTTTTATTAGAAATAAAAAAAAAAGCCATTAGGGACTCCATCTTTAATTAAAAAAATCCTCTTCCGTCCGACGCAGTCCAAAACGCGATGTCCTCTCTGCTACATCCCCTGTGCATAAATATAGATGTCTATGCACAGGGAATAAGCAGACTGAGAACAATCTCAGCTCTGCTACATCATCTCTGTGCACAGACATTCATGTCTGTACACAGGGAATGAGCAGACTGAGAACAATCTCAGCACTGCTACATCATCTCTGTGCACAGTCATTCATGTCTGTACACAGGGAATGAGCAGACTGAGAACAATCTCAGCACTGCTACATCATCTCTGTGCACAGACATTCATGTCTGTACACAGGGAATGAGCAGACTGAGAACATTCATGTCTGTACACAGGGAATGAGCAGACTGAGAACAATCTCAGCACTGCTACATAATGTCTGTGAGCAGGCGGGCTCTAGGACCCTGGAGCTGCACAGAGAAGACAGCTGGACTCGGCTCGCAAAGAAACAGCAGTTATCTGCGAGTTTCCCTGCTATCACTGGCACAGTAGCCAGTGATTACTCGCAGGAGTCTAATGCAAACAATGGCAATCCTAGTTTTGTCAGCGTTTCTGACAAAACTAGGATTGATATTGATTTGCATTGGACTCGTGCGAGTAATCACTGGGAAACTCGCAGAGTACCGAGTCCTGCGAGTCCCTTACTACTCGCCGAGTAACGAGTCCTAGCGAGTAGATTCGCCCATCCCTAGTCTGTAGTTCCCAGTTTTGTTTAGTGTCAGTTTTACTAACTTTGGAATTGTTCGCAGGAGTCTTGCTGGTTTAGTGGGAGGCGAGTCCGTGTGGGCTCAGATTTTGTTTTGCATATCCAGCAGTTGGTTTTTTGATAGGGTTTTGCTGCTGGTCGCGAAAGTAATCTGTCCTGTCCTTTCTCTATTTAGTTATAGTTGGCCTCTCTTTGCTTGTGTCTATTTTCTGTCTGTGTATTGTTTTTCATCTCCACTAACTGTCAATATTGGTGGGGGGCTTGCTACTCCTTTGGGGTCTGCTCTGAGGCAGTCAGGTATTTCCTGTTTCCATCTTTAGGTTTAATTAGTCCTCCGGCTGTGCTGAGGCGCTATAGGGCATCGCAGTGCGCTCCATGGCTACTTCTAGTTCAGGGGGTTAGTCAGGATTCCGCGTCCAGTATTAGTGTCCAACCTCTCCTGTGAACACCACATGTTACTCCTCAATTGCCGGTTCATAACACAACCCAATTTATAAGGCAAGAAATCCCACTTATTAAACCTGACAGGGCACACCTGTGAAGTGAAAATCATTTCCGGTGACTACCTCTTGAAGCTCATCAACAGAATGCCAAGAGTGCGCAAAGCAGTAATCAAAGCAAAAGGTGGCTAGTTTGCAGAACCTAGAATATAAGATATTTTTTCAGTTGTTTCACACTTTTTTGTTAAGTATATAATTCCACATATGTTAACTCCTAGTTTTGATGCCTTCAGTGTGAATCTACTATTTTCATAGTCATGAAAATAAAGAAAACTCTTTGAATGAGAACGTGTGTCCAAACTTTTGGTCTGTACTGTACATATATATATATATAATATATATATATATATATATATATATATATATACACGTATCCTATACACTCTACCTAAAGAGGAAGTCCATTAATGATGGCACTAATTAATGTTTGCATGAAGGTACAATTGAAACACCGTGTATAACATTATGTGAAACAGAGTGTAATATAGAGTGCAAACAGTATACCGTATATACTCGTGTATAAGCCGAGTTTTTCAGCCCAAAATTTGGGCTGAAAAGTCTCCCCCTCGGCTTATACACGGGTCAATACAGTAGTCGGGGCTGTGGAAGCTGGAGGAGGCGGGGGGGGAGGCTGCTGTATGAGTGGCCCCGTCACAAGGGGCCGCTCATTATATATGCACTGCTTCCCCCTGTCAATCAGCGGCAGGGGGAAGCAGTGCATACATGCCCCCAAATGCAGGCACTCGCCCCCCTTGTAAGGGCCCCCCCCTGCTGCTTATCTTACCATCCCAGTCTTCTGCACAGCGCCGCTCCTCGGTGCTCCGTTCTTCATGCTCCCGTCCTGCTACATCCGGGATCCCCGGCCGTCGCAGGCATATGACGTCATCGTGCGACGGCCGGGGATCCCGGATGCAGCGAGGACGTAGCATGGAGAATGGAGCACCGAGGAGCGGCGCTGTGCAGAAGACCGGGATGGTAAGATACGCAGCGGGGGGGGGGGGGGGGGCCTTACAAGGGGGGCGAGTGCCAGCATTTGGGGCTGTTGTATAGCCCCTGGGGGCCGATGTATACCCCTGGGGGCTGCTTTATACCCCTGGGGGCTGCTTTATACCCCTGGGGGCTGCTGTGTATTCCTGGGGGTGGCTGTGTACCCCTGGGGGTGGCTGTATACCCCTGGGGGCCGCTGTATACCCCCTGGGGGCCACTGTATACCCCTGGGGGCCGCTGTGTACCCCTGGGGGTGGCTGTATATCCCTGGGGGCCACTGTATACCCCCTGGGGGCCACTGTATACCCCCTGGGGGCTGCTGTATACCCCTGGGGGCCGCTGTGTACCCCTGGGAGTGGTTATATACCCCTGGGGGCCACTGTATACCCCCTGGGGGCTGCTGTATACCCCCTGGGGGCTGCTGTTTTACCCCTGGGGGCTGCTGTATAACCCCTGGGGGCTGCTGTATAACCCCTGGGGGCTGCTGTATTACCCCTGGGGGCTGCTGTATAACCCCTGGGGGCTGCTGTATAACCCCTGGGGGTGCTGTATAACCCCTGGGGGCTGCTGTATACCCCCAGGGCTGCTGTATATACTGCTGGGGCCTGTATACCACTGGGGTTGCTGTATATACTGGTGGGGTCTGTATATACCACTGGGGCTGCTGTATATACTGGTGGGGTATGTATATACTGGTGGGGTTTGTATATACCACTGGGGCTGCTGTATATACTGGTGGGGTCTGTATATACCACTGGGGCTGCTGTATATACTGGTGGGGTCTGTATATACCACTGGGGAGGCTGCTGTATACCACTGGGGTTGCTGTATATACTGCTGGGGCCTGTATATGCCACTGGGGAGGCTGCTGTATACTACCACTGGGGGGCCTGTATACCACACTGCTGGGGGCTGTATACCTGTGCTGGGGTCCACCCTCGGCTTATACACGAGTCAATAGGTTTTCCCAGGTTTTGCGGGCAAAAGTAGGGGGGTCGGCTTATACACGGATCGGCTTATACACGAGTATATACGGTAATTATTACAATCATGTGTATTATCACTGAGTATAAATTGGTGCTACCATTTTGCATGTTCCCATTGGAAAGAAAGAAGAGAGAGGGAAAAAAAGAAAAAAATGTAAATAATAAAATAAAATGAGAGAAAAAAGAAAATTTTTTTTAAAAAAGATGTAAAAAACTTTGTATAAAAAATTAGGGAAAAAAGTTTGCAAATTTTTTTCCCCCCATTTATGAATACAGTAAAATTAGGTTTAATCTAATATTTAGACTTTTTGGTTATCTTGTATCAAGTTTAAAAATCCAGTATGTCTTTCGACACAGGAACACACAGACCCCACAGGGATCGACACACACCTCAGGGACACCCCTCCCCCCCACAAGAACAGACACCACAGGGACATACACGCTCACACCCCAGGGACACATACACCACATATACAGATGTGCACAAATCACCTCACACAACTCGCCTCATGTGTCTGGTATCTTTAATTTTCAAAAATAAACATCTGATTAAATACAGCCAATGTACATCACATGTGCCATATAGGGAATTAAGGCAGATGTCAGTCACATGAGCTGTCTATTATGTGTATGTGTGAGGTAACAAATACTGAACGGCCAGGGGGAGGGTTTACTGTTGGCTGGAGATTTATTAGGCTGCCTATAGCAACCAATCATAGATCAGCTTCTATTTTCCAACAGGTCATTGATATGACATATTCAAATTCTATTTTGTTATAGCTAACATCAGTTATTTATTAACCCGGGTGTAGCCGGGTACTACAGCTAGTATGTATATATTTATGTTGTCAATAATATATATTATTTTCTGTGTTTTTACAGAATCGATCAGGTTAAAGAAATGCTATTGACGGACTCATCCACCATCTTTTTGATAACAGTATTTAATTTATTAATAATTTCTGTTTTTGGTGTAAAAATAATGCGCATAATGCTCAGTGTTGGTACCAAGAAGTGGTAGATATCCAATAATAAAAGCATGTTGAAATTAAATATATTTTTTATTTTGGCTTTCCTTTTGAGAGTGTAAGAGCTCACCAGCTGACAAAAGAAAACACGAGATCCCAGTGACTAGCCTGAGAGGTCCAGCAGGTAACTGGTTAACATGGCAATGCAATACCGGGATAACTGCAGATGCTGGACTAAGGTCCTTTTACCTGGTTGGGCGAGAGGCTTAGGTTCCAGAGGCTATAGGGGTCTTTTTAAGTGTTGCAAGCCGTATTGGGGCTAATAACACTCTGTTAAAGTTAATTAATATGACCCATTCTTTTATTTATGGTGGCCGTGTTTCTAAAGTGTGGGCAAATCAGCCAGTAACAAAAATGGCGGAGTAACACGGCCTATGGTGTAATGATGCGGCTGGCCGTCACTGGGCGAAGACCGCATATTTTGCGCCTGCGCAGACACGTGACATAGACTTTTTAAAAGTTATTTTGTCCGAGCAGGTTGTAACTCTCATGGTGGTACAAACAAATTTGTATGCCCATTAAGTTTTGGCTCAAAACATTGCTTCATCATTTTTTAGCTGGAGTCTCACTGACACATTAGAAATAATAAAATAATGGGTCCTGTTCTTCACATAGGGTTAGTAAAGAAACCAGAAATGCATCTATTTTGCAACGATTATATTTTATATCACTCTAGTATTCTTCATGGCTTGTGTCCATAGGTGTTTTGAAGCCATTCACAAATTTTTACATTTTACTTACAATTCGGAATGTCCTCGAAAACCTGAATTTTGACAGACTTTTTCAAATTCATCTGGTCATTGATCACTTCCGCAAAATGTTTGCTGAAGTTTACATTCCTCAAAGTGAAATCTGTGTGGATGAGTCCCTTATCTTCTTCAAGGGCAGGGGTAAATTTTGGCAGTACCTGCCCAGTCAGAGGGCATGGCATAGCATTAATATTTATAAGCTGTGCGAGAGTACCTCAAGGTACACTCACAGGTTTAGATTTTATTAAGTAAAAGACCCCTCGATACAACCCCCAGCATGCCCCCTTATTTGGGGATGAGTGGGAAATTTGTGTGGGATTTGGTGCACCCACTACAGGAAAAGGGTTATCAACTGTTATACCAGGATCCCACTCTTCCAATCCCTCTCTGCCAGAGCTAATGCAACTTGCGGTACTATGTGCAGGGACCAGAGGAGCCTCCCTTAGTTGTTAATTAGGCAACTACTCAGAAATGGTGAGAGCAGTGCCCAATGTAGTGACAACATGCTTGTGATAAAGTGTAATAACAAAAGGGACGTCTTTTTTTTACCACAATACATGGTCCTGGAAGCACCAATACCAAAGTTTGAGGTACGTCTGCACAGGTCTGAAAACTGGACTATGCCCTGAACTACAACAATAATATGGGCAGAGTTGATTTCTGCAAATTAGCTGCCCTTAGTCCCCTTCCAGAGGATACAATTTTAGCCACCTTAGATGTAGAGTCACTTTACTCCAATATTCCTGAAAATGATGGAATTTCTGCATGCAAAATATTTTCTCCAAAAAATCAATCTGGCAACAGAACCAGCCCTGCAATTCATCAGGTTTGTGATCCACTTCAGCTCTTTTTCCTTTGGGAATAATGCATATGAACAGTGTATGGGCAGTGCAATGGGAAGCAAAATGTCACCACAATATGCTAACCTGTTTATGTCTAAACTAGAAGACAAGTTTTTGGCATCTTGAGCTATTGAACCTCTAGCTTACTTCTGCTACATTGATGATCTAATAATAAGCTGGACAGGCTCAAAGGATGACCTGCTTACCTTCCACAATAATTGCAACAAGTTACACCCAACCATCAGGCTCACCCTCAACTTTTCAAATCCAAAATACATTTTCTGGATATGATTATATACATCGAGGATATACCATACAAAAATCAAATTACCATAATCCCACAGGATGTCCGACATACCTGAGATGGAACAGCTTTCATCCAAGACACAAAAAAAAATCAATCATCTACAGTCAAGCTCTGAGGTACATTCGGATCTGTTCAGACAATGAGACCTTCAGATTACTAAGTGACCACTTCCACCTCATCTGCATTTCTAATGAAAACTTTAATTTATGTTTCTTGGCTTATCTTTAGGAGGCACCTCCTCATCTCTGTCATGTCCTGATGTAACGTCTATTTAAATGTTGTGATTTTGTCTCAGTAATTCATTTGTAATCCTGTCATAGGAAGAGGCCGTTGGGCTACGAAAGTTTGCAAATATAATTTTTCTGGTTAGCCAATAAAGGTATCATTTCTAAAATCTTTTGTCATTTTTGGAGCATAAGTATTTACATCAATTATTTAATTATATAATGAAATTTACATCTGGTCTTATAAAAAACAAGCCCTCATATGTCTGCCAGTGCAAAAAAAATGTTTTTGCTATAAATAAAAAGAGAAGAAAAAAGATTAAAGCTTAAGAACAAAAATTGACTGAAAAGGGAAGGGATTAATATAGGTGTTGTCCAATTTAAAAACTTTACCTGTAAATGGGTGTAAGCCCTCATTCAGACATTCATGGTGCAAGTACTACTTTTATCCATTTTTGTCACAGATGCAACACTTACTCATTATTATCTAGGGTGATATTCACATGTCTGGCGTTTTCATGGATTGTGTGTCCATTCAAAACCCACGAAGACATGTCTGTTAAAAAGTAGCAAAACTGGTCTATTAATCCGTGAAAAACGAATACAGCACACTAATGTCATCTGTGTCCCATCCGTGTGCTGAATGTATTTAACATTGCAAAGTATAGGAGAAACTTTTTCATTTAAGTATTTATTTATCCATATGTCAAAAACACTAATGACACAGTTATGGTAAAAATGGACACACGGACCATACACTGATGACTTACTGATCCAAAACACTGATGACAATGGTATAATTTTTGATTGTATGGGTGTAATCATAGACATTTGAATGAGGTAAAGAAAAGAGGAAAAGAGCAAGATGTCCAATTTAATCATACATTTTAATTACTAAAGGTATCTTAATATCTGGAGCTCTGCTTCTAAGTTGTCAAGATAAGAAGAAAAAAACTCTAGCGCTGCTCACAGCACAGGGCAGAGAGTCATCTCGGATCGTTATGTTGGCTCCTCTTCATGCACCAAGGTCCTCAGCGGGTGCTCATCGGTCGGTAGAAATGCAGAATCAAAGTTTCAAAGAAGAATGTCCGCGGCACTCCACGTCCATAAAAGCTCTGTTTATTTAGAAAAGTTTTGATTGCTCTCAGTGTGAGAAACAAGATAAAAATCTTGTGGTTGTGATACCTTTTAGAAAAGTTTAAAACATGCTTGAGGAGCGTAACACTCTGCTGCATTGGATTACAGCCTGTTTCGCGCTGACTAGCACTTCTATTGGTCGCAAGTTCTACAGTAGTGGACTTTCATCTTTGAAACTTTGATTCTGCTTCTGACTTGTGTTTGCCTCAAAAAAATGAGATCTATTTCAGCTGGTGAACAGTGATGTAGGGGAAGAGGGCTGAATATTTACCAGTATGTCGCTAGTTAAAAGGTATATCTGGAATCTAAAAAAAAAGTGCCTAAGCACTAATAGGTAGATTGCCATCTACCAGCCTGTTGTGCCAAGTTCTTTTCCTAGACCACTCTTGCCTGTGATTGTTGTCACATTGGTGGAGAGTCGGCTTCTCTGCTCTGTTCACGGGCATCATAGCCGACGTCATGCTTATGAACATCCAGATCCTCCAGTTAGGTTGTGGGGAGTTAGCTATCAATCAACATGCTGTCGACTGTCCCACTCCTTCTACAGATCAGAGTGGAAAAGAAGTCGCCGCTCTGTTGCCAAAGCTGGCAGGAGCAGTCTATGGCCAGTCTGTACCAGCGATGATCGGCGCCAAGCATAACAGGCAGGTAGGTAGCAACTACCTGCCTTTTAATGCTTAGGCACATTTTTTTTTTTAAATCCCCGATATACCCTTTAGGCCAGTCTACTTTTCTGTCACAGCCAATTAAATTAGCAGTCAGCCAGCTCCTTCACATACATATACAAAATGTTTTTCTGCTTTGGGATTCACGAAAACAAGCTAGAAGCAAAGCTGGACAGCCCCTTAAATGAAGTTTTACAAAGTATATTCTTTTTAAATAAAATATGTTAAAGAGATTGTAGTAAATATAGTATTATAGCTATTACAGGTTTTCCCTTTCTGTAAATCAAATTTCACAACTATGAGTCCTTGGATCTGGGTAATACAAAATTAAATTCCATGAGACAAATATAATATCTAATGAAAATAGAAAGTGTGTAACAGCGGTGTAAAGTGTGTACATATAGGTATGTTGATCTTTAGTTGAACTGGTTCATTTTGAGACTATACAACACCTATGCCCCTGTAAATGTATGTCCTTTCTTCTTTTTATAAATGTATTCACAGTGCAATGTTAATAATCATCTAACACTTTCTTTCGTAACATAAAAATTTACATTTTTAAACAGCAGAATAGTATAAACAATGTCAAATTACTTGAATAACATGTTACAAGTATACACCATGTACCACTAGAATAACATATACACATCATCAATCATAATTCCCAGTAGGCCTATTATAGTGTGTCAAGTGGATGAAATAAACAGTTATTCTTGAAAATTACCTGCAAATAAAGCTAACAAATAAAGTTTCTCTTTTTTCTTCTTCTTCAATATGTTGATTTTATTTTCACTTTTGTTATTAGTTATTGCATCATCATGATCTAGTACAGCGGCGTAACTAGGTTTGACGGCCCCCGGGGCAACGATCTATTATGGCGCCCCTCCTCCACCCCCCAAAGCAGGTGAGGATTGGGGGGGGCGTGGGGGTGCTGTCAGTTTTCAGCCCCGCCGCCCCTGCTGCACCCGTGGTTGAGGACCGGGCTGCATTACCTCACAATTCCGGAATGCTGCTGGAGTACAAAGATGGCCGCCGAGGCATGTCCGGCGATGTCACGAAGGGTGGTACCATTGCTCCCGGCCGGCAGGGGTATTATAGATAGGAGCTCAGTGTGCGGCGGGTGCTGACTCCTCCGGAAGTGCCTCCGGAAGTGGCCAACCACTCAGGCCCCACATACAATCTGTGCATATCACACACTGGCAGATGAGTGAGATGTCCGCAGGGCACATGTGATATACACACCGAGCGGGAGGGGGGGTGCCGTCGGCGCCCCCCGCTGAGTTGCGCCCGGGGCAAAAGGTCCGGCTGCACCCCCCTAGATACGTCCCTGATCTAGTATGTAATTTGTCATTATCTTGAATAAAGAAAAGAAATATCACATTCAGATGCACACAGTCCAATCTCAGACCCCAAGGCACGGACTGGTCGCAGCTCTCCTGACCCGAGTGTGACAGCCTCATAATATTATTAGAGACTATCATGCTTTGATGAGGAGACCTGCGGACAGTCCATGCATTCTGGACCTAGTTTGTATCAATGTGCATGGATGTCTGCCTCAGATATTGAATTTTTACAGGAGTAACAGGAGAAATTGCACCATAAAATTTGTTCATCAATTTCTCTTGAGTTTACTGATACCCCATATGTGGCGGAAACACTGTGTGCAGAGCAGGGCTCAAAAAGGAAGGAGAGCCATTTTACATTTTGAATGGAAAATTTATTGTAATCATTACCGATTGTATTTAGAAAGCTACTGATTCGCCTAAACAGTAGAATCTCTCCACAAGTGACCTCTAAGGATTTTATCTAGATGTGTATTGAGCACTTTGAACTCCCAGCTGCTTTACAGAATTGTATGATGTTGAGCCATGAAGATAAAAAGTAATTTTTTTCCTCAAAAATGTTCTTTTAGTGGCAATGTTTTCATTTTCACACGAACATCAAAAAGAAACAGATCCCAAAATGTGTTGGGAAAATATTCCTAAGTGCGCTGATAACCCATATTCTGGCACTTTGTCCTAGCTCTTCCCACTGCCCTAGTGCCAAGACAAATAGGGGTAAAAGAAGGGGTTAATGACAGCTGAGTATTGACAGCTGTCATCAAACCCTAGATTGGTAATGTTGAAGCATCTGTGATACCACCACATTACCAATGCAGTAAGTAAATAGTTAAAAAATGCAGACTCAGAGAAAAATCCTTTATTAAAATTAAACCACAGGTGTCATGGGGTGGTATAGCGGGTATGGAATCAGGAGTCAGGGTGGTAAGATGGGCAAGGGTGAACGGGGACCTATGCCGGAGACATAGGAGGAGGCCTGACCAACATGACAGAGAAAGTAACACTCAGGCGCTTATCTTCAAGGAATGTCAGCGGCTGAGAAAAGGGTTTAGAATGGTGTGGACAGACCCTAACAAAGTGATCAGCTTGACCATAAAAGAAACAAGACCTCCCAACCTGATGAACTGTAGATGGGCTAGGATGAGAAGTTACATTCTCCAACTGCTTAGGAACATCATAACCCACACATGTAACCTCTACAGCAGGGATGGCCAGCAGGGGCAGGTTGATTCAGGTTTCCGTGTCAGACATCTGTCCAACCTAATAGCAAGAGCCATAGCAGCCTCCAATGACTCCGGAGCAGCATACTGAGTCATAGAGACTTTTAGTCGATCTGACTAACCTAGACAGAACTGACTCTTGAGAGCAGGGTCATTCCACTGAGTGTCAGTGACTGATCTCTTGAACTAAGAACAATGATCCTTGACTGTCCATGCTCCCTGCCTGAGTTTATGTAGTTTTCACTCAGCCAAGGAGACTCTATCAGGGTCACCATACACCAGTGTCAGAGCCGGGAAGAACTCGTCCACTGACCGCATAGATGAAGAATCGGTTGGCAGAGAGGAGGCCCAGGCCTGGAGATCCTCCTTAAGAAGGCAAAGTATAATCCCCACATGCAGTTCCTCACTACCTGAAGAAGGAGGGCAGTGCCTGAAGTACAACTTACAGGTATCTTTGAAAACAATAAACTTCCTCCCGGAAATCAGTCTAGGAGGGATACATTGATATATAAAGCTCGTGTTGAAGCCATAAGGGCTTCAGGAAAAATGGTGGGTCGCAGATAATGTCACAGGGTAGTATAGCGAATAGAGAATCAGGAGGCAGGATAGTAAGATGGGCGAAGGTAAACTGTGGAACAAGTCTGACTCTTAGACTGGAGGTCCCTGGCTCACCCTGATCCTGGAATTACCTCTGAAAGTGAGGATTACAACCAGGAGAAACAAATGAGCTAATATGCTTACAAAATTTACTTATTTATTAGAGGAAAGAAGAAACAAATATGGAGATGGTGATTATAAAATTGCACAACAGATATCACTGGTACATGATTATTTACAAGCCAAAAGGGTTTTCCATGAAATGATAGGCAGGTTTACATATCAACACAGGTGTTCTACAAGGTAGGTTTGACAGAGTCCATATACATTACACATCAATACAATAGTTTGCCCCAACCCTGCAACACCTGAATGGCACAGCCTAATTTGCCTTACATTATTAGATTGCATCCCCAGCGACAGGTAGTAGCAGCATACCTAGTGAAAGTGCATAGTGCAAAGAGAAGGGAGGATTCCCCTTGTGCCGGACCCCAAAACCACGTTTCGCGTGATATTTATTCTTTGCAACACCTGTGTTGATATGTAAACCTGCCTATCATTTCATGCAAAACCCTTTTGGCTTGTAAATAATCATGTACCAGTGATATCTGTTGTGAAATTTTATAATCACCATCTCCATATTTGTTTGTTAAGGGCGATTCTCCACCTATGCGGTCAGTGGGTAAGTTTTTTGCACCCTTGTCATTGTGTATGGTGATCCTGATGCCGTTTCCCTTGCTGAGTCTAAACTATGTAAGCTCAGGCAGGGAGCACGACCGGTCAAGGAGTATAGCTCTGAGTTCAGGAGGTGGGCCACTAACACTCAATGTATTGACCCTGCTTTGAGGAGTCAGTTCTGTCTGGGGTTGTCAGATCGGATACAAGACACCATGACTCAGTACGCTCCTCCGGAGACGCTGGAGGCTGCAATGGCCCTTGCCATAAGGTTGGACAGACACCTAAGAGAGAGACCGTATCCGACCCTACCCCCAGTGACCTTCCCTGCTGTGGAAGGCACACGTGTGGGTTCTGATGCTCCTAAGCAGTTGGGGATTGCGGAGTCTTGTACTAACCCATCTGCAGGTCATCAGGTTGGGGGGTCGTGTTTCTTTTGCGGTCAACCTGATCACTTCATTAGGGTCTGTCTATACTGTGATAACCCCGCTTCTCAGCTGCAGACGTTCCATGTGGATAAGCGTGGGAGTGCTGCTGTGTATGCTGTGTTGGTCACCCCTGCTCCTTTGTCTCCACCAGTGGTGATTAATCACCCACCGGTGGTGGTTAATCACCCACCGAGGGATAGCAATAAAACCCTGCCTGCACCTCAGATCGATGCTGGAGTCAGAAGTTATCTGGAGAAGCGTGTTCGGGGGAAGGTGGTTACCCCCACTGAGCCCTTGGTGAGAATGGTCCCCGGAACCAAACCGGGAATCATCTCTGCTGTTTGCCCCCATGAGAGTGCACCTTCTGTCTGTGACCGCGTGAATGGCAATAAACATTCAGACCTGAGTGTGGATGACTATGTGTGGGTGCTGTCAAAACACGTATGGTGGAAGTGTGTGGCTGGAGCTCCTACTACTGGAGTAATTGGTCCATTTAAAATTGCGGCTGTTTGCAACCCCGTGTTGTTCCAGCTAGCCATTCCCCAAGTGCTTTGTACCCATAATATCTTCCATAGGTCGTCACTCAGGAGGCTCAGACCATTGCCAGACGTGTCCGGTTTAGAGTCCGGAGTCCTCTCATGAAGAGGGGGTACTGTTACGTATTGACTGCCTTGCAGTATGGAAGTGCTGCTGCTGTGGTTTAAATGAAGCCTTTTTTTCCCCTGCTCTCAGTGTGGAGAGAGGAAGCTAATGAGCGGGAGCTGAAAGTGCAGGTGTGTGTGATGAATATGGCTCATGCTTAGGTGAGATGAGGGGCGTGCCTGGGCTGGTTGCTCCCCACCCCTCGTCCATAAATGGGTCAGCTCACATCCACCTGATGTCGCTGATTCAGTTCACTTCTGGACTGTGACCTGTTGTGAGCAGACACTGATCTGAAGCTGCTGTTTCTTTCTCCATTGGAAGCTGCTGGTTTCCATGGTCCATGGTTGAAGGTAGGGGCTTATGTCTAGGGCTTCTCAGGAGTTTTAGGATCTTAGGCTGGTGGCTCGGCCCTCCTCACCTTCAGAGGTACCTCCGAGTACAGGGCGAGTCAGGGACCCCAGTATCAGGGCCAGAACAAGCTCCTCTGACTCCCTATGCCCAGCTTCATCCCACTTCTGGGCAATGCAGTCCCCCCAGCGTGACAGATACCCAACATTACTTATCAAGTCAGTAAGGAGTAGGACAGAAATAACCACACTAATACATTTTTTATTTGAAAATACACTCTCCAATATATTCCTCTTTCATCATATTTTTTTCACTAAAATCCATTTTTTTAATGTCTTTCATGCCAAAAAAATAATGAAAAAAACTAAGACAAAGCACAAAAATGAAATGCAAATAAATCCTGAAGTAGTCCCAGCATATGGGGGGGAAAATCAAAATCAGTGACTGCATTCCTCATATGCTGGAAGAGAAGGCACTGCATGGCTTCCGACAGTGTGACAAGTCATGACTTCTCTGAGGTTGTCTCAGGTTACACAACGGGTATCAGACAAAAAAAAAATCCTGCTATGTGACCTAAGATAACCTCAGTGGCATCAGCACTGGAAACACTAGCTGTCTCGAGAGAGCTGCAATATTGAGCAAGATGTAGTAGGTATATATCTCACCGGTATCATGTGTGTGCGAGGAATGATAACGTCAGGGAGTGTAGTGCAGGTCAAACTCGCTGAATAGCCCTTGTGTGACCTCTCAAATCTGAACCGCAGTAGTCTTGGTGACAGCACCGCTTGTCACACTGTCACTGACTGTGTGCCTGCTCTCATAGCATATGGGGAGGCTTTCTGAGAATGTGACTACTCACATGCTCACAGAGTTATATGCACGCTTCCATTGTATGTGCTTCGCCCCAGGCCTATCGCTGTTCTGGTGCATTAACATATGGGGTAATGGTATTTGAAGTTGATGCTACCTGGGAAATGTCAGCTGACATCAAGTCCAGAGGTTATTAATGTCGAGGCATCAATCAGATACCCGACATTACTAAACAAGTGAGTATGGACACAAATAACCACACCAATGATTTTTTGGTTTGAAAATAAAATCACCAATATATTCATTTATCACCATTTTGTTTACATCAAAATCCATTATATAAAGTCTCCCACTCCACCCGACAGAAAAAAACATGTAAAAAAATAAAACATAAAGACAAAACAAAAATGAAACCTATAGAAATCCTGAAGTAGTCCCAGAATATGGGGATGGCAAAATCAGTGACTGCATTCCCCATATGCTGGGAGAGAAGGCACTGCACAGCTCCCAGCAATGTGACAAGCCGTGACTTCACTGAACTTGTCTAAGGTTACACAGTGGGTATCACGCAGCAGGAAATCCCTCTGTGTGACCTGAGATAACCTCAGTGGCATCAGTGCTCGTAACACTTGCTGTCTCGCGAGAGCTGAGATATTAAGCAAGATGTAGTAGGTATATATCTTGCCGGTATTGTGCGTGTGAGGAGCAAAGACATGAGAGAGTTTAGTGCAGTTCAAACTCGCGGAATAGCCCCTGTGTGACCCCTCAAATCTGAACTTGAGTAGTCTTTGTGAGAGCACCGCTTGTCACAATGTCTCCAGTGCCTGTGTGCCTGCTCTCACAGCATATGGGGGAGGCTTTCTGTGAACATGAACACTCACATGCTCACAGAGTTATTTGCATTCTTCCATTATACAACAAAAAATTATGGAATCATCTGGCTCGGAGGATGTCCATTCAGTTGTTTAATTTTGTAGAAAAAAAGCAGATCACAGACATGGCACAAAACTAAAGTCATTTCAAATGGCAACTCTCTGCCTTGAAGAAACACTAAAAGAAATCAAGATAAAAAATGTGCTATCCAGTAACGGTTACTTTTGTAGACCAAGCAGAAGGAAAAAAATATGGAATCACTCAATTCTGAGGAAAAAATTATGGAATTATGACAAACAAAACAACACTCAAATACATTACTAGTATTTTGTTGCACCACCTCAGGCTTTTATAACAGCTTGCAGTCTCTGAGGCATGGACTTAATGAGTGACAAATAGTACTCATCATCAACCTGGCTCCAACGTTCTCTGATTGCTGTTGCCAGATCAGCTTTGCAGGTTGGAGCCTTGTCATGGACCATTTTCTTCAACTTCCACCAAAGATTTTGAATTGGATTGAGATCTGGACTATTTGCAGACCATGACATTGACCTTATGTGTCTTCTTTCAAGGAATGTTTTCACAGTTTTTTCTCTATGGCAGGATGCATTATCATCTTGTTAAATTATTTCATCATCCCCAAACATGCTTTCAATTGATGGGATAAGAAAAGTATCTAAAATATCAATGTAAACTTGGGCATTTATTGAAGATGTAATTACAGCCATCTCCCCAGTGCCTTCACCTGACATGCAGCCCCATATCATCAATGACTGTGGAAATTTGCATGTTCTCTTCAGGCAGTTATCTTTATAAATCTCATTGGAACGACACCAAACAAAAGTTCTAGCATCATCACCTTGCCAAATGCAGATTTGCGATTTATCACTGAATATGACTTTCATCCAGTCATCCACAGTCCACGATTACTTTTCCTTAGCCCATTGTAACCTTGTTTTTTTCTGCTTAGGTGTTAATGATGGCTTTTCTGTATGTAAATCCCATTTCCTTTAGGTGGTTTCTTACAGTTCGGTCACAGACATTGACTCCAGTTTTCCCCCATTCGTTCCTCATTTGTTTTGTTGTGCATTTCCTGTTTTGGAGACATATTGCTTTAAGTTTCCGGTCTTGACGCTTTGATGTCTTCCTTGGTCTACCAGTATGTTTCCTTTTAACAACCTTCCCATGTTGCTTGTATTTGGACCAGATTTTAGACACAGCTGACTGTGAACAACCAACATCTTTTGCAACATTGAGGGTTGATTTACCCTCTTTTAAGAGTTTGATAATCTTCTCCTTTGTTTCAATTAACATCTCTCGTGTTGGAGCCATGATTCATGTCAGTCCACTTGGTGCAACAGCTCTCCAAGGTGTGATCACTCCTTTTTAGATGCAGAGTAATGAGCAGATCTTATTTGATACAGATGTTAGTTTTGGGAATGAAAATTTATAGGGTGATTCCATAATTTTTACCTCAGAATTGAGTGATTCCATAATGTTTTCCCGTGCTTGGTCTACAAAACCAACCGTTACTGGCTAGAACATTTTTTTTTCAAGATTTCTTTTAGTGTTTCTTAAGGCCATAAAGTTGCCATTTGAAATGACTTTAGCTTTGTGCCATGTCTGTGATTTGCTTTCTTTCTACAACATTAAACAACGTAATAGACATCCTCCAAGCCAGGTGATTCCATATTTTTTTTCAAAGGTTGTAAATGCTTTTCCCAGCTCTCCCACTGCCCTGGTGCATTAACAAATGGGGTAAGTACCAACAGGAAAAAAAACATGTAAAAAAAAATGAAAAACAAAGTCAAAGCAAAAATGAAACCCATATGAATCCTGAAATAGTCCCTGCATTTGGGTGACAAAATCAGTGACTGCATTCCCCATATGCTGGGAGAGAGAAGGCACTGCACAGCTCACAGTAGTGTGACAAGCTGGAAAAGTGTTATTTCCTTCTTTTGTCACTATACGGCGAACCCACATGGGCACTCCATTTACACAAGTACAGAATTTTAGATGTATATTACTAATTATATTATTTGTTTCTGAAATTTGATTTGTTAGTACCCTGAGGAAGGCCTGCGAGCCGAAACGTTGGTCTATGGTCTATGTGCTGTGTGGCAAAAATAAAAATAACACGTTTTTTGCACCATAATCCTCTCGTGGAATTTGCATCTTTTTACTTGGTGTGTGCCCAGTTTACACTATTTCATCAGACTGTTCTTTTACTGGAGCACCCACCACAATATGTTGAGCCCTCTATACTCTTACATACAGTTAACACATGCACTTGCATTTGGGGGAAGTGAATAATGAAACCTGACATATTTGTAGAATAAATAAGAAAAAGAAAATATTTTTTTCAGCTCACCACCATTTAATCTGGAATATTGAATAAAGCTAGTGAACGATGCACAGAGAGGTCCAAGATTAGTGCTATAATAACACACTTGTACACATGCCAAAAATCTGTATTCTAAACATATGGAATGAAATGAAATAAAGGGATTAACCATTTTCAAGAAGTAATATCCATAGTATGACTAAACAGACCTATAAGACCATGATTATCAAGCATATAATAGACTATGATATTTTTAGCTGAATTGCTAGCAGATAAGTGTTGAAGAGATGGCCTCACGTGCTTTCTCTAAAAAAAAACCTCATAATTAATTTTTTTTAATTAAAAGCTCTCCTAAAGTGATGTTTATAGGAGATTTTAAGGTTCCTGAATTTCACAGCTGCTGGCACTCTTCCAAAGTTTTACAGCCTGCAGGTGTCCCAACTCCTGGAATATCGAGGAAACTTAAAAACATTCTATTAAAGAGGACCTCTCCCCACCCTGCTGCATGGCAATCTAAATGCAGCACTGAATGCAGCATGGGTGCTGCAGTCAGGGAAGGGGTCTCCCATGTGTCTGTGTGCTGTGTACCCCGAGATATAGCCTTTGTAAAACTTATAGTTAAAAGCCATGGAGGCTGGAGTGAGCTTGATTGACTGTGGCTATTCCATCCCCCACTGTCTCTCTGTGTTGCTTCTGCTGTGGTGTTTATGTTTTGGTAGGGCAGGACTCTGGAGCTGAAGTCAGGACAAATGATTTGCCTGCTGTGAGTGACAGAGAGGAGGAGGGCAGAGCCAGCACAGCAGAAGCAGCACAGAGAGGCTGGGCCAGAGATTAATCTTATTACAATATCCCGCCCATCGGGGCGTGATAAAGGATCATGGAGGTTGCAAACCAACATGCCCAGGGGGGCTATTGCATATAGCCCCCACTTCCTTATCATTCTAATGAGAAAGTGTAAAAACGTTTTTTACAACATTGAAAGTAAGCATTTAGCAGAGAGAGGGATATTTATAATGGTAATAGGAAGGTGCAGGGACATGTATTGATAGGTTAGGTGGCTTTTAGGAAGTGACAGGTTCTCTTAAGAGCTTGCTTAAATTTACCATTTTGAAAGAAACTGATAGACCCAATGGCTGTGAACTCCGGCATTCCTAGGTTAGCGCCAATTTAGGGGTGGCTGATGGCTACAGTTTTTGCCTGGCTTGGACTCAATAACCATAGGCCTCTCTAGCTTTAGAACACCAGCTTACAGCTGTGTGCTTTATCTTGGCTGGGTATCAAAATTGGGGAAAAGACCGCACACCATTTTTAAAAATTATTTATTTAAACAATAAGAAAACTGTGGAGTTGACCTGTATTTTTAAAATCAGCCAAGATAAAGCAAATGGCAGTGGCCTGCAGCCTCCAGCAGTCGACTTTATCTGCACTGGGCATAAAAATACGAGGGACCATATACCATTTTTTCAATTATTTATTTTTTCACTAGTGTGAGGGAAATAAAGCCCAGTGGGTGGGTGGGGGAATCAGCAGCAGATATATAACATTTATTGAGCGGACCTCCAAGCAGTTACAGCAGTGCAGAAACCCAGTCGGTGAGTATGTCTTAACTACTGTGTTTGATGTAAATACTGCCCGAGGGGTCTTTTAAGCTCTGAAATCTTGCAAATATAATTTCTCTGGTTAGCCACTAAAGGTATCACTTATTTAATTTTTTTTTTATTTTTGGGGGACATAAGTATTTACATCGATTTTTCTGGCTAACAGGGTACCACAATGTTATTTTGTATTGTACAACTGCTGTGATTCAAATTTTGCATTGGAAAAGGTTGCTGATTGGCTGTGCTGCAGCATTTTAACAAGCTTTATCTGGATGTCCGAACCTGAACTTCTTTGAGAAGCCCGAGTTTGTGGTCTGTGAACAGACAAAAGTTAGCTTAATTAAGTTACTTGTGCAAACTTCGTAGGTACGATAGAACTTCTACTTCTGGCTGCCACAAAACACAATCAACATGCAATGTTTCATACAAGAAGTTCATTACTGGGTAACTAGTGATAGGTGAATTCAAACTGTAAAGCTTGGTTTTGTGTCAGCCAGAAGTAGAATTTGTATTGTGTCTACGAAGTTTGCCCAAGTAACTTAACTAAACAAACTTTTCTTCTAAGTAATGTCTGTTTTTTCTTGAAAAATATTAAAATCCGAGAGTCCTCAGTGGTTGATAGACGTCGGTGAAGGATGTGAAGGTCTGGCACACTGTTTCCAATTTAACAAGATTCTTTTATTAAAGTGCTCAAAACATCTTAAAAGAAAGCATTATAGGTAGGCTCGCAGGCCATGTCAGACGCGTTTCGGTTAAAAACAACCTTTATCAACAAGAATCTCGTTGAATTCGAAACAGTGTGCAGGACCTTCACATCCTTCACTGACCTCTATGGACTAGATGGATGCCAGCCATCACTGTGCACCTGTGTCCGGATCTCCTGAGGCGTGAGTGGGCTTTCCCCTTCCCCTGTCCTGACTTCTTGGATACTCAGTGGTTGATACCTTTAAATGGCTAACTGCAAAAATTGTAATAAATTGCAAGCTTTGAAGACTACTGTACTCAGGTCTTTTCATTAGGCTCATAATAACACAAAGTCTGAAGTCACATTTTTACACAAGAGGGAATTGGATAATGCAGTACATAACACAAGTGACATGAAGTAGAGCACATAATGGTCAGTGTAGGGTTGAGGGAAGCAGCCGGGGCAGTAAATATTAAAGAAGTTCATAGATCAGAAGTAATAGTTTTATTGTCCTTTGATCGCAAGGTCTGGTCCTGGATTTAAAGATTCTTTAAAAGATGTACGTAAATACTTAAGTCTCAAAAAAAATTGAGAAAAGTATTCTAGGAGTGATACCTTTATTGACTAACCAAAAAATTATATTTCTAAGCTTTCAAAGCTCAAGGCTCCTTCAACAGACAATATTACAAACGACTTACTGAGACATTTAAATACAAAATACAGCAGGGCATGAGGTGATGCTAAATCAAGGTGGGCTAAGGAAATTGAAATGAAGCTTTTGTTACTGAAGTAGATGAGGTGTAGTGGTCTTTTACACATCAGAATTTGAAATGAAGTCTTTGTTACTGATGTAGATGAGGTGGAGTGGTCTTTTACACATCAGAACATTGTCTTGTGGAAGTGTTAATTGTGTCTATTTAATGACTCATGAATGCAGGTGTCAAATTGAGCCCTTTTGTTAGGGATTATAACATTCTTATGAATTTGAATTCCCAGATTTTACGCTCCTTATCATTGTTGATTGCTGTCTCAGCAAATCATTTGTAATATTGTCTGATGAAGGAGCCTTGAGCTTTGAAAGCTTACAAATATAATTTTTGGTTAGCCAATAAAGGTATCATATAGGAATGGGCGAATCTACTCGCTAGGACTCGTTACTCGGCGAGTAGTAAGGGACTCGCAGGACTCGGTACTCTGCGAGTTTCCCAGTGATTACTCGCACGAGTCCAATGCAAATCAATATCAATCCTAGTTTTGTCAGAAACGCTGACAAAACTCGGATTGCCATTGTTTGCATTAGACTCGGCTACTGTGCCAGTGATAGCAGGGAAACTCGCAAATAACTGCTGTTTCTTTGCGAGCCGAGTCCAGCTGTCTTCTCTGTGCAGCTCCAGGGTCCTAGAACCTGCCTGCTCACAGAGATGATGTAGCAGTGCTGAGATTGTTCTCAGTCTGCTCATTCCCTGTGCATAGACATCTATATTTATGCACAGGGGATGTAGCAGAGAGGACATCGCGTTTTGGACTACGTCGGACAGAAGTGGATTTTTTTAATTAAAGATGGAGTCCCTAATGGCTTTTTTTTTTATTTCAAATAAAAAATTTTCTCTGTGTTGTGTTTTTTTAACCCTTTATTGGAGATTCTTAGTGGCTGGGTCAAACGTGGCCTGACATTAAGAATCTTGGGCTTAATACCAGCTTGTATAACAAAGCTGGTATTAACCCCTTTATTACCCAGCATGCCACTGCCACCAGGGCCGCTGGAAGAGCGGGGTTCAGCGCCAGAGGATGGCGCTTCAATGAACGCGCCATCTTCTGGGGCGGCTGCGGGCTGCAATTTGCAGCGGGGGGTGCCCAGAAAGCTTGGGCATCCCTGCGCTGCGGATTCCAGCCCCCAGCTGCTTAGCTGTACCTGGCTAGACATAGAAATTGCGCGGAGCCCCACGCATTTCTTTTATTATTTAAAGAATTTCAGAGTCAGAGTCTCAGAGTCAGAGTCTCAGAGTCGGAGTCTCAGAGTCGGAGTCGCCTCGGAGTCGGAGTCGTCTCGGAGTCGGAGTCTCCTCAGAGTCGGAGTCGCCGAGTCGGAGTCGCCGAGTCGGAGTCTCCTCAGAGTCGGAGTCGCCTCGGAGTCGGAGTCGCCTCGGAGTCGGAGTCGTCTCGGAGTCGGAGTCGTCTCGGAGTCGAGTCGAGTCGGAGTCGGAGTCGTCTCGGAGTCGTCGTCGTCTCGGAGTCGGAGTCGTCTCGGAGTCGAGTCGGAGTCGGAGTCGTCTCGGAGTCGGAGTCGTCTCGGAGTCGGAGTCGTCTCGGAGTCGGAGTCGGAGTCAGAGTCGTCTCGGAGTCGGAGTCGTCTCGGAGTCGGAGTCGTCTCGGAGTCGGAGTCGTCTCGGAGTTGGAGTCGTCTCGGAGTCGGAGTCGTCTCGGAGTCAGAGTCGTCTCGGAGTCGTCTCGGAGTCGGAGTCGTCTCGGTGTCGGAGTCGTCTCGGAGTCGGAGTCGTCTCGGAGTCGGAGTCATCTCGGAGTCGAGTCGGAGTCGTCTCGGAGTCGGAGTCGTCTCGCAGTCGTCTCGGAGTCGGAGTCGTCTCGGAGTCGGAGTCGGAGTCGTCTCGGAGTCGGAGTCGTCTCGGAGTCGGAGTCGTCTCGGAGTCGAGTCGGAGTCGGAGTCGTCTCGGAGTCGGAGTCGTCTCGGAGTCGGAGTCGTCTCGGAGTCGAGTCGTCTCGGAGTCGAGTCGGAGTCGTCTCGGAGTCGGAGTCGTCTCGGAGTCGGAGTCGTCTCGGAGTCGAGTTGAAGTCAGAGTCGGAGTCGTCTCGGAGTCGGAGTTGTCTCGGAGTCGTCTCGGAGTCGTCGTCGTCTCGGAGTCGGAGTCGTCTCGGAGTCGGAGTCAAAAAAATGCGTGGGGCTCCACGCAATTTCTATGTCTAGCCAGGTACAGCTAAGCAGCTGGGGGCTGGAATCCGCAGCGCAGGGATGCCCAAGCTTTCTGGGCACCCCCCGCTGCAAATTGCAGCCCGCAACCGCCCCAGAAGATGGCGCGTTCATTGAAGCGCCATCCTCTGGCGCTGAACCCCGCTCTTCCAGCGGCCCTGGTGGCGGTGGCACGCTGGGTAATAGAGGTTAGGGCCAGCTTTGTATTATCAGCTGGCCCTAAGCCCGAAATTTATGGCGGTCACGCCAATATTAGACATGACCGCCATGAATTTCTATTAAATTGTTTTAAAAAAAACACAACACAGAGAAATTTTTTTATTAGAAATAAAAAAAAAAGCCATTAGAGACTCCATCTTTAATTAAAAAAATCCTCTTCCGTCCGACGCAGTCCAAAACGCGATGTCCTCTCTGCTCATCCCTGTGCATAGATATAGATGTATATGCACAGGGAATGAGCAGACTGAGAACAATCTCAGCTCTGCTACATCATCTCTGTGCACAGACATTCATGTCTGTACACAGGGAATGAGCAGACTGAGAACAATCTCAGCTCTGCTACATCAGGCAGCAGGCGGGCTCTAGGACCCTGGAGCTGTGGCAGCCAGCACACAGAGAAGACAGGACTCTTATCTGTGCGAGTTTCCCAGCGATTACAGTTGCAAAGTAAACGAGTCCAATGCAAATAAATGACAAAACTAGGATTGCTTCAGGCTGAAGCTTCCGAGACACATCTGCGATTTGTAAATCTCACACTACTCGCTATTACTCGCTTCCCCATTCATTAACATTGGACTCGCTAGACTCGCAACGAGTAGCGAGTTCTGTGCTCGGACTCGCTAGAGTCAAGCGATTCCGAGTAATTTAGGATTCGCCCATCACTAGTATCATACCTAGAATACTTTTCTCAATTTTTTGGGGGACTTAAGTAATTGCATCGATTTCTCTGGCTAACACGGTACCACAGTATTATTTTGTATTGTACTTTAAATTATGTAAAAAGACATTATTATCATAAATCTATGTGATCACAAAATATTCACAAGAGAATTGAAGGAAGCTGCATTCAATGGTGGCAGATTCTTTCAACGTTTATTTCAAGCTGTTATCATGCAAGTATGTTGGGAGGATGCGAGCTGCAGGCTGGTATATGGCTGTTTCACATGTAGGTGGGCTTCAATGGATCCTGCCTGATACCTGCTTGAAATTAACATTGAAAGCATCTACTAACGGTGAGTGCAGCCTCTGTCTATTGTCTTGTGAATATTTTGTCTGTGAAGTCTCTTCAGAAGTGGTGAGCACCACAACAGTAGCCGACTACATGACACCTCACTCTTTTCTTCCAGTTTGGTGATCTTGGAGCATGGAGTGATAGTGCAGGTCAGATTTCCTTGATTTCGGCAAATCTATGCGGCAAGTTCAAGCCTCAATACAGTTAAAAAACAAAGACAAAACCTGAAACTTGTAATGGGTTTGTGTCTTTTTACATCATTTAAAGAATCTTCAAATCAAGGGCCAGACAACCAAAGGACAATAAAACTATCACACTTCTTATCTATGAACTGTTCTAATATTTATTGCCACAGCTGCTTCCCTAGGCCCCCCCACACTGACCATTCTGAGCTCTCCTTTACATCACTTGTGTTATGTACTGCATTATCCAATCTCCTTTTGTGTATAAATATGTGACTTCAGATTTTGTGTTATTATGAGCTTGATGAAGAGACCTGAGTAGTCTGGAAAGCTTGGTATTTATTACCATTTTTTCAAATTAGCCAATACAAACAGTGGCATACCACCAATGGTGGCAGGTAACGTGACTGCTATGGGGTCTGTGAGCTAGGGGGTACCCATTTGGCACCTGCTCACAATATGAACACAGTGGCAGCGCGGTCTACCCAGAATGTGTTCTGCCGCTCTGCACGTCTCGATATGTGCATGGAGGCAGCGCAGGTCCCCAGTTTTTGCCACAAATTAATTCTCCTGGCTGTTGTCTTCCTTCTGAGACCTCAGCACACTAGCGCTCAGTGAGGACGTCATCATACCCTCCTGTGCTGAGCTCTCAGAGGGTAGACAGCAACCAGGAGAATTGATCTTCACGGGGGGCCTGTGCTAACACCATACACATATTGAGATGTGCAGAGTGGCAGAATACATTCTTGGTAGTGATGAGCGAGCATGCTCGCCACTACTCGGTACTCGCACGAGTATCACTGTACTCGGGCGACTCGCCGAGCACCGAGTAATCTCGCGATACTCGTGCTGTGCTCGTGGTCGTCATCTCTGCATGTTGGCGCTCTTTTGAGAGCCAGCCCACGTGCAGGGATTGGCTGGCAGACCACTGCAATGCCACAGCCCTGTTAGTTGTGGCATAGCAGTGATTGGCCGCCCTGCACAGCGTGACCGAGCCTTTATAACTCCCGGCGCGCTGTGCTCGGCACACAGCCATCCAGACAGTCAGTGTAGGGAGAGTGTCTGCTGCTGCTTAGGGACAGATTTGCGGCCCTCATAGGTAGATCCGGAGCAGGGCTGCAAACTGCTGCTGCTGACCACAACAGTCCTTCTCAGGACTAATCTAGGAGGATATAGGCAGGGTGATCCAGATCAGAGTCCAAGCTTTCAAGTGACCAGAACAGTACTTCTCAGGACTAATCATGGAGGATATAGGCAAGGTGATACAGATTGGAATCCAAGCTTTTCTGTGACCATTAGAGTCACCACACTCTTGTACTTACTACCTTAATACAGGATAGGGACTAAAATCCTCTCCTGACACTATTACAGTCACCAGACAGGTGTACGTACTACCTTAATACAGGTTAGGGACTAAAATCCTCTCCTGACACCATTACAGTCACCAGACAGGTGTACGTACTACCTTAATACAGGTTAGGGACTAAAATCCTCTCCTGACACCATTACAGTCACCAGACAGGTGTACGTACTACCTTAATACAGGTTAGGGACTAAAATCCTCTCCTGAAACCATTACAGTCACCAGACAGGTGTACGTACTACCTTAATACAGGTTAGGGACTAAAATCTTCTCCTGACACCATTACAGTCACCAGACAGGTGTACATACTACCTTAATACAGGTTAGGGACTAAAATCCTCTCCTGAAACCATTACAGTCACCAGACAGGTGTACGTACTACCTTAATACAGGTTAGGGACTAAAATCCTCTCCTGAAACCATTAAAGTCACCAGACAGGTGTACGTACTACCTTAATACAATTTAGGGACTAAAATCCTCTCCTGACACCATTAAAGTCACCAGACAGGTGTACGTACTACCTTAATACAGGTTAGGGACTAAAATCCTCTCCTGACACCATTAAAGTCACCAGACAGGTGTACGTACTACCTTAATACAGGTTAGGGACTAAAATCCTCTCGTGAAACCATTAAAGTCACCAGAAAGGTGTACGTACTACCTTAATACAGGTTAGGGACTAAAATCCTCTCCTGACCCCATTAAAGTCACCAGACAGGTGTACGTACTACCTTAATACAGGTTAATGACTAAAATCCTCTCGTGAAACCATTAAAGTCACCAGACAGGTGTACGTACTACCTTAATACAGGTTAGGGACTAAAATCCTCTCCTGACACCATTACAGTCACCAGACAGGTGTACGTACTACCTTAATACAGGTTAGGGACTAAAACCCTCTCCTGAAACCATTACAGTCACCAGACAGGTGTACGTACTACCTTAATACAGGTTAGGTTCTAAAATCCTCTCCTGAAACCATTAAAGTCACCAGACTGGTGTACGTACTACCTTAATACAGGTTAGGGACTAAAATCCTCTCGTGAAACCATTACAGTCACCAGACAGGTGTACGTACTACCTTAATACAGGTTAGGGAACTAAAATCCTAACCTCTTGTGATCTCAACAGTCACCACATTGGTGTACGTCATACCTTGATACAGGTTAGGGAACTAAAATCCTAATCTCTTGTGATCTCAACAGTCACCAGACTGGTGTACGTCATACCTTGATACAGGTTAGGGAACTAAAATCCTAACCTCTTGTGATCTCAACAGTCACCACACTGGTGTACGTCATACCTTGATACAGGTTAGGGAACTAAAATCCTAATCTCTTGTGATCTCAACAGTCACCACACTGGTGTACTTCATACCTTGATACAGGTTAGGGAACTAAAATCCTAATCTCTTGTGATCTCAACAGTCACCACTCTGGTGTACGTCATACCTTGATACAGGTTAGGGAACTAAAATCCTAATCTCTTGTGATCTCAACAGTCACTACACTGGTGTACGTCATACCTTGATACAGGTTAGGGACTAAAATCCTCTCCTGAAACCATTAAAGTCACCAGACAGGTGTACGTACTACCTTAATACAGGTTAGGGACTAAAATCCTCTCCTGAAACCATTACAGTCACCAGACAGGTGTACGTACTACTTTAATACAGGTTAGGGACTAAAATCCTCTCTTGAAACCATTACAGTCACCAGACAGGTGTACGTACTAACTTAATACAGGTTAGGGAACTAAAATCCTAACCTCTTGTGATCTCAACAGTCACCAGACTGGTGTACGTCATACCTTGATACAGGTTAGGGAACTAAAATCCTAACCTCTTGTGATCTCAACAGTCACCACACTGGTGTACGTCATACCTTGATACAGGTTAGGGAACTAAAATCCTAATCTCTTGTGATCTCAACAGTCACCACACTGGTGTACGTCATACCTTGATACAGGTTAGGGAACTAAAATCCTAATCTCTTGTGATCTCAACAGTCACCAGACTGGTGTACGTCATACCTTGATACAGGTTAGGGAACTAAAATCCTAACCTCTTGTGATCTCAACAGTCACCACACTGGTGTACGTCATACCTTGATACAGGTTAGGGAACTAAAATCCTAATCTCTTGTGATCTCAACAGTCACCACACTGGTGTACGTCATACCTTGATACAGGTTAGGGAACTAAAATCCTAATCTCTTGTGATCTCAACAGTCACCACACTGGTGTACGTCATACCTTGATACAGGTTAGGGACTAAAATCCTCTCCTGAAACCATTAAAGTCACCAGACAGGTGTACGTACTACCTTAATACAGGTTAGGGACTAAAATCCTCTCCAGAAACCATTACAGTCACCAGACAGGTGTACGTACTACCTTAATACAGGTTAGGGACTAAAATCCTCTCGTGAAACCATTACAGTCACTAGACAGGTGTACGTACTACCTTAATACAGGTTAGGGAACTAAAATCCTAACCTCTTGTGATCTCAACAGTCACCAGACTGGTGTACGTCATACCTTGATACAGGTTAGGGAACTAAAATCCTAACCTCTTGTGATCTCAACAGTCACCAGACTGGTGTACGTCATACCTTGATACAGGTTAGGGAACTAAAATCCTAACCTCTTGTGATCTCAACAGTCACCACATTGGTGTATGTCATACCTTGATACAGGTTAGGGAACTAAAATCCCAATCTCCTGTGACCTCAACAGTCACCAGACAGTTGTCGCTCTATACAGGCAAAATGTGCAAAGGCGTTGGCAAGGGCGTTGGCAAGGAACAAGGAAGTGGACGTGATGGTGGTGCAGGCTGAGGCCGAGGTCGTGTGCAAGCACTAATTTTGCAACAACAAAGGGCCACATTTCCTCGCTCGCACGTCCTGTCCCAAATTCTTGGGGCCCGCAGCAGTACACCACTGTTGAACCAAGACCAGTGTCAACAGGTTGTTACTTGGATAGCGGATAATGCTTCAAGTCAGATGGGCACCTCCACAAACACCCTGTCTTCCACACGGTCAACTGTCAGTAGCCGTGATACTGCACCGCACATTTCCCAACCTGATCCTCCTTCCTACCACCTGGCCGAGTACACGTCCACGGACATTACTGATCCCACACTAGGACACTCGGAAGAGCTGTTCACGTATCCATTCGCAGAATCTGGCCTGTCGCCACCTCCTCTTGAAGTGGGTGATGAGGAGATGGTATGTACAGATGCCCAAATATTTGAGCAGCCACGTTATGACGAACGGAACGTTGTCAAAGTGTCTCAACAAGGGGTGGACGATGATGAGACACAATTGCCAGGAAGTCAGGAGGAGGATCAGGGTGCGGAAGAGGAAGACGACGTGGTGGATGATCCAGTAGCTGACCCAACATGGCAGGAGGATATGCAGAGCGAGGACAGCAGTGCACAGGGGGAGGGAGGCGTAGCATCCTAACAGGCAGTACGAAGCAGGGTTGCGTCCGCAGGCAGAAGGCAGGCAACCGTTCCACGGAACAACAACACGACTCAAGGTGCCTGTGCAAATGTTCGGTTTTCCCGAGTCTGGGAGTTTTTTAAGTTGGCTCCAGAAGACTCTAAAAAGGCCATTTGCCACACCTGCCATGCCACTATCAGCAGGGGTACGAAAACTAGCAGCCTGACCACCACCAGCATGATCAGGCACATGTCAGCCAAGAACCCGACTTTGTGGGAAGTACAACAGAGTCGAGGAGCGGTGCTTGCTGATGTCACTGCTACGTCTTCGCCTGTTGTGCATGCGAGCCAATCCCCTGTCCATGCTGGCCGCGAACAAGCCTCCGGCCCTACACCACCATCAAGCACGTCCTTGTCCCAGCGCAGCGTTCAATTATCCATTCAGCAAACATTTGAACGCAGGCACAAATACGCTGCCAACGCCCCACATGCCACAGTCCTGAATGATCACATTTGGCGACTCATAGCGCTAGAAACGTTGCCTTTCCGGCTGGTGGAGACGGACGCATTCTGCGACCTGATGGCGGCTGCTGTTCCACGTTACTCGGTCCCCAGCCGCCACTATTTCTCCAGATGTGCCGTCCCCGCATTGGATAACCACGTGTCCAACAGCATCACACGTGCCCTGAACAATGCTGTTTCAGCCAAAGTCCACCTAACAACAGACACGTGGACAAGTGCTTGTGAGCAAGGCCGCTACATCTCCTTGACGGCACACTGGATTAATATTGTGGAGGCTGGGACCCAGTCTGAGCGAGGGACGGAACACGTCCTTCCCACACCAAGGATAGCAGGCCCTACCTCTGTCAGGGTTTCACCGACACTCTACAGCTCCGGAATGTCATGCTCTTCAGCCTCCTCCTCCTGCGCATCCTCATCCACTGTACCCTCCACACCAGTCCCAAGCTGGAAGCACTGCAGCACTGCCTCTGCAAAGCGGCAACAGGCTGTGCTGAAGCTAGTCTGCATAGAAGACAAACCCCACAATGCAGAAGAGGTGTGGACAGCTCTGAAACAGCAGGCAGATCACTGGCTCACACCTCTGAACCTAAAGCCAGGAAAGGTCGTGTGTGACAATGGTCGGAACCTGGTGGCAGCTTTGAGGCGAGGGCAGCTGACGCATGTTCCATGCGTGGCCCATGTGCTCAACCTGGTGGTTCAGAGGTTTGTGAAGTCATACCCAGAGGTGTCTGACCTGCTGGTAAAAGTTCGGCGTCTGTCTGCACATTTTCGCAAGTCACCTGCTGCTTCAGCCGGCCTTGCCGGCTTTCAGCGCCGTTTGCGTCTTCCGGCCCACAGACTGGTGTGTGATGTCCCCACACGTTGGAATTCATCTCTGCACATGTTGGTCAGGATATGTGAGCAGAAGAGGGCAGTTGTGGACTACCTGCATCACCTAAGCCGTCGGGAAATGGGTCAAACTACACACATAACACCTGAGGAGTGGAGATGGATGTCGGACCTATGTACCGTCCTCCAAAACTTTGAGGACTCCACCAAGATGGTGAGCGGCGATGACACCATTATTAGCGTCACCATACCACTACTCTGCCTTCTAAAACGGTCTCTGCTGAAAATCAAAGAGGATGCATTGCAGGCCGAGCGCGATGACTTTGAGCAAGAAACAGTAGTGGGTGTGGGTGAAAACACACAGCCCAGCCTCATCTAATCACAACGTGCAGTGGAGGACTATGACGAGGAGGAGGAGGATGAAGACATGGAGCAACTCTCTGGCCAAATTGAGGATATGACATGCACACCAGTCATACCCTCGATTCAGCGTGGCTGGCCAGAGGACAGGGGAGATGAGGAGGAGGAGGAGGAGGAGGACAGCATGTTCAGTCATCGTGTTGGTCTGGATACTGAAGTGATGGCTGTTAAGAGTCTGGCGCACATGGCTGACTTTATGGTAAGCTGCCTGTCTCGTGACCCTCACGTTCAGAACATCTTGGCCGACAATCAGTACTGGTTGGCAACACTGTTAGACCCACGCTACAAGGAGAACTTTATGTCTCTCATTCCTGAGGCGGAGAGGTCATCCAAAATGCAGCAGTTCTACAGGGCCATAGTCACGGAAGTAGTGAAATCATTCCCCTCACAAAACGCTAGCGGCATAGGTCAGGATTCGGTGGACAACCAAGGCGTACGGCCGAGAGGGGCACAAGTCCAATCCGCCAGAGGCAGGGGAACTGTCTTTACGATGTGGGACAGTTTTCTCAGCCCCTCACGTACCACAGCCCCTGAGGTGCGGGGTAGTGCCACCAGAAATGCTAAGTTTGGGCAGATGCTGAAGGAGTACCTTGCAGATCGAACAACTGTACTGCGAGATTCCTCTGTGCCTTTCAATTATTGGGTCTCCAAGCTCGACACGTGGCATTAATTGGCTCTCTACGCCTTGGAAGTCCTGTCCTGCCCTGCCGCTAGCGTTTTATCAGAGCGTGTTTTCAGTGCTGCAGGTGGAATCATCACTGATAAACGCACCCGCCTGTCAACTGAAAATGCGGACAGGCTGACTCTGATCAAGATGAACAAGGGTTGGATTGGGCCAGACTTCACCACACCACCAGCAAATGACAACTGAATTAAAATTTTGTTATTTGAATTTGACATGTATCTCCACTCACCCATGGGTACACACTTTCGGACTTTGGCTAATCGCTGGACTGCTCCTCCTTCTCCTCATGTGACACCATGATGACCGTTACAATAGTTAGGCTGTTGTTTGAGGTATACCCGCAGTGGTAAATTTTTTCGCCCATTCTTTTAGAATGGGCATTACAACGACAGAAGACCCGATCCTTTTCAATGGGAAAAATGTTTTGAGGCCCTCCTGCACGTCTCTATCCAGGGACAATGTGGAGCCTCCCAATTTTTGTCTGCCCTGACCAAAGGGCTATACTACAATATACCCACTTGAGGGTTACAGGCCCTACTACATGTCTGTATGCATGGGTCATTGTTGAACCTCCCAATTTTTGGCCGCCCTGACCAAAGGGCTATACTACAATACACCCACTTGAGGGTTACAGGCCCTACTGCATGTCTGTATGCATGGGTCATTGTTGAACCTCCCAATTTGTGGCTGCCCTGACCAAAGGGCTATACTACAATACACCCACTTGAGGGTTACAGGCCCTACTACATGTCTGTATGCATGGGTCATTGTTGAACCTCCCAATTTTTGGCTGCCCTGACGAAAGGGCTATACTACAATACACCCACTTGAGGGTTACAGGCCCTACTACATGTCTGTATGCATGGGTCATTGTTAAACCTCCCAATTTTTGGCCGCCCTGACCAAAGGGCTATACTACAATACACCCACTTGAGGGTTACAGGCCCTACTGCATGTCTGTATGCATGGGTCATTGTTAAACCTCCCAATTTGTGGCTGCCCTAACCAAAGGGCTATACTACAATACACCCACTTGAGGGTTACAGGCCCTCCTGCACGTCTCTATCCAGGGACAAAGAGGAGCCTCCTAATTTTTGGCTGCCCTGACCAAAGGGCTATACTACAATACACCCACTTGAGGGTTACAGGCCCTACTGCATGTCTGTATGCATGGGTCATTGTTAAACCTCCCAATTTGTGGCTGCCCTGACCAAAGGGCTATACTACAATACACCCACTTGAGGGTTACAGGCCCTCCTGCACGTCTCTATCCAGGGACAAAGAGGAGCCTCCTAATTTTTGGCTGCCCTGACCAAAGGGCTATACTACAATACACCCACATGAGGGTTACAGGCCCTACTACATGTCTGTATGCATGGCTCATTGTTGAACCTCCCAATTTTTGCCTGCCATGGCCATAGGCCTATACTACAATACACCCACTTGAGGGTTACAGGCCCTCCTGCACGTCTCTATCCAGGGACAAAGAGGAGCCTCCCAATTTTTGGCTGCCCTGACCAAAGGGCTATACTACAATACACCCACTTGAGGGTTACAGGCCCTACTACATGTCTGTATGCATGGGTCATTGTTGAACCTCCCAATTTTTGGCTGCCCTGACCAAAGGGCTATACTACAATACACCCACTTGAGGGTTACAGGCCCTACTACATGTCTGTATGCATGGGTCATTGTTGAACCTCCCAATTATTGGCCACCCTGACCAAAGGGCTATACTAAAATACACCCACTTGAGGGTTACAGGCCCTACTACATGTCTGTATGCATGGGTCATTGTTGAACCTCCCAATTTTTGGCCGCCCTGACCAAAGGGCTATACTACAGTACACCCACTTGAGGGTTACAGGCCCTACTGCATATCTGTATGCATGGGTCATTGTTGAACCTCCCAATTTGTGGCTGCCCTGACCAAAGGGCTATACTACAATACACCCACTTGAGGGTTACAGGCCCTCCTGCACGTCTCTATCCAGGGACAAAGAGGAGCCTCCCAATTTTTGGCTGCCCTGACCAAAGGGCTATACTACAATACACCCACTTGAGGGTTACAGGCCCTACTACATGTCTGTATGCATGGGTCATTGTTGAACCTCCCAATTTTTGGCAGCCCTGACCAAAGGGCTATACTACAATACACCCACTTGAGGGTTACAGGCCCTACTACATGTCTGTATGCATGGGTCATTGTTGAACCTCCCAATTTTTGGCTGCCCTGACCAAAGGGCTATACTACAATACACCCACTTGAGGGTTACAGGCCCTCCTGAACGTCTCTATCCAGGGACAAAGAGGAGCCTCCCAATTTTTGGCTGCTCTGACCAAAGGGCTATACTACAATACACCCACTTGAGGGTTACAGGCCCTACTACATGTTTGTATGCATGGGTCATTGTTGAACCTCCCAATTTTTGGCTGCCCTGACCAAAGGGCTATACTACAATACACCCACTTGAGGGTTACAGGCCCTCCTGAACGTCTCTATCCAGGGACAAAGAGGAGCCTCCCAATTTTTGGCTGCTCTGACCAAAGGGCTATACTACAATACACCCACTTGAGGGTTACAGGCCCTACTACATGTTTGTATGCATGGCTCATTGTTGAACCTCCCAATTTTTGCCTGCCCTGGCCAAAGGCCTATACTACAATACACCCAGTTCTTCTTTACAGGCCCTCCTGCACGTCTCTATCCAGGGACAATGTGGAGCCTCCCAATTTTTGGATGCCCTGGCCAAAGGGCTATACTACAATACACCCAGTTCTTGTTTACAGGCCATCCTGCATGTCTGTATCCAGGGGCATTGGTGAACCTCCCAATTTTGGACTGCCCGTGCAAAGGAAGATACTACAATAGACCCAGTTCCTCAAAATGGGCACTTTATTTCTAGACAGGGCTTCATGTACGTCTCTTGTCAGGGTCATCGGAGTGTCGCACAATGTTTTCACGTAAAATCTTTCATGTAATCACAAAAAGTGACATACACCAGCTGTATCTCACTATTGGGTATGTGCCCTTAACATTTCCACCCTAAATATTCATTTTGGTGCCATTTTGGAAGGTTTTCTGGAGACTCCGTAAAATTGGCGTGAAACTCAGACAACATTGTTCACAGCTGTGACTTTTGAGTGAGAAATGCTTCCAGGGGTCTTCCCCATGGTGTTGCCATGTCATTTCAGCACTCTTCTGAGACTTTTGTGACATTTTTAGGGTTTTTCCATGCTGCCGGCAGTCATTTCATAAAAATACTCGTGTCTCCCATAGGATAACATTGGGCTCGTTACTCGGGCCGAGTACACGAGTATCTCGGGATGCTCGGCCCGAGCTTCGAGCACCCGAGCATTTTAGTACTCGCTCATCACTAATTCTTGGGAAACTGGAGCAGCGAGCAGGTGATTACTTATTTTTTTTTAATCACTGAGAACACTGGTGGGAGACTATGGACTATATATTATAATGTAGGAGGATATAATATAGGACAATATAAAATATGGAGGACTATAGGATGTGCAAAATACTATATGGAATATTATGAGATGTGCAGTATAATATAGGAGGATTATGGGATGTACAATACAATACATAAAAGACTATGGATGGTGTAATATACTGTATAGAGGGCTATGGATGGTGGGTTATATAATATGGATAGCTATGGGGCTACATTATAATATATGGAGAACTTTGGATGATAGTTTATGGTATATGGAAGGCTATAGGGGTACAATAAACTATATGGAGGCCTATGAATAGTGCATTATAATATATGCAGGACTATGGAAGTGCATTATATTATATAGAGGGCTATGGGGGTGCATTATAATACATGAAGGGCTATGAAGGGCATCATACTATATAGAGGACTATGGGGTGCATTATAATTTATGGAGGGCTATGGTGGTGCATTATACTATATTAAGGACTATGGGATATGCAATATACTTTATGGAGTGCTATGCGGGTGGATTATAATATATGCAGAAGTATGCGGGATTATTATAATACATGGAGGATTATGGGATGTGCAATATCATATAGGAGGACTATAAGATATGTAATATACCATATGGAGGATTATGGGGGTAGCTTAATAGTATTAAAAAGGGCTTTGGATAGTGCATTATAATATATGGAGGATTATGGGGTGCATTATATTATAAGGAAGAGTATGGTGGTGCATTACATTATATGGAGAAATTTGAGGGTGTATTTTACTATATGGAGGACTATAGATAGCACGTTATAATATATGGAGGGCTATAGGGGTGCATTATACTTTATGAAGGACTATGGGGGTGCACAATACTATATGAAAGACTATGGGGAACATTATACTATATAGAGGACTATGGGTGATGCATTATAATATTTGGAGGACTATATGGTATACCTTATTCTGTATGGAGGATTATGGGGTGCATTATACTATATGGTTGACTATGGGGCTGCATTATACTGAATAGGGGACTATGGATGGTGCATTATACTACATGGAGGACTATGGGGTGAATTATAATATATGGAGAGCTATGGGGGTGCTTTGTACTATATGGAGGACTATGGATGATGTATTATAAAATGTGGAGGACTATGGGGTACAATATATTATATGGAGGACTATGGGGGTGCATTACATTATATGGAGAAATTTGAGGATGCATTTTACTATATGGAGGACTATATATAGTACATTATAATATATGGAGGGCTATGGGGGACATTATACTATATGGAGGACTATGGATGATGCATTATAATATATGGAGGACTATATAGTGTGCCTTATCATGTATGGAGAAATGGGGTAGACAAGAGCGCAATGGGTCGAATCTCCCAAAATTGCTGGCAAGACAAATAATTAAACTGCTCACCTTATGCAGTTTTGAGACCCACAACTGGCATCAGAGCCTGGTATCAGCTTCTGCAGGACCCCCGGTCGAGGCGGTGAAAGCACAGTAAATATGGACAGGTATTGTCTGCGCTGCTGGAAATAAAATGAAAGACGTCCAAGATAGAAATGATAGGTGCCTTTATTCCATGTCCCACGCATTTCAAGGCCGTCCCAGCCTCTTCCTCTGGAGCAACACCTTGGTGTTTCTCATAAGAGGCTGGGAAGGCCTTGAATTCTTCATTTTATTTCCAGCAGCGTGGACCATTCCTGTCCATATTTAATGTAATTATTCTGTATGGAGGATTATGGGGTGCATTATACTATATGGTTGACTATGGGGGTGCACTATACTGAATAGGGGAGTATGGATAGTGCATTATTCTATATGGAGGGCTATGGATGATGCATTATAATATATGAATGACTACATGGAGCTAATTATACTATGTAGAAGCCTAAGCAGAGGCCATTATAATATTTAGAGGGCTCTGTGGGGGGACATGATAATATTTTGAGGGTTATGAGGGAGCCTTTATACTTTATGAAGGGCTGTGTTGGGGGCCATTATATAGTGTGAAGAGGTAAAAAGGCCATTATACTACATGGAGGGCTGTGTGGAGGTCACAGTTGGGGATCATTCTATGCCAGGGTAGTTGAGAGGGGTAAAGCGATGTTATCATAATGTGTGCGTGGAGGCTACTGTTGAGGAATTGTCATACAGTGTTTGTGGGGCACATTTGTTGACATTAGAATTTATGTCTGCATAGAAAGAGGAATCTGAGGGCTTCAATAAGAGGGAAATTACTTTGTAGGGGCTGCAAAGTTATGAGATATGTACCTATGTGATCCAGCCAATTATTATTATTTATTTTATTTTATTTGTGGGGGAGGCTGGGGGCCCAAATTTGAACTTCTTCTATTGGGTCCCATGATTTCTATGTACACCCCTGATTAAAAGGTATCAACCACTGAGGACTCTCAGATTTTTATTTTTTTCTATCTACTGGCTAACAAGGTACAAACATGTATTTTACCTTATTTTCTTGAAGTATATTGTACCTTTAAGAGCAGTCACATATCATTGAGCCAATATTATGTTAGGAATGGCTTACATTGCAATTCCATGCTATCATGTGACTTCAAAATAGTTCTAATTTGTTTAATAGTACATCTCGATACATTAAATTGCTAATATTTTCTGAATAGTTGAATACAACTGCACTTTAAAGTGATTACCTGTATTTGATGGAACTTTTCTTAAAGTTCCCGATGTTTCCCAGAATGAAAATCCCAAGCACATGTGAGTGTAATAGTTAGCAGTATTTAAATCCATAAATGTTCTTCTGCTAAGCCCTGATGTTTGCTATACACATCCAAATAGATGACTTTTGCTAAGTCTAATCCCTTATAAGAGTAAAATCTGCATAGACAAATTTTTCTTCTGCTTAAGAATAGAAAAACAAGATTCGTGTATCCAATACTTCCTTTCATGTGGAATGTTTCAAGGTCTTACAATAACATGAGTAAAATAAACTCAGAGAAACTAGGACATGTTTGGAGACAAAACAGTAATATTTGATAATTAAATTCAGCAGTCTCAGCTTCAGCTGCTTTGAGTCTTCTCTTATAAAATTGGGATAGGCGTTGTGCACACTTCTTATTCCAATCTAACTTGACTACTATTTATATACCAATTTCTCTCATTTCAGACCACACGGATTCCTGGAATCTGCTGAACGTCTTAAAATCCCATGGCAATATGCACAGAACTAGGACTTGCCATTTACTGATATTAGGCTGTCATTGCTAGAGATTTGAAAATGTGTATTGGTTTTCTTGGCTTCACCGTGGCAATTACAATATGGCCACCCAGATACTTTTTATTAAAATAAACAAAATAAACAGGCGAATAATTTATAGTTTGAGCATTGTCAAATGATTGTCATACTTGCATAGCCAATGAGCCAAAAAATATACATTTTAAGCTTCAGAATGACAAATTATAATTATAAAATTAGTTAGAGCTTAATTTATTTATTGGTAAGAGCAACTGAAATATTTAACATTTTTTCCAAAAATACTTATTTTTTCATTATAGCAGTTTGTAAATTATCTTCGACATTTGAAGGATATTGGCCCTTGTGAAGCTATTGGTGACCTTTGTACATGATGTACCATAGACTTTCCTATTATCAGCACAGGCTACAGCTACAATAGATGATGTCTGCTTCCCCTAAATATATATTTAATCAATCTATTAGTTTCTATGATATGGAGTCATGTCCCTTTGTCTGAGCACTCCTCCCATTTTACCTTAGGTGGTTTTAATTGTCTGTTTAGCAGGCCTATTTGTAGCCCTTGTATAGGTCAGTTTTTGACACAGAGACAATAGCGGATCTACATTGGGGCGATTGGAGCGGTCGCCCCCGGCCCAAGCTTCTTGGGGGGCCCAGGAGACCGGCCGCCTGTTCGCCTCTTAATTCTTCACTTTCCCGCTGGCCGGCGCACACGGCCGCTGCTGTCCCGGAGCACACGGCCGCTGCTGGCGCGGCTCCGGCTCCGCTACATGTGCGGCTCCCACGGCCGCTGCACGCGCGGCTCCCACGGCCGCTGCACATGCGGCAGCGGCGTCACACACGGCAGACGCTGAGACGCACCCAGCAGCATATTATTATTTACTTATGCTTTTTGATATCTATATTGACAATTGGAAACTGTTCTGATATCCTATGCTGTAATTCATACCGTTCCTTCCTTCCTTTGGTACCCATTCTGTATCCATTTACTGCCATGGATTTGTACTTTATCTTTCTTATCCTTTCTTCCTATGGACAATCTTACTATTCCCTGCCAAATCCCTATTGCGGTGCCTGAATACTTTCGGCTGGGGCAGCACTGCGCATGCTCCCACCGCCATGATTGTGCACCCATAACAACCTATTGCCTCTTCCACGTGTGCGCACTCGTGTGCCGCAGTCTGACCTGGAACTAATGCTCCCGGACGATTATTTCCGGTGACGCACATCCGGCCATCGGACGCCGAAATTGATACAGCGGGCCGCAATGCTGCCTACTTACACCCGTTCATGATAATGAGGTATTGTATTTGAGATATATAGCAGGGAAACTGCCTACACTCTGTACCCCTGACGAATTCGCCCTTAGTGGCGACGAAACGCGTAGGGCTCTGCTGGGACCCCTTACTTGCTACTTGTGACTTAGATGCCAGGTGTGATGGATGGATATTGATGTGATTTGACAGCAGGTTTGCTTTGCCCCAGGTCTTATTCTGCTTTTTTCAAGCCATTACATTGCTAGGAGGTACATTTTAGTACTGCTCACTATTAGATTGTGGCTTAGGAATTGTGATCAGGTGTGGACTGGGTTAAGGTGAAGTACTTAGCATCTATCATTCTGCTTTGATTTTCCTTGCTTACACCATTGTATTGGCACTTTATTATAATGTGTGACACTTTTATCTGTTATATAGCTTAAATTGTATAGATTTCCTTATTAGAACTAACTAACTTTTCCTGTTAGGTTACCACCCATACAGATATATGTCTGTATAGATAGATAATACTTACGGTATGTTAAATTATTGTTTAGTATTATGTTTACATGTTCTTATTTGCACTTACATGTGGTACTATGGATGTAGCCTTATATTTACGCTGTATGAAGAAATACAGGTCAGTGTATACCACATTATATATTTTGACTGTTGGTTTTGAGAAATATTTATATTGTTTGACCATATGCACTTTTTTGTGAAAAAAAAGTAATTTATCTTCGTTTTCATGTTCTAATAAATATTTTAATTTGGATGCCTAAAAATCATCATGTGCACTGTTTTTCTGAGAAGAGCTACAAAATTTTTGCAGAAAATATTTCTGGTGGGTGGGGGGGAAGGGTGTCAGGTTTTATGAACTGCCCCGGGCCCATGATCCACTTAATCCACCACTGCACAGAGAGGCATTTCATAAGAGTAGGACCCAGTTGTAAGATAAGATAGAAGAATATTCAGGGCCACTTGGGTCAAAAGGCAGGAAAAGGTTCAGTGAGGACCAGCATGTAGTGGGTTAGGAAGCAAAAAAGGATCAGTGAGGGCCAGCATGCAGTCTTTCAGAAGGCAGGAAAAGGGTCAGTGAGGGCCAGCATGCAATGGGTCAGAAAACAGGAAAAGGGTCAATGAAGGCCAGCATGCAGTAAGACAGGAGGCAGGAAAAGGGTCAGTGAGGGGCAGCATAAAGTCTGTCAGAAGGCATGAAAAGGGTCAGTGAGGAGCAGCATGCAATGGGTCAGAAAACAGGAAAATGGTCAATGAAGGCCAGCATGCAGTAGGACAGGAGGCAGGAAAAGGGTCAGTAAGGGGCAGCATACAGTCTGTCAGAAGGCAGGAAAAGGGTCAGTGAGGGGCAGCATGCAGTGAGTCAGAGGTCAAGAAAAAGGGTCAGTGAGGGCCGGCATGCAGTGGTCAGAGGGCAAGAAAAAAAGTCAGTGAGGGCCGGCATGCAGTGGGTCAGGAGGCGAGAAAAAGGGTGAGTTACAGCCAGAATACAGTGGATCAGTGGGTCAGAATGCAGGAAAATGGTCAGTGAGGGCCCGGTTGCAGTGGGTCAAAAAGCAGGAAAAGGATCAGTCAGGATCGGCATGCAGTGGGTCAGGAGGGAAGAAAAGGGTTAGTAAGAGTCAGCATAAAGGGGGTCAGGAGGCAAGAAAAATGGTCAGTGAGGGCAAGCATGCAGTGGGTCAGAAGACAGGAAAAAGGTCAGTGAGGGCTGGTATGCAGTTGGTTAGGAGGCTTGAAAAAGTGTCAGTGAAGGGCAGCATGCAATCGGTCAGAAGGCAGGATAAAGGTCAGTGAGGGCCAGCAGGCAGTGGGTCAGAAAGCAGGTAAGGGGTCAAGGAGAACTGGTATGCAGTGGGTCAGGAGGCAGGAAAAGGGACAGTGAAGGGCAGAATTCAGAGTGTCAGATGACAAGCAAAAGTGTCAATTAGAGCATGCATGCATTGAGTCAGAGGACAAGATCAAGTGTCAATGAGGCGCAGCATGCAGTTGGTCAGAAGGCAGGAAAAAGGTCAGTGAGGGCCAGCATGCAGTGGGTCAGAAAGCAGGTAAATGGTCAAGGAGAGCCGGCATGCAGTGGGTCAGGAGGCAAGAAAAGGAACAGTGAATGGCAGAATTCAGTGTGTCAGATGACAAGCAAAAGGGTCAATTAGGGCCAGCATGCATTGAGTCAGAGGACAAGAACAAGTGTCAATGAGGCCCAGTATTAGTATATTAGTTCACTCACGTTGACTAAACAAGTTCTGTCAGTCACAGCATGTCAACTACATACATATTCTAGAATACCCGATGCGTTAGAATCGGGCCACCATCTAGTTTTATATAAAAATGCATGAATCTGCTATCCTCAAATGTCTGTTCATCTATTATATAATTGTCTAAGGGTTTTTTTTGCGCCAATTTGCAGCCTGACGAGAGATGTGCCGCCAGGTACGTACGGAACGGCAAATGGTGGACGAAGCGTGCGCAAGCCAGCTGGTCGTCTCCTGGCTGGTGAGCCGCTAACCGGAGCTCAGCCGCGGCTACCTGCGGCACGGAGGTCCGCGGTGAGCCAGCCAGGAGATGACTGGTGAGCCGCTGACCTCTGTGCCGCAGTAGCAGCGGGTGAGCTCCGGTCAGTGGCGAGCCAGCCGGGATCTCTCGTCTGCTTGCAGCGGTGGTGCCCTGCTTGGGATTCAAACCGAGTGCCAAGCCGCAGTATTTTTCTGATTGGTTGGCGCTGAACGCCGCGACCAATGAGAGAAGCGGCGCGCGGTTTGAATGCCGCTCCTCTGATTGGTCACCGCGTTCAGCGCCGACCAATCAGAATAGCAGCGCGCGCCATGGCACCATATGTCAAATGCACTGTACTCAGTGTATTTGAAATATGGCGCCATGGTGCACGCCGCTATTCTGATTGGTCGCCACGTTCAGCACCGACCAATCAGGATAGCGGCGCGCGCCATGGCGCCATATTTCAAATACACTGTACTCAGTGTATTTGAAATATGGCGCCATAGCGCGCACCACTATTCTGATTGGTTAGCGCTGAACGCGGCGACCAATGAGAGAAGCGGCACGCGGTTTGAATGCCGCTCCTCTGATTGGTCGCCACGTTCAGCGCCGACCAATCAGGATAGTGGCGCACGCCATGGCGCCATATTTCAAATACACTATACTCAGTGTATTTGAATCGAGCCACCATCTTGTTTTACATAAAATCCCATATATCCATGTGAAATATTTAATCCTGTTTAGAATGTGTCAAAGGTTGTTATTAGGGATGGGCGAGTATACTCGCTACTATTCGTTATTCGCCGAATAGTAGCGGTATTCGGGCTACTCGCTACTTTCCAAGTACTTATGTGTACTATCAGGACCTGGCAAACTGGCCAATCAGGTGGCCGCTAGCGATGATGCAGTTATGACGTGGCGCCATCTGATTGGCCAGATTGCTGCCAGCCATCTGATTGGCTGGTAGTGAAAGGTCCTTGTCCAGTGAGCGGAGGTGAGGTTTTCCGGTCCCGGTGCAGGCGTCGGACAGGTGAGTATGTAAGTTTATTGTTTTTTAACAACTTTTACTCACTTTTAGGCTACTTTCGCAGTGTATCCATAGATACACTGTGAAAGTATTCGTACTCGCTATACTCGCAACGAGTAGCGAGTACCGTTACCTACTCGTTGCGAGTACAGCGAGCATGAATAATAAGGTACTCGTTCATCCCTAGTTGTTATCAATTTGTATTCCCAAATTCTTTTCTCTCTCTGAGATTTGAAGTTACTTTTTAAAATGAGCAGCCCCATATCAGATTCAGTGTTGTGGTCAGAGCTGCAAAAATGGTTCGCTACAGGTAGATCCATATGCCTTTCTTTTATTGAGTGGCGATGAGAATGAATTCTTGTTCTGAATTGTACGTAATCCGGTCTCCATTATGTACATATCCCCTGTTGGGCATTTGGTACATATAATTAAATACACCACATTGCTTTTGGTGCAGCTGAAGTTACCTGGGATCTTGTAGTTCTGATCTGTCCCAGGAATCCTTATCTTTTCCATTGTTATTACAGATGGACAGGTTTTGCACCTGTTCTGGTTGCAGGGAAAGGTTCCTGTTGTTGCTGGAGAGGACAGTGAGCTTCAGACAATGATGTTTTTTTAGATTCGGAGGTTGTGTAAAACACAAGAGTGGGGGATCTGGAAATATTGATTTTAGTCGGGCATCTTTTTGTAGGAGTGGTTGCAGTTTCTGTGCGGCTCCTCTTAGCACCTCCAGACTTGGATTGTAGGTGACTACGAGAGCAACTCTGTTGTTTTCCTCTCTAGTTTTGTAATGTAGAAGATGACTCCTTAATATTCTGGTGGCTCTTGTAATCTGGTTCTCGATTGTTCTTGGATGGTAGCCCTGGTTCAAAAAGGTCTTTCTGAGGCCCTCAAAGTGATTGTCTCTGTCCGTAGGGTTGGAACATATCCGGTTGTATCTGATGGCCTGGCTGTACACAATAGAGTTTTTTATGTGTTTTGGATGAAAACTGTCCCATCGGAGATATGCTGGACGGTCAATTGGTTTCCGGTACAAGGATGTCTCTATTTCATTGTTCTGTAGCTTAATGATGGTGTCCAGAAAGCTGATTTCAGTGCAGGAGTAGTTGAGTGTTAAGTTAATGGTGGGGTGAAATTGACTAAAGTGTTCATGGAACGTCTTCAGCTGTTGCTCTGACTCCGTCCAGATGATCAAAATATCATCAATATAACGGTAGTAAGTCAGAGGCTTGATAGGGTAAGAGGATAAAAAGTCACCTTCAAGCTTGGCCATCTATAATGACAACTGACAAGATAAGGATTCCTGGGACAGATCATGACTACAAGATCCCAGGTAACTTCAGCTGCATCACAAGCAATGTGGTGTATTTAATTATATGTACCAAATGCCCAGCAGGTGGCATGTACATAAGGGAGACCGGATTACAATTCAGAACAAAAATGAATTCTCATCGCCACTCAATAAAAGAAAAGCGTATGGATGTACCTATAGCAAACTATTTTTGCAGCTCTGACCACAACACTGAATCCGATATGAGGCTGCTCATTTTAAATAGTATCTTCAAATCTCAGAGAGAGAGAAGAATTTGGGAATACAAATTAATAACAACCTTTGACACATTCAAAACAGGATTAAATATTTCACATGGATTTATGGGATTTTATGTAAAATGAACGGACATTTGGGGATAGCAGATTCATGCATTTTTATATAAAATGAAAGTGCATTTGGAGACATCTTGCAACACACTGAAATTATAGGACTATGAACTCTTGACACTTCTGTGAACTGTCTCACTTAGAACTCTGCTCTAAACAACTTAACTAAGTATTTTCAGGTCTCCATGGGTTGCTAACCATTTACCTAATACAATTGGTTCTTATCTTATCTTAGAAATCTGGTTTCTCTGTCCCTTCTCCTCCACCCCTCCCTAACCCCACTCTGCTTTGCTTCACCTGTTATATCCACCAGAGCATATAACACTGTTTTGTATTTTGTTTTTTTTTTCTTCTTTCTATTGCTTATGTATATATGTATGTGTCTCAGAATTTGTGTCATTACCAGCCTGACGAAGGGGCCACAGTGTCCCGAAAGCTTGCTATGCTTACCATCTTTTCAGTTAGCCATTAAAAGGTATTAACCACTGAGGACTCTCAGATTGCAAAATATTTTTCTATCTACTGGCTAACTAGGTATAAATATTCTTTACCTTTACAGAAATATGGAAAATTCTGAAGGGTTCACAACATTTTATAGCACCACTCCAGCATTGGCTTTATTTTACCGCTAGAGTAAAAATCCCAATCTTCCTGCACTTAGTCTTTAACTTACTGACCACCATCTTCTTCAGAGCTTACTGCCGCTGCACCTGTCTGTCTCTAGCAGCTTGTGACCAGCGGGATCTCTCTAGTGTTTGCTGGATGTCATTTTTCAATGGAAGTCTATGAAAGCCTCATTCTGGCTGTCATAGACTTGCATTAAGAGTGTGTGACTATTATCTCTGACTTCTGTCAGTCAGAAGGTGAGGTTACAAGACCAGAGCAGTGCCATTGAAAGGTGAAGACGCCAATGCGTAATTATAATACTGTAGCTCATGATTTGCTTGTGCAATAACTGAAATGTATCATGCTTTATGAAAAATCATATTCAATATGTTCATGTAATCTATTTCTATTTAGTAAATCTCTGACTTATGGAACATTATATAACAATGATTCAAACATGTTTTTTAAAAATAACTCTAGACGTAGCACGTATTGCAAAGAATGTAATTTTCTCTACTGATGTATTTCCTCATAGACCAGTTTATTAGGATTAAAATATGTGATGCACGTTAGTATATGACATCGATAAAAAATGACTTTAGTTGAGCTGAGAGACACTACACATTTAGACAGCTGACTGGTAGATCAGATTTAATATAGATATAGAAAGTAAAATTAGACATTTAGGAAATCAGAAAAAATGTTAAATATACAAGTTAATAGAAAATGATTTCGACTTCATAGTAGCAGCTGCGCTAGTAATCCAATGTGTGCACTTAGGTGTTGATGCTGAACAGATAGTATAACAGCACATCTGCGGAATCAACACGTGCATGTGACATAACATTAACATATTTCCTCAAAGAAAAATATATACAAAAATCTTAAATCTTCTTACACCCTTAGGCTTGTTCCGTTTGACACAGGTGTTTAAAAAAAATCATATATTTGAAATTAATATCTGTCCTCCATAGTATTTATCCTCAGATAACTTGATACCTTGAAATAGAAAAGCACATTTACTCAACCCCTAAGAAAGATTTTCTTTATAGAAAATATACCTAGAGATATGCTCAAAGACCAGGGTCAGACGGCCATATAACACCGACAATGATCGCATAACAATGCATGGAGTGGCTGGAGGCTTCACTGACCTGAGCATGACAGCTTAATGGATTACTGTGCAGCTGTCATTCTCTGGTCAGGAAGCCAGCCGGCTACTCCGTGGATAACAAGGTAATCATTGTCCATGTTGTATCCCTACAAAATAGAAAGCTTACACAGTATAATTAGGCTCATTAAGAATAAAACACTAAAAATATTTCTCTTAAAGTTTTCTTTCTTTTTTTTGTAATATTGAAGTTCACAAGATAAGCTAGTCAGGAGTCTTTGAAATACTTGTTATATTTGGAACGTTTAACATTCACTGTTACATGAGTCTTTATAATAATGTATGACATAATATTTCTAAGTTTCGCCTATTTATCCAACTGATTATCAAACAATACATCAAAGTTAATTTAGCTGAAAGTTGTTCATCTAATAGTCATTAGCATCAATATGCCTATATACCTTGCCTTTTTTAGTCCATGTACGAAGGATTCATATGTTTTATTCTTCAAAAGGGCCAAAAACATGTTTTTTTCTGGACACTTCATGGAACGCTGCTTCCTTAGGGTATGTGCACAACTCATCTTCTTCAGGGTTCACTCACATTGGCGTGTGAAATAGCTGGCTATAAAAAAAAGGTGGGACCTCACATCGTTTTTTAAAATTATTTATTTAGTAGGTAAAAACAAGGCTAAACATTCTTTAGTGCCATATAAAAGGCACTAAAGGGTGCAAGAATAGAATATGTAGGGAGTCTACATTGTTTGGCCTATATCTATCTATCTATCTATCTATCTATCTATCTATCTATCTATCTATCTCGGTGCAAAAATCATTCCAGAACAGTTTTCCAATGTTCCTATATACAGACCAGTGACAAAAGGATTGCAGCACTCCTTTTTAAAGTCTCCTCTATATGGCATGAGACACATAACAACAGAGTGGTACTAATTAGTATGTATAATGGCTTTTTGAAATTGTTAGTGAGAACTGTACTTGTGAAGGAGACACAGTATACTATAGCTGTATGCTGTCATTTATCAAGAAAGAGCGTTGTTTATTTTTTCTTTATTTAATGCTATACCTTTAATATAACACTTTTAAAAGTATTTCAAGGTTTTTAGCGGACTTTTTCTTTTGCTTGACCTGGGCAAGTTTCCAATGGGTATGTCAAATGTAAGAACATATCTAGATTTAGCCTCAACCACATTTTTTTTGTTACAAATGCTTTATTTATTGCATTTAGTATCAACTGCTGTATGACGTTTGGAGGGAAATACTCATATGGAAGAGACATTGTAAAGAATTCTTTATGGCATCTAAATGCAAAAAAAAAAAGTAATAAAAACCAACAGTACAAAACTCAGGAACACATTAACTAAATCCCACTCTTTTGGAAATGAAAACTTCAGGAAAAACAGCTTAGCTTAGCTAGATTTACCTTTTGATGTAGCTGGATCAGACATCTATGTTTTTGGTATGTTCCATTTAAGCACTTTTTAGTAATGAGGGTTTTTGTCTTTATGATCTTTGTGATTTCCTGTATTTAATGTGATGAAATAAATAAATCAACATCTGGAGCATAAGTGTTTTTTTTCTAGCGCAGAATAAATAAAATTCTTTAAAGTAAATCAACAGAGATGCATATAAAGCAATGACATGAAATGCATATTTCTAAAGAAAAGTCATTTCCTGCCCATGTTCTTCATATACTTCAGCATTACTTTGTAATTGGGGTTTACTATGCAAAAGATTGTGCTTGCTCCAATCTGACAAATTGCACAAAATGCAATAGATTTGCAAATGCCAAATGATTTACACAATTTATTCATATCATACCTAGGACAGGAAATAAAATATCAGTTATATAACTTCCTCACAATCATTACAAATCAAATTTATTTTAAATCCAACTCAAGATTGAAAGTAACTCCTTTAATACCACAAAAATCTCAGTCAAGTCTATTCAAAGGCTACTTAATCCTAGAATTTTAATGGAAAAGAGAAAAAAAAATATTTCTTCACCACATCCGAGAAAATTGGACCACACTATGATCACTCTTATCAAAATCTGATCACAGTTTGATCAGAGTGAGATTAGCAAAATTTTAGCAGATTTTCTTTGATCAAAAATCAAAATGCTGGTCTGACCCCAGGATCGGGAGGGAGGTGATGTCATGATGGGGGCGGACTGTGTGGCACTGAATGCGGCTGCTGTCTCTCCCCGTCCTATCCCTCTCACCCCTGTGCTGTCTTCTCTGCTCTGTGCTCTCTCCTTTGACCTGTCTCCCCACTGTGGGTTCTTCCTGCTGTGTGCCATCTTCCTTCCTGTGCTGTCTTTTCCCCTCATATGCTCCCTCCTTTGAGCTGTCTCCCCCTGTGTGCTCTGCCCCCTGTGCACAGACTCTCTCCCCCTGTGCTGTCTTCTCCCCTTTGTGCTCAATCCTTGTAAACCATGTTCCTAATTATTATGCAAATTGGTTTTACGTGTCATAGGTTTTTTTTTTTTTATTGAAACCCATTGATGGTATTGTGCCTCAGGGTTCTTTGGTAATAAAGTCTATCTTTGGCACGCCTTGAACAAAAGCTTTGGAGAGATTATCTTTGTATGCAGTAGTTTCTATTCATGTGCAAAGGTTTGAAGACAAAAACAATCAACGTTTCGACCCACAACGGGTCTTCGTCAGGATTGGTCTGGGAAACAAATTCATAAACCAAGATCATAAACAAAATAAGCTAAAACTATTCATGTGCTGTGGTCCATGTGCATGACGTGATTATGTTTATGGTGTCTATAACAAAGAACCTAAGAGTGGAGTGTTTATAGTGAATTAACTGTGGGGATTTTCTGATTGGAACTGATGCTAAAATTGTGCATATAGCTGTGAACAAGAGAGTGATCAAATGCAAGTGATTCATGTCTTAGAGGTGAATCTATAGAGCTATATTACAAGAGATTAAATTCGTCTGGTTCTTAAAAGTGAGCTAGTCAGGTTTTTTAAAGACTATTCAATGAAGTGTATATTACATCGGGTTTTAAACAATACCTTCTATTGATCCTTTGATCCGAGATTATATGATTAGGTTATAGTACCTGGGTCTGGGAAGGAGAAGTAAGGGTATACATATGTCATGTTTATACTATTATATCACCAAAAGGGATAGTAATGCATAAGTATACCAATGTGTGTGTATATACCTTTAATTAAAGACTCCTGGTTTGCCTATGGCTTATACAAAAATGGTTTGAGATTGGTCCTAGGTGGGAACCCTGAGTAGCAAGGATAAAGGCCAATAAGTATTGTGATGATTATTATTATCTTGTAAGGAGGCAGAGTACATACCTGTAATTGCTGGGTATGTGACTCCTGCCTAGGGGATAAGAGTATAGGGATTTTCTTAAAAAAGTACAAAAGATAGTTAGCGTGCCTGAAAATGAGTTAGTTTGTGGCATCTAATTACCTTTAGTCCGGTGCTTGAATATGATCCATCAGTGTCTGGGAGGAGCAGGAGTGGTGAATGGCGGCGTTTAGCCGCTCTTTATGCGCCATTGCGGGGGCGGGCCATGGTGCAGGGCGGATGTGCATCATCCGAAAGGATGCGCATCGTCAGAGCGTCCGTGCGCCTGCGCGGGCGCCATCTTGTTGGTGGGGCTTGTTATTGTATAGTGCGACATGCTACTAGCGCATGCGCACTAGAGGGCAAATCGCTAACAAGCGCAATATGCGTTTGTTAGCTGTGTTAGAGAAGGGAAAGCAGCGGTTTAGTGGAAGATGGGTTACTGGTGCCCTATGTTACAATGTGAGGTGATAATTGTGGACCCTGAGGATATCTATGGTGGATTTGTATTAGTTTGCTGGTGCCCTATGTTATAGGTGAGGTGAGGATTGTGAATCCTGAGTTATCTGTATTAATAAAGAATGGTTTGCTGGTGCATAAGAGATTAGTGATATAATATTATCTCTAGACGGTGATCCTCAGGTGAAGAGGTGGTGGTGCCGTTATTGAAAGCAGTTGAATATCCATCCTTATACATTCTTTTTATCTCTAAAACAAAAATAATACATTGATTAGTACAATGCTGAACGACATAGTTGTGCATAAACCTAATATATCATTATAAATAGCATATCCATATATGTATATGTGCAATTGCACATATATACATAGTTTTCTAAGCAAGATCTATTATCTCTCACAACGAACATCACAATTAAGAATCAACTGATAGGTGGTAGAACCATGTCACATATTCTGTCTGTAAATAGATAGAATTTAATAGATAAGTTCAAATTCTCTGTTTAGGCCATATGGTGAGAGGGTGTTCAGGTGATGTATCCAGTATGCCTCTTTTTCTTTTAGTTTACGGATATCGTCACCACCTCGTCTTGGAATTGGTACATGGTCTATTACTTGAAATGTTAACTGGCTGATGTTGTGTTTCTTATCTAAGAAATGTGCTGGTATAGGCAATAAAGTGTTCTGACACCGAATCGTGGATTTATGTTTGCTTATGCGGTCTCGGATATGTTGGTAGTCTCACCCACATATCCGAGACCACACAGGCACTTGATTAGGTATACTATATATGTTGAATTACATGTGTAGAAGTTTTTTATGTTGAACCTTTTTCCAGACCTCAGATGTGTGAATGTATCACCTTTTGTTACATTGGTACACTGGGCACAGCTCAAACAGGGGAATGTACCCCTACGAGCTGTGCCGAGGGTTGCTTGCTGTAATTGGGGTGTTGCTGATGCCACGTCTGCCCGTACAAGAATTTGTTTGAGATTTGGGGCTTTCTTGTGACAGATTAAGGGTGGGTTTTTGAAATCCTGGATTTTGAGGTATGCTGTTTGTAGTAAAGGCCAATGTTGGAGAATAGCTTTCTTAATTAATGGGGAAAAGGGGTGGTATGTGTTCACAAATTTGACCCTATTGGCCACAGAATGCTTTGGTCGTCGTGTATCCCTTTCTTGATGAACACAAAATTCATCAGGATAACCCCTGTCCGCGAATTTCTCAGACATTTCTTTATGCCTGGATGCTCTAGTGACAGAATCGGTTACTATACGGTCTACCCTATGATGCTGTGATGCAGTAGATTTGGTGTACAGATCACTTGTTAGGGAACCATTTGATCCCTTGATGACAATCGTATCTTATCCTGGTCAGAATGGGAGGTGAAGGTTAGGTTCGATACCTTGGTGTTGATTTCATTGACAAATCTGTTAAACGAATCTATAGTGCCTGTCCAAATGCAGAAGACATCGTCAATGTATCGCAACCACATCAGAGGATGTGCTGCCGCAGGGATGAACAAACTGTTAACAGTGTAATAAAAGATGCAATATTAACTCCTTGCCGACACAGGACTTTGTACAACGTCCTGGGTCGGTAAGAAGGCTTTGATGTAAGCTCCGGCACGGAGCTCGCATCAAAGCACAGACATCTCAGCTGATCTCATCAGCTGAGATGTCGGGGTAACAGTGACGATCGGATTCGGGATCCGATCGGCGCCGTTAACCCCTTGGATCCCGCCGTCAATCTCTGACAGAAGGATCAAAGGCGGCCGCGGCGGGATACGCACTGTTCCCCGCCTGCTCTGAAGATCCCGTGATAGTATCGCGGGATCTCCTGCACTCATGTGACAGCCTGGCTAGACCCCGGATGCTGTCACAGAGCAGTTTCATGTTGTGGTTGGCAGGCGCTGCCAACCACAACAGGTCCGCGATTCTAGGAGATACAGATGAGCTGCAGCTCATCTGTATCTCTCAGAAGTAATCGGACTGTGCAGCAAGGTGACTCTTAAAGAGGCAGTGTAAAAATAAAAATCAATGAAAAAATAAAGTTTTCAAAAATCTGTAAAAAAAAAAAAATGTAAAAGTTCAAATCACCCCACTTTTCCCCAATCATAATAAAAGCATTAAGAAAATACACGTTTGGTATCGCCGCGTTCAGAATCGTCCAATGTATCATCGTATTAAATTTGTTAATGAGAGCTGTAAACTCCGCAACGGAAAAAATGGTCCAAACGCCAAAATTCCGTTTTTTTGGTCGCCGCAACATTGCTATAAAATGCAATAAAGGGCAATCAAAACTGCAGATCCCCCCAAAAATGGTATAATTAGAAACATTAGCTCAAGACGCAAAAAATAAGCTGTCACGCAGCCTCAGATCCCGAAAAATGAGAACGCTACGGGTCGCAGAACATGGTGCAAAAAGTCTGTTTTTTTGCAAACTTCTGAATTTTTTTTCACCACCTAGATACCATTAAAGGTATACATGTTGGGTGTCTACAAACTCGTACCGACCCGAGGCATCACCCCATCATGTCGGTTTTACCATATAGTGAACATGGCGACTAAAATACCCAAAAAACAAACATGTTATTGCACTTTTTTTGCAATTTCACTGCATTTAGAATTTGTTTGCAATTTTCCTGTGCACTATATGGTAAAATAAATTATTGCATATGAAAGTACATTTTGTCCCGCAAAAAACATGCCATCATATGTCTATAAAAACGAAAATTAAAAATTATAAATTTCCCGGTCATGAAGGGGTTAATAATAGTTGTGGGTAACATATCTCTACGGGGTGCCCACTTCCCCTAGAGACATGCTGCCCACTCCTGTGGGCATGTCAGGGGTTAATAACTGATTTACAGTAAGCCGGCTATTGTCGGCTCTGTAGAATTTTCTCAATGAAGACACGGCTCCCCTGTCAGTTGTGCAGATACTGTACGTAATGTACGTATAATATCTGCCGCTGTCCCAGGTCCTGTAAGCAGTTACATTAGATTTATGGCGGTGCACTGCCCATGGATCTAATGTAAATACCTACAGCACCCTGGACAGCGGCACATACTATACGTACATTACATATAGTATGTGCGCAGCTGACAGGGGAGCCGCGGCTTTATTGATAAAATTCTACAGAGCCGACAATAGCCGGCTTACTGTAAATCAGTTATTAACCCCTGACATGCCCACAGGAGTGGGCAGCATGTCTCTAGGGGGGGTGGGCAACCCCTAGAGACATGTTACCCACAACTATTATTAATATTGCCTCTCTTATTACACTGTTAACAGTTTGTTCATCCCTGCGGCAGCAGGGATGAACAAACTATACGGTAACCGCGTTGCTCAGTGTTACACATCCTGAGGAATCCGGTTACCACATTGCGGCTTATTACACACATTTTGCCTGCAAAATGTGTGTGATGGCAATTGCGGTTACCGCATCCAAATCTGGGTGCAGTAACCACAATTGCAATTCCAAATGTGACCCTAGCCTAAGTTTTTAGCGAATGTCCGTGATATCTGCTAAAAATGGTAGTCTGACCCTGGCCATAGTCTCCTAAGGAAGGCAAAACCTCATTTATACTTTTTTAAGTATTTAGATTTCAGGTTTATTAACTTTATGGATTCCCCCAAAACATTGTATTTATTCAATAATAAAACTAACTATGAAAAATACAAATTGCCTAATAATTGTAAACATATTGTAGTATTGCTGGTAAAGGTAAGAGCTAATAGGTAGGTTAATTTTCCTATGTTTTGAAATATCCCCAATATGATTTATTTTAGCTGGGTAAGATTTTGAAAGTATGCGAGTTCTAGTAATTAAATAATTAAAATACTATACACAGTACAATTAGAACATACAGTTGGGCTATAATTAAGAAAGGCTCCAACATGCAAATAACAAAATAAAACAAGTCATCTGTCCAAGTCATAACACACAAAGCTGGCTGGCGAGATAAATAGCCTACGAGGAGATGAGGAAGCAAACAAGGTTCCAGCCACAGTAATCACATTACCTTGGTCAACTGAAAACAAACTGCCTTGTGAAAATAAGCCAAAAAATGAAAGTCAACAAAAACATGGCCATATTAAATTAGTTCCAGCTACAGTGACTTCAGACCTGGCTTCTGAAAAGAAAAACAAAATAGAGCCACAATGCGGACTCTAGACCGTGCAATCTTCATACCAAAACATTATGCTTGTCTTTAGACTCACACTTCTGAAATGATGGAAAAATCACCTATTGGTAAATTGGTAGTTTTCATTCTTTGGTCTTTAAATTCTGAAATTACATTTATGTTAACCTCAGTGTATAAGATTGTAAGTAAATAAAACTTTTTTGCTGTATTGCATCTTAAGCCTATGGAATATGTTGCCTAAGGCAAAGTGTAAAATTGCATCCACAAGAGTGCCAACTTCAGAGATCTTATCAATTTAAAGCAAGTAAATAGTACAACATAGATGACCTCTTGAGAAGGAAAACCTGGTCCTTAACATAAAGGCAAAATTGTAAAATATTGTTGGCATTACTTGGAGGCAGCATGCATTAAAATGAAATACAGAGCACATTTTGTTATCGGTGCACTAAGAGTAATATCTACCAACATATATATTTGAGTATAACAAATGAATAGGTAAAAATATTGTATGATTACAATGTAAAACATTATGTAAAATATAAGAGATATAGAAGAGAATATCAATATAACATGTGGCAATATACCGTATGCAGGATTTTATTTGTTTTTATAAAAAAAAGCAAGCAAATGTTGCTAGTCAGAAGTACCATACAGTAGTGTTAAAATAATAGCAGTCCAATAAAACTAACCAGATTATTCACTGTTATTGCTATAAATTATATTATCACATGTCAAACATTTACAAGTTGGTGCCGTAGATTCTTAGAAAACCATAAGTCTCAGCATTCATTATTTGAATGTATTTGAGTCTGTGTATTTGAATTTGTAAGGCCGGCTTAACACCACGTTGTGATCAAGTCCCAAGCTGTCCGATGTGAATCGGACAGCCCCGGACCGGATTTACAAACAGAACCAGAGGGTAAATATGCCCTCTTGTCTGGTTTGCAGCTGGCTTCCGAAGATCGCAGCTGCGGCTGCTGATTTTTCAAGATCGCGGCTAGCAGGGAGCTAGCCTCGGTCCAGAAAGCTCAGAAGGGGACAGCTGGTGGTGCTGAAGTTTACCATCCCTCGCTGCTAAACGTCAACCGCCAGCGTCCCGTTCCCAGATCCGATGTTTTTGCCAGACCGGGACGATCTGGCGCCATAGACACCCAAGTTAGTGAGCGCCGCCTCGCCCCAGATCTGGGAGGATGCAGGAGGATCCGATTTGGACAAACTTTCACCCTGGACACAAAAACGTTGCAAGCAACATTTTTGTGTCCGGGAGGAAAATACGAATTCACCTGGATCCTCCCGGACAGATGGAAACTGGATGGCACATAGCTGCTATCTGGTTCCATCAGGCCCTATAGGGCTGCCTAATGTCAAAATCGGGTCCTGGGCTGTCAGGCTTACACCGGACAGCCCTGGACCTGATCACACTGCGGTGTGAAGCCGGCCTAAGGGGATATGTACAAAATATTAGCAGTGTGGAGTTCAATAATTAAGGTCAATCATTCTGTGAAGAAAGAGGTGTGAATCAGGTGGCTCTTATTTAAGGGTGAAGCTAACACATGTTGTACATGCAGGTCTCCTTGAATGCCTGAGAAATATGGGTCAGTGAAGACATTATTCAGAAGAACAGTGTCCTTTCATTAAAAAGTTGATTGGAGCAGGAAGAACATATATAAAAGTGCAGACAATCATAGCCTGTTCTGCTAAAATGATCTCCAATGCTTTTAAGGTCAGGGAGTAGTGACAGTTTTCCCAGCTATTTTTGGGGTCATATTTACCCCTGCAGGCCAATTTTTTTGCCATTGTGGTGCTGTGTTCACACTGTATAGCACACACGGTACTGCACAACTGACACACAGCAAGCACCACTGTCTTGTGTGGTGACTGGTGCGCGTAATATATCACCTTAAACCTCAGGACAATTTTTGTGCTGTTGCGGTGCTGTATTCACACCGAATAGCACGTACGGTACTGTACAATTGACATGCAGCCATCACCGCTGTCTTGTGTGGTGACTGGCGTGCGTAATATATCGCCTTAAACCTCAGGGCAATTTTTTTGTGCCATTGTGGTGCTGCGTTTATACTGAATAGCATGCATGGAACTGCACAATTGACACACAGCCAGCACCGCTGTCTTGTGTGGTGACTAGCGACGTAATAAGATCACCTTAAACCTCTATGCAATTTTTTCAGTGCCGTTGCAGTGCAGTACTAGGCTGTAGTGCTAACTTCCACAAAGCACTAACTGCTCCTTGTTCCCCAATATCTGCATTTGAACATCTGCAGCTATGAAAAAAAAAGCAAATTCCTAAAAAGGCTGTTGTGAAGGGAAAGGGACACGGACGTGGATGTGGGTGTGGGGTTGTCAGTGGTGCCCGACAAGGCACAGAGTCTGGGAGACAGAAGAAGATTCATGCATCTATGTTCCTGGTGAAGTTTCCTGGTCTGGAATGTAAACAGGTTTGGAAGCCAGAAGGGCAAGAGCAGATACTGTCTTGGATAGCTGATAAGGCCTTCATGAAATTTTCTAGCAGCACCCACTCGTCCGCGACAACACAGTTTCCTATCATATTGTTTGCAGTGCCCAATGTGCAGGCATGGCCATACTGTCTCCAAAAAGTAGCCCAAATGGCTTTATTATGGTTGAAGAAGGAAGGAGGGTTTCATCACAAGTGCCTCCGATGGGAAATATCAATTAACGGAACATTGTTTTTAGCTTATTGACCATGAGGTACATGTGGCAGAAGCAGGAGTTGAAAACATGTGTATGGACATGATCACCAGTTGCCTAAAATAGCATTTTGGGTGACTTTAGGTTGGGATGTTGTCATCAGGAGGGCTTAAATACTCTTGCGAAATCTAGTCCTTGTTAAATTTGATCGGAGTTAGCTTGTCTGCATTCTCTGTAGACAGCCGTATGCGTGTATCTGTGATGATTGCACCAGCAGGACTGAAAACACGCTCTGACATCACACTAGCAGCAGGGCAGGCCAGCACCTCCAAGGCATGTAAGGAAAGGTCTGGCCAACTATGCAGCTTGGACACCCAGTAATTAAACGAAACAGAAGCATCAGGAAGGACGCAGATACGGTCACTTAGATAGTCGTTGACCATCTTGTGCAACCTCTCCCTCCTTGACATGGTTACCGGTCCAACGAGCCCTTGCTGATGAGCCAGTTTATTGAAGATGGACTATTTTTTGGACATTTTATCACCACCTCTTTTGGACCTGCTGGGCATGTCTCTCCCCATTAAAACATGCTGTTGCACAGAGCTGGTACCTTTGCTAGCAGCGGTGTCTGAGGGGGATGTTGCCATCAAATGATCTACAATGGCCATTTGGAAGGATTTAGTTGTGAAACCCCTTGATGACTACAGCAGTAACGAACAAAATTTGTCCTTGTACCGCGGGTCTAGAAAGGTGGACAACCAGCATAGGTTGTTGTTGAAAATGTGGATCACGAGAGGGTCTTGGCATAGGCAGTTAGATATGAAGTGTCCCATGTGTGCCAAGCTGCAAATAGGCAAATGTTCTGTGACCCCAGAAGGAGGAACAATACCCATGCTATCCTCACACTGACTCTCCTCCTCCACCTCCTCCTCTCAAGCCCACCCATGCGGGACAGACATGAAACTAGGGTCGGGAGTCCAATCTGTAGCATGAAGGGTCTCCTCGGTACCACTGAAAAAGACGTCTTCTCCTTACTCGTCTTCCTCATCATCTTCATCCAATAATCTTGCCTGATGAGATTGGCTGAGCTGTGAAGGAACATCCATTGTGAAATCTTGCTCCACACCCAGCTGCTGGGCACTCAAAGATTACATTTTTAGATTATGCAGCGATTCTTTCAGCAGAGATAGCATAATAGGGGTGGTTATGCTAATAATAGCCTGATCACTGCTCACAAGCTTGGTGCACTACACAAAGTTATCAAGCACCTCACAAATGTCTCCCCTCCTGTATCTGTAAGACTTGATTGTCCATATATACTGTATTTGTCCTTGTTCTCTCCTCTTCATATGTATACACCATGGAGTCTAATAGCGCTATATAAATAAATAATAATAATAAATGTCAGCGATCCACACCCACTCGACAGTTATTATGTGTCTTGGCTGAGTCTCAGTCTGACGGGCATGTTTAAGCTGGTATTCAGCAAGTGTCCTCTGCTGCTCACTTATTCTTGCCAACATATGATATGTTGAGTTCCACCGTCTTGGTAGGTCACAAAGGAGTCAGTGGTTTGGCAAATTAAATTGCTTTTGCTTTTGCTGCAAGACCGGCAACAGCGGTTGAGGAATGGTAGAAATGGGCTCAAATATGACGCACCTTCTCAAGTAGGTACGGGAGGTCAGGGTATGTTTTTATAAATTTCTGCACCACTAGGTTCAACATGTGAGCAATGCATAACACGTGTACCAGCTTCCAGAGCTTTAAAGCCACCATCAGGTTACGCCCATTATCGCAGACAACCAGACTGGGTTAGAGTTGAAGTGGGGAGAGGCACTGATTGGTATGTTGTTTTATTCCTTGCCACAACTCTGCTGCAGTGTGTGGTGTTTCACCTAAGCAGATAAGCTTCAGCAGAGCATGTTGCCACTTTGCTGATGCACTGCTGAACAGCTCCCCACTTGGGAGTGATGTGGAGGGTAATTTAGCATAGGATGATGAGGCAGAGGAGGAGGAGGAGGAAGAGAGGAGACAGGATGTATATGATGAGGCGGAAACCCTGATTGAGGTTGGGCCCATTATTCGTGGTGTGGGTAGGATATGTGATGGTCCAGTTTGAGATTTTATGCCACCTTCCACCAGGTTGAGCCAGTGTGCTGTGACAGAGATTTATCATCCCTGTCCACAAGTACTTGTCCATGTGTCTGTTGTAAGGTGGACCTTCCCGGTTATGGCGTTGGTGAGAGCACGCTTTAGATTGTTTAAGATGTGCTGGTGTAACATGGGGACGGCACACCGGGAAAAATAGTGCCAGCTGGGAACCGAGTATTGTGGGGCTGCCACAGCCAACAGATCATGAAAAGACTGTGTCCCCACAAGCCTAAACGGCAACATTTCACACAACTTGGCAATGTGTGCATTCAGTATTTGTGCTTCTGGGTGTGTGGCTTGGTATTTACGCCTCCTTTAATAGATCTAAGGCACGGAAAACTAGACGCCTGGCTGGGACAAACAAGTGGATGAGCTTGTTGTGTCCCACGTCTGCGCAACCGCAGCTTGTGAGCAAGAGGTATGATCACCTGCTTCCTGCCCAGTAGATTGGGAAGGATGGATCACAGGTGACATGGCAGTGGTTTGACCCGCAGACACCGATTTAGTACCTTGTTGTTCTGCCCACCGACTAGAGTGCTTGACTGCCATGTGTTTCCGCATACTGGTGGTGCTTTGGTTGCCTTTGCCCTGGCCTCTGCTTAGCTTTGTATGGCAGATGCTACAGATGACAACATTTGGTTCAGAAGGACTATCTGAAAAAAATTTCCAGACAGCAGTTGAACGCACCCTTGCCTTGACTTGGGGCACAGAGGGATTGCTCTTGGCAACAGCTGACACACTTTGCACTCTGCTCAAACCAGTAGCCCTTGGTGCCTTTGTTGGTCCTATGTATCCACCTTCTTCCTCTGTGCTGCTGTGCTGGCTATGTGTGCCAGCGGTCCAGGTAACATTAGTGGTCTCATCCTCGACCACCTCGTCATCCATGTCATCCTCCTTCCGTGTTGATATTGTCGACTGGCCAGATGGCAACTGGTGTCGTGACCATTAGCCTCCACCTCTTTACTCGGTATATCACATGGATGAAAGGGGTTTTCTTCTGGCTGTGGTTTCAAATATTTGGCCATGAACAGACGATACCTCCTCACGTTGCTCTTCAATGTCACACGTTTGAGGACAGAGGCAACGAAAGGATATGGACCAAACAGATGCTTGGAGTGGTCAAGGTTGAGGTCAAATGTTTCCTGTACCCTGACTGAGTGATGAACTAGGAACAGGTTGAGAATAGGATGACCCAGCATTCTCTGTCCATACATGGGCTACTTTTTGGAGACACTATGGCTATGCCTGGACATTGGGCACTGCAAATATTGTGCTAGTAGTCCTAGGCTAGCTTCATAATTGTTTGTTCCTTGAGCCTGCTTCCTTAATTAACCATGGTAACGGCCCCTTGGGCTAATTTTTGGAGACACTATGGCTATGCCTGGACATTGAACATTGCAACTACTGTGCTAGTAATCCTAGCTTCATAATTGTTTGGCCCTTGAGGCCTGATTTCTTCATCAACCATAATACAGCCCCTTGGGCTAATTTTTGGATACACTATGGCTATGTCTGCACATTGGACACTGCAAAAACTATGCTAGTACCTAGTAGTCCTAGCTTCATAATTGTTTGGCCCTTGAGGCCTGCTTCCTTCATCAACCATAATACAGCCCCTTGGGCTACTTGTTAGAGACACTATGGCTATGCCTGCACATTGGGCACTGCAAGAACTATGCATAATAGCCCCTAAGTGCTAGCTAATTTTTGGAGACACTATGCCTACACATTGTGCAGTGGCTGTGGCAGTGGAACAATAATGCCAGTTGTCCAAGCTTTATAATCGAGAAGCCCTTGTGTTGATGATGTTGATGTTGATGGGTGGCTTTTTCCTGCGTTAACCATCACACAGCCCCTAGGGCAGGTCGTTCTCTTTACACCACTTACACTCACTGAGCTGTCAGGAGATATCCTCCATAACTCTCTCTTATGGCAATCATTCACCCATTTCAGCCTTTTCCTCAGCCTCCCAGACCACTTTTTTGGGTCCAGCAATCAATTACTTACATTTCCCATTGACTAACATTGGACTCGCTACTCGAACCAAATACCCGAGCATTACGATCTACTCAGCACGAGTATGGTGAGTCTGAGTATTTGACTACTCGCTCATCCCTAGCCATAATACATACCATGTTTGGAAGCCAAAAGACACTGCATACCACACCAAAAACACCATACCAATAGTTTAGTGAAGTTTAGAGGGGGGAACATCTCAATGTAGGGCTGTTTTTCAGCATAAGGCACTGGACAACTTCAAAAGGTTAAAGGAAGAATGAATGGACACCAGGACAATAGAGATGAAATGAGGGTGGACTTATCAGCATGGTAATGATACCAAACACACAGCCAAGGAATCTCTCAGTTGGTTTCAGAGAAAAAAAATAAAGCTGCTAGAATAGTCCTGCCATTCAGCTCACCTGAATCCAATAAAAAATGTATGGAAGGAGCTATAACTCAGGGTTCATAGAAGGAGCACAAGGAATCTTCAGGATCTGAAGATTTGTTTGTGGGAATAAGGGGCCAAAAATACACCTGAACAATATATGCAACTAATCTCTCCATAGAGGAGGCCTCTTGAAGCTGTCATTACCATTAATGGCCACTTTACACGCGGCTACATTTCTAGCTTATCCACAGGTAACTTAATGGTTTCAGTGACAATCATGGAGATATTATTCCATTTGTACACAGCAACAAGATAGAACCATGTCTCCATGATTTCACTGCACCAGTAAGTTGCCTGTGGATAAGCTAGAAATGTAGTCGCGTGTAAAGTGGCCATAAGGTATTAAATTAATTTCAGTGAGTGTTTTTTCCCAGTGTCTTTTTTCATTATTACATATCACTAAATTTGTGGGCATCTACAGTTTGATTTCTTTACCTCTGTGGATTAGATGGGTTGTTACTGACATATGGTGAGAAATTCATCTCAATAGCACCTTTAGAAATACACGGTGGGCCATTTATATGGATGCACCTAAATAAAATGGGATTGGTTGGTGATATCAACTTCCTGTTTGTGGCACATTAGTATATGGGAGGGGGAAAACTTTTCCAGATGGGTGGTGACCATGACAGCCCTGGCTCTTCCCTCTTTCCATCATCATAGAATCCCATTAGTAACAACGGCCATCCCCTATCTCAATAATGGGAAAGTCTTCACTGATTACACATTTTAACTCAGAATTGAGAATTTTGATTGATCAATTCTGGCTGAAAAAAACAAACAGATTTCTCTGATAAGATATATTACAAAGTTGGTTATTTTCATGTGTTCTATTGATTTATTAAATAAAATGATGGTTGCTTTCTAATGCCTCCGCTTGTCTTCAGGCCTGACATACAGTAACATCAAGTCAAAATTGTCCCCTTGAAGTAAAATGATGCTGCTTTCATTCTGAGAGCTGCTGTGTGTTCAGTAAGTCAATGAGGACCACATTGTGTGTACTTGATAAAGAGCACAATAAAACTTTGGGTCTACTTGTACTTGCGCTGGTGGGCTTTATTGAAGTGAGCTCAAATGTCCTCTGATATAGCAACTTTCAACCCTACTTAGAAGAAAGGAACAAGCAGGGAGAAATAATGTCATAAGAATAAAATAACACCTACTGGTGCCATCAGTAGACAATATTCACTTATCCTTCCTCTTTCTGTGGGATCAGTACAAACTGCATATGCCAACCAGCATCTAAAGCACCTCTACATGGTTGGGTATAATCCATTATATAGCACCTTTAATTTCTACAGCATTTCACAGACATCATTGTTCACATTGGGGTTCACAATCTAAATTCCCTTTTAGTAGGTATTTGGAGTTCAGAAAAATTCAAATACAATAGTGATGAGTGAGTGTAATCATTACTCTTCGCTACTCGCATGAGTAATATGGTGTTTGCATTACTCATTACATTGCAAGTATTTGTGTACTCTCCTCGCAATATTCGTATCTCCTGACAAGCAGTTTTGGTGCCTGATTTGCAGCCACTAGAAATCCTGGGCTTTTTAAGCAATTACAAAAATGTCATAACCACCTTGGTTGTGGCATTACTGTGATTGGTTGTCTGAGAAGCGTCATAGGATGTATAAAAGCACTTCTGCCACCATTTTGCGCACGTTGCATGAGAAGCCAGCATTGGAGAAGTGTAAGGAGAGACCGAGCAGCTACAAGGGGAGTATGTAGGCTTCTTTATAACAGAAAAGCCCTTTTCAGAGCTACCTGCAGTGTATATTAGGTCAGTGTAGTGTAGGGAGAGAGAGATTCTGGAGCAGGGACAGAGTTTAAAGGAGCCTGTCACCAGGTCCATAGTACCAGAATACAATAGGTTTTTACAGAGATGAAACCACTGAACAAGCTCACAGTACAGGTGACGTGCCCCAGGATCGTGGGGTACTCAGAACCAGGCTATGCTGTCTCCGGGGAGTCACAGAGGTCAAGATCCAGTTCCGCGGCCCTGGGTTCAGCTGTAAAGGGGTTTTCTGGCTTGGTAGGAAAGGGAGATTGTTTGTGATGCCACCTTTGGTACAGTTGTGGCCAAAAGTATTGACACTCCTGGAATTCTGTCAGATAATACTCAGTTTCTTCCTGAAAATGATTGCAATCACAAATTCTTTGGTATTCTTCATTTAATTTGTCTTCAATGAAAAAACACAAAAAGAATTGTCCTAAAGCCAAATTGGATATTATTCCACACCAAACATAAAAAAGGGGGTGGACAAAAGTATTGGCACTGTTAGAAAAATCATGTGATGCTTCTCTTATTTGTGTAATTAACAGCACTAGAGATGAGCAAGTATGCTTGTCACTACTCGGTACTCGCATGAATATCTCGGTACTCAGGGTACTCGGCGAGTACCGAGTAATCTCGCTATACTCTTGCTATGCTCGGGGTCCACCCCCTTGCATGTTGGTGCTCTTTTCAGAGCCAGCCCGCATGCAGGGTTTGACTGACAGACACTGTAATGCCACAGCCATGTTGGTTGTGGCATTACAGTGATTGGCTGACCGCACAGCGTCATCAGGTCTTTAAAAGACCTGACCGCGCTGTGCTCGTCAGTCTGCGCCATTAGACAGTCAGTGTAGGGAGTGCTGCTGCTGATTGAGGGACAGATTTGTGGCCTTTCAGCTAGTGTAGGCACAGGGCTGCTAGTCTAATTACCACAACAGTCCTTCTGAGGACTAATAGAGCTGTATACAGGCAGGCAGGGAGGCAGGGTATATACCAAACTTCGCTGTGCCAGTATACCAGACTGCATCACATCTGAGGCTGGTTTCCAGGCTCATCCATCCCAAAACAGTGCTTTTAGGGATTAATTTAGCTCACTATAGGCAGGAGTAGGTTTTAGCTCAAATTAGGATACACCAAAAGCCTCGTGCTACAAACCAACTTTTGTCTGCACTAATTTATCATCTTAGTGCTGCTACTGTAGGTTGCAGCGTAAATTAGGATACACCAAAAGCCTCATGCTAAAAACCAACTCTTGTCTGCACTAATTTATCATCGTAGTGCTGCTACTGTAGGTTGCAGCGTAAATTAGGATACACCAAAATCCTCGTGCTAAAAACCAACTCTTGTCTGCACTAATTTATCATCTTAGTGCTGCTACTGTAGGTTGTAGCGTAATTTAGGATACACCAAAAGCCTCGTGCTAAAAAACAACTCTTGTTTGCACTAATTTATCATCTTAGTGCTGCTACTGCAGGTTGCAGTGTAAATTAGGATACGCCAAAAGACTCGTGCTAAAAAACAACTCTTGTCTGCACTCATTTATCATCGTAGTGCTGCTACTGCAGGTTGTAGCGTAAATTAGGATACGCCAAAAGACTCGTGCTAAAAACCAACTTTTGTCTGCACTAATTTATCATCGTAGTGCTGCTACTGTTGGTTGCAGCGTAAATTAGGATACGCCAAAAGACTCGTGCTAAAAACCAACTCTTGTCTGCACTAATTTATCATCGTAGTGCTGCTACTGTAGGTTGCAGCATAAATTAGGATACGCCAAAAGACTCGTGCTAAAAACCAACTCTTGTCTGCATTAATTTTCATCTTAGTGCTGCTACTGTAGGTTGCAGCGTAAATTAGGATACAGCAAAAGACTCGTGCTAAAAACCAACTCTTGTCTGCACTCATTTGCTGTATACAGTCAGCACACATTGAAAATGCCAAGTCCGGTGGCAAGGACAAGGAACTGACCCGGTGTGCAAGCTCGAATTGCGCCACGACAAACGTCCACATCATCTCGCTCGACTTTCTTGTCCCAATTTCTAGGTGAACGCAGCAGTACTCAACTGTTAAACTAAGACCAGTGTCAACAGGTTGTTAGTTGGATAGCGGATAATGCTTCCAGTCAGTTTGGCACCACCACAAATACCCTTTCTTCCACACGGTCAAGAGTCAGTAGCCGTGAGACTGGACGCACATTCCACACCCTGATCCTCATTCCTCCCACCATGCCGAGTGCCCGCCCCCGGACATAACTGATCCCACACTTGGCCACTCTGAAGAGCTGTTCAATTATCCATTCATAGATTCTGGCCTCTCGCCAGCTCCAGTTGAAGTGGGTCATGAGGAGATCGTATGTACTGATGCCCAAATATTTGAGCAGCCATGTTCACGAAGGCAACAGTGGGAACGTTTCTCAACAAGAGGTGGACGATGATGAGACACATTTGCCAGAAAGTCAGGAAGAGGACCAGGGTGCGGAAGTGGAAGATGACGTGGTGGATGATCCAGTAACTGACCCAACCTGGCAGGAGGACATGCAGAGCGAGGACAGCAGTGCACATGGGAAGTTAGGCGTAGCATCACAACAGGCCAGAAGAAGCAAGGTGCTGTCCGCAGGCAGAAGGCAGGCAACCGTTCCCCGGAACAACAACACGAGTGATGTTGCCAGTACAACTGCTAGTCTTCCCTAGTCTGGCTTTTTTTTAAGGTGTCTGCAGATAATTCAAAAAAGGCGATTGGCAACACCTGCTATGCCATTATCAGCAGGGGTAGCAAAACTAGCAGCCTGACACCACCGGCATGATCAGGCACATGGCAGCAGAGCACCCAACTTTGTGGGATGTACAGCAGAGTACAGGAGCATTGTCTGCGGGTGACACAGCTACGTCTTCGACTGTTGTGCGTGAAAGCCAATCCCCTGTCTATACTGCAGGCGAAGATGCCTCCTGTGCTTCACCTGTACTTGAACAAGCAGAAATAGCACCATCATCAACCACGTCTTTGTCCCAGCGCAGCGCTCAGTTATCTATACCCCAATCTTTGGAACGCAGGCGCAAATATGCTGCCAACGCCCCACATGCCACAGTTCTAAATGCACACATTTCGCGACTGCTTGCGCTGGAAATGTTGCCTTTTAGGCTGGTGGAGACGGAAGCATTCCGCAACCTGATGGCGGCGGCTGTCCCACGTTACTCGGTCCCCAGCCACCACTATTTTTCCCGGTGTGCCGTCCCCTCATTACATAAGCACGTGTCACAAAACATCAAACGTGCCCTTAACAACACAGTTTCCGGCAAAGTCCACCTAACCATGGACACGTGGACAAGTGCTTGACGGCACACCTGGTTAATATTCTGGAAGCCGGGACCCAGTCTGACCTTGGGACGGAACACGTCCTTCCGACACCAAGGATTGCAGGCCCTAACTCAGTCAGGGTTTCACCCACAGTTTACAGCGCTGACACATCATGCTCCTCAGCCTCCTCCTCCTCCTTTTCCTCCACTTCACCCTCCACACCAGTCCCAAGCTGGAAGCACTGCAGCACTGCCTCGGCTAAGCGGCAACAGGCTGTGCTGAAGCTAATATGCATGGGTGACAAACCCCACAATGCTGAAGAGTTGTGGACAGCTCTGAAACAGCAGGCAGATCACTGGCTCACAACGCTGAACCTACAGCCAGGCATGGTTGTGTTTGACAGTGGCCGAAACCTTGTGGCGGCTCTGAGGCGAGGCGAGCTGACACATGTTCCATGCGTGGCCCATGTGCTTATCCTCGTGGTTCAGCGGTTTATTAAATCCTACCCGGAGCTGTCTGATCTGCTCGTCAAAGTACTCCGCCTGTGTGCCCATTTCAGAAAATCACCTACTGCTTCTGCCAGCCTTGCCGGCTTTCAGCGGCGTTTGCAGCTTCACAGAATAGTGTGTGATCTCCCCACACGTTGGAATTCCACACTGCACATGTTGGTCAGGATTTGTGAGCAGCAGAGGGCAGTTGTTGAGTACCAGCATCAACTAGGCCGTCAGTATACGGTTCAAACTCCACACATAAGACCTCAGGAGTGGACATGGATGTCCGACATACGATATGTACCGTCCTCCAAAACTTTGAGGACTCCACCAAGATGGTGAGCGGCGATAACGTCATCATTAGCATCACCATCCCGCTTCTCTGTCTTCTAAAATGCTCTCTGCTCAAAATCAAAGAAGATGCATTGCAGGCGGAGCAGGATGAGTTGCAGCAAGAAACCGTACTGGGTGATTACACACAGCCCAGCCTCATCTCATCCCAACGTGCATTGGAGGACTATGATGAGGAGGAGGAGGATGAAGAAATGGAGCTACTTTCATTCAGAATTGACGGTAATACATGCACAACCGTCAGACCGTCGGTTGAGCGTGGATGGTCAGAGGACAGGGGAGAGGAGGAGGAGGTCAGCATGGCCAGTCATCCTGTTGATGAGGACCCAGAAGTCTTGACTGTTAACAGTCTGGCGCACATGGCTGACTTTATGTTACGCTGCCTGTGTCGTGACCCTCGCGTTATCAAGATCTTGGCGGACACTCATTACTGGTTGGTGACACTTTTAGACCCACGCTACAAAGAGAACTTTATTTCTCTTATTCCCAAAGCGGAGAGGTCTACAAAAATGCTGCAGTACCAGAAGGCCATAGTCGCGGAATTCTTAAAAAAATTCCCTTCTGAAAACGCTAGCGGCAGAGGTCACGATTCAGTGGACAACCAAGGCGTCCGGCAGAGAGAGGCAAAAGTCCAATCCAGCAGAGGTAGGGGAACACTCTCAAAGATCTGGGACACTTTTCTCAGCACCTCCCGTACCACAGGTCCTGAGGTGCGGGGTAGTGTCACAGGAATGTAAAGTTTGCAAAGATGCTGAGGGAGTACCTTGCCGATCGTACTAAAGTGCTCCTAGACTCCTCTGTGCCTTATAATTATTGGGTATCCAAGCTGGACACGTGGCAGAAATTGGCTCTCTATGCCTTGGAAGTCCTTGCCTGCCCTGCCGCTAGCGTTTTGTCAGAGCGTGTTTTTAGTGCCGCAGGTGGAATCATTACAGATAAACGCACCCGCCTGTCAACTGAAAATGCTGACAGGCTGAATTTGATCAAGATGAACAAGGTTTGGATTGGGCCTGACGTCACCACACCACCACCAAATGATAGCGGAATTTAAATTTTGTGTCCGTAGATTCCCATGCACCTCCGCACACCTACACATCGGTACACACTTCATGTCTTTGGCTACTTGCTGTACTGCTCGTCCTTCTCCTCATCCGCCACCATCATATAATCAGTGTGACCGTAGTTCATGATGCCACAAAACCATAATTTTTTAACATCATATTTATGATGATGATGACCCTAACCGTTCAAAAATTAGGCATAAGTTTCATGTATACCCCCCAGGGGTAAATGTTTTAGTCCATGCTTGCAGAATGGGCATTACAAGTACAGGAGACCCGCTTTCATGCACGTCTCTATCCAGGGGCATTGAAGTGCAACACAATTTTTGGCTTCCCTGCCTATGGCAATCCTACAAAAGACCCACTTGCTTAAAATGGCCACATTATTTAAAAAGGCTTTCATGCACGTCTCTATCCAGGGGCATTGAAGTGCAACACAATTTTTTGTTTCCCTGCCTATGGCAATCCTACAAAAGACCCACTTGCTTAAAATGGCCACATTATTTAAAAAGCTTTCATGCACGTCTCTATCCAGGGGCATTGAAGTGCAACACAATTTTTGGCTTCCCTGCCTATGGCAATCCTACAAAAGACCCACCTGCTTAAAATGGGCACATTATTTAAAAAGACTCTCATGCATGTCTCTATCCAGGGGCATTGAAGTGCAACTCAATTTTTGGCAGCCCTACCTAGGGCAAACCTACAAAAGACCCACTTGCTTAAAATGGCCACATTATTTAAAAAGGCTTTCATGCACGTCTCTATCCAGGGGCATTGAAGTGCAACACAATTTTTGGCTTCCCTGCCTATGGCAATCCTACAAAAGACCCACTTGCTTAAAATGGCCACATTATTTAAAAAGCTTTCATGCACGTCTCTATCCAGGGGCATTGAAGTGCAACACAATTTTTGGCTTCCCTGCCTATGGCAATCCTACAAAAGACCCACCTGCTTAAAATGGGCACATTATTTAAAAAGGCTCTCATGCACGTCTCTATCCATGGGCATTGAAGTGCAACACAATTTTTGGCTTCCCTGCCTATGGCAATCCTACAAAAGACCCACTTGCTTAAAATGGCCACATTATTTAAAAAGGCTTTCATGCACGTCTCTATCCAGGGGCATTGACGTGCAAAACAATTTTTGGCTTCCCTGCCTATGGCAATCCTACAAAAGACCCACTTGCTTAAAATGGCCACATTATTTAAAAAGGCTTTCATGCACGTCTCTATCCAGGGGCATTGAAGTGCAACATAATTTTTGGCTTCCCTGCCTATGGCAATCCTACAAAAGACCCACCTGCTTAAAATGGCCACATTATTTAAAAAGGCTCTCATGCACATCTCTATCCAGGGGCATTGAAGTGCAACACAATTTTTGGCTTCCCTGCCTATAGCAATCCTACAAAAGACCCACCTGCTTAAAATGGGCACATTATTTAAAAAGGCTCTCATGCACGTCTCTATCCAGGGGCATTGAAGTGCAACACAATTTTTGGCAGCCATTCCTAGGGCAATCCTACAAAAGACCCACTTGCTTAAAATGGCTCATTATTTATTGAGGCCCTCATGCACACCTCTATCCAGAGGCATCTTGGTGCCTCCCAACCTTTGGCTTCCCTGCCTAGGGAAATACTACAACAGACACACTTGCTTACAATGGGCACATTTTCTTTAAAGGTCCTCAAGCACGCTTCTATCCAGGGGCATCTTGGTGCCTCCAAACCTTTGGCTTCCCTGCCTAGGGAAATACAACAACAGACCCACTTGCTTAAAATGGGCACACTATTTAAAGAGGCCCTCATGCACGCCTCTATCCAGGGGCATCTTGGTGCCTCCAAACCTTTGGCTTCCCAGCCTAGAGAAATACTACAACAGACACACTTGCTTACAATTGCCACATTTTTTTTAAAGGCCCTCATGCACGCCTCTATGCAGGGGCATCTTGGTGCCTCCCAACCTTTGGCTTCCCTGCCTAGGGAAATACAACAACAGACACACTTGCTTACAATGGGCACATTTTTTGAAAAGACCCTCATGCACGCCTCTATGCAGGGGCATCTTGGTGCCTCCCAACCTTTGGCTTCCCTGCCTAGGGCAATGCTACAAAACACACTCTTGCTTAAAATGGGCACATCATTTAAAGAGGTCCTCATGCACGTCTCTATCCAGGGGTATTGAAGTGCCTCCCAATTTTTGGCTTCCCTGCCTAGGGCATTACTACAAAAGACCCACTTCCTTATAATGGACACATTATTTAAAGAGGCCTTCATTTATGTCTCTTCCCAGGGGCATGGGAGTGCCACACAATTGTTTTAAAAAAAGTCTTTCATATAATCCAAAAAACTAACATACACCAACTCTGTCTCACAAGTGGGTATGAGCCCTTAATATTTTTTCCATGAAAATCCGTTTTGGTTTCATTTTGTAACGTTTTCTTGACAGACCGTAAAAGTGGCGTAATAGTCTGACAACATTGTTGACATCAGTGACCTTGGGGTCTGAAATGCTTACAGGGGTCTTCCCCATGTTGTTCCCATATCATTTCAACACTGTTCTGATACTTTTGTGACATTTTTAGGGTTTTTCCATGCTGCCGGGGGTCATGTCAGAAAAATACTCGGGTCTCCCATAGGATAACATCGGGTTCGGTGCTCGGGCCGAGTACATGAGTATCTTGGGATGGTCGGTCCGAGCTTCGAGCACCCGAGCATTTTAGTACTCGCTGATCTCTAAACAGCACCTGTAACTTACCTGTAGCACCTAACAGGTGTAGGCAATAACTAAATCACACTTGCAGCCAGTTGACATGGGTTAAAGTTGACTCGCCCTCTGTCCTGTGTCCTTGTGTGTACCACATTGAGCATGGAGAAAAGAAAGAAGATCAAAGAACTGTCTGAGAGCTTGAGAAAACAAATTGTGAGGAAGCATGAGCAATCTCAAGGCTACAAGTCCATCTCCAAAGACTTGAATGTTCCTGTGTCTACCGTGCGCATTGTCATCAAGAAGTTTAAAGCCCATGGCACTGTGGCTAACCTCCCTAGATGTGGACTGAAAAGTAAAATTGACGAGATTTCAACACAAGATTGTGCAGATGGTGGATAAAGAGCCTCGACTAACATCCAAACAAGTTCAAGCTGCCCTGCAGTCCGAGGGTACAACAGTGTCAACCTGTACTATCCATTGGCATCTGAATGAAAAGGGACTGTATGGTAGGATACCCAGGAAGACCCCACTTCTTACCCCGAGACATAAAAAAGCCAGGCTGGAGTTTGCCAAAATTTACCTGAGAAAGCCTAAAACGTTTTGGATGAATGTTCTCTGGTCAGATGAGACAAAAGTAGAGCTTTTTGGGCAAAGGCATCACCATAGAGTTTACAAGAGAAAAAAAGAGGCATTCAAAGAAAAGAACACGGTCCCTACAGTCAAACATGGCGGAGGTTCCCTGATGTTTTGGGGTTGCTTTGCTGCCTCTGGCACTGGACTGCTTGACCGTGTGCATGGCATTATGAAGTCTGAAGACTACCAACAAATTTTGCAGCATAATGTAGGGCCCAGAAAGAGAAAGCTGGGTCTCCCTAAGAGGTCATGGGTCTTCCAGCAGGACAATGACCCAAAACCCACTTCAAAAAGCACTAGAAAATGGTTTGAGAGAAAGCACTGGAGACTTCTAAGGTGGCCAGCAATGAGTTCAGACCTGAATCCCATGGAACACCTATGGAGAGATCTAAAAATGGCAGTTTGGATAAGGCACCCTTCAAATATCATGGACCTGGAGCAGTTTGCCAAAGGAGATTGGTGTAAACTTCCAGCAGAGCATTGTTAAGAAACTCATTGATGGTTACCGGAAGCGGTTGATCGCAGTTATTTTGGCTAAAGGTTGTGCAACCAAGTATTAGGTTGAGGTAGCAATACTTTTGTCTGGCCCATTTTTGTAGTTTTGTGTGAAATGATCAATGTTTTGCTTTTTGCTTCATTTTCTCTTGTGTTTTTTCATTGAAGACAAATTAAATGAAGATAATAATACCAAAGAATTTGTGATTGCAATCATTTTCAGGAAGAAACTGAGTATTATCTGACAAAATTGCAGGGGTGTCAATACTTTTGGCCAACACTGTATGATCTCCATCCTGGTAAATATATCCCCATCCTGGTATATATGTCCCCAATCCTGATATACATATATCTGTCTTACATTCTTCCTTCATGCTAATATATACAGTACCCGTTCTGTCTAATACATAATTAAGATCAAAAACATTCTACTCATCGTTTTTCCACTCCCACATCACCCGCTATTCTCTGTAGCCAGCATGCAGTGGTCAGCAGCTGACATCAGAGTGCGTGCCATGGTGCATGATGTCACTATGACATGTGCTGTTCATGTGGGTCTCCCTAAGAGGTCATGGGTCTTCCAGCAGGACAATGACCCAAAACCCACTTCAAAAAGCACTAGAAAATGGTTTGAGAGAAAGCACTGGAGACTTCTAAGGTGGCCAGCAATGAGTTCAGACCTGAATCCCATGGACACCTATGGAGAGATCTAAAAATGGCAGTTTGGAGAAGGCACCCTTCAAATATCAGGGACCTGGAGCAGTTTGCCAAAGAAGAATGGTCTAACATTTCAGCAGAGCATTGTAAGAAACTCATTGATGGTTACCGGAAGCAGTTGATCGCAGTTATTTTGGCTAAAGGTTGTGCAACCAAGTATTAGGCTGAGGGTGCCAATACTTTTGTCTGGCCCATTTTTGGAGTTTTGTGTGAAATGATCAATATTTTGCTTTTTGCTTCATTCTCTTTTGTGTTTTTTCATTGAAGACAAATTAAATGAAGATAATAATACCAAAGAATTTGTGATTGCAATCATTTTCAGGAAGAAACTGAGTATTATCTGACAGAATTGCAGGGGTGTCAATACTTTTGGCCTCAACTGTATGTGGCTATAGGTGGCCACCGCTGCTGCAGAACCTCCGGGGACGGTGGATAGCAGCTGGGATGGAATGCCTCCATGGGCAGAGCAGTTCCCTGGGGCATTGAAGGTAGTTTAGGTGTAGGGTGCAGGACAACGGGCTCGAAGCAATAAGCAGACTCACTGTTTGTTAGTCTCTCAGTCTTTTACTGGAATAGCTGACTTCAGGCAGTTGTCCACAGAGTCCTTGCTAAGAGCAACTCAGAGTTCCTTCTCACCTGGCCGGATCTTTGGCTCCCTTACTGCACCTCATATGTTGGCTTCTGCTGCTGCATCAGCTAAGCTTTGAGATGGTGCCACACAAAAGGTTGATACATAACATGACAGCAATGGGGATAGGGTAAAATATTTGTAAGTTGGTTAAGAACTGGCTCTGTGAAAGGAAACAAAGGGTGGTTATTAATGGAACACACTCAGAATGGGTCACAGTTAACAGTGGGGTACTACAGGGGTCAGTATTGGGTCCACTTCTTTTTAACATATTTATTAATGACCTTGTAGGGGGCATACAGAGTAGAATCTCAATACTTGCAGATGACACTAAACTCTGCAGGGTAATCAATACAGAGGAGGACAATTTTATATTACAGGAGGATTTATGTAAACTTGAAGCTTGGGCTGATAAATGGCACATGAGCTTTAATGGGCATAAATGTAAGGTCATGAGCTTGGAAAGAGGAAATAAAATGTATAATTATGTTCTTAATTGTAAAACACTGGGAAAAACTGTCACTGAAAAAGGCCTAAGTGTATAGGTAGATGATAAACTCACATTTAGTGCCCAGTGTCAGGCAGCTGCTGCAAAGGCAAATAAAATAATGGGATGCATTAAAAAAAGGCATAGATGCTCATGAGGAGAACATAATTTTACCTCTATTCAAGTCACTAGTGCGACCACACTTAGAATACTGTGTGAGGCTGAGGGTGCCAATACTTTTTTTTGGAGTTTTGTGTGAAATGATCAATGTTTTGCTTTTTGCTTCATTCTCTTTTGTGTTTTTTTCATTGAAGACAAATTAAATGAAGATAATAATACCAAAGAATTTGCGATTGCAATCATTTTCAGGAAGAAACTGAGTATTATCTGACAGAATTGCAGGGGTGTCAATACTTTTGGCCACAACTGTATAAGGCTAAGTCACATCTAATGCAGTGTCTTGCGTTTTGGATGCATTGCATTTTCACTGCTTTACTGCAAAAACGTATTGAAATACATGCGTTTTTGTCTCCCATAAACGTACATTGTAAAAACGTATTCAAACAAGGTAAAAATGCACAGCAAAAAGCAGTTGCGTTTAAACGCATGCGTCTTTACCTAGCGCACAGGAAACATCAGCAACATTTCCTGTGCGCTAGATAAAAATGCATACGTTCAAACGCAACTGCTTTTTGCTGTGCATTTTTACCACGTTTGAATACGTTTTTACAATGTAAGTTTATGGGAGACAAAAACGCATGTATTTCAATACGTTTTTTGGCAAAAACGCATTGAATCACGCAAAGCGTCCAAATCGCAGCAAAACCCTGATGTGAAAAGGGCCTAAGTAAGAGTAGTCCCTCCCAAACGTATGTTACAGGACCACCTGAGGCCCCTCCGGTATAAGATCACCATACCAACTGGTACGTTGTAGCTGGCCTTGTAAATTGCTGGGGAATAGCTAACTAAAAATGATGTAAAACAGTGTGACCTGCAAAATTTATAAGTCAGGACCCAGGAGAAAAAAGGCGAAAAGGCAAAAAACAGCCACAACATTACGTGTAAACAAACGCTAAAAGGGATGTTTTTTGTTTCTCTGGTATATTTAGCCTTACATACAAGTGATTATGCAGGAAAAACTGTTTCTTTTTGGCCTGTTAAATGCATTTTAAGTTGGGTTTGGTAGGTGTTTTAGTGTATTTGTAAATGTGACGTAATACTGTGACAAATTTATTCCCAGAAACCATACGTGATTCATAAATGCCCTTCTGTTTCACCACTTTCCCATCCATTTCATCCATTTTCCTCAGGCCCCCAGACCTCTTTGTAGGGTCCAGCAGAATTACTCACATTTCCCACTGATTGACATGGGCCTTGTTCACACATACCTGCGTTTTTGGCACTTTCTGCGTTTTTTCTGCAGTTTTTAAAAAACGCAGATGCATTAACGCATGGTGCACTTAAGTGTAGCTGCGTTTTTAAGCTACACATGCGGTTTTTTTCCCCATTCCAAAAAACGCTGCATGCAGCGTTATTTGGGTGCTGTAAAAAATCGCAGGGGTTGTTTCCAAAATCTTATGCGTTTTTTTAACATGGGGCCCTATGAGAAATGCATGCTTTAACGCATGTCACATATAAGCACCTGCATTAACGCATGCGTTTCTGCATATGCGTTTTTAACCCCTTCCCGCCCGGGCGCGCAGCGTATGCGCCATGGAAACATCACCGTTCCCGCCCGATGACGCATACGCTGCGTCATCGCGGTTTCCCCCTTGCTGCGGCTCTATTAACCGGGTTTACGAAAGGGTTAATAGAGCCGCAGATAGGGGACAACCTCTAGATGACCCCACGGGAGGGGATTTCCCCCCCCGTGGCTAGGAGCCCTCCGATTGGCTAGTTAATTCACAACTAGCCAAAAGTGATGATTGAAACATTACACCAATAGAAATTGGTGTAATGTTTTCAATCTGGCTATAGCCTGATGCTCAAAGCATCAAGCATTGGCTGGGGCACTGTGAGGTGTGTGTGCCCCCCCCCCCCCGATCTGATTGGGGGCTAGCATCCATGTGATGCAAGCCCTCCAATCAGATGTGCAGGGGATGTTTACAATATGGCCACCGAGCTCATCAGCTCCACTCTGTCGGTGGACGCTGATGAGCGTGCACCCCTGCAGCCCTCCGCTGCCACCGACCGTGCCCACGTGGTGTGAGCCCCCCCGCCGCCGCCCCCCCGATCGCCGCCGATCGCCGCGGCCGCCGCTCGCGCTGCCACGCCGCGCTGCTGCTGATCGTAATACCGCCGCTGCTGTGTGATCAGTACCCTCATCCTCCTCCCCTCCTGGTGTCCTCCCACCCTCCCCCATTGTCCTCTCCCCCTCCCCCTTCCCCATTGTCCTCTCTCCCCCCCCCTCCCCTTTTGTCTTCTCTCCCCCCCCCCCTTTCCCTGAGTTTGCTCTCTCCCCCTCCCCTGGGTTTGCTCTCTCCCCCCCTCCCCTGAGTTTGCTCTCTCCCCCCTCCCCAGAGCTCGTTCTCACCGGTCCGGTCTGCTCGGTGTTGACCCCCTGACCGACCGCTGCCTGGCCCGAGTGACCCCCTGACCGACCGCTGCCTGGCCCGAGTGACCCCCTGACCGACCGCTGCCTGGCCCGAGTGACCCCCTGACCGACCGCTGCCTGGCCCGAGTGACCCCCTGACCGACCGCTGCCTGGCCCGAGTGACCCCCTGACCGACCGCTGCCTGACCCGAGTGACCCCCTGACCGACCGCTGCCTGGCCCGAGTGACCCCCTGACCGACCGCTGCCTGGCCCGAGTGACCCCTGACCGACCGCTGCCTGGCCCGAGTGACCCCCTGACCGACCGCTGCCTGGCCCGAGTGACCCCCTGACCGACCGCTGCCTGGCCCGAGTGACCCCCTGACCGACCGCTGCCTGGCCCGAGTGACCCCCTGACCGACCGCTGCCTGGCCCGAGTGACCCCCTGACCGACCGCTGCCTGGCCCGAGTGACCCCCTGACCGACCGCTGCCTGGCCCGAGTGACCCCCTGTCCGCCGCCCCTGACTGACCGTCGTCGTCCGCCGCCCCTGACTGACCGTCGTCGTCCGCCGCCCCTGACTGACCGTCGTCGTCCGCCGCCCCTGACTGACCGTCGTCGTCCGCCGCCCCTGACTGACCGTCGTCGTCCGCCGCCCCTGACTGACCGTCGTCGTCGGCCGCCCCTGACTGACCGTCATCGTCCGCCGCCCCTGACTGACCGTCGTCGTCCGCCGCCCCTGACTGACCGTCGTCGTCCGCCGCCCCTGACTGACCGTCGTCGTCCGCCGCACCTGACTGACCGTCGTCGTCCGCCGCCCCTGACTGTCGTCGTCCGCCGCCCCTGACAGTCGTCGTCGTCCGCCGCCCCTGACTGACCGTCGTCGTCCACCGCCCCTGACTGACCGTCGTCGTCCGCCGCCCCTGACTGACCGTCGTCGTCCGCCGCCCCTGACTGTCGTCGTCCGCCGCCCCTGACTGTCGTCGTCGTCCGCCGCCCCTGACTGACCGTCGTCGTCCGCCGCCCCTGACTGACCGTCGTCGTCCGCCGCCCCTGACTGACCGTCGTCGTCCGCCGCCCCTGACTGACCGTCGTCGTCCGCCGCCCCTGACTGACCGTCGTCGTCCGCCGCCCCTGACCGTCGTCGTCCGCCGCCCCTGACCGTCGTCGTCCGCCGCCCCTGACTGACCGTCGTCGTCTGCCGCCCCTGACTGTCGCCGTCCGCCGCCCCTGACTGACCGTCGTCGTCCGCCGCCCCTGACTGACCGTCGTCGTCCGCCGCCCCTGACCGTCGTCGTCCGCCGCCCCTGACTGACCGTCGTCGTCTGCCGCCCCTGACTGTCGCCGTCCACCGCCCCTGACTGACCGTCGTCGTCTGCCGCCCCTTACTGTCGCCGACCGCCACCCCTGACTGACCGTCGTCGTCCGCCGCCCCTGACTGTCGCCGTCCGCCGCCCCTGACTGACCGTCGTCGTCCGCCGCCCCTGACTGACCGTCGTCGTCCGCCGCCCCTGACTGACCGTCGTCGTCCGCCGCCCCTGACCGACCGTCGTCCCGAAAGTTACACCAGTTAACGTTCACATACACGCACACTAAACACACGTACACGCACACTAATAAAAAGTTTACTTTTTTTTTTTTTTACACACGCACACAGCACATACAACATGTCACGCCCGTCCCGCCCGTCCCGCTCATCAAGGTCACAAAGGGTGTACTCGGCTGAGGAGGCATATGCTATACTTGCCTCCGATGCTGACAGTGAGGAAGTGGACCCACGTTCCACTATTCCTCACATTCTTCCTCCGACAGTGAAATCTGCAGCAGTGACACCGACTCGCCACCACCACGAAGACGGCGGAGGACAAGAGATCGTCCGGAGCCAGAGGAAGAGGAGTCGGAGTCCGAGGAAGAGGAGTCTGAGCCTGGAGAAGAGGAGTCGGAGGAAGACCCACAGCCGTCAGTGAGTAACCCTCCACCTGGTGCTAGGCATGCCCAACCTAGCACCAGGGCCCCTGTGTGGATCCCCGTCCCTGATCGGTACACTCCACAGATTCCTGATTTTATTCCCCAATCAGGAATCCTGTTTGAGGCCACAAACTTCAGGGAAATTGACTTTTTCAAAGTCTTTTTCTCTGAGGACTCTGTGAGGCTCATGGTGGAGCAGACGAACCTGTACGCCCAACAGTTTCTGGTCCAAAACCCAGATTCCATCTTTTCTTCTTGGACTCCTGTGGACTCTGGAGAAATTATGAAATACTGGGGTTTGATACTTCATATGGGGATTGTGACGAGACCAGAAATGCGCCAATGCTGGAGTACAGATAAGTTTTTTCTAACTCCAGTGTACGGCGAGGTGATGGCCCGAAACAGATTCGACGCCATCCATAAATTTCTCCACTTCAGGGACAACACTGACAGCCTTCCCCGTAATGACCCGAATTTTGACAGATTGTTCAAAATTCGACCGGTCATCGACCACTTCAGCAGCAAGTTTGCTGAAGTGTACGTTCCCAAACGGGAAATTTGTGTGGACGAATCCCTCGTCCTTTACAAAGGTAGGCTTAGTTTCCGCCAATACATTCCCAGCAAGAGGGCCAGGTATGGGATAAAGCTCTACAAGCTTTGTGAGAGTACCTCAGGGTACACTCACAACTTTAGAGTGTATGAGGGGAAGGATTTGAGGATCGAGCCCCCAGAGTGTCCCCCTGCTCTGGGGGTATGCGGGAAAATAGTGTGGGATTTGATCCACCCACTACTTGATAAAGGTTATCATCTATACTTTGATAACTTTTATACAAGTGTCCCACTCTTCAGATCCCTCTCTGCCAGAACTACCGCCGCTTGCGGTACTGTGCGCAGAAACAAGAGGGATCTCCCTATGCCGCTAATTGAGCAGCCTCTCCCAAGAGGTGAGAGCCGAGCTCAATGTAGCGGCAACATGGTACTGGTCAAGTTCAAAGACCGAAGGGATGTCTTTATCTTGACCACGATCCATGGTCCCGGCACCAGGGCCACCACCACCAGAGGTACCCCAGGACAGGTCCACAAACCGGAATGTGTCCTGGGGTACAATAAGAACATGGGAGGAGTTGATCGTTCTGATCAAGTCCTCAAGCCCTACAGGGCCACGCGGAAAACGAGGAAGTGGTACAAAAAACTGGCCGTGTACATTGTCCAAATGGCAAAGTATAATGCATACTTGCTGTCACGATGTGCAGGTCACACCACTAACACCTTTCTTGAGTTCCAGGTGAAGGTGATCAAGGCCCTGTTGAATGGAGGAGAACGAAGACCAAGAGAAGAAGGAGGACGAGAACGAAGACCAAGAGAAGAAAGAGGAAGACGAAGAGAAGAAGATGAAGGGGGCCCCAGCACTCCTGGAACTCGATATTCCCGCGTGGTACCAGGGCAACATTTTGCAGAGAAGGGGCCAAGAAAAAGGGGCCGGGTCTGCCATCAAAGGGGGAACAGAACGACCGTCCAAACCCAATGTAAAACGTGCCCTGACAAACCAGGTTTGTGTATCTTTGGATGTTTCGAAATCTATCACACGACCCCAGACTGACATGCACCCACAACATCATACACAAACACACACACACCCTGATGTACACTACAACACACCAACCTGACATACACACCCTGATGTACACTACAACACACCAACCTGACACACACCCTGATGTACACTACAACACACCAACCTGACATGCACTACGATAAGTGCCCCCTTAGTCTTTACCATGGCTTTGGGGTCTTATTCCGGTGCTAGAACAAATCCCTTCCTGCAGAAAGGCCAGGCCTCGCCTCACGGTGACCTGTCCTTCTGAAAGGCTGGGTACAGTTGTGTAATTATATGTGTAATTATATTATATGTGTGATTATATAGGATTATATGTGTATGGGGTCACTTGTGGGCGAACTCCAATGTGTAGGCACACAGGGGTTCTCCATACGCAACCTGGTGTTTGCTAACAATTGGAATTGTTAGCGGACACCATGTCGCGTTTGGAGAGCCCCTGTGTGCCTTAACATTAGAGCTCCCCCACAAGTGACCCCATTTTGGAAACTAGACACCCCAGGGAACTTATCCTGATGGGTTGTGAGCATATTGAACCCCCAGGTGCTTCACAAATAAATGGGAAAAAAAAAAAAAAGTGGAAAAAAAGTACTTTTTCGTTTTTACGGATTAATTTGTGAAGCACCTGGGGGTTCAATATGCTCACAACCCATCAGGATAAGTTCCCTGGGGTGTCTAGTTTCCAAAATGGGGTCACTTGTGGGGGAGCTCCAATGTGTAGGCACACAGGGGCTCTCCAAACGTGACATGTGTCCGCTAACAAGTTGACCTGATTTTCCATTCAAATTGTTAGCGGACACCATGTTGCGTTTGGAGAGCCCCTGTGTGCCTACACATTGGAGTTCCCCCACAAGTGACCCCATTTTGGAAACTAGACACCCCAGGGAACTTATCTAGATGGGTAGTGGGCATATTGAACCCCCAGGTGCTTCACAAATAAATGGGAAAAAAAAAAAAGTGGAAAAAAAGTACTTTTTCGTTTTTACGGATTAATTTGTGAAGCACCTGGGAGTTCAATATGCTCACAACCCATCAGGATAAGTTCCCTGGGGTGTCTAGTTTCCAAAATGGGGTCACTTGTGAGGGAGCTCCAATGTGTAGGCACACAGGGGCTCTCCAAACGTGACATGTGTCCGCTAACAAGTTGACCTGATTTTCCATTCAAATTGTTAGCGGACACCATGTTGCGTTTGGAGAGCCCCTGTGTGCCTACACATTGGAGTTCCCCCACAAGTGACCCCATTTTGGAAACTAGACACCCCAGGGAACTTATCTAGATGGGTAGTGGGCATATTGAACCCCCAGGTGCTTCACAAATAAATGGGAAAAAAAAAAAAAAGTGGAAAAAAAGTACTTTTTTGTTTTTACGGATTAATTTGTGAAGCACCTGGGGGTTCAATATGCTCACAACCCATCAGGATAAGTTCCCTGGGGTGTCTAGTTTCCAAAATGGGGTCACTTGTGGGGAGCTCCAATGTGTAGGCACACAGGGGCTCTCCAAACGTGACATGTGTCCGCTAACAAGTTGACCTGATTTTCCATTCAAATTGTTAGCGGACACCATGTTGCGTTTGGAGAGCCCCTGTGTGCCTACACATTGGAATTCCCCCACAAGTGACCCCATTTTGGAAACTAGACACCCCAGGGAACTTATCTAGATGGGTAGTGGGCATATTGATGCCCAGGTGCTTCACAAATTGATCTGTAAAATTTTAAAAAGTACTTTTTTTTTCACAAAAATTTTGTTTTAGCCTAATTTTTTAAATTTTCAAATGGCCAACAGCATAAAGTTCATCCTAAAATTTGTTGGGCAATTTCTCCTGAGTACATCGATACCTCATATGTGGTCATAAACAACTGTTTGGGCGCACGACAGGGCTCAGAAGGGAAGGAGCGCAATTTCCCTTTTTGAATGGAAAATTAGCTCCAAAAGTCAAATTGCGCTCCTTCCCTTCTGAGCCCTGCCGTGCGCCCAAACAGTTGTTTATGACCACATATGAGGTATCGATATACTCAGGAGAAATTGCCCAACAAACTTTAGGATCCATTTTATGCTGTTGCCCATGTGAAAATGAAAGATTTGAGGCTAAAAGAACATTTTTGTTGGAAAAATTTAAATATCCATTTTTTGTTTCCACTTTGCTTTAGTTCCTGTGAAGCACCTGAAGGGTTAATATTCTTCTTGAATGTAGTTTTGAGTATCATGAGGGGTGCAGTTTTTAGAATGGTGTCACTTTTGGGTGTTTTCTGTTGTGTACACCCCTCAAACGGACTTCAAATGGGATGTGGTCACTAAAAAAAATGGTTTTGTAAATTTTGGTGGAAAAATGAAAAATTGCTGATGAACTTTGAACCCTTATAACTTCCTACCCCAAAAAAATTTTTTTTCCAAAATTGTGCTGATATAAAGTAGACATGTGGGAAATATTATTTATCAACAATTTTGTGTCACATAACTCTCTGGTTTAGCAGAAAAAAAATTCAAAATTTGAAAATTTCGAAATTTTCAAAATATTTGCCATATTTTTGATTTTTTCACAAATAAACGCAAAACTTATTGACCTAAATTTAATACTAACATGAAGCCCAATATGTCACGAAAAAACAATCTCAGAATCGATAGGATCGGTTGAAGCGTTCCAGAGTTATAACCTCATAAAGGGACACTGGTCAGAATTGCAAAAAATGGCTCGGGCATTAAGGCTAAAATAAGCAAAAATGGGCTCGGGGGTGAAGGGGTTAATGAAAAAATGACAAAATTCAAAAACTTCAGAAAAACGTTCAGACCCACAGGGGACACTATTTGGCACACTTAGAAAAACTGCTCAGTTTTTCTAACTGCTAAAAAAACGCATAGGTGTGTGTGAACAAGGCCATGCATGCACTACCATATGTGTTTTAATGTCTTTCTATTAAAGTCAAATACACAGAAATTTGTATTAGAGAAGAGTGATCTTTTTTGGGATTGGACCAGATGCGCTCCAATTTATTTATTTTTTTTAATGATAGAAGCTTATGGAATGTAAATGATTTTCACTTCATGTACATGATCAGGGACAGATCGATGTCACGGAGGTCGTGACCGCAATCGGGTTCGCTCTTGCTCCCAGCTCTCTTCAGTGAGGTTATTTAGTAATGTACGGTGCTGCTATTATATTTTGTGGAAAACGACAACAGTAACAAAAAGTGCAACCCTGGCATTACAGGTTCTGCAGCTGTTGGCCTCTTCTACAATATATCTTATTATCTTAACAAACACTGTTTAAGGCTAGGGTCACACTTGACATGTGTTTTTTAGTGCCTTAAAAATAAGCATCCATTTCTGCATGCTTTTTTCATTTCTGCATGTGTTTTTTTAGGTGCCTTTACGCACCCATGAGTTTTGTACATGCGTTTTTGAATCAGCAGCAAAAAAAAGTTCATGCACCATTATTTGGTGCTGATTTAAAAACGCATGCATTTTTTAACATGGGCCCCTATGGAAAACACATGCGTTTTTTAACATGGGCCCCTATGGAAAACACATGCATTTTTTAACATGGGCCCCTATGGAAAACACATGCGTTTTTTAACATGGGCCCCTATGGAAAACACATGCGTTTTTGGATGGTACTAAATGGTACTAATGTACCATGCGTTTTTGATGGCAGCTCCTCACATAAGTGCAAAAATGCATGCCATAAACGCATGGCACTTTAGGCATGCGTTTTTGCTATTAGGGCATGCGTTTTTTGCATGGGGGCCTATGGGTGCATTTTTACATGCGTTTTTAAAAAAGCAGGTCTCCAAAAAAGCATGTAAAATCTGCAAGTGTGACCCTAGCCTAAGATTGATATGTTACCAAGTGGCCGGAAAGACTTTAGAACCTGGGAAGGTGGGAGGAGGTATGAGGTGAGAAGAATAAGGGACATGAGACTGATAGATAAGGTGGTGAGTGTTTGCCAGTGCATATAATGTCACATTCAATATGAGAAGTGGGAGGAGAATTAGGAGCAGTTTTTGTTTCTAGAAGGCAAGTCAGGTAGGGACGTAACTATGACTAGGATGGACAACCAGCTGAAATGCATTGCAGCAAAGAGACCCATCAAGTCCCTGCACTGCAGTACATGCTGCCGGCTAAACAGTGGCTGGTAGCTGACATAAGTGGTACTGTGACTGGGAACAGCACATGTCATAGTGACATCATACGCCATGGCATGCACTCTGATGTCAGCTGCTGACCACTGCATGCTGGCTACAGAGAATACCGGGAGATGTGGGAGTGGAAAAACGATGAGTAGAATGTTTTTGATCTTAATTATGTATTAGACAGAACGGGTACTCTATAGTGATGGGCGAATCCTAAATTACTCGGAATCGCTTGACTCTAGCGAGTCCGAGCCCGGGACTCGCTACTCGTTGCGAGTCTAGCGAGTCCAATGTTAATGAATGGGGAAGCGAGTAATAGCGAGTAGTGTGCGATTTACAAATCACAGATGTGTCTCGGAAGCTTCAGCCTGAAGCAATCCTAGTTTTGTCATTGATTTGCATTGGACTCGTTTACTGTGCAAGTAATCGCTGGGAAACTCGCACAGATAAGAGTCCGGCTGTCTGCTCTGTGTGCAGGCTGCCGCAGCTCCAGGGTCCTAGAGCCCGCCTGCTGCCTGATGTAGCAGAGCTGAGATTGTTCTCAGTCTGCTCATTCCCTGTGCATAGACATCTATATCTATGCACAAGGGATGTAGCAGAGAGGACATCGCGTTTTGGACTGCGTCGGACGGAAGATGATTTTTTTAATTAAAGATGGAGTCCCTAATGGCTTTTTTTTTAATTTCTAATAAAAAATTTTCTCTGTGTTGTGTTTTTTTTAAAACAATTTAATAGAAATTCATGGCGGTCATGTCTAATATTGGCGTGACCGCCATAAATTTCGGGCTTAGGGCCAGCTGATAATACAAAGCTGGCCCTAACCTCTTTATTACCCAGCGTGCCACCGCCACCAGGGCCGCTGGAAGAGCGGGGTTCAGCACCAGAGGATGGCACTTCAATGAACGTGCCATCTTCTGGGGCGGCTGCGGGCTGCAGTTTGCAGCGGGGGGTGCCCAGAAAGCTTGGGCATCCCTGCGCTGCGGATTCCAGCCCCCAGCTGCTTAGCTGTACCTGGCTAGACATAGAAATTGCGCGGATCCCCACGCATTTTTTTTTAATTATTTCATGAAATTCATGAAATAATAAAAAAAAAGGGCTCCCCTATATTCTTGTGTCTGGCCAGGTACAAATAGGCACCTGGGGGTTGGGGGCAGCCCGTCGCTGCCTGCTGGATCCAGCTGGTTCCAGAAATACGGCGAAGCCCACGTGAAATTTTTTTCTGACAAATCCATAAAAGACCATGTAATTTTTTTTCTGAAAAATCAATAAAACAATCCTAAAAAAGGGACTGCATCTTTATTAACCCCTCGCCCATGGTCCAGGGGTTAATAAAGATGCAGTCCCTTTTATTTACATTGTTTTATGGATTTGTCAGAAAAAAATTTCACGTGGGCTTCGCCGTATTTCTGGAACCAGCCGGATCCAGCAGGCAGCGACGGGCTGCCCCCAACCGCCAGGTGCCTATTTGTACCTGGCCGGACACAAGAATATAGGGGAGCCCTTTTTTTAAATTATTTCATGAATTTCATGAAATAATTTAAAAACAATGCGTGGGGCTCCGCGCAATTTCTATGTCTAGCCAGGTACAGCTAAGCAGCTGGGGGCTGGAATCCGCAGCGCAGGGAGGCCCAAGCTTTCTGGGCACCCCCCGCTGCAAATTGCAGCCCGCAGCCGCCCCAGAAGATGGCGCGTTCATTGAAGCGCCATCCTCTGGCGCTGAACCCCGCTCTTCCAGCAGCCCTGGTGGCGGTGGCACGCTGGGTAATAAAGGGGTTAATACCAGCTTTGTTATACAAGCTGGTATTAAGCCCGAGATTCTTAATGTCAGGCCACGTTTGACCCAGCCACTAAGAATCTCCAATAAAGGGTTAAAAAAACACAACACAGAGAAATTTTTTTATTAGAAATAAAAAAAAAAGCCATTAGGGACTCCATCTTTAATTAAAAAAATCCTCTTCCGTCTGACGTAGTCCAAAACGCGATGTCCTCTCTGCTACATCCCCTGTGCATAGATATAGATGTCTATGCACAGGGAATGAGCAGACTGAGAACAATCACAGCTCTGCTACATCATCTCTGTGAGCAAACGGGCTCTAGGACCCTGGAGCTGCGGCAGCCTGCACAGAGAAGACAGCTGGACTCGGCTCGCAAAGTAACAGCAGTTACTTTGCGAGTTTCCCTGCTATCACTGGCACAGTAGCCGAGTCTAATGCAAGTCAAAGGCAATCCTAGTTTTGTCAGCGTCTCTGACAAAACTAGGATTGATATTGATTTGCATTGGACTCGTTTACTGTGCGAGTAATCACTGGGAAACTCGCAGAGTACCGAGTCCTGCGAGTCCCTTACTACTCGCCGAGTAATGAGTCCTAGCGAGTAGATTCGCCCATCCCTAGTACTGTATATATTAGCATGAAGGAAGAATGTAAGACAGATATATGTATATCAGGATTGGGGACATATATACCAGGATGAGGGTCATAGTTACCAGGATAGAGATCATATATGCCAGGATGGGGAACATATTTATTAGGATGGTTATCATATATGCCAGAATGTGCACAGGATGGGGGAAATATTTACCAGGATGGTGATCATATAAAACAGGGTGGGCCCAGGATGAGGACCAAATATCCCAGGATGGGGGACATATACAGTATACCAGGATGGTCCTAGGATGAGGACCCTATATACAAGAATGGGAGACATATAAACAAGGATAGGGACATATGTACTAGAATGGGGGATATATATATATATCAGGGTGAGGGACGTATATGCCAGATTGAAAAACATGTATACCTTAATGGGAGACATATGTACCAAGATGAGGGACATATATACCAGGATGGGCTCATGATGGGGGGCACATATACCAGGGCGAAGACATATATTTCAGGATACTGGACATAAAAACATGGATGGGAATATATATACTAGAATGGGGACATATATACCAGTCATTATAGAAGACGTCTTTATAGGATTTAGAACGCTACAAGGGCCCATACAGCTGACCAACGCGGGGGTGGGGGGGCAGGTTGAAATTTCACATTGAACTCTAATTACACCACTGTGCATGATCATTTATGTTTTACATTATGTAAATGATCATTACCTAAACAGACTTAACCAGTTTCATATTCTGGAGTACAATACGAAAAAAATAAAATAAAAACATTTCTTAAAGAGCACCCTGAGATATAGGCTTAGAAAAACTTACAGTTAGAAGCCATGGAGGCTGGCAGTGTGGCTAAAGTGAGCTGATTGACTGTGGGGCCATTCCCTTCCCCCTCCCCTCTGCCTGTCTGTGCTGCCTCCTGCTATGCTGTTTATGCTTTGTTCAGACACCAGGGCAGGAATCTAGAGCACAGGACAAATGATTTGCATCCGCTCTGAGTGACAGAGAGCAGGAGAGGAGGAGGGCAGAGCCTGCACAGCAGAAGCAGCACAGAGAGGCAGAGGGGGAGGGAATGTCCCCAGTCAATCAAGCTCACTCCAGCCACAGGGATTGCCTCCATGGCTTCTAACTGTAAGTTTTTCTAAGGCTCTATCTCAGGATAAACAGCACACAGACACATGGGGGATCCCTTCACTGAATGCAGCAGACATGCTGCATTCAGTGCTGCATTTAGATTGCCATGCACCAGGGGGGTGACAGGTCCTCTTTAAAGGGGTTGTCTCATGTCTATTAGCTTGAATAGACTATAACACTCTGCTTTATGAGTTGGAGCAGAATGCTGCTATCAAAGCACAACTCATTTTATTTGGTGAACCTGACCTGTAAATACTGTATGTTAAACTGCAGGTCGTTTTCCATTATAACCAGAATTTAATAACACATACAGAATATTCCTTATAGCAGCCAGTTGATCCTCTAGCCAGCTCTGTCTTTAACTGAGGTTAATTGGAGTAAACCCCACAAAAGTGAACGTACAAGGCCATATTTCTATTATTATTAACAAAAACAAAAGTAAATATTTTAATCTTTAGTAACTGCCCAGAATTGACCTGTGGATCCATTGTATGAAAATCAATACCAGCTTTAAAGAATTATGGGTCTGGACTTTTGACCTATCCCAGAAGACTTATTGTTTATAATTGGCACAGTATGTGTCTTCCATCACAGAGTCATCTCCCACCATAGTGACCAAAATATTTTCTTCTCCATTTCTTAGCTCCCATGCCAGGCTGTCTTCAGCCTTGGGTTATATTGCTCATGTCATTTAATTCTTTCAGTCCATTTAGAATTCTTTTATGCAGAATAATATGAAAGAAGTCCTTTTTTGGAAGTGCGCTGGAATAATAATTAATGGCTTCCAGTCAAAAATAGTTTAATGCATTAGGGGACCAAGTGGTAAATTAAGTCACAACTACATGATCATTTGCTTAGAACTGAAAAGCACTTATTAGTTTGCGTAGGATACATTTCATTAATTTCACATGCTGTGGCATTTCAATATGTTTTCCTTTGGTTTCTTAAGGTATTTCATGTGGTTGCCAAGCTGGTTATTTAGAGTGGGTAGCGTTGCGTTGGCAACTTTACATATTTTATTCAGAAGGAATACATACCCATTTATTGTATTATATTCATAAGTTTATATATTTTTTCCAATTAATCTTAGTTTGAGTTGCAGAATAATTACATAACACACACTTGTAAAAATATCATATTGGTTTCCACAACTAATGCATTAGAAACGGAAACATTTGAGCTAAATATGAATCTGAACAGGCATACCAGTGGCCAAGCTGTTGCATTTAATATCCAGTGTGTTCCTTACACCGGAAAAGTTTTATAGCAGTTTTCTTTCTGCCAAAATTATGCCAACTGTCCTAAAATGCTCTAATTCAATGTATTCTTCATGATGTAAAAATATCATATGTATTTTTGCGGATTTCAACTATTTCCAAATTATGGTGACCCATAGCATTTTGTTTTTATTCTGCCAATCTATAATTCCATGTATTTCTAAAAGTTCAAATGATATGTGTTAGGTAAAAGCATCAATGTTGCTGTCAGTAACAGCATTTTATAGTACTCAATGGATATGCTCCCGAAGAAGAGTGAATTCTACAAGATGACATGTAAGGCCGGCTTCACACTGCGGCACGATACGGTCCAGGACTGTCCGGGAGGACCCGGACAGCCGAGGACCGGATCAGCACACAGGACTGGAGGGCTATTATGCCCTCCGGTCCGGTGCGCACCGCACACAGTTCCCGCTGCTGATAAGTCAGGATCTGACCTGTCGCGGAAAGCGCACACTATGCAGTCTGCTGTATGAACTTGTTACCATGATACACATCGGGTAACCAGGGACAGCATCTGCAGAAAGCGCCCGCACACACGCATCAGCGCTTCTCTCACAGAATCTAAGTATTTAGCGCAGAAGCGCTAAATACTGAGAGCGCAGGGGTGTGGACAAGGCCAATGAGGAGAGGAGCAAACCCGGGAGCAAGGACAATTGAAGATATCAGCATTTTGACAGGGAACAAAAAGCAATAGCCCAGCATAAAGAGGAACAGACCATGCAGCAATAGGTCACCTTATTGAGTCCTAATACCAAGTCATGACACAAAGTAGAAATACACGCAAATAATCTGGAGGAAAAGACTGAGGTCAAGCAACAAAAATCAGAATAGCAGAACACTAAATATTTGGTGAACATACCACTGAGAAGAGCAATGACTGGTAATGTCTGACCATTGTCAATGAGCTATATAGCTGATAATCCTGAATGGGAGACACCTGGAGGAAATCTAGCAGGCCTGGCTAGAATGGACAGATAGGCTGTAGCTCTCAAACTCAGCATACCCTTGTCCCCTAATTAGGTGTGCTGAGCTGTCACTAATAATTCTGACAGCCCAACATGACTCTGATTCTATAAGACAGCTGAGCTGTCACTCACCGCATCGGTAGGTCACCATGAGTGATGAAAGTGTGACCACATCACTTTTCTAGGGGGGCACGGGACCTTCAGGTTTCTCAGGAAATTGAGAATTGAAGGCACTGAGCATCTTATCAGCCTTCAATGACCATGCTAAAACCCAAGATCTCTCCAGGAGTCTGTATCATTTCCAACGGATAAAACATTGGAGATAATTTTGGACCCTTTGAGAATCCACAATCCTTTTAACCACATACTCTAAACTGACTAACACCAGAAGTAGGAATCTTAAGGGAACAAACTTTTGTAATAGGGACCTATGGAAGTGATCCACTCCAGGGCCGTGGGGTACCCGATCCCGGGCGTTGCAGTTCACGGCGAATGTCAAGGGGCTTGTTGCCTGGTCCCGAGGCCCTGGTGGTCGCTGAAAAGGGAACAGTCAATAAAAATGGTTTTGTGATCCCACCTACAGTTCCGGTAATGTTACCGGCGCTGTGGGACAGACCTTCGGGGTGATGGTGGAACAGCGAGGTGGTTAGACTCCCCGTAGGTGGAGCGGGATCGCCGGGGCAGTGATGGGAATTGGGAGCTGCAGGACAGTTTTTTATTTACACAGAGACGCAGCTGCACCAGGCCTTGTCACTTGTTCTTCTCATGCTGCGGTCGGCAACTCCACCGGTGTAGATAATAAATGACACCACACAGTCTTTACGCTCTGTAGGGGTTTACTGGCAGCTCTTCAAAAACACAGTCTTTTCGGGTTTGCCTGGCCTGGGTAGTCACTGGAAATTAGGATGCCGCACTTGGGTCCCTCAGTGATATGCCTGCTGTTCCTGTCCTGTCCCGTCCTGCGCTCTCTCCTGCCTCCCTCAGCGCTCCAGCGTGCAGAGCCTGAAGCCAGCTCCCACGGATCCCCTCTTTCCGAGTGACTTCTTTTCGAATCCTCGGGACGCTATACTGTGCCTTTTTCTGGGTGCGCCGGATGTCGGCCATGACTTCCTAAAGAAGCTCGGGCCTCCGATTTGGCGGCTCGGGGGTAGACACCCGTACCGCTCTTGGAGCCGGTGCTCCGTTCCGGGACTGAATCCTTCGGGCGGTAATTGTACCGGGTCCAGATTCGGGCGCACTGCAACACCTCATACCCCTAGGGTCCCTTTCCGTCCTGACGGCTCCTCCACCGTCTTCAACTCCTCGCTCCCCAACGGAGCTCTCCTACTCTCTAACTAACGCTCCTCCCACTCACACACTTTTCTACTCTGTCACTCCTCCCATGGGACTGGGTCATCCCTACAGCTGGTTCACCCACTGTCCCTGACCTAGAGTGTGTGTGGATGTGTGTCATGAGGGTCCTTTATGCAGCATCCCAATTCCTCAGCCACAGGAATACTACACACTCTTTTATCGGTGCAGTACCCTTACGTGGTGTCCCGAACAGTGGGGCGCCATATTCTCCCTTGGTTAAACTCACCCGTCCGCAAGTGACCCGACCCGGTACAGACTAAAATTTTTACATTTTTATTAACACATAAACATTGACCATACTCAGTGCTTTTCTTTCCTTATGGGAGGTACTTTTACTTTTAATGTTACCGGGTCAACGGAACCAACACATGAAAAATAGAAAATTTTCAAGACATTCAAATCCAGCCAAAACGAGGCCGGATTACAGTGCAGTTGTAGTGTCCTTCACTTCTGCAGTGTCCATATCACCACCGGGCCACCGAAATGCACACATTAAAGAGTCCTAGGGCTTAACGGGTGACAGTCCAGAAGCTCAGCATATCAGACAGTTCACAAAACCTCCATTAGCATCATATGCAGCACACAACGGGAACTATATACAACAGGTGATTCATATTCTAGTCCATTACTCTGTACACCCGTAAAGTGTACCACCCTCTGGGAACATGGTGGCGCTCATAGTTCACTTTATCAAAATGATACAGGTTTCTGTCCAGGTGCCCTTTGGGGAGATGAGCTTCCACATCTCTCCGGCTCACAAAGACCTCATACAGGCCTGGTTCCCAGATGAAACCCCACCCATTGTCCAAATTAAAAGCTGTCACCGTGCCTGTCTTACGTTCTTCCGATGACACAGGTGGCCGTCCTTGGGCTCGGCTCTTCGCCAACAGGTTTTCCTGCTCCTGGGTCCACCATCTCTCAGTAAACTCTGTTGAGAAAAGTCAGGCTGCTATGGGGCTGAAACTGGAACTCGGTCCTGTGCTCCGGTCATGGCGGCGGCACCGACCTGCCCGACCGATCGGTGCTGGTGACAATCCCACCACAGAGCGCGAGTCCAGGATGCACCAACTTCGTCGTCACTGCCGGCTTCATCCTCCTCGGGTTCTTCCTCCACGGAGTCCAGCTGGCTGGATAGCTCCTCGATCACAGCCTCCACCAGCACGTCGGACTCTCCCGCGAGACCCTCCAGGACTTCCTCCTTGGGTTCAGCTGGCTCCCCCGGGTCCTCCAGCTCCGCTCTGGTCACCTCATCACTGGAAGGCACTTCGGAGACCTCTGGCTCAGCGAGGAGCCCGGATGCCCTGGCTTCTTCGTCGAGGACGGGTTGCGGGTCCAACTGCTGGCAACCTCGGGTTCACCCATGGCCTGGTCTTTCGCCCTCGGTAGAGATGAGCGATTTTCGATTAGAATTGTTTACCAATTTCAAATTTGACCTGTTTTGGGCTATATTCGAATCATTCAGTGAATTCGAACAATTTGCTAAAAATCCAGTAATTTGAGGTTATGCTTGATAATAATGCTTCGTTGACCAAAAGCGTTACTGACTTTTCACAGTAATGCTTTTGTTCAATGTTATTATGAGTTTCAGTGTCTAGGAATGAATAGTGGGCCAGAGGGGGGCTGGGGAGATGTCTGTGGGTAAATAGTAACATAGTAACATAGTATTTAAGGTTGAAGGAAGACCTTTAGTCCATCTAGTTCAACCCATAGCCTAACATGTTGATCCAGAGAAAAGCAAACAAAAACCCATGTGGCAACACTAAGCTCCACATTGTGGAAAAAAATTCCTTCCTGACTCCACATACAGCAATCAGACTAGTTCCCTGAATCAATGCCCTATCAAAGAATCTAGTATAAATAACTGGTAATATCATGCCTAAGAGTAAAAAGATCATTAAAAAGGTCTCTATACTGTTCCCTGATATATTTATACATTATTATTATTAGATCACCCCTACGCCTTCATTTTTCCAAACTAAATAACCCCATGTTTAATAACCTGTCATGGTATTGCATAACCCTCAGTCCTCTAATAACCTTGGTCGCTCTTCTCTGCACCCGCTCTACTTCAGCTATGTCTTTCTTATACACCGGAGACCAGAATTGTACACAGTATTCTAAGTGTCACTAGTGACTTGAATAGAGGTAAAATTATGTGCTCCTCATGAGCATCTATGCCTCTTTTAATGCATCCCATTATTTAATTTGCCTTTGCAGCAGCTGCCTGACACTGGGCACTAAATGTGAGTTTATCATCTACCCATACACCCATGTCTTTTTCAGTGGTAGTTTTGCTCAGTATTTTACAATTAAGCACATAATTATACATTTTATTTCCTCTGCCCAAGTGTATGACCTTACATTTATCCCCATTAAAACTCATTTGCAATTTATCAGCCCAAGCTTCTAGTTTACATAAATCCTCCTGTAATATAAAATTGTCCTTCTCTATATTGATTACCCTGCTGAGTTTAGAATTATTGAGAGTCTACTCTGTATGCCCCCTACAAGGTCATTAATAAATATGTTAAAAAGAAGTGGGCCCAATACTGACCCCTGTGGTACCCCACTTTTAACTGTCACCCATTCTGAGTGAGTTCCATTAATAAACAACCTTTGTTTTTTGTTGAGCCAGTTCGTAACCCACTTAAAAATATTTTCCCCTATCCCCATTGCTCTCATTTTATGTATCAACCTTTTGTGTGGCACCATATCAAAAGCTTGTGTGGCACTGCATTTCTTTGGTCCAGTCCAGAACTTACCTCTTCATAGAAGCTTATCAGGTTAGTTTGACAGGAACGGTCCCTCGTAAACCCATGTTGATATTGGGTCATGAGGTTATTCTTCTTCAGATACTCACAGTAGAGGTTACGTTTACTGGACTATAATTTCCAAGTTCAGTTTGTGTCCCCTTTTTAAATATTGGCACCACATTTGCTATACACCAGTCCTGTGGTACAGACCCTGTTATTATGGAATCTGGTCAGCTCTGGAGATAGAGTTAAATCAATGGTTGTCTCCACTGAACCTGCAGCCAGGGAAGGCCATGTGCGACAATGCTGAAAAACCTGGGCGCGGCCCTTCTCCAGGGCAAGGTGACACACGTGTCTTGTATGGCTCATGTCTTGAACCTGGTCGTCCAGCAATTTCTAGCCCACTATCCTAGTCTAGATGAGTTTCTGCAGAGGGCACAGTCGCTGTGTGCTCACTTACGCTGTCCGCATCCCACAGCTCAACGCTCAATGCTACAGAAGTCGTTGGTCCTACCGGTTCACCGACTGAAGTGTGATGTGCTGACACAATGGAATTCCACTCTGCACATGTTTCAGTGACTGTGGCAGCAGCGACGAGCCCTGGTGCAGTATGTTATGACATATAGCCTTGGCCAACGCGATTCAGAGGTGGGGAAAATCACAGTGCTGGAGTGGTCTCAGATCAAGGACCTCTGCACCCTTCTGCAGAGTTTTGAAATAGCTACTAAGATGTTTAACGCTGATAATCCCATTATGAGCGTGACAATTCCGGTCATCTACATGATGGAGCACACTTTAACCGCTATACGGAGTCAGGTGGTGGGCTAAAAGGAGGGGGAGGAAGTTCAGGAGGAGGTGTATGTGGAAGGGATAATAAGATCTCAAAGGTCCAGACGGTCGGCAGCACCAAGGCGGCTGGCATGGGAGGGTGGGCGAGAGGGATCAACGGGAGCGCATGGTAGCAGCCAAACTCTTGATGAAGGTGCAGGAGCCGAGGAAAAGATGGAGAACGAAGAGGCAATGGGCATGGAAGACTCACTAGATGAGAGAGATCTTGGTCACATTTCTGTTCTGCGAGGTTGGGGTGAGAAGGCAGTGGAAGGAAACGTTAATGTTACCTCGCCGCCACCAACACAACAAGGACTTGGTCCTCCTGGATGCGCAAGACACATGAGCGCCTTCTTGCTGCATTACCTGCAACATGATCCTCGGATTGTTAGAATTCGAAGTAATGCTGACTACTGGGTTGCCACAATGTTGGATTACTGGTACAAGAGTATATTTGGCCAAATGATTCATGCCCTGGAAAGGGATGCACGCATGCAGGAGTATCAACAGAAACTTTGACACAATCTTAGATCTGCTTCTCCCCAAAACACCAATGGAGCACATAGTGAATATCACAATTCTAACTTTCCAACCCTGGGAACGTCGAGTCGTCATCACTCAAACGTTAACAGTAACAGTCTATCTGGTAACAGCAATTTTGTGGAATCGTTTTAACAATTTTTTAAATCATTCTTTGCAACGCCAGAAGAGAGAACAAGTCTGACACATAGTGAACGCCTAGAGAGGATGGTATAGGAGTATCTACAGCTGAATATCGATGCCATGACTGGGCAACTAGACCCTTGTTCATTTTGGGCTTCAAAACTGGAAAAATGGCCTGAACTTGCAACTCATGCCTTGGAGATTTTACATGCCCTGCAGCCAGCGTTCTCTCTGATTGTGTCTGCTGTTAGTGTGCTGATGGATAAGCGCACGCGTCCATCCAATGACAGTGTAGACAGACTAACGTTTATCAAACTGAACAAGTCATGTATCCGCAAGGACTTTGCCACCTCTGTGTCAGCCTGGGGAGACTGAATGGTTGTGTACTTTACAATGTGCTGTATTAAACTCCACATTTCAATATTTCAACTCTGGGGCAATTGATGCCACTTAAGTAGTGGCTGTGCCTAATTTTTTTTAAAAAATGGAGACTGTTGTTGGGGTCTCCTTGCTGTTTGTTGCTTGACTTGAGTAGGGCCCTACCTATCCTTGACACTCCTGCCCATGTTTCTGAATATTCAATCTTTTTGTCCATCGAACCAGTGATTAACAAATTTGCTGTATTCACATTCACCATTTTTGGGTGCTTAAAAGCATTGTTTGGTCAATCTCCCCTATCCACTAGGCCTAATCAGGTCACTGACCTACCTCCCTAGATCTTGCTGTAATACTCCACGACACTGATAGTGGTCCCACCTGTGTGTGGCAGGGCATAACATTGATGGGAGCGCTTGCTTGAGTTTTGAGTTAATCTGGCCCACTAGGCCCAAAGAGGATTCTGACCTAGCTATCTATTATTTACTGTAATACTCCACGAGACTGATAGTGGTCCCACCTGTGTGTGGTGAGACATAACATTGATGGAAACGCTTGCTGAGCTTTGAGTTTATTCGGCCCACTAGGCCCAAACAGGTCACAGACCTACCTTTCTATTATTTACTGTAATACTGCACAACACTGATAGTGGTCCCACCTGTGTGTGGTGGGGCATAACATTAATGGGAATGCTTGCATGAGCTTTGAGTTTATCTGGCCCCTAGGCCCAAAGAGAAGAGGTTTCTGACCTTCCTATCTAGTATTTACTGTAATACTCCATGACACTGATAGTGGTCCCACATGTATGTGGTGGGACATAATATTGATGGAAACGCTTGCTGAGCTTTGAGTTTATTCGGCCTACCAGGCCTAAACAGGTCACTGACCTACCTGTCTAGTTTTTCCTGCAATACTCCACAAAACGTATAGTTGCTGAGCAATGATTAACCTTGAAATGCTAGGACAGGTACCGTTCCAGACCCTGTGCCATGCATGCAGGCTGGGCCATTCAGCAATTTTTGATCTGGGACAATTGATGCCATTTTGCTGTGGTCTAACCCTTTGGGAAGAGTGAGGACTCTTGTTGGGGTCCCCCTGCTGTGTTTTACATGATTTGAGAAGGGTGTGACATGCCCATACCCATGTCTCATCCTCCTTTTACTCCTCCACCTCTTTTTACTTAATGTAGAAAACCAATGCCACTTTTCCCCTTACTATTTGTACTGTGGTTAGATTGTTCTCACTCTTCCTGGTGTTTGTTGTCTATTCTGAGTAGTTTGGCAGCTTTTGGACACCTTTAAAGGTGTTATCCATGTGTTTGCTGTAGCCTGCCATTGATTCTAATGGGGTTCGCGGTGTTCGACGAACAAATTAACAATTCGATGAATGGAATCGAAGTCGAACATTGAGGTGGTGGCTCATCACTATCAAAGAGTAATTTCTGATGCTGAACCTCGGTGGGGAGGCCCTCGCTTGGGTAAATTCCCTGTGGGAGAGAAGAGACACAGTCACTTCTAACATCCTGGATTTCTTGGAGGCCTTCCGAAAAGTTTTTGGTGAGCCAATCGTATCATCTCTGCAGCATCCTCTCTTCTTCAGCTACACCAAGATGGTCAGACTGTCGGACAGTATGAAGTGCAATTCTCTACCCTTCCCTCTGATCTAGGCTTGAATTATCAAATGCTGGTGGTCGTCATTTGGGAAGGCTTATCCTGTAAAATTAAGGATGAACTGTCAGGCTAATATATTTTCACTACTACTCAGGATGATCTGAATTTCTTGTCTACCCGGATCGATTTCAGTTTCCAGGAGAGATCCACGGAGGTTTCTTGTTACAAGGGACTTAAATATCTGGCTTAATCTCTTCAGAAACTGCTGGGGTCTCTGTTTCCTGTTGCCTCTCCAGCTGCTGAACCTATGCAGGTGTACCATGTCAATATGTCTTGGCAATGTTGAGAACATCGTCGAGCCAAAGGCATGTGTTTTTACAGCAGAGATGTCGAACATTTCATGCATGCCTGTCTCATGAGGACATAACTCCCTAGCCTGAGGTCTGTAGGAGGCACCACCTTAGGCAGGAACAATTCCTCTCCCTCATTGACACTGCCTGCATCCATATCGCTACGAGGTACCCACCCAGTTCTCTGAGAAGACACACCTAGATTCTGGATCTGCGGGGAACATTATTCAACACACTATGTTGGATCAGTATCAGATTCTTGTCTGACATCTCAAAAGGCCCTGGAATGTGTTAACTGTCGATGGAGCTCTCTGGTCTAAACTCATACACTTTGTATCTGAACCAGTGGGGCTACAGGTTGGAGCATCACATTTGGATAAGATTTAATTCTTGGTGCTTCTGAACTTGTCCTGACCACTTTTCCTTGGTCTGGCCTGTTTCCATACACTTGAGACTGCTCCTGAATGGAATTCTGGAGAGGTGCTTCTTTGGGGACAGAATTGCCATGAGAGATGTGTTGTCCTTAAACCCTTGAAGATACCTAATCTGGATGTAGGCTCCGTTTGCCACTCTGGGAAAAAGAAGTCTCCCAAGCAACAGCCTTCTGTCACAGACTGACAATAAAGATGTCCGCTGCATGGCACAACACAAAAGGACAGCAGAATGGTAAAGAAAAGGAAAGCCTTAGTAGTAGGGAGTGGGGGACAGGGATACCCACTGAAACTGCTTTGTGTATATTTCTCACTGCATTGACTCCATGAGCAGGTACTCCCCCTTGCCGCTGTCACGTATCTAGTCCTTGCCTGTAACCTAAGGTAACCCTGGCTAGTGCACTGACTAGCGAGGGAGCTAGCCTTACTACTGTAGGTAGTGAAACACAGGGATAGGTTGACAGACAGGGGATACAAAAAGGATACAAATATAACTCTAGGCTCGGCTCCTAGAAAGCAGATCTCCAGCAAACACAGGAGTGCTCCACACACCAGAATGGTCTATCATAGAATGAACTCTACAGTATAAATAACATGAGTGGTCAGCAAAACCATAATACCTAACCATCAGCAGCAGAGAAAAACAGTAACCCTTGCAGAGCTGAAGGAAATAAACACATTTACTACGGTATATATCACCGACTCCTGAGCTGCAACTCATGACTCTTTTCAGCCTACACCTACTGTATAACCAGCCATCTCCAATGCCAACCTAGGAGACATTTTGCCTGTGAAGAAGATTCCTTCTGGCCTGATGAAGAGGGAGAGTAAGGAAGGTACAGTGTAATGCCGGCGATACCAGATTTATATAGTTTCTTTATGTTTGGCTACTAGTATGGTTTTTAACAAAATAAAGTATTTTTGCATTACTGAATTTTGAAGACTTTAGTTTTTTTTATTATTCTGCCAACAGAGTCATGTGAGCTCTTGCTTTTGTGGGATGCGTTGGAGATGTTATTGGAACCTTTTGGGGGTCACATCATATTTTTTGATCACTTTTTATTCCGCTTTTTGCGAGACAGAATTAAGAAGAGACAGCAATCCAGGAAGTTTTTTTTTACTTTTCTCGTATTGTAAAAGTGATGACAGCTTTATTCTTCGGGTCAGCATGATTACAGTGATACCATATTTATATAGTTTTTTTTATGTTTTGCCACTTTCACGCATTAAAAATTATTTTATACAGAAAAAATAGCTTTTGCATTGCTGTATTATAAGAGCTATAGCTTTTTTTATTTATTTTTTTAATGTAGCTGTGTGGCAGCTAGTTTTGTACGGGGCAACATGTTGTTTTCAGTGGTACAATTTTTACTTATATATGACTTTTTTTATCATGTTTTTATTCTTTTTGTCTGCTGTATGATAAAAATACATAGTTTTTGCTAGATTTTTCATTTATTTTCTCACGGTGTTAACTGGAGGGGTTAACTAGAGTGACAGTTTTATAGATCGGATTGTTATGGACATGGCAATACCAATTATTTTTAGGGTGGGTTTACATAAATATAACTATTTATTGCAAACATTTTTTTTTTATTCTTTATTTTCAGCCTTTTTCCAAATTTTTTTTACGTTTTTTAAAAAATTTTTCTACTCAGTCCCTATATGGGACTTTCAACAGCTCCGATCGCAGCTGCACTGTATTTCAATTCTTGCAATACAGTGCAACTTTCAGAGCTGCGCTGTCAGAAGCTTTAGGTTGAGGTAGACAGTTGAGGCTTCAGGCTGGGACTTCTCGCAGTCTGGTGAAATTGTCAATGCAACAAGGCGACAAGCGGGCCCTTGCCACTGCATTGCATTGGGGAGAGGGAGCGTCATCCCTCTCCCAATCCCCCAAGGTCAGCGATTGATATTCATCATGGCATTCAGGTGGTTAAACATCCAGAGATGGCTCGGGAGCTGTTAGAACCGGGGCTCGGCTGACGGGAAAGTCAAGCTCTTAATGGCATTTACACTGGGCACAGCTCCTGTGTCCCTATGACCTCCAGGACATTCCTATATGTCCAAGGTCTGAAACTCCTTCCAAGCTAGGACTTATACTGTAAGCAGTGGTGTAACTTCAGGCCCATGGGCCCCGGTGCAGGAGCTCCAGTCGGGCCCCCAGTTATTGCAAATCTTTAATAGTATTAGTCTTTTTCTATAGGCCAAAGGGACTTTTGGGGCCCCCTAGACTGCAGGGCCTGGGTGCAATCGGAACCCCTGCACCTATTGTAGTTACGCCCCTGACTGTAAGCACATTCAGGGTCGTAGAGGGGTTACTTCAATAAACTGCAAAAAACTCAGGAAACTGTTTTCTTATTAGACTACAACAGAATGGTATAGCTACCTGTCAGACTATGCATACACCTCAGGATACCCTATAGATAGGACAGAACAATCTTTGAAGGCACTCACGTCTTTACTATGCTACATGTATAGAAAGAATTAGCCAAATCAGTACTAGGGTTATAGACACAATTTCACTGATTAGCTGATGTCACTAGAAGACTGTCACAATAAATTGTTGCACTAGTGACACCTAGTGGTAAAAATACATTAACATCAGCTATACTAGTGAAAGGAATTTGAGAAAATTTGATTATTATGATTTACAAAAAGTGAAAATAGCCTACTAAACTAAAACATGGACGCCTTCTCAGTCTCTCTGCATAAATGCGTCTTAGAAGCTTAGCTAAAACAGCAAGCATAAAAGAGAATGTTAAAATGGAGCTAATGCTTGACATGTGTTTTACGAGTAGTACACGTGGGGTTTCACGCCAGATGGAAAATATCTAAAGTCAGCAAAACAATCATCTTTGTAAATCACTTCAGGATACGTCTCCAAGTAAAATCCCTGTTTTTGCTCCTGGGATAATCACTGAATATTACATAATTTTCAAGATCTGCAAATAATCGGAGGTGGGGGGTTCTGTTGTGCCCATGTATTGAGGTAGCAGGTGTGTACGGCAGGTGCGAGCAATCTTCCTTCAAGCATCATTTTGGAGAATACAGAATTCTTGGACCCATAAAAATAAGTGCTGGATGTGGTCTGATCCGGGTGATATCACGGCTCATCACTGCTGCTGGTGATAAGACAATAGGACAGGGTCTCAGGACTCTACAAAGCAGATCTATTTTTAAAAAATGTCTGCAACTAGAAATCAAAATCAAGGTAATCATTTTCTTAAGGCTACACTTCATATGTATGTCCAATTGTTTTCATTTTCTCTAATCTCTAAATTTTCTAAAATGATTGTCAAGTGTCATTTTGTATTTTTGCTTTTTAAACATGAACAAATTTAATTGCAGAAGGTTTGGACATATGAATCCCCCTGTGTGCTCCTGTGCAGAAGTTAGCCCTCCACACTAATACAGCAGCAGTTTGACTCAGAACACTTTAAGGAATTGTCTGGCACTTTAACATTGATGATCTATCCTCATCAATGTCTGATTGTAGAGGAACAACATCCAGCACCCCTGTCGATAAGCTACAGTGCCTTGTGAAAGTATTAAGCCCCTTAAACTTTTCAACCTTTTGCCACATTTCAGGCTTCAAACATAAAGATATAAATTCTAATTTTTTGTGAAGAATCAACAACAAGTGGGACACAATCGTGAAGTGGAACGAAATTTATTGGATATATAAAACTTTTTTAACAAATAAAAAACTGAAAAGTGGGGCGTGCAATATTATTCGGCCCCTTTGAGTAAATACTTTGTAGCGCTGCGATTACAGCTGCAAGTCGCTTGGGGTATGTCTCTATCAGTTTTGCACATCGAGAGGCTGACATTCTTGCCCATTCTTCCTTGCAAAACAGCTGGAGCTCAGTGAGGTTGGATGGAGAGCGTTTGTGAACAGCAGTTTTCAGCTCTTTCCACAGATTTTCGATTGGATTCAGGTCTGGACTTTGGCTTGGCTATTGTAACACCTGAATACATTTATTTTTGAACCATTCAATTGTAGATTTTGCTATAGGTTTTGGATCATTGTCTTGTTGGAAGATAAATCTCCGTCCCAGTCTCAGATCTTTTGCAGACTCCAATAGATTTTCTTCCAGAATAGTCCTATATTTGGTTCCGTCCATCTTCCCATCAATTTTAACCATCTTCCTTGTCCCTGCTGAAGAAAAACCGGGCCAAACCATGATGCTGCCATCACCATGTTTGACAGTGGGGATGGTGTTTTGAGGGTGATGAGCTATGTTGCTTTTACGCCAAACAAATCATTTTGCATTGTGGCCAAGATGTTTGATTTTGGTTTCATCTGACCAGAGCACCTTATTCCACATGTTTGGTGTGTCTCCCAGGTAGCTTGTGGCAAACTTCAAACAAGACTTTTTATGGATATCTTTGAGAAATGGCTTTCTTCTTGCCACTCTTCCATAAAGGCCAGATTTGTGCAGTGTACGACTGATTGGTGTCCTATGGACAGACTCACCCACCTCAGCTATAGATCTCTGTGGTTCATCCAGGGTGATCATGAGCCATTTGGCTGCATCTCTGATCAGTCTTCTCATTGTTTGAAATGAAAGTTTAGAGGAACGGCTGGGTCTTGGTAGATTTGCAGTGGTCTGATACTCTTTCCATTTCAATATGATCGCTTGCACAGTGTTCCTTGAGATGTTTAAAACTTGGGAAATCTTTTTGTATCCAAATCCGGCTTTAAACTTCGCCACAACAGTATCTCGGACCTGCCTGTTGTGTTCCTTGCTCTTCATGATGTTCTCTGCACTTGAAACAGGACCCTGAGACTATCACAGAGCAGGTGCATTTATACGGAGACTTGATTACACACAGGTGGATTCTATTTACATTACCAGTCATTTAGGACAATATTGGATCATTCAGAGATCCTCACTGAACTTCTGGAGTGAGTTTGCTGCACTGAAAGTAAAGGGGCCGAATAATATTGCACCCCCCACTTTTCGGTTCTTTATTTGTTAAAAAAGTTTAAAATATGCAATAAATTTCGTTCCACTTCACAACTGTGTCCCACTTGTTGATATTTCACAAAAAAAATTTGAATTTATATCTTTATGTTTGAAGCCTGAAATGTAGCAAAAGGTTTAAAAGTTCAAGGGGCCAAATACTTTCACAATGCACTGTATTACCGAAACCGGCAGCGGCCAAGACTACTCAGTTGCGGAGCAGCACAGCTTCATCAACAGAATAGTGGCTGCAACCAGGTACTGCACACCCAGCCCTATTAGATCAAATAGGAGCGGTTATCCATTAACCAGCTGTGACCACTACATTGGTGACAGAGCTGTGATATGCAGCTCGGCACTTAAGTAATTTTGGTCGTTGCCAGTATCGGCAACAGCTGAGTACTGGGTGTGGCACCCCCATGATCAAATATTAATGACCTATCCTAAGAATAGGTCATCAGTGTTAAAATCCCAGACAATCCCTTTAATGCAACATAAAAAACAATACAGCATCTAATCATTTATTTAACAAACTATTCACCTATGATTTTACAGAAGTATAGGCAAATTTGAAAGCAAGGGTCAGATAATAACACATGCTGTCATTGGTGGGCCCTTGGGATCACAGTCCAACATTGGATCACAGAGAGTCTCACTGCTGCGACCCTCAATAGGAATAAACTGTATTCATTTCCTTGAGAGTGGTTTGTCTGTTACACATGATGGTTCCTTCACAGGCGGACATAATCTTTGCGACTTCTTTCTGTCCTTTGTTACACTCTCATCCCTTTTGTTGTAGATCTAAGTCCTTTTACCATGATTATTAGATTAGCATGAACAACCCTCAGTCACTGTCATTAACTGTCTTAGAAAACATATATTTTCTTTTTACAAACTTTCTTTTACCGCTTTGCAATGTTATGCTCTAGAAGCACGTCTAATTTGGGTGTTGAGTCTGTATTCCCCATAAAGGCTAATTTTCACATTAGATAAATTAGTTTCAGATGCTCATAACATGAATGCTGTATCTTTGCAGCCATCATCCTAATTACATTATTGCCTTTTCTTGCTTTCTAACGAAATATGTTAATGGCACTCTCATTTTTACAATTTCAAGCATATTGTTATAAGCTAAATTGTTGGGCCAGACCCACCATAATTAAAATACTTAGTAAATCTAAATAGGATTTCAAGGAATTTCTCAAAAACATATTTCAGTAATACAATTGTGTATCATTCTTAGTAAAATTAATAGGAATTGACCTTTCTATTTTAATCCTGGGACATAAAGCCCTGTTATTCCATATAATAGCATTACATTTGTAATCTTTCATTATTCTAATTTTTTTAACCTCAAGGGAACACTTAGCGGACATTCCTTTAACCTCAACGAACTATATGCTCTCAAACAGCATGAGTAAGATAACATGATCTAGTCCTCCCAGGGGGACAACACAAATGAGGCAGAACTCTGGGACAAAGTCTCACAAGTGCAAGGATTTGGCATAATACCTGCTCATAATTCATTGTGGTGTTACATATCAGTATGACTGGATGCAAAATTTTATTGTTTTCTGAGTTCATTAGAATGTATACTAATGCTAAATTATAGTAACAGCGGATGTGTAAGTCTCTCAGGTTTTCTTTATGAGCTATGTACAGCAGATTTGTGGCATCCCATGAGTCAAGCATTGCAATTTCCATGGGTTTCATTAATATAACTATAAATTAGAGATTTGAAATATGGGTTCTAGGTATGTCTCAATTTTCTCACTGTAATGTATTACATATCTCTAAAAATGAAGGCTTGCAGTTATTTGTTTGCTGGTTGTCTTATGGTTTGAGTTTGATTGTACAAAATCTATTCTAGAAATGAATAGAGAAAACTATTACAGTAAATTAAGAGGTGTGCTGTCCAAGCTTTAGTGCGTATGATGAACACGCCGGTAAAACAGATACTTGTTGTGCTGATATATATTCTGGCATATTGCATGAGCCATACTGTAAATGTAATAAGCCATGAGCCATACTGTAAATGTAAGTGTGGCGCCCCTGCGACCAGGGTGGCTACGTAGGGAACTGCAGCCAGGCAGGAAGATAGACAGTTTGTGCAACAAACACCCTCACAGCACATACACACCCACTAGAGCACAACACCCCAACCCAGAGCCCGGGACTCTAGGCGGGCAAGGAGTGATGGGGCTTAGATGATAGTGGGTGGGAAGGAAGGAAGGTCAGGTGACAGACAAGTACAAAAAGAGGAAAAGAGGAGGAAGGAGTTAGTAGGCCAGAGTGAGCCGAGAGGTAAAGACCAGAAGAGAGTGACACATACTGGAGGGGTTGGGCTCCCTGTAGACGCAGAATCCAAAGAGACACAGATCCATGGAGAGAAAGCTCGTCCATAGCCAGTATCCCATGGGAGGACAGAGACCGGACCGGTATCACCGGGTCCGAGGAATACGGCAGCACCGACCAACTACCGGCGGAGTAGTTTTCCCTGATTGTACTGGAATCACACGGGTTAGAGGGAGCCTGATAACACCTTGGAAGACAGGGTTACTGCAGGCTAGGCACATACCAGAGTTTTGGCTGTGAGGGGGACTGAAGTAATACACCGGCTCCCCAGACAAACCGGCAAGGAACACTGAATCCAAGTCCGTGTTCCTACAACAGGTTTGGAGGCACAGCAGCAACCACGAGGACCCGGCTTACCGCCCATACACACAAAGGGGGAAGCTGCATACAAGGGGCCGAGCTGCCGCCATACAACCCGCAGAGAGAACAGAGAGGGAGAGAACAACCTGAAAGGACATAGAGAAGGAGTGAGGGGGTCTCAGAGCGACAGCCTGGCTGCAAAAGGTTAAGTGTTACCGGAGTTAACTGAACTGTGAACTGTGTTGAGAACTGTACCGTGACTGGTGTGACTTTGAAGGGATTGAAAGTAAACCCGGTGAACCCTGCTTCAGTGTTCGTGTCTGATTCCAGGTATTCTGAACTGTGCATTACATACCTTTTACCCTGCCAGGAGCAGCCTGACCTATGGCGGGCTCATCAATCCAGCTGCAGCCCATCCATCCCTCCATCCTCCTGGCAGAGCTGCGCTGCAGCGGTGGTCCCATCACTGACCACAACCCGTGGGTGGCGTCACGGCAAACTAATCCTTGTAAATACCCCTTTTACTTGTGAGAACCCGGGACACGGTCCGGATCAGGACAGCCGTCACATCCCCAGCAGTACCCCGGTCCGGTACCGAGTACCCCGTCCATTGGGCTCTACATAAGAAGCCATGAGCCAAACTGTAAATGCAATAAGCCATGGCAGTGAAATTATACAGGCATTCAATGGAATGACCTATAGCATAAAGATTATACCTCACAGTTACAATAAGCCCATCCAGGTTACTAGATCTGAGATGGACTGACATAAGTCAATACCAATCCCAATGTAAGGGTACCGTCACACTTGGCGACGGTCCAGCGATCCCGACAACTATATGACCTGGTAGGGATCGCTGATGCGTCGCTATGTAGTTGCTGGTGAGATGTCAAACAATCATATCTCACTAGCAACGCAGCAACGATACAGCGGTCATTGGGAACCTGTCAATCTCGGGTGTAGTGTTGAGATCATTGGTCGTTGTCCCTGTCAAACACAGTGATGCGCGCTGCCCAGTGGGAGCCCGACAACCAAAAAATGGTCCAGAACAGTTTTTCACAATCAGCAATCTCACAGCAGGGCCTGGTCGCTGCTACGTGTCAGATGTGGCGAGATTGCTGCTAAGGTTGTTGTTGTGTCACAAAACTTGTGACTCAGCAGCGATCTCACTAGCGATCTCGCTTAGTGTGATGGGGGCTTAACAGTGACCCGAAAATCAATTATCTAGATGGACCACTGGATATACATGCAACACATGAAAGAAAACACAATAGAAACAACAGAAAAAAACAAGTGTCTGTGCCACATAAATAGATGAGGCAATGGCTTGACCTGGCTTTGCAGTTAACATAGCTGTGAGTCTGTGCATGCTTATAGCCTAGGACCTCATCTCTTTGCAATTAACCCAGTCCCCTGATGAATCTATAAAGAGGAAACACATTGGGATGTCTATAGAGAGAGGACTGGGGTACCTTCAAGGGCCAGATATGGACAGCTCTTGTAAAGACAGGAGTAAATGGGCACAGAATATCATTTATTCTCCTAGGGACATTTTAGGGTCAGTTATCCTGAGGACACTAAGGAACCAGCTCTTGGGGATGTTTTTGTTGTACCCAGACCCTACGATTTCAGTGAGGCCATTCCATTTTTCTAATTTTTGGATTTATATGGAACTCATCATTCTACAAATGACCACTGTCATTGTACACTCATTATGATCCAGGTATCTTGAGTTTTTTGTGATTCTCTATTGTTCATTCACTAGGACAGGCCGTTACTTCTATTTAGGTGGCACATACACTTTAGTTTTTTTTTCATTGTTTTTTTCTACTGTGTTTTGTTTCATGTGTTATATGCATATCTAGTGATCCATGTGGTAATTGATTTGCTGATCACCCTTATCTTGGGATTGGTATTGACCTTTGTCAGTCCATCTCAGGTTGGCTTCACACCATTGTGTGACCGGGATGACCCTGACAGCCCCAGACCGGATGAGCACACAGAACCGGAGGGCCAAATGTGCCCTCCGGTCCTGTGTGCAGCCGGATGCCTGTAATTGCAGCGGCAGCTGCTGTTTTTTCAAGACCGCGGCTAGCCATGGTCCTGAAAGAACAGCGGCGTGCAGCCGCCAGTGTCCGCTTGCCAGATCCTCCCAGACTGGGGCAATCCAGCCCCATAGGCTTCCATGTTAGGGAGCGCCGGATTGCCCCGGATACAGGAGGATTCAGCCGAATCCAAGATCCGGCAAATGGGGAGATTTTTCTCCCCGGACAAAAAAATGATGCAAGCATCATTTTTGTGTCTGGAGAGAATAATCCGTATTCCTCCGGAGTGTAACAGAGTGATGAAACCGGATGGCAGAGAGCTGCCATCCGGCTCCATCCAGCCCATAGGTTTCTATGGGGCCAAAAAACAGTCCGGGGCTGTCTGGTTTACACCGGACAGTCTCGGATCAAAAAAATCTGTGGTGTGAAGCCAGCCTCAGATCGAGTCACCTTGATGGGCTTATTGTAACTTTGTGATACATTCTTTATTGGTCATTCCATTGAATGCCTGTTTTAACTATCTTTTAATAGTTATATTGTAGTCACTTTCCGGCTTTTACTATATCTATTAGTGACATTAGGATTTTTTCTGATGTGAGTCATACTTATGTTACTATTTTTGTGAAATTACATAAATGAAATAATAGGAAAACTTATCTGTGTCACAGTTTAAGATGCAGAATTCAGACACACTGTCCTACTTCCGAAGCATCTTTGTGCTGTCTGACTGGTCTTGCAGATTAAACTACTATTATCATACTAATCTCTGGTTACAAATATTGCGGAACTAATAAAACTACTGCTATTATGTGCAGCATGCAATTTATGAAGCTATTATTTGAATGGTACATGGCAGTGTTCTTTTACTACTGTATAGCACTTTGTTTTTGACATTTTACCTTTATTTGCCCAGCATAAAAAAAATAATAATGAGGAAAATGTGACTGACAAGTAGATTTTGTACTGGTGTTTTAGCATATTTAGAGCTATAAAGTTGACTGTTAAAGGGAACCTGTCAGCTACAGTGGGTATGGAAAGTATTCAAACCCCTTTACATTTTTCATGCTTTGTTTCATTGCAGCCATTTGGTAAATTCAAAAAAGTTCATTTTTTTCTCATTAATGTACACTCTGCTCCTCATCTTCACTGAAAAAAACCTGAAATGTAGATATATTTGCAAATTTATTAGAAAAGAAAAACTGAAATATCACATGGTCATAAATATTCAGACCATTTGCTCAGTATTGAGTAGAAGCACCCTTTTGAGCTAGTACAGCCATGAGTCTTCTTGGGAACAATACAACAAGTTTTTCATACCTGGATTTGGGGATCCTCTGCTGCCATTCTTCCCTGCAGATGCTCTCCAGTTCCATTAGTTTGGATGGTGAATGTTGGTGGACAGCCATTTTCAGGTCTCTCCAGAGATGCTCAATTGGATTTAGGTCAGGGCTCTGGCTGGGCCAGTCAAGAATGGACACAGAGTTGTTCTGAAGCCATTCCTTTATTATTTTAGTTGTGCTCTTAAGGTTCCGTCACACTCGGCAATATTGCTAGCAATTTCACTAGCAATTTGCTGGTTGCAGTGAAATCATGGACGCATTGCTCCATTAGTACACAGCAACAAAATAGAACAATGTGTCCATGATTTCACTGCAACCAGCAAATTGCCAATGAAATTGCCTAGCAATATTGCCGCGTGTGAAGGTATCTTTAGGCTCATTGTCTTGTTGGAAGTTGAACCGTAGGCCAAGTCTGAGGTACAGAGCACTCTGGAAAAGGTTTTCATCCAGGTTATCTCTGTATTTGACCGCATTCATGTTTCCTTCAATTACATCTAGTCATCCTGTCACTGCAGCTGAAAAACACCCCCACATCATGATGCTGCCACCACCATGTTTCACTGTTGGGATTGTGTTTAGCAGGTGATGAGCAGTGCCTGGTTTTCTCCACACATACCACTTAGAATTATCACCAAAAAGTTCAATCTTTGTCTCATCAGATCAGAGAATCTTATTTCATAGTCTTGGAGTCCTTCATGTGTTTTTTTTACAAACTCTATGTAGGCTTTCATATGAGCACTGAGGAGAGGCTTCTGTCAGGCCACTCTACCATAAAGGCCGGACTGGTGGAAGGATGCAGTGATAGTTGACTTTGTGGAACTTTCTCCCATCTCCCTACTGCATATCTGGATCTCAGCAACAGTGATCTTGGACTTCTTCTTTATCTCTCTCACCAAGGCTCTTCTCCCATGATTATTTAGTTTGGCTGGATGGCCAGTTCTAGGAAGACTTCTGGTGGTCCCAAACTTCTTCCATTTAAGGATTATGAGGTCATTTTGCTCTTAGGAGACTTTAAGTACTGCAGAAGTTCTTTTGTAACCTTGGCCAGATCTGTGCCTTGCCACAACTCTGTCTCTGTGCTCCTTGGGCAGTTACTTTGACCTCATGAATCTCATTTGGTCTGACATGCACTGTGAGCTGTGAGGTATTATATAGACAGGAGTGTGCCTTTCCTAATCAAGTCTTATCAGTTTAGTTAAACACAGTTGGCTCCAATGAAGGAGTAGAACCACCTCAAGGAGGATCACAAGGATATGGACAGCACGTGACTTAAATATGAGTGTCTGAGCAAAGGGTTTAAATACTTATGAGCAGCATGTGATATTTCATTTTCTTTTTTTGCAAAATTGTCAACATTTGTGGGGGTTATATGTAATTAAAAGAAAAAACAGATATTGCGCCACACTGCAACTGGAGGAACTTAATACACGGTTTTACTATGTTTGCACTAACCTTTACTGGTTGTGCAACACCCCGCACAACCAGACTGATGGCTTAATGTGGATCACTGTAGTGACAAGGGCCAATATTCCCTCCTCCTCAGATACTCCGGGCCTGGTGGTCGGCTCCTTAGTTCCTCTGGAGATGGAGGTGGGCTCCTTCACTCCTCCACTCGAAGAGGCAGACTCGCTGCACTGGCTTCCGTCCCAGCTCCACACTGTGTATCAGTTGATCATTCAAGGGTGGGTCTTTATGATGTACTGCCAGGTACCTTGGATCTTAGAGCAGCTCACACACCGCACTCCCAACAAGGGAGAAAGAGATTAGCAAATAGAAAACAAGCGGTGTCAGAGGTTTGGAGCGCTAAAGAAACCACGGGTTGGTGATTAAATTACCAATAATTTATTGCACGAACAGCAGGGGTCCAGTAAGCCACAACGCGGATGAGGGATCCTGATTACCTCTTTCTATAAACCTACCCCCCACCCCAGATTGGATAATGGTTGTGACAGATTACAAAAGCTTGTTACTAGTAACTATTTCACTGCTGCCCATTATATATCTATATATAAAAACACATAATAATCCAAAACATATAAGAATCACAATCGAGAGCCTGATAAAAACTTATTACAATGGCATGTAATACTATATATATAAAAAACAGTCATAATAAAACCATAAAAATGAAATCATAGGAGATCATGTACCTAATCTTTTGGCACCTATACTAATATATCTGGTTTCACTGTCCACATTATACCAAGAAAAAAAAAAAAAAAAAGTTGTTTTTTTTTTTCCCTTTTCTCTTGTTTTCTCTGACGAGTTTTTTGACAACTTTTTTGACATTTTTTGACAAGTTTGATAAGTTTCTTTGACTAGTTTTTAGCCAAGTTTTTAGACAAGTTTTTAGACAAGTATTTTAGACAAGTTTCTTTGACAAATTTTTAGCCAAGTTTCTTTGACAAGTTTTTAGCTAAGTTTTTAGACAAGTTTCTTTGACAAGTTTTTAGCCAAGTTTTTATCCAAGTTTCTTAGACAAGTTTTTAGATAAGTTTTTAGACAAGTTTCTTTGACAAGTTTCTTTGACAAGTTTTTAGACAAGTTTTTAGCCAAGTTTCTTAGGGCCCTTTCACATCAGCGTTTTTTTAAAATCGCGGCAGATGCGGTGAAAAAACCGCATCTGCCGCGATTACCGCATACTGGCTGCACTTGCGGCGCGGTTGCGGTTTTTGCCATGCAAAGTATAGGCGGACTTGCAGCAGGTGCGGCAAGTGCGGTTTTGCACTTGCGGCAGGTGCGGCCGCGAAAAAAAACGGGGTCAGCCGCGTTTTTTTTCGCGGCCGCACCTGCCACAAGTGCAAAACCGCACTTGCCGCACCTGCCGCAAGTCCGCCTATGCTTTGCATGGCAAAAACCGTAACCGCACCGCAAGTGCAGCCGGTATGCGGTAATCGCGGCCGCACCTGCTGCAAGTGCAAAACCGCACTTGCCGCACCTGCCGCAAGTCCGCCTATACTTTGCATGGCAAAAACCACAACCGCGCCGCAAGTGCAGCCGGTATGCGGTAATCGCGGCAGATGCAGTTTTTTCACCGCATCTGCCGCGATTTAAAAAAAAACGCTGATGTGAAAGGGCCCTTAGACAAGTTTTTAGACAAGTTTTTAGACAAGTTTCTTTGACAAGTTTCTTTGACAAGTTTCTTTGACAAGTTTTTAGCCAAGTTTTTAGACAAGTTTTTAGACAAGTTTCTTTGACAAGTTTTTAGACAAGTTTTTAGCCAAGTTTTTAGACAAGTTTTTTAGACAAGTTTTTTGGCAAGTTTTATTGGCAAGTTTTTAGACATGTTTTTTAGACAAGTTTTTTGGCAAGTTTTTCGGACAAATTTTTTTTAACAAGTTTTTTCTAGAGTCAGATTTAACCCCTCTGGAGAAAGAGTTCCTAATTTATAAATCCAAAAAGATTCTTTTCTACATAACCTATCAAATTTGTTATTGGATTTTTCGTCTATTTGGTCTATTATAGTTAGACGCAGGCTAGAATGGTCTCTGTTGTGTATCTGTGCATAGTGTCTGGAGACACTATGCAACATATACCCGTTTTTTATGTTGGACCGGTGTTTGTTTAATCTGGCCTGCATGGTCTGTATAGTCCTCCCTACATATTGATGCCCACAGGGGCATTCAAGGAGGTATACCACGAATTGAGACCGGCAATCCAAAGTTTGACTAATATTAAAAATTTGCTTAGTCGTATTAGAACAAAAAGTTCTGCTTCCATGCGTTATAATATTGCAACATTTACACCGGCTCGATTCACATTTAAAACAACCCGGTTCTTTTTTAGGGTTAATTTTTCCATTGTGGATACTCTTGTTGCATTCCATCTCCCTTATTTCTGATCTACTTTTAACTCTGCTAGGAGCAATCATTGCCTGAAGGTTCCTTCCCCTTCTAAAAATTATTTTAGGGGCATCTGTGATGTAATTCGACAGTATCGGATCTCCTTTAAGGATAAACCAATATTTACGCATAAGTTGGTATATAATTTTATATGAATGACAAAAAGTGGTAATTAGATTGCAGCAATAACCATCATTTACAAGAGAAGTTATGTTGTTAATACTCTTCTTTTTATTGGTTCTATTGTCCTCCAACTTCTTTAAGCAACTTTGTTGGGTGTAAAGACTTCATCAAGTTGGGAATTAATTTCATACTGACCAATAATATTTTTTCATTTCAAGAAACCCTTTATAGACAGGTCAGAGGCCACTTTTTGTCATTCATATAAAATTATATACCAACTTATGCGTAAATATTGGTTTATCCTTAAAGGAGATCCGATACTGTCGAATTACATCACAGATGCCCCTAAAATAATTTTTAGAAGGGGAAGGAACCTTCAGGCAATGATTGCTCCTAGCAGAGTTAAAAGTAGATCAGAAATAAGGGAGATGGAATGCAACAAGAGTATCCACAATGGAAAAATTAACCCTAAAAAAGAACCGGGTTGTTTTAAATGTGAATCGAGCCGGTGTAAATGTTGCAATATTATAACGCATGGAAGCAGAACTTTTTGTTCTAATACGACTAAGCAAATTTTTAATATTAGTCAAACTTTGGATTGCCGGTCTCAATTCGTGGTATACCTCCTTGAATGCCCCTGTGGGCATCAATATGTAGGGAGGACTATACAGACCATGCAGGCCAGATTAAACAAACACCGGTCCAACATAAAAAACGGGTATATGTTGCATAGTGTCTCCAGACACTATGCACAGATACACAACAGAGACCATTCTAGCCTGCGTCTAACTATAATAGACCAAATAGACGAAAAATCCAATAACAAATTTGATAGGTTATGTAGAAAAGAATCTTTTTGGATTTATAAATTAGGAACTCTTTCTCCAGAGGGGTTAAATCTGACTCTAGAAAAAACTTGTTAAAAATTTGTCCGAAAAACTTGCCAATAAAACTTGCCAAAAAACTTGTCTAAAAAACACGTCTAAAAACTTGCCAATAAAACTTGCCAAAAAACTTGTCTAAAAAACTTGTCTAAAAACTTGGCTAAAAACTTGTCTAAGAAACTTGGCTAAAAACTTGTCTAAAAACTTGTCAAAGAAACTTGTCTAAAAACTTGTCTAAAAACTTGGCTAAATACTTGTCTAAGAAACTTGGCTAAAAACTTGGCTAAAAATTTGTCAAAGAAACTTGTCTAAAAACTTGTCTAAGAAACTTGACTAAAAACTTGTCAAAGAAACTTGTCTAAAAACTTAGCTAAAAACTTGTCAAAGAAACTTGGCTAAAAATTTGTCAAAGAAACTTGTCTAAAATACTTGGCTAAAAATTTGGCTAAAAACTTGGCAAAAAACTTGTCTAAAATACTTGTCTAAAAACTTGGCTAAAAACTTGGCTAAAAACTTGGCAAAGAAACTTGTCTAAAATACTTGCCTAAAAACTTGTCTAAAAACTTGGCAAAAAAACTTGTCTAAAATACTTGTCTAAAAACTTGGCTAAAAACTTGGCTAAAACTAGTCAAAGAAACTTGTCAAACTTGTCAAAAAATGTCAAAAAAGTTGTCAAAAAACTCGTCAGAGAAAACAAGAGAAAAGGGAAAAAAAAAAAAAAAAACTTTTTTTTTTTTTTTTTTTTTTCCTTGGTATAATGTGGACAGTGAAACCAGATATATTAGTATAGGTGCCAAAAGATTAGGTACATGATCTCCTATGATTTCATTTTTATGGTTTTATTATGACTGTTTTTTATATATATAGTATTACATACCATTGTAATAAGTTTTTATCAGGCTCTCGATTGTGATTCTTATATGTTTTGGATTATTATGTGTTTTTATATATAGATATATAATGGGCAGCAGTGAAATAGTTACTAGTAACAAGCTTTTGTAATCTGTCACAACCATTATCCAATCTGGGGTGGGGGGTAGGTTTATAAGAAAGAGGTAATCAGGGATCCCTCATCCACTTGAGAAAGACGCATCTGTGCGTCGAAACGCATTGTGGCTTACTGGACCCCTGCTGTTCGTGCAATAAATTATTGGTAATTTAATCACCAACCCGTGGTTTCTTTAGCGCTCCAAACCTCTGACACCGCTTGTTTTCTATTTGCTAACATTTGTGGGGGGGGGGGTTTCAGTCAAGATGGGGTGCAAAATGTACAAAATGAGAAAAAAATGAACTTTTTTGAATTTACCAAATGGCTACAATAAAACAAAGAGTGAAAAATTCAAAGTGGTCTGAACACTTTCCATACCCACTGTAGTTTATGCCTCCAAACCTATCACTATCTGTCTTAAAATATGGACTCAGTACTAGGGATGAGTGAACCGTACTTTAAAGTTCAATGTTCTGATTTGGATGAACAAAGACTTTTCAACGGTTTTCAGTGTTCAGGTTGGGAGTTTGGATGCTTTTCATATGCAAATAACTAGAGTGAGCATCGCTGTGCTTAGGTACACTTGGTGCTCGGCCAAGTGTGAGCCACTTGTAGTGTTTGAATGACTTGCAGTGGGAGAAAAATCAGCGTTATTGGATGTAGTTTGTAGCAAAAAAAAAGAAAATGACAAAACCCCACCCTCCCCTGGAAGTGGTTTGCTTATGGCTGGCTGTATGTGGGCAGAGATCTGAACTGCCCAATTAGTTGACTTCCAATGAGGTTCGAGTCAAGTTCAGGTCCAGAACAGAATTTTATAAAAAGTCCAGCTGAAGCCCCAGAACCTGTACTTCCACAGGTCTACTCATCTCTACTCAGGATACAGGGAACTTGTTAACTAGCTTATGACTTACTGACTAAACACATTGCTCAGGCACCTCCCAAAGGGCAGGATACCTAAAATCATCTTTGCCTCTCACCATAGGCTGAAAGGCACTTCTGGGTTGGGGTGCACTGGCCCTTTAAGACAAGTGAGAGTGGTGCGAGAGCTCACTAAGCATGCTCGCTTGAGACTTATGGCATATTTGCAGGCCCCAGGAGCGCAATGACGTTTTAGGGTCCTGGACAGATGAGTTATTGGAATGCTGAGTGCATCGGCGTACCTAATGAATGGAGTGCAGGGTCACTATTGGCATTATAGTAACCTTAAACAAGCATTTCTACACACTTAGGCTTCATATTTTTATCAGCTAAAAGCTATGTGAGCCCTGGAAAAATCACACTTACTGTAACAAGTGAATATCAGGAAAAATATCTTGTAAATGTGTTTCTGTATACAAACTATTTCATTTTGTCCTCTGTACAGTGACATCTCTCTTCAACAAATTGCCAGATTGAGTCTGCTGCCAAAGGTTTGAGATTTTTTTGTCCCTATTGTGCATTACTAGACTCATTTTAAATCCCCCATATGACTTGTTACTTCTTATAGGAGTTCTTTTGGGACCAAACTAAGTTAAGAAGTTAAGAGACTTTTAAGATATTAAGTCACTGCAGCCTTTCTCATTCTTAGAGCTTGTGTGCCAGTGCAGATTAAGTAAAATTCACTTAATACACTTGGAAAGTATTATTGGCAGCAATACGCCAGTCAATATACAAGCTTGCACTTGGGATAATCCAACTTTTCAGTGGCATTTATCTAAAATACTAAAATGTATCATAACTTGAGGACATGAATTTTGAGAAATATGAGTAGGTATTAATTTCTTGTTTGTTAAAACAAGAAATTAGTGCTCATTGTCACACCACCATCTCACCACCAGTCTTGAACATTAAGAGCTAGGATTATTACTGTGCACTCTGTGACTTCTTTATTATGTACACCTTTCCAATACTGGGTATAACCTTCTTTGCCCTTAGAATGGCCTGAATTCTTTGTGACATGGAAACATTCTTTAGAATATCTGGTAAATCTTTTGTTGATAGATTTTTTTCTACATCTCAAAGGTTTCCTATTGGAATCAGATGTTAAGAGTGTGCAGGTCATTAGAATATACTGAACCAATTATAATGTTCATAGAACCGAGGTTGAGATTACATGTGCTTTGCAGTATTATGCCTTGGTCCAGCTCATACTAGTCATTAGAAGAACAATACGCTCTAGCCAAAGTCATAAAAAGTAGATGGTTGTCAACAACAGTAGGCTGTAAGCTGAGAAAACATGGAACCATTAGTTTTTAAATACAGTTTATGCATATTATGTAGTCACAATGTTCATAGCAATAGGCAGTTGGACTAATGAATACATTTGCTGCAGGTATATTTCTCCCTGAAGGTTCCAATGCAAAGAACCCATTGGATGACTTTTTGCATAAGGTGGAGCAGTGTATGTATTATCGGAACAGCTGGCTAGTCATCATTGTAGTCTGGCAGTAAGCCTTATTTAACACCATCTTTAACTTAGGAAATGTTCATAGGGAACCCTGGAATCCTAATTGATTCCAAGTATGGTTTTAGCATAGCATGTAGGCAGTAGGCAGGTGGACTAATGTGTAAATTTACTCCAGGTATATGTTTTTCCCAACAGGCTCCAATTCCAAACTGCACAGCTCACTTAACAGATGTAATACCCAGAAGTGAGTGTTGTTACAATGTGATTAGTATACTACAATCCTTGGGCAGCATGCCAGTCCATGGACACACTGGTCTCACACCAGTGCATGCTGTCTTCACTCCATGTCCCCTTGAATTCACAGGTTCACCAAAGACAGCTGTTTATTCTCAATGGCCGAGAAACAGCTCAGTTAATTATAATGCGACTTCTCTGTTTTATGTGTGATGGAACCTCATCCAGGCTGACAGCATGACTATATGTTAACATGACATATTTTATCAGGTCCCTATTAATGGGTCTTTTCAGCTCATTTTGAATCTATTAATTACAGGTCACTCCTTCTTCATTCTTGATTTATTAATGGGATGATATCTTAAAAGCTTTTCTAGCATCCAAAGTTGTAATCGCAAGGATCATATGTTATATGTTTCTCATGAGCACATACATAGCCTTCTCTAATCGAATCTGTCAACACGTAGACCTAAAATGCAAACAAGGGAACGGTCAAAATGCATTACAAGCATATTCTGCTGAAAATCATTTAACTTATGTTTTTGGAAGAACACTAAGGTTCAGTGACTAGTGAGTAATAAAAGTTTATTCTTTCATGTGATTAATTTGGCAAAATTATCTTGCTGCAGCTAACAAGAGTCTCAGACTTTAGAATGTGACCACTTTCTAGTCTGTAGATACTACACTGCAGATGTGAATGTTCTCTGTCTCTGGAGATGCAGAAATCTGAGCAGAAGTATAATTTTGCTTCATATTCTAACATATCACTTACACATGAAACTATTCAATAAGTCCCATGTGTTTTACAGCCACTTCACATAATGCAAGAAATGAACATGTATGTGCATACTTTTTATGGAGAATATCAGGACTTAATAATTTCACTATTTTTTAATGTTATTTCTAATTTTAACATTTGATTGAAATATGAAGTGAAAACATTTAGGACTGCTTTCTTTCACCATATACCGCAGCTTTTCTTGTCTATTGGAAGGTTTTCAGTGGACCACGTGGAGTATGAGAACTTGTAGTGCAGGAGTTATATTTCCGAAACTTTAAAATTAGAATGTAATGTATCTTTTAGTCCAATCCTATGATTTTCTTAAAAACTTTTTAAAGAGGACCTGTCACCCCCATGGGGCTTTCCAAACTGAAAGCACCACTAAAGCAGCATGGCTGCTGCATTCAGGGAAGGGGTCCCTCTAAGGCTAGGGTCAAACCTACATCAGCCCTCAGGCTGACGATTCTGTTTAAATCTTAGTTTTTCTCAGCCTGAGCGCATAGCGTTATCAGCATGTACCGCCATGCGCCGACTGCCTACTCATCACTATGGATACTTGATGCTTCGTGCAGCCGCCGGCTCCACACACAAGGCCTGGATATGTGCTATTACGAAACACACAGGAAACACAGTTTGCAGCGTTTTCCTGTGCGCTTAGCAAAAGCACATATCCGGCCCTTGCGTGTAGAGCCGGTGGCTGCGAGAAGCATCAGGTATCCATAGTGATGAATGGGTAGCCGGTGCATGGCGTTACATGCAGTTAAGGCTATGCGTTCAGGCTGATAAAAACGAAGTTTTAAACAGAATCATCAGCCTGAGGGATGACGCAGGTTTGACCCTAGCCGAAGCTGTAAAAAAATTTTTAGAAAGTGTGGAAATAACGAGTCTGGAGGAACTTACTGAGTAGGGAGTCATCACTGTTCCCGGGTGTCCTCCCTGCCTCCTTCCTCTCTGTGCCACCTACTATTCTCTCATGAACCAGACTCCAGCCCTGCTGTATGCATACAGCATAACCTGGAGCTGGGTGGGCTACGATGCTGACGTTACAGGCAGGAGGCATTTCAGCCACTGGGACCCGCTACAAACCATTGCTCGCTCTGCACCTGCGTGACTTCAGACACTGAGGAGCATGAGCAGGCGAGGAGGGGAGATAAACACAGCCAGGAGGCGGAACAGAGAGGGCAGGAGGCGGCACAGAGAGGAAGAAGGCAGGGAGGACACCCGGGAGCAGCAATAACTCCATACTCAGTAAGTCCCTCCAGACTTGTTATCTCCACACTTTCTTAAGTGTTTTTTACAGCTTACAGGGGGGTAGAAACATGGGAGACCCCTTCCCTGAATGCAGCAGATACGCTGCATTCAGTGTTGCTTTCAGTTTGGAAGCACCAGGGGGGTGACAGGTTCTCTTTAAATAGTCTAAAATATTAGTATTTCTACCCTTTTTGTGCAGATGCTTTACTGGTCTCCTACTCATTTGTGTTTACCCAGCTACAGTGATGACATCTAGACTCAGCTGTGACTGCTGCAGCTAATCATTTGTCATCATGGAGAACTTAGTTATGTCATTATATTAACCACCACAATGTTGGCTGTAGTGTTGAAATGATGATACACCACATCATCGCTGTAGAGCAGAAATTAGAAACTGGTAGACACGTTATCATTTGAGCAGCAGGGGATTGATAAGGTGAGTAGTACTTAATTTGTTATTTTAGATCTTTGTAGGGGAAAGTTCATATCACATTATGCTCTCACTGCTGAGCTTTCCATCAAATGTTTGGTCTGAATAGCGAATAAAAGTTGTTTAGATCTGCCTCTGGTGTACCTATTCAGCTTAATGAAGCAAAATGATTATAAAGCTTGAAACTTTGGACTCCAAATTAATTTCTTTATTAAACTTACTTTTATCGGACACATAAGAAAAGTCTCTAACTATTGTTTCCCTCATAAAATAGCCTATGTTTGCATCATTTATGCAAACAAATACAAGGGCGTGTCTAAATACCATTTTCCCTATATTAGGATAAAACTCCAATGAAATACTCAATAGAGAGCATTTTAAAAATATTTCATGTGGTTGACAACCCTTTTAATCTCTTTGTGACATATGATGTACTGGGTAGGTTCAGAAAACCTTTGCGTTTCTGACATTGGATGCATCTAGTATTTCATGGCTATCTTGCGGGCACCACGGCCATGCCCGTATGAGCGCCACCAGGTCTACAGCTGATGTGGTCTCACAGCCAGGAGTGGTGCTGCGCCAGTCCTGGCAGTTTAAACCCCTAAATGCTGTGATCAATGCAATTGCAGCATCTAGGACGCAGGGAGAGGAATCATGGAAATAGTCTGGATCTCAATCGAATTGAACATTTTTGGTGGAAGTTGAAGAAAATGGTCCATGACAAGGCTCCAACCTGCAAAGCTGACCTTGCAACAGCAATCAGAGAAAGTTGGAGCCAGATTGATGGTGAGTACAGTTTCTCACTCATTAAGTCCATGCCTCAGAGACTGCAAGCTGTTATAAAAACCAGAGGTGGTGCAACAAAATATTAGTGATGTATTTGAGTGTTGTTTTGTTTGTTTGCTATGATTCCATATTTTTTCCTCAGAATTGAGTGATTCCATAATTTTTGCCAGGGGTTGTATATGGCAGCATACTGTGGTCAGTTATCTGACTTTGCAGCTGAATCAGCAATTAAAGCACGCTTTGGAGATCCCTGGGATTCTACTTGAAGGACTGCATACCAGCTTCTTTATCTGCATTAGCTCATTTTCGGAGTTGCACGGTTCTCTGCCTCACTTTGGCCCACAAAAGGCTCCACACAGAAAGGTAAAGCAACGTAATTTTTTCAATCAAAAACGAGGAAAAAAAGGAGTTTTTCTGCTTTCAATGTGAAATAGTTATTATTACAAAAGTGCCACCCATAAAAACAGTGCAATTTGTAAAAAAATGGATGCGGTAAGTACTAATGGCACAGACAAAAATCACAGGCAGCACATAATAGTATTGCACATATTCCCTAGTAACAGATGCAAACTAACATGTACATATATTAATATATTGACAATTTTACAAATACATAGTCAATGTACATGAAAGAGCCAAGATACAAATCAATATAGGTATAAATCTAGACTAGCATGCACATACATCAAGGAATTCACGGTTTTACAATTACATAATCAATGTATATATAAATAAAATTCAATAAAGATATGACATACCAAAGTGCAAAGTGGTACCAGTGTTTGGCAGTGCCAGGGAAAAGGTGAGAAACCCCTCTAGTAAGAATCCCCATGTACGTTTCGCGTGTTTCTTAATGTGTCAGCTTCATCAGGGGAATTGTGTACCTGTGTGTTAGCATTGCCTTTTATGAGGATACCAGCAGAAATGCTGTTTAGGTAATCCGCGCCTCTGGAGCCGATGTTGGTGCTTCTGCCGCCGCATCACATGACTCCTCCTGAAAATGCATCATTGCTACTTCTTTCCGGATACCCAGCAGTTGCCAGGCGAGCATGTGGATGCAGCAATTAGATAAGCCCCGAGATAAGTGGGAGGCGGCAGGAGGAAGACGAGAGCACACACCGACGGGGGCAAATATACAGACTACAATCGGTGCACAGATAGTATATAAATGGATACTTTTCAAATAGTCTTCTTTAGATTCTCATTTTACAAGAAACCAGGCACAATAGGCTGTGTGACCAGACGGAGGTTCTGTTGGCACAAAGGCACACTCATTACAAAATTGCACATAAATTAATTAAAAACAATTAAAAACATATATCAAATGTACAATTTACACTATATCAAAATACTAAAGGGGAGGAAGGAAAAAGTAAAAATATTTATAGGGAAGGGATGATGGGGCAAGGCAGATTACTACCCAGGATTGAAAGGAAAGAGAAGGAGAGTTGGGGAAGGAGAACTGGGCATTTAGAGAAAAGAAGTAAAACCTCTGGTTTCATTTAGTCCCTTTGGTGCCAAGGTGTCCAGCACTGTGATCCACTTTGTTTTTTTTTTAGATAAACTCTATTTCAAATTGCCAACCCTAATCCCGCAATGGACTATGTCTATCCCTTGTATCTTCAGCGTTTTACTGCTACTATTATGATGTACAGTAGTTTAAAGTTCTCATGCTGCTCACATCATCGATCTCTTTTGAGCCTTCAATATCTCTCACGTGCTCACATATTCGTGTTCTCAGTTCACGTGATGTTAATCCTATATATATTTTTGAGCAGCCGCACATGGCATAATACACCACGTGCATGCTGCCACGAGAGATATAGTGATTAATAGTGAATGCGTTCTTTCCATCACTTGACAAGAAATCATAACCATGTGAGGTATTTTTACAGGCCATACAATGACCACATGGGAAAAACCCCATGTGGTCGTTGTAGTGCCAAAGATACTGGGACTTTTGGGGACATAGTGACTCTGCACCTAAAGGTCTTTAAGATTTTTTGCCCTTCTACTGGTCATTTGTCGATATGCAGAGAGTGCCTTCCTAAGGGATGGTTCTGTCATCAAAACAGACCAGTGCTTCTGCAGGTTATTCCTTATATTGCCCCACTCATGATTAAAAGTTGTATAAATCTTATGGGGCCATCCTTCTCCACTTTCTGCCCCGCGGAATTGAGATTATCCCGCAATATTCTTTTGGCTCTGTTATATCCATCATTTATCATGTGCCCACTGTAGCCTCGCTCCTTAAAGCGTTCACTAAGATCTTTAGCTTGTCTCTCAAAGTTTGCCTTAGTGGAATTGACTCGCCTCATCCTGAGGTACTGACCAACCAGGATGGCTCTAATGGTAGAAGCATGATGGGCTGAAGTTGCATGTAAAAGGGAATTAAAGGGAACCTGTCAGGTGGTTTATGCCCCCTCAGCTATCACTGTCTGTAGCTGTAGCTTTATAATACCAGTCTAATCATCCCTGTCTGAGCTCATAGTGTAATGTTAAAGGTGAAAAAAAAGCATTTATACACTTACATTTCAGTCTCCACCTTGGAGGAGGGGGACTGTCTGGCAGGATAATAGTTAACTCACTTTTAACTTGGATGGCTAAAGGACCTGTGTGATGTAACGATCATGTGATCATAGTGGGCGGAGCTAAGCCAGCAAACGTATTATGTTTTATGAGAACTTAGCTCCACCTATTGTAGTCACATGGTTGTGACATCACATCAGGTCTCCCAACATGTTCTAGCACAAGGCTGAAATGTTAACTATTAACCTGCCAAACAGTCCCCGTCCTCCAAGCTGGGGACTGACTGCCTCATTACATAAGGAAATGTAAGTGTATAAATGCTTTTTTTTCACCTTTCACATTACACTATGAGCTCAGACAGGGATGATTAGAATAGTATTATGAAGCTACAGGTACAGACAGTGATAGCTGGGGAGGCATAAACTAGCTGACAGGTTACCTTTAACTGATGTCTCTTTCCTATAAATGTCAGTTTGTAGGAAACTGCGATCATCGATCTACATGCAGATGTCTGAAAATTCAATCGAATTTTGACTCCATTTAAAAGTGAGCTTGATGTTTAACTTATTATTATTGAGCCCCTCATAAATGCATCAAGCTGCTCCAGGCTGCTCTGCCAAAAAAATAAGCAATCATCAATATAACGCATACAGCACTGCACATTGGTAGCGGCATATGTGCCCCCACCAGCAAACATGTCCCTCTCCCACAGGCCAAGGAACAGGTTTGTGTATGAAGGCGCACAAGCCGTGCCCATGGCAGTGCCGTGTTTCTGCAAATTAAATTATCTTTTGAATACAAATAATTTGTGATGCAGGACAAACTGCAGCAGCTCAATGATCAACTCACAGAAGTGTCCATCTCATCCATGCGGCCGCTGTGATCCCCCAGCTGAATCAGCAATTAAGGCAAGCTTTGGAGACAATTGGGATTCTACTTGAGGGACTCCATATCATCTCCTTTATCCGCATTAGCTCATTTTCAGAGTTGCACGGTTCTCTGCCTCACTTTGGACTTTGGACCCACAAAGGATTTCACACAAAAGGATAAAGCAACATACATTTTTCATTTCTATTCAGGAGAAATTGCACAACAAACTTTGGGGTCCATTTTCTCATTTTACCCTTGTGAAATAAAAATAAATAAGAGCAAAGAACATTTTTGTGGAGAAAATGGGATTTTTTTATTTTCATGGCTCAATGTTCTGAAGTTTTATGAAGCATCTGGGGTTTCAAGGTAGTCACCACACATCTATAAAAGTCCCTTGATGGGTCTCGTTTCCAAAATGAGGTCAATTATGGGGGGTTTCCACTGTTAAGGAACATGAGGGGATCTCCAAATGTGACAAGGCATCTGCCAACTATTCCAGCCAATTTTCCGCTTGGAATTATACAGAAAGATGGGTGCAACAGCTTAGATCAAAGTATCAAAGTGAGAAGGGGCGCTGCTTGTCAATAAAACAGAAGTGACCATGGTAGAGAAAGAGTTGACAAAACGTGCAGCACTCCACAGAGTCAATTGTAATATAAAAGATAAATGTTATTAGGACATATGAACACACAAATTAAAACCATTTAAAAACAATGCGAAAATGCAAAATCTACAAATAACCCAAAATGAAGGGGGGAGGGTCCCTGCATTTGAAAATATGAAGTGAGCCCAATCCAATATATGCAAAATACCAAAACATCAATGGCGGAAAAATGTGTACACACTGAGCAGTGTCCAAATGTGGATCCACTGCCAGGGAACATGAAAGACCGGGTCTAAACATGCAATGTCAAACGACAGGTTATCACAATAAAGACTATTGACTTTAAACATCATAGAACAAACATAGCACCATTGCATCAGATAGACATATAGAGGAACTGTAAACTTGACACCCAGAAAGGATGTGAAAACACCAAATGCTGATAAATAAACCAATATATAAGTCTCTCAACCAACAACACAGAATATGAGGAATCCGGGTAGGTATGTCCCATGCCTATAAGGAGGGAGGACATAGCATGTGCAGCAACAGGCTGAGTAGTGAGGGGCTTACAGCCAGTTTCAGGGCAAAAAATAAGAGGGTGGGGGACAAGAGGCGCAATAGTGCCCTATCACTAGTGACACTAGAAAGAGTGATGCTGAGGAGCCACTCACCTGATTCAGTTGTGGGCCCCACAACTGGTTTGAAGGCATTTTGAGAAGAATCTCTCAGCTGCTGCAGGACCTCCACCAACTACTGACCAGTAGTGAAATTCAAGGAGATGATGGGAGTACAGGTGTGACACGGTCCGCGCTGCTCCAATGTAAAAACTCACCAAAAGAGTCACAAAGTCATCAGTAGGTTTTATCTTTTTAATCCTCCTTCCTCCTACGCGTTTCGGCGCCCCACCTGGCACCTTCCTCAGGGATATTACAATAGACAGTACATTGGGGTTTTTATAGCCCCAGAGCTTTGTAAAGCTCTGGGGCTATAAAAACCCCCAATGTACTGTCTATTGTAATATCCCTGAGGAAAGTGCCAGGTGGAAGGAGGATTAAAAAGATAAAACCTAGTTTCAGGGCAAGGAACTCAAGGTCCCACGCGTATCGCCGCTATATAGCGGCTTCATCAGGGAGGCGTGGTTATTTTTGCGTTACAGAGACTTAAATGCACAGATAATAAAGTGTAATTACCTGCCGGTGATTCAGTTGCCCGGCGACGTCCGGCAGGCAGGAAGTGACATCCTGGAAGTTGGACTTCACGTCCACGGCCGTTTCAACAGGTTACCACCCCTACATTACGTCAATGTACCAGATACCAAATGTTATTATGCTCATGCGCCGGAGCACAGTGAAATAAAATATGCCTTGTCCCACACATGTTGCAGGGGAAACGGTGCAGCAGGTAAGAGGCAATTTACAGTGTACATTGGGCTAGATGGTGCATAAAATAATCCATATGCTGCTGGTGCACAAACCATGGGGGTAATCTGGGCACAATCAGAGAAAATGTATGACAATGTAAAAAATATATGGACATGAAGGGCAATGGGTCAAATCATAGAGAACTACATCCTGCCCTGGTGTGTCACCTGCATGAAAAGGAGGTGCAAAAAAGCCCCCCAGTTTATCAACATATATAGGTAATTTGTACCCATCAGAACCTATGAAAATGGTAAGAGATAGAATAAGATCATGGAGTCTTTGGCGTAAGCCCCTGATAGTAATACAGAACGACTTGCCTACCTAAGGTTGCACCCCTACTGAAATAATCTACCTGATTCATAGGACAGTAAGTTTACTTGTGGAACAAACACCAATTATTTATGTTGCTGCCACAAGTACACGATCCCAAGGACCCTATTGCCCAGTAAAAATGATGTATAGCCCCAAACAAAAATACCATAATGTATGTCTCACCAAGAAGCCAGCTCAACAAGAAAAAGTTCTGTGAGCAGGACTTTATTTAATCAAACAATGCAACATGTGTAGGAGGGGGAGGTGAATTTAAGTGAGTATGCTGATGTTGGCCATGCACATGCCAATAAACGAATAAACAGGAATCAATGATGATGTTATATACAAGCCTCAAATTGGAGCAATATAGGGGGTTGGTGAATAGAATCATGTAAATATGACCGTGTTAATGGAGACATAGTGGCCCCCAAACTGGAGGAAAACCACCTATATATGTCCATCAGTGTCAAAAAACAAGAAAACAGGAAAAGGGTGTGTATTACGGACTATCATAATCATTAAGGTCATAGAGTAAAGTACATACAGTTCATGGCAAGTGTCAAACCGTGCAGTGTACTCAACAAACAATGGGTATATGGGAAACTGATCATAAGAAAAGATACACATATATCATCCATGTATAATGCCATAGCACCATGTCCTTTTTTTCCAGATAAATAGCTCAGAAACATGTAAATTGTAGATCCACCCCTTCAGTAACATAGTCTCCATTCACTATACCACATGTGGAGAGAGGCTGCCTCCTGACCGCACTGCCCAGCACCTCGACATACATTTCGCACACCGCTTTGTGAGGAGGTGCTGGGACAGTGTGGGGGTCACCTAGATATAGCGGTATCCCAGTGTAATCACCTGTAGCCACTTAGTGGCGCACCCATGCCCGCCGACTGCTGCATACTCCTGTATCCCCATCATCCTGGAAGTGCTACCGTGCATGTCATGATGCGGCACACTCTGATTGGGTGCTGGGAACAGCAGGGGAGGTGGGGACAGCACAGGCACTGTGCACACAAAGCCAAGGGATACATGTGCCATCTTAGGTATGGGCAAGCCACCCACAAACCAAGTAGCACTCACAATGTATATTATCCACATATAAACCTCTGCCCAACATCACAGAAAGTCAATTATAGGCACTGTAATAAAGTATTATAAAATAGGTTATGTATGCACCACTTTGTATAGGATAGTATACGGAAGAACATACACCCATACATGAGCGTGTCACCTCACTGCACTATACCATATGAGTCAATAGCCACTAAATTTTAAAAAAAATTCCAATTAGATGTTTATTTATTGGTTACACTATGAATAACAGGTTACAGCAGTCACAAATAGAGCAGTAACCTCCTAACGAAGCAGTGGCAGGCTGGGCAGCGGAAAATCAATTCTGACGACACACAATATGTGGAGATCCTCTATCCAATACCTCTTTTGTGGCAATGAAAGATTATCAACTGGAATAACACAAAAAGAATAATATGGTGACCACACAGAATAAAACATCAAGGTAAAAGGCAGCTGACTTTGCATCCATTATAGCTGTACCGCAGACCAAGTATTCAAGTTTTTGAATGGCACTCTATGGGTCCTTGTTCATGAGTGTTTGTGCAAGTGAGAGTGTACCTGGTGGGATTTGTTTCCCAAATATAGAGAATGTCCATAACTATGTAGGGTATAGACCAGGTTACATGCTGCGATGTGGCAACAATCTGATCAACAATGTGGATAAAATATTCTTTTCACGATGTCTAGCTCCCGCTGCCAGGCTGTGGTAAGCGGGAGCAGGCTGGTAACCAGAGTATACATCAGGTAACTAGGCGCTGGGTGCTGCCTAGATACCCGCTGTTTACCATGGTTACCAGCTCCCAGCTGTGCAACGCTGGGAGCTCGTTCATCGTTGGTCTCCCGCTGTCACACGCGCCCATGCTGGGCACCCAGTGGGAGACCAACGATAGATTTATGGACAGGACCATAAATCTACGATCAACAACTTATTGATCGTTGATACGTGTCACACACAACGATGTTGTTTCGACATCGCTGCAACGTCACACAAATGGCCACTTTACACGCAGCTACAGGTAACAGGTTTTCCACAGGTAACTTACTGGCTGCAGTGACATCATGGAGACATAGTTCCATTTGTACACAGCAACAAGATAGAACCATGTCTCCATGATTTCACTGCAGCCAGTAAGTTACCTGTGGAAAACCTGTTACCTGTAGCTGCGTGTAAAGTGGCCAAAAGAGTTCACAATATCGTTGTGTGAAACGGGCCCTTATTAGAGATTAATAAGGTACAACTACCATGTGTCTAACATACAAACATGCACAGCGCTTTGAAAAAGTATTCCTAACCCATAAACCTTTCCATATTTTTTCACATTACACCACAAACCTAAATGTATTTTATTGGAATTTTATGTGATACTAGATGGAGGCCCGATTCTAACGCATCGGGTATTGTAGAATATAGAAATAGGGATTGCATGGGGAAGGTGGTGAGGGCTGAATAGGGAGGGACTTTGAGGACGGACTGGCGGGGGAGGACGGCATGGCAGGGGGGAGAAGGATGGAGGAAGGAGCGGCACAGGTAGGGGAGAGGACGGAGTGGTGGGGGAGGAGGATGGAGGACGGAGGAGGTAGCGGCAGGATGGGGGAGGAAGGAGCGGCACAGGCAGGGGAGGACAGAGCGGCAGGGGAGGACGGAGCACAGAGTGCGGGGGGGAGGAGGACGGAGGACAAAGCAGCGGGGTGGGGAGGACGGAGCAGCACAGGCAGGGGAGGATGGAGGATGGAGTGGCAGAGGGGAAGAGGACAAAGGAAGGAGGAGGAAGTGGTGGGGTGGGGGAGGATGGAGCGGCACAGGCAGGGGGAGGACAGAGCGGCAGGGGGAGAGGAGGATGAAGCGGCGAGGTGGGGGAAGCCAGAGCAGCACAAGCAGGGGGAGGACAGAGGATGGAGTGGCGGAGGGGAGGAGGACAAAGGAGGGAGGAGGAAGCAGTGAAGTGGGGGAGGAAGGAGCAGACTCACACCCACACACAGACTCAGATCCACACACAGAGTCACACCTAGACACAGACTCAGGGTCACTTTACACCCACCAACTTATCTGTCCAACTTCTGACCAACTAGCTGGCTGCAGTGAAATCATGGACACATTGCTCCATTTTGTGACTGTGTACAATGGAACAATGTGTCCATGATTTCACTGCAACCAGTAAGTTGTTGAGAAGTTGAACAGATAAGTTGGTGTGTGTAAAGTGGCCATTAGACCCACACACATTCACACACAGACTCACACCCACAGCCAGACACACACACCCAGACATAGACACACACAGACTCACACTCACAGCCACACACACACATACGTGATCTCACCTCTGCATCCCCTGCCGGTCCCAGTGCTGGCCCTCATTTCCTAGTGCTGAGCGCGGTGTCCTGCGGTGTCAGCAGAGTGCAGGTGTGGAGGAGGCGGGCGCAGAGACAGCAGGGGAAAGGATGATTCCGGGTGTCAGCCGCCTCCTGTCAGAGCAGCTGGGCCCCGGCTGGCATTTGCTGCTGCCACCTCCTCACTGGCAGGCACGGAATGTGTGTGCAGAGTTTCCAAGGGGCGGTGACAGACTGTGCGGCCATAGGAAGGAGGAGAGTGTGGAGTTGCCGCATGATGTGCGCTCCCGTTGCTCCCTGCACCCTGGGAGCCCCGACTCCGGCAGCCCCTGGTCCCCGGTGCCAGTGGGCGGCACGCTCCCCCGGGGGGTCGGGGTGTGTCAGCCTCGCTGTGTGGCACGCAGTCGTCCGCTGCCGCTATTCCCTGTCCCGTAGGCATATGAATGTGGAGCGTGCATGCATATAGCATGCATGTATGTATGTATCATGAGTGTGCGTGTGTGAAGCATGCATGAACGTGGTGCGTGCAAGTGCAGAACGCGTGTAAGTGGAGCATGCATGTGCAGAATGCGTGTACATGTAGCGTAGATGTGGAGCATGCGTGCATATGTGGAGCATTCATGCTTTACACATGCATGCATTACATATGCACTCAGACACTACAGTCATGCTCCACAGACATACATACGCACGCTCCACATGCACACAGATGCTCCGGTACACACTTTCTACATGCTCCACACACGCTCTACATATATATGCACACTCCATATTCACTCGGTCTACATACACATGCACATACACTCCACACATGCACTGACGCTTCACACATGCATGCATGATTCACGCATGCATGTGTGAAGTGTGCGTGTGTGGAGCATGGGGATGTATGTAGAGTGTGCATGTGGAAAGTGCGTACAGGAGCATGCATATGAATGTGGAGTGTGCATGTGTATGTATGTGGAGCGTGTGTGCTGTGGGGCAGCGCCTGGATTGCAAGTCAGGAAACACGTAGAGCCCGGTAGTGGTTCAAACAGGACCCGGTGTTTTTTGCTGGTAAACACAGCGATGGCACAGTCAGCCGGAATCCGGGTCGCAGCCGGGTACACAAGACACAGTTCATATAACGTACCCCGGGTCCTTCAGGCCAAAGGCCTCCGTTATAGGTCACGCCGAGCTCCCAGCCCTCCTGGGCTAGGCCGTGTTAGTCTAGCACACGGTCCTCTGGAACTCTAGACCTCTCCTGTGTATATCTCTGCTGCTCCTGCAGCTAAAGCACAATTCTGTGTACAGGGAACCCCGCCCTGCCTCCTGACCAGGCTTTTAACTCCGTGTCTACTTCCGGGACCTTGCAAGACCCGGAGCGGAGGGAGCGGACCGTCCCTTTCTCTCACACCCTATACCGGGCTCAATACGTGACAGTGCGCATTCTGGGGAGACATAGCGCCCCTCGCATATGATCCCCCGCACTGTCTCACAGTGCGTATAGCGTGCATGTGTTTGTATGTTGAGTGTGCGTGTGTGGAGTATGCATGCACGTGATGCGTGAGTTTAAGGTAAGAATATGTGTACTTGGAGCATGCAAGTTCAGAATGCGTGTGCATGGAGAATGCATGTGGAGTATGTGGATAATGCAAGCGTGCTCATGTGGAGCAAGCATGCGTATGTGGATCATGCATGCCTGCGTATGTTGATAAAGAGAGCATGCAGGGTGTGTGTATGTGGAGCAAGCATGTAGAGTTAGCATTAGGGGACTCACTGCGTGACACAGGTCCTTGTGGTGTGTTAGGAGCTGGAAGTGGTAAGACAGGAGAGGTGTACTGGGAGAAGGGGATCCTGGGAAGCTGGGGTTGCTGAGAGTCAGTGAATGCTGAGAGCAGGGGTGGTGGTGCTGGGAGCGGGCGGAGTGCTAGGTGAAGTTGCGAACCTGGGGGTGCTGAAAGGCAGTGGCTGGTGGGAGGAGTGGGGTGCTGGGAGCTTTGCTGGGAGCAATATGGGGGTACAGGGAATGGGGGTGACCAGGAAAGGTGGGGGTGCTGAGAGCCATCAGATACTGGGAGTGGAGGGGGTGCAGGGATCTAGGGGTGTTCTTTGGTGGGAACCGGGCGGTGCTGGTAACGCACCCAGGGCAGGGTACTCAGCTCTCAGGCTCGGTCTGTGATGTCACGAGTGGCTGCCCGAGGCAATGGCCCTGGTAGTCAATGGTTAAATAAATGAAATAAAGAAATATAAGTTCGTGATGCCACCTGCAGTACCTGGTGATGCTCACCAGCGCCGCTACAGTCCTCCGGTGGTCGGTGGTATTGCGGCAATAATGGTGTAGTCCTCTGCAGGCAGGACTGGACCGCCGGGGCAGCAATTCTGTAAGGGAACAGTTCATACAAGAAAGGATGCAGCAGAGTCGATAAATGACTTCATGGTACTTCATGGGTACTTTACTGAGAAACGTTTGATATCATCACAGTCCTTCAGTGCAGTAAGATGTTACAGTGACAAATGCTACGGGTGCTGCAAATGGATTCTTATGGTTGCTAGATGGATCCCTCACTGTGTGCCGTTCCTGTTCCTTAATTTCCCTTGCCTCCCAGTGGCTGTAAAGTCTCACCTCCTGAAGACTAAGTCGGACCTCCTGCTGTTCCTCGTCTTCCTCTCCCTTGCACCTGTCGGGTGAAACTTCTACTGGCTAACTGCTTGCTCCTTCAGCGGGGCCTGGTTCCCTCTAATGAATCTTTGGGAGTCGGGGCTATATCTGTAGATGTCCCCGGATTTCTGTGAGCCTTGAAGGAACTCACAGGTGCGGGCTCCGGTACCCGGTTTCTTTCCTGGGCAAACTCTTTAGTTACTGTGCTCCCCACATTGAGTGAACTCCCTTTTGAGCTTATTCTCCTTTCCTTCCTTCTGGGATCTCTTCCAACTGTCCTGGGTCCCTCAGCCGAGGAGACCTTCCTTGCTCCCTCCAGTCCAACTGCCTGGTTCCTTGCTTCTCGCCTCTCACTGGTCTACTCTGGACTCTCACTCTTTCTATCTTCCTCCTTCTCCTTCTGTTCCAGACCCTCTCTCCCTCTCGCCCAAAAAGAGGGAGACTAATCTTGCTCCTAAGTCGCCATTCTGCTGAACGACCTCCTTTTCTCCCCGACTCCTAGACTGACTCTATTGCCCCCTGGAGGTGACTATATCCCCTCCCGGGTCCCTCCCACTTGCTGACTAGTGTGGGGTGTGAGTTATAGGGTTCCACCTACTGGCCATAAGTCCACTTGCAGTGTGGCGACTACACCACTTTTCTGGGTGTAGTACTCCTTTTGTGGCACCTACATGGTGCGGGGCCACACTGGGAGTGAGGGGGTGGGAGCTGGGAGATGCCGAAAGGGCAGGTAAGCCATGTAAGCCAGCGGGGAGGGGGCTAGGGGTTGCTGGGAACATGGATGTGCTGTAAGTGAGCGGATGGTGGCAGGAAGAAGGCAAGCGGAGAGCCCAGAGAGCTGACAGATGTGGTGAGCTGGCAGGGGGGGGGGGGGGGGGGGTTTGCTGCAAGTAGGGGGAAGCTGCTGGGATCTAGGGGGGTTGATTTGATTGCTGGGAACTGGGAGTGAGGGGATGTTTGCGGGAGAGAGACCCCGGGAGGGCAGGGAAGGCAGGAACCAAAGGTGGCTGTGAGCCAGCGGGCAGGGGGGAAGCTGGGAACATGGGTGTGCTGTAAGTGGGCGGATGGTGGGAGGAAACAGGCAAGCAGAGGGTGCAGAGAGCTGGCAGATGTGGTGAGCCGGCCGTGGGGATGTTCTGTAATGTGCTGGGAGGCGTTGTGTCCTGGGGCCGGCAGGATCAGCGGGTGATGAGGTCCGGGGGGTGCAGGCAGTGCAGAAGAGCAGTGGGTACTGGGAGCCGAGCAGGGAGAGAGGTGTGATCGTGGCGGGGGTTAGTGTGCATGAGGCTGCGATGGGAGTCCGTTGCGGCAGCGCTAGCGGCAACCATGTTCTGTTTTTTCTCTTTCTGCGTGGCTCTTTTGCATACGCTGTGCTCATTGGCCGCCGTGTCTGCCAGCGACCAATGAGCGCTGGCACGTGATTTCCATGACAGACAGAGAACCTTAGACGATTATATAGTAGACTAGATGGTGGCCCGATTCTAACGCATCGGGTATTCTAGAATATGTATGTAGTTGACATACTGTGACTGACAGAACTTGTTCAGTCAACGTGAGTGATCTACATATATATATTTAGCAGCGCTATGGTATATGGTGGAACATTACAGCACATGTATAGCAGCACTATAGTATATGGCGGTACATTACAGAACATGTATAAAAACGCTATAGTACATGGCGGTACATTACAGTACATGTGTAGCAGCACTATGTTATATGGTGATACTCCGCATTCCGCGGCCCCCGCTCCTCCACAGTAAAAGTAAAAATAAAAAAATCCTCAGTGAGGATACTCACCTGTCCACCTCCGTCTTCTAGGTCCTACAGGCCTTTAGGACCTGTCGTTGCCTGGGAAACTGATCAACTGATCGGTCACATGACCGCTAAATGAGGGGGGGGGCCAGAATGGAGCAGGGGTTGTTTAGAAAGGTCTGGCTCAATAACCCATGTATGGTGCTCAGGGAAAATCAATCTCAATATTATACAATATAACCCGGCACACATATATCTCTATAATTATGATAAGGAGACGTCAGTTCAGACTATCAAAGTTTTATTTATAAGATAATTGTAGCTCAATCCTTGCCGGTTCGACCACACTGGTCTTCGCAGAGGATACAGGAGCTGTGACAGTGTATATAGAAAAACAAAACAACAGTCAGTTCTTGACAAGTGATATAAAGAACAAAAAAACAGTAATCCTTACAATAATGGTCAAGGAAAACACAACTTATAAGATAAGAGAAATACAGCTGTAATGATGATTGGTGTCTAAACTAAAACAATGGGTATTAATACCCTTATAGTGACACCCATTGCTATGATACATATAAACAGTGTATAGTGAAAACATATACGGTGGTATAGTTAATCTCAGAGTGAAGAATGATACAGTGTCATTCAAGAACATAAGATAACATGTGCCTAAGTGAGGTTGGAAAACCCCATAGGTCAGTCCACAGGAATACTGTGTAACATGTGGCTACATGGTATAGGGTTACTACCTGTGATCAATGGGATGAGAAGTTAAGTGCAAACCCCTATCTAATAGGAGTAAACAGCATACCTGAGGGTATTAAAATGAGAGTTTGAATGTCATAATGACCATCAATAGAGCCTAAGGCACATGAGAAGGAGGTAAAAATAAAATTCTACCTATGTCTGTGATGTGGGAGAAGCATCCAAATGTGGCCACCCACTCCAGGTCAGTTTTGGCCAATGATTAATGCTGTCAGAAAGAGGGAGAAGGGGAACATATCTATACTGATGGTCTAAAAGGTAAATTTACCTTCTCTCCTATATCCCACAGCTACTGAGGTATTTATGGACACCACCTGCACATGTAGACAATTTACCTTTTAGACCATCAGACCTCCTTCTCATGTGCCTTAGGCTCTATTGATGGTCATTATGACATTCAAACTCTCATTTTAATACCCTCAGGTGCTGTTTACTCCTATTAGATAGGGGTTTGCACTTAACTTCTCATCCCATTGATCACAGGTAGTAACCCTATACCATGTAGCCACATGTTACACAGTATTCCTGTGGACTGACCTATGGGGTTTTCCAACCTCACTTAGGCACATGTTATCTTATGTTCTTGAATGACACTGTATCATTCTTCACTCTGAGATTAACTATACCACCGTATATGTTTTCACTATTCACTGTTTATATGTATCATAGCAACGGGTGTCACTATAAGGGTATTAATACCCATTGTTTTAGTTTAGACACCAATCATCATTACAGCTGTATTTCTCTTATCTTATAAGTTGTGTTTTCCTTGACCATTATTGTAAGGATTACTGTTTTTTTGTTCTTTATATCACTTGTCAAGAACTGACTGTTGTTTTGTTTTTCTATATACACTGTCACAGCTCCTGTATCCTCTGCGAAGACCAGTGTGGTCGAACCGGCAAGGATTGAGCTACAATTATCTTATAAATAAAACTTTGATAGTCTGAACTGACGTCTCCTTATCATAATTATAGAGATATATGTGTGCCGGGTTATATTGTATAATATTGAGATTGATTTTCCCTGAGCACCATACATGGGTTATTGAGCCAGACCTTTCTAAACAATTTGAGTCCTTTTGGTCCAGGCTCCCCTTAATTCCGCTTCAGATATAAAACAATTACCTTGATGTCGTTTACGACTGTTTCTTATAACGATGAGGAGACCTCAGCCATACTATCTAAGGTAGCTGCCGGCAGCTTCCTGTCTACCTCTACAGAAGAAGTCAAGACTCGAGACTATGAAAAAGAGCGGAAGAAGTTTGTAGCATTAGGTTTACACCTTACCACTCTGGCGGAGTACCATCGGGTAAAGAGAATTCCACGGGGATTGAGAGTTTCCCTCCACCCGACACTCTTCTCCGATAATACAGAGTACTGTAATAAATTCGAAGGCATATTGAACAAGTATTCAATGGACATCATATTATTGACCATTGAACATCTTCAAAAGGAATTGGAGATCCTAGAGGAGAGGATCATCAACATCGAGGAACAACTTGAAAGTACGACCAACCCTGAACAGTTCGAGGCTCTAAAGAAAAAGACAGGCGACATCGTGGTGGCCTATAGAAAGAACATTCAAGAAATGAAAAAAACGAAATTCAGAAGAGACCAGGAAGATTACGAGAAACAGCAAGTCTATCGTTGGAAATGTGGCTTCATACCACCAGGTCCTCGCTACTATTCATCATCAGGCAGCGATGGAGAATTTGGCCCACAAAGACCACGCCCTTTTTTAGGGCAACGCAATCCGCGCCGCGGAAAACGAGGAGGGGCAGGAGGAGGAGGTGGTACACGTCCCAGGGAATATCAACCCCCACAACCGACTCCGCAACCACAATCAGGAGACAGGATGGTACTCCGATCCCAGGTAGGACCACAAATCTTGTGTACAACATCTCATCCTACATCCTCAACCCAGCTGAGTCACAGGTTCTACAAAAAGGACTCTCATTCTGCCTGACACCAGTATTTAACTCATTTACACTCGACCAGGAGCTCAGAAGATTCTTTGGGAGTCTTCGCCTCAAGGCCCACTACATGAGGACTGATGACATAGGACCTAGCGGGACTGTTGACACAGACTCCACGCACTTTTCCTTCAGACAATTGGGTCTGAAGGTCCCTAGTAATTTTCAACCACCTAAAGTATATCACCCTATTGAGACATACATTAACCTGGTCTCTAGAGACATCGACACACTACTTAGAGACATTGGTAGGGGCAATTTCCCAATCAAAATGAATTTGACCCCAATAGAAACACAGGCAATCAACTCACTTAAAAACAACAAACAACTGGTTATTAAACCAGCTGACAAAGGTGGGGCGGTTGTAGTAATGGACCGTGATAAATACATTAGAGAAATAGAATCACAATTGGGAGTAACAGGGACGTATACACCGATCCCGAATAACCCTACGTGTCGTATACGGGAACGGATTAAAGAAAGGATTGACCACCATTTGAGACAAGGTACGATTGATACCAAATTGGCTGATTATTTAATTCATCTAAATCCAGTTATGCCCGTTTTTTACACACTACCCAAGGTGCACAAAAACCTTTATGATCCCCCCGGACGCCCAATTGTAGCATCAACTGACTCGTTATTGTCACCACTAACAAAAACGGTCGAACGCATCCTGACCCCACTAATACCACTGATCACATCCTACGTAAAGGACACTGGTGACTTCCTCAATCACATCCGGAGCCTAAGTGACATACCTTTGGGTTGCCACTTGGTGACTCTGGATGTCGAGAGCCTGTATACCAGCATTGATCATGAACAAGGATTGGAAGCTGTAGGATGGTTCCTCGATAAGTATAGCACATTATCAGACCAGCAAAAGGGTTTCTGCATTGACCTGCTGACTATAATACTGAAAGAAAATTTCTTGAATGACACTGTATCATTCTTCACTCTGAGATTAACTATACCACCGTATATGTTTTCACTATTCACTGTTTATATGTATCATAGCAACGGGTGTTTCTTTCTTTTCGGCGATCAATTTTATGTTCAGCGCAGGGGGACTGCCATGGGCTCGAACGTGGCACCCCCCTATGCGAACATTTACATGGCATTATTCGAAGAAAAATTCGTCTATACACATACTCTAGCCAAGGAACACGTGTTATCTTGGCGACGGTACATAGACGACGTGTTTATGATCTGGGCGGGTGACGTAGGATCCCTAGTCCAATTCCACGCTGACCTTAATTCGTGCTCACCCAATATTAGATTCACTATGAGCCATGACACTAGTCGGATCAATTTCCTGGATACCTTAGTTATATTGGACTCTGGCCACATAAGCACTGATCTTTACGTGAAACCGACAGACCGTAACTCCCTCTTGCATTATTCCAGCTGCCATCCTGGGCACGTCAAGCAGTCATTACCCTTATCCCAACATACGAGAATCGACCGTATAGTATCTGACCCTACGCTTAAAGAGTTGAGACAGAATGAAATGAGCGCCAAATTCATGGAGAGGGGATACCCCGCTACTATAGCCACACGGTCCTCTAAGTCCACTAACCATCAACGCCAGAAATCTGACAGGGTGGCGTTCGTCAACACATATCATCCCTATCAGACACTTGTACACAATGCAATAAGAGAACATTGGCCGTTACTTAGTAAGGCCTATCCTTCAATCCCAGAGTTTCAAAATCCAGTATTAGTTTGCCACAAGAGACCAAGCAACCTTAAGAATAAACTCATTAGAGTGGACATTGGTAGCCTGAAAACATCTATGCAGCAAAGGACCCTAGCCACACCTCGCATGGGTAATTTTCCATGCCTAGGCTGTAGGCAATGTTCAAATATGACCAGAGGTAGTTTTTTCACCCATCCCATGACGGGCAAAAGGTTTGACATAAAGGGTTTCTTCACATGTGAATCGACGTTTGTGATTTATCTGCTGAAATGCCCGTGCGGTCTCGGATATTTTGGGCAGACCGTCCAGCATATCCGAGACCGCATAAGCAAACATAAATCCACCATAAGATGTGGACACACATTACTTCCTGTACCAGCACACTTTATGTCCAGGCAACATAGTATAGCACAACTGAGGTTTCAGGTTATTGACCACGTACCAATTAATAGACGGGGGGGCGACAGGATGAGGACTCCCAGAGAGAGAGAAATGTATTGGATCCATACGTTACGGACTCTTGAACCCAATGGACTGAACCGGGAATATGAAATGGTACCATAGATGTTCTCCCATTAGAGATTACCCTTCATCCCATACTGGGGGTCCCACCTAACTCCTCCTGCATCATAGAAGTTAACTTATTGTGGCTAATATGATAATCTGTTACTATGTCCGTAGGATTGAATATATTGTTCTCTTATACAGTGTATTATCTCCAGTTCCTTGTATAGATGTACTAATTCTTATTGTACTTCTTCTTCCTCCTAACAGATCACTTAATGCCCCATGCTGGGATAGATATCACCATGAGGCACCTGTACTCACTATGCACTGAGCTCTGTGCACAATAAGGCACTGTATCCTTTTTTAAGAGACACTGCTAGGCTGTTTAAACAGCGTTTTATCACCATTCCTATCACGCATGCGCGGCGCGACGGCTGCAACACGCATGCGCGCTCTCTAGATCGCACCACGCACGCGCGCGTCACTTGCCCTTGGACGCTGTGCGCGGCTTGCTCGTCACCTGCGTTCCAAACACAGGAAGCAGGCGCGCTCAAGTCCCGCCTATCCGCGTCATAAGGACGCGAGCGCACAGGGCTCACTGCCACTCACATACCAGCCACCTGACTGCACGGAGGTAATGTAATGTTTCTTCTAACACGATTAATCTCTGGACTTGTGCCTAATGTTGTCAGTAATCTCGCTGTTTATACTTATAGGAAGTACCTTCTCTCCTATATCCCACAGCTACTGAGGTATTTATGGACACCACCTGCACATGTAGACAATTTACCTTTTAGACCATCAGTATAGATATGTTCCCCTTCTCCCTCTTTCTGACAGCATTAATCATTGGCCAAAACTGGCCTGGAGTGGGTGGCCACATTTGGATGCTTCTCCCACATCACAGACATAGGTAGAATTTTATTTTTACTTCCTTCTCATGTGCCTTAGGCTCTATTGATGGTCATTATGACATTCAAACTCTCATTTTAATACCCTCAGGTGCTGTTTACTCCTATTAGATAGGGTTTGCACTTAACTTCTCATCCCATTGATCACAGGTAGTAACCCTATACCATGTAGCCACATGTTACACAGTATTCCTGTGGACTGACCTATGGGGTTTTCCAACCTCACTTAGGCACATGTTATCTTATGTTCTTGAATGACACTGTATCATTCTTCACTCTGAGATTAACTATACCACCGTATATGTTTTCACTATTCACTGTTTATATGTATCATAGCAATGGGTGTCACTATAAGGGTATTAATACCCATTGTTTTAGTTTAGACACCAATCATCATTACAGCTGTATTTCTCTTATCTTATAAGTTGTGTTTTCCTTGACCATTATTGTAAGGATTACTGTTTTTTTGTTCTTTATATCACTTGTCAAGAACTGACTGTTGTTTTGTTTTTCTATATACACTGTCACAGCTCCTGTATCCTCTGCGAAGACCAGTGTGGTCGAACCGGCAAGGATTGAGCTACAATTATCTTATAAATAAAACTTTGATGGTCTGAACTGACGTCTCCTTATCATAATTATAGAGATATATGTGTGCCGGGTTATATTGTATAATATTGAGAATGGAGCAGGGGGGCAGGATGGAGGTGGGGGGGCAGGATGGAGGTGGGGGGCAGGATGGAGGCGGGGGGCAGGATGGAGCCGGCGGGTTGGGCAGGATGGAGGCGGCGGGGGGGCAGGATGGAGCGAACGGGGAAGGAAGGAGGCATAGGGGGGCAGGACGGAGATGGAGGGGGGGCAGGATGAAGTCGGCGGGGCGGCAGGATGGAGGTGGGGAGGCAGGATGGAGGCAGGGGAGCAAGAAGAGCGGGGGTCAGGATGGAGCGAGCGGGGCAAGATGGAGGGAGCGGGGCAGGATGGTGGCGGGGGCAGGATGGTGGCGGAGGGGCGCAGGATAGTGGCGGTGGGGCAGGATAGTGGGTGGTGGGGCAGGATGGTGGCAAGGGTGCAGGATGGTGGCGAGCGGGGCAGGATGGAGCAAGCAGGGCAGGATGGAGCCGTCGGGGCAGGATGGAGCGAGCGGGACAGGATGGACCTGGAGGAGCAGGAAGGAGCCGGAGGAGCAGGATGGGGGGCAGGATGGGGGCGAACGGGGCAGAATGGAGCGAGCAGGGCAGGATGGTGGCGGGGGTGTAGGATGGTGGCGGGGGTGCAGGATGAAGTGAGCGGGGCAGGATAGAGCGAGCGGGGCACGATGGAGCAAGCGGGCAGGATGGAGCCGGGGGAGCAGGATGGAGCCGGGGGAGCAGGATGGTGGCGGGGAGGGGCAGGATGGAGCAAGCGGGGCAGGATGGAGCCGGAGGAGCGGGATGGAGCCAGAGGAGCAGGATGGAGCCGGAGGCAGGATGGTGGCGGGGGGGGCAGGATGGAGCGAGCGGGGCAAGATGGAGCGAGCAAGGCAGGATGGTGGCAGGGGGCAGGATAGTGGCAGGGGGGCAGGATGGAGCGATCGGGGCAGGATGGTGGTGAGCGGGGCAGGATGCAGCGAGTGGGGCAGGATGGTGGCGGGGGGCAAGATGGAGTGAGCAGGGCAGAATGGAGCCGGCGGGGCAGGATGGATCTGGCGGGGCAGGACAGAGCTGGCGGGGGAGCAGGATGGTGGCGGGGGAGCAAGATGGTGGCGAGCGGGGCAGGATGGAGCCGGCGGGACAGGATGGTGGCGGGGGGGGCAGGATGGTGGCAAGGGGGCAGGAAGGAACGAGCGGGGCAGAATGGAGCAAGCGAAGCAGGATGAAACAAGTGAGGCAGGATGGAGCCAGCGGGGCAGGATGAAGTCGGCGGGGGGGCAGGATGGAGCAAGCGGGGCAGGATGGAGCGAGCGAGGCAGGATGGAGCCAGCGGGGTAGGATGGAGCCGGCGGAGCAGGATGGAGCTGGCGGGGGCAGGATGGAGCAGGCAGGAGCAGGATGGTGGTTGGGGGGGCAGGATGGTGGCGGGGGGGCATGATGGTGTCGGGGGGCAGGATGTAGCCAGCGGGGCAGGATGGAGCCGATGAGGCAAGATGGTGGCGGGGGGCAGGATGGTGGCGGGGGGGGCAGAATGGAGTCGGCGGGGCAGGATGGAGCCGATGAGGCAGGATGGAGCCGATGAGGCAGGATGGTGGCGAGTGGGGCAGGATGGAGCCAGCGGGGCAGGATGGAGCCAGCAGGGGGGAGGCAGGATGGAGCAAGCGGGGCAGGATGGAGCAAGCGGGGCAGAATGGAGCGAGCGGAGCAGGATGGAGCAGGCGGGGCAGGATGGAGCCAGCGGGGGGCATGATGAATGCGGGGGGGCAAGATGGTGGGAGTGGGGCAGGATGGAGCGAGCGGTACAGGATGGAGCCGGAAGACCAGGATGGAGCCCGAGGAGCAGGATGGAGCCAGAGGAGCAGGATGGTGTCTGAAGGGGGAGGGGTGGCAGAATGAGGTGGGGACAGGATGGTGGCGAGCGGGCCCGTATGGAGCTAGCGGGGCAGGATGGTGGGAGCGGGGCAGGATGGAGCGAGTGGGTTGGATGGAGCTACCGGGGCAGGATGGAGTCGGAGGAGCAGGATGGAGCCGGAGGAACAGGATGGTGGCAGGGAGGGAGGGCAGGATGGTGGCGAGCGGGGCTGGATGGTGGTGAGCGGGGCAGGATGGTGGCGAGCGGGGCAGGATGGAGCGAGAGGGGGAGGATGGAGCGAGCAGGGCAGGATGGTGGCGGGGGGCAGGATGGTGGCAGGGGGCAGGATGGAGCGAGCGGGGCAGGATGGAGCCAGCGGGGCAGGACGGAGCCGGAGGGGTAGGACGGAGCCGGTGGGGGAGCAGGATGGTGGCGGGGGAGTAGGATCGTGGCGAGTGGGGCAGGATGGAGCAAGCGGGGCAGGATGGAGCCGGAAGAGCAGGATGGAGCCTGAGGAGCAGGATGGAGCCAGAGGAGCAGGATGGTGGTGGGGGGGGTGGCAGGATGAGGTGGGGGCAGGATGGTGGCGAGCGGGGCCGGCTGGAGCTAGCGAGGCAGGATGGTGGGAGCGGGGCAGGATGGAGCGAGTGGGTTGGATGGAGCTAGCGGGGCAGGATGGAGTCGGAGGAGCAGGATGGAGCCAGAGGAGCAGGATGGAGCCGGAGGAGCAGGATGGTGGCGGGGAGGGGGGCAGGATGGGGTGGGGGCAGGATGGTGGCGAGCGGGATATACCTTACACAGAGAGCATTTATAAAAGTAGGTGAAACAATTAGGATTACATCATTGAACTAAATTGGCATTTTTCAATTGGTAACCCTCAGATGATATAATACTGAATGCTCGTAGACTACATAGATGATGTAATCCACTAGCTACTAATAATGGAATAATGATGATGAAGTGATAAAGATGCAATTTTTCTATAAGCCTGCATGAAAGGTGTCATAACTCATAAGTAAGTAGAACCTCCACTGGATCTTGAAAATAAGAGTCAATCAGCAAATTTAAGCATCATTTTCATTTTCCGCACCACAAAATTACAGTAGTTGCATTCAGCTGTTTTTGTCTCTGAATCAATTCCGCTATGTAACAGTGTTGGTGCTTTTTTGCATGGGATATCAGTTTAAAGAGAATCTGTGTTTTTGCTACCTCATCTGAGAGTGTCATGATGTAGGCAAGAGACCCTGAATCCAATGATGTAGCACTTAGATTACTTGGTACAGCTGTTTCTACACAATCAAAGATTTTAGGATTAGCTATGTAGCAAAGATGGGAGAGCAGCTCCCACCACACCAGGCTTCCAGTGTGCATTTCTATAGACAGAACCTGTTAGGCTGGCTTCACACCATGGTGTGATCCGGGGTTGTCCGGGATGACCATGACAGCCCCGGACTGGATCAGCACACAGAACCGGAGGGCCAAATGTGCCCTCCGGTCCAGTGTGCAGCCGGATGATGCTAATTGCAGCCGTAGCTGCTGATTTTTCAAGATCACGGCTAGCATGGAGCTAGCCGCGGTCCTGAAACAACAGCAGCGTGCAGCAGCCAATGTCCGGTTCCCATGGGAGCCTATGGGGCCGGATTGGCCCGACTCCGGGAGAATCCGGCCGAATCCGGGATCCGGCAAATTGGGGAGATTTTCCTCCTTGGACAAAAAAATGATGCAAGCATCATTTTTGTGTCCGGAGAGAATAATCCGTATTCTCCCGGATTGTCCCGGAGTGATGAAACCGGATGGCAGCTCTCTGCTCCATCCGGCCCCATAGGCTGACCCCATAGGCTGCTATGGGGCCAAAAACCGGTCCGGGGCTGTCTGGTTTACACCGGACAGCCCCGGATCAAAAAAAACATGGTGTGAAGCCAGCCTTAATCACAGACGGGGTCGGAATGGGACCTAAGCTCTGTGTCCGACTAATGATAAAGCTATGAAGGTTAAATTAACATAAAAGAAAATGGAAAGAAAACACTTTGTGATAGGAGAAACACAGTTAAATTCTCTGTATTAACCCTTGCAGCATGCTGTCTTCAGATTACATAACAAAATCCTGCTGTCAGATTTCCTTTGAGTGGACAGCAATGTCTTCCTAGATTTAAAGTTATGCCATACTACTTCCATTTTTGGATGATAGATTGAACAGTACGCTGTGAGATGTCAAGAGCATGGGCAATTATTTTATGAATCAATTTTACTTTTGCAAATTTATTCCTGACCGGTATGATGTGTTTCCTTGGTTTTCATGATGTTGTTTGTTCCCTAATGTTCTCAAACAAACCTCTGAAGGTACCGTCACACAGGGACATATCGCCGGCGATGTTGCCGGGGATCGCGGGATGTCGCCAGCTAGTTGCCGCGGCTATCACTCGCTGGGTTGCCCAGCAACCCAGCGAGCGATAACTCGCAATGTTGTAGATAGGCGGAATCTCCCGCAACATTGCAGGTTGCCGCGTTACACAGGGCGATCAGGCATGATCACCTGAGCAACATCGCCAGATTTCCCAACATTGTTGGGAAACCTGGCGATGTTACTCAGGCGATTTTTCCCCTGATTATCGCCGTGTCACATGAGGCAACTCTCCGGCGATGTCGCCGCAACCTGGCCACGCCCCTCAGTTGCCGGCAACATCGCCGGCGATATGTCCCTGTGTGACGGTACCTTGAGACATTCACAGAAGAGCTGTAGTTATACTGAGAATAAATTATACAGAGGTGGACTCAATTTACTAATTAGGTAATTTGTGGAGGCAATTGGTCACTCAAGATTTTATTAGAATATATTGGAAACTAGGCATTAATTCCTTTACACTTCACAAATACTTGCTATATATATATATACAGATTGTAAGTTGGACACTGGCATTATAAGACAGACCCATTTAACATTAAAAATTATTTTTTTTTCTCTTTTCCTTCACCAAATTTGGGGCTGCGTTTTATAATCCGGAGAGTCTTATAAAGCGAAAAATATGATATATATACTGTATATAATATAATATGATATAAATAATATATAAATATAACATATAAATAATATACCATGAGAAAAATGTAACTGTTGAAATGCATTGGTTGTTCCCTTTGATTTTACCTTGTATGTAAAGCTGTTTTTTAACCCCTTAGTGACGAAGAAATTTGCCATTTTTAATTTTAGTTTTTTCGCTCCTCGGCTTCCAAGAGCCATAACTTTTTTATTTTTCTGTCGACACAGACATATGACGGCTTGTTTTTTGCGGGATGAGTTGTACTTTCAGATGCAATAATTTATTTTACCATATAATGTACAGGGAAATTGCAAAAAAATTCCAAGTGCAGTGAAATTGCAAGAAAAGTGCAATTACATGTTTGTTTTTTGGGTTTTGTAGTCGCCGTGAGCACTATATGGTAAAACCGACGTGACCGTGTGATGCCTCGGGTCAGTACGAGTTTGTAGATACCAACCATGTATATCTTTACTGGTATCTAGGTGGTGGAAAAAAATTGAAAAGCATGAAAAAAAAACCATTGCGCTTTTTGCGCCATGTTCTGCAACCCGTAGCGTCCTCATTTTTCGGGATCTGGGGCTGGGTGATGACTTATTTTTTGCGTCTCGAGCTGACGTTTTTAATGATACCATACTTGGGTAGATGTGCTGTTTTGATCGCCCGTTATTGCATTTTTTAGCATTGTTGCAGTGACCAAAAAAACGTGATTTTGGTGTTTGAACCATTTTTTGCGCTACGCAGTTTATGGATGTCATTATTTGATTCTTTATATTGATAGATCGGGCGATTCTGAACGCGGCGATACCAAATATGTGTATTTTATTTTATTTTTTAATACTTTTATTGTGGAAGGGAGAAAAGGGGGGTGATTTGAACTTTTATGTTTTTTGTTTTTTTTTTCAACTTTGTAAAAATGTTATTTGCTTATTGATTCATACTTTTACACAGCCCCTATGAGAGGCATGCAGCTGCACAGTCTATTCGCTTCTGACACTTACAGAGGAGCTGTAGCTCCTCTGTATCTGTCAGAATCGCGGACCTGTTGTGGTTGGCAACCCCTGCCAACCACAACCTGGAAATGCTCAGTGACAGGCTCCGGGGTCAAGCCAGGACCCCGGCCTGTCACATTAGCACGGGAGACCTTGCGATACTATCGCAAGATGTCCACTGGAGCCGGGAAAGTGCGAGCTGCCCGCTCCGGCTCCCTTAGATCCCGCTCTCAGAGATTGAGGGCGGGATCTAAAGGGTTAACATCACCAATCGGATGGCGGGACCGATTGGTGCTGTTAGACCGACATCTCAGCTAGTGAGATCAGCTGAGATGTCGGAGGTTTGAAGTGAGCTCCACGCCGGAGCTCACTTCAAACACCGGGTAACAACAGCCTGATGTCTAGAGACGTACGGCTGTCGTTAAGGCGTTACATTTGAAATAAATAAGACACTTTTATTCTGGAAAATTGCTGGACTTGTTTTTTTCACTGCTTATTTGTATGAAGCCTGGACCTTGTTGAATCTGAGTTGATTTAGTCAGCACGGTGCAGGTGTAAAGGCCACTTTACACACACAGATATCTGTGTCCAACTTCTGAACAGATCTCTGGTTGCAGTGAAATCTTGGACACATTGCTCCATTTTGTGGCTGTGTACAAATGTAACAATGTGTCCATGATTTCACTGCAACCAGAGATCTGTTCAGGAGTTGGACACAGAAGTTGGTGTGTGTAAAGTGGCCCTTAGACTAGCTAATGAGCTACCTTCCCATTCCCTTTTTCCCGTTACATATTCTTAAAAAATATTCTAGTCCCAAAGCGGAATAAAATAATAAAAAATTCTATAATTTTAAATAAAAAACAACAAATAATTAAAATAAAAAAAGACATGAAAAAATCATGTAAAGTTGTTTCAACACTAAAAAAACACCTTTTTATAAAATCAAAACAGAAAAATACACATAATTGGTATCATTACATTCAAATAATCTCATGTATAGAATTGTTTATGATGAACACCATAAAAAAAAACTAAAAACACCATTGACTGTGGGACTCTATCAGGTCATTTTTCAGTATGATACTAATAGTACCCTTGAATAGTTCGAATAGTTCACATCATTTTGCTAAAGATCTACTAAACTTGATCACAAAAATACTGACTGCCAGTCACTTAGTTACCGGACGCTGAGAGCACACAGAGCGGACGCTTGATATATGAGCCAGTTTCTACCATCACTCATTACAAACAGACCCGAATAATCAAAGGCCATGCTCCATTTTGCAATTGATCTCAGACAGAATAAGTAGAATGTCTGGCTGAGACTGATCGTGCAGGTATTTTTAATTATAAGTTCTACTTATTATTAGGAAAAAGGAGGGTAAACCAGAAAGATCTTTCTATAGATAATTTTTTTTTAATTTTAAATGAGGTATATAACTAACTTTTTCTATATGGACATTTAAGCAAACAGAAGCATGGTATCATATAAGTTTTCTAGAAAAAACAAATGTAACAAAGGGTTAATACTATATTACAGAGAGACAGTCATTTCAAGTTTCTCATTAAGGCCTGATGCCCCTTTGGCATCAGTTGTTAGTATCTACCTGGCTTCAATTTGAAGGAGTTGTGTATGGAAATCACCTCCTCGGGTCAAGATTCATGTGTTTTTATATAAAATGAAAGGACATTTGGGGATATCACATCTTCCAACAGACTCAAGTTAGAGGACAATAAACTTTTGACACTTCTTATGTGAACTGTCTCTCTTAGATTTATGACTTTCCACAACTCACTGATGAATCTTAAGGTCTACACAGGCCACTAATCATAGAACAATAATACAATCTGTTCTCTTTATCTCAGAATTCTGACTTTACCTCCCGGCTCAGCTCACCCCCTCCCTAGCCTGACTCTGCTTTATGTCACCTGGCGTACTTACTACAGCATCTCCCCCTGCTTATGTATATATGTATGTGTCTTCAGAATTTGAGTCATTAACAGCCTGACAAAGGGGCAATAGTATCCCCAAAGCTTGCTATGTCACTTGTCAGACACTTCAAATTGATGTATAGGTAAGTACCCCTTCAGGAATTAGGAGCCTCTGACTCCAGAGTGCCCTCTCATCAAAACTAGCATATACAGCATCGGTCTTCATAAATCGGTTCATTAGTTTTTCTAAATTTTCATACAATCTCAGAAATATAAAAATAAAAACACACAACATATTGACATGAGTTCATTGATATTTTCAGATTCACTGGGATACTTAAAATCTTTTACAAGTTATTACATCAGAAAGTGATACATTCCAGATTTTTAAAGTGGGGCTTGGTTCATCAGGTCAAGTTTGGCTCATTCGCGAAGCAGCTTATTTTTATTATTTGATTTTTTTTTTACATTTTTTTAATTACCTCCTTAACTATAGACATATAAGGGCTCCTGAATCACACCATTCACTGTACCATTAAATGTAGTATAAAATGTAAAAATCTATTCTGAGTATGATGAAATGGTGAAATAAAACTATAATGTTTTTTGGTTTTCATTTTTACACCACTAGTGAACAGCAAAAATGATTGGCAATCTGATTGTCCAAGTCAGCACAATTATGGAGAAATTAAACCTGTATATGGACTTGCTTCTATGTAGGGTACTGTTGTTTTTGTTGGTACTATTTTGGAGTATATAGGAAGTTGGAGTTTTTTCAAGCATTTTTGAGGAGAGGTACGTAACCAAACAACAACAAATGAGAAATGTACATTTTTTATCCTTTACTCCATTTACTTTATATGTTAATTAATTAACTAGACCAGATGATTTGCGAACACACCAATGCCAAATATGCTTATCTTTTTATTATTTTTATTTTCATAAGAGGGAGGAAAAAAGCCAAATTAAAATTTTTCTATTTTCTTATTTTACTTTATTTTTATTTTTTTTAAATGCTTTTTTATTACACATATTTTTAGCTCTTTTATTAAACTTGAACCTGCCACAATTGCTTGTACAACCCCTGGCAAAAATGTTGCAATCACCTGCCTCCGAGGATGTCCATTCAGTTGTTTAATTTTGTAGAAAAAAAGCAGATCACAGACATGGCAAAAAACTAAAGTCATTTCAAATGGCAACTTTCTGGCTTTAAGAAACACTAAAAGAAATCAAGATAAAAAATGTGGTAGTCAGTAAGGGTAATGTTTTTCAGACCAAGCAGAGGGAAAAAATTATGGAATCACTCAATTCTGAGGAAAAAATGATGGAATCATGGCAAACAAACAAACAAAACAACACTCCAACACATCACTAGTATTTTGTTGCACCACCTCTGGCTTTTATAACAGCTTGCAGTCTCTGAGACATAGACTTTATGATTGACAAACAGTACTCACCATCAAACTGACTCCAACTTTATCTGATTGCTGTTGCCAGATTAGCTTTGCGGGTTGGAGCCTTGTCATGGACCATTTTCTTCAACTTGGACCAAAGATTTTCAATTGGATTGAGATCTGGACTATTTGCAGGCCATGACATTGACCTTATGTGTTTTTTTTCAATGAATGTTTTCACAGTTTTTGCTCTATGGCAGGATGCATTATCAGCTTGGTAAATTATTTCATCATCCCCAAACATCCTTTCAATTGATAGGATAAGAAAAGTGTCCAAAATATCAATGTAAACTTGGGCATTTATTGAAGATGTAATGACAGCTATCTCCCCAGTGCCTTTACCTGACATGCAGCCCCATATCATCAATGACTGTGGAAATTTGCATGTTCTCTTCAGGCAGTCATCTTTATAAATCTCATTGGAACGACACCTAACAAAAGTTCCAGCATCATCACCTTGCCCAATGCAGATTCGCGATTCATCACTGAATATGACTTTTATCGAGTCATCCATAGTCCACGATTGCTTTTCCTTAGCCCATTGAAACCTTGTTTTTTTCTGTTACGGTGTTAATGATGGCTTTTGTTTAGCTTTCCAGTATGTAAATCCCATTTCCTTTAGGCGGTTTCTTACAGTTCAGTCACAGACATCGACTCCAGTTTCCTCCCATTCGTTCCTCATTTGTTTTGTTGTGCATTTCCTGTTTTGGAGACATATTGCTTTAAGTTTCCGGTCTTGACGCTTTGATGTATTCCTTGGTCTAACAGTATGTTTCCCTTTAACAACCTCCCCATGTTGTTTGTATTTGGATCAGATTTTAGACACAGCTGACTGTGAACAATCAACATCTTTTGCAACGTTGCGTATTGATTTACCCTCTTTTAAGATTTTGATAATCCTCTCCTTTGTTTCAACTTACATCTCTCGTGTTGGAGCCATGATTCATGTCAATCCACTTCGTGCAACAGCTCTCCAAGGTGTGATCACTCCTTTTTAGATGCAGACTAACGAGCAGATCTTATTTGATGCAGGTGTTAGTTTTGGGAATGCAAATTTACAGGGTGATTCCATAATTTTTACCTCAGAATTGAGTGATTCCATAATTTTTCCCCCTGCTTGGTCTACAAAACTAACCGTTACTGGCTAGCATATTTTTTTTCAAGATTTCTTTTAGTGTTTCTTCAAGGCAGAGAGTTGCCATTTGAAATGACTTTAGTTTTGTGCCATGTGTGTGATCTGCATTTTTTCTACAAAATTAAACAACATCCTTCGAGCTAGGTGATTCCAAAATTTTTGCCAGGGGTTGTATTACATACTGAGTCAAAATAAGAATTTACCAAGAATTCAGCAAAATGGAGGAAGCTCTCCGGCTGGTAACACTTTGGTACAATGTGATTGAGCACTCAATGTATGACCTAAATTTATATTGTGGTGCGGGTAGTGATTAATTACAGTTTTGACAGTTATAGAAACCATAGTATTTGTTGTATATATTTAAAATAGTCATATTCATGGGTTGCATCGTAGTCAATAAAGACTGGTGTTAAATCACAGGACTGTTGGCATTGAAGTGGCGGGAAGTTTGTAAGGGGAGAATGTCTAATGCAATTTTTAGTGATATGGAACTTTTGACAGGAAACACCTTTTACTAAATATAATCTATGATATGCCATTTTGACAATAGATGCCACTGCCGCATTGCATTCCATCTCTTTCATATACTTACAAAGGAAAGTAATAAGAGACATAGACAAGGCACCAAGTTTAATTTTCACTTCACATAAATGTCATTTTGTTAATGGAACAGTATACAGAGAAATAGTAGTGGTGGCCTCTCTTGAGATTTTAACCTTTGGATAGTATTGCAAAACGTCGGTGATACTATGAAGAAATACAATACAAACAATAATTTCTCTGTTTTCCCTAAACAATCAATAAAATACATAACAATATAGAATTTCATTTGCATTATAACAAATACTTGACCTCACAGCACTTCTACATTTCCCTTCACAAGATATTATGTAACAGACAATTGCTGACTCTTATTTCAGTCCCTTAGGTGTAAAACGTCTTCTTACAAAGCAAGTCCCATGATATCTAGCAGACTAAGCATACATTACATGATGGGAATGCACATTGTATGGAGACTTCATTTACATGTGAACAGTTCTGTTTAATGATTGATTTAGTTTACTTTCTACTGTTTGCATTTGTGATTTTGCGTTCTGAAACTCAATCTTATCCTTGGCGTAAATGGGTAAACAATGGAAAATTGAAACGAAGTCTTCAAGATGTTCCCTAGGAAGAGGAATAGAACACATAAAATTAGCTAAGTAACTACTTCATACAAAATGGGTGGAAAAATTAGTTTAACGTTTTTGTTATATGTAATTGACATACATTTTGCTGTCAGTTGAGTATTGTTCTCTGTTTGGGCTGTGGTGGCGGGCCTTGTTTTCTTCCAACATATAGGTGCATCTGAATGAATTATAATATCATCGAAAAGTTAATTTATTTCAGTAAGTCAATACAAAAAGTGAAACACATATTATATAGAGTCATTACAAACAGAGAGATCTATTTCAAGGGTTTATTTATGTAAATGTTGATGATTATGGCTTACAGCAATGAAACCCAAAATTCATTATCTTAGAAAATTAAAGTAGGGAGGATGAAGGGTTAAAAACTGTGCTGCCGTATTTCACGAGACATCAAAGGGTGAATATAATATTTATTTTATTAGTCAACGCATTTCAGGGCTCCGTGGAACACCCTGAAACATGACAATATGATATTGATATGTCCTGAGGAAGGGGCTAGGGAAACATGTTGACTAATAAATCAATATTATATTCACCCTTTCATGTCTTGTGAAATATGGCAGTGTGGTTTTTAACCCTTCTTCCTCCCTACTTTAATTTTCTGAAATAATGAGCTTATATATATATCGCTGCCCCCCGGACCCACCATGGCTTACCTGGGGAGCTGTAGTCATGAGCGGGGATGCCGAAGGCAGTTTTCGGAGGGTGGGGGCACAGCTGTGGGATCGGAGCAGTGGGGAGGGGTAATGGTGGAGTCATGAGGTGGGAGTCGCCATGTTCTATGTGCCTTGCTGCATTCATTAACAAGGTGCAGCTGCTTGCTGGAGGATGAGACTTCTAAAAAATGGTCACGGATGAAACACCTGAGATGCAATAGTTATGAAGACTTTCAAGTTTAATTAAAGTGGTTTACTAAAAATATCCTGTAAAACAAAAAAAAAGAAACAGCGCATTGCTAGGAGTTGGTATTCTTATATTGGGGAGGTACAAAGTTATTGCCCACTCGCTGGCTGAGAATAACAGCCTGCAGCCAATCCAGAATATGGTGCATTCATTATAAGCACCATATCCCTGCCCTTCATCCCGGCTCTTTCCACTGCCTTGGTGTGCTTGCACATTGGTTAATTGAAGGGCTTATTGACAGATGAGTATTGTCAGCTATCATCAACCCCTGGATTGGTAGTGTTGATGTGTGTATGATACCCCAACATTACCAATCCAGTGAGTAAATAGTTCAAAAACAAAGAAGCAGAGAAAAATATTTTATTGATTAGAAATCAAACCCAGAAAAATCCTTTATTGTTAATAAAACATACAGAGAAGTCACTTTCACTCATTAATTAAGCCCAAATTTACCAAGCTCCGACGGTAATCCACACAGCACAATTTCCAGCAAAGCACACTTGGTACGACTTCATTGCTATGATAGGAGAGTGCAGCTGCAACTGTCTGTATATCTATGGAGCTGAAAGATTCTGTCCAAAAAGCAGGTAGTCATGCACTGCTTATCAGACCGGCCTGGTGGTGATTGATATGGGCTTCCAGCTGATGTGATTGCCATAACAATCGCTAACCTGAACAGATCAGGTCAAATGATCTGGTCACCTGACTTGATTACTATAGTGCCAAGATCCTCTGACCCTATCTGGTTAGTTTGTGTGATTGCTATGGCAATCGCATCAGCTGACCACCCACGTCACTCACCGCCAACTCCAGTCTTATAATCGGTATCTCACTGAGGTCACATGAGGTCACTGTTCAGGTAACTATGGTGACCTCTAACCATAGCGGGTACCATGGTTACCTAAGCTGTCATTGAGTGACCTCAGGAGTCACCGCTTATCGGACCAGAGCTGGCAGCTCATTCATACAGTGTTTGGAGGCTACAGTGACAGGATGCTGTTTTATTCACCGCAGCATTCAATCAAGAAGATGTCACAGAGGATCAAGGATGGGTATGAAGTGTTAATAAAAATGGAGTCAACATACGTGTTTGTAGTTTTATTTCTAGTACAGTGTTTACTCTCTGTGTTATGTCAAGCGCTCAAAATCAAAGGCAGAACTCATCTGAGAAAGGCAGAGTTCACCACCGTAACGCGTAGTGATGAAATGACTCTGTGATGAATGACCACTTGAGAAGAGTTCATCTTGAAATCTTTGCGCTCTGCCTTTGATTTTGAGCACCTGACATAACCACTTCTCTAAGTTTCTAACTCAGCCTTTTCCCGTTAGGTATTTCAAAAGAGTAATAGGTATTTGTGTGAGCGCTGGGGAATCAACCGGCACCAAGGCTGTTATGAATAGTTACCTCTAGGCTTTATTTGTACAATAAAAAGGCAGGGTCCTTTAGGCCACAACGCGTTTCTACGCTCTCCAAGCATCTTCCTCAAGTGGAATCCACGCCCACGGACCCACCACGTGACGACTCACATGTGAGGTGCTGGGATTAAGGACGCAGCAAAATCTTCATCATCCACAGCCGCTCATTAGCCAAGGACACAGGGAGATAAACATCAATGCACTAATTCTTGTTGTGCAGACAGCACAACAAGCACAGGTGAGGTTCCCATTCAAATAACCTGCTTCCGATGACAATTACAGAGTGGCGCAACAATATTACTTTCTTTGTCTTTTCCCATTAGGGGAAGCGGTCAGTGCTGCATAAAATCACTGGCAATAGACTTTCTGGACCCAGACATGAGCACGTCGTGTGGTGAGCATTGTTACTGAATGCTTTAAAACCTCGGTTATGCAGGACACATAATAATCCAAGGTTAGATCAGATTTAACTAAAGTATCTTCCACTTAACCACCGGGTAATACTCTGTTACGTATTGACTGCCTTGCTGTATGGAAGTGCTACTGCTGTGATTTAAATGAAGCCCTTTTTTTCCCCTGCTCTCAGTGTAGAGAGAGGAACCTAATCAGTGGGAGCTGAAAGTACAAGTGTGTGTGATGAATATGACTCATGCTTAGGTGAGTTGAGGGGCGTGCCTGGGCTGTTTGCTCCCCACCCCTCGGCCATAAGTGGGTCAGCTCACATCACCTGCTGTCGCTGATTCACTTCATTTCTGGACTGTGACCTGTCGTGAACAGACACTGATCTGAAGCTGCTGTATTTCTCCATTGGAAGCTGCTGGGTTCTGTGGTCCATGGGTGGAGGTAGGGGCTTATGCCTTGGGCTTCTCAAGAGCTTTAGAGTCTTAGGCTGGCGTCTCGGACCTCTCATCTTCAGAGGTACCTCCAAGTAAAGGGCGAGTCAGGGACCCCAGTATCAGGGCCAGAGCAGGCTCCCCTTACTCCCTACGCTCAGCTCCATCTTACTTCTGGGTACCGCGGTCCCCCCAGCGTGACATAATCAGCGACCCACTATTTTTTCCCCGAAGCCACTATGTCAACACGAACTTTTGCGCACCTGGTGGAGGAGCTCTCTCAGGAGGTGTCTACGCTGTGAAACCAGGTGGTGCATCAGCTTTGAGAAGTGGTGGGGTATCTGGCTGCGGTTCACACGCTGGCTGTTCCAGAACACAATATCTCCCTTCCTGACCGATTTTCAGGAGGGAGAGATACATTTTTTATTTTTAGAGAAGCCTGCAAATTATATTTCAGGCTGCATCCTTGTTCTTCGTGGAGAGAGGAACAGTGTGTGGGGATTATACTTTCCCTTCCTAACGGGGATCCCCAGGCCTGGGCCTTCTCTCTGCCGACCAATTCTCAATCTATGCGGTCGGTGGACGAGCTGTTTGCAGCGCGTGCCCTGGTGTATGGCGACCCTGATGCCGTCTCCCTTGCTGAGTCTAAACTATGTAAGCTCAGGCAGGGAGCACGACTGGTCAAGGAGTATTGCTCTGAGTCCAGGAGGTGGGCCACTGACACTCAGTGGAACGACCTTGCTCTGAGGAGTCAGTTCTGTCTGAGGTTGTCAGATCAGTTACAGGGCACCATGACTCAGTACGCTGCTCCGGAGATGCTGGAGGCTGCAATGGCACTCGCTATTAGGTTGGACAAACACCTAAGAGAGAGACTGGATCCGACCCTGTCCCCGGTGATCATCCCTGCTGTGGAGGTTACGTGTGGGTTCTGATGTTCCTAAGCAGTTGGGGACTGCGGAGTCTTGTACTAACCCATCTGCAGATCATCAGGTTGGGCGGTCTTGTTTCTTTTGCGGTCAACCTGATCACTTCATTAGGGTCTGTCCATACCGTGCTAACCCTGCTTCTCAGCTGCAGACGTTCCATGTAGATAATCGCGGGAGTGCTGCTGTGTCTACCGTGTTGGTCAGGCCTGCTCCTGTGTCTCCACCGGTCGTGGTTAATCACCCACCGAAGGATAGGAGTAAAACCCTGCCGGCACCTCAGATCGATGCTGGACTCAGAGGTCATCCGGAGAAGCATGTTAGAGGGAAGGTGGTTACCCCCACTAAGCCCTTGGTGAGAATGGTCCCCGAAACGAAACCGGGAACCATCTCTGCCGTTTATTCCCCTGAGAGTGAATCGTCGGTCTGTGACTGTGTGAATGGCAATAAACGTTCAGGTCCAGACCTGAGTGTAGATGAGTATGTGTGGGTGCTGTCAAAACACATAAGGTGCTTTGTACCCATAATATCTACTATACGTCGTCGCTCAGGAGGTTCAGACCATTGCCGGACGTGTCCGGTTTGGAGTCCGGAGGCCTCTCATAAAGAAGAGGGTACTGTTATGTATTGACTGCCTTGCTGTATGGAAGTGCTGCTGCTGTGATTTAAATGAAACCTTTTTTTTTCCTTGCTCTCAGTGTGGAGAGAGGAACCTAATCAGTGGGAGCTGAGAGTGCAAGTGTGTGTGATGAATATAACTCATGCTTAGGTGAGCTCAGGGGCATGCCTGGGCTGGTTGCTCCCCACCCCTTGGCCATAAGTGGGTCAGCTCACATCACCTGCTGTCACTGATTCACTTCATTTCTGGATTGTGACCTGTTGTGAGCTGAGCAGACTCTGATCTGAAGCTGCTGTTTTTCTCCATTGGAAGCTGCTGGATTCTATGGTCCATGGGTGGAGGTAGGGGCTTATGCCTAGGGCTTCTAAGGAGTTTTAGGGTCTTAGGCTGGCAGCTCGGAACTCCTCACCTTCAAAGGTACCTCCAAGTACAGGGTGAGTCAGGGACCCCAGTATCAGAGCTAGAGCAGGCTCCACTGACTCTTTACGCCCAGATCTATCCTACTTCTGGGTACCCTGGCCCCCCAGAGTGACATACTCCAAGAGCATCCTCTCTCTTTTATCTTTCCTTTATGTGTTGTGTCTTCTTTACTATTTACTTGAAATTCTTAATGGCGTGGTCTAACATTGGGTGAACATTAAGAATTTTGGGCTTAAAGGGATCCTGTCATCTCCAAAACGCCTCCTAAGCTAGCAAAACATGTCCCTGCAGCATTTCATCACTAATCTCACGCTCCTTTTGTCTCCTAAAAGCATCCTGTGAAAGTGGATAAAAACGTTTTAATACTTACTCATTAGTGATTATAATTAGCAGGGGCTCTATTCTTTAGTCACCAGGGCGGGCTGTTTTGCAGGTTCCAGGATCCACCCTCTCTCTGTCTGTGTGCTCTGCTTATGCAGGCTTTACCCTCCCCCTCTCTATCAATCACAGCATGCAAATCATTAGTTCTGCCTTCAGCTCCACATCACAGCAATGTGTCTTTCCTTTGCCTAGAGTCCCGACTCTGCCAGCGCCGGACCAAATTGATTATGGTATATTTTTGTTTACTGAATCTTGTTCCCTAGCTCTGCATTAATCTCTTCATGAGGTGGGTTCCAGAAGGTACCTGACTTATAAAACCCATTCCCCATGCCACAGGTAACATCTGGGCTTTCAGTTGGGGATATTGATTAATGAAGCCTGACATATTTGGAGGAGAATTAAGAAAAAGAAAATAGTTTTTTCAGCTCATCACAATTTATCTGTAATGTTGAATAAAGTTAGCGAGCAAAGCATAGACAAGTTCAAGATTGATGCTATAACACGCTTGTGTTACAGATGCCAAAAATCTGAATTCTAAATGTATGGAAGGAAAGGAAAAAAAGGGATTTAAAATTTTCATGAAGCAATATCCATATTAGGGTCCTTTCACATCAGCGTTTTTCGCTATTCGTCGCAGTTTCGGTGAAAAAAACACAACTGCCACGAATACCGCATAACGGCCGCGATCACGGCACACTTGCGGCAAGCCCCATACAATGTCTATGGGGCTTGAGGTAAGTGTGCGGCAGGTGCGGCAAGTGCGGTTTCGGCACTTGCGGCAGGTGTGGCCGCGAAAAAAACGCGGTATGCCCCGTTTTTTTCGGGGCCGCACCTGCGGCAAGTGCCGATGCCGCACTTGCCGCACCTGCCCCAAGCCCCATAGACATTGCGACCGTTATGAGGTAATTGCGGCAGTTGCATTTTTTTCACCGCAACTGCCGCAATCAGCGTAAAACGCTGATGTGAAAGCAGCCTTATAGTGTTTTATGAGTGTGAACAAACCTATAAGACCATGTATGTTAAGCACATAATGGACATATGCTTTTTATCTGAATTGTTAGCACATTAGTGTAGACATGACATCACACTCTGCTGACCCTCCGCAATAATAAAGGTTTTGTCTCCAAAAAAAATGGTAATTAAAAATTAAAAAAAAAAATTAAAAGCTCTCTTAAAAGGATGTTTAAAGGAGATTTTAATGTCCCAAGGTTTAACAATTGCAGCTACATCTGGCACTGTTCCAAAAATTCACAGCCTGCAGGTGTTCTAACACCTGGAAACTCAAGGAAGCTTAAAAACTTTCTTTTAAAGCTTCTTTAAATTCACCATAGTGAAAGAAACTAATAGACCCGATGGCTGTAAACACAGCTAACCAAACATTATCAAAGTTCTCAGAAACCGGGTCCTCTGGTGAGAGTTTTTGCCAAAAAACATTCAAAGAAATTTTTAGGGCAATTTTAAAATTTTGAACTTTTACCCTGAACAAAGCTGCTTTCGTCAATTGTTAAGTAACTGACTTGTTATTCCGATCAAGAATCGAATTGTCAACATTTGTGCCGAATTTGAAATTGGTGAACCTTGTTCTGAAAAGATTGCTCATCTCTACTCACTAGTACACTGTAAATATTTTGGAATTTTTTTCACAGGCCAAGCAAAATGTGGCCCCAAAAATTAGGGGTGATAGAAGGCCCAGTGGTATTTTCAGGGCAACAAAAACTGGGAGTTTGCTATTAAAATAGTATGCATTGTGTGTTGAAAATTTAGCTCTAAATTGAGCTGTTGGTCTAATCTGCAGGTACTGGATTGCTACTCTGCTTTCTCTCTATCTGCTCCAAAAACTCTCCCTACACTATACTCAGCTAGTAGAGATTCGATGTATCTCTTAAAAGAGCTTTTGGTCTAATATGCAGCTAGTTGATCGCTGCTCTGCTTTATCTCTCCGTGCTCCAAAAACTTTTGCTACATTATATTCAGCTAGTAGAGACTCGATGTTGCTCTTAAAAGAGCTGCTCTGTTATATTTATGTGGCAGAAACACTCTCCCTAGAAGTCTCTCCCTTTGTCTCTACGCTAACACAACACTGTTTCTGGATGCAGTGTATGCAAGATGACAATGCCAGGGCTTATATAGCCCCTATGATGCTGGCCAGCCAGCCAATCACAATGATGTCACAACTAAGATGGCTATGGCATTACTGTGATTGGCAAGCAAAACCAGCATGTTTAGTGGCTGAAAAGTAAGCACCCAATATGCTGGGCGGAACACTTGAATCTCACACAAGCACACAAATACTCAGAGAGTACCAAATAGCTCAAACAACATGCTGCAGGGGCCCCTGTCCAAATTTTGCAGGATTCCAGTTGGCCTTAGTCATGCCTCTTGTGTTTTGTATGGAATTAACTGAGTCTATGAATGGCAGTTACTGTAACAAAAAACCTTTTCATACACAAGGTCAACTTTTCAAACCACTTATTATATGAGAAACATTTTACCTCATGTAATACATAATGTATGTTGCCTGCATTTGAAATAGTTATAACTGTATAACAAGAAAATAACAAGATAAAAACTGCACAGCACTCACAGACTAGTGTGAACTGGTGCTAGCAAAGACGCTGGGTCAAATAATTAGAAAAAATTCTTGCAGCACACAGCTACTACCAATGATGTACAAATGCTACAAGCTATATGTATTTGAGGAAAAAGTTTAAAAACTTAAGTTTTTTTCAAAAAACTCAAAAATTCTAATTTTTTATTTCTGCCTTTAGGCTTTATTAGTTCGGTATGGGAATCCAGTCTCCACAACGCGTTTCAACGCAAAGAGCGTCTTTATCACTTGATAAAGACGCTCTTTGCGTTGAAACGCGTTGTGGAGACTGGATTCCCATACCGAACTAATAAAGCCTAAAGGTAATTTATGATAAAGCGGTGTCCTGATCAATGCTTTGAGCGCTGATATAATATCACTTTTTCGTTTGAATGGCTACAATTTCCCTTCCCCTCTGGGAAGCGTGGTAATCAGCGGCTCGGCTTCCAGGACCTCTCACACGTCACATCGACACTCCCCTACAGCTGTCACGTGGACCAAACACCGGCGGACTACGTGAATCGCAACATCCCCGGCTTGCAGCCGGCGTGGAGACCCGAGGTTAGATCACAGCGCACCAACCTGTTGTGCGGTCGGCACAACAGGATCAGGTGAGCAGGGGGTTTGCAACACCGACCCCTCATTTTAAACTATACAGTGTGGCGCAACTTTTTTCTCTGTTTTTAATTTTTTATTTCTGAAGTTCTTGGTACACACATTGGCCAATGTCTGCTAGCTCATCAACTGCGACAAAGTGACTTCAGGTCTGATGAGTCCTATCGCTGATATCCCTGTCTTCCTTGTCCACCCCCCACTTTCCAGTGGGCAGACACCATCTAGACCCTCGATCACCTGTAGGTAATGAGGGTGCAAATTGCAGCATGGAGCCTGCAACTCCATATGATGAATCACAAGAAAAAAACTGAACAGCACTCACAGACTAATGTGAATTGGCGCTAGCAAAGACGCTGGGTCATATAATTTGAAAAAAATTCTTGCAGCACACAGCTACTACCAATGATGTACAAATGCTATAAGCTATATGTATTTGAGGAAAAAGTTTAAAAACTTACAATTTTTTCAAAAAACACAAAAAACTGAATTAGTCCTTACCGGTAATTCCTTTTCTTGGAGCCTTCCACGACAGCATTGGAGGATGTCGTCCACGCCCTATTGGGGGACAGGAACACAGAGAGGTTAAAAGCCCCTCCCCTTCCTCAGTACTCCAGTGTTTACCAAGATTACCCTTAGCCATGGATTATCTGATATAAACCGGAACCAAACACCAACAAGGGGGGGAACTGATGCTGTCGTGGAAGGCTCCAAGAAAAGGAATTACCGGTAAGGACTAATTCAGTTTTCTCCATTCGCCTTCCACGACAGCATTGGAGGAATACCACAGATACTCCTCAGGGTGGGACTATTGCCTGTAGGACTCTCCTACCAAAGGACAGATCCCGACTGAAGGACAGATCTAACCTATAGAGGCGAGAAAAAGTGAGGAGAGGCTACCACGTAGCTCCGATGAAGCTCCAGCCTGCTCCGTCCAGGGAGTAGCAGCAGCCCGAGTTGAAGGAGCCTTCAACCCCACCGTAGGAGCAAGGACCGGAGCGACGTAGACCTCACAGATTGCCTTCTTGATCCAGGAAGTGATGGTAGCCTGGGAAGTCTTCTTCCCTGTATTATTCCCAAAAGCCGAACAAACAGGTTCTGATCTAACCTCCAGGAAGCAGACTCTCGGAGATAGAGGAGGACAGTCCGACGAACATCCAAGGAGTGAAACACGGCCTCAGCCGCATTAGCAGGAGATCGACAAATTGAAGGCAGAACCACATCCTGGGACCGATGGAAAGCAGACAACTTTCAGAAGAAAAGATGAATGCAACCGAAGCATAATGCGAACAACAGACACCACGGGGCCAGGAGCCCGTACAGAGAGTGCCTACAGTTCTCCAACTCTGGGAGCAGAAGTGATGGCCACCAAAAACGCCACCTTGTGAGAGAGACGTAAGGGATGCAGCAGACAAGGGTGCAAAGGGACTTCGAGCAAGCCCTTGGAGAACAAGCATCAAATCCCAGGGAGGGACAGAAGGCCGAATCCGGGGACGCCACCCCCAAGCAAAAGTAAAAAACTGCTTGAGCCATGGATGGGAAGCAAGATCCTGGGCAAAAATCGCCCAAGTGCCGACCTCTGGACTTAAAGAGTGCTCGGCCGAAGCCCCAAATCCAAGCTACGCTGCAAAAATCCAAGAGTTGGGCCACTGAGGGCCCGGGTGAAACAGAGGACCCTAGGACAGTAGGTTGAGACTGGGTTAACATAATCGGTCCCTCCAGGCCCAGGTCTCGGATGGCGTCGTACCACGCCAGTTTGGGCCCCAGGGGAGCCACCAGGATAGTGTCACCCCCTCCGCCCGAATCCGTTGCAACGTCTTGGGATGTGGCGGGATTGGAGGAAATGCATACACCAACCGGAAGTCCCAGGGATGGGCAAAAGCGTCCAGCCCCCGAGGATGGTCCAACCGCGTCAGGGAGAAAAAGGTTGGCACCTTTGTATTCGAGCTTGAAGCGAACAGGTCGATCGAAAAGACACCCCACCTGTCCGTAAGAGAGCGAAATACTTCCGGATGGAAGCACCATTCTCCTGGGTGGACCTCCGTGCGGCTCAAGAATCTGCTTGTACATTGGCCATTCCCTTCAGATGTACTGCCGAGGAGGAGAGAAGATGGCGTACTGCCCACAAAAGAACAGTCTTGCCAGCCCCTGCAAGTGTAAGCCACGAGTACCGCCTTGGTACCTGCAAGAAAGCAACCGTAGTCACATGGTCTGACAGGACCTTGACATGATGACCCCGGAGAACGTGAGCTGCAGCAAGAAGCGCTTCCTCCACTGCCAGAAGTTTGAAGACTGGCGACTGACCGAGCGACTCCAAATCCCCTGGAACGGTGTGCGAACTACCATCGTGCCCCAACCGGAACCGCTGGCATCAGTGGGAACGGAGGTCACAGGAAGGTGTCTGGGATTCATCCCCAGGAAAGCGAGGTTACCACCCGCCCCGGGGTCCGGACCCGTGAGTTTAAGGAATCCTGACGTCTGTCCCAGGAACTCAGTATGTGTTCCCGGAGCAGTCGGGAGGGAGCCTGAGCCCATGTTACTGACTGAATGCAGGCCATCATGGCCCCTAACAGGGACATTGCTTCCCGCAAGGAGGGCGACCCCCCCTTGCCCGGAAGCGGGTCAGATTCACGCGGTGCAAAAGCTAATATGCCGCAGGAAGGAACGAGGTCTGTCTGGAGGAGGCCAGCAAGACTTCCAAAAATTGACGTCGGGTTGCAGGCACCCGTTCCGAATCCCGAAGATTGGGTACCTATCCCAGGGACTGAAGAATCTCCAATGTGTTGGAGACCTTTGTGCGCAGAAGCACTGCCGAAGGAGCCACCACCAACATGTCATCTAAATAGGGAAGCATACATATCCCCTGGGTCTGGATGAATGTGATCGCTTCCCCCATGAGTTTGGTAACCTCTGGGGCCGACGAAATCCCAAAGGGCAGCACATTAAGCCGAGAATGGACCGTCCCGCCTGCCCCGGAGATCGTGAATCGCAGAAAGCGCTTGTGGGACGGGTGAATGGGGACCTGAGAATACGCGTTCTGGAGGTCCACAACAACCTGGAGTAGCGCCCCTGGCCCTCCTCTCCAGGAGGAACCGGGGACCCCACACCCGAATCCAACAGGTGTCGCAGACCCGACAAGAAAAACCGTGCGAGAGTCCCCCTGAGGAAGGGAGAGGACTCGAAGACACGGAGGGGCTGGCTCTCGAATTCCAAGCGTAAACCCTCCCAAATGGTCGAGAGGATCCAAGGGCACAAGGAGATTGCTTGCCACTGTGGCAGAAACTGCAGGAGCCGCCCCGCAATGGGGAAGGCGACCTTGTTTAGGGGGCGGCTGGTGATGCCGCTGCTGGGGGAGAAAGATATTACAGGTCTTGTTCCCGTACTGGAATGCCCAGCGACCAGACTTACCCTTCCCTTTAGACTGGGAGGGTTGGCTGCGCTCAGGCCAAAAGGACTGCCTCCGAAAGGGCTCCTGTTCCGGGAGACACCTTTTCCGGTCTGACACCTTTTCCAGGATGTCATCCAATGCCCTTTGCAAGGGGAGGCCACACAGCTGGAGCTTAGACGTGACCTCCCCATTCCACCTTGTAAGCCACACTGCCCTGCGAGCTGTGTTAACCAACACTGCGCACCTGGCGCCAACGCGGAATGACTCAGCAGAGGCATCGGCCAGGAAGCCCGTAGCACGTCTCAGAAGTGGAATGGAGTCCAAAGCTCCTCCCTGGGAGTACCCTGCAGGATGAATTCTCCCAGCTGGGTGAGCCACTTAAAGAAAGACCTGCTCACATGTAGAGGAAATGTACACCGTTAAAGACATAGCTGCTGCCTCCCAGGATTTTTTGAGGACACTCTCCATTTTACGAACGAGGGGGTCCTTCAACCGGGAGGAATCTTCAAAAGGCAGCGCGGTCTTATATGCTAAGCTTCCCAAATGGAATACTGCCATAGACCTTTATGTTAGAAGTCTCATTGACTTTATAGAGACTTCCATAGAGATTCCCATTGGGTCTCTCATGAGGTCTCCCATCCAGCCCGTGACTGAGGCTCCTGCTGCTTAGTTTCAACAGTGTGTCAAAGGCAAGCACAATGGGTTTACAATAGCAGCTGATTGCTACCCTGGCCACATTAGGATGATGCATGGTCGGGATGGAAGGAGCACACCAGGACAGGAACCGATTCCAGCCCTCCCGTGAATAGCGTTTGTCACAGGCTTCCTGCTCTGCTGAAGCGTGCGGATCACTGCCTGGGAGAGACCCTTGGTCCTCAGGATCCAGGCCGCAACAGCCAGGCCGCCTGAATGAGTCCACCTTCGGGACCTCCCAGACAAAGTCATCACCCTCCAATCCACTCGGATGGGGTGAGCCGCTTACCCTTCAGGCCTCTGAACATTTAGTCCTGCACAGAAGAAGGGGATTCCACCACCTCTACTCCCATGGTACAATGGACAGTGTCCACCAATGCACCAATGGACTCCATGGAAAATAGTAGTGTCCAGATTCTCATGTCTGGACATAGGCAACAGCGGCAATATCCTCGCCGTCCTCTAACGCTGAGCTCTGGCCAGCCTCCATGAGATCCACAGTCACAATCCTGGAGCTTCCTCTCTTACGGAGGGGAAGGCCCGGAAGCTGCAGCAAAACCCGCAGTGCCGAGATAGAAGCCTGCACCTCTTCCCTAATGGATTGGAGCTCCTCAAGCAAGGATGGGGAGTCCATCCTGACAACCCTGTCAGTCACAGCCGACACCTTGTTGTAGGAAGAGGGAACTTTTGTGCCGCAGCCACATTATTGCTCCCTTTCACAGACGGCCCTCGTCTCCCTATAGACAAAAAGGGAAGAGAAGGGGGTCCCAGTGTGAGTGCAGGGCTTAAATAACTACCCCTTGTGACCACCCCCAGAAACACTTACATGAGCTGGGGGAACGCTGGGCTCTGCAGAAGCAGAGGTGGAAGCCTATCACCCACCATGTTTCAGGGATCAGCCTTACCTGGGTGTAGCTTCCGGCGGGTACTTGTCCAGAAGTACCGTGCCCCCAACGAGGAACACCTGTTCCCTCCCTCCTCCTGGTCACCGGCCGCGGGCAGTAGCGTGCGAAAGTCCTGCTGGGTTCCCTGGAGCCGCGCCCAGCCTGCCACAGCCCTTACAGGAGCCGCCGCCCAAAACCGGAAGTGCCATCCCGGAACCGGAAGTGCCACCCCCGAAACCGGAAGTGCCTCCACGGCACCTCTGATGCATGCTCCAGGGACCGCAGCTGGAGGAGGGAGACGCCGGAGAGCTGAACAGGCCTCCGGCGTTGCAATACACGGCCTGCTTTGCCCCGTAGGACGCAGGAAGGCCGGATGGTCCCACCACGGGAGCCCCGAGAAGGAGGAGGAGGCCGCCCCCGACGTCCATCCCTGGCCCGGCTGTAAGTACACCCCAATGCTGCCTCTGCCGGCCTGACAGCACTGGAACCTCTCCATGCCCCAAGGGGGACAGGAAGACACTGGAGTACTGAGGAAGGGGAGGGGCTTTTAACCTCTCTGTGTTCCTGTCCCCCAATAGGGCGTGGACGACATCCTCCAATGCTGTCGTGGAAGGCGAATGGAGAAATTCTTATTTTTTTATTTTTTTATTTCTGAAGTTCTTGGTACACACATTGGCCAATGTCTGCTTGCTCATCAACTGCGACAAAGTGACTTCAGGTGTGATGAGTCCTATCGCTGACATCCCTGACTTCCTTGTCCACCCCCCCACTTTCCAGTGGGCAGACACCATCTAGACCCTTGATTACCTGTAGGTAATGAGGGTGCAAACTGCAGCATAACAATATAATATTGTTTTTAAATTGTGGAGCACAGGCCTTGTTCGCTGACGACATGCTCCTCTATGTCTCCCAACCGGTCATTTCCTTCCCTGTTTTACTGAAGGAGTTCGACACTTTTGGGGCACTGAGTAATTTTAAGATAAACTATTCAAAAAGGAGGCCTTAAACATTTCTCTGCCTCCGTTAGAAGTAGCCTCCCTAACGGAGGACTTTCGTTTTTGGTGGAGACAGGGACAGATCTCCTACTTGGGTGTGAACCTTCCCGAGGACCTGAATAAACTTTTCTTCCTAAATCATCAAGCCATATTAGACAAGGTAGGGTCACTTCTGGATTCTCATAGGCCGCTAAAACTTTCTTGGCTAGTTAGGATCCACATAATAAAAATGGACGTCCTGCCGAGATTTCTGTATATATTCCAAACAGTTCCAGACTGGCCTCACAGATCCTTTCTTTCCAAAATCCGCTCTCTGATCTCTCATTTCATTTGGAAGGGGAAAATGCTTAGGGTGGGTTATAAGACACTGTCAGCACCTCGTCTAGACGTAGGTGTAGGAGTCCCAAATCTTCAAAACTACTGTCAGTCAGCCATTTTAGTCAGACTCCTCGACTGGAAATACAAAGAAGCTTCCAAGAAATAGGTCCAGATTGAACAAGAGGGGATAGAAATACCCCTTCACTACCTTCAGTGGACCTCCAGACATTCCATCAAAAGCCTCGGGAACCTTACATTCCTCACCATGGAAACATTAAGGGCATGGAAAGCTACCTTGGATAGGAATTTGGTTGCAGAGTTGGTGAGCTTATTGACTCCTATATTCCGAAATCTGGCTTTCCCCCTGGGATGGAGAGGCAGTCCTTCTTGGGTTAGAAGTTCAGACATACCCTACAACAGGGGGAGCTTCCCACATTTAATGTATTACAAAACACTTCCATTGGCACAAAACTAAACTGGTGTATACTTACAAATAAGATCTTTCCTGCAATCTGTGAGGGTGTCAGGAGGACCTGATCTTCAGTTATCAACCATGGAAACAATTTTTTCATGTGAGGCTCCGCCATATCGGGGGATATCAGCCCTCTATCCAATTTTATCAGTGGTAGAGAACAATGATAAGCATAAATACCAGATTACTTGGGAAAAAAAAACTAGGGAGGCCCATTTCCAAGGAAGACTGGGAGAGATGTTTCCTAATGGCTTATAAGTTGCCTGGCTCATGCGATGCACAGGAGAAGTGCTAAAAACTGCAATTTAGATGGTATCTTACCCCAGACAGGTTGCACAGGTTCTCTCCAAGGTCTTCCAAATATTGCTGGATGTGTGAGTCCAAAGAGGGTACGCTGCTGCATATTTGGTGGGACTGCTCCCTGATCAGAGAATTTTGGGAGAAAGTATTCCGAAACTACAGGTTGGTAACAGGTAAACATGTAGTTGGGAATACTGAGATGGCCTTGCTCTCTGTGCTGCCTGGTTCGGTGAGGGCCAAAAGAGAGACATATTAAGATTCTGCCTTTCTGCGGCTAGAGCGGTGATTCCTCCCCACTGGAAGGATCAGAACCCGCCAAAAATATTGGAATGGTACTCAGTAGGGATGAGCGAGTCCTAAATTACTCGGAATCGCTAGATTCTAACGAGCCCGAGTCTGGGACTCGCTACTCGTTACGAGTCTAGCGAGTCCAATGTGAATGAATGGGGAAGCGAGTAATCTTATATATAAAACCCGAAGGCCACTTCCTGAAAAGGCAAAGGCCACTTCCGTGACGGACTTCGCTCAGGGGCTGGTGACGTCAGCCAGTGCAGGGCCCCCCTGCTACAGGCAGCGGCACAGGAACGTTCCGACCTTCGGAAGTTCCGTGTGCCCTCCAGCCACTCCCCTCCACCCTCTGCCCTCCAGACACTAGCCTACATACCGGGGGGGCAGGGGGGGCCCATTGCCCGCCACCTCGGGGGGTCACACAAGCCCTGGGGGTACCCGTGCTCCCTGCCGCGCGCCTGGAGAGGAGGGAGGGCGGGACTTCCTCTCCTGCAGTTCTGGCCGCCCCTCCTCTCCTGCTACAGTACACCTGATGGCCGGCCCGCGGTGAGTCTGCCCTGCCGGCTCCAGCAGCCTCTGCCCTACCGGCTCCAGCTGCCTCTGCCCTCAGCCTCCTCTGCCCTGGCCTCTGCCCTCCAGCCTCCTCTGCCCTGGCCTCTGCCCTCCAGCCTCCTCTGCCCTGGCGTCTGCCCTCCAGCCTCCTCTGCCCTGCCCTCTGCCCTCCAGCCTCCTCTGCCCTGGCCTCTGCCCTGGCCTCTGCCCTCCAGCCTCCTCTGCCATGGCCTCTGTCCTCCAGCCTCCTCTGCCCTGGCCTCTGCCCTCCAGCCTCCTCTGCCCTGGCCTATGCCCTCCAGCCTCCTCTGCCCTGGCCTCTGCCCTCCAGCCTCCTCTGCCCTGGCCTCTGCCCTCCAGCCTCCTCTGCCCTGCCCTCTGCCCTGGCCTCTGCCCTCCAGCCTCCTCTGCCCTGGCCTCTGCCCTCCAGCCTCCTCTGCCCTCCCCTCTGCCCTGGCCTCTGCCCTCCAGCCTCCTCTGCCCTGCCCTCTGCCCTCCAGCCTCCTCTGCCCTGCCCTCTGCCCTCCAGCCTCCTCTGCCCTGGCCTTTGCCCTCCAGCCTCCTCTGCCCTGGCCTCTGCCCTCCAGCCTCCTCTGCCCTGGCCTCTGCCCTCCAGCCTCCTCTGCCCTCCCCTCTGCCCTCTAGCCTCCTCTGCCCTGGCCTCTGCCCTCCAGCCTCCTCTGCCCTGGCCTCTGCCCTCCAGCCTCCTCTGCCCTGGCCTCTGCCCTCCAGCCTCCTCTGCCCTGGCTTCTGCCCTCCAGCCTCCTCTGCCCTGGCCTCTGCCCTCCAGCCTCCTCTGCCCTGGCCTCTGCCCTCCAGCCTCCTCTGCTCTGGCCTCTGCCCTCCAGCCTCCTCTGCCCTGGCCTCTGCCCTCCAGCCTCCTCTTCCCTGGCCTCTGCCCTCCAGCCTCCTCTGCCCTGGCCTCTGCCCTCCAGCCTCCTCTGCCCTGGCCTCTGCCCTGGCCTCTGCCCTCCAGCCTCCTCTGCCCTTCAGCCTCCTCTGCCCTGGCCTCTGCCCTTCAGCCTCCTCTGCCCTGGCCTCTGCCCTCCAGCCTCCTCTGCCCTGGCCTCTGCCCTCCAGCCTCCTCTGCCCTGGCCTCTGCCCTCCAGCCTCCTCTGCCCAGGCCTCTGCCCTCCAGCCTCCTCTGCCCTGCCCTCTGCCTGGCCTCTGCCCTCCAGCCTCCTCTGCCCTGGCCTCTGCCCTCCAGCCTCCTCTGCCCTCCCCTCTGCCCTGGCCTCTGCCCTCCAGCCTCCTCTGCCCTGGCCTCTGCCCTCCAGCTTCCTCTGCCCTGCCCTCTGCCCTCCAGCCTCCTCTGCCCTGGCCTCTTCCCTCCAGCCTCCTCTCCCAGTCCTCTGCCCTCCTGCCTCCGCTCTCCTCTCCCAGTCCTCTGCCCTCCTGCCTCCGCTCTCCTCTCCCAGTCCTCTGCCCTCCAGCCTCCACTCGCTTCTCCCTGTCCTCTGCCCTCCAGCCTCCGCTCTACTCTCCCTGTCCTCTGCCCTCCAGCCTCCACCCTCCTCTGCCCTCCAGCCTCCGCTCTCCTCTCCCTGTCCTCTGCCCTCCAGCCTCCACTCTCCTCTCCCTGTCCTCTGCCCTCCAGCCTCCACCCTCCAGCCTCCGCTCTGCTCTCCCTGTCCTCTGCCCTCCAGCCTCCGCTCCCCTCTCCCTGTCCTCTGCCTTCCAGCCTTCGCTATCCTCTCCCTGTCCTCTGCCCTCCAGCCTCCGCTCTCCTCTCCCTGTCCTCTGCCCTCCAGCCTCCGCTCTCCTCTCCCTGTCCTCTGCCCTCCAGCCTCCTCTCTCCTCTTCCTGTCCTCTGCCCTCCAGCCTCCGCTCTCCTCTCCCTGTCCTCTGCCCTCCAGCCTCCGCTCTCCTCTCTCTGTCCTCTGCCCTCCAGCCTCCGCTCCCCTCTCCCTGTCCTCTGCCTTCCAGCCTTCGCTCTCCTCTCCCTCTCCTCTGCCCTCCAGCCTCCGCTCTCCTCTCCCTGTCCTCTGCCCTCCAGCCTCTGCTCTCCTCTCCCTGTCCTCTGCCCTCCAGCCTCCTCTCTCCTCTTCCTGTCCTCTGCCCTCCTGCCTCCGCTCTCCTCTCCCTGTCCTCTGCCCTCCACCCTCCGCTCTCCTCTCCCTGTCCTCTGCCCTCCAGCCTCCGCTCTCCTCTCCCTGTCCTCTGCCCTCCAGCCTCCGCCCTCCAGCCTCCGCCCTCCTCTGCCCTCCAGCCTCTGCTCTCCTCTCCCTGTCCTCTGCCCTCCAGCCTCCGCTCCCCTCTCCCTGTCCTCTGCCTTCCAGCCTTCGCTCTCCTCTCCCTCTCCTCTGCCCTCCAGCCTCCGCTCTCCTCTCCCTGTCCTCTGCCCTCCAGCCTCTGCTCTCCTCTCCCTGTCCTCTGCCCTCCAGCCTCCTCTCTCCTCTCCCTCTCCTCTGCCCTCCAGCCTCCGCTCTCCTCTCCCTGTCCTCTGCCCTCCAGCCTCTGCTCTCCTCTCCCTGTCCTCTGCCCTCCAGCCTCCTCTCTCCTCTTCCTGTCCTCTGCCCTCCAGCCTCCGCTTTCCTCTCCCTGTCCTTTGCCCTCCAGCATCCGCCCTCCTCTGCCCTCCAGCCTCCACTCTCCTCTCCCTGTCCTCTGCCCTCCAGCCTCCAGCCTCTGCTCTCCTCTTCCCTCCAGCCTCCACTCTCCTCTCCCTGTCCTCTGCCCTCCAGCCTCCGCTCTTCTCTGCCCTCCAGCCTCCGCTCTCCTCTCCCTGTCCTCTGCCCTCCAGCCTCTGCTCTCCTCTGCCCTACAGCCTCCGCTCTCCTCTCCATGTCCTCTGCCCTCCAGCCTCCGCTCTCCTCTCCCTGTCCTCTGCCCTCCAGCTTCCGCTCTCCTCTCCTCTCCCTCTCCTCTACCCTCCACCTTCCGCTCTCCTCTCCCTCTCCTCCGCCCTCCAGCCTCCACTCGCTTCTCCCTGTCCTCTGCCCTCCAGCCTCTGCTCTACTCTCCCTGTCCTCTGCCCTCCAGCCTCCAGCCTCTGCCCTCCTCTGCCCTCCAGCCTCCGCTCTCCTCACCCCTCCATATGCAATGTACAGTATGTGTGTATATGTGTGTATGTACGCACTTCCGTCACTTTGTCCACACTTCCCTCAACTTTGTACACACACACACATACACACACACACACTCCGCTATACTTACCACCGGCCCTGCGTCCGCTGCCTGGATCCTCAGTCGACATGTCGCTGCCCCCAAACTACTGGATCCAATATAGCGTCCAAGATGTCTCGCAAAACTACCCGGACAACATATTGGATCCAGTCGTCCGGGGGCGGTGACATGTCGACTCAGGATCCAGGCGGCGGGGAAGACGCAGGGTCGGTGGTAAGTATAGCGGAGTGTATGTGTGTGCTTACCACTCTGCCCACGGCGCTGCGCTGACCACTCTGCCCACGGCGCTGCGCTGACCACTCTGCCCACGGCGCTGCGCTGACCACTCTGCCCACGGCGCTGCACTGACCACTCTGCCCACGGCGCTGCACTGACCACTCTGCCCACGGCGCTGCGCTGACCACTCTGCCCACACCACTGCGCTGACCACTCTGCCCACGCCGCTGCGCTGACCAATCTCACCGCACTCACTGCTAACCACTGAGCCACCCCACTTACTGCTAACCACTGAGCCACTGCACTCACTGCTAACCACTGAGCCACCGCACTCACTGCTACCCACTGAGCCACCGCACTCACTGCTAACCACTGAGCCACCGCACTCACTGCTAACCACTGAGCCACCGCACTCACTGCTAACCACTGAGCCACAGCACTCACTGCTAACCACTGAGCCACCGCACTCACTGCTAACCACTGAGCCACCGCACTCACTGCTAACCACTGAGCCACCGCACTCACTGCTAACCACTGAGCCAGCGCACTCACTGCTAACCACTGAGCCACCGCACGCAGTACTAACCACTGAGCCACCGCGCAGTGCTAACCACTGAGCCACCGCGCAGTGGTACCCACTGAGCCACCGCGCAGTGCTAACCACTGAGCCACCTCTATACACACAATTAATTTCACCGCACTCCCCTAACTATTACTAAATAAACTATATATGGATTCTAGACTACCCGATTCTTTAGAATCGGGCTGCCATCTAGTAGTGAATAATTCGTCTGTTCCTGGACCCCATTAAGAGATAAGAGGTCTGTCATCAAAGGAACAACCTGCAATCCCCTAATACATTGTTTTGCGGGCGGTAGTAAAAAAGCGTTAACCCTAAGTTCCAAACGGATTTCACAGGATTGTCCCGTTCCTGTTCAATCCGGTCCCATAGACAGCCATGTGAAATCTAACTGGATTAATCCTGCCCGGTACTTCCCTGTGTAATCCGTTTGTCAAACTAAACCTGTCCGGTTAAAACCGTTTTACTTCAACGGCTGTCTATGGGAGCGGAATGTGACGGACAGTGCAAAGCCGTCAAAAACCGGTTTCATTTTACAACGAACGCCTTTTTATAACCGGTTTATATACAATAAAATAGGGTATTGCAGGTTTTCCTATGCTACCAGACCTCTTTATAGGGTCCAGCAGCAGAGGAATTGCATTTCCCTATATTTACATTGGACTCGTTACTGTGCGAGTAATCGCTAAAAGACTCGCAGAGTAACGAGTCCAGCGAGTACCCGACTATTCGCCGAATAGCGAGTAGTAACAGGTAGAACTCGCTCATCCCTAGTACTCAGAGATGGAGTCCATTCATAGAATGGAAGAGATTTCGGCTGGGCTTTTACAGATGCTAAATGCCTTTACTATCACTTGTTCTGAGTGGATCATATTTAAAGACACCACAAATTATAATGAGATGTTTTCCTAATTTGAGTTGGGTTTTGCCCCTATAATTGATCATGTCAGGCCCAATAAATCCCACTTATAAGTTTCAATTGCCAAGTCAATGACTTCTGGTTTTCTTATTCTTTTTTCCTTCTTCTCTCCCACTACCCTCTTTCCCCAACCCCCTGGGCGACTAAAGGCCAAAGGTATAAATAAAGGTCAGAAAAGACCTTCTGAAAGTATATTTTTGACAAAAACAGTTCAAAATTGATTGTAAGTTGAATTCCTCATGTTGAAGAGGATATATGTAACAAATAACAAAACTTCATATTTCTTATTTTTTTTTTTCTATTAATTGTCTCGTTATATAGACAAAATTCAAAAGCGTGGACAACAGTACTACATCTATTATATAATCGCGAATCGCATATCCGCCCCTCTCGGCGCTACTTCCGGCGTGGTCATTTGGATACGCGCGAAAGCTAGGGCCATTGCGAGGTGTTCTAACTCGACTCGCAATGCCCGCGCAGTGGCCATTGCGAGTCTCAGGCACACGGCGAAGCATTGCCCGCGTAGCGGGCATTGCGAGCCATTGCCCACCCACACCCCGCCGATGTCGCCAGCGCTGCCTCCGTTCCCCGCTACCCACATCTCGCCCGGGGACCATGGAGCGGAGGCGGCCTAGCTCCCCGCTACCCACAACCCACCGACGACTATGGAGCTGCCCCCTGTGCCTCACCCCCAGCCCCGATGCACAGCCCAGCACCGCTCCCCAGCCCCGCGCCGCCCCCCAGCACCGCACACCCCCAACGCCGCACAGACCCCCCCTCACTGCCCGCACACCTCCGCCACCAGCCCCCATCCACAGCCTAGCACCGCCCCCCAGCCCGCTCCTCAGCACCGCTCCCCCCCAAACCCCCACAATATGTCCGCACACCCCCAAACCACCCCAATATGTCCGGAAACACCCCCACAATATGTCCTCTCCCCCCAAACCACCCCAATGCTGGACGGTGATTGGTCGCTTCTTCCCATAGAGAAACATGGCCATGTTTCTCTATGGGAAGAAGCGACCAATCAGCGTCCAGCATCATCCGCCATATAACTCTATCACCCCTTTGAGCGCACCTGAAGCACCGCCCCCCAGCCCCGCTCCTCAGCACCGCTCCCCCCCAAACACCCACAATATGTCCGCACACCCCCAAACCACCCCAATATGTCCGCACACACCCCCACAATATGTCCTCTCCCCCCCAAACCACCCCAATATGTCCGCACCCCCCCCACAATATGTCCTCTCCCCCCCAAACCCCCCCAATATGTCCTCTCACCCCCCCCAACCCCGACGCCGTAGATCACTTACCTGTCTTCATGACATCTACTTCGTCAGGTCCAGGTCCAGACCATCTCTATCACCCCTTTTAGCGGACCTGAAGGAGAACTGAGTCATTTCTAAAGACACAGTTCTCCTTCAGGTCCGCTCAAAGGGCTCATACAGTTACATGGCGGATGATGCTGGACGGTGATTGGTCGCTTCTTCCCATAGAGAAACATGGCCATGTTTCTCTATGGGAAGAAGCGACCAATCAGCGTCCAGCATCATCCACCATGTAACTCTATCACCCCTTTGAGCGCACCTGAAGGAGAACTGTGTCTTTACAAATGACACAGTTTCCATTCCGGTCCGCTCAAAGGGCTCCTACAGATACATGGCGGATGATGCTGGACGCTGATTGGTCGCTTCTTCCCATAGAGAAACATAGCCATGTTTCTCTATGGGAAGAAGCGACCAATCAGCGTCCAGCATCATCCGCCATGTATCTGTAGGAGCCCTTTGAGCGGACCTGAATGAAAACTGTGTCTTTAGAAATGACACAGTTTCCATTCAGGTCCGCTCAAAGGGCTCCTACAGATACATGGCGGATGATGCTGGACGCTGATTGGTCGCTTCTTCCCATAGAGAAACATGGCCATGTTTCTCTATGGGAAGAAGCGACCAATCAGCGTCCAGCATCATCCGGCATGTTGGGGAGCGGTGCAGGGCTGTGTATACTGGCTGGGGAGCGGGGCTGTGGGCGGTGCGGGGCTACAGCCCCCCCCATCATGTCCAAACAGCCCCCCCCACACAATGTTCACACAGCCCCCCCACACAATGTCCGCACAGCCCCCCTCCACAATGTCCAACCAGCCCCCCCCACAATGTCCAAACAGCCCCCCCACCATGTCCAAACAGCCCCCCACAATGTCCGCACAGCCCCCCCACAATGTCCACACAGCCCCCCCCCACAATGTCCACACAGCCCCCCCACAATGTCCACACAGCCCCCCTACAATGTCCAAACAGCCCTCCCCAACATGTCCAAACAGCCCCCCCCATAATGTCCACACAGCCCCCCCACAATGTCCACACAGCCCCCCCTACAATGTCCAAACAGCCCCCCAACATGTCCAAACAGCCCCCCCCCCACAATGTCCACACAGCCCCCCCCACAATGTCACACAGCCCCCCACCCCAATATCAACACAGCCCCCCCACAATGTCCATACACCCCCTCCCCCCCCCCCTCCCCCCCAGTCCACACCCCCCCCACACACACCCCCCCACAATGTCCAAACAGCCCCCCACAATGTCCAAACAGCCCCCCACAATGTCCACACCCCCCCACAAATGTCCGCACAGCCCCCCCCCCACAATGTCCACACAGCCCCCCCCCACAATGTCCAAACAGCCCCCCCACAATGTCCAAACAGCCCCCCCCACAATGTCCAAACAGCCCCCCCCACAATGTCCAAACAGCCCCCCCCACCATGTCCAAACAGCCCCCCCCACCATGTCCAAACAGCCCCCCACAATGTTCAAACAGCCCCCCCCCCGACACAATGTCCGCACAGCCCCCCCCACAATGTCCGCACAGCCCCCCCCACAATGTCCACACAGCCCCTCCCCACAATGTCCAAACAGCCCCCCCCCACAATGTCCACACAGCCGCCCCTACAATGTCCAAACAGCCCCCCCCCATTATGTCCAAACAGCCCCGACGCCGTCGATCACTTACCTGTCTTCATGACATCTGATTCGTCAGGTCCACTCTTCCATCCGGCCAGGCGTCCTCTTCCTTCAGCCCGGGCCACGAGTCTTCCATCCGGCCCAGGCATCCTCTTCCTCCGGCCTCGGGGGTCTTCTTTCTTCCTTCAGCGAGCTTCGGGTCCTGGATGTTCTCTCTTCGGTCCGCTTCGCTGACTGAGGATTAAAGATGGCCGCCGCGAGTTTCTGGAAGCCCCGCCCACGGATCCAAAATGCACCAATCACATTCAAATACACACCAACCAATCACATTCAAGGCTCATTCATACATTTTTATCAATGGGAAAAATCAATTCTACTATTTCACTACGGCCAATCACATTCCAGCTTCATTCATACATCTTTATCAATGGGAAATACTACATTTACACATACACACCAGCCAATCACATTCAACCGTCATTCATACATCTTTCTCAATGGTAAAAATTCTCTCACTTACTATCACATTAATATACAATCATACACATCATAATAATTACACTATAAAATAAAAATGCTAATAATAATGATATTAATGCTATTAATACTGCTATTAATGCTACTAATAATGCTATTCATGATACTAATAATGTTATTAATGCTATTAATAATGCTATTAATGCTAATAATGCTATTAATGCTAATAATACTGCTAATAATGCTATTAATACTGCTATTAATGCTACCAATAATGATATTAATGCTATTAATAATGTTATTAATGCTATTATTAATGCTAATAATGCTATTAATAATGCTATTAATGCTAATAATAATGCTGTTAATGCTAATAATAATGCTAAGAATGCTATTAATACTGCTATTAATGCTACTATCAATGCTATTAATCATGTTATTAATGCTATTATTAATGCTATTAATGCTAATAATGCTATTAATGCTAATAATTATGCTATTAATGCTAATAATGCTAATAATAATGCTATTTATGCTATTATTAATGCTATTAAGGCTAATAATCATGCTATTTATGCTATTCAAAATGCTATTAATGCTAATAATATTGCTATTAATGCTCTTTATGCTAATACTAATGCTATTAGTGCGATTATTTATGCTATTAATTCTAATATTTATGCTATTAATGCTATTAATAATGCTATTAATGCTAATATTAATCCTATTAAGGCTAATAATCATGCTATTAATGCTATTCTTAATGCTATTAATGCTAAAAATATTGCTATTAATTTTATTAATGCTATTATTTATGCTATTAATGCTATTAATAATGCTATTAATGCTATTAATAATGCTATTCTTGCAATTAATAATGCTATTAAAGCTATTAATAATGCTATTAATGCTATTAATTATGCTATTAATGCTATTAATGCTAATATTAATGCTATTAATGGTATTATTAATGCTATTAATGCTATTACTGCTAATAATAATTCTATAAATGCTACTAATTATGCTATTAAAAAAACAATAAACATATTCTAGACACCCGATGCATTTGCATCAGGCTAACAGCTATTACTACTATAATCAAATTAATGCACGTTCTAGAATCCCGATGCATTTGCATCGGGCTCACAGCTAGTACTCTATAATAATGCAGAAAGCGTTATGTACTATGTATAATATTGTGTAACCAAGAAAGCTGATTAATGATTGTACTGTTCAACAAATTACTTTTTTGTTTAATAAAAACATTTTTAACAAAAAAAAATGTGGAGCACAAAACTTGATCTCATATATTTTAAGGTTTATAAAGGGTTAATAATACATTGGGATCACAGAACTTTACGTCTCAATTGTATGTTGGCACAAAAAAGGGTGTTCATCTTTTACATTCTACAAAAAGGAAAAATGCTTAATACCTAGTAATACCTCCTTTTTACAAATATTACAGGTTGTAAACACTTTTGTAGCCAACCGAGATTTTTTCAATTCTTGTTTTAAGGATTTTCATCCCTTCTTCTTTGGAAAAGTCTTCCAGTTCTGTGAGATGCCTGGGTCGTCTTGCAAGCTCTGCCCTTTTGAGGTCTAGCCACAGATTTTCAATGATGTTTAGATCAGGGGACTGTAATGATGGAGGTAAAACTTCATCTTGCGCTTTTGAAGTTGTTTATTGAGGATTTTGACATATGTTTAGAATCATTAGCCGTTTGTGGAAGCCATCCTCCCTTCAACTTCAGTGCTTTTAAAGATGGTGTTATGTATTGTGGCACCCTGCTCACGCTGGTAGCCACAGACTTCTCTAATGCACACTTGGGTTTCCACAGCAGGTGCCTACTACATGCAACACCTTCCACCCCGTCACAGTAGGGGGAGCCCCACTTGCTGACCTTAGGCAAGATCCCCTATAAATACTGCTGCTTGGGGAGGTGTTAGTCAGAGTGTGCAGACGCTAGGAGAGCTGCAAAGACACCCTGGTGTTCGGTGCCGCAGTTAGGCCTGAACCAGTGACCCGGAGTGGCATACCGCAAACCTGAGTGGGGACAGAAGGCAAGGAGCAGACAGCCTAAAGGGAGTGAGGAACTAGTAGAAGTTCACCCAAAGACGTACCGGACATCGGGGATCTGCACCTATTGGATACTCTAGGACTACAGAAAACCCCATCGCATCGTGGAGGCTTCAGCCACCCGGTCCCCCTGTGGATCAAGGAGAGGGAGCCAGACACAGCAGTGTTCCGCCGCAGTGATCAGGGAGGGTAACCCATGGACCGCACAGTAGAAGAGGACAGATATCAGAGTCAGGAAGAGAGAGGAGGCCAGTCTGGCTGCATGCAGGCTGGGCTTCAGTAACCACAGAGGAACAGAGGAGGCCTTATACCCACTTGCTGTGGGGACCCACTGTGCAACCTGGTCACCTGTCAGTACCCTGGACATCTTTACCAGCCGTACCATCAGTAAAAGGTAAAAGAGACTTTTGCAGTGTGCGTGTGTCATTCCTCTCCGTTCCAAGTGAGTGCCCCTCATAGACTGCTCCAACACTCCCCATACCATCTACAACTCCACTACAAGCTGCCCCTTCACACTACGCTGCCCCAGAGGTCCAAGTAACTGCGATAACATCTACCTCCGGCGGACTGTGGCGGCACTGGTGACTCCTCACCAGAAACTACAGGTGGCGTCACGACAACTTGTAAATATAATCCCCTGTAAATATACCCTTTTTCAAAGAAGTCCCCCAGGACACGGGATCAGTTGCGGCCACCACTCCCTGTGACACAGGAGCTTTAACCCCTTGGAGCCTGATACCCGAGTACCCCAAAGCCTGGGGCTTGACATATCTTTTCTGGCGTCACAACAGGATCCCGTGCCCGGTATTACCGGGTACTATGTGCCGTGTTTTGTATTGAGTGACTGTTTAAACTACGCCGCCATATCTGCGCCGAAGAGTGGAAAGAAAGGGGGCGTGCCAGCCTGTAGAGCGTGAAACTGAAGCTCGCCCCTCGCTCAGCCGAGCATTCCCGAGTGCCGTGGCCTAGTCCAGAAACTCACGAACTGTTTAATTCTTTAAGAACTGGCTGTAATTCACTAGGGGGGCATCCAACATGTCGGCCTCCTTCAGCGACGACGAAGGCGCGTTCACTGACCCTAGGAATTACCCGCAAGCCACAATGGCTGGCTCCAGTAATACTGCCAGCGCCACCGGCGCACCAGATGCACTCGCCCCAATAATGCCAATGTCACTCCCATACATTCCGGAGGCCAAATGGTTGCGCCAGTATGACAGACGCCCTGATAAATTGGATGATTTCAAGCAAAAAATCAATAGCGTCCTGGATTAATTATTAATTCATTTATGTATTATTGTTTTTTTTTTGTTTGTTTGTTTTTTAATATATATAAAAGACCCGTAGGGAAAATAGCTGAGTGTCAACTAGGTATTAATAATCCATTACGTAAAATCAACTTTATAGAAAAAGTTGAAAAGGGCGGAGCTAGTAAGAGCATTGAGCAAACTATCACATGCAGGTATAAGGCATGAGTGGGAAAAAAATCCACACACCGATCAATGACCAACGTAATCTTTGAATGCTGAATTGGAGCCTAGAAATTAATTATCTCAAATAAATGCACAATAGAAGATATGGAGAACAGTCAGTAGTGGGAATTGCTTGGGATGAATGAAAACCTACAAATGCTGTGCTTATTATTAATTGCAGATAATGGACATAAATACCATTTTTAACATACCATGACATAACGGGACTCACCCTCACCCACCTTTGTAGGCCATGGACCCAAGTGCAGAATCCACCCTCACCTGTGTCACCTGTACATGGCATACCATGAAGAAAGAACACACTAACAATTATAATGATCGTGAGAATGAAGGTTGAATGTAAATAACAGAGTGTAAACTTCGTTTTCACCCTTCTTCTTTTTGCTATGTGTTCCATGCTCCATATGATATATCTTTATCATGTGTGTCTGCTGATTTAATAATTAATTTGACAATTTAATACTCGACTCTTCCCTTTCCTTCAAACCCCACATCCAAGCTCTCGCCACCGCCTGCTAGCTCAAAAACATTACCCAAATTCACACTTTCCTTGACCAAGACACTGCTAAAACACTTGTCCAAGCTCTCATCATCTCCCACCTCGATTACTGCAACCTCCTGCTCACCCTGCCTACCCGCCACCTCCCTCGCACCTCTCCAAACTATCCTCAATTCCGCTGCCCGACTCATCCACCTGTCTCCTTGCTGCTCTCTGTCTCCCCCCTCTGCCAAGCCCTTCACTGGCTTCCCACTTCCCAAAGATCCCGGTTCAAAACCCTAACCATAACGTACAAAGCCATATACAACCTGTCCCTTCCATACATCTCAGACTGGTCTCCTGACACCTCCCCTTACGCAATCTGCGCTCCTCTCAAGAGCTGTTCCTTTTCTCCCCTCACATTTTCTCCTCCACAACCGCATACAAGACTTCTCTCGTGCATCCGCCATACTTTGGAACTCTCTCCCCCACCACATCAGACACTACCCTACCCTGGATACCTTCAAGAAAAACCTGAAGACCCACCTCTTCCTCCAAGCCTACAGCCCGCACTGAGACCTAATCTGCTGCACCGTCTCACCCTCACCTCTCCCCCTCCTATTGTCTCCCCACCATCCCCTATAGACTGTGAGCCCTCGTGGACAAGATCCTCTGCCCTACTGTACCCCTATGATTTATTTGTCGTCATTTTATGTTCTTGTCCTTGTCTGCCCTTACACTTGAAAAGCGCCATGGAACCTAATGGCGCTATATAAATATTCTTGAATTTTGATATTGGAAAATGTAATGTGGACTTATTATTATGAAATCACATTTGGTATTGTTCTGATTGTTGACATGACTTAAAAAATTAATAAAAATCAAAGTTGGAGAAAAAAAATAATAATTTCATTCCCTCCAGGAGGGTAGCCCAAGGCCGGGTTAACAATTGACGATATGACCCTGCTACGAAGGATTAACCAGAGCCTAGCACTGCAATCATCGGGCTGCAGATTTATCTAAAGGGCTGAAATGACATTCAGCGAGGGCTGCGATGACTTCTAACAAGAACCATGATGACATCTATCGGGAGAAACGATGGCGCCTGGAGAGAGCTGTGATGCGTCTAGTGCAGCATGAAGCAGCATGAAACCCTGTATGCATCTGTAAGGGGTAAAGTCGGGAACCTGACCTGAAATAACACTTTGCATGGAGGAGAAGGATCGACTAGAATTGATGGTTTCGTGATTTCTTTGAGCGACAAAGATGGGTGGGGCCGAGCGGGGAGACTAGCGATGACCCTGGGGAGAGGATATCGCACCCACGGTAAAGGCAACCATGAGACGGGTATTGTCCAACCACAAAAGGTTCGGGTGTAAGAGGTTGAATAGCTAAACAAGTGAAAATAACATCATCCATCATTGGAGTGCATATAAGGCAGGCGATAGTGATGCACCACAGTGCCGTGGTACTCGGATTCCGAGCGAAGCTTTAAGGGACTGTCACTGGTGGCCGATGCCTGGACCTATGGCCCTGATGGTCACGAAAAAGGGGTTTAAAAAATAGAATAATAAACTTTTTTTAACGTGATGCCACCTGCAGTATCTGGTGATGGCACCAGCGCTGACAGCAGACCTCCGGGGACGATGGGTAGGCAGCTGGATGAAGTTGCTCCCTGCAGGTGGAGTGAAGTCCCTAGGGCAGTGAGGTAAAAAAAAATGGTTTTGCATCGGGAGAGGCGCAATCTTCTTCTGAAGACTGGAACACAGGTGACCAACTTATTGGAAATGAGACCCAGGAGACCTTCTTGCTTTGCACGGGTATTTACTGACAACTTGTCAAGGCAGTCCTCATCGGTACACAGTCACACAGTCACGGGTAGCTGCCCTGGTAGTCACCAAAGGATGCCAAGTCTCTCTGAGGCCCTCTACGATGTTCCTTCTGGTAAAAACTTCAGTCCTTTTCATTCAGTGCACTCTCCTTACTATCTGTGCGTGGCCCTGCACAGAGCCCTCTTCCTACCAGGCCCCTTGGGTATATAGAGGTTACCCTTCTCTCTCTAAGGGACTCATCCCGGTTTGTTGCTCTTGGTGGGGACGTGCGTGTCAGACCAGGTCGGGGCTATATGAAAGGCCTTCGACCCACCAGTTTTGGCGTCTCAGAGCTAAACTTTCCTGCACCGCACTCAGAGCTGGTACTCCGTCTTGGACTGGGTTCCCTCCGGACTGGTTAACAGGACGGTCCAGCTCCGGGCTTGCTCTGCCAGGGATCCACCTTCTGTCAGGGATGCCTTCCTTTGCAGGCGCCCTCCACTTCAATCCTCGCAGGGACCTCCTTCTCCTCCTTACCTCACGGTACTCTCCTCACGTTCTGACTCACACTTCTTCACTACACCTTAGCTCCTCCCACCGGGACTGGTTCCCTAGCAATGGGTTAGCCAAAAGGTCCCCTAACCTAAGTGTATAAATGCAGGGATGAGGCCTCAGATTAACATTATAATCATCTGGTGACCGGGATACCACACACCCTAGTCTGGGTGTAGTACCCATTTAGTTCTGAATTGACCAGTGGGGCGCCACAATAGATATTGGGCTAGTTGAGGCAGTGGTGGTGTGGACACATAGGGAAGGGAGTCAGCTATTCAGTACTGAGACTAGGAGTATAAGAGTTAATTCCTGAATTTACACTGGGCAAGGATGTCTGCTAGATAAATGGGGAGGGAGGAGGGGGGGGGTTGGGGTGTTAGTTTTGCAGATGTAAGGTAAACTGCAGGCTCATCAGAATGAATAGCAGCAGCTGTGGTGTTATTCTATGTATGTGGGACTGTCTGGAAAGGCCAGTGCTGATGGATTGCGAGGGATACTAGCAGGGGAGAGGCTGGGAGAACACACCACAGTGGGAGGAACCCAGAAGGGAAGGCGGATCAGCAAAGCTCCCAGGGAAGCAGGGAGCAGGATTTGCAACATCCTAGTGTGAAGAAAGATGGCAGGGGAGGGGGGCGCATGGCTCCTCACAGGGGGGCCCAGGTCTCCCAGAGACAGTGATGGATGGGAACAGATGCTCCAGGGGCGGACGCCCAGCAGGAAGCCACCCGTCTCCCACAGCGTGTGTCTGAACCCCAGAGGAGAAAATTCCCAGCCCACTGAAAACACAATGACTCAGGCAGCACCCTTCCCTCCGATTGACAGTGGGATGCTGCAGATATTGAGGTCAGACTACTCTCACCAGCAACCAGCCTGTTCTGGGAATCTTGACCTGGGCTTGCAGGGAAAGGCCAGACAGCCAATGTTCACGCTGGCTAAGCTGATGTGTGAAGAGGAAAACATGGCCACTGGGTGGGCTTATAAGGACCTGGGGGCAGTCCTGAACACTGAAAGGAGGAATAAACCATTGCGCAGGGAGGGGGGGAAAGAAGAGGAGAGGAGGCAATCAGGCGCTTGTCAGTCAGGGAAGCGGGTACCCTGCATGATGAAAGGGAGAGTGCTTCACTGTCCTTAATGTCCTTCAACATTCTCCAACCGTGACTGCACTCTGACATCTCAGCACAGCGGGGCACAGTGGCGTCACTACTGCACGCTGCTCTGTGCTGAGATGTGTAGCATGCAGGGCATTCTCAGGGAGACTAGAGCTGCAGGGGAACTGAGGACAGATGAGTACGTATTTATTTTTTCAATGGGTGGGATATGAGGCTGCAATATACTATATAGAGGGATATGAGGCTGCATACATGAGGCTGCATTATACTATATGGAGGAATATGAGGTTGCAATATTCTATATGGAAGGATATGAGGCTGCATTATATTATATGGATATATTATAATAATTTGTGGACTATGGGGCTGCATTATAATGTATTTATGATAATGGAGAGCATTATAATGTACTAGATGGTGGCCCGATTCTAACGCATCGGGTATTCTAGAATACCTTGTAGACAGGAGCGAACTGTGTCACACTATGACTGACAGCCTTGTAAACAGGAGTGAACTGCGTGACACTATAACTGACAGCCTTGTAAACAGCAGAGAAGTGCGTCACACTATGAGCGTCAGTTGAAATTGCGCGCCAATATACCAAGACGTGCTCCGCTTATTGGTCGCCACCAGCCGCGAAGACCAATCAGCGCACTTGGTGCGTGTTTTAAAATACGCTTTGCTGATTGGTCGCCACAGAGGTGGCGACCAATCAGCGTAGTGGAGCATGGCTTGGCAGGGGTTTTTAATCCCGCACCGCTGATTGGTCGCCGCTGAGAGCGGTGACCAATCAGTGGCGCGGGATTCCTATTTCCCGCCAATCCACGCCACTTCGCAGATTGGTCGCCGCCGGCCGGGGGGGGGCAGGATGGAGGTGGGGGGCAGGATAGAGGCAGGGGCAGCATGGAGCGGGGGGGGCAGGATGGAGGCGGGGGCAGGATGGAGCCGGGGGGGGCAGGATCCCCTCTCACCCCCCTGTGTTCTCACCTGTCTTCTACAGCTCAGAGTCGCACTGTACAGCAGTCATGTGACAGGGATGGCTGTGTGACATCACATCAGCCCTCCCTGTCAGATGACCGCTGTACAGAGGGGGTCGGAGCGAGCCAGCGGACAGGTGAGTATCCTCACTGAGGATTTTTTTATTTTTACTTTTACTGTGGAGGAGCGGGGGCCAGGAGGAGCAGGGAGCAGGGTCCACGGGAACCTTATGCATGGAGGACTATGGGATGAATTATTATACAGATAGGACTATGGAGGTACATTAAAATATAAGGAGGAATATGAGGTGCATAATAGTAATTGGAGGACTATGGTGGTGGGAGGAGGAGACAACTTCCACAAAAGACTTCAAGCTGTCATTGATGTTAGAGGGGGCAATACACAGTATTAAGAACTAGGGTATGTAAACTTTTGATCAGGTTCATTTGGATATTTTTGGTTGTCATTATGATTTAAAAAGAGAAAACACAGTATTGACAATAAATGGCTTCACCCATCCACTAACCATGAGTGGAAAGAAAGTTTTTGTGTTATCATTCATATTCTCTGAAAAAAGGCCTAGAAGCAAAAAATCTGCCGGGGTATGTAAACCTTCGAGCACAACTGTATATAGCAAGATGTGGGACATTAATGCATAATGAAGAGGTAGATGGGTCAATTTGTAAGTCTTTGTAGGGTTAGAATGCTACACAAGGCCAATATATCTGACCAACAAGCACGCAAGCTGAAGGGAATGACAACATGCGACCTGGGGGAGAAGCCATGTCCAAAATTTGTACTGGGGCCCATCGGACTCTAGTTACACCTCTACCTCTAGTTCATCTTTTCAACTGTCGCAATGTGTTTCCTTCGTTACACAACAGCACAAGGAATGTTCCTGCAATATAAACATAGGAATAGTACAAACTACAAATAAAATTCCCCGATGAATAATCTTCACATTATAATGTTAAATCAGAAAAGTGATTGAAAGTAAACAGCATTTATACATACCAGCAAAAAGTCAGAGGGACTTGGAAACATGTCTTGTCTCTTTAATGATTTCCAACATATGGTAAATACAAGTTATGGTTTCACGGTGATTAATGATAAATGGGACATTTTAAATTATCCATTAAGTCACTCAGGTTTCATAAAACCATTTGTTGATTACTTTTAAGTGTTTTCCAGGGCTGAGGTATGGAAGTAATAGAATGCTTTCCATTTCCTATCTCAATTTACAGAACACGTTAGTCTAGAAAGGACCTTCAACAACACATTACGGTATTGCTTTTCTACCTTTCTTAAGGAGAGAACTCTTTTCACAAAGCAGCTGCTTTTTGGTAATGTATAAACTTTGTTTCTTCACAAAGCAGAGGTCATCCCCCTCACCCAACATTATTCCGTGGGGTCCATTTATTAAACTCAGCAATTTGCAGAACACACTCTTGGAGTTATGTAATTACTTAGTATTGTGATTATCCATCATACTGACTTTTTTGCCACCTGTACAGCTTTATGACAGTAGAGCTTTATTTTAACACTAGTGCAAGTAGTGTATGTATTACAATAATTTGAAATATTAGTTAATAAAAGCACATATTTCGGACCGCTTCCTAGATTGAATATCACAGGCCAAGAGTTAGTGTCACCCAATGTAATGTCACAGCCATGACAAATAAATAAATGTTAAATAATACTAAACTGTATAGAGAAATCAATGTCTTCTGTATCGCTAAAGTACACACTGGTCTTATTTCTTCTTCTATATTTATGGCAATGTCACATCTCATGTGAAATATTGTCATAATATCAACAATATTCAGATTAACATAGGTAAGGGCCAATAGACTACATCCAATAAAAACATTCTGCCAAAGTTTTGCAGGAAAAAGCTGGAGACTATTCTAATTTATTTCACAATGCTATTAAATTAAAAGCAACAGCGTTGCTTCATCTGAAAAGAAGGTTTATACTAAAGACTTACAGAAAATAGTAGTTACCACATGGTAACACAGTATTAGGCATGAAAGTAGTAGCAAAAGTAATGTTAATCATCCCTTTGCATTTTCATTGATATCTTGTTCCCTTTAAAGGGACTCCTTCAGCACAGAATGACTGTTAAAACCAAGTACATGCGCTTGTGCATCATGGCGGAGCTAAACATTTAAATACACCAACCTACTGGATTTTCAATCTATCTCCTCCTTTCTCATGCTCAAAGGAGCCTGAGCTGTTAAATGGGTACTCTAGTGAGATAAAATAAAAATTGTACTGTCCCTGATCTCATACACTACGAAGCTGACTTGGACACTATAGTTCTAGTATCTTTACATCACTTGTAAATCAATAAACTAGTATCTGCTTCTCATTCCTCACCACTCCTGTTCGGGATGTTACGTCACAAAGAATTGTAAAGCTCAGTGCAGCTGCAGAGAACAGGGGGACATGGCAGCAGTGTAGCCACCGGTCCCATGCTCACCATATATGCCAGCCCCCTGATGTACTTACTTTTATCTAGTGTAAGAACAGGGGGCATGGCAGAGGCATGGCAGCTGGCCCCATGCTGACCATACATGCCAGTCCCCTGATATACTTACTTTTATCTAGTGTAAGAACAGGGGGTGTCTATTTAGAAACAAATATATCAGGGGGCTGGCATGTAGAGTAAGCATGGGGCCAATGCCTATGCCCCCACCACGCTTCCCTGTTATCTGCAGCAGCATAATCTATACACTGCTCTGTGACATAACAGCCCATATGGGTGACGCAAAGGCTGAGGAGCAGCTACTGTTTTATTGATTTACAAATGATCTAAAGATAGTAGATAGAACTGCAGTGGCCAGCTCAGCTTCATAGTATATGAGAGCAGTGACATTATAATTTTTTTTATCTCCCTGGAGTACCCCTATAAACAAAGAAGAGGGAAAGGTGGAGACAAAAGGAAAATGATCAGATGAGAAGCAGTATTTAAATGATTAGCCCCACCATGTTGCACAGGCTCCTGTACTTGGTTTGAACATTCATTCTGTGCTGACCGAGTCCCTTTAAAGTTGTTGTGCCACAAACAGTTATATATTTTAATTAATAGATCTTAGAATAAAAATAAGTTTCACAATTTGACGTGTTAAAAAAATGTCCCTGTCCCAAGATATTCTCATAAAATGTGCCCATGTGTAATGTATGCGTCTGAACATGCAGGACAGGTCGGATATAAGCTGCCGATGAGTAAGGACATTGTCCGAAACGCGTCCGGCGTTATTATGATTTGAATTTTTGAATAAAGTAATTCTCTTGTTATGGACAAGTGGCTCCGGATCCTTTAAATTCATGAGGTCGGATATACCACAACTCTTGGGCAGGGGTGGAAGTAATAGAGAGAATACAGACATTACAGCTGAGGATCACAGCTAAACAAGTTTCTAAACAGGAAATTAAATGTTTTTAAGTACAGAAAGAATCAGCTGTGATCGCCAGCTGTTATGTATGTATACTCTCATTTACTTCCTCCCGTGCCCAGGAGCTATGGTGTATCCGAACTGTTCCTGCATGGTCAGACACATACATTACACAAGGGCACATTTATAAGAATATCTCAGGGCAGGAACATTTTTTAATACATCCTATTGTGGAACTTATTGTTATTCTAAGATCTATTAATTAAAATATACAATTGTTCGTGGCACAACCACTTTAAGTAGCACACTGTCTAAAAGAAAGGATTAAACCAATGCTCTAATATAGTACTAAGTAAAATCTGAGGTAAGTCAACATATAGTAGCTGCCCCTTCAATCAAATTGTGGATCCAATACAGATGCAAACTATGATATTATGCAATTTTGAACATTTTGGCACAGTTTTCAATGCATGAGGATTGGAGCATAGTTTTGGAGGTAAGCAAAAAGTAGTGAGCAAGTGACTGCAAAAAAAGTATGAAGCTGTAGTCTGCTGTTCTGTACGTTGATTAAATCCAGATGTTACGCTCATGGAAGTGTGTCGGCCTCAAGGACCGGGGGTTACTTGGTAGCTGAGTCAGCTGATTCTTTGGGAAGTCACGGTGGCTGTGGCCAGGCTCAGTAGCCCTGGCCGCACAATGAAGAGGGTTATATACAGGGGATTGATAGTCTTTTCGTGATGCCACCTGGGGTTTTCGGCCAGGGATGGCTGATGCTGTTGATTTGGGAGGTCTGGGGTCGATGGTGCAGCAGCCGGGATGGTATCGCTCCCCACAGGTGGAGCGGGGGGCCCCAGGGATGTTGTAATAGTCTATGGGGACAATGATGATTACAGTTGGGGTGCAGGACGGAGGGTGCAGGAAATAACAGGAAGAGACAAGGGTTGCAGTTTCTTTACCTTTTACTTGCTGAAACTTGGTGCAGTCGGGGCACTGGTTAGAAGAGTCCGGTTAGCTTGGAAGCATTTGGGGATACACCTAGCCAGGTGGGTTGGGATGCCCTCCTGCTGCACCAACTCTTTGGGTCCCTGCTGCTTGTACGCTATGCTGTGGCCCTCTTCCTACTTATTTACTCTTACTCCATATGGCAGACAGCACAAGCTTATCACGGGTACCGCCAGGCTAGTGACTGCTCCGGCTCTAGTTATACTGTTTTGCCACTGGGTCTTTGATGCGACCACGAGACTTGCAGTCTCTTGCCCTCCACCATTCAGTTGTTGGGATGTACAGTAGTCCTCAGTAGCGCCACTCCCCAGAGCTCTCTCCAACACATCTTTTCCTTTCCTTTTCCTCAGACGGTCTTCTACTATCCCCTCTTCTGTGCCGGAACAAGGTCAGCTCCCTTCAACTCAGGTTCTAGACCTCTCCCTTCTGGCCTGAAATCAGGATCGGTGTATGAATGCTGGTGGTTACCAAGCGTGGGGACCTCATCCTGCTTCCAAGCATGACATCACCCCCGGTGAATGGGGCAACATCACTGTGGCAACCAGACCACTGGGGTGCCGCAGAAGCATGGGCGCAGATAATGGACCACACATGGTCAGTGGAAGCTGACCCCGAGGACAGAAACAGGCTGGAAAGTAACTTGAGTAAATGTATAGTTTTATTTGTATACACCAGCCAAAGCGGCCAAAGTCGGGCAAGAGCAAAATCTCTATTGTAGCTTGCAGGCTGTCGTGTGAACCAGACAACTTCAGATACTTCAGATACCGACAGGTATCAGTGGAGTAGAATCCATCGCAGGTTGGCAGAAGCATGGCACAGGCTCACCAAAGATGGAAGCAGGCTTGCTTGGTGTGGCAGACTTGCAGGAAACAGATGCCAACAGGTGGACTTGGCAGGCTAAATGGAGGCAGATGCAGCAGAAAAGGGTAGCAGGATCAGTGGAGACAGGCACTAAGATGAAACAAGGTATTAGCAAGGGACAAAGCACAAGACAAGGGAACCTGAGAACAAGCAACACCACTAAGGGACAAGAAATGTTGTGCAGGCACCTTTCTTAAGGGGAGGTTGCTTTATATACACAGAACCTCCGAGCAATAGGCTGAGAAGCACTTCCAGTTCAAGGCATACTGGCCCTTTAAATATCAGGCAATGCCCACCACATTATGCTAAGGAAGGTCCTGAAAGTACTCCTCAGTGACTGCATACTCCAGGCAGAGAAGGTCAGGGAAGACAGGAGGCATAACTGGATCATGGACCAGGTGAGTAACTTGTATAGGAGAGAGCACAGTGGAGTGGGCAGACCGTATGAAGTTATATATTGGGCACCAAACTCTCTGCCCAATGGAGGTTGGCCCCACAGCAAAATGCGTGACATTACCCTCTTTCTTATGCCCCTTTTTCTCAGGCCAGTCAGGAACTTCTTCAGGAGGTGAGGCGTGTTGATGTTTTCTCTTAGCTTCCACGATCTTTCCTCTGGCCCAAATTTTCTTCAATTAAGTCCTGTCACCTCTTCTTTTCAAAGCCAGAATTCCTTGATCTCAAAGACATCCTCAGTGCTGACTGGTGCAGTATCTTATCCTAAACATAGTGCCTAAGAACGACCAGCTTCAGGAGAGGGACGTGGAATGAGTTGTGTATCCATAAGGATGGAGGCAGCTTTAGATGGTAGGATAGTGTGATAATACTTTGTATGACCACAAAAGGACCAATGTATTGGGGTGCCAGCTTAAAGGAAGGGACCTTGAGGCAGATGTGTCTGGAAAAAGCCACTCTTTGTCTCCGGTTGAAATGCCAGATGATCCAGATGCCTCTTATTTGCTGCCCATAGACTAGAAAGAAAGGAGAGTTAGCGGAAGACTCACCAGCCCTTTTTTTGTAGAAAAATTCCACTCATGGCTGCAGGAAGACCCAGTCACTATGATAGCTGTTCACAAAGTGTCAGAGGTAGTTGGAGAGGACTTGGTTTACCCGCACCACCTGACTGTTGGACTGAGGATAGTAAGCAGAATAGAAGTCCAATGTCACCTCTAGTAGCTTGCAGAGCGATCGCCAGAACTTGGAGTTGAACTGGAACCCTTTGTTGGACACAATGTAGAGGGAAGGCACTGAAGGCAGAGGATGTGCTGAATGAAGAGTTCTGATAATTTTGGTGAAGATGGCAGGCCTGATAAAGGAATGAAGTGCACCCTTTTAGAGAACATATCCCCATGACTCAGATGATGGAGCATCCTGATGACTTAGGTAAGTCCGTAATGAAGTCCATGCCAATGAGTTGCCATGGAGCATCTCTAATTAGCAGTAGCAAAAGACGACCAGCTGGTAGTTTTTTCGTAGTCTTATTGCAGGCACACAATGGACAGACCACCTCAAACCCCAGCACATCCTGTCATAGTGTAGACCACCAATAGTGATGAGAAATAAGTTGCAACATCTTCTTTTGCCCATCATGGCTAGCCAAAGAGGAATGAAACTGCCAAATCGGAGCTATGGTGATTCATCTTGGAAGGCTCGATAATGTGTTGTGAATCCTCTTCTTGATCAACAGACAGAAAAAACCTAGATAGAGCATCTGCCTGGATGTTCTTTTTGGCCAGTCGAAAGTGTAAAACAAAGTTGAAGCCAATAAAGAACAGTGACTACCGAGCTTGTCGTGGATTCAGCCTCTGTGCAGACTGGCGATAGGACAACTTTTTGTGGTCGGTATAGACAATTACTGGATGAACAGCGCTATCGAGCAGATACCGCCATTCCTCCAAGGCCAATTCCATGGCCAACTATTCCCGATCACCAATCAAGTAATTGTGCTCACTTCCTGTGCTCACTTCCTGTGAAGGTTTTGGAGAAAAACCTGCAGGACACCATCTTACCGGCAGGCAGCTTCTCCGTGAGCACAGCACCAGCCCCAATGAAAGATGATTTCAACTACAGGAAGAACTGTTTATTGACTACTGGCCTGTGAAGTGCAAAAGGCGAAAGCTTGCTTGAGAGCAAGGAAGGAAGATTATGCTTCAGGAGGCCAAAATTTGGAGTCCATCTCTTTACGAGTCAAGGCAATAATATGGTGGACTAAGGCAGAGAAGTGTGGAATTAACTAACGATGATAATTGGTGAATCCCAAGAACTGCTGAATGGCTTTGAGTCCAATGGGATTAGACCAATTAAGCAGGGCCGTTGCTTTCTCTGAATCTATCTCAAGCCCAGTGTCAGATACGATGTAACTGAGAAAGGAAGGGATTTCTGCTCAAATAGGCACTTCTCATACTTGGCTTAGAGCTGATTCTCTCTACATATTAAGAAGACTTGATGGACATGTCTTCGGTGTGTAGATAGATCAGTAGAGAAAATCAGGATGTCATCCAAGTACACCACCATGTAAAAGCAGGTCTTGGAAGATGTGGTTGACGAATTCTCGAAACATTGCTGAAGCATTATTCAGACCGAATAGCATGGCCCAACACTCATAATGTCCATCTCGGGTATTGAAAGATGTCTTCCACCCATCCTCTGATATATAAGGATGAGATCATATGCTCCATGGAGGTCTAGATTAGAGAAGCCTCTTGCGCACAAAGTCAGTCTAATAATTCTGAGTGATGAAATTGAGATCCTGATAGTCAATGCAGGGTCACAGAGATCCATCTTTTTTTTTCACGAAAAAGAACCCTGCTCTAGCTGGAGATGAAGATTTTTGGATAAAGCCTCTCTCCAAATTTTCTTTTATGTAGTTGGTCATAGCCTGGGTATCGGCCTGTGAGAGGGGATAAATGCGGCTTTTAGGAGGTGTAGCTCCTGGAATTAATTTAATAGGACAACCATATGGCCTATGAGGTGGGAGAGATTCTGCCTTCTTCTTGTCGAAGACATCAGCTATCAACCAGTAGGTGGATGGTAGGCCTGGTAGAGAGGATGGAGGCCTAGATGTCTTACATGGTCATGGTGTCCTGGGGCACTTCTCATGACAGGAATGACCCCATCGTAGAATATCACCAGCTCACCAGTTGATGACTGGCTCATGATTATGCAACCAGGGAAGACCAAGTAGGAATGGAGGTGAGAGGTAAGGTAGAATGAAATAAGCACAAAAAAAGTACTGTGTATATTGACTGATATCAAAAGCGTAAGTCAATTTTCGTAAGAGATTGACAATTTTATTGGATACAAAAACATCAAGACAGTGCATATGAAAAAATTAATTTTTTCATATGCACTGTCTTGATGTTTTTGTATCCAATAAAATTGTCAATCTCTTACGAAAATTGACTTACGCTTTTAATCTCAGTCAATATACACAGTACTTTTTTTGTGCTCATTATGTATGTTTCTTACTGTGGTACTGATGATCCCACCATGGTGACACCCTACAACTTTTGGTTCAGGTAAGGTAGAATGAAGATTACAATCTTTTCCCTATAGAGAGCATCAATTTGTAGTTCTACGTCTTTTGTAATCCCCAAATTGGCATCCTTCAAAAGCCATCCATCTACGGAGGTAATTAGATGCGGATACTGGAAGAGAACCATGGGAATCTTGAGCTGCGTGATGATGGCTTGAGTGGGTGAAATTAGTTAGTGAGTTAGAGGTTTTCATCATTGTCACTTATGGAGGCCTCCCTTACCTGACCTAGGTGGAGGAATTTTCCGGGCTCTCAGGGCAACTCCAGAGTAAATGAGTAGGACTGCCGCAATAGAGACATACGTTTTTGGATAACCTCTCTTTTTGTGGCTGAGCAAACATCTTGACTCGATCATGGCTTCCGAAACCGTAGCGGCAGTAGTAGCAGCTCGAGTGGCTAGAGGCTTGTGGAATGAGGGTGCAAGCAGAGGAGACCTCCTTTCATGAGATCGCTTTGTAAATCGTAGGTCAATTTGTATGGCCAGAAAGATGAGCTCTTCTATAGAGGAAGGAAGATCATAGCCTGCCAGTTCATCCTTGATGCTCCCGGAAAGACCTCTCCAGAATGCACCAACCAGGGGCTCTTTAGTCCATTGCAATTCAGATGATAAGGTGCGGAACTGGATAGTATATTACCTGATAGTGAGGGAACCCTGCTGAAGCACGAATAAGGCACCAGTGGTGGAAGCGATCCATCCCGGTTTGTCGAAGACCTTACAGAATGTTTCCAGAAAATTCAGCAGAAGGGAGACAATGGGATCATTCCTCTCCAGCAACGGGTTAATGAAGGTGAGCGCCTCTCCTTCTAGTTGAGAGGCTAGGAAGGCCACGTTGGCAGAGTCCATGGGGAATTGCTGAGGCAATTACTAAGGCTAAGTTCGCATTTGCATTGTGCTATTTGTCTGGATGCATGCATTTGTCAGCTGCATTAACCCTATGAAACGGTAGCATCAACACAGCTAAACGCACCCACAGACTTCTATTGTCAAACGCAATGCAAATGCGATGCTAAAAGTGACCTCGGTAGAAAGTTTGCGCTTTTGGGTGCGTTCAGCTGTGTCCTGACGGATAGCACAACGCAAATGTGAACCTAGCCTTAAAGTGTAGCAGACACTGGTTAAGGAATCTACAAAATACCTTTATGGCTTGCGTAGACAGAGCAGAGCACTGAGGGAAGACTGTATAAGGGAATATAAATATCACCATTGTGATAAAGTGGCAATATTAATAATTCTGGGCAATGCCTGCAATGCCTGCAACTATCCTGCTATTGCACAATTATCAACACTAAGGCTAGGCTCACATTGTCGTTGTGGCATCTGTCTGGACAGATGTGCTGATCGGCAGCTTTAACACAGCGTTAACGCGGTGTAACACTGCGTTAACGCTGCCTCAGAGTTATATAGGTGAGCAGATCCCAAGCGCATGCAAATGCAGCCACAAAAGTGGCTGCATTTGAAATCTTGCACTTTTTCAAATGGACAGCTGAACGCAGCAAGCGGAATTCAGCTGTCCGCTTGAAAAAGTCCGAGATTTCAAACGCAGGCATTTTTGTGGCTGCGTTTGCATGTACTTTATATCCGCTCACCCATATAACTCGAAGGCAGCGTTAACACAGTGTTGCACTGCATTAACACTGCGTTAATGCTGCCGATCAGCATCCAGACGGATGCCACATCGACATTGTGAACCTAGCCTGTCTTTCTGTTGCTTCAGACTCTCCCATACATGTGAAGACTCAAAACACTTAGTTATAATAAGTGTAACAAGTTTATTCACTAACAAGCTTACATTAAATCACAATATAAACAGTTACAAAATATTAAAACACCAGTAATAGTACCTTCACTAATTCAAAATTAAACCCACAGTTTCCTACCTATATTACCCACCCACCAGCAGTAATATCACTCACACAATTACAATAAAATCCACCTAAGTCTACTAACTATCCCTATAGATAGATTTATAGAGAGAAAGGGTATGATACTCAGCCATGTGTATGTGGTCCTGTTTCATGATGGTCCGAGTTGCAAGAGAAAGAATCAGAGGCAAATTCAGTATTATCTTTAGAAAGGGGGCATGTGCAAGATCCCTCTCTCATTGGCTGATAGCTATGATGTAATGGGGGTGTATGCACTGCCAGATATGTTGAGAAAGTTATATTCTCCACACCCACTAACCAGGGCTCCCCCCACTGTGGAGACACGGAGGTCAGTGGGTGCTCTTGTCCGCTGGCTGGCTGCCTTTAGAAAGACCGCATGGACCACGGCTCATTCAACTGAACTCCTTAACCGAATTCCTTGCAAGTGGACAGAAAACTACACAGGGCAAGTGAACCACACATTGGTTAGACTTTATTGGATCCCCAACAGTCAAAGGCATATAACTCATACCCAGCAAAAACACACAATATAACAAGCAATAGAGTCTCACCCTTCCGCTGGTTCTCCAGGGATTGGAATATTCATGCCTTCGGGGCTTTCAGGGCCAAGTACCCCAGACCCATCAGCACCCTGCTTTTGGCGGGCATCCTCTGAGAAGGGATAACTGCAAGCTTAGGAAGCTAACCGAGCACAGAAGAGTCTGCAGCCAGGCGACCGAATTGTCCCAACCTGAGTTTTTCATGCAAACATAGGTGTGGCCTACCTTTAAGCTGGACAGGATATAATGTGTAGCGTCCCATGGTATGGTGTGCTCTGTTGGGACCCAGTTCTGCTGGCCTTTCACTATAGATATCAAGGTATTAGTATTTTTGTTAATCAGGTACTGTCCCGATTGTCCCACCTTGTCGCTGGTGGGACAGCTTACGCATTCATATGATCATATTTATGTCACGTAGTACCCTAATTTATTTTTCTGAACTATAGCATTTTTACTTTTATCCTTTTAGAGTATTTGCTCATTTGTTGTTTTTTTGTTGGTTTTTCAACAGGTACAGGTACAGGTAGTGATGAACGAATAGTAAAATATTCGGGTGTGGATTATTTGTACCGAATACTTTGAACTGTTCCAGTGTTCATCGTGAATAACAAACCTAATGCAAAGTCAATTGGTGAACTCGAAAATTTTTCTGGAAGATTTCTCTGAAAAATATTCAAGATCTCCATTGACTTGCATTAGGTTTGTCATTCATGATGAACACTGGAACAGTTCAAAGTATTTGGTACAAATAATCTGGAACTGAAAATCTTACTATTCGCTCATCATTAGTACTTAGCAAACTTTCATTTAAAAAAAGCGTAAAATTCACCCCACGGCAACAAAGTGGAACCAATCGGGATGTCACTTCAACATGTGCCAAGAAAGCCTCAAAATGAATGGAGGCAAAGACAAGATCAGTGCTGAACTGTATTGAAAACCGGCCTGCGGAAAGCTGACTATTTAAATGTGCATCACCCAGGGCATGGGTTACATTCCCAAATGAACTGAGTACAAGTAATATTATCATAGTGAAATGGCTGCTGTTTTGCTAAAAAATTGTTAAGTACCATATGTTTTGTATCTATTTTCTGCAGTGTGCCTAAAGATTATATTTTTACTTTAGCTTATATTTGCGTATTAATGGCCACAGTGTACATGTGCTGGCCCTTATTTTTGACCCCTATTTTTGATTTTGCTTACATTTCTCGTGCTCAGTACATTTTGGGGTGTTACTATTTATTTTTAAGGCTTGTTTGGCACATTAATAGGTGAGTTAATACATGTATTTTTATTTAAAAAATGTTAAACATATCCTCTACATTTTTTACATGTGTTATTATATATTTCTTTCATTGTACTTATGCTTTTATTTTAGGTTATATCAAGACAGAAGTTGTCAAACCAACCTGTTTAGTTTTTATGAAAAGGTAAATTGAAACATAAATATACTATAGCTGTGGCTATAGTATAGTGTTTTTAGACTTTGCAAAAACATTTGACCTGTTCAACCGACATCTCATCTGGAAATTAAGGTCTCTATAGTTAGAAAACAAGGTACATATTTGGATTGAAAACTTTCTCAGAGACGCATCCAGAGTTGTGGTGATTGGCTCCTAATAACTGCATCGCCTTCAGAGATGTAATAACGTAATTGACGGCAAATGTAATACTGTACAACATCTAATTGTCTATTTGTATAATCTGTGGTTCGCATATCGTCACCTGCACTTGACATTAGTGGATCCGATGAGGAAATAATCAATAAACAATCTTTCTGGAGGAAAAAAAAACACATTTTTGGTTATCATAACTTTGTTATGTCTACGTTTGGTTCCTATAGGAGACACAAATCTACTTTAGCCATAAAAAAATGCTATTTTCTAAATTGTTTTTGCATCTTTTCCCACATCTTTTTCTTCTTTTTATTTATCTCAACCATCCAGCAGCAACTTATTTTTCTACAGATATCGTTGCCATGAATTTTAGGTATTTATTTGCCAGTTGTTCTGTTTTGTTTTGAACTTTTTTTGTCTGAAGGATTGAGAATGACGTCACTTCTGGAACAATAAATCCCAGCCCTCTACACACATCACTCTACTGCACCTATTTTCTTGAGGCAAATATTCTGCTTCACAAATATTCACAACTATTAAGATTGCATTTTTCCTATATTTATTTAAATTATTTTCCAATACATACACTTGTTTTAATATTAGGTTTATTTAAAATGACACCTCAGGTACAATATAAGCTGTCATTACATTAATTGGTCATACAACCATATAATGGTACCTTTACACGCCACTACCGAGGGTAGCAACAGGTAGGCACCGCACGTGCACGCACGCGTTTGCAACGGTTCCTAACGGTACCTGATGCCGCAATTACATGCCGCCACAAGGTGCTCCACAGAAGGTATTTTCGTTCCCCGGATGTGCCGACGGGTGCCGCAGGTTACCTTCTGTGGAGCACCTTCCCTGATTTACACGCTATTATAACAAGGGAATCTGGGCGTACATATTGTGCGCCGTAAGTACATAGGTGTGACAGAGTAGTGTATTACGCGACGCTCGTACGGTGATTGGACAATGCAATAACATCATGATTGGCCGGCCAGCGCAGGGAGGCTGCCTAATACATGACGCTATAGCAAATGTGTACTGTGACTGGACAGCTTGTTAAATATGCCGCCCTGTGCAGGGACAGCCAATGGGTACACAGTAGTCCCCACCAATGATAGCTGATGGGGCGTGGTATATGTGGCACCCCTGCATCCAGGAGGCCACAAAAGGGAACTGCTGCCAGGCAGGTAAGACAATTGTTGCACATCAACACCCTTACAGCCCACACAACCCACATACAGTAAGTGGCAGCATCCAGCCCTGAGATTGGATACTCTAGGCAAGCGAGGGGTGGTGGATTTAAAGGAGTGGGTTGGGCACACACGTAGTCAGGTGACTTGACAGTAGAAATAGTGAGGGGGAGGAGGAAGGAGTTCAGTAGGCCATAGTGAGCTGAACAGCAAAGACCAAGAACAGGCCAAAAGACAGCAGAAGGTTGAGCTAAGCTGAGCAGCAGAAGGAAGCATACGTCCTGGTAAAGTGGGGTGTAAGGAGCGCAGAATCTGTACCGAACCAGTGTGAGCCGGAGGAGAGAGAAAGCATATCCGGAGCCAGTACCCCCAGGAGTGTGCAGGGAAGAGAGGGACGGGGAGACCTGGGCCCTGGACATACAGCGAAGCTATCGAACTGCAGGCGGAGTAGCCCTCCTATTATACTGAGAGACGCAGAGGGAAGGAGCCTGGTAGAGCCTCAGACTTGAGGACTGCTGGAGGCTGGGCTGAGTAGAGTGTCGGCTCTAGAGAGGACCGTAGTTTCATCCGGATCCTCAAACAACACGACGGTGGACCACAGCTACACGTTAGGGTCCCTACCCCAAAGGACAGGCAGCTCAGTGACAACGAGGAGGACCCACAAGGGCCCGAGTCACCGCCATACTGTCCGGCGTTACACACACCAAGTGAACACAAAGAACGGAAACAGCCCGGAAAGGACACAGAGAAAGTGTGAGGGGTCACAGAGAGAGAGGTCTGGCTGCAGGGGAGTAAAGGGAACCCGAGAGGGAGAGTGTGCCCGTGTACTTTAACTGAGACGTGTAAGAACTGTACTTGAATTGTACTTGAACTGTAACTGCAGTGTAAGGTGCTTTGAAGAGCTTGGAGAGTAAACACGAAGACCCTGAATCCGCCCCCTTGTCTGATTCCATCTGCTTAAGTGATATTCCCTTGATACAGGATACAGCGAGCCCTCCACCTGCAGAGCCACAAGCCTGTCGGCACCAGCACAGAGGAAGGATCCCTGCAGAGTCTGCACAGTAAGTGAGCTGCATTCAGCACAAAGCCTACGCACCACACAATAGACTTTAAGCCTTACTGCCCCGGGGAACACAGTTCTACCCACTGGAACTATCCCATCTATGCTGCTATTCCATCATCCCCGGAGGTTCTACAGCAGCGGCGGCCCCACCACTGGCCGCATATAGTGGGTGGCGTCACGACTGACAATCCCCTGTAAATATCCCCTTTTATTGCCGAGCCCGGGACACGGACCGGACCAGGACCACCTGTGATTTCCCCAGTAGCAGACCGGTCCGGTACCGAGTACTCCCGTCTCAGTGGGCCGACAATCTGGCGTCACGAACAGGATCTACCTGGTCCAAAAGAATTGGACCCTGTGCGCCTAAGGAAAGTGTTCTGGACTTTTCCCGCCAAAATCTGACCTTAATGGCGGCCAGGGGAGGCTAACGCCATGTGCCGAGGAGGCGTAACCGAAACTCCCATCGTGGGCCGGCCCGGTCCAGGGCGCGAAGAAAAGGACCCGCCCTGGCTCCCCTTAACTCCGGGAGAGGCAGTCGTCACTCTGAAAGAAGAGCCTCCGCCCATAGACCCTCCTACCACTGAGAAGCTGGCGGGAACCAAGAAGGAAATCGTCATCAGGAGGGGGCGGAACGAGAAACCGGAAGAGTAGCAGTCGCTATTGCAAGACACGAGGACGGAAGCGGAGGACGCCCAGGAGAACGCTGCACCCGGAAGACCACAAGTGATCCTGGAGGGCCCACGGAGTGACCCGGTGGAGGAACTCGGCAAGGGAAAGAATTTGTGTGACCCAGACGAGATGGCAGCAGGCGGCGAAGAGTGTCCATACGTCCGAGACAACCGGCGGGGTGTGCTGCGGCTGCTACCCCAGCAGATGACACGAGCCCAGGAGGAGCATCGGACCCGGATCTAGATTGATATTGAACACCCCCGAAGTTACGAGACTCTGTCTATACAAACTGGCTGGGTTGGAGTGCCACGTGATTGTGCAGAGAGCAAAACCGAATGCCATACCGCGATTCTGGTGGATGTAACCTACCCCAAGCTGCACCGCGTACTGCCCAAAAAGAAGCCGACCTACTAGGAGCTCTACCAGAGGGATACTTGCCGTTACCGGAGCCCCTGATACCACCACCGACTACTACCGAGGTGAGAGGGGAGCAGCTCCGCTGCTGGTGAGAGCGGGATAAAGACTGTGACGATCTGATGGGCTTTCTGGGAGATCCCGCGGGTGAAGTAGGCCCTGCAGAGCTGATCACCCGAGAGGAGTACATCCGCAGATGTGTACGAAAGTGGGAGAAAGAGGAGATAGAGAGGCAGGTACAGAAGCAGGTCATGATTGCCCGTGCAAAAGAGGCCAAAAATATCGCCCGCAGAGATAAAGAGATACAGAGATCCCCACAGCATGAGGGAAAGATTGTAAAGGTCATAGAAGAGAGAGGATTCGCATTTGCACGTGAGCCTGGTACCAGATGTGACATCTTTATCAACAAAAGAGAAATGGAAGAGCAATTGCCATCAGACCATCCAGATAGACAAGTGGAAGTAGGAGAATGGGTGTCATACCACATTGTTCAAGGTGAGCATGGCCCATTTGGCATCAAAGTTAAGAGACTATGCTTAGACCACGAGGAAGAGAGATGATAAGCCCGCACTAGAATATCCTGAGTCCAGTGATGATCCAGAGATCACGAGCTACACGGACGTGGCAGTGAATACGGATCCTGTTACCATCTTATAGACTGTTGCACCAAAGAAGGATGCTATAACTCAGACCCCAGAAAGTTACCTACTAGTGACTGCATTACAGAACCTGGAGGTTTATCCAAGAAGAAGACCATCGCAGATGTTACCGTGGAAACAGCAGGTGAAAGAATGAACACGGGTCCTGCATCAAGAAGAAAAGAAGAGAATACTTGTAAGTGTGAATGAGGTGTATTCCTTATTGTCCCCATCTCATACCTGAATGAATGTTAGCCTTTCCCCTGTTTGTCTTTTATGTGTTATTGACATTGGCTACCACGAACAATGAGCTGGTACGAACTCTCCCTTGTAAATAGTTGAGCACCTTAGTGTGCTCCCCTTTGGTTTTAAGACCAGTTGCACATGAGAGATAGTGCATGAGACTTTGACTGTTTTGAATCGTGAACTTTACACCTTGAACTGCTTTTTGACTTTTTGAGAGCTTTGAAACTTTTTGCACTTTTCGAAGAAGAATGTTTTTTATACTTTTGATATAAAGTAGAGTTTATAATGTGTTTTATAGCTAAAGTAAAGTAAAGAAAGAATGCGTTGTAGCTTTAGACCCGGCAGAGGTCCAGAAGGGTAATGACGTATATATACCCATGCAACTGTATATAGTTAACTTAAAGTAACGTTTAAAGAATCGTGCCTCCCGGATGTGAAGAAACCAAGTATACGTAATGTTTAATGTTATTTGAAAAATAAAATGTTTTCAGGGGGATCCATGACGGGCAGCGCGGGGATGCGCTAGTTAACTCCGGGAGAGTGTGGCGCCCCTGCGTCCAGGAGGCCACAAAAGAAAACTGCAGCCAGGCAGGTAGGACAATTGTTGCACATCAACACCCTTACAGCCCACACAACCCACGTACAGTAGGTGGCAGCATCCAGCCCTGAGATTGGATACTCTAGGCAAGCGAGGGGTGGTGGATTTAGAGGAGTGGGTTGGGCACACACGTAGTCAGGTGATGACAGTAGAAATAGTGAGGGGGAGGAGGAAGGAGTTCAGTAGGCCATAGTGAGCTGAACAGCAAAGACCAAGAACAGGCCAAAAGACAGCAGAAGGTTGAGCTAAGCTGAGCAGCAGAAGGAAGCATACGTCCTGGCAAAGTGGGGTGTAAGGAGCGCAGAATCTGTACCGAACCAGTGAGAGCTGGAGGAGAGAAAAAGCATATCCGGAGCCAGTACCCCCAGGAGTGTGCAGGGAAGAGAGGGACGGGGAGACCCGGGCCCTGGACATACAGTGAAGCAACCGACTTCAGGCGGAGTAGCCCTCCTATTATACTGAGAGACGCAGAGGGAAGGAGCCTGGTAGAGCCTCAGACTTGAGGACTGCTGGAGGCTGGGCTGAGTAGAGTGTCGGCTCTAAAGAGGACCGTAGTTTCATCTGGATCCTCAAACAACACGACGGGGGACCACAGCTACACGTTAGGACAGGCGGCTCAGTGACGACGAGGAGGACCCACAAGGGCCCGAGTCACCGCCATACTGTCCGGCGTTACACACACCAAGTGAACCCAGAGAACGAAAACAGCCCGGAAAGGACACAGAGAAAGTGTGAGGGGTCACAGAGAGAGAGGCCTGGCTACAGGGGAGTAAAGTGAACCCGGAGAGGGGGAGTGTGCCCGTGTACTTAAACTGAGACGTGTAAGAACTGTACTTGAATTGTACTTGAACTGTAACTGCAGTGTAAAGTGCTTTGAAGAGCTTGGAGAGTAAACACGGAGACCCTGAATCCACCTCCTTTGTCTGATTCCATCTGCATAAGTGATATTCCCTTGATACAGGATACAGCGAGCCCTCCACCTGCAGAGCCACAAGCCTGTCGGCACCAGCACAGAGGAAGGATCCCTGCAGAGTCTGCACAGTAAGTGAGCTGCATTCAGCACAAAACCTACGCACCACACAATAGACTTTAACCCTTACTGCCCCGGGGAACACAGTTCTACCCACTGGAACTATCCCATCTATGCTGCTATTCCATCATCCCCGGAGGTTCTTCAGCAGCGGCGGCCCCACCACTGGCCGCATATAGTGGGTGGCGTCACGACTGACATTCCCCTGTAAATATCCCCTTTTATTGCAGAGCCTGGGACACGGACCGGACCAGGACCACCCGTGACTTCCCCAGTAGCAGACCGGTCCGGTACCGAGTACCCCTGTCTCAGTGGGCCCGACATATACATGACGCTCAAGCACGCCCCAGGTAACTCAAATACCGTACCTGTGCCCCGATTACACGCCCCCACCATAGGGGTTATACCTGCTTGTTTTTCAGCACGCCTGAAAGACAGGTATCCAAAGAGACAAGAAGGTACAACCTGAATTACACGCCGCCACTTCGCAAGGTAAAAGGTACAATTGTCTCCAAAACCTGCCGGTTTCTACCTTTCGGTAGCGGCGTGTATAGGTACCATAAAGTGTCCCAGGAACCATGTTTCAAAATGACAGCCCCAAGCCACATGTTGCTCATGGTGCTCAATTGTGAGCAACCGGAATGCCCCAAATGCCCTACCATTACCTGCAGTGTCTCCAGATTTGTCTCCATCAAGCGTATCTGGAATATCATTGGTCAGAAATTGCAATGAGAACTGTCAGCAGAAAATCTTGATGATTTGCATGCCAAGTGCATTCAGCAAGCAGGATATTTCTTAGAAACCTTTAATAACCTGATTGATAGATTTCCAAGGCATGTACTGTAATTTCATGTATTTATGCATTGGCGCTAGTACTTAATACTGAATAAATTAAGATGTTTTGAAAATGTTGTCTACATTTTTTCATCTTTTGTATGTCATTGACAAATATTGATTCCGTCATTGCCATAATTACATGAGTTTTCCTTCTTAGTTTTACTACTTCAAGTTTGAGTGTACAATTGTGCAACTGCTTTACTTTTTCAGCTTGCACCCAGGGCCGCAGCATGAACAAGTTAAGCCTTCTGCTCAGACGGCAAGGAGGCAGGGAGCGGCAATGCTGCAGGTGGGCGGTGCCCTGCACATAGCGGCGGATTCCTTCCTACCTGCTGGCCGCCGCTTGTTGCTGCCTGCTACACAACAAGAAGGTATGTGCACAAACCGGACTGCTAGCACCCCCCACAACCAATTCCCCTCGCCCCGCTCTTCAATCCTGCCGCCGGACTGCTAGCACCAACCCACCCCCCACACCCGCTCTTCAGTCCCGCCGCCAGACTGCTAGCACCCCCCCGCTTTTCAATCCCGCCGGACTGCTAGCACCCCCTAAACCTCCTTCCCCCTGCTCTCCACCTCAGGCGGCGGGGAGGTTTAGTTCACCTCTGCTTGCACCCATTTATAAAGAGGAAGAAAGGACAAAACCATTTCATAGTATAGAGATCTTATCAATCTTGTCCTCCAGCTAGAATTGCTAGACTGTCCACAACTAGAGATAAGCAAACTTTCTCTGAACTCTGAGTTGAGGATCGGGGGGGGTGCTATCAGAATTTTCGGATGACCGGGGGGTGCTATCAGGCCACCGCACTTACCATGTCCGCCGCCGTCTGCTGCTGTGTCACCGCGACGGCCGAAAGGCGCCCATTTCTGTGGGGGGGCGGCCCTAGATGTGGGCTATACCACCAGCCCAGGGGACACTTGCCCCCCTGACAACTGGGCCACTCCGCCCCTGATTATGGCACAGGGTCAGCAGCGTGCAATGCCATCTCTTCTGCACTTATATGATAGCAAATTATAAAAATATAGCATATGGCCATTATTATACAGCAGCCCCCGGGGGGAATACAGCGGCCCCCAGGGGGGATACAGCGGCCCAGGGGGGATACAGCGGCCCCCAGGGGGGATACAGCGGCCCTGGGGGTATACAGCAGCCCCCAGGGGTGATACAGCAGCCCCCAGGGGGGGTTACAGCTGCCCCCAAATGCTGACACTCGCCCCCTTGTAAGGGCCCCCCCGCCCACTGCTTAACTTACCATCCCAGTCTTCTGCACAGCGCCGGTCCTCGGTGCTCCGTCCTCGCTGCTACCGTCCTGCTACATCCGGGATCCCCGGCCGTCGCGCGATGACGTCATATGCCTGCGACGGCCGGGAATCCCGGATGTAGCAGGACGGGAGCAGCGAGGACGGAGCACCGAGGACCGGCGCTGTGCAGAAGACTGACGGGGCCGCACATACAGCAGCCTCCCCCCGCCTCCTCCAGCCTCCACAGCACCCACCACCATATTGACTCGTGTATAAGCCGAGGGGGAGACTTTTCAGCCCAAATTTTGGGCTGAAAAACTCGGCTTATACACGAGTATATACGGTAACTTGGGAAAGAAAAAGGATCTCTCTGCTGCCAAAAAGCAACAAATAGTGCAATGCCTTGGAAAAGGGATGAAAACATTAGATATTGCATGAAAATATAAGCGTGATCATCATACTGTGAAGAGATTTGTGGCTGATTCTGAGCACAGACGTGTTCGTGCAGATAAAAGCAGAATGGGAAAGGTTTCTGCCAGGCAAGTTCATCAGATTAAGAGAACAGCTGCTAAAAAAGCCTTACAAACCAGCAAACAGATATTTGAAGCTGCTGGTGCCTCTCGAGTCCCTTGAACCTCAAGGTGTAGGATCCTTCAAAGGCTTGCTGTGGTGCATAAACCTACTATTAGGGCCATCCCTAAACAGTCCTCACAAGCATACTGTAAGCGGTTGCAGTGGGCCCAGACATACAGGAAGACTAATTTTCAAACAGTCTTGTTTACTGATGAGTGCCGAGCAACCCTGGATGGTCCAGATGGATGGAGTAGTGGATGGCCACCATGTCCCAAAAAAGCTGTGACATCAGCAAGGAGGTGGAGGAGTCATGTTTTGGGCCGGAATCATTGGGAAACAGCTGGTAGACCCCTTTAGGGTTCCTGAAGGTGTGAAAATTACCTCTGCAAAGTATATTGAGTTTCTGACTGAGGACTTTTTTCCATGGTACAAAAAGCAAAAACGTGCCTTCAGAAGCAAAATCATCTTCATGCATGACAATGCACCATCTCATGCTGCAAAGAATATCTCTGTGTTATTGGCTGCTAAGGACAATAAAGGAGATAAACTCATGGTGTGGCCACCATCTTCCCCTGACTTCAACCCCATAGAGAACTGAGGCGGTCGACAGGGTAGGGGATGCTCGGGTACCGGGACTGATGGCGACTTCAATGGGAAATCATGGCTGGTCGATCCCCGGTCCTGTGCCCTGGACACTCAATGGCGGGAATGGTGTGTGGGGGGGGAGAATAAGGGAATTGGTAACGTGACGCCACCTATCACCTATGGTACCTGGTAACGGGTATACCAGAGCTGCAGCCGGCCACTGAGGTGATAGTGGGTGCAGCAGAGTGTGGTACAGCTCCCCACAAGTGGCGCTTTACCTCAGGGCAGTGGGTATGGATGACGGGAGAAGTAGTTTCATCTTTGCAGACAGGGCGGTGAATTGCGGCAGTTAAGCAGGCATACACACACACAGTGATCGTTGTTTCATTACCTTTTGCTGATGACAGGGTAACAGGTACAGTCCAGAGAAATAACCAGGTCCCTGATGCAACTTGGGACTTCCACCTTAGAAAGTTATGAGGCCTCCTCTGTCTCTGTGCTCTGTGATTTGGGATGAGTCTTGCCTGTACTTGAACCCACTGCTCCTTCTCCCTCTTAGGGCTTTGCTCTAAACTGACTATGAAGTCCTTCTGCGGGGTTCCTGTTTCTCTTATGGCCCCTGGCCCTGTACTTGGTCAGTTTGAGTGTTTCTTACTTGACTTGCTTCAGGGGTTAACTCCTGGTTCTTCCGGGCTTTCGCTGTTACAATAAATGCTGGCAGCGTCGGACTCCGGTGTGCTATCGGGAGACCTTAACTGGTTCCCTTTCTTGATTCTCTGGTCTCCACTGGCCTCCGACCCTTTCCCTAGAGTGCAACACAGCGGTCAGTGGTCCCTGGTCTTGGGCCTGGATCCTTCCCAGCGACCAGCTCCTTGCTCCTCCAACTCTCTTCTGGGACTCACTCTTGGGACTGACTAACTCCTCCCCTCAGGCCTGGATGTTTTAAAGGGGAACTGGCTTAAGGCAGCCAGTATAGCTCCCCCTTCAGGTCTGGGGTGGAAGGTGTGATGTGCTGTGCTAACCAAGGTATAATTCCCTCCTTGCATCGGTGGATCCTGTGGCAATCCCCCGCAGGGGTGCCACAGAACCTTTGAAGTATAATCAAGCAAAAGATCTATGAGAGTGGGAGGCAGTTCACATCAAAACAGCAGCTCTGGGAGGCTATACTGACATCATGCAAAGAAATACAAGCAGAAACTCTCCAGAAACTCACAATTTCAATGGATGCAAGAATTGTGAAGGTGATATCAAAGAAGAGTTCCTATGTGAACACGTAACTTAGCCTGTTAGGATGTTTTGGAGTTAAATATCTTTTTATTTCAGTGAATGTGACCTCCTGCTGTAAATTGAACAAATGACCATTTTCAGTTCTTTCAATCATATCAAATGTTTAGAAACTCTACTGTGCCTAATAATTTGGAACAATGCATTTAGAGTTTTTTTTTTTATTTTGAAGATTATAGGGTCATTCCATGTCAAGTGAACCAATGATTATTACCTCTATATTTTTAATTCTTTTGAGATTTTGTTATTTGATAATAGCATGTCAGACAATGCAAAATGTATAGAGAAAATTTTTTTAAAAAATTTATTTTTTTTAAAAATGATTTTCAAAGTTTGGAAAAAGTGCGAATTTCGCTGTTGCCTGCCTTTACGTTTCTCCTCATAACTAAGGCTAGGAATAAGATAGAGAGACAAAATAAACACCATTCTACTCAGAACTATACAGGCTTTCACCAGATATGTCACAAGAGGATCTTTGTTAATATTTTACCCATGTGATCACAAGCGCAAAACTTTAAAACGCATTTCAGAAAAATCGGCGCTCTTTAAATATTTCAAAAACTGCCCATGTGTCTGCTTTGCTCTTAGCCACATCTTTACCAAATTTCAAGTTGGGATCGCGATGGGATCATATTTTACAATATTTTACTATTAATAGCGTCAATGGGTCATTCCATATCAAGTGATCTAAATATGAATATTTTTTTTACCTGACGTCTTTACATTTTTTTTATTTTTTTTCCTTTATGAAGTACTACTTTAGTTAATTACAAATTAAAAGTTTAGAATTTTTTTCTTCATTAGTTAATTTTTTACAGATTTTTAAAGTTTAAAAAAAGGGTGAATTTTGGCCTGGTATGACTTTACATTTTTTTATCTTGGGCTAGAAATAAGATAGAGAAACAAAATAAACACCATTCTACTCAGAACTGTCCAGGCTTTCACCAGATATGTCACAAGAGTATACTTGTTAATTTAAATTTTTTACCCATGCGAACACAAACGCAACATTTTGAAACGCATTTCCGAAAAAACGTTTTAATAAAAATTTTCCAAAACTGCCCATGTGTCTTTTATGCTCTTAGCCACATCTGTACAAAATTTCAAGTTGGGATCGTGATGGGATCATATTTTAAAATATTTAACTATTATAGTGTCAATTCAAAAATCTTGAATTCAGATCTGTTCAACCTGTGGTCTAAAAGCGTGGGGTCTATATTTATCATATCCATTATTTTTAGACATTACTGTATTATTTTGATATGTTACAGCTTAGAAGCAGGAGAGGACATATAGGAAAAAGCTTTGTTAGGGCTCAACCTGAGAAAGCAAAGGGATAGACAGTGAATGCAGAGCAGATGATAGGCCAGCAGCTCTGTCAATCATGTTAAGTGTCTACCCACTGCATTCAGGAAGTAAGACAGCTCGTTCAGACCTTTCATGTCCTGACATGTCTGGACATCTTCACTCCTGAACAAACAATAGTCTGTACAAAGCCATCAAGGCTGTGTACTAAAATATGGGTGAGTAAATATATTAATAGTTTAATGCTTTTATTATTAAGGGCCAATACACACAGTGCTATTCTTAGGGATCATCATTCAGAAAAACAGCCCCATTGATTTCTATGGGGTTCACCACATGCCTTGTTTTTGGAAACACTCAAGAGTGAGTAAATCACTGCTTGAACTACTTTTGAATCGCTGCAATAAACGCAGCATTTATCAGTTATATAAAAAAAGCTGCCATTTTTTTCACTAGCGATTAAAAAAACTAACGCATATGTGGTAAAAACTTGGTAGAAAAACAAGCTGCCAAAACTGCAGCGTGTATCTGCAGACAGAAAAAACTCTGCGCACTAGCCCTAAAACTCACTTTATAGTAATACAGTTCTATCTCAAGTGTACTGTAAATCTTTATTTTTATTCCCTATCTTCCTTACTTAATATTAACTGTATTTTTCCCACACAGCAATGGCTGCTACTTCTCAAGAAACAGCATTTTATCATAGACACTGTTGCAATCCTTTTGAAAAAATATGAATATGATTGGCGCTGGTGGCTGGCTACTGTACTCTCCAAAGATTGTGAAAATGAAGAAGTAGAATTGACTTTATTGCATCCTTCTGGTCCAGCGCCATCCTTTGTGTATCCAAGAAAGCCAGACATTTTAAAAGTGCACAAAAATCAGATATTAACTCAGGCGGAGCCTAACACCGTGGCAGGCCGGACATACTCTTTGACACATAAGGAAATGGCGATTGCTAGTAAGCGTTTATGGACAAGATTACATTTCACCCACTAGAAGGGACAAATTATACTATTAATTGTTTGATTAGTTCATAATTTATAGAACGATGATTTAACTACTGTACTATTCTTATTAAACACTTCATAAATCACATGTTTAGTGATAGAATAGAAAACAAATTTATATGTATGGGGTTCACATTTTTGGTTCTTTTAATCTTGTTTAATCAAACTTGAGGATATGATCACCTTTCTTCTTTTGGTTTGTTCAATACATTCAAGTTGAAAATGCTGAGCGTTGTGTTCTGATGATTAAGATGTATTTATCCTGGCACTTATGGGATTTGTTTTTTGTGTTTCTTTTTTGTTGCATATAAATGTTTTATTCAATAAGTTGTGATAACTCATACAACCATAAAATAAAAAATATATAAATTTGACAGGTCCCAAGTTGAATCTCTGCACAAATATAACCAAGAACACAATCAGTCATTTTTTCACAATTGCCCGTCAATAGTTTGAATTTGATATAAAGAAACATAGTCTTGTAACATATCAAATGAAAGCTGTTACCGTTCTGAGTAAAATGATGCCTCTCCCACTTCATTATCTTATTTCTAGCCTGAGATAAAAAAATGTAAAGTCATACCAGGCCAAAATTCACCCTTTTTTTAAACTTTAAAAATCTGTAAAAAATTATCTGATGAAGAAAAAAATTCTAAACTTTTAATTTGTAATTAACTAAAGTTGTACTTCATAAATAAAAAGAATAAAAAAAATCTAAAGACGTCAGGTAAAAAAAAATATTCATATTTAGATCACTTGATATAGAATGACCCATTGACGCTATTAATATTAAAATATTTTAAAATATGATCTCATCGCGATCTTAACTTGAAATTTGGTACAGATGTGGCTAAGAGCATAGCAGACACATGGGCAGTTTTTGAAATATTTAAAGGGCGCCGATTTTCCGGAAATGCGTTTTAAAGTTTTGCGCTTGCGATCACATGGGTAAAATATTAACAAAGATCCTCTTGTGACATATCTGGTGAAAGCCTGCACAGTTCTGAGTAGATTGGTGTTTATTTTGTTTCTCTATCTTATTTCTAGCCCGAGATATGATAGAAAATGTAAAGCCATACCAGGCCAAAATTCGCACTTTTTTAAATCTTTAAAAATCTGTAAAAAATTAACTGATAAAGAAAAAAATTCAAAACTTTTTTTTTGTAATTAACTAAAGTTGTTCTTCATATAGAAAAAAATTTTAAAAAATCTGAGGACGTCAGGGAAAAAAAATATTCATTTTTGGATCACTTGACATGGAATGACCCTATACTGTTTCTTCAATAAAATTCGATGTATATTCTAACAGGTGATGACTTTTATTACACCGACTGTCTTTTGCACCTACCACTTAGGAAAATCAGAGAAAAAGAACATTCGCATAATAATTTGGAACATGGTGTAGATTGTGCAAACAATAATATCCTTTAAGTGATTTGAGTTCTGACACTGGAAGAAGAGGGCCTCTAGGCAAAGCAAAGAGGCATCCCTGTGGAGTCAGGTACCATCTTGGCAGTGTAGCACTATGCGGCTACACTGTGCCTACAGTACGCATTTTGGCTATGTGATGGACCGATCGCAAGACATGCTAGCTCTGGAGGAAGTAGCCACCACATACCATTGAGGGTCAGTCCCTGCACTGAGGCAACTGACCCAGTGATCAGGTACGGTCTCAGGAGCTGGCAGGATGGCCAGAACAGACAAGCAGGCTGGTACAGGCAGGACAACAGGTACTGGTAGGTTCAGGAGGGTATGGCAGGTTTTGATAGGTACAGCAGGTATTAGCAGGTACGGAAGGTACTGGTGTCGGGCCCACTGGGACTCGGTACCGGACCGGTCTGCTACTGGGGAAGTCACGGGTGGTCCTGGTCCGGTCCGTGTCCCGGGCTCGGCAATAAAAGGGGAATATTTACAGGGGATTGTCAGTCGTGACACCACCCACTATATGCGGCCAGTGATGGGGCCGCCGCTGCTGCAGAGCCTCCGGGGATGATAGAATGGCAGCGTAGATGGAATAGTTCCAGTGGGTAGAACTGTGTTTCCCGGGGCAGTAAGGGTTAAGTCTATTGTGGAGTGTTCGGTACACTTACTGTGCAGACGCTGCAGGGATCTCTCCTCAGTGCTGGTGCTGACAGGCTGTGCTGTAGCTCTGCAGGTGGGAGAATCGTTGTAATCCTGTATGGAGTGAATGTCACTTAAGCAGATGAAATCAGACAAGGGAGGCAGATTCAGGGTCTCCGTGTTTACTCTCCAAGCTCTTCAAAGCACTTTACACTGCAGTTACAGTTCAAGTACAATTCAAGTACAGTTCTTACACGTCTTAGTTTAAGTACACGGGCTCACTCTCCCTCTCCGGGTTCCCTTTACTCCCTGCAGCCAGGCCTCTCTCTCTGTGACCCCTCACACTTTCTCTGTGTTCTTTCCGGGCTGTTTCCGTTCTCTGGGTTCACTTGGTGTGTGTAACGCCGGACAGTATGGCGGTGACTCGGGCCCTTGTGGGTCCTCCTCGTCATCACTAAGCTGCCTGTCCTTTGGGGTAGGGACCCTAACGTGTAGCTGTGGTCCACCGTCGTGTTGTTTGGGGTTCCGGGTAAAACTACGGTCCCCTCTAGAGCCGACACTCTACTCAGCCCAGCCTCCAGCAGTCCTGCAATATGAGGCTCTACCAGGCTCCTTCCCCCTGCGTCTCTCAGTATAATAGGAGGGCTACTCCGCCTGCAGTCGGTAGCTTCAGCTGTATGTCCAGGGCCCGGGTCTCCCCGTCCCTCTCCTTCCTTGCACACTCCTGGGGGTACTGGCTCCGGATATGCTTTCTCTCTCCTCCGGCTCACACTGGCTCGGTACAAATTCTGCGCTCCTTACACCCCACTTTGCCAGGATGTGTGCTTCCTGTTGCTACTCAGCTCAGCTCAACCTTCTGCTGTCCTTTTAGCCTGTGCCGTGCTCCTCAGTCTTTGCTGCTCGGCACCCTGGGCCTACTGAACTCCTTCCTCCTCTCCCTCACTATTTCCACTGTCAAGTCACCTGAATACGTGTGTGCCCAACCCACTCCACCACCCCTCGCTAGCCTAGAGTTTCCAAGCTCAGGGCTGGATGCTGCCATCTACTGTACGTGGGTTGTGTGGGTTGTGAGGGTGTTGATGTGCAACAATTGTCCTACCTGCCTGGCTGCAGTTCCCTTTTGTGGCCTCCTGGGCGCAGGGGCGCCACACTGGCAAGTACAGCAAGTACTGGCATGTACAAGTACAAAGGATGGGTACTTAAATACAGGTATAGGTTAGACGGCCCCGAATATGTATATGTATATATATGTCACAGTAAACAGGATTTAACAACTACCAAACATGCATCTAAGATAAAAAAAAAAACACATAGTTCTGGCACCTCCCTAAGGGGGAGGGTGCCATAAGTATCTAGTGTCATCCAGCCACTGGCTGGGGACACATACAGAGTATGTGCACAACTCCTTTAAGAGGCAGTGAGGCCACATGCTCACATCTTAAAGGCGCTCCTGGGTGACCTGTGCAGACTCTGGGAGCAGGAAGCAGCATCAAGGGCTGGAATAGGTGCTGCAGGGCAGCCAGCCTACAGAACTAAAGTTCAGAGTTAGTAGAAAGCGCCTCAGGGTTTGAAGACTATGTGGAAGAATGGCCCAAAATTAAACTTAAGCCAAGCAGGCCACTGCTTTCTTCATACAGTAGGCATCTTGAAGCTGTCTACACCAACTAAGGCTTTTAAACAATGTATTAAATACATTTCAGTAAGCGTGTTCAATACTTTCCCCTGTGTTATTTTTCATTATACACATCACTAAATTTATGAACATCAGTGTTTTGATTTATTAGCCTGTGTTGATTGGATGGGTTATTACCCACATCTGGTGAGAAAGTCATGTCACAAGCACCTTTATAAATATGTATACTTAGAAAATTTGTGATGCGTTCATTATTTATATCACTGGCTGTATTTTACAACTTTCTTTCAGAGCATCATACAATGGATTCTAATGACATCTGAAAACTATTGTTTTCTTATGGGTGGCATGCTACATACATATATATATATATATATATATATATATATATATATACACATATACTATTCTTGGTCTCAGATCTGACATGACTACCGGGGAACAGCTCCGGCAGCAGTTCAAGCATCAATTTAGGCACCACATTACTAATGTCATTTCTAAGATGTTAGCTGTTCAACGACAATTAAGAAGTATTATGGGTTATACAGATCGTGAAATGAAATGTTCTACAACTACTCATAGCCTATATTCTTATAAAGGTAGCACCTAATTTACAGTAGAATTAAAGAGATTGTCCAGAACCTTAATATCGATGATCTATGCTCAAGATTGTTCATCAATGTCTGATGGGTATGGGTGTGACATTTTACACCCCTGTCAATCAGATGTTCCCGCTGCTGCCACCACAGCTGCACAGCACAGTTCCAATAATAGAATAGTGCCCCAGCAAAGTACCACGCATTATGCCCCCTATTGATTGAAATAGAGAGCAAATATGCACAACCCAGCCATGGGCATGATACAGTTGGCGGAACAGTTCTGTGCAGCTCCCCAACTAAGTAGTTCTGGCCTGCAGTGGCACAGGCAACAAATGATTGGGGATGCCAAGTGCAGCACCCCCACTAATCAGACATTGATGACTTATGCTAAGGAGGGGGAAGCAATGTTAAAGTCTGGGATGACTCCTTTATTGTGTAGGTTAAGGTGTTAACCTAGTAACACCACTGTGTTACTGTGTAACACACGGGATGGTAACCTATTTACTGCCAAGGGGTATTTGGAAAATGCTACCATCATTTGGGAGTTGCAAAAAATTAGACATTTTTGGGGGTAAATATATCTCTGGGGGGGCACAGACATCACTGGGGGCACTGACATCACTGGGAGGTATATACATCACTGGGGACACAGATATCCTTTTGGGTTACATACATCACTGTGGTTAGAAATTGACAAAGGATGGACGGTGTTCACAGACCTGCGCTGCACTGCGTATGTCAGAAAGGATCAGAACATCGTCTAATCTTTTCTGGCATACGCAGTGCAGGTCTGTGAACACCGTCCATCCTTTGTCAATTTCTAACCACGTTGATCGTTTTGAGGTGTGGACCTTGCAGCAGCCATCTTCTCATACCTTGACGCTGGTTGTGTGCTACACAACCCCCAGGTGAGTGGCTAGTCAGATCTAGTCCCTACACTTATAAGTGATCAGACCCTATTGCGTTTCTCTTTCCCTCTTTAATGTTTCACAGACATCACTGAGGGCACATACAGCACTTGGTGATGTACTTCTCTGGGGGGCACACACAGCACTGAAAGGTATATACATCATTGGGGGGAACATAAAGTACTGGGGGATATACATCTCTGGGGCACACACACAGCACTGGAGGGTATATACATCGCTGGTGGGAACATACAGCACTGGGGTATATACATCTCTGGGTGCACACACAGTACTAGAGGGTACATACATCAGTGAGGGGCACATACAGCACTGGGGGCACATACAGCACTGGTGATACTGAAGTAGCCACTCCTCTTCTATGAGACAGGAGTGCATTGCCTGCTAACCCCGCCCACAAAGTTCATCCTCACACTGGCACTGGCCAGCATGAGTGCATAATCCTTCAGTGCACAGTATGTGCACCCAGTGTTCACTAGTGAACGCTGCGTGCACGTAGGGTTTAAAGGGCTGCCAGCCAACAAGATGTGGCTGCTGCCCAAGCACTGCAGTCCCCGGGAATTCTTTTTACACGATTCAGGAGTGCACAACTGATTATTATTAATCTATAAGAAGACCACCACCGACTGACCAACTCTTCATACATGACGCCAAGTTCGTTCTGATTCTCTTTAGTCTTGCTTGCTCGGTTGACTCTTCTATTATTTTCAAACATAAAATGACTTGGTCAATGTATATTACAGCAAGTGTCCTCAGAAAGCTAGTAAACATCTTCCTAAAATAAATATGCTGAAGTTCAATATTTTCTTAAACATTAAATAGAACAGATCTATAAGAATGGCTGTTTTGCATTGATGTAACAAGGCCATGTAAGGGCATATTCTTACTGAGGATGGCTGTTTCACAACAGAGCCCGTGAGGGGTTTTAGTGGTTGGTTTTACATTCTCATATTCATTATTTGTCTGTGCCTCATAATTGTTCAGCTTTGAAGTTTTCATCAAATTATTTGTATACTTTCTGGAAGAAAATCCCTCAGTTACAACCATGGTGTTGCTTTGTTTTATGTTTAGAAATATCCTAGCAAGACGTTCTCATATTAAGTGGATTACCTGAAGATCCGTTCTCGGCATATTTTAAAACCTCTAAATGATTGCTTAGTACAAGTGTATATTTAGCTGCAAGTACACAATTTAGTCATCTCTCTTTTGTGGCTAGATATGAGTAAACAAAGAAACTTTATAAAGGAGTACATTTTTACTATTCTTTTTTTAAAGCTGAAACACCCTTTAGTGACACATGAAGGGACCTAAAGGGTGTAAGCCCACAATATATAGGGAAATGGAACATTCTATAGCTGTTTGACATCTATTTATAAATTTATCTATTCATCTGTCTACAAATCTATCTATAGTTTCCATCTATCTATCTACTCATCCATCAGCTGGAACAGCTGAAAACTTGAGGAAGCTTATAAACTCTCTTAAAGGCCATAGGGTTACCATAGTTCTCAGCCCAGTGTCTTCTGGCATTTGTTTAGATAGCAAAATTAAAGGGATATTTAAGGGAGATTTTAAGGTACCTTGAGTTTCAAAATGTTGGGACACCTACAGGCTGTGAATGTTGGGAAGAGTTCACAACACACAAATGTGCCTGCAGCTGTGAACTCCAAGAACCTTAAAATCTCCCATAAACATCTCTTTTAGAGAGCTTTTAAGCTTCCTTGAGTTTTTAGGTGTGTCAACACTTACAGCCTGTGAACCTTTGGAAGAATTCACAAACTCCAGATGTGATAGTAGGTGTGAACCTCCAGATGTGTGAGCAGGAATCTTATGATCTCCCTTAAAGGGGTTGTCCGGGCTTGTGACATATTCTCAGTGTATATCCAGCCTGCCTAATGCTGACAATCACTCATGTACTTTGTGTCAGTATTTTGCAGTGTTCCTACTTATTGAAGCAGCCTGTCCTGGGATCGATGGCTCAGGCTGCTGCTGTAGGGTGAGGATTTGGTAATGTGTGGGGAGGGCTCGATCATGTGGACGGGGAGGGCCTGTTGCTATGGTGGGCGGGGTTGTTTCTATGGAGGGCAGACTTGGAGTAGAGTAGGATGACACTACCAGATAACATTATCATGGCAGCACACACCCTCTGATCGTTCTCTTCAGAAGCAGATTACTGTTATCTCAGGAACACTGCAAAATACTGACACAAAGTACATGAGTGATTGTCAGCATTAGGCAGGCTGGATATACACTGAGAATATGTCACAAGCCCGGACAACCCCTTTAATCACCCCTTTAAGTTTTGCGACCAAAACAACTGCTGGAACACCCAGTAGCTGATAATTTTGAAAAGCTTAAGGTTACCTAAGTTCACAGCCAGGTCTTGAAGTAGCTTTTGACCCAGTGAATTTACTGCAGTCTTTAAAAGAGTTTTAAAGCTTCCACCAGTTTTCAGCTGTTCCAGCTGATGGATGGATAGATACTTTTTTTTATAATAAAAATCTAATTTTTTTTTATTCTGCCATTACACGCCAAAAAGATATCTATAAAAAACTAATAAAAAAAAACAAAACAAAAATTAAACCCCAAAAAATTCCTGAAGTAGTCCCAGCATATGGGGGCCAACATCAGTGAGTGTGTGGCGCCCCACTGGTCAGTGTGCCACAGTAGGGGTACTGCACCCAAGTCAGTGTGTGTGTGGTATCCCAGTTATTGGAGGATGTAATGTTAAACTGAGGCTTTCATCCTGCAACCACACACCTTAGAGCAGGGAACTACAGGGTTAAATCCTCTGCTAAAATATCCAGTCCCAGTGGGAGGAGTTTCAGGCCAGAGCAGTGTGACAGTAGGAAGAAGTTAGGCAGAATATCTGTGGAGAGGGACAGAGGAGGACCCTTTAGGGGAATGTACAGGGAGGGCACCCAGGAAGAATGGTGACCTAGGCAGAAGGAGTGAGCCCGAGGGTGTTGGTGAACACCCAACTCCAGATAGTACCATTATCCGGTCTGGGGGGGATCCTATTCCCGAACTGGGGAAACGACTCCGAGTCACGGCACATGTGCGTCTAACCCTGAGCAGCCAACACCGGTGGGTCGCAGGTCTGTTAAGCAGCCCCCGACATTGTCTACGAAGCACAGACTCACCAGGAGCTCCAAACCGGGTTGAGCACCTTAGAGAAGAAGGGCATCCTCATTACACCCATCGGGCCTGGTAGGAAGCGGGTTTGTGCAAGGCAGCGCACGGATAGAAAGAAGAGCACAAGGAAAGACACAGAGATACGGAGCGTAAAGTTGAAGGAACATCTTAGGAAGCCTCAAAGAGACTTTACATCCTCTGGTAACTACACAGCCAGCTACCCGTAGAACTGTGTGACAGTGTACCAGAGAATTGCTGTGACAAGTTATTAGTAAACTACCTGTGCAGAGCAAGCAAGCCTCCAGTGTTTCATCCTGATTAAGTTAACCTACAGAGCTGCTACCACGACAACCAGCACAGCAGCCACACTGCCCTGGGGACCCTGCTCAACTTGCAGGGAGCAAGACCAACTGGCTGCAATAACATCATCCCCGGAGGTCTGAAGCAGCGCTGGTGTCCTCATCAGAAACTGCAGGTGGGGTCACGAGACTTTATTCTTTTATTTTTATTTTCCTTTTTTTTAAGCGACCACCAGGACCATGGGCCTGGGCAGGCCACCCGTGACATTCCCTTTGCAGAAACCGCCTGGGTACCAAGTCCCCACGGCCTTGGGGGTGGGTCAAGTGCATTTCCCATAAGCTGTGACCAGGCAGCAGGTTATATCACTTTGTGACCTAAGATAACTTCAGTGATGTCCGTGCTCATCACACTTGCTGTCTCGCGAGAGCTGATATCGCGTGAGATATAGCAGGTATATCTCGTCGGTATTGTGACAGCATGTGTAAGGGGCAGTGACGTCAGGAAGTGCAGCGCAGTTCAAATTCGTGAAATAGCCCCTGGGTGACCCCTTGAGTCTTAACTGCTGTAATCATTGTGACGGCATTTCTAGTCACACTGTCACCAGTGCCTACGTACCTGCTCTTACAGCATATAGGGGATGTTCTCTGTCAGCGTACCCACCTATATGCTTGTAAAAGGGTCCAGGGAGAGCAGTCATGATGGAAGGGCTTGAGGATTCTTCTTGCCCACTGGTCTCCACAGAGACTTGTGATAACCTTTTTGTCCTCATTAACTGTTTTTATTTTTAAGGGTTTTTATAAAAACATGGTGTAAAAAAATGTGAATTTGTGCAATTGGGCAGACTTTCCACCCACCTAGACAACAAACACACAACACAGCCCACTAATGGTGCTAGAGCGGAGGGTTTTGTGGGGTTTGGTTGACGGTCTGTGAAGTCAAACCCAAGATAGATTGATGCAAAAGGGAGGGACCACCTACTACTAATAATATACCCCCAAAAGTACCTGCCTACATTTAAGGCTACCAGGCAATCTTCATGTTCTACCCTTCCTTTTCTTCCTTGCGCCTTCCTTACGCCCGAGTGTAACAGTTCCAGCTACATATGAAAAATAGGTTTCCTCCCTTTAAAGTCAATCTGGCAATCTGTCTAACAAGGCACATAGTATATCCTAGAATCTGTTTCCAAACATAACAATGGGGATGTGATTACTACAGCACCAAAGATTCATCCTATGCCATTATTGAATCTCATCCCTTTTCATTCTGCCTTCCAATTGTCTTCTTGACGAAGACTCGTGCCTGAGGCGAAACTTCGTTTTTTTGGAAACTACACACTTTGTACTGAAAATTAAAAACCTGAAAAGCAACTACCATTGTCCTCTTTCTTTTTTCATGCGATGTGTGCCAGGGCTAAAACTTTATACTGTTTGACTCTTTTTCCTTGAGCACCTAATTTGTGGTTAAGCTTGATGCTATACTTCTAAATATGAAGTAGGCAGGAAACCTGAATTTAGAGAGAGCAATCATGTGGCTCTGTTACATACTTTTGGAAGTGCCCTCTTCTGTACATTTGAGAGTGTCCTCACTTATTCATACTGTAGGGTCCTCACTCTATTATTTAACTCATTTAACTACATGGAAAAAGGGCAAGAGACATGGAAAAATGGAAGGTAGCAGTGAGTGCGGCCTGAGATCCTCAGGTTTGGCCAGGGGTGCAGCAAGCCCTCACGCCGCCTGAGCCGCGGGTGAGGAGAGTGAGGGGGGTGTGCTGCTGGCCGCGAGTGAGGAGTGGGGGGTGCTGCTGGCCGCGGGTGAGGACCGGGGAGGGGGGGATGAGCATTTGTGGGCTGCGGCGCAGGCACGAGGTGGATCTGTGTGCGGCTTACCCCATGCTGCAGCCGGCGGCGCCCATCACACAGGAAGCCGCTGTGTGGTGCAGGGGCCGCCCCCATCTGCAAAGCCACTCCCCCTGCCTGCTTGCCGCCTGAGGCTCAGGGCTCACACTGTCCAATGGACGGTTTAGCCCTGGGTTTGACTGAGCTCTGTAAACCGGGAAAATAAAGCTGCATTAGTGGACTGGATGATGAGCTCAAATATATCTCTTGTGCAAGTCAATACACAAAGGATATATGGTTCCCTTCCCTCCCAGGATGGGTTGATGAAGCTTCTCCAAATGGCTTAGAGATTGTGATTGACAATATTCCCCATATTATACAGGAAGAGAAGACTTATTGATACTCTACTACTTGGTCCACTGCAGAATGTGCATCGTATATCCAAAAATTACTCCTGGAGGCTGTGTCATAGGTGCAGAAAGACACCATGGCAAGGGCCTCCCTTGACCAATATTATCTACAATGGACTGCTGTAGTACTTGTAGTCCTCAATTTTAATTTTCAGAGGGCCATCAGCCGGTCATCATCAGTCAGTGTAAATTTCGATTGAATATGTTTCTCCTATCTCAGACACAATATGGCACAACCCAGCACTGTTTTTTGCAAGATAGGGTGACTGACTGTAGATTTCTATTGAATATATATCCCTTATCTCAGTCACAATGTGGCACAAGCTGTAACAAGGGCCTTCAATGACAAATATTATTTTGGTAGGACCACTGCATATTCCAGATTTGTGCACTGCAGAATGTGCATAGGGTTTATAAAAATTAGCCCTCTGGGCTAATGAGTGAAGGTGGACGCAGGAAGTCACCATCCCAAGGGCCTCCAATCACAAATAGTAGTTAAGCTGGAGTAAGAATATTGTCCTGGTTTGTCCACCACACAATGTGCATAGGGTTTGTAGAAATTAGCCCAATGGGCTGAGTCATTGTTGATGAAGGAAGGAAATGGGTTTTTATGGGAAGGGGTTGACGTTAACAGCATGAAGAATCAGCATTTTTGGTGAATTTAGGTTGGCTTGCTGTCATCTGGAGGGATGACAAACTGTGGAGATATCCAGTAGTTGTTGAATTTAATCAGTGTAAATCTGTCTGCATTTTCTGTGAGGGGCGTGTGTGGCCTATCAGTGATGATTGACCCAGCGGAACTGAAAACACGCTCTGATATAACACTAGCATCCGGGCAGGAGAGGTCGGGCCAAGTGTTCAGCTTGGACAATTGCCCTATTTCTGCACATTCCCTCCCCCCACCTCTGTTGGACTTGGTGTTCCTGTCTCATGTCTCTCCCCATTATCCCTTGGTGTTGAAATGAGCCAGTACCTCTGCCACCAGCATTGTCTAAGGGTACCGTCACACCTGGCCATATCGGCGGAGATATCGCCAGCGACGCACGGGAGTGCGCACGTTAATGGCGCCCCTCCAGCATCGCCGTCGCGTGTTCACATGTGGCGATACCTCCGGCGACGCATCGGCGATGTGACAGGCGCCATCGCCGCTGGGTTGTCCACAAACCCCAGCGGCCTATGGCTCCCATCGCCTGTACCATCGGTGATCGCCATGTTACATAGGGCGATGTGTACATATCGCCCCAGAGTGCTTGTCTGGTTTCAGAGCACTGCTGAGAAACCAGGCGACTATTCTAAGGCGATTGTTAGCGCCAACATCGCCTCTTTACACTAGGCAACGCACCTGCGATGTCGGGGGCCATAGGCCACGCCCCTGCATCGCCTATGAAATCGCCGCCGATATGGACAGGTGTGACGGTACCCTAAGGGTGATGTTTTCAGCAACTGATCTACAACAACCCTCTTGAAGGATTCCATTGTAAAACTCTTTGGTGACTCCAAAAGGAAAGAAGGAAATTTCTCCCTGTACCATGGATTGAGAAAGGTGGGCAACCAGTATAGGATGTTGGATAAAATGTGTATCATGTGAGAATTTTGCCACAGTTACACATAAACTGTGCCATGTGGGCCAAGCTGCCAAAAGGCAAATCTTTGGTATCCCCAACAATAGGACCAGTACCTATCCTCTCCTCACACTGACTCGTCTCCTCCACTTCCTCCTCTCTGGCCCATCCAGCCTGGACAAACATGAATCTTGGGTTGGGTGTCTCCTCTGTAGCATTAAGAGTCCCCTCGGTAGCACAGAAAAAACAGTCCTCTCCCTCCTCATCTTACTCTGCATAACCCAATGTTGCCTCTGAATATTGGCTGGACTGGGAAGTATCATCCATTAGGAAATCTGGCTCCATACCAACATGCTGTCCAATCAAAGCTTCATCTTTGAGATTATGCAGTGATTGTTTCAAGAGACACAGGAGCAGGATGGTTACGCTGATAATAGCCTAATCACCGTTCATGAGTTTGGTGCAGTACTCAAAGTTCTCAAGAACCTCATAAATGTCAGCAATACACACCCACTCAACAGTTGTTATGTGCGGTGACTGACTCAATCTGGCATTTTGAAGCTGGTATTCAGCTACTGCCCTTTGCTGCTCACTAAGCCTCGCCAGCATATGATAGGTAGAGTTCCACCGCACGAGCAGCTCGCAAATAAGTCATTGACTTGGCAAACTCAAGCACTTTTGCAGCGCTGTAAAAGCAGCAAAAGCAGTAGAGGAGTGGTGGAAATGCTCTCTAATATGGCGCACCTTCTCAAGGAGGTATGGCAAGTCAGGGTAAGTTTTCAGAAATTTCTGAACAAGTAGGCTCAGCATGTGAGCCATGCATGGCACGTGTAACAGCCTGTGGACCTTTAAAGCCGCCACCAGGTTACGCCCATTATCGCCAACGACCAGACTGGGTTGGAGGTGCAGCGGAGAGAGCCACTGATCGCTCTGTTGTTTTAAAGCTTGCCACAGTTCTGCTGAATTGTATGGTTTCTGACCTAAAAAGATCAGCTTCAGCAGAGTGTGTTGCCGCTTTGCCGATGCACTGCTGCACAGCTCCCAGTATGGCAGTCATGGGGAGGGTAATTCTGCAGAGGATGAAGAACAGGAGGGAGAGAGATAGTGGAACATGAAGAGGCGGAAACCCTGACAAAAGTTGGGCCCACTATTCTTGGCATGGGTAAGATGTGTGATATTCCACTTTGCGCCTTTGTCCCACCTTCCATCAGGTTCACCCAGTGTGCCATGACAGAAATGTATTGTCCCTGTCCACAACAATTGCCCAAGTGCCTGTTGTAAGGTGGACCTTCCCGGTCACGGCATTGGTGAGAGCACGGTTGAGATTGTTTAAAACGTGCTTGTGTAACACAGGGCTGACACACCGGGTAAAAAAGTGGCAGCTGGGAACACTGTTCTGATACGGGCTACCTTCCTGTTGGTAAAACAGCTTAGTATACATTTTGTGCAAAAAACGTATCAACTAAATACCCTGTTTTTTGCTCCTTTTTTAGCAGCACGTGCTTTTTACAATTTTTTTATTTACAAAAGAGTATTTTTACACGTTTGACTGGTTTTCGTGATTCACTTGGCTGGGTACACTGTATCGTGGGGCAGCCACAGCCAAGAGATCATGGAGAGACTGTGTTCCCACAAGCCTAAATGGCATCATCACCACAGCTAGCAATTAGGCAATCTGCGAATTTAGTATTTGTAGCCTATGGGTGCATGGCTTGGTATTTACGCTTTCTTTCCAAGGTCTCAGGCATGGACAATTAGATGCTTCACTAGTACAAGGAAGTGGATGTGCTTGATGTTTGTTGTGTGTGAGCAACCACATAATGTAGGCAGGAGGTATGAGCGTCAGCGTCCTGAACTGCAGATTCAGAAGGACATATCAGAGGTGACATGGCAATGGTTTGACCCGCAGATGCAGATTTGGTGTTCCGCTCTATACTGGGGTGCTTGGCTGCCATGTGGTTTCGCATATTGGTGGTGCTCATGTTGCCTTTGCCCTGGCCTCTGCTCAACTTGTTTTCTCTGAAGGACTTTCAGAAAAAAATTCCACACAGCGGCTGAACGCCCCCTTGTCCTGACTTGGCGGGGGTACTCTTGGGAATAGCTGAGTCAGTTCTTACTCTTGGCAAACCACAACCCCTTGGTGCCTGTGTTGGTGTTACATATCCATCTTCCTCTTTGTTGCTGTCATGACTATGCGTGCCAACAGTCCAGGTCGGATCAGTGGACTCATCTTCGACCTCCTCATCTTCCATCTCATTCTCCTTATCAGTTGACATTGTAGGCTGACCTCATTGTAACTGTGTCTCATCATCATCAGCCTCTGTCAAGCCCCAGGCCTTGAGGTACTCAGGTATCAGGCTTGGTGGGTGCTCTCACGGGGGATGTCACGGGTGGCAGCACCTGAGCCCGTGGCCTGGCTGACACTTCAAAAGGGGGTGTATGTACAGGGGATTGAAGTTTGTCATGTGATTCCCCCTGTAGTACCTGGTGATGGGTCACCAGCGCGGCCACAGTCCTCCGGAGCTCGATGGTAATGTGGCTGGGATGGCAAAGCTCCCTACAGGTGGAGCTGGGGCCTCCGGGACAGCGTCCCTGAAAGGGAACATATTGATGGAGATAACCACACTGAGGCAAAGTCACTTTCTCCCGGGTATTTTACTGTAAACGTTCAGTAGCAAATACAGAGTCCACAGTTCAGCAACAGTTGTTAAGGTAACAGGAAGCTCTACGGGTGGCTGCAAGTGGATCCCAGGTGGTATGGTAGGACCCGTGGTGTACCTTAGTTGACGAACCCGTGTCCTTTTTTCCCCGCCTAGGATAAGTCTATACCCAATGGCTCCGTGTAGGTAGTCTTGGGGGTCCCCTCCCTCGTGGTGAGGAAGCAGGAAGACCACTCCGTCTGGCAGGGTGCTGCGGCTGTTAAACAAACCACAACAGCCGGTTGCTGACTGCAAAGACAGACCTTGGCCGGATCCTCTGGCCCGGCGTTCCTGTGGTGGATGGGAGAATCCCCTGGAGTATGGTCGCTCCACGCTGGGGTTCTCCCTTTCTCTCTAGGGCCCAGACTCCTCTCATCGGGCGCCCTCTTTCAGGATCTCCTCAAGACCCTCTTTCTCCTTCCCTCCAGATCAGCGTAGAGCTGTCTGGGTAACCCTTCTGCCTCGCTCCACACTCTTTTCCAACTGTCCTGACTCCTCTCCTCCTCTGTCTAGCCACTCTTAGTTCCCTCTGAGGTGAATATATCTCCATCCCGGGTAACCTCCCACCACTCTATTAATGTGGGAGTGCAGGAATGGGTTCCACCCACCAACCTAGGGTCCACTTGCAGCTGGGGAAATTACACCTCTTTTACGGGTGCAATACCCCTCTGTGACACCTGACTACGTGGTGCGCCACACTTCCACCTCCGGAGACAGTAAATGATGTTCCTCCAAGTGGCTTTCTTCTGGCTGTAGGTCCTAAAATACTTGAGCATTAATGCACGCCACTTCCTCACGTCCCTCTTCAATGCTGCACAGTGATAGGCCAGAGCCAACCAAAAGATAGGTACCAAACAGATCCTTGGAGTGGCCAAGCTTGGGTCATATGTCTCCTGTAACTGATAATGGCGGGAGGAAGGTGAACCAGCTTCAGGATTGGATGGGTCAGCCTTCTGTGTATCGACATTAGACTGTGTGGTTGTGGAAGATTTGTTGCTGCTTGACGAATGTGTAAAGGCCATGTTAGATATCCAAGACAGAATCTGCTCTTGCTCTTCTGGCTTCCACGCACATTTACGTTCCAGACCAGGAAATTTTTTGGATGCATCAACTTCTTCGGATCACCAAAGAATTTGTGATTGCAATCATTTTCAGGAAAAAACTGAGTATTATCTGACAGAATTGCAGGGGTGTCAATACTTTTGGCCACAACTGTATATCTATACATGCACAGTACCACTTCTCCTGTTGTCAGAGAAGTGGTATTGGACTTTGTGATTTTCAGCATTTAATTGTTGTTTGAATTGATTATTCCCAATATGGAAGTCATTACTTTTCTTCTGTACAAGTGATGACTTTCCCTTTGCTGTGGATCTGACAGCTGGGACCCCACAATCCTGAGAAATGTAGCTTTGGAGAGTAACATGTAAATGGAGCTGTGGTTGATTATTCTGTCTGTTGCATCATTCACATGTGGCTCTTCAAGTAACTCCTTTAAGAAAGTGATGAGGTCATTACAACATAAAAGCAAAATTCACTGATCGGGGCTGATGGGTGTTATAGTATGTGGGCTGGTGAGGTTTGTTTTCCAGGGCTGCTTGTTGGTCCCAGTCCGGCCCTGATCACAACACAATTTAAAAAAATCGTTCTTTTGCCATGAAAACCTAAAAACCTAATCACGATTGTTGACTAGTGATGAGCGAGAATTAAGACACTCAGGTTCGGATAGCTTTAACCGAATACTTTAAATGAGTAATGAATCCAATGCAAGACAATGGAGAACTCACTTGGCTCTGAATACTAAAACAGTTCAAAAATCCAAGAATCCAGCAGTTTCTTCATTAAAAATCAATCTTTATTAAAGCCTCACAAAATCATCACAGTCAGGTTACAAAATGTGGTAGCAACTGCTAGACAAATATAGGAGTTGCTACCACATTTTTTAACGTTTCCTGTGATGATTCTATGAGGATTTAATAAAGATTGATTTTTAATGAAGAAGCTGTGCTGGATGTCTTGGATTCCTGAATGAATACTGGCTAGAGCATTCTTCCGAGCACTTTCACTGATTTCTGCACCTGCTGAGAACTTCACAAGGGTGAGCTGAAACTACTTATCTACTGAAAAAGTTCAAAGTATTCAGTTAGAGCTATTCGAACCCAAATATCTTTTTACTTGCTCATCACTATTGTTGATCCAATGAGGAATAGGTGGCATTAGTTACAGAGTGACCTCTGAAATTATACATTTAATCAGAAACAACTAGATGACAAAAGATTATTTTGACTGTGACAATCTGAATGGCAATAAAAGTACAATGATCCTCAATCAAGGAAAAGGGTGGCCCCCAACCCCTACTTCTTATTCCTGTCTTGCTGCATCCTGTTGTCTTTAACTTCTACAGTATAAAGTAGGATCCATTTGGAAATCTTTTAAAACATGACGGAAAGAAGGCAGCAATCATTGTGTATCTTGTTGCATCTTCTATACATCCTTGCCCACAAAAACTCTTGAAACAAAACAGCACCCTTACTCAGTATGCAAAAATTTGGTGTCAGCCTGGCACGTATACAATTTTCCGTTTGCAAAATAAAAAAGTAATGTAAAAAAACTAGGAATTTAATTATATTCCTCATTGCAGCATCTGGCATTTCATCATAGAGACATGACCGAAGCAGTAACCTCTCAGCACATAGTGAGCGATAACTGTCAGCATGCCAGCACTGACTGACAGCCTGTTCAGCGGTGCATCAGTGAAAGCTGGCTGTCAGTCATTGCCAGGGTGTGGTTACAGCCACCACTCACTATTTACCGAGCAGTAATTGAAACTGCTGTGGCCATGTCTGTATTGCTAAAAGCTCGAGGTGGTCGAGAAAAATACAGTATAATTCCTCTCAGCGGCTGGACTTTCAGTGCTGCAGCCTGAAAACCTTAGAATGCTATTAACCTTCAGATTAATCCTATATCTGCAAGTTAATAACATTTTTTGATTAAATGTTTACATGTTCCCTTTAAATGCTACATTTCAAAATAGCATATCCATCATGTGTCTCAAAGAGTGGATATCCTACGGCAATGTCCTCAGAAGCAAATGTTGTCAATTTATATTGCAGATATAGTTTGCAGAACATTGCTCTGATTTATTTATTCCTTGTCTTAACAATTCAAGATCATTTTTAAAGAAACACTCCCATCAAAGTTTTTATCCTCCTTATATATTGCATTCATCATATTATAAAACATTGTTTACTTACGATTGCTCATTTGCCCTTCTACCCAGTTAATTCTTCTGCTTTCCATCAGTCTATGACATCACGTAATTAAAAACAGACTAACCGAATTATTCAAAGTTCTATGTAAGAAGCAGGAAGTCTCTTTTACCTGTGTGAGTCATCATTAGAACTACAAAGTGTTTTCAGTGAGATAAATCTAATGACTCATGTAGGAAAAATATACTTTTTGTTTCAACAATGAACTTAGAAGGATTCAGCTAGTCTGTTTTAAATCACATAATGGGGAGAAGCGCAAAATGAGAAATTGTGAGCGTACAGTGCAATGTAATGTGCTAATTGCAATATATTATACTAGATGGGTGCCCGATGCACAATGCATCGGGATTCTAGCAGAGCGAGTCTCTGACTCGCAATGGCCGCTGCGCGGCCAATGCTTCGTTCGTATCCACATGACCACGCTGACTCGCAGCGAGAGCGGTCTCAAAAGGGGCAAAAAACCCATTCGTGATTATATAATAGATTATATATTCTTACATGAAATATATTTGATGGGATTGCTTCTTTAAATGATCTGGAATTCAAAGGCATTTTGTTTATTTGCTCCATCTGTACTGGAAAATTTAATGTGGACAGAAAGACCTGCTTTCTATTCAAATCAATGGTGCATCATTCTGTATAGATGACTTATACAAAGAATCAATTAAAAATAACTCAGTAAAAAGGTCTGAATTTTCCTCTTACCCTCCAGTCAACCATACTTTTACTGAAATCATGACTGTAAACAGAAATGAGTGTGGCCTTAGGCTAATGTGAAAAAAATAGAATGAAAAAGTGTTGTAAAGGGAACCTGTCATCAGAATATTAAACGCCTAAAAAATACCATGTGTGTAAAGTTAAATTCAAACTTTAGTCCCAAGTACAGAAAGACACATACTGCACTCATTGCACTCTCCTTATTCTGCCCTTTGGCAGACTCCAGTTTCTGACCAGACTCAAGTCATTCTTGTCTTAGTGATCTGTTGACTAACCGTTGCCAGGTTCTCAGGTCTCAGGCGCTGGCTGCGGTCCCGGTTCGGTGCCTGAGGCTGTAAGGGCCCGGTGGAAAATAAAGTTTGTTTCGTGATGCCACCTGTGGGTGTCCGGTGATGGCACCGGCGCTGCTTTGACCTCCGGGGGATGTGCGGCAGCTAGATGGAACCGCTCCCCACAGGATGAGCGATAGTCCCCGGGGTCAGGAGCTGCACTGATGGAATACGGCAGCTCGGTTGATTTAGTAGGTGTATAGGTTAAAGAAGCAGTTCTGAAAGAAGGCTAGGACACAATGCTCCTCTGCACGGGTCTTTACTTCGGTTATACACGGTACACGGGATAACCCTCACTTTCAGGTAACAGACCGGGTGGTCTCAGTGATGTACAGTATCTTTCAAAGGCTCCACAGTGTTCCCTGTTTAACTAACTGTCCCTTGTTACTCGTCGCTGCTTTCGTGCACCAGGTCAGGATACTGGGGAACCTCTATTGAGGACCCGAGCATAGGCCTTGACTCCCGATGGGTCCCCTGAAACCCAATGGTGGGTACCCCTCCTGGCACAGCTGCGGAGATGGTGGTTGTTGTGATGCGCTCCTGAAAAGCCCTCTATCACTCCAGTGTCACAGTACAGCGGTGGACGTCTGCACTGCCTCGGAGCCAGTTTTCCGGGTGGACTGGGCTCGGGTGTCTTCTGACCCGTTACTTGTTACTTGGTTACTGTTTACTTGGCCCCTTTCGCTTCTGGGTCACTGCTTCTCGGTGCCCTCCCTGTTAGCTGTCGTGTTCTGACTTCCTTCTTGTTCTTGTCTCTCCCACTTTCTAACTTTCTTCCTGCTCTTTCCCCACACTGAACATCTCACATTCCTCCCAACAGGATCCGATTGGTCCTCTGCCTCTGGATGTTGCATGTGGTGTATGGAGCCTTGGGGTTAACCTGTTCATCACTGAGATGGAGAATACTGCACCTTCAGTCTGGGGTGCAGTACCCTCCTGTGACACACTCGTTGCGGGGCGCCATACCCCCCTTGGGAAATTACACTTGTCCCCAAGTGTCACAAAACCCGACCAGTACAGAGAAACATTTTTATATTTGCAGATATGAAAAATAAACATTTTTATTAATAGCATTTTACGCTTTACTCTCTGTCTTCCCGACCGGGAGGCACATTATCTTATAACGTTACTTCTACGGAACCGGTTAACTGGTGCGGACCCGGCGGTTAGTCTCACTGTCCGTTGGCAATGTCCGGGTTACAGCCGGGCCGCATTACTTATTATTCTGCACACAGATAAACTCAAACGTCTTCATAAAAGTTCTCATGAGTTCTTTTTTAACAAAACTTAAGTTGCGGGGGCAATTACTTTCTATAAATCAAGGTTCTCGCTTGCGGACCCGGAGGGCGTACCACCCCCCGGGTCCCAGCATGCCGTTCATACGATACAGTTTCTCCCCGGTATAGGTCTCGGTCGGGGTGTCCCTTGGGCAGGTGGGACTCAACATCCCGGCGGGAGATAAATATTTCCTCATACACCCCATCCTCCCGGGCAAAACCCCACCCGTTGTCCAGGTTAAAGTTTGTGACTGTACCTTTCTTTCGCTGGTCTGTTGCCATAGGCGGTTGGCGGCGGGCCTCGGCCCTCACTTGTAAGTTCTCCTGCTCCCGGGCCCACCACTCAGCTCTACGGCGCTGTCGTTCGGCTTCATCGACCCGGTAGACAGTGTGGACATAATTTCTTTGGTTGGCAGTCCTGTTTTGGGCTTGGGTCTGCAGGTAGCTCTGCACCGGTGTACGGCTGTTGCTGTTGTGGGCGGACGCCGCCGCGGCGCCCCGCCATTCAACCCGAGCTGCTGGCGGCTGCTCGGCGGGAATCTCCAACTCGCCCTCCTCCTCGGAACTGGTCTGCTTTGCCTCCTCTGCTTCTTTGGGAATCGGGTCATCTTCTCCCTCTATGGCCTCAACCATGACATCCAGTTCTTCAGCCGGCTGGGGGTCTCCTTCTAAGTCGGGATCATCCGGCTGGTCAGGCAACGCGCGGCAACGGGGCTTCCTTCTCTCTCCTGGTCTCCTTCTCGTCCGTCTCCTCCTGCGGGGCTTCAGGGCTGCCCGCTTCTTCTTCCTCCGACTCTACCACACCCGTTTACGATGGCACGTCCTCCTCGGTAACCTGGTAGGCCTCACTCTGTTCTGGCCTGGTCTCCGGATCCGGAGGGGGTGGGTCGTTAGTCTGTTTTGCACCGCGCGGTGCAACTGGTTCGTTAGACTAGCACTCCAGCGTCTTACTGTCCATTCTGTACTTTCCATCAACTGCACCCGTAGGTCACGCAGTACATTCTCCCAGAACGTGGGGTCCCGTCGATAGTGAGGACGGGACCCGGTCCAGGATCGCCAGGGTCGGTCGGGCCTCCTCCTCCACCTCTCGCATAAACTCTCAGAGCCTCATGGTCGCCATGTCTTTGCTTCCAGGATCCACACCCGTCGCGGCTGGTACAGGTTCCTGTGGCAAGGCTTGCTGCAAAGACCCGGCCACACCTTCTTCTTTTTGTTTTGTAGTCCATGGGCGGGCTAAGGTCTCTGGCCCGCCCACTTGGTTGATTCCCAGCAATCGGGGTGGGCAAATGTTTTGGCGCCTCTGCCATGGCCCTCCCACGACGAGGGGCGGAGGCACGCCCCTGGGCCAGCACATAGTCTCTCACATGGACATCCAGTAAAAATGGCGCGCAAAGTTCTTTTTGGCTGATAAAAGTTCTGTAAGACACACAATACCCGTTGGAAACGGGTCGGTTCGAATCCTGTTCGTAGACGCCAAATTGACTCACCGTTGCTGGGTTCTCAGGTCTCAGGTGCTGGCTGCGGTCACGGTTCGGTGCCTGAGACTGTAAGGGCCCGGTGGTCAATGCACGGTTAATTAAGAAAATAAAGTTTGTTTCGTGACGCCACCTGTGGGTGTCCGGTGATGGCACCGACGCTGCTTGGACCTCCGGGGGATGTGTGGCAGCTAGATGGAACCGCTCCCCACAGGATGAGCGATAGTCCCCGGGGTCAGGAGCTGCACTGATGGAATACGACAGCTCGGTTGATTTAGTAGGTGTATAGGTTAAAGAAGCAGTTCTGAAAGAAGGCTCGGACACGATGCTCCTCTGCACAGGTCTTTACTTCGGTTATACACGGTACACGGGATAACACTCACTTTCAGGTAATGGACCGGGTGATCTCAGTGATGTACAGTATCTTTCAAAGGCTCCACAGTGTTCCCTCTTTAACCAACTGTCCCTTGTTACTCGTCGCTGCTTTCGTGCACCAGGTCAGGATACTGGGGAACCTCTATTGAGGACCCGAGCATAGGCCTTGACTCCCGATGGGTCCCCTGAAACCCAATGGTGGATACCCCTCCTGGCACAGCTGCGGAGATGGTGGTTGTTGTGATGCGCTCCTGAAAAGCCCTCTATCACTCCAGTGTCACAGTACAGCGGTGGACGTCTGCACTGCCTCGGAGCCAGTTTTCCGGGTGGACTGGGCTCGGGTGTCTTCTGACCCGTTACTTGTTACTTGGTTACTGTTTACTTGGCCCCTTTCGCTTCTGGGTCACTGCTTCTCGGTGCCCTCCCTGTTAGCTGTCGTGTTCTGACTTCCTTCTTGTTCTTGTCTCTCCCACTTTCTAACTTTCTTCCTGCTCTTTCCCCACACTGAACATTTCACACTCCTCCCAACAGGACCCGATTGGTCCTCTGCCTCTGGATGTTGCATGTGGTGTATGGAGCCTTGGGATTAACCTGTTCATCACTGAGACGGAGAATACTGCACTTTCAGTCTGAGGTGCAGTACCCTCCTGTGACGCACTCGTTGCGGGGCGCCACGCTGTCACCCCTGCCTCAGAGGTGTAAACTCTTTGTGATGTTGTGAGAGCCAGACTATTGACTAGTGTATGTATAAGGAGGTAGGTGGCAAGTGTTAGAAAACCCCTATCCCTGAAGGTGCTTGCAGTATTGTCTGAATTTAAATGTCATGTAATGTGTAAATGTGAAGCATTCATGTACAGTAATAATATAGAAGTGTTATGTAGGTAAAGATGTAACAGAGTTAGTTGTGTTGTGTAGGAAAGGAAGAACTGCTAGTGGGATGCTTAGCTGAGTAGCTCATTGTGCCTCCTAGGGCAAGGCCACCAGGTTAAGAATAGGTTTAGCAATCAGTGAGAGGGGTCTTAGGCCCCTTTCACATCAGCGGTTTTTTCACTGCATCTGCTGCGATTTGAAAAAAACGCTAGTGTGAAAGCACCCTAATGGTACCTTTACACGCAGCTACAGGTAACAGGTTTTCCATAGGTAAGGGCCCTTTCACATCAGCGTTTTTTGAAATTCGCGGCAGATGCGGTGAAAAAAACGTATCTGCCGCAATTACCGCATACCGGCTGCACTTGCGGCGCGGTTGCAGCGCGGTTGCGGTAAACGCCATACTATGTATAGGCGGACTTGCGGCAGGTGCGGCAAGTGCGGTTTTGGCACTTGCGGCAGGTGCGGCCGCGAAAAAAAATACTGTCAGCCGTTTTTTTCGCGGCCGCACCTGCCGCAAGTGCCAAAACCGCACTTGTCGCACCTGCCGCAAGTCCGCCTATACATAGTATGGCGTTTACCGCAACCGCACCGCAACCTCGCCGCAAGTGCAGCCGGTATGCGGTAATCGCGGCAGATGCGTTTTTTTCACCGCATCTGCCGCGAATTTCAAAAAACGCTGATGTGAAAGGGCCCTAACTTACTGGCTGCAGTGAAATCATGGAGATATAGTTCCATTTGTACACAGCAACAAGATAGAACCATGTCTCCATGATTTCACTGCAACCAGTAAGTTACCTGTGGAAAACCTGTTACCTGTAGCTGCGTGTAAAGGTACCCTTATGGCCCCTTTACACGCAGCTACAGGTAACAGGTTTTCCACAGGTAACTTACTGGTTGCAGTGAAATCATGGAGACATAGTTCTATCTTGTTGCTGTGTACAAATGGAACTATGTCTCCATGATTTCACTGCAACCAGTAAGTTACCTGTGGAAAACCTGCTACCTGTAGCTGCGTGTAAAGGGGCCATTAGAGTTACGTTCCCTGAGGCAGAAAGATTGAAATTAGTAAAGAAGAGGCTGTGTAGAGAAGTAGGGAGGACATCATGTTCTGGACAGTACTTGGATCAGACCTGTCCTCTGCAGGCAGATTTCCCTGGCTTGTACAGCTTGAGTAAGGTGGCCCTGGAGAGGTATCTGAACCACTTTAAACAAAAGGAGTTTCAGATTTTCGGCTATGGGAAAGTGAGAGAGATGGTACTGAAAACCTGAAGCTGGGAACCATGGGAACTGAAGGAAGCAGTTAGGGATACACCTGTTTGGGAAGAAGAAGGGAACAATCATGAAAAAAATTGCAAATAGAAACTGAACCTAAGAAGTGTATGTGACAGTTGTAAACATGTAAACCTGTGAATTAGGACATGTATATTGAGTAAATGTTCTGTTTTATTAAGCAACATGGTGTCGCCTGATTTTCATATGGCAGACGAAACCTAAACATAGCATCTGGCAAGTAAGGGCGCAGGACCCTATACGTTTATCAGGGATACATATGTAATGCAACAGGTCGTGGCAAGATACCAAACCTGCAGCTCGAACACGACTAAATCACAATCTGACACCCTGTTACAATGCATACATTGCCCCTCTGAAGAGATGAACCTAGTCACCTGTGCATAGTTGTCTCCTCAGAGGGGTAAATCTCCTAAGAGGAGTAAACTCTTAATAATGGTGCAAGAGCCAGACTATTGATCTGCACATGCATGGACCCTTTTGAGGAGATGAACAAAGTTGCCTGTGCAAAGTCTCAGTTGGGGAGGGTAGATCAATGAAATAAGAGGGACGTGTCAGTCAAGTGTGGCGCCCCTGTGGCAAGGCGCCACATGGAGGTACTGCACCCCAAACAGAAGGTGTAGTGCCTCTGTAGCCATGGATATTGAGGACCCTACAGAGTCTTCACCCCAGCACCCATACAGTAGGCCATCTTAGTACAGGGGACCTTATATTTAGTAGGTCCCAGGGGGTGGAGCCTAGAGAGTGGGAGACGTGGAGTGACAGTTAGGAAACTAGTCAAACAGACGGTGTGAGGCAGCAAGGAAGACGGACGCAGGGGACCCTACGGTTGTGACAGGAGGGCACCTCTTAGGAGAGGGGTGACCCAGACGTAGAAGGGGTCCACTCCAGGACTGGTCGGAGCCAGCTGGAAACCCAGGTCACCACTGGCATACCGTAGCCGAGGCGGTTAGTCAAATGTCTATCCCTAACTGCAGACTGGCAAGCTGTGGGCCCAACATAAGGGAGCCTCAGCACCCCTAAAAAAGTCCAACATCGGTCCCGCAGCTGGGTCCACAACACCAACAAGTAAGAGACTTTAGGTAACAGACCCCGAGGACTAGAGACTTTACTCAAGAGGGGAAAGCACAGTGAGAGAGAGGAATAAGACCAGGAACACCATATTAAGGGCACCACTGCCAGACTCTGGAAAACCTTCCAAGATCTGCGGCTACAATCCCCGTTAAACCAGACTGTACTGTGTACCTTTTCCACTTGGTGCAAGTAAAGAACTGTTTGAGTTGATCTGGACTCTGTCTCAGGTACTCGTCGCCAGGTGAGATCCCTACAGCATCACAGAGGTGAGGACTAAGACCTCCATCATCTACCCCGCTACACCTTTGGGGAGCTGTACTACCAAAGCTGCAAAGCTAGGTAACCCTATTAACAGGTACCACAGGTGGCGTCACGTTACAAATCACCCATCATCATCACCTCCACCTCGCCACTGAGGGTCCAGGAACTGGGAAAGGATCAGCCATGATCCCCACCAAAGTGAACCCCCTGTCCCGGTATCCGAGTACCCCCTACCCTGTTGACTGGCTCACAAGTACCAGCGGCTATCTGCTTGTGGAAAATAGTGCCCATTTGCTGCACTTGCAGTTTACACTTAAATTAAATTAGGATTTCTATATCTTGAAAATAAAATTCTACAATCAAGGTATGCATTTAATACGCATTAAAGGACCTTACACACATGGCATTAGTTAGTGGTGTATTTTTCTGTTAAAAGGTTGCCTATAAATGAAATGTAATTATGTATTTAGCCCCTATGAGTAGAACATCTTATTTATAATATTCCATCTTTTGTGAACCTTCTTACTTTCAGTATTATTTCAGGTGTTTGTTGCTTCAGCACAGCAAGTAATACATAATTTTTCCATATCCAGCTGCTACAGCTGGAATCATTAGGAGACAAATATGTGCGGGTGTAGAATCTGTGATATCTTTTTGTAGGAAACTGTTTAAATAATATCATTAATAACGTAAAAAGGGATGGTGTCTGGAACTTGCTGTTGGGGCAATGGGATGATTCGCCACATCTGTACCTTCTCAGGGCTGCTATGATCTCATTATTGACCTCTGTCACATATCTGGGCACTTTCATATTATATTTTGCTTTTTCTTCCACAATTTAATTCTTTTTCAATTGAAGAAATGTGAACTTTTTATTCATTATAAACTTTTGTATAGTGTTCATGACCTAAGGGCATTACAAATACTGGAGTAGAAAGATTACTGCCTTCTTGCCTTTATTTTTTAAAACATTTACTATAGTGCTCATATTTACTTCATATGCTTCCAAAGCAATTGATACTGTTGAACATAAAAGTATGGTAGTTAAAAGGCGATTGCTTGGACTGGAAGAAAATTTGTGTAAGGCTGGTTTCTCACAGCTGTTTATCTTTAATTCGGGGGCATGCAGGAAAAGCCTGCATGCCCCCGGATTCCCCTGCAATGATGCAACTGGATGCACCCGCACACCATGCAGGAGCAACCGGTTGCATATTTGACAGGGATCCGATGGGTGGTTCTGCGCATGCGCAGTTCAAAGACCATGGACAAGAAATCTGGATCTGTGGCCACAGCCACAGCCTTCCCTATTACACAGCTGGGTTTCCACAGCAGGTACCTACTACATGCAACTGATGCACCCAGGGCAGGGTACTCAGCTCTCAGGCTAGGTCTGGGATGTCACGGGTGGCTGCCCGAGGCTGTGGCCCTGGTGTTCAATGGTTAAAAGAAAATAAAAATATATATAAGTTTGTGACGCCACCTGCAGTACCTGGTGATGCTCACCAGCGCCACTACAGTCCTCCGTTGGTCGATGGTATTGCGGCAACGATGGTTTAGTCCTCCGCAGGCAGGACTGGGACCTCCGGGGCAGCGTAGTGAGGTGAACAGTTCATGCAAGAAAGGATGCAGTAGAGTCAGCAATTCACTTCACCGGGTACTTAACTGGAAAACTTTCAGTCATTATTACAGTCTTTCAGTGCAGTAGATGTTACAACGACAAATGCTACGAGTGCCGCAAGTGGAATGTCTGGCTGATACATGGATCCCTAACTGTGTGCCGTTCCTCTTCCTTCTTTCCCTTGCCTTCCAGTGGTGGTGAAGTTTGATCTCCTAAAGATTAATCTGACCTCCTGCTGTTCCTTGTGCTTCTCTCCCTTGTACCCGTCGGGTGAACCTTCTCTGGTCACTGCAGTGTCCTGCTGTTCCTGATTCCCCTCTTTCTGGGCTCTTTGGGAGTCGGGGCTGTGTCTAACTTTTTACCTAATGAAGGCTAATTTTATGTATAGCCGAAACGCGTTGTGTTTGTATATATAATAAATCGGAATTTCTTTGAAATAATCGGAGTAATCAATGAACCATCTGGAAGCGCTCCTTGACAAACTGGAAATCCTTCTCTACACTCCCTGATGAATCTCCTGCAAGGTGGTTCATTTCACCTGTTTTGAGCTGCAGGCCAGAGGATCCAGACCATTACTCCACTACCCTAATACAGGGTTACATGCTGAACAACAAGACACCAAAAAGGTGAGGAAAAATCCTAATTATGTTTAATATAATTATATTTCTGCACTTAGATCTGCGCCCCCCTTCTTTTTTCCTCTCACCCCTGTCTCGCAGACTTCACAGTCCTTAAAGACGTTACTGATTTAATTTAATCAAAAGAGGCATAGCTATATAGTGCTGCTCACCATTATTGACACCCCTTTATTTTTTTTGTTTTTCATTGACTATACAATATCTTTAGAAACAAATTGATATGTACCAAAGTCATACATCAAGATTATTTCATGGTTTAAAGTAATACAACAACAAAACATTGTTGACTTATGTGTTGCAATTTTAAGTAAGAAGCAGAATAAACAGCATGTGCAGCAATAAAGGCACCGGTAATTAATACTTGGTTGCTCACCCTTTGACATTGATGACAACCTCCAAATGTTTCTGGTAGTCACCTGTAAGTTTCTTACAGTTCTCAGCTGGTATTTTCTCACACTCTTCTTTTACACTTTGCTCAAGCTTTTGAATGTTTCCAGGGTTCTTTTTACCAATGGCAGATTTCAGATCACCCCAGGGTTTTCAATGGGATTGAGGTCAGAATGCACTGCTGTCCATTTTAAAACAGTCAATTTTTTCTTTTCCAACCATTTCTGTGTTCTTTTGGATGTGTACTTTAGGTCACTGTCTTGCTGGAGGACCATGATCTTCGACTCAAACCAAGTTTTCTTACACGGAGTAGGACATTTTGCTCTAAAATCTATTGATAGTTCTCTGATATCATACTTTCTGTGATATAGTCAAGGCATCCAGTACCGGATGCAGCAAAGCAACCGCAAATAATTGAGGATCCTCCAACATGCTTAACTGTGTGTAGGGTGTTATTTTCCTTATAAGCTTCATCTATAAACAAACTGTTGCTTTGCATTGTCAAAAAGGTTTATTTTTCTTTCATCTGTCCACAGAATATTTTCCCAGAAGGATTGTGGTTTGTCAAGGTACTCTTTAGTAAGATCAGTCATTCCTTTTTATGAATTTTCTTCAGCAATGGTTCCTTGGCCTTTGCCCATAAATCTCTGCTTGGTTTAGTGTGCAGCATATGATATTTGTTGAAACTATGAACCTAAACTGTTCCAGGTTGGTTTTCGGGTCTTTGGATGTTTGACGTGGTGTCTTTTCCATCATTCACACCAACCTTCGAATACATCTCTTGTCAATATTCCTCTTTCCACCGAGTCCAGGGAGGCTCTTGATGGTTTCATGCTTGACATACTTCTTAATAGAATTGTGCACTATTGAAACTGGAATAGTCTTTGGAGATGGACTTATTCCCTTTGGAAGTCTTGTGTTTGCTAATAATAGCACTTTTGAATCTGATGTTCCCAGAAAAATCCTTTCCCTCCACTATTATGACAAAAGAGCAGGGCTTAACATGTGGCTTTTTAAAACCCTAAAGTCATCATTCATTGGATAATTCATGTTACATGGGCACATACAATTTATCATAGGTGATTATCATTTGTGATTTACCAAAGGCAAGCCAAAATGTGTTTCCATAATAATTTAATTTAAAGAGTGCCAATGCCAGTGCAGTGTGGCTTAGAAATTTGGAGATGGACAGTGTACACAGACCTATGCTGCACTGCTCATATCATGAGAATACACACGATCTTCATCATAAAGGCTTTCTTTATTTCCTACGCGTTTCAGAGTCAGTCCCGACTCTTTCCTCAGGGATTGGTAATGTAGACATTGGTAAACAGGTTAATGCTAGTACAGTGTCACAGCAAGCTTTAGGTTTTTCCATTTTTCCCTTTCATTATTTTTTGGTTAAAGGGAACCTGTCACCAGGTTTTTGCAACCTAATCTGAGAATAGCAGCGATGTGTCACTTACTGGGCTGCTCCGTGTAGTTTTGATAAAATCACTGTTTAATCATCTGGAGATTATCATTAGCATTCTACTTGGCCTGCTGCCAAGTAGTCTGGCATATTCACAGACTGCTAAATCTGCAACAGAGAAAACACTAATTTTATCAAAATGACAGCAAGCAACTCAGTGAATGGCACATCGCTGGAATCAAGGTCTCTATTTCTACATTAGGCTGCTCTCAGATGGGATGGCAAAAACCTCATACCAGGTTCCCTTTAAAATTGTTGTTTATCGTTTGCACTTCAGAATTTAACACAAGTGCTCTATACAAAAAAGCTGTTTCACTTAATGTTGTTCAGATGTTCCACATTATGTACTTAAACTACATGCCGAAACCAATGAGCAGGACTGTATACAATGGGTATATAGAGTAGTTTTATCACTGTTAGACAGAAGTGGGTCACTCTTTTAAAAAACCCTCTACCACAGAACTCTGACCCTCACCCATCAAAAACAAACCTTACTCCAACCCAATCTGCCAACCAGAAAGAAAGATTTTCATAATAATTTAATTGCATTTAACACCATTTAACCTCCTCTTGAGCTGATGATTGTCCCTTTCAAACTACGTAGAATATTACAATATTAGAGCTAGAGCAAAAAAAAACTGGAAAAGCTAGCCTTATTTGTGCCTGCAAACTGTTTCCACGTATCTTATTGAATGATTTCTAACCAGCGTATTTGGACTGATGTGTTTTCCAAATGAGACCACATGATGGAAATTAAACCCCCAACATTCTAAATTAACAGTGTCAAGCTTCTCAGTACATATCAGAAGTGTTACTGGTGACCAGTGCTTTTTTTGTAAAAAAATATTTCCTGGTATGCATACCTGAGGCGAGAGCGGACGGGGGGGGTGGGGGTGTTGCTGTCTGGCGCCGGCCGAGCTTGAGAAGTGGGGGAGGGGTGCAGCCTATATGCCAATTTCAATCCAAAGCTATGTAATTCAGATTTTCATCCCTCTGCACCCTCCATCCTCACTCCCTCTGATCTCTCCATCCCCCTGTTCCCTCCATCCCCCTGTTCCCTCCATCCTCCTGCACCCTCCATTCTCCATCCCCCTGGTCTCTCCATCTTCCATCCCGCTGCTCCTTTCATCCTCCATCCCACTGCTTCTTCCATCCACCATTCCCCTGCTCCTTTCATCCTTTATCCCCCTGTTCCCTCCATCCTCCATCCCCCTGCTCCTTCCATCCTGCATCCCCATGCTCCCTCCATTCTCCATCCCCCTGGTCTCTCCATCCTCCATTCCTTGGTCTCTATCCTCATCCCCCTGGTCTTCCCATCCTCCATCCCCCTGCTCTCTCATCCACCTGCTCCCTCTATCCTCCAGGTCTCTCCATCCTCCATTCACCTGATCTCTCCATCCCTCTGTGCCCTCCATCCTCAATCCCTCTGATCTCTCCATCTCCCTGTTCCCTCCATCTAACGCTCCCTCCATCCTTCATCCCCCTGCTCCTTCCATCCTCCATCCCCCTGCTCCTTCCATCCTCTATTCCCCTGCTCCTTTCATCCTTCATCCCCCTGTCCCTCCATCCACCTGCTCCTTCCATCCTCCATCCCCCTGCTCCTTCCATCCTCTATTCCCCTGCTCCTTTCATCCGTCATCCCCCTGCTCCTTCCATCCTCCATCCCCCTGCTCTTTCCATCCTCCATTCCCCTGCTCCTTTCATCCTTCATCCCCCTGTTCCCTCCATCCCTCTGCTCCTTCCATCCTCCATCCCCCTGCTCCTTCCATCCTTTATTCCCCTGCTCCTTTCATCCTTCATCCCCCTGTTCCCTCCATCGACACTGCTCCTTCCATCCTCCATCCCCCTGCTCCTTCCATCCTCTATTTCCCTGCTCCCTCCATTCTTCATCCCCCTGGTCTCTCCATCCCCCTGCTCCAAGTCCTTTCAATTCATCCTCCATCCCCTGCTCCTTCCATCCTTGATCCCCCTGATCTCTCCATCCTCCATCCCTCTTCTCCATACCCTGCCTGTCCTGATCTCTATCTCCCTGCATCCTCTCCCCCTGCACAGCCTGCCGCCCTCTGCACTCATCACAGTCACTGTCACTGACAGTCTGTCAGTGCTGTTGTCACATACCCTGCACTGCAGCCTGCATTAGTCGTCCTCCTCCATCTTCTTTCCCTCTGGGAAAACTCCGCCCACCCGAGTCACATGCATGTGACATCATCGCAGGTCCTCCGGCGCTGAGGGAAACTGTACTACACACAGCCTGTGAGTGACACAGCAGATCAGTGCTGCTCTTTAGATTTTCCGGTACGCCGTACCGGTATGTACTGCCGATCTTCAGATTTTCCGGTACGGCGTACCGGTATGTACCCCCACAAAAAAAGCACTGCTGGAGACAGTGCAAACCTACAGATTCCAACCAAAAAAGCACCCAAACAAGCCTAAACCTCAAATTTCTCTCCACCCAAATTCCTCAGTCTTCTGGAATATAAGGCAGCGGCTTACATGTTAGGAGTCAAGGACTAGAGATAAGCAAACTTTTCTGAACAAGGTCCGCCAATTTCAAATTTGGCACGAACATTGGTGATTTGGTTTCTGATCAGACAACCTGAGCAATTTACTAAAAAATCAGTGAACATGGATTTATTCAGGAAAAAGTTAGAAATTTTAAAATGGCCCTAAAGCTTTCCTTGAAGGTTTGGGTTCAACACAACCAGCGAAAGACTCAGTAGCTAATAACTCTGCTAACCTAAGGTGAACAGAGTTCACAGCCATCGGGTCTACCAGTTTTTTTAATATGGGGAATTTAAAGGGGTTTTTAAAGCTTCCTTAAGTTTGCAGGTGTTGGGACTGGCGATGAGCGAACCTTTTGAAGTCTGGATTTGGTTCAGTTCGCCAAATTGGCATATTCTCGGTGAATAGATCTGCGAACACATCATGGAACTTTCCAATACCAGTCAAACCTATAAAAGGCTAAATCAAGGGCAAAGAGATGACCTTAACAGGGTCCCAAACGCAGCTCAAATTAGGGGTAGACACTAGGAAAAGTGTCATTTATTTCTCATAGTTAACATTTTTATCATGGTGCATTATGAATGCATGGGACATGGCCTGGCCTAGTATTTCAAAGTTCTTCATTGATCTGGAACAGGGAGATGATTGACACGTGTAGGCATTGTGCTCAGAGAGCCTTGATAAATTCAGGAAACACTCAACAAAGAGAACACAAAAAGAGTGTCACAACTAGGTCTAGATACCAGGAAAAAACATCAATTGACCCAGAATAAAAATTGTATAATGGCGCAGCCTGTATGCATGGCACAGGGTCTGGAACAGGGCCTGACCTAACATTTTAAGGTTAAACATTCATTAGTAACAGGGGGATGAGTGATATATGTAGGCATTGTGCTCAAGGAACCCTGCTAAATTAAGGAAATACACAACAAAGAATCTCCACATTTAAAAATAAAAAATTACGGCCAGATACCACGAAAATGGCATCAATTGGTCCAGAATAAAAATTGTATAATGGCACAGCCTACATGCATGGCACAGGGTCTGGAACAGCATCTCAAGGTTAAAAATGCACTAGTACACTTAGTGGTGAGTGGCGTGCACACCAGTTCGAGTTCGGAGGTGCCAGTAGGGGGGTCTGCCAGGCCCAGGTCCAATTATAAGATAAACATTGCACACTACGGTTTTGGTTGCAAGTCAAAAGTTTTTTTATTAGTGAACACACAAGGCAAAAATGCGACAGATAAATTGACGTTTCAGCCCCAGCCTGGTGGCCTTTATCAAAGAGTCGCTGTAAACAAGATACATAAGGACAAGGTATAATAAATACAGATATATACAAATTTACAAAATTTACATACATCAGCAGATGATTGCTTTAGAGTCAGATACATTCAGAGGCATGGAAACAACATAATTTGCGGTGATGGACAACATTACATACGGATTAGGAAGAGGATGTGTTGGAATTGTCTAGGGTCATCAAGAGTGCTGAGGGGCAGTATAGGCTGAGATAGAACGTAATACCTACAGTTAGGGCCAGAAATATTTGGACAGTGACACAAGTTTTGTTATTTTAGCCGTTTACAAAAACATGTTCAGAAATACAATTATATATATAATATGGGCTGAAAGTGCACACTCCCAGCTGCAATATGAGAGTTTTCACATCCAAATCGGAGAAAAGGTTTAGGAATCATAGCTCTGTAATTCATAGCCTCCTCTTTTTCAAGGGACCAAAAGTAATTGGACAATGGACTCTAAGGGCTGCAATTAACTCTGAAGGCGTCTCCCTCGTTAACCTGTAATCAATGAAGTAGTTAAAAGGTCAGGGGTGGATTCCAGGTGTGTGGTTTTGCATTTGGAAGCTGTTGCTGTGACCAGACAACATGCGGTCAAAGGAACTCTCAATTGAGGTGAAGCAGAACATCCTGAGGCTGAAAAAAAAAAAAAAATCCATCAGAGAGATAGCAGACATGCTTGGAGTAGCAAAATCAACAGTTGGGTACATTCTGAGAAAAAAGGAATTGACTGGTGAGCTTGGGAACTCTAAAAGGCCTGGGCGTCCACGGATGACAACAGTGATGGATGATCGCCGCATACTTTATTTGGTGAAGAAGAACCCGTTCACAACATCAACTGAAGTCCAGAACACTCTCAGTGAAGTAGGTGTATCTGTCTCTAAGTCAACAGTAAAGAGAAGACTCCGTGACAGTATATACAAAGGGTTCACATCTAGATGCAAACCATTCATCAATTCCAAAAATAGACAGGCCAGAGTTAAATTTGCTGAAAAACACCTTAAGAAGCCAGCTCAGTTCTGGAAAAGTATTCTATGGACAGATGAGACAAAGATCAACCTGTACCAGAATGATGGGAAGAAAAAAGTTTGGAGAAGAAAGGGAATGGCACATGATCCAAGGCACACCACATCCTCTGTAAAACTTGGTGGAGGCAACGTGATGGCATGGGCATGCATGGCTTTCAATGGCACTGGGTCACTTGTGTTTATTGATGACATAACAGCAGACAAGAGTAGCCGGATGAATTCTGAAGTGTACCGGGATATACTTTCAGCCCAGATTCAGCCAAATGCTGCAAAGTTGATTGGACGGCGCTTCATAGTACAGATGGACAATGACCCCAAGCATACAGCCAAAGATACCCAGGAGTTCATGAGTGCAAAAAAGTGGAACATTCTGCAATGGCCAAGTCAATCACCAGATCTTAACCCAATTGAGCATGCATTTCACTTGCTGAAATCCAGACGTAAGACGGAAAGACCCACAAACAGGCAAGACCTGAAGGCTGCGGCTGTAAAGGCCTGGCAAAGCATTAAGAAGGAGGAAACCCAGCGTTTGGTGATGTCCATGGGTTCCAGACTTAAGGCAGTGATTGCCTCCAAAGGATTCGCAACAAAATATTGAAAATAAAAATATTTTGTTTGGGTTATGTTTATTTGTCCAATTACTTTTGACCTCCTAAAATGTGGAGTGTTTGTAAAAAAATGTGTACAATTCCTACTTTTTTATCAGATATTTTTGTTCAACCCTTCAAATTAAACGTTACAATCTGCACTTGAATTCTGTTGTAGAGGTTTCATTTCAAATCCAATGTGGTGGCATGCAGAGCCCAACTCGCGAAAATTGTGTCATTGTCCAAATATTTCTGGCCCTAACTGTATATCTTTTGTCATTGACGAGAGAATCGCTAGAAAGCAGTTGTTGTGGGAGGCACCAGTCCAAGTAATTGCTGTGGGGTATAAACAGAGTTAAAGTTCCTTGGTATTAGTGAGCTGTTAGAACAGGTCTAGGTTTGTTGCTTGTTTTTAACCAGTGTAGTGGTGTGTCTGTGTACAGACCTAGATCTTTAAATGAACATGTGAACACAGTGATCTTGCTCTGTATCCAGAGATGTATAGAGCCTAAAGAATTTTTTTTTTATCTCAATATCAGTGTTTTTTTTTAGTTTGATTATCCTAGGTGGATATGGACTATATTTTTACCTCTATAGGTTTTTATTCTGAGGGATTCTGTGATGGTAGAACTTCTGTGGAAGTCACCTCTAAGTGTGCATATGAATGATATGCAGCGTTCTAGGTAAAGTAGAAACAGAAAGGTTAGGATCAGTTTCTTATCTTTCTTGCTGGCTAGGAGGGGGTTAATGTAGGCTCCTAGGTCATTGCCTCAATAGCGCCGCACTGCCCACGCATCCCATGTTGTGGCTGGAGTGACATTGTTAGATGATTCTTTTGAAGCAGATTTTGAGAATCTGTAACAAAAGCTGCACAACCCTGAAGAAGGCACTTGAATGCCAAAACATGTGTAGAGACTGGGGCTTGGCGTCAGCACAGCGAGGTTCATAATTGCTACACATATTTACACTTTCCCACATACACTCCCTGACAGAAATTATGTCGCCTATCCATGTTATGTAAATAAAAGCTTATCACCTGATGTTAAATTCATCCATTGGTTGTATAAATTACTCTTTTGAAAGCTGAAACCCTCTGAAATGTGGTTTGGTTAAGAAAATAAATTGGCATCAATGCTGAAATATTGATCATTTAATGAACACAGAATGGTCAGATTTTTGCAAGACAAAAGTTTTGTTGCCCACAGAAAGTAATGTGATATTCAGACAAAAAATTAACTTAAAATACAAATATACAGTATGTTGCATAACATTGGTGATTGAAGTTGTGTGCTATTAGAGTCATATTTAATATATTGTGTGACTTCCATGAGCTTGAAAGACTGCATCCATGCAGTTCAACAATGACTCATACAATTTATTAATGAAGTCATCAAGAATAGCAAAGAAGGCAGTCTTACATGTCTCCCAGAGTTCATCTAGATTCTTTGGTTTTGTCTTCCAAGCTTCCTCTTTCATCCTACCCCAAACATGCTCAATGATGTTCATGTCTGGTGACTGGGCTGGCCAGTCCTTGAGCACCCTGATCCTTTTTGCCCAGAGGAACTTTGTTGTAGAGATGGATGTATGAGATGGAGCACCATCCTGCTGCAGAATTTGACCCCTTTTATGATTTGAAATATAAGAGGTAGTTAATACTTCTTGATATTTTAGGCTATTGATATTGTCTTCCACCTTGCAAATGTTTTGCACACCCCCATACTGAATGTAACCCCAGACCATGATCTTTCCACCACTCAATTTAACTATTTTTTGGGTGTATTTTGGATCCATACAGGCTCCAGTGGGTCTCCTGCAGTATTCGAGGTGGCTGTGGTGTAATTCTATTGAAGATTCATCAGACAAATCCACCTTCTGACACTTTTCCAGCGTCCATCTGTTTAGCAGGCTGTGGGACTTTGCAAATGCCACATGGTTTTTTATTTGCCTTTTGTTTAGTGCTGACTTCTGGGCACTGATTAAACCATAGAGAGCATTTCGAGACAGAATCCTACAAACTGTTCTAGTTGACACAGGGACTTGAGGTGACCAGGCCTGTTGGAGCTATGCAGCAGTGGAAGAGGGTCTTGCCTTGGATTTTCTAACAAACGTTCCTCCTGAGAAGTTGTCTTGCGGGGTCTGCGAGACCTGGGCTTGTCAAACATATCTTCAGTCTCTTCAAATCTTTTTTTAATTCTTTGTACTTGACGCTGAGACACATTAAAGGTGCCAGACACCTCTGCAGTGGATCTGGCCTTGAGCTTCCTAATAATCAAGGCTTTGGTCGCAGGGTGGATTTTTTGCATGTTGTCGGAGCTCAAGTTGCAGTTCAAGTGAAGGCTTGGGGTGCTGCGCTTCTTTTTAGACACACCCACTAATTAACTGATCATTTACTGAGCACAGGTGAGGATGTAAACTAGGATTGGGTGCATTATATGACGAGGCGACAAAACGTTTGTCTTGCCAAAATCTGACCATTAAATGATCAATATTGCAGCATTGATGCCAATTTATTTTCTTAACCTAAACCAAATTTCGGAGAGTTTCGGCTTTCAAAAGAGTAATTTAAACAACCAATGGATGAATTTAACGTCAGATTATAAGCTTTTATTTACATAACTTGGATAAGCGACATAACTTCTGTCAGGGAGTGTACATAACTACTTGTCTTCTTATTAACACTATTTATTTTTATATATACACTTTTATACGAGCTGTTATATCATAGGCTCTAATAGAGATATTTTGTATAACATAACTACAATATGTGCATGATATTTAAGATAAGGGCTTGCTGCCCTACTATGTAGCAATGCAAGTATAGAGATATTACTCTACAATTGGCCTTAAGATAATAACTTTGGTTGCCATTCTACCTTAAACTATATGTGGAAAAATATGAACTATTTCAAAGATATGAATAAGACATACATTACTGATCCACTTGAGCCAATGGGTCTATATTTTATTGAAATGCCCTTGCTGTGTTGTGCCCTCTTGCTCTGAGATTTCCTCCATTACATTGATACCTTGCTTTCTGTTATTAAATTTGTACTAATAAAGATTTATATATTTTTAATAATTGTGGATGTCTCATAATTAATAATTTTGTGAATAGGTTGCAACAAAATCTGCATGGCTATTCTGAAGCCAGCAAAGTCTATCGGAGTTCAGAAGTGCTGTGCCAAGGTATTTTTTTCCTTGCAGATTTGGTGCAGATTTGAGGGCAGAAAAAAGACCTTTGAATCACAATGTGCAAGGAAAAAAAAATCAATGTGTGCACAGCACGTCTGACCTGTCATTAGTTTTGCTGATCTCAGGATAGACATGCAGATTTTGATGCAGATTCTCAAAATCTGTGTAAAGAAAGCATCAAATAATGCACCGTGGGATCAGGGCCTAAGAGGGTCCAGGGAGAGCTCCAGTTGTGGTGATACAGTTCAAGGATTGCTCATGCCCCCTGGCTACCTCCACAGAGACTTCCAGGGCCAACTACAGTATTCATCACCTAATTTCATCACCTGCTGAGATGATGATTCCAGCGCCTTGTGCAATGCTAAGGAACTCCTGAAAACATGCACTGTTTGTGACCCTTGAGGACTGCACTTGCACTTGGCCAGTCTTGTTCTACAAGAGTGTGTGTTGTGTCTTGCATTTCCATACCTCAGAATGTCAGGTCAGAGGTCTGCGGCTTGTTCACCAGTCTCTGTAGGGCAGTATCAAATCATCTCTTTGCAGAAACAGTCCAGCACACAAGGAGTGAAGTAAAAAAAAACTTTAAAGTAACAAAGACTATAATAAGTCTTGAAGACACATATATCAATATACACAGTGTATACAGTATAAGGAAAGTTCCACAGGGATCGACAGACTCCATTACAATGGTGCAAAGTCCATGAAGGGTAGAGTCCTTTAAAGATTTTGAGGTGTGGTCCAAAGGATGCAGTCCCACTAATCCAGCAGGGGGAAGTGCAACCAATGCTAAACTTGAGAAGGGGAAAAAGAAAATATTAAAGTCTCACTCCTCGAAGAACTGAAAAACATCTGAAAAAAGTAATTTCTTGGACAAAATGCAAACTAAGGGACAGGTCAGCGACCCAAGAACTTGCCTTTTTTAGGGAAGTCCACTAATTTTAATAAAAACTGTCCAGCAGCCTTCTCATTGCTGCCCTGGATGGAAGTCGCCGTTCATCATGGTACTCCGCTAACGGTCTCGAAAGGCGGGTCGCATTAGCTACTCCTCCAGGGACTTTCTCTGCCACCACCTTCCCCCCAGCACACTCCTTCATTGCCACCGCTGGAGAAGAGGACAGAGAAATTAGGGGACAACCACCCCCTCTAGGAGAGATGGGAGCAGCTTGGGTAACACCATCAGAATCTTCAGGATCTATAGCCCCTGTGGGTTTGGGTGCAGATGGCTGGCTAACCAAGACAGGCTTGCCCTCCATCCAATGCATCATTCTCTCCAGGTTGGTCTTCTGCTGCCACTTTTCAAACTCGACAACAATGGCAATCCAACTTTTAATCGTACATATGACTATTAATCATACATATAACACACTAGTGCACATGCCAAAAATCTGTATTCTAAACTTATGGAATCTATTATATAATCACGAATGGGTTTTTTGCCCCTTTTGAGTCCGCTCACGCTGCGAGTCAGCGTGGTCATGTAGATACGCCCGAAGCATTGGCCGCGCAGCGGCCATTGCGAGTCAGAGACTCGCTCTGCTAGAATCCCGATGCATGTGCATCGGGCACCCAGCTAGTGAATTTATAAATAAATTGATTGCACATTTTCAAGAAGCAATATCCATAATATGGTGTTTCATGAATGTGAACAGACCTATAATACTATATATGTGAAGCATATAATGGCCATATGCTATTTTTATATGAATTGCTATCACATAAGTGTAGAAGAGATGGCCTCGCAGCTGCTGACCTTTGACAATAATAAAGGTTGGCTCTCAAAAAAAATAATTAAAAGAAGGAATAGTGATAATAATAAAACAAAATAATAAAATTTCAAAATATATATTCCTAAAAAATTTGAAAAAAAAATATTAAGCTCTCTTAAATGGATATTTTAAGGACATTGTATGGTTCCTGGACTTCACAGCTGCTGCCACATCTGGCACTGTTTCCAAAATTCCCACCCTGCAGGTGTCAAAAATACCTGCAAACTCCAGGAAGCTTAAAAAAAATGTAAAGCTCAAAAAAATTCTACAAGTTGAAAGAAAATGGTAGACATGATAGCTGCGAACACTCCTAAACGTAAGATTAGGTGTTGTTCCCAACCAGTGGGTCTTCTGGCAAGCGTTTTGGCCCCAAGCAATCAGGGTAAGTTTTAAGGCCATTTTAAATTTTGAACTTTTTTTCCCAAACAAAACTGCGTTCCCCAATTTTGTGATAAATTGCTTGGGTTTCCAATCGTGAACAGGATCTGCAATGTTTGTGCTGAATTTTAAATTGGCGAACATGTTGGGGGTATGTTCGCTCATCTCTAGTCAGGACACTACCAGTAGCACTAAATATCCACTCTGACAGAACGCTGTCTTCCTGGTATGACAAAACCTCCGAGGCATAATGAGTATCTCAGGCCACTCCTCCAAAAGGCTCCAAACTCCCTGATGACATGGATATTGAACTCTAGATACTTCTGCACAATCCTTTTTAGTCTGCAATGTTTGTGCTGAATTTTAAATTGGCAAACACATTGGCTAGTCAGACCACCAGCAGCAGTGCTGAATACCTATGCTGAGAGAATGCTGGCTGCCGGGCATGACAAAGCTTCCAAAGCATAACTTGTTATCTCAGGCCACTCCTCCATTTTTTAAGGCCGAAATGCAAAAAGCTCCAAACTCCCCTTATGGCATGGATATTGAGCTCTAGATACATCTGCAGCATCCTCTTTAGCCATTCACTATGTGTCAGATTTGTACGCAGTTCTGCTGGTGGACGAGCTGGTTTAAAAAATTGGTCAAACAACTCCCAGAAATTGCTTCTGATAGTTAAACTGCTGCTGCTAATGTTTTTATGTTAATGACTTGATGTCCCCTGGGTCTGAAGTTAAGATCTGCAATGCATCCTGTATCCCTCACTGCTGTGTTGGGGAAAATCAGTCCCCATTTGCTACTGCACCAGGGCAGCGGAAGAGCATACACAAAGCACCAGGATATGGTGCTTTCATTGAATGCACCACATTCTGGAGAGGCTGTTGACTGCAATGCTTACCTGCAGGGGGTGGTGCAATAACTATCACCAGGGTAAGAATACCAATCCCCAGCCACAGTTTTATCTTGACTAGTATCTAAATTGGTTGGGGAATCACATATCAATTTTTTCAATTATTTATTTTTTCAGTAATCTGACATCAGTTTGGTTGCCATATTGGCAAACCAATCACAGATGTCAGCAGAGAGTGTGGGTGGGGCTAAGTCTAACTTTAACCAATCATGGGGGGAAGCAGTGAATATGTCTGAGGTTAATAAGTGGGCGCGGAAGCAGGGTGACAGCGGCACTAAAGCCTGGTAAGTAATAGTCTAAGAAACTAATCCCAGTGCCATAACAGCGAGGCTCCACTATAAAATGTTTTCAACTGTGTTTGGGAGCTTTTACGACCCTTTGAAAGTGTTTTCCATGCCTTGATTTTGCCTGCCATTGATTTGAATAGAGTTTGGAAGTTCTGTGTACTGTTCGCCGATCTATTTGTCGAACATCTGCCAATTCACAGAACCGAACGTCAACTTCAAAAGGTTTGCTCATCTCTAATCAAGACTCAAATATAAAATAAGAAACATTTGCAATAAAAATGAAAAACTAAATCAAGTCAAGAGCTTGGGCTAAATACAGGCGCATAAAGCATGAAAATCTTACAATAGTCTATGCGTTGAACCTCTGCATTAGACAGGCCAGCCCTGGAAGCTTATGAAGCCACTCCTGTATTGAACACATGGGATCTAAAGTTCTTTTCCTGTGCACCAACTACCGCCAAGCACTGAAAATGAAAACATGTTTCTGGACGTTCATGAGTGTGGGATAAAATATGTACCCTACCCTGAGAACTAATTACTCAGATGATGAACACGCTGAGCAGGCCAGCCATTTACGCCTTGCACAGGTATCCAAGTCTTCTGCCCAAAGCAATAAGTATTAGAATGATAGATTCACAGGCAGCTGGCACCATTAGCTAGCACCACATCTTCAATAAATAGATCACCAGGGTAGAATTATGATGGAGGTTCCTGCTCACAAATTTGTAGGCCCCCAAGGAACTTTAAACTAAAAAAGTGACTGATTAATGAGGTCTCAATTTGGGAGGAATTTTGTGTACTAATGGCTTGCAATTTACAGACTGCAATGCATACGATACATGATGCTTACACTCCTTTTTGATATATTTCTTCTTTGGATCCACTGTCTCAGCTAAAAATGAAAACTCATCCATGACACCCTATGGTTAAAAATTATGGTTAATACTATGGCATTGAAAAGGGAAACATGGACATTAGGCGCTATTCTCCTGTCACAGCTACTTTAGTAAAAAGGACTTAAAAGTCCTGCAAATGAAAATAAGAGACAACGTAAGTCACAACACTGTAAGGGTGGAGGCACACTAGCGTCCAACTCGCACAAGTACAATGCGAGAAAAGCTCTCATTGCACTCGGACCAATGTCAAACAATCAGTCATATCAGATTGTTACTTTTTTCCTCTGCTGGACACACATTGCATGGCAAATCACAGCAGTATCTCACATGCGAATGTCCAATGCAAGTGAATGGGTGTGATAAAAAAATCACACACACAAAGCACACTGCCAGCGTTGGTAGCATGGTCTTTCTCATGCTGGTAAAAGTTAGAATAGACAGAATGCTAGGATAGATAGATAGATAGATAGATAGATAGATAGATAGATAGATAGCCAGAAAAAATTCACTGCAGCACTCAGTTACTACCAAAAATGTACACATGCTAATAAGCGGTTTATATATGAGAAAAAAATGTAAAAACTTTTTTTCCCAAAAACTCAATATTCTTATCTTTTTATTTACTGGGGTTCTTGGTACATATATTGGCCAATATCTGTTTGCTCATCAACCACTCGACGGTGACCCTAGATCTGATGAGTCCTATGCTGACATCCCTGTCCTCGTTGTCCTCCCTATCCCACTTCTAAGTGGGTGGACACCATCTCAACCTCAGACAACCTGGGGGCGATGAGGGTGCTAAGTGTAGCTGTTGAGCGAGCAACTCCACATATTAGACATAAACAGAAAAAATGCTGCAGAGCACTCAAGACATAGTGTGAACTGGTGCAAGCTGCCAGAAAAAATTCACTGCAGCACTCAGTTACTACCAAAAATGTACACATGCTAATAAGCGGTTTATATATGAGGAAAAAATTTAAAAACTTACGTTTTTTTCAAAAATGTCAGCGTAGGACTCATCAGATCTGGGGTCACGGTGGAGTGGTTGATGAGTAACCAGATATTGGCCAATATATGTACCAAGAACCCCAGTAAATAAAAAGATAAGAATATTGAGTTTTTTTTAAAAAACGCAAGTTTTTAAATTTTCTCCTTATATATAAACTGCTTATTAGCATATGTACATTTTTGGTAGTAACTGAGTGCTGCAGTGAATTTTTTCTGGTTGTTTGTTCCAGCATCGCAGCTTGCACCAGTTCACACTATATCTTGAGTGCTGTGCAGCTTTTTTTTCTGTTAGATAGATGGATGGATAGATAGATAGATAGATAGATAGATAGATAGATAGATAGCTATGAAGGTTGTTTGAAACCGAAACGTCGCCATCTGTACTGAAGGCCTAATAAAGGCAATATAAACCCCAAGAAAGGAGTGCTGCAGTTTTTATGGTGTGTATAACTTGGCAAAAGATGCATTGCCCTAACTGATATGCACCCAATATTGTGGAGGTGCTGTGCTATATTTTTCGATAGATAGATAGATAGATAGATAGTAAGAATAGCTAAATCAGGCTTACCAGTCTCCCGCTGCTACTTCCGGGGCCACCCATTAAGCCTCATGCATATTCACTGCACGGTCAGCCAAACAACCAATCATGTACGTGATGCACTATCCTTACACAGATAATGCCCAATATAGGGTAAGCATAGTTAATAAAAACCCTAATTTCTTATATGATTAGTGGTTTAAAAGTTAAAGTATAGCTGTTTTATTTAATCCTATTAAATTACAAGCACTATTGGCACTTTACCGCCATAATTATGTATGTAAACAGTTAATAGGTCCACAGTAGCAGAAAGGTGTAGCTTGGCTGAGTGGCCACTAATACACACTGCACAGGCATGGGGAGCACTAATATGGCGCCTATGATGATATTCTGTGTTGCTTAGCAATGAGGAGAAGTGTACGCCCGGCGCGCATGCTCAAACAGGACAACACTTCCGGTATAGCGACGCACACACAGAAACACGTGCAAATACAGTTTGTTAGAGATATGGCCAGTATGCGCAGGTAATCGGCTTAATCACCCCACACCTGGAAGGAGGAGCCAATCAGTAGATTATTAGTCACTGGATAATATGGATAATAATTATTAATACATGAGTAATGTGATGGAAATATGTATATAATAGGGAATGGAGCACTCTAATGATGGGCTTGAGGCTTTTATATGGATGAATAAGTTATATTATTGCATTGTAAGATGATTGAAGTGTATTGATTATGCAAAATAGGAGGTATAAGAGAATATCATGGGCAATTGGCTAGTTGCTAGAAAAAAGCCCACTGAGGCTGAAACATCGCAGTGTCGCCCTGAGGGTCTATTAAAGGCATATAACACCTCTGAACCGGAGTGCTGCAGTCTTTTTTGGTGTATTATATGAAGAGTGAAGGAAGGTTCGCTTTTGACTGATTTGCACCCACTCACCAGTTGTGCTGCTCACATTTTTTGCTATATCTATCTATCTAGATGCAAAAATCGACTGCAGCACTCCAAATGAGTGCAACTAAAGTTGTCCTGAAGGCCCAATAAAGGCATCAACTACCTCATTTGAAGTGCTGCAATCGACTTTTGCATCTATATGACATAGCAAGTAAAATGTTTGCTGGACTGATTTGCACTTATTAACCAGTTGCTGCTCAACAATTTGTGATCGATCTATCTATCTATCTATCTATCTAGGAAAAAAACAAAAAGAGCAGCATATGAGTTACAAAAACACGAGTGCAAAATATACTCCCTCACAATTTTAAAGCTTGCAGAAGAAATACACATAAAAAAATAGCAGAGGTAACACTCCAATTTCAAAAGGTTTAGTGGGTATTTATTGGTCCATACGTTACCACGACGTTTCAGTACATCTGACTTTTTTCAAGTGCTCAGTATAACAATAGTGGACTTTTTATAGTGCTCAATCTTTTACAATCAATTATACAATTCATCTCATAAAACAAATTTTCAGTGTAAAATCTCATATGTATATAAATGAATATCACATATACATGTGTATAAAATATACTACAATATACAATGTGCAATATCAATACAGTGTACAATCATTTTGTGCATATAAAATGCATATGTGCTTAATTGCCAATCAAGTTTTATCTCGTGATATCAATATCATTAAAATACACATGGAAACTCACCCATCATCATTAGTGATGAGCGAGTACTAAAATGCTCGGGTGCTCGAAGCTCGGGCCGAGCATCCCGAGATACTCGTGTACTCGGCCCGAGTAACGAGCCCAATGTTATCCTATGGGAGACACGAGTATTTTTATGAAATGACTGCCGGCTGCCTGGAAAAACCCTAAAAATGTCACAAAAGTGTCAGAAGAGTGCTGAAATGACATGGCAACACCATGGGGAAGACCCCTGGAAGCATTTCTCACTCAAAAGTCACAGCTGTGAACAATGTTGTCCGAGTTTCACGCCAATTTTACGGAGTGTCCAGAAAACCTTCCAAAATGACACCAAAATGAATATTTAGGGTGGAAATGTTAAGGGCACATACCCAATAGTGAGATACAGCTGGTGTATGTCACTTTTTGTGATTACATGAAAGATTTTACGTGAAAACATTGTGCGACACTCCGATGACCCTGACAAGAGACGTACCTGAAGCCCTGTCTACAAATAAAGTGCCCATTTTGAAGAACTGGGTCTATTGTAGTATCTTCCTTTGCCAGGGCAGTCCAAAATTGGGAGGTTCACCAATGCCCCTGGATACAGACATGCAGGATGGCCTGTAAACAAGAACTGGGTGTATTGTAGTATAGCCCTTTGGCCAGGGCAGCCAAAAATTGGGAGGTTCAACAATGACCCATGCTTACAGACATGTAGTAGGGCCTGTAACCCTCAAGTGGGTGTATTGTAGTATAGCCCTTTGGCCAGGGCAGACAAAAATTGGGAGGTTCAACAATGACCCATGCTTACAGACATGTAGTAGGGCCTGTAACCCTCAAGTGGGTGTATTGTAGTATAGCCCTTTGGCCAGGGCAGACAAAAATTGGGAGGTTCAACAATGACCCATGCTTACAGACATGTAGTAGGGCCTGTAACCCTCAAGTGGGTGTATTGTAGTATAGCCCTTTGGTCAGGGTAGACAAAAATTGGGAGGTTCAACAATGACCCATGCTTACAGACATGTAGTAGGCCTGTAACCCTCAAGTGGGTGTATTGTAGTATAGCCCTTTGGTGAGGGCAGCCAAAAATTGGGAGGTTCAACAATGACCCATGCTTACAGACATGTAGTAGGGCCTGTAACCCTCAAGTGGGTGTATTGTAGTATAGCCCTTTGGCCAGGGCAGACAAAAATTGGGAGGTTCAACAATGACACATGCTTACAGACATGTAGTAGGGCCTGTAACCCTCAAGTGGGTGTATTGTAGTATAGCCCTTTGGCCAGGGCAGACAAAAATTGGGAGGTTCAACAATGACCCATGCTTACAGACATGTAGTAGGGCCTGTAACCCTCAAGTGGGTGTATTGTAGTATAGCCCTTTGGCCAGGGCAGACAAAAATTGGGAGGTTCAACAATGACCCATGCTTACAGACATGTAGTAGGGCCTGTAACCCTCAAGTGGGTGTATTGTAGTATAGCCCTTTGGCCAGGGCAGACAAAAATTGGGAGGTTCAACAATGACCCATGCTTACAGACATGTAGTAGGGCCTGTAACCCTCAAGTGGGTGTATTTTAGTATAGCCCTTTGGTGAGGGCAGCCAAAAATTGGGAGGTTCAACAATGACCCATGCTTACAGACTTGTAGTAGGGCCTGTAACCCTCAAGTGGGTGTATTGTAGTATAGCCCTTTGGTCAGGGTAGACAAAAATTGGGAGGTTCAACAATGACCCATGCTTACAGACATGTAGTAGGGCCTGTAACCCTCAAGTGGGTGTATTGTAGTATAGCCCTTTGGTGAGGGCAGCCAAAAATTGGGAGGTTCAACAATGACCCATGCTTACAGACTTGTAGTAGGGCCTGTAACCCTCAAGTGGGTGTATTGTAGTATAGCCCTTTGGTCAAGGCAGCCAAAAATTGGGAGGCTCCTCTTTGTCCCTGGATAGAGACGTGCTGGAGGGCCTCAAAACATTTTTCACATAGAAAAGATGCGGGTATCCTGTCTTTGTAATGCCCATTCAAAAAGAATGGGCGTAAAAATTTACCACTGGGGGTATACCTGAAACAACAGCCAAACTATTGTAACAGTCATCATGGTGCCACATGAGGAGAAGGAGGAGCAGTCCAGCGATTAGCCAAGGAATAGGAAGACAACGTGGTGGATGATCCAGTAGCTTACCCAACCTGGCAGGAGTATATGCAGAGCGAGGACAGCAGTGCACAGGGGGAGGGAGGCATAGCATCCCAACAGGCAGTACGAAGCAGGGTCGGGTACGCAGGCATAAGGCAGGCAACCGTTCCCCGGAACAACAACACGACACAAGGTGCCTGTGCAAATGTTAGGTCTTCCCGAGTCTGGCAGTATTTTCAGTTGGCTACAGATGACTCTAAAAAGGCCATTTGCAACACCTGCCATGCCAGCATCAGCAGGGGTACGAAAAGTAGCAGCCTGCCCACCACTAGCATGATCAGGCACATGTCAGCCAAGCACACGACTTTGTGGAAACTACAACAGAGTCGAGAAGCGGTGCTTGCTGATGTCACTGCTACGTCTTTGCCTGTTGTGCGTGCGAGCCAATCCCCTGTCCATGCTGGCCGCGAACAAGCCTCCGTCCCTGCACCTGAAGTTGCTCACGTCCAAATTACACCACCATCAAGCACGTCCTTTTCCCAGCGCAGTGTTCAATTATCCATTCAGCAAACATTTGAACGCAGGCGCAAATACGCTGCCAACGCCCCACATGCCACAGTCCTGAATGATCACATTTCGCAACTCATTGCGCTACAAATGTTGCCTTTCCGGCAGGTGTAGACGGAAGCATTCCGCGACCTGATGCCGGCTGCTGTCCCACGTTACTCGGTCCCCAGCCGCCACTATTTCTCCAGATGTGCCGTCCCCGCATTGCATAACCACGTGTCCAACAGCATCACACGTGCCCTGAACAAAGCTGTTTCAGCCAAAGTCCACCTAATAATAATAATAATAATACAGCTTTATTTATATAGCGCCAACATATTACGCAGCGCTTTACAATGTAGGGTTAGAGTACAGAAAATATAATACAGTAAGTAATTACAGTACAGAACAAATACAGTAGAATAATTGGATACAAAACAATAGGCATAGAATCAATGTAAAAAAGAAAATAACAAAAACAAAAAATAAAGCAAGAAATGAAGGTGACCCTGCTCAAAAGAGCTTACAATCTACAACAGGATAGGGGTTGCACAAGGTACAGGGGCTTATTGCACGGATGGTCCAGGCATCTTGAGGAAATGGGGCATAGAACTAAGCTTACATGGATGGTCATTATACAGTCTGTGTAGACCTTTTTGGTTTGGTGGAGTTTGTAGAAGAGTAATGTCCAGAGGGATAGCCCACTATCTACAGTACAAAGGACTTCTATTAGGGAGTATGATAGGCCGCCTTAAAAAGATGCGTTTTTAGGGATCGTATGAAGCCATGCAAGTTGTGGATAGTCCTGATTTCTTTTGGTAAAGCATTCCAGAGGTTTGGTGCAGCTCTGGAGAAGTCTTGGAGCCGGGAGTGGGAGGATCGGATTATTACCGATGTCAGTCGAAGGTCATTTGAGGAACGTAGAGCGCGAGTGGGGTGATAGACAGAGATGAGGGAGGAGAGGTAGGGGGGTGCTGCACTGTGAATAGCTTTGTGGGTGATAAGAAGCAATTTGAATTGGATGCTGTAGTATACGGGCAGCCAGTGCAATGACTGGCACAGAGCAGAGGCATCTGAGTAACGATTGGCCAGATGGGTGATCCTGGCTGCTGCATTAAGGATGGACGGGAGAGGAGAAACTGTGGTGAGGGGGAGGCCGCTTAATAGAGAATTGCAATAGTCAAGGCGGTAATGGATTAGGGCCACGGTGTGGGTTTTTGTTGTTTACAGGGTGAGAAAGGGACGGACTCTGGAGATATTCTTCAAGTGTAAGTGACATGAGCGGATGAGACATTGTGTGTGGGAGGAGGAGAGATCGGTGTCAAACATAACACCCAGACAACGAGCCTGCTGCCTAGGCATTATCGTGGTGCCACAAACTGAGAGAGAGATGTCCGATTTAGGGAGGTTAGTGGATGGGTGGAGCAGAAGAAGTTCAGTTTTGGAAAGGTTTAGTTTCAAATAGAGAGTGGACATGATATTGGAAACTGGAGGTAGACAGTCATTACTGTTCTTTAATACCGCAGGGGTAAGGTCAGGGGCTGAAGTGTATAACCACAGACACGTGGACAAGTGCTTGTGGGCAAGGCCGCTACATCTCCTTGACAAAACACTGGGTTAATATTGTGGAGGCTCTGACACAGTCTGATCGAGGGACGGAACACGTCCTTCCCACACCAAGGATAGCAGGCCCTACCTCTGTCAGGGTTTCACCGACACTCTACAGCTCCGGAATGTCATGCTCTTCAGCGTCCTCCTCCTCCTTCTGCTCATCCTCATCCACTGTACCCTCCACACCAGTCCCAAGCTGGAAGCACTGCAGCACTGCCTACAGAAGCGTCAACAGGCTGTGCTGAAGCTAGTCTGCATAGGTGACAAACCCCACAATGCAGAAGAGGTGTGGACAGCTCTGAAACAGCAGGCAGATCACTGGCTCACACCTCTGAACCTAAAGCCAGGAAAGGTCGTGTGTGACAATGGATGGAACTTGGTGGCAGCTTTGAGGCGAGGCCAGCTGACGCATGTTCCATGCGTGGCCCACGTGCTCAACCTGGTGTTTCAGAGGTTTCTAAAGTCATACCCAGAGCTGTCTGAACTGCTGGTAAAAGTTCGCCGTCTGTCTGCACATTTTCGCAAGTCACCTGCTGCTTTAGCCGACCTTTGCGGATTTCAGCGCCGTTAGCGTCTTACGGCCCACAGACTGGTGTGTGATGTCCCCACGCGTTGGAATTCAACTCTGCGCATGTTGGTCAGGATATGTGAGCAGAAGAGGGCAGTTGTTGACTACCTGCATCACCTAAGCCGTCGGGAAAATGGTTCAAACTCCACACATAACACCTGAGGAGTGGAGATGGATGTCGGACCTATGTACCGTCCTCCAAAACTTTTAGGACTCCACCCAGATGGTGAGCTGCGATGACGCCATTATTAGCGTCACCATACCACTACTCTGCCTTCTAAAACGGTCTCTGCTGAAAAACAAAGAGGATGCATTGCAGGCCGAGCGCGATGACTTGGAGCAAGAAACAGTAGTGGGTGTGGGTGAAAACACAGAGTCCAGCCTCATCTCATCACAACGTGCAGTGGAGGACTATGACGGGGAGGAGGAGTATGAAGACATGGAGCAACTCTCTGGCCAAATTGAGGATATGAGATGCACACCAGTGATACCCTCGATTCAGCGTGGCTGGGCAGAGGACAGGGGAGATGAGGAGGAGGAGGAGGAGGAGGAGGACAGCATGTTCAGTCATCGTGTTGGTCTGGATACTAAAGTGATGGGTGTTAAGAGTCTGGCGCACATGGCTGACTTTATGGTAAGCTGCCTGCCTCGTGACCCTCGCGTTCAGAACATCTTGGCCGACAATCAGTACTGGTTGGCAACACTGTTAGACCCACGGTACAAGGAGAAATTAATGTCTGTCATTCCTGAGGCGGAGAGGTCAGCCAAAACGCAGTAGTTCCAGAAGGCCATAGTCACGGAAGTAGGCTAATCATTCCCCTCACAAAACGCTAGCGGCATAGGTGAGGAATCGGTGGACAACCAAGGCGCTCGGCCGAGAGGGGGCACAAGTCCAATCCGCCAAAGGTAGGGGAACAGTCTTTACGAGGTGGGACAGTTTTCTTAGCCCCTCACGTACCACAGCCCCTGAGGTGCGGGGTAGTGCCACAAGAAATGCTAAGTTTGGTCAGATGCTGAAGGAGTACCTTGCCGATCGAACAACTGTACTGCGAGATTCCTCTGTGCCTTACAATTATTGGGTCTCCAAGCTGGACACGTGGCATGAATTGGCTCTCTACGCCTTGGAAGTCCTGGCCTGCACTGCCGCTAGCATTTTGTCACAGCGTGTTTTCAGAGCTGCAGGTGGAATCATTACTGATAAACGCAACCGCCTGTCAACTGAAAATGCTGACAGGCTGACTGAGATCAAGATGAACAAGGGTTGGATTGGGCCAGACTTCACCACACCACCAACAAATGACAACTGAATTTAAATTTTGTAATGGGAATTTGCCATGTACCTCCACTGACCCATGGGTACACACTTCTGGACTTCCGAGTGTCCAAGTGTGGGATCAGTAATGTCCGTGGACGTGCACTCAGCCAGTTGGTAGGAAGGAGGATCAGGTTGGGAAATGTGCGGTGCAGTATCACGGCTACTGACAATTGACCGTGTGGAAGACAGGGTGTTTGTGGAGGTGCCAATCATACTTGAAGCATTATCCGCTATCCAAGTAACAAGCTGTTGACACTAGTGTTGGTTCAAGAGCGTAGTACTGCAGCGGGCCCCAACAATTTGGGACAGGACGTGTGAGCGAGTAGATGTGCCACTTTATTGTTGCGAAATTAGTGCTTGCACACGACCTCGGCCTCTGCCTGCACCACCATCACGTTCACCTCCTTGTTTCTTGCCAACGCCCTTGCGCATTTTGCTTGTATACTGCGACAACAGTCACAGGAGAGGATTTTAGTCCCTAACCTGTATCAAGGTATGACGTACACCAGTCTGGTGACTGTTCAGATCACAAGAGATTAGGATTTTATTTCCCTAACCTGTATAAACATATGACTTACAACAGTGTGGTGACTGTTGAGATGACAAGAGTTAGGATTTTAGTTCCCTAACCTGTATGAACGTATGACGTACAACAGTGTGGTGACTGTTGAGATGACAAGAGTTAGAATTTTAGTTCCCTAACCTGAATAAAGGTATGACTTACAACAGTGTGGTGACTGTTGAGATGACAAGAGTTAGGATTTTAGTTCCCTAACCTGTATGAACGTATGACGTACAACTGTGTGGTGACTGTTGAGATGACAAGAGTTAGGATTTTAGTTCCCTAACCTGTATGAACGTATGACGTACAACAGTGTGGTGACTGTTGAGATGACAAGAGTTAGGATTTTAGTTCCCTAACCTGTATAAACGTATGACGTACAACAGTGTGGTGACTGTTGAGATGACAAGAGTTAGGATTTTAGTTCCCTAACCTGTATGAACGTATGACGTACAACAGTGTGGTGACTGTTGAGATGACAAGAGTTAGGATTTTAGTTCCCTAACCTGAATAAAGGTATGACTTACAACAGTGTGGTGACTGTTGAGATGACAAGAGTTAGGATTTTAGTTCCCTAACCTGTATAAAGGTAGTACGTACACCTGTCTGGTGACTGTTTTGATGACAAGAGTTAGGATTTTAGTTCCCTAACCTGTATGAACGTATGACGTACAACAGTGTGGTGACTGTTGAGATGACAAGAGTTAGGATTTTAGTTCCCTAACCTGTATGAACGTATGACGTACAACAGTGTGGTGACTGTTGAGATGACAAGAGTTAGGATTTTAGTTCCCTAACCTGAATAAAGGTATGACTTACAACAGTGTGGTGACTGTTGAGATGACAAGAGTTAGGATTTTAGTTCCCTAACCTGTATGAACGTATGACGTACAACAGTGTGGTGACTGTTGAGATGACAAGAGTTAGGATTTTAGTTCCCTAACCTGTATGAACGTATGACGTACAACAGTGTGGTGACTGTTGAGATGACAAGAGTTAGGATTTTAGTTCCCTAACCTGTATAAAGGTAGTACGTACACCTGTCTGGTGACTGTTTTGATGACAAGAGTTAGGATTTTAGTTCCCTAACCTGTATTAAGGTAGTACGTACACCTGTCTGGTGACTGTAATGGTTTGAAGAGAGGATTTTAGTTCCCTAACCTGAATAAAGGTATGACTTACAACAGTGTGGTGACTGTTTTGATGACAAGAGTTAGGATTTTAGTTCCCTAACCTGTTTAAGGTAGTACGTAACCTGTCTGGTGACTGTAATGCTTTGAAGAGAGGATTTTAGTCCCTAACCTGTATAAGGTAGTACGTACACTGTCTGGTGACTGTTTTGATGACAAGAGTTAGGATTTTAGTTCCCTAACCTCTATTAAGGTAGTACGTACACCTGTCTGGTGACTGTAATGGTTTGAAGAGAGGATTTTAGTCCCTAACCTGTATTAAGGTAGTACGTACACCTGTCTGGTGACTGTTTTGGTGACAAGAGTTAGGATTTTAGTTCCCTAACCTGTATTAAGGTAGTACGTACACCTGTCTGGTGACTGTAATGGTTTGAAGAGAGGATTTTAGTCCCTAACCTGTATTAAGGTAGTACGTACACCTGTCTGGTGACTGTTTTGATGACAAGAGTTAGGATTTTAGTTCCCTAACCTGTATTAAGGTAGTACGTACACCTGTTTGGTGACTGTAATGGTTTGAAGAGAGGATTTTAGTCCCTAACCTGTATTAAGGTAGTACGTACACCTGTCTGGTGACTGTTTTGATGACAAGAGTTAGGATTTTAGTTCCCTAACCTGTATTAAGGTAGTACGTACACCTGTCTGGTGACTGTAATGCTTTGAAGAGAGGATTTTAGTCCCTAACCTGTATTAAGGTACTAAGTACAAGAGTGTGGTGACTCTAATGGTCACTGAAAAGCTTGGATTCCAATCTGTATCACCCTGCCTATATCCTCCTACATTAGTCCTGAGAAGGACTGTTCTGGTCACTGGAAATCTTGGACTCCGATCTGGATCACCCTGCCTATGTCCTCCTAGATTAGTTCTGAGAAGGACTGTTGTGGTCAGCAGCAGTTTGCAGCCCTGATCCGGATCTACCTATGAGGGCCGCAAATCTGTCCCTAATCAGCAGCAGACACTCTCCCTACACTCACTGTCTGGATGGCTGTGTGCCGAGCACAGCGCGCCGGGAGTTATAAAGGCTCGGTGACGCTGTGCAGGCCGGCCAATCACTGCTATACCACAACTAACAGGGCTGTGGCATTGCAGTGGTCTGTCAGCCAATCCCTGCACGTGGGCTGGCTCTCAAAAGAGCACCAACATGGAGAGATGACGACCACGAGCACAGCACGAGTATCGCGAGATTACTCGGTGCTCGGCGAGTCGCCCGAGTACAGTGATACTCGTGCGAGTAACGAGTAGTGCCGAGCATGTTTGCTCAACACTAATCATCATACATAATATACACAGACACCGCTGTCGGCATCTTCCTGGGGTTAGTGCGCATATCTGAGGTCAAAATGGTGTAAAGCAATGTTACTTCTGGATCTGTGCGACCGCACATGCGCGGTTCGTACCCACGGCCATCTTTGAACACCTTGTATGCGGCTTTTCAAGCTATTTATGGGTTTGCGAGGCTGCGCATGGGCATTAAACACCTGTGCCCATCTTAAGACTCCCGGCATTATATCATTTTGAACTAGGCTTACATCTTAAACTGTGCCATTATACTTATAGGCAATTTGCCCTTTTCCTTATTTATATTATATTAACTAAGTAGAACAACTGCTCAGTAAAAATTACTAAATAAGAGTGGGTTCATATAGAGCACCAGTTAATTTGCCCTATGCCTCTGAGGTACAGTATCCATCCTATTATCTAGGACAACCTTTGTCCTCTATGTGATGAAAACAGGACTGAAGGTTTACCCCTCATAGTCCTGCCACCTACATTTGAGACAATCATTGGGCTTTCTAACACCGTGAAGAAAGGAAGATCAACTGTTAGAATGGGGTCACTTTTTATGATGGGCCACTATTTGGCTAGAACCCTCCTCATAACTTTATGAGATCCTTCTCCTATACCCAGAAATGTTTTTTTGTACAGTTTGAGTTGTTTGGTTATTATTCTCACTATAACTCTGGTGGGTGTGGACCAACTGCACCATGGGTCGAGCTTATCCTGGAGGGGCGTAACTAAGTGTCTACCGGGTCTTCACTATAGCAGAAAAGATTTTTATTTTTTATTTTCCAATAAGGTGCATACAAAAGGTTAAATACATGGTCAGCGTGACATAACGCGTCGAATTAGGTAACCACGTGTTTCACCTTTTGCATGTACCTTATTAGAAAATAAAAAAGAAAAATCCTTTGTGTTATGAGCTGGATTCTACCTCATTTTTTCTGTTGAATCTATAGACCGTGGTAGAGAGAGTTTCTGAGCTCCAGGAGAATATCAGCAAGAGCAAGATGGTGAGCTGGAGTATATGTCTTCACTATAGCCTCTGGTAGTGTTGTGTGGCCCACTGGGACGGGGTACTCAGTACTGGACCGGGGTATCTGATGGGGATGTCATGGCAGTCTTGGTCCGGACCGTGTCCCAAGCCCCACAAGTAAAAAGGGGTATCTACAAGGGAAATTGTTGTCGTGACGCCACCCATGGGTTGTGGTTAATGAAGGGACCACCGATGCCGTGTACTTCTGTCAGGAGGATGGATGGATGCTGCAGCAAGGTGGATGAGCCCGCCGCGGGTCGGGGCTGCTCCTGACCGGGTAAAATATGCATAAACAGTTATTTTGCAGGGAATCATACACGGACGACTGAAGCAGGGTTCACCGGGTTTTATTGACAAGTCTTTACAGTACAGTTCACACAGTCACTTTACACAGGCAACTCCAGACACTCTGAACCCTCTGCAGCCAGGTTATCTTCCTAAGACCCCTCACTCTCTCTGTAAACTTTCCGGCTTTCCTTTACTTTCCTCAGTTCTTCCATGTGGGTTGTATGGCGGCAGCTCGGTCCCTTTGTATGTCTCTGCCCTTACTTTCCAATGCGATTTGAACAAAGGTGATATTGTATTAGCGCTACAGACACAGCCAGGGACACCGCTCTGTGTATAATTACCTTGCGGATTTATTGTATCAATATCAAGTACCCGGTCTCCACAACGCGTTTCGGCGCTAATTGCGCCTTTCTCAAGTGATTACTTTCCAATGGGCTGCAGGCTATGGACGGGCTTTCTCTCCATGGATCTGTGTCTCTGTGGATTCTGCACCTCCAGGGAGCCCCATCCCTCCAGGAAAGTGTCTTTCTGTCTTTTCCGCTCAGCCTACTCCTGGTCTGTGCTGGTCGGCTCACTCTGGCCTACTCGGTCATTTCTGTTCAGCCTACCTCGGCCTACTGACTAACTCCTCCTTGTTTCCCTCTTTTATACTGGTCTGTCACCTGACCTACTTTCCCACCCACTTACCTCTAAACCCCACCACCCCTTGCCCGCCTAGAGTCTCGGGCTCGGTGTTGTGCTCTGGTGGGTGTGTGTGCTGAAGGTGTTTGGTGCACAAACTGTCTCCTATGTGCCTGGCTGCAGTTCCTCATGTGGCCATCCTGGTCGCAGGGGCGCCAGAGTGTAATGAGTCAGTAGGAGATTTGTGACAGCTCTGGGACTCCTGGATTTTAAATGTAGTTAACTTATTTTGTGCCAGCAAGGTTTAATGTCAGTTTCCCTTGCTGGTAGCTCCACTATAGCTCAGCTTGCATTCAGTTTGGGGACCACACCTACTTCCCTTTAAAGGGTCAAGTGATACAGCATATGACTACGGTTATGGAAAATCCATTCTAAAGCTGATCTTGGTGGAGTGAAGTGGTTTCCAGTGGATGCTGATGCTTTGCTGCTGGGTCCTGATGCTGGAGTAGTGCTGGCTGCCAGCCTGGGTGTTTGGACTGCAGCATTCATTTTGGTGAGTCCTTTTTGTTCCTTTCCCCCCCAGATTGTCTACTTCCCCTGTGTGTGGATTACAGCAGGGGTTTTGTTCGGCAAATGAACTTGGCCTACACACTAGCAAGGGGCAGTTGAGGTGCCAGTCAAGGACAAGTCACATGATAGTGGCGGGAGAAAGGACCCGCATAGGTATTACAGGACAGCTCAGGACTGTCACACGTAAGTGGCAGGAGAAGCCCCATCCTCCGCTCCCTACTGTCGGTGCCTTTTTTACCTTATACCATCCCATTGAAACCTTCATGTTGTGCCATGTGCTGGACATCCCATAGTCCAGCGTGAAAAGTAGTGAGGATAGGCTGGTAAGCTGGGCTTCCTGTAGTTCCAGGTACCACTCGCAGGGCAGTCCCTGGGACTGCAGCAGCTGACTGATGGATCAAGGCATATGTACGAGGTACTGAAGAACTCATCAGAGATGTACATAGTTGGGGAAGGCAGCACAGGTGCAAAACACAAGACTTGGTCATAAGTGGAGAGATCAGATAGGATTGGTAAAGAAGTCGGGTTGGTAACAGGAGAAATAACAACACTCAGCCTGCAGTAATGTTAACAGAACACTAGACAAAAACCTAGGTCGGGCGAGGAGTAATGAAAAGTCTGTGTCAAAAAACACCTGCAGGAAGGGGATTTGACAGGAAGGCAGAACTCTGCTGGACACAATGAGTATAAATTCCAGCAGAATCTGGCCATGCTTCCCTTCAGCAGGAGGAACATAGCAGCCACAGGCGGAGGCAACAGAACTGGTTGAGTTGCATAAGTCACTGGGAAAAAGGTCATAGACAGGGAGGAGCTGCACGATGACCGCAGGGAATGGTGTTGATGCCCAGTAGCTACGCGAGTCATGGGCGTGACACTCACTTTTAACAGAAGAAAAGAATTAAGATTGTAAAATTGTTGTTTTTCATTTAGATGCATAATAATTGTGCATGTTGACTGTTGCTGAATAAGTCTGCACAGCTAGATATTCTCTTAAGGAAGACTAAAACCTCACTTTTACTTTCTTCAATTTTTAGGTTTCATGTTTATTAACCTTTTGAATTGACAGACACCACTTTAGTTGTTCAATAATAATATAAATCATCAAAAATACAAATTGGCCAACACATGTGCTCCCAGTGTACAGTAAATAAATAGTTAGTTTACACTGACAGGCTGGCTAACGAAGGGCAGTGTAAAGTATAACCTAAAAAGATAAAGACAGACCATGAGATGTAAGCCAACTCCAAAGAAAACCACACATAATGTGAATAAGTACTATACAGAAGTGAACATAAGATTAGTTTACACTGACATAGGGAAGTATAAAGCGCAGTATAAAGCATAATGGGACAGTAGCAAATGCCAAAAATACACACAAAATAATCACCAAGCACAAAAAGAATTACAAAAATGTATACAAAAAGAAATGCAGCACAAACCCCGACGTACATTTCGTTTTCAGACCTATAGCTCACTGGGAATAAAATCAAGAGGCATACATAAAAATTATAGAAATTCTAATTGGGCCCTCTCCTTTAAAAAAAATAATATTTGGCAGGGTCACAGAAGAACATATTCACAATTTTGCGGCCCTTACAAAGTAACTTTGCCTTCTTTTGAAGCCATTAGATTCCTATTTCCTGCACCCATAAAGTATAATGTGGACAGTTTGAAAAAAAAGCTTTGCTGAAATACATCACTGTTATTACTGTACATGGAATATATTAATGCAAAGAAAGAAACAGTGTGTGCCGATCATTGAACTGATGTGCTGTAGTGTAGTGAGCCAAGAAAATATAACAAAATTTCAGATAAAAAATACAATTGTATATACATATGTTACAGTAGATTAATACAACATCAGTGATTTATTAATGTACTGATGGTGATTCTTGCACTGTATGCATGTACAGAGGTTGTTTCTGTTTATGTATTCATGTAATGATGATGGCTATTGTGATCTGTTCATAAAATGGTCATGGTTCAGATTATATACTAATGTCCTGATAATGCTTCTGGTGATGTAATAACATACTGGTGATGGTTCTAATGATGTATTCATGTATTTATGACAGTTCTTGTCATGTAATCTTGTATTGACAGTTGTTCTGGTGATGATTTCATGTATTGCTGATCGTGCTGGTGCTGTATTATTGTACTGACAATATATTCAGTATATGAAATGTAATTGTACAAATCTATATTCTATGCTTTATAGGTAAGGTATATCTTCACTGGTAAAATATACAGCAGATTTTCTGACTGTTACAAATGGAAAATGTACTGCTTTTTATAGTACACTATAAGTACTGTTATATCAAACAATTACAATAGAGTCATTTTTTAGTATCCTCTCATAGGTTTCTGCTATGCAACACTCCCCTACGGTGGAGGGACTGTGTCTTTTCATATCAAAGGCCTTCATACACTTGATGAAGGCTTCCATACCCATTAAACTGCAGTTGGCTGGACCTGCTAGTCTAATGTATATGTAGACTGAGAGATTATGTTTTTTTCAGAGAAAGATTCAGCATGTTAACACTTTTGTCAGCAACTTTTTCACAGAGAACAGAGAATCGCATGGTCGAGTTATATCTACGAAAACCATAGATAATACGCATAAGTGAAAAATGCACATGTGCATTGGGCCTGAGAAAGGTAGTATAGTATTATTTTATATTCAGGGTTTATTGAAAAGTGAGGGGCGTTAAATATTATGGACATTGTAATAATCAATGCGTGTAAAGGTACCTTTACACACAGATATATTGCTTGCAATTCACTGGTTGCAGTGAAATCATGGACACATTGTTCCATTTTGTTGCCATGTACAAGTGGAACAATGTGTCCATGATTTCACTGCAACCAGTGAGTTGTAAGCAACATATCTCTGTGTGTAAAGGTATCTTAACATATAGCAGAGATAAAACATAGGCTCAGATCTGGTGTTTCAGGAGTTAAGCAGGCAGTATTCATGCAACATTATGACACTTGAAGTTCCGGTTGCCACCCACTGTTGTTATCAAAAGGTTTGTAGTTTGCTTGTAATTATCCGTAGACGCATAAACTTACCAAAGAGCTTAAAAGAGTTGCCCTGTGATTAGATATTGATGGTGTATCAATGTCCATCAGATAGGTTATCAATATCAGATTGTTTTTATGTCTGACACATTTCATCTGCCGTGTTCAGCTGTTCTCAAGTACTGCGAAAAGGAAGAATTGCACAGCTCCATACTCCGTATAGTAGCTTCTCTCATTGACAAATATGCCCAATAATGTATTCTGAGTAGACAAACAATGCGGTTGGAGTACCAAAGGCAAATTTGCACAGGGCACCATTCAACTTAACGCCAACCTCGTGAGGAGATATGCAGAGCACAAAACTAGAATATCTGGATTGAACCTAAATTCAGGAGATAAACCAGTGAGCTGATTGGCTATGCCAAGTCAATGACTCATGTAAGAAGTAACTATGATTGATAACCGTCAGGATCAGACAAGACACAAGACTGAACTAAGCCTGAACCCATATTTTACATGCACAGTCATTATTCTACTGGATTATGCTAAGCAATGATTTAAGTACATTCGATTAAATAAAATATACAGTGCATAACATCTCTTATTGTTCAAACATAATATCAAATCCTAATAAAGTACTTAAAAAGTATGAATATTACTAATATACACAATTATTTTTGTATTTAGCCACTTACTCGTCTTACCTTTATTTCCATACCGGGTCATCTTTTGGCTTCTCATCATCTCGCACTGGAAAAATGATTGTAAAATAAGCACGACACATCTTTTATTTTTTATTTTTGTTTCCAGGGTATAAAGTTAGCTAACATAATTGTATTGGCCAAAAGATAAGAAAGCACCATAAAAAACCTGAATAAATGCCAAAGTAAAATTATCAGGAAAATAAGAAATATGATTGGTCTCAGAGGGCAACAAACCTGTTTTCAATTGTCCTCGTTTTAATAAATTTCTCATGAATTTGGTCTCAATAAATGTCCTATAAATTTGAAAATCCAAGTAAATAAATATTTAGCCAAAATCACTATTATATTCAATTATAACGAAGAGGGAGGATTGTATTGTGATGTGCTATTAACATTTCCAGGCTTTTTTTCTATTAGTTTATTTCCAATCTCCTGCATTTTTATGTTTCCTCTGCAGCCCTTTACAAGTTCTTTTTTTGCAATGTTTGGTAAGTTATATTGACTCTCGGGAGATCTCAATTACATGTTATATATGCTCACTGTATATATAAAATAGTGTACATATACAGGGATGCAAGTGTCAAATATTTATACTTGTGCAATAGTAGCAATTTTATTGTGGCTATATTTATAATAACAAGGAAATAATAATATATACATACACACACACTTTGGCAAAATCAGTATTGAAGATTCCTCAATTTTCGAAATAAATATATTTCTAAAATTGCTATTGATATGACATGAATTATCACCAAATGTTGGTAATAACCAATCCAAGCCCCACAAAGAAATCAAGCCATAGATGTCCATAAATTTAGTGATATAAATGACACTGGGAAAAAGTGAAATGTATTTAATAATTCATACAAAGGCCTTTATTAGTGATGAAGTTTAGATGAGGCTGGGCTGGATATTATCACCCTGTGTAATTTCTTCTTCCATCTCCACCTGGCCTAGATGCAACGCTTCCTCCTTAATTGTGAGCAGCAAGCATCTGAGTAGACACAAAAGTGGCATGGTTATGCTGATTATGGCGTCATCACCGCTCACCATCTTGGTTGATTTCTCAAAGTTTTGTAGAACCTCACAGATGTCAGACATCCAAGGACACTCATCTGTTGTTATGTGTGGAGGTTGACAGAAATCCTGATGGGTATGTTATATCTGATATTCAACTACTGTGCCTTGCCAACGTTTGTGGGCACGGTGCACACCATTTGGTGAGCTGCAGCACTTCCAGTCTGGCAGCAGTAACAGGGACTTGCGGAAATGACTACATTAGTGATGAGCGAATAGAAAATATTTGTAATCGCTATACTCTTAACGAGTACTTTGAAATACTCATGTACTCGTACAAATAGCAAGTCCAATGTTAGTCAATTAGCGATAGGTGCCACCCACACACATCCGACCATAAAACAAGCATTTCGAGGACATGGTGGTAGGGTGGGCTTTTTTGAGCTTTCATTGCATACAACACCTTGCTGTACCCCCCAAGCAGAGCCCAGTATTCAATCTGCTCTCACTGAGGTGCTGTCTCCCAGATTGCTCAAAATCAGCATCACGAGCACCAGCGATACTCGCCGAGTAACGAGTATCACAAATACTGTAATACACTTGCTCATCACTAGTGTATATAAAGCATACCATCACAAGTAGTTCAGGCAAATATGGGTAGGTTTTAAGAAAATTCTACTACTAAGTTAAGCATGTGGCCAGCCATGGTACATGTGTGAGCCTGTCAAGCTTCAGAGCACTACCAGGTTACAGCCATTTTCACACACAACCATGCCTGGTTGTAGGTTTATCTGTCTGGTCTAATATACAGTAGCTTTCCACAACTCTGTGGCAGTGTGCTGTTTGTCACCTAAACAAATTAATCAGAGCCTGTTCCTCTTCACTAAGGAAGTGCTGCAGTGCTTCTAGCTTGAGACTGATATGGGCAACTTACTTGTAGATGGCAATTTGGAGATGGAGAAAGAGGATGAGGAGTAACTGGTATTGGAGGTGGAGGTGGAGGAAACAATCTTGGAGCAAAGGCACCCATGCTTGGCAACAGTAGCACGTGTGCCATCCCCGGGTCGGACTCAGTCCTAACCACCAAAAGGTTCACCCAGTGTCTGTCAGGGAAATATAGGGTCCCTGACCACAAACACTTGTCCACATGTGGGACATAAAGTGGACTTTACTAGTAACTGCATTGGTCTGGACATGGGTTTTGGGATAGGTATTGGTATAAAAGTAAGGGATGCCACATCAGGAAAAATTGCGGAAACTGAAGTGTTAGTACCGAGAGACAGCCAATGCCATAAGGTTGATTATGAAAGCCTCAGTGTCTACAAGCGACAATATTTCCAGGGCAAGTAGTTTGGAAATATGTCTATTTAGTGTTTGGGCCTGTGGGTGGGTGGTTGGGTAATTCATTTTGTGTTCCAAGGCTTGCGGTTGGGAAAGCTGAACACTGTACTGGGCAAAGAAGTGGATGTGGTTGCTGATGGTGCTTCTGAATGTGCAATGACAGGTGCAGGGCAGAGAGCATCCACACCTGTCCTAAACACGGGACTGGGAAGCACATACCACTGGAAAAGAGGGAGTAGTGTCACCCGTAGACTATGATTGTGGACCCAGGCATTCGGCCCACTTAGTTGGATGCTTTTATGACATGTGCCTGAGCATGCTGGTCGTGGTCAGGCTGGTAGTGGGCAGGCCCCTGCTGATCTTGGTACAGCACACATTGTAACTGAAATTTTTTTTATTGTCTACACTTTCTTGAAAAAAGCACCAGATTGAGGAACACCTATCCCTTGTCCTGGGAACTTGCGACATTTGGGTGCTATGAGGAACATTTACCTGCCTTCTCCCTTTTGCCACCCCACTGCCTCTTCCTGCCTGTTGCAGTGTTGTGAATTCCTCCCATCTGTACTGCTGTACTTGCTCTGCATGGCACCTTCCTGGGTGAGGTCAGTGATTTCATCGTCCATCACCTCATCTTCCACTTCTGTAATCTAGTCCTTCTAACTTGTTGACTTAACAACATCACTTGTTGGCAATTGTGTCTCATAATTATCTACCTCGAGACACTAATTGCTGTTCTCCACTGTCATCTTCTTTTGTTCGTGGATGCTCAAATATAATCATCACTATACACAATATTCCCATGTCTCTATTGAAACATGCAGGAATGAGGCCAGAATCAATAAACAGAAATGTAAAGAACTCCTTAGTGTGTCCGATAGTGGGATCACTTGTCACCTGGGATTTAACATAGTAGGAAAACAGCGGATCTGGTTGAGGATTATGTGATCCAGACTCTTGGCTACTTAGAATTTTTAGTGAGGAAGACAGGGTGGTGCTGGAAAACATACTGTAAGTATTATCTTCCATCCAAAAGGCCACCTCGGTTTGCACCTTTCTGGCTTCAATAGGGGTGTCCCGTGCCCCCTTCAAAGTGGGACAGGGAGCTAGATATCATGGATGAGCTCGTTTGTTGTGCTCCCTCATCAAGCACAATTTAACCTGGCCCACTTGTAATGCTAGGTGATGGGATGTGACCAGCTGCACAACAGCAAGTGCAGCGTATAGGTCACTTGGTCACTTGGTGCAAACTGTCGCACTTCTATGCACCCTGAAGGGCTAGAGATAGTCTTCATTCACCTGCCAGTCATGGCGAGGAGGAGCTTTGGCAGATACCTTCCTAGTTGGAGAACAGCGTGGTGTCTGGTGACCAGACACATGGCAGCAAGCAGGTCAACACACATCAGGGCAAAGCAAAATTGAAAAAAAAAAAGAAAAAGCTGAACCAAAGCAGTAAACAAAAAATTAAACTAAACAACAGCGGTAAACAAAAGATTAAAGGGAACCTGTTAAGTGGTTTATGTCCCCCCAGTTATCACTATCTGTACCTGCAGCTTCATAATACTATTCTAATCATCCCTGTTTGAGCTCATAGTGTAATGTGAAAGGTGAAAAAAAAGCATTTACCGTATATACTCGCGTATAAGCCGAGTTTTTCAGCCCAAAAATTGGGCTGAAAAGTACCCCCCTCGGCTTATACGCGAGTCAGTGACGGTATACAGCAGCCCCAGCAACCTCAGTAATCCAGGGCCCCCCCAGCCTTGCTCCGGTCACCTGTAAAGCAAAATATACTTATCACTGTCCCGCTGCCGTCCGCGCCCGCCGCTGCCGACATCCCCGATCCTCCATCTTCATGCGTCTTCTTCCGGTTTCCTGTGGTCGTCGCAGGCAATGACGTCATTGCCGGCGCCGAACACAGGAAGTCGGAAAAAGACGCATGAAGATGGAGGATCGGGGATGTCGGCAGATGCGGGCGCGGATGGCAGCGGGACAGTGATAAGTATATTTTGCTTTACAGGTGACCGGAGCAAGGCTGGAGGGGCCCTGGATTACTGGGACTGCTGTATACTACCGCTGGGGCTGCTATATACTACCACTAGGGCTGCTGGGGCTGCTATACACTACCACTGGGGCTGCTGGGGCTGCTATATACTACCACTGGGGCTGCTGTATACTACCGCTGGGGCTGCTATATACTACCACTGGGGCTGCTGAGGCTGCTATACACTACCACTGGGCTGCTGGGGCTGCTATATACTACCACTGGGGCTGCTATATACTACCACTGGGGCTGCTATATACTACCACTGGGGCTGCTGTATACTACCACTGGGGCTGCTGGGGATGCTATATACTACCACTGGGCTGCTGGGGCTGCTATATACTACCACTGGGGCTGCTGTATACTACCACTGGGGCTGCTATATACTACCACTGGGGCTGCTGGGGCTGCTATATACTACCACTGGGGCTGCTATATACTACCACTGGGGCTGCTGTATACTACCACTGGGGCTGCTGGGGATGCAATATACTACCACTGGGGCTGCTGTATACTACCACTGGGGCTGCTGTATACTACCACTGCGGAGGCCTGTATACCACGGGGGGGCCTGTATACTACACTGCTGGGGGCTGTATACCTGTGCTGGGGTCCACCCTCGGCTTATACACGAGTCAATAGGTTTTTCCAGATTTTGGGGGCAAAAGTAGGGGGGGGTCGGCTTATACACGGGTCGGCTTATACACGAGTATATACGGTATATACTTACATTTCAATCCCCACCTTGGAGGAGGGGGACTGTCTGGCAGGATAATAGTTAACTCACTATTAACTTGGATGGCTAAAGGACCTGTGTGATGTAACGATCATGTGATCATAGTGGGCGGAGCTAAGCCAGCAAATGTATTATGTTCTATGAGAACTTAGCTCGGCCTATTGTAGTCACATGGTTGTGACATCACATCTTGTCTCCCAACATGTTCTAGCACAAGGCTGAAATGTTAACTATTAACCTGCCAAACTGTCTCCATCCTCCAAGCTGAGGACTGACTGCCTCATTACATAAGAAAATGTAAGTGTATAAATCCTGTTTTTTCACCTTTCACATTACACTCTGAGCTCAGACAGGGATGATTAGAATAGTATTATGAAGCTGCAGGTACAGACAATAATAGCTGGGGTGGCATAAACTAGCTGACAAGTTGCCTTTAAGATAAGGTCCAGCAGTAAACTTCAGAGCACTAAAGGCCCTTTCACATCTGCGTTTATTTGAAATCATGGCAGATGCAGTGAAAAAAACGCATCTGCTGCGATTGCCGCATAACCGATGCACTTGCGGCGCGGTTGCGGTAATCCCCATAGAAAGTATAGGGGGACTTGCGGCAGGTGCGGCAAGTGCGGTTTTGCACTTGGGGCAGTTTTTTCACCGCATCTGCCGCGATTTCAAATAAACGCAGATGTGAAAGGGCCCTAAGCACTGCCTTGACCACCCAACACAACTGAAAAATCAGCAACTAAGGAAACCATATGGCAGGTTTAAAACTGCCTTCCAGAAGTCATGTGACCTACTCCCCACCCTCTGCCCACAGATCCTCAGGAGGAGAGTGAAGTGAAGGGAACCTCCCACCATCTGCCCCATATCCTCTGGCAACAGCTAACACCAGGGAACCCGGCATCCCGGGGATCCTGAGTGGCACCATCACTGGGAGCAGTGGCGTTCTGCCTCCCGGCGACACCCAGAGTACATCTGTTAGAACAATGTAGCTGGTCTGAATACACAAGCTCCACCCCCCAAAGGTGACACCCTGCTGCTTCTGGCCAGGGAAGGGTGACAGGTGATAGAACGGGGAGTCAGAGCCCACCCAAGAGCATGATGGATCCCAGGTGCAGAACCACCAGACCTGACACCCAGGCCTCAGCCTCTGTATGCACATCAGCAGCACGTCCACTTTCCCATCCCTTAAGCCACACCTTGCGCATTTTTATTTAGGTAGCTACTATAAAAGCCTGTGGTACAAATAGGGTAAAGAAAATATGTAGCCCTGAAAAGTACTTTTGTTTGTAGGTTGCAGCAGCAGTATATGTACAGTATATAATGACTGCAAGGCAATAAACACTGCCTATATGTCTCTAATCCAAAACTATATCTACTCCAGGAGCTCTTTCCTCACTGAAGTCAGTTAACAGCAGTTTTAATTGAATAAAATAAGTTTTTAGCCCTGAAAAAGAGTTTTGTTTTTAGGTTGCAGCAGCAGTATAAGTATAAAAGGACTGTAAGGCAATAAACCCTACCTGATCTATTCTAAGCTCTCCTAAATCAATTCTCCCTGAAATGCAATGGGATTTTCATCACATCACTGTATTTTATACCAGACCTGATGACTTAATATGGACAGCCAATCATAGCACTGCCAATAGTCAACATGGCTATGGTATTACCGTGTATGCCAGGTAATCCCCGCATGTTGACTGGCTGTAAAAATGCGACAAAATATGTGGGAAGGGGAGTCAGGTATGTTGCTTGAGCACCCGCGATACTCGACGAGTAATGAGCATGACATGATAAGTACTCTCGCTCTTCCGTATTATACAGTGGGTATAGAATGTATTCAGACCCCTTTAAATTTTGTACTCTTTGTTTCATTGCAGGTATTTGGTAAATTCAAAAAGTTATTTTTTTTTCTCATTAATGTACACTCTGCACCCCATCTTGACTGAAAAAAAACGGAAATGTAGAAATTTTTGCAAATATATTAAAAAAGAAAAATTGAAATATCACATGGATATAAGTATTCAGACCCTTTGCTCAATATTAAGTAGAAGCACCTTTTGAGCTAGTACAGCCATGAGTCTTCTTGGGAATGATTCAACAAGTTTTTCACACCTGGATTTGGGGATCCTCTGCCATTCTTCCTTGCAGATCCTCTCCAGTTCCTTCAGGTTGGATCTTTAACCTTGTTGGAAATGCTTGATTGGTTTAGGTCAGGGTTCTGGCTTGGCCAGTAAAAAATGGACACAGAATTGTTCTGAAGCCACTCCTTTGCTATTTTAGCTGTGTGCTTAGGGTAATTGTCTTTTTGGAAGGTGAATCTTTGGCCAAGTCTTAGGTCCAGAGCATTCTGGAAGAGGTTTTCATCCAGGATATATCTGTACTTGGTCGCATTCATGTTTCCTTCAATTTCAGTCAATCATCCTGTACTTGTAGCTGAAAAACACCCCCACATCATGATGCTGCTACCACCGTTTCACTGTTGGGATTGTATTGGGCAGGTGATAAGCAGTGCCTGGTTTTCTCCACACATACTGCTTAGAATTATCACCAAAAAGTTCTATATTCATCTCATCAGACCAGGGAATCTTATTTCTCATAGTCTGAGAGTCTTTCATGTGCTTTTTTGCATATTCCATGCAGGCTTTTATATGTCTTATACTGAGGAGAGGCTTCCATCGGGCTACTCTGCTATAAAGGTCCAAATGGTGAAGGGCTGCAGTGATAGCTGACTTTGTGGAACTTTCTCCCATCTTCCTACTGCATTTCTGGAGTTCAGCCACAGTGATCTTGGGATTCTTCTTTTCTTGTCTCACCAAGGCTCTTCTCCCATGATTGCTCAGTTTGGCTGAACTGCCAGGTCTAGGAAGACTTCTGGTGGTCCGAAACATCCTCCATTTAAGGATTATGGAGGCCACTGTGCTCTTAAGAACCTTAAATACTGTAAAAATTATTTTGTAACCTTGGTCAGATCTGTGCCTTACCACAATTCTGTCTCTGAGCTCCTTGGACAGTTCCTTTGATCTCATGATTCTCATTTAGTCTGACATTTACATGCACTGTGAGCTATGAGGTCTTATGTAGACAGATGTGTGGGCCTTTCCAAATCAAGTCCTATCAGTTTAATTAAACACAGCTGGACTTCAATAAAGGAGTAGAACCATCTCAAGGAGGATCACAAGGAAATGGACAGCATATGACTTAATTATGAGTATCTGAGCAAAGGGTCTGAATACTTATGACCATGTGATATTTCAGTTTTTCTTTTTTAATAAATTTGCAAACATTTCTACATTTCTGCTTTTTTCAATCAAGATGGGGTGCAGAGTTTACATTAATGACAAAAAATATTGAACTTTTTTGAATTTATCAAATGGCTGTAATGAAACAAAGAGTGAAAAATTTAAAGGGGTCTGAATACTTTCCGTACCCACTGTAGATGCATGGTCAGCACCTTCAACACACAGGTGCTTCACTTAATTTTACAACGAGTTGTGAAAATAAGAAAATTAATTTTTACCACAAAAATGTTGATTTAGCCCCAAATGTTTACATTTTCACAGGGGTAACATTAGAAAATGGACAATATAAGGTGTAAGAGTGTGAACCTTTGATCCAGTGCCTCCCTGAAGACATCAACAGCTTGTATAGTGTGCTATGTAATGTGACGTATTAATCGTATTTTAGTGTACATATAATGTATAGCGATAAAGAATATGTGTTGGTTAATGTGCTTGCTAAGGTTGAGGCTGCAATATAGTTTAGGGCCACAAGATGTCGCCACCTGCTATTAACTCCAGTACGGGAGAGAGACAGATGGTTGTTACAGGGCGAAGTGGTGCCTGGGGTTTAAAGGGATCCTGTCACCTCCAAAACGCCTCATCAGCTAGCAAAACATGTCCCTGCAGCATATTATTTCTAATCCCACACTCCTTTTGTCTCAAAAAAGCATCCTGTGAAAGTGGAGAAAAACGTTTTATAACTTACTCATTAGCGATGTTAATTAGCTGTGGCTATATTCTTTAGCCCTTTGGGCGGGCTCTCTTCGTCATAAGATCACGCCCTAATAGGCGTGATCTTCTATTCATAGTGTATTCAGCGTATCCCTGCTCTCCTCGGTGCAGCCTGGGCTGTAATGACGCGAACTGCGTCATTTTCCGGCATCGGGTGACTTCAGTACACCTGCGCCACTCTGTAGGCTTCTTGCACCGCATTGCGCATGCGGCGATGCCGGAAATGATGCGATTCGCACCATTACAGCCTTTACAGCGCGGTGGAGAGCAGGGAGGCGCTGAATACACTCTGAATAGAAGATCACTCCTATTAGGGCGTGAACTTATGACAAAGAGAGCCCGCCCAAGGGGCTAAAGAATATGACCTGTATTGGCAGCTCAGAGTTAGACTTGCCTGCATCACTCCTGGAGACGGTACACCACTCCGTGGACTGGGATCCGCCCAGACCAGTAGGTAGATGGTCTGACGCTGGGTGTTAGCACACACCCTCAGGCTCCCCTTTTCCACCCCCAACCAGTACAGAGACAATTTTAGTATGCAGTATAACACAACTTGGTAAAACATTTTTTGAACACAAGGTTATGCATTTTTGTTCTTGTCTTTATGGGAGGCGCCAGGTGGGGCACCGAAACGCGTTGGAGGAAGGAACTAAAAGGATGGAAATTTGATTGCTGAATTTCTGACTCTTTGGTGAGTTTTTTTGAGCCTTGGAGCAGCGCGGACCGTGACACACCTACACTGCCATCATTTCTCTGGATATCACCACTGGTCAGTGGTTGGTGGAGGTCCTGCAGCAGCTTAGAGTATTTCTTTGCCTTCAAACCAGTTGTGGGGATCACAACTGTACCAGGTGAGTGGCTCCACAGCACCACTCTAATATTCTCAGTGTCACTAGTGATAGGGCACTATTGCGCCTCTTGTCCCCCACCCTTTTATATTTTTGCAAAATCATTGACAAGTGTCACAGGGTGCATGGTCCCTTACGCTGGACGTGTTTCGGATACCATCCTTAATATTAATTGTTTTTTACCCTGCACATGTGATTAAGGATTGTTTTATTGTATTTAAAGTCTGGGGGGGTTTAGTTTCTGTGAGCTGTTGGCAAGGGATGGTATCCGAAACGCGTCCAGCGTAAGGGACCATGCACCCTGTGACACTTGTCAATGATTTTAACCTGCATTAATAAAGAAATAAATTAAATGAAGACTGAAGTCCTGTGCTTGAGTTTCCTCATACTACAGTAAGGAGGTCTCCCATGTTAGTGATGTGGCAGATTATTAGAATTGAACATGCCTGAGCCATGCCAGATCTGGAGGACAGGACGTTATCCAGCTGACTACCCCAGAAGCGGTGGGCCCCCAACACCATTGGGGCCCTCTGGAGATTATCTGGAATGCAATTCCTCACCCTGCCCTGCCCTTGGACTGGTGGTCAGCTAACTCTGCATACAGAGCTGGTCATGGATGTCTGTCACGGAGAGTCTGGGAGAACCTGCTGAAGGCCGACCCATCCCTATGCCATCTGGAGCTTTTGGGGGCCAGGACAACTCCATGGTCTTCTGTTGCCTGCCTGCTCTGGAGCCCATTAAATAGAGTTGGAGGAGGAGAACTGTGGAAGGGGAAGCTGAGTCACAGAAGCCGAAGGTGAAAGAGGATGTAGTACCATCCATACACGGCCCCTTGTCTACTGCCTTATCCCCTGCAGTGCCGGTGTCCAGGAATTTAATTGGTAATGGGTAATGGTTGTGTGTTTTGGATCATTCCCTTGCTGAAATGTCCTTCCTTGTTTCGTCTTCATCATGCTGGTAGATGGCAGCAGATTTTTTTCAAGGATGTCTTGGTACTTTTGTCAATTCATTCTTCCATTAAGTGTATGACCTTTGCCAATCCCATAAACTGAAAAATAGTCCCACACCATGATTTTTCCACTTCCAAACCTCCCTGCTTATATGGTGTTTTTGGTGCCATATGCAGTGCCTTTTGGCCTCCAAACATGGTGTGTATTAAGGCATCCAAAGAGTTCAATTATGGTCTCATCTGACCAGACTATATTCTATATTCTATCAGCATTTCACAGACTTGTCAAAATGTGGTGGAGCAAAATTTAAGCACACTTGAACATGTTATTGTTCAACACTGGAGTCTTGCACGGTGAGCATGCTTACAGGCCATGGAGGTTGAGTGCATTACTTATTGTTTACTTTTATCTGCTGATTCCAAATCTTTCTGTAGACCTTTACAGGTGGTTCTTGGCTCTTTTGATAATTATTTTCATGGCTTTGTAACCCTCAGCATTGAGTTTCTCTGGAGCCGAATGTACACGATCCGGCTTCAGAGAGGCTCACCACACATGATTGGAAGTTCTCCGCACTTCCGATCATGCACACTATGCCTCTTTGAAGCCCCACCGCATGCACCTCGCTCCATAGAAGCTCAATGCTGAGGGTAACAAAGCCATGCACATGCACTGCTATGTATAGCATTGGCAAAGACACCGACTTTCCAAAGCACGCATGCCCACAGGGGCGGAATAACATGCTAAGTGGGCCGGCTAGTCAGGAAACGGATACCCCTAGTTAAAGCCCTATTTTACATATCATAAATGGACTTTAGAAATAATTTTTTTATCAAACTCTGATTATGTATGCTACTACATAGAGGGATTTTTAGGCAAAGATATGTGCTCAGGACTAGAAATGAGCAATGTTCGATTCGAAATGTTCGCCAATCCCAAATTCAACCTGTTTTGGGCGGTGTCCAAGTCATTCAACGTATTTGGCAGTTCGAGGTTATGTTCGATAACACTTCAATCAGCAAAAGGACCCTATAAAGTGGTCTGGGGGCAGAGGAAAGGCTGAAATGGGGGCATAATTGTTTAAAAGCAGGCGGTAAAAAGCCGCCGACTTTTAAACAATAATTCAGCCCGATCCTCTGCCCCCCGCAGCCTCCTATCCTCATCCTCCGCTCCTCCCTCTGCCTCCCATCCCGATCCTGAGTCAGGACCAGGCGGGAGCTCAGCACCAGGGAGCGGGGAGCGAAGGAGCAGGGTGGGGAAGCCGGTGGCGGTAAGAAGACTGCCCCGCCGGTTTTCCTTCTGTGTTCTGCGCTCCCTGATGCCCCCTCATCGCCCCCCCGCCGCCTCTCCACCTGATCCTAAGTTAGGATCAGGCAGGGGGAGCAGCTCCAGGGAGGGTGAGGGGGCATCATGGAGATGGAGCGCAGAACACAGCAGGAAAGCCGGCGGTGTCTTCACCGCTGGCTTTCCCGCCGGTTATTTCGAATGATCAGCTGATACAGATCAGCTCTTCATTTGAAGAAGCCGCAGTGCTGCCTAGGAAAGTTCATGTGAGTTCATTCAGCATGAACTCACATAAACTTTCCCAGGGCTGCACAGCTCAGCTACATCTCTGGTAAAGGTTCTCTACCAGAGATGTAGCAGAGCTAAAGAAGAAAACCTGATTGGACTACGTCGGACGGAAGAGGATTTTTTAATAAAGATGGAGTCTAAGCGTCTTTTTTGTTTTATTTCTAATAAAATATTTTTTCTGTGTGTTGTTTCTTTTACAAAATTCACTAGAAATTCATGGTGGTCATGTCTAATATTGGCGTGACCCCATGAATTTCGGGCTTAGGGCCAGTTGATAACACAAAGCTGACCTTAACCCCTTTATTACCCAGTGAGCCACCACACCAGGGCCCTGGATGAGTTGGATACAGCGCCAGAGGATGGCGCTTCAATGAACGTGCCATCTTCTGGGGTGGCTGCAAGCTGCAATTCGCAGCGGGGGTAGGCCCAGAAAGCTTGGGCCTCTCTGCGCTGCGGATTCCAGCCCCCAGCTGCCTAGTTGTATCTGGCTGGACATAGAAATAGCGCGAAGCTCCACGCTTTTTTTTTTAATTATTTCATGAAATTCATGACATAACAAAAAAAAGGGCTTCCTTCTATTTCTGTTTTCAGGCAGGTACAAATAGGCACCTGGGGGTTGGAGGCAGCCCGTTCCTATCTGCTGTACCCGGCTGGACAAAAAAATATGGCGAAGCCCACGTCAAATTTTTTTGGAAAAATTTATTTAAAAAATACATATTTAGGGACTGCATCTTTATTAACCCCTCGAGTCCAGAGCGCTGCGGCATTGTAAGGGGGGTTAACTCAGGTCACCAAGAATAGCTCAGGTCATGCCACCTGAGCTGTCCTCAGGTGACTTGAGTTAACCCCCTTACAATGCCGCAGCGCTCCGGCCTCAAGGAGGTAATAAAGATGTAGACCCTAAATGTATTTTTTAAATGAATTTTTCCAAAAAAATTTGACGTGGGCTTCGCCGTATTTTTGTGTCCAGTCGGGTACAGCAGGCAGGAATGGGCTGCCTCCAACCCCTAGGTGCCTATTTGTACCTGCCTGGAAACAGAAATAGAAGGAGGCCCTTTTTTTTATTATTTTATGAATTTCATGAAATAATTTAAAAAAATGCGTGGGGCTTCGAGCTATTTCTATGTCCAGCCAGGTACAACTAGGCAGCTGGGGGCTGGAATCCGCAGCGCAGGGGGGCCCCAGCTTTCTGGGCCCCCCTGCTGCGAATTGCAGCCTGCAGCCACCCCAGAAGATGGCACGTTCATTGAAGCGCCATCCTCTGGCGCTGTATCCAACTCATCCAGGGCCCTGGTACGGTGGCTCACTGGGTAATAAAGGGGTTAGGGCCAGCTTTGTGTTATCAGCTGGCCCTAAGCCCGAAATTCATGGGTCACACCAATATTAAACATGACTGCCATGAATTTCTAGTGAATTTTGTTAAAAAAAACACAACACAGAAAAAATATTTTATTAGAAATAAAACAAAAAAACACTTAGACTCCATCTTTACCAAAAAATCCTTTTCCATCCGACGTAGTCCAATCAGGTTTCCTTCTTCAGCTCAGCTACATCTCTGGTAGAGAACCTCTTCCACAGATGTAGCTGAGCTGTGCAGCCCTGGGAAAGTTCATGTGAGTGCATGCTCACATGAACTCACATGAACTTTCCTAGACAGCATCGCGTGGCTAGTTCAAATGAACAGCTGATCTGCATCAGCTGCTCATTTGAAATAACAGGCAGGAAAGCCAGTGATGAAGACACCGCCGGCTTTCCTGCTGTGTTCTGCGCTCCAGCTCTATGATGCCCCCTCCCCGCTCCCTGGAGCTGTTCCCCCCCACCTGATCCTAACTTAGGATCAGGTGGGGAGGCGGCGAGGGGACAATGAGGGGGCATCAGGGAGCGGGGAGCGCAGAACACAGAAGGAAAGCCAGCGGGGCAGTCTTTTCACTGCTGCCGGCTGCCGGCTCCCCGTCCCGCCTCTGCACCCGATCCTAACTTAGGACCGGGCGGGGGAGCAGTTCCAGGGAGCAAGGAGGGAGCATCAGGGAGTGCGGCACAGACCAGGAAAGCCGGCGTTGAAGTCTTCTTCTCACCGCCGGCTTCCCGCCTGTGTTTTTCGCTCCCCGCGCCCGTTGCTGCGCTCCCCCCTCCCTGTAGCTGCTCCGCCCGCCCGGTACTAATGTTGAAACATTATTACATCAATTTTCAATGGTGTTCGATGAACATTTGACGAACATTCGACAAACACACATCAAATTCGACGAATCAAATTCGAACACCGGGGTGGTGACTTATCTCTACTCAGAGCAGCTGGTGCTTCTGAGTGCATGGAGGACCTGACAGGTTCCCTTCAAACGTTACTGTCAGCTGGTTGATGCTGCCTAAACCTTTGGCTATCACGCACCCACCTGGACCTGCCCCTGAGATTTGTGCCCAACCACTAGGCGGCGCCTCATTATTTTTATAAGTGGTGCTAGTGATGTGTCCTCATCTGAACCTGCTCCTGTGATTCCTGCTCCTTTCACTAGGCACTGCTGTGTTTGCCCGATGGATGGCGCTAGTGATAAATGTGTTACATTCCCATAGGAGCTTGCTACTACAATTCCTACCCATGTCACTAGGCTCCGCCATATTTGCCCGATATGTTGTGCTGATGATAAAGTCATTGCACCTCTGCTGTAGCTTCCTCCTGCAGCTTCTGCTCCTGCCACTAGGCAACGCCATGTTCACACTCTAATGGCCACTTTACACGCAGCTACAGGTAACAGGTTTTCCACAGGTAACTTACTGGCTGCAGTGAAATCATGGAGACATGGTTCTATCTTGTTGCTGTGTACAAATGGAATAATGTCTCCATGATTTCACTGCAGCCAGTAAGTTACCTGTGGAAAACCTGTTACCTGTAGCTGCGTGTAAAGTGGCCATAAGGGTACCTTTACACTTGGCAACTTTTCTAGGAATTTCACTGGCAACTTACTGGTTGCAGTGAAATCATGGAGACATTGTTCCATTTGTACACAGCAACAAGATAGAACAATGTGTCCATGATTTCACTGCAACCAGTAAGTTGCCAGTGAAATTCCTAGAAAAGTTGCCGCGTGTAAAGGTACCCTAATTGATGCTAGGGGAGAAGTCCTTGTAGTGGATTCTGGAGAGCGCAGGCTTTGCTTGTCCTCCAGAGTTGGAGTTGCTGGGACCTGTTGTGCTTCACATTCTGACAGTCTTGATGTGTGGGCAGTTTAGATTAAGTAATTAGTTTGTGATCTCCAGCCTATAGGGAGGTACCACTCCCTTCATCTATCTTTGTGTCTGTTCTGCAAGCTGCCAGTAATAGTCTTCGTTCATCCTTCTTGCTACTTTGTACTTAGTATTATTGGTTTGAACTCTGCCTTGTTTTTGGACTCTTGTCTTTCTTCACGATTTTGTACCTTGCTGCTCTTTCGGATTTGACCCAGCTTTCTGACTTTGCTAGCATCTCCTGTTCTTGTCCCATACCTTCCCCTGTTTGGCAACCTTTCTGCCTCTGGACTGCTGCTTGCCCTTTAGGCAGTTACTTCCTGGGGTTCTGTTATAATTCCAGATCCCTGTAATGGTACCTTCACACGCCGCAATCTCGCCTGGGAATCCTAAAGGCGATATGTCGCCCCGGATCAATCGCCATGAAATTGCCTCACAGTTGCGGCGTGTGATTGGGGAATTTCGTGGCGATAAATCGCTTCTCGCCTGTTGCCTGATTCGTGAGCACTGCTCTGAAATCAGTCTCAATCATGAAGGTGACATTTCCGTGTTGTGGCGTGTGATAGGATGATAGTGATGGAATCAGCGTCGCCTATGATTTCCCGTAGGCGTGCCACAGCGTGCTGTAGTCCGCGCCCCATCTGCAATGATTGGTGGAGGCTACTGTGTTCCCATTGGCTGTCAGTTCACAGGGCGCCATATTTGAAGAGCTATCCGTTCAGCAACACACATCTTCAATGGCGTCATGTATTAGCCAGCCTTCCAGAGCAGGCTGACCAATCATAACGCTGTTGCGTTGTCCAATGAGCGCGTATGCGGCACAGTGTAAACCACTGTGGCACGCCTATCTCCTCACAGCGCTGACTATGTACGCCCACATTGCCTTTGGGATTTCAGCGTGTGAAGCGGCAAGTGAATTCAAACAGATTGGTTCCACTGTGGGTGAGGCGATTTCTGGGGCGACACATCGCCTTTATTTCAGAGCAAGATTGCGGCGTGTAATGCCGCCATCGGTGATCTCAGGCTACCATGAAAAATGTGCACGCGCACGTTAGATAGCCTCATATCGCCAGCTGATATTGCGGCGTGTAAAGATACCATCAGAGTCTCTTGGGGTTCTACCTATTCAGCAGCTGTTTCGGTAGCATTAGACAGTCATCACATTGGCAGGATGAATCATAGCTTGGCTGCATGAAACAGAACTATAATAAATATACATTTAATATAATGCAAACTATTTAAAAGGACTATACTTAGGAAGTATACCCTGAGGATGGTGCCAGGATTAGGCGCCGAAACGCGTCGGTTTATTTGAAGAATAAAGGAACTTTTTCTTGGAACACTGTTTCCCGTGTGACTCCTTGGATGACCGGGCAGCGCGGACTGTAGTACACCTGTGGACCCGAAAACTCTTGAAGTACCCACTATAGTGGTGGAGGTGGAAGTCCAGCAGCAGCCTACAGACATTAAAACCAACGCTTCTATTCCAGTTGTGGGAATCACAACTGGATCAGGTTAGTGTAACCTGTTTACACCTATAAGACCCTATTTCTTATCGAGTGATAGGGCACTATTGCGCCTCTGTTGTCTCCCCTTATATTTTTTATATACTTAGGAAGTGGCACAGATTAAAATCAACAATGATTTTTTTCCCCAGAGACAGCATCACTCTTGTTTCCCTATTGGAAAACTTGTCAATCACAAGGAGCAGCCCTGGGAAGAGGCAGTCGGGAGAGGTGCTGGACTATTCTGATCTCTGGTCTCGGGCTATTGATCTTTTAACTATATTTTCCCTATGATGCTGGAGCAATTCAGAGATAAATATACTTGTCCAGTCCATGGTTCATGCTGCCCGGGTATTGGGCAGTATAAATGAGCTGACAGGTTCTGTTTAAAGGGACTGGAAAAAACAGCAACAACATAGCACAACACTACTCATGTCTATTGGAACTGTGCTTCTCCTTCACTTTGGGATGAACGAGCTGTATCATTACACACATATCAGGGAACAAGTATGATACAGTTTCTGCAGAAAAACATACCATCATTTCCCAATCTAGGACAACTCCTATGTATATTTTATTTATATTGTTTGTATTAACTCGACATTCTTCAGTGAAGAACAACAATACCTATTACACAATGTATAAAACACATCTGCTAATACAAACGTATTGCAATAATTGTATTTTTGTGCCATAATAGATCAGTCCGACATTAAAAAAAAAAAAGAAAATAAAGGGAAAATAAGTTCAGGACACATCAGAGGGAGTGGAATGATTTGAGGGAAGAGCAAGGTCATTTATATACAGGACAGATTGTAGCAATTTTAGGTAGAGACAGGCTCTTTGTTATTACTTCCATATGTGTCCAAAGAAAAAAATGACTTTACCACGGAGTATATTAGCCTGAAAATACTGAGGATGAGTAAAGGTTTATCTCAATTGCCCTTAGGACAGTACTAGCACAAATGAGTGTTACTTGTGCCTGGCTGGGAACAGGGGCCATTAACCAGGGAGTATAAACTGAAATGAAATGCGCTAATAAATGACACAGTAGTGGATCCTATGTGAATATCTCCTGGATTTCAGTGACAAATTTAGACTTCAAGAACATTAAGTGAAACCCGTAAATCAAGGAGAGGTCTTTGGCATCTTTCCTATGTTTTATTGCACACGTGTAGCTACATCACAGCATATTTACAGGTGTTTTCTGTGAATTTAGAATGGATTTTTTTTTTCATTGGCTTTTTCAAAGTTGAAACAGCATATTGTTTTTAAGTATATATATATATATATATATATATATATATATATTCTTAGGAGTTTAAACTGCATCTGTCATTTGCAAAGCTTGTGATGTTTAGAAATATATAGGATGCCATAAGACGTCAAGATTAAAAAGCCTAAATGAACCCATAAGGCCATGTTCCTGTGTGCAAAAACACTGTCCGCTGCTTTATTTCCACTAAATTCCCATCCACACTAAAATACACAGAGTCAATCTGATCTAATTATTGTAGCGGATTTGTTTTTTTTTACACTTTTTACATTTTTGATGCATTTTGGAAGCATTATTTCTAATGCTTTTTTTGTGCAAAATCCACAAAATGCTGGGATTTTGTGCATTATTTTTTACATGAATTTTTTTAGGATCCCCATAGAAGCCTCTAGGGTTAAGACTCACCAAAAAATTGTGCCCACGCTGCACTTTTGCTGCGTTTTTGTGTTACCTTTTCTCACAAATCTGCATGTCGATCTTTCTCCCAGCAAAGTCTATGAGAATTCTGAAGTGCTGTGACAGTGATGTTATTCTTCCTTGCAATTAAGGTGCAGGTTATGGTCAAGACAAAAGAATGAGCATGTTGGGGCATTTTAACAGCATTTTTGAGCCCTCACTGCCATTGAATAGTGAAAAACCTAGGGCCACAAACTGCATCTAAAATGCACCAGAAACATATGCATTTTGTGGTGCGTTTTTCTGCCATCTGATGCAGCTCAGCAGCGTTTTTGCTGCAGAAATATTCTGCACGTAAAAAGCAGCACCAGCGCGTAGTCTTAAATGCTGCAAATTTCCGCACACAAAAAAAGACACCATGAAATGCAGCATTTATGCAGCAACATGGCCTAAGTGTTAATATGAGATGCATTACTTCACTTAAATGCACCCTGGCAATATAATTGTATGGAAAGGCGAGGCATCTTCATTAGTAAATGTTACACTAAATTTTAAGCTCCACCATTTTTGCCAGAAAACTAGGGGGAACCTTTTTTTGGGGGCACACATGTTTTCACTAGCTTCAATAGATCTTCAAATACTTTGAGAGCTTCATTCAAGTAAATTTGTCATCAGGTTTTTGCCACTGAGAGTAGCGTGATGTAGGGTGACTGAATATAAATTCATGTCACAATTTTCAGATTTATATATTTGTATATATATATATATATGTTTATTGTAATAAAGCAGGAGATAATGTCCTGGATGGCAGGTATGTGCCACCGAGACAACAGGGATCTTTAATGTAAGTCAGCACAAGTAACACTAGGTTAGTGAGAGGCAGGGGCGTAACTACCACATGTGCAGGGGTTGGAATCGCACCCGGGCCCTGCAGCCTAGGGGGCCCAAAAGTCCCTTTGGCCTATAGAAAAAGACTAATACGATTAAAGATTTGCTATAATTGGGGGCCCCGTTGGAGCTTTCGCATCGGGGCCCCTGGGCCTGATGTTACGCCACTGGTCAGAGGGTATTTATTGTACAGGATTTTTGGTCTGGGATTGAGGAGCAATGAAAAAAGCCTGGCTGTGAAAGGTTGCTCCAACACTCAAGTTTGGGTCTCTATAACCAAATAAAATTCGACAAGTCTAGCTAAGGGAGTAGTACTGTGTCATGCTGGAGCTGGAGAATTGCTGTGCGTGGTGAATAGTCATCAACAGAGACTGAGAAGTGCCTGTAATCCCAAATTGGAGATACTGTTTGATTTACTTTACCTTACTCAGAGAAAGGACAGTATTCTTATTTCTTTGAGCTGAAGAAAGGCTGTTTTCATTTTTTGGAGCTACAAAGTTTATGATGAAATTTAAATGCTGATTTGGTATAAAAATCCTGTGTTGCGCTTATCCAAGCAGCTCCCAGATAGCTAAAATCCCTACATTATATAAAGGGATTGGATTCAGATTGAAAGAAAAGCAAACCCTCAAGTGCTACTGTTAAAACCCTTTATCAACATCTGTTCTGATAAAATCATGGTAAGATATGCTGGAAAGGATAGAAAAGCGAAATTAGGGTCTTATCTGAGTGAATTAAATATACCAATAATGTTATCAGAGGCTCTCCTTGTGCGGCTGTGAGAGTTATATCACATGTGAAAAAAAAAACAAAAACCATACACGTATAAAAATGCAAGAGAGGACGGGATGATGTGGAGCATCTCAATGGTAATTGTTTCAATACTGCAGGTGGAATAGCTCGACAGTTCAGCACTGAACAGGGTAAGGATCTGTTTTGTCATACAGTATCACAATGTTTAAGAGCATTTGGAATGAAAGCCAACTCTGCAGTGACCAAACCTCTCAATGGCAGAAAGAATCAAAAGGCTAGACTCACTATGGTGAGGAGCATGTTGTGTGGACAGAGGAGAAGTGGTCCACAGTTCATTTTAGTAATGAAAGCAAGTTTAATTTATTTGGATCTGATCTTCGTTGACAAACTGGGGCAAGACTGACTTCAAAGTGGGTAAAGAAGTCAGTGTAAGTTGGAGGAAGTATCACCATTTGGGGAAGGTTTTCTGCACAGGTTGGACATCTTACTGTATATAGCTACGTGGCAGAGTAAATGCAAGTGTGTATCAGAACCTTCTTCAACAACACGTGGTTCCTTACTTGCATTCAGCAATCAGCCTACAATTTTCATTCAGGACAATGCCTCCTGTCACTCAGCAAAACAGGTAAAGCAGTTTCTTGAAACAAAGAACATTGAAACAATGAAATGGCTGCACAGAGTCCTGATCTTAATTACCTCTCACACGCACCCTCAATAAATTTCCCACTGAATGAACTGAAGTGACCTCTAGGTGTCCAGTGCATGCACGCTGAGAACTTTCCCACAGTCTGAACTTAGATGAACTTAATACCAAATTGAACCCAATACCAATGGTCTACATAACGCATTCATCTAATGCGGCGCATTAGCAATCTTTTTCTCATAGTAGACTGAATGAAATGTAATGAGATTCAGAATAATAATATCATGAAAGTAAACATTAGAACGACTTTATTTTAATAGAAGACTGTTGTAAATTTTTATATCACTGTTACACTATAATAATTTTATAATTCTCATTTTAACAATCCATCTCACAGTATTATTTGGCTTTTTAGATAACTACATACAGTACAGACCAAACGTTTGGACACACCTTCTCATTCAAAGAGTTTTCTGTATTTTCATGACTATGAAAATTGTAGATTCACACTGAAGGCATCAAAACTATGAATTAACACATGTGGAAATATATACTTAACAAAAATGTGTGAAACAACTGAAAATATTTCTTATATTCTAGGTTTCTTCAAAGTAGCCACCTTTTACTTACTGCTTTGCACACTCTTGGCATTCTCTTGATGAGCTTCAAGAGGTAATGGAAATGGTCTTCCAACAGTCTTGAAGGAGTTCCCAGAGATGCTTAGCACTTGTTGGCCCTTTTGCCTTCACTCTGCGGTCCAGCTCACCCCAAACCATCTCGATTGGGTTCAGGTCTGGCGACTGTGGAGGCCAGGTCATCTGGTGTAGCACCCCATCACCATCACACCATCTCCTCAATGCTGCACGGTGGGAACCAGGCATGTAGAGTCCATCCGTTCACCTTTTCTGCGTCGCACAAAGACACGGTGGTTGGAACCAAAGATCTCAAATTTGGACTCATCAGACCAAAGCACAGATTTCCACTGGTCTTATGTCCATTCCTTGTATTCTTTAGCCCAAACAAGTCTCTTCTGCTTGTTGCCTGTACTTAGCAGTAGTTTCCTAGCAGCTATTTTACCATGAAGGCCTGCTGCACAAAGTCTCCTCTTAACAGTTGTTGTAGAGATGTGTCTGCTGCTAGAACTCTGTGTGGCATTGACTTGGTCTCTAATCTGAGCTGCTGTTAACCTGCGATTTCTGAGGCTGGTGACTCAGATGAACTTATCCTCCGCAGCAGAGATGACACTTGGTCTTCTTTTCGTGGGGCGGTCCTCATGTGAGCCAGTTTCTTTGTAGCGCTTGATGGTTTTTGCAACTGCACTTTCAAAGGTTTCCCAATATTTCAAACTGACTGACCTTCATTTCTTAAAGTAATGATGACCACTCGTTTTTCTTTACTTAGAATTTGTATTATGGCAAGAAAAAAGCAGCTAACAGTCTATTCAGTAGGACTATCAGCTGTGTATCCACCAGACTTCTCCACAACTCAACTGATGGTCTTAACCCCATTTATAAGGCAAGAAATCCCACTTATTAAACCTGACAGGACACACCTGTGACGTGAAAACCATTTCCGGAGACTACCTCTTGAAGATCATCAAGAGAATACCAAGAGTGGGCAAAGCAGTAATCAAAGCAAAAGGTGTCTACTTTGAAGATTCTAGAATATAAGACATATTTTCAGTTGTTTCACACTTTTTTGTTAAGTATATAATTCCACATGTGTTAATTCATAGTTTTGATGCCTTCAGTGTGAATCAACAATTTTCATAGTCATGAAAATAAAGAAAACTCTTTAAAAGAAGTGTGTCCAAACTTTTGGTCTGTACTGTATATGTACTGTACATATAACAATTTTTAGTCTGTTAAGATTTTAAAATTGTATCACTATATGTTAATTATTAGAATAGAAAGATTTACACTTTTTTTTACTATTCTAAATACCATGCCCTCCCACATGTCTCATAAAGCTATCACTGGTTTCCACTACCTACAGTAGCACTATACTCTGATACTCTATTGGAAATACATACTGGAGCATAAGTTTGAATCCCATAAATAAGTTTTAACTTTTAATGTTTTATAAAAAAAAATCATATTTCCAATAAATATGATATTTTTATATTTTATCAGTATGTGGCTGATCACTACATAATTATAACTTGTATCTCTTACTAATTTTTATACCTCTGTGTTTTTCTTTTTTTTTCATATATGATGTAACTGTCTCTTCACAGGCTTTTTTGAATCTCAGAGCAACATGTCTTTTTGTATGTGACACACTATATATTGCAGCCATGTATATATTATTATTATTGGCTTAACATCATCATTTTTTCATGGACAAAGTGTTGGGTTAGATTGTGACAAGCTCTTCTGCAGCTGCTTTCTGAACTTGCCCGGGTTTTGATTTTTGGACATGGGTTTGGCTTCTTTGCCAGACCAGTGATTATATTTATAGGTGGTATAGTCTAATGGTACTATTGTGTGTAATAAAATAAAAAAAGAAAATAATGTTATGTATAGTATTATTTTTCTGCTTTTCGTATAACGGTTGTCAACCAATTCTTTAGGTGGCAACAGCTGATCCGTCTTGGTGGTGTTTACTTGTCACCTTGACTGATAATATTTTGATACTATTGCAACTATGTTTGTGTCTTTTTTTTTTTTTATTTATTTATTTATTTATTTTTTTTTTGGTTGCAATCACTATTTAATACTCCTACAATTCTCAGGATCCTGAATAGTGTAGTTGTCTGGCTGACGGCTGCACTACATGTTCTATTTACACTTTACTTATGTACTTGTTGCTCTCTTGTTTTCCAATATAACCTGGGCATTTTCTTACTCTAATTGGTGGTTGGTGCTGCTGAGGGGCTGTACTTTCCCTTCACTATTGTCTATACATTTGTCCAAATTAGCCAGCCAAGTTGTAATCTACTAACCTATTCTTGCAGCTACCCAGTGTACTCTGTATTCCGCAGCCCAACTGAGGGGAACTCCTGCACATACAACTTGAGCAGTATCTTGTTTCCTCTTCTTCGTTTTTTTAAACATCTGATATGCAACTGGTCGGCATGCATACGCATGCGCGGCCGCCATATTAGTATTCTTCTAGTTCGCCTTCAATATCCGCGCATGCGCCCTAAACGGCCGCGCGGGGAATTATGGGCTATGACGTGCAGCACACCGGCTTCCGGTCTGGCGAACCCGGAACTGCGGGAGCGCACACAGCGCTGCCCGCAACTTACAACTACAGCTGTAATGAATTTATTCACCCAATTATCAGGTATAAAAGAGATAACGACAACATCCTGAGGTGGACTCGCCCCTGACGAAGTCACTGTTGTGACGATACGCGTGGGGTCCAGCCTGAGTCCTCCTCCACCGTACATTCTGGGGTATGTTTGCTTAACAGTGCTCATGTGTACTTCTGTTTTCTTATGTTGGTTACTTTCTGTCTAGCTCTCTCTATGACCTGGTAAGCACGGATTATCATGTTATGTGCTCTCTACTCTAGGTATTGATCAGTTTAAGGGGCATTTACACTTGCTTTATTTCAGCAAACTGTGCATTATTGTTGCTTTATTTCAGCAAGCTTAATTGTGTATTATTGTTGCTCCTGATTGATTGACTCTAAGTGCCAGGTCATAGTCTGTTTGGGCAGCAACCCTTTCCATCGTTAGTAATATTTGATTCAGCACTGTCTTGCATATTTGATGTACATGTGGTGATGCCTAGTGGAGGAGGTTGTTTTTAATTTAGGGGCCACTAGGTGGTCCTTTTATGTTTTTATTGTCCTCTTGTGTGTTGTTGTGTCTTATAATGAAATAAAATTTATTGTTATACTTTTTCAACATTTTTTGAGTGATCGCCCCTTTGTTCACATGTCAGCTTTTCTCTTCTTGTTGATGTATATATTATATGTCATATTGGTTTGTCCTGAGGAAGGGGCCAGGGAGCCCTGAAATGCATTGACTGTAAAGCAATATTTTAATCTAAAATCTGATGTCTTGTGGAACACGGCATCGCTGTTTTCAATCCTGTGGTATGTACTGCTAAAGTCAGAGCATATATAAATTGTACTTCACAAGTTTTTGTGTTCTTCAACTCACCATATTCCAGAGCTACCTTTATTTTTTTGCTGCTCTCCAATCTTCTTGCTTAACTGCATATGTGTTAAGTCTAGTCATAAAGAAATCATATTCTACGGGTAGGTAGATAAGGCCACACTTTTTAAACTTTAGCTTTAGTTAAAGGGTCTGTAAGTTTCAAAAATATATCTTAGAGCAAGTTCACACGGACTATTTTACCAATGATTTTTCTGGCAGAAAAATCTGTCCCTAACATTAGCTTCTATTAGATTAAGTGACCAAATTTAGAGATTTTTTTTAAAGACAAAAGCCCCTCAAGTATTCAAAAGTTTGCTTTCTTTGTATTACTTTTTAAATTGTTTTTAATAAAAACAGCGCTGAGTGTGTAATAACAGACCCAGAGTTAGCTATCAAACTCTAACTAGACACAAAAGCAATGGAGCCTACCCGCTTTTAGAAGGTACTATAAAGCAGCCATTCTCTCCAGATTTATGGACTGGCACTTTCATCATCAAACGAAACAATGGGTAGGAATTGAACAATTGGGCACAAGACAATTTGGGTCATGGAGCTTGGAGATACTGCCTTGAAACTCTGGGACTTGGAAAATAAGAAAGGACTTATGTCTACGAAATGGGGCCCATTGACTCCTATTTTTTCCAACCCAGACTTTCTTCCTACGGTAGGGAAGGAGCGGTTTTTGGATGGAGGTCATCCGATGACCCCAAGATATATGAGATTCTGGCATCTGGGGACTTTTGGGCGGAGGACTACACTGGGAGGGTCCTTTGGAGTGCTATCTTGGTTAGAAGCCTCCCAACTCTGTTCCTTTGTGGAATCATTGGGGGCTGCCTTCCAGGTTTGAAAAACTCTTTATGACCGACGCTTCTATGGGACACAACATATCCACCCTCTACGCACTGTTGAGCTGGAGGGGAGAGGGCGGCAAATTTAAATACATGCTGAAATGGGAGGAGGACCTATCCTTCACTTTGTCAGAGGAGGAATGGAACAAGGCCTGCATAATGAACCACAAATTATTTATGGCATGCACGGCCCAGGGAAAAAAACTACAAAATCATGACCCGTTGGTACAGATGCCCGGCAACACTACATGTGGCCTTCCCCTCCACATCTGATAGATGCTGATGTGAGAATGCTAGGGGTGCATTATTACATATATGGTGGAGCGTGGGGGATAAGACCCTTTTGGAATGCAGTCTTCGATGTCTATTTCAAGATCACACGGAACAGAGTGGAAGCCAACCCTTTGGCAGCTCTACTGACAGTGATCCCTGACTCAATTAGCACCCAAAAAAAGGATATTTTACGATTCTTTCTGATGGCAGCTCATATGGTCATACCCAGCTTTTGGAAATCCACCCAGTGTACGAGACTGACTGACTGGCTAATTGAAATGTGTAAAATATACAAAATGAAGGCTCTCACAGCTGACGTTAGGGATTCTAAAGATGGGTTCTTTTAAGATTTGGAGTTAGTGGATTATGTTCCTGGACTCCCCTGATTTTACCTCTATATTTGGAGATGCTCATCCAGTCTCCTCACTGTGAGGCACCTATCTGGGTCGAGGCTTCCCTCCTCTTTCTCACCAGAAGAGATAAGATAGGTGCAGATTGATGAGAACTGGAGATTTTGGCTAAAGACATGAGTTGCAGAGAGGTTGGGAAGCATAATTATCAACCACCAGATGGTGAGATGAAATGTCCCCCCCCCTTCCTCCCCGCCCGCACTTTCTTTCCTTATCCCCCCTAATGCCCTTTCTCCTTTGCCCTATTCTATAATTTCTCTACCCATTCTTGCGTAACGTCTTATGTCTTTTTGTTCCCCACTCTTAAATTTTGGGACCGGTGGTTCCTTATTGATTTTAGTAGCAGTCGAAATAACGAGACAAGTGAAGTTTTATGCTTTAATAGTTACTTGATATGAAAATGTTTCTTCAACGATTTAGGTACATAACTTCCAGCGGGGGTCTCTACTCCATCTGATATCGAGATGAAAAGTCATTAGAGGCCCCCTTGGAGATGTTCTTTAGACGATTTTTAGACGTCCATATGCGGAATTGTTGTCCATGATGATGTTCCTGATCTGTTGTTGTTTTCCTAGCTGGACTTTCAGAATCTCCACTTGAGTTTTGTTTTTACTGTTTCATATCTTACTTATTGATGTAATGATGTATATCCTAATAAAAACAGAATATACATAAATATTTATTTATATTATAATTTTTTTTTTTTTTGAGAGCAAGCATTTATTATTGCAGGGGGTCACCAGCATGCAAGGCCATCTGTTGTACACATATGTGATAGCAATTCATATAGAAATAGCATAAGGCTACGTTCAAACGTTTAGCGCATCTTACTGCGTTAAGCAGCGCTATTTTGCGCTTATGTAAATGCAGTGAAACATATCGCTGGAAATGCTTTCCAGCAAAAGCAATGGCTTTTGCTAAAATGCGTTCACACGCCGCCGATTACTGTGTATTTTTGCGTAAGCACTTTCACTGCCAAAGTGCGTGCGCAAAAAGAATTGACATGTCAATTCTTTGTACCTTTTTGGTGTGATTTTCCTATAGGCCACATTATAAAATGAGCTCAGGAAAAGCACGTCGAAAAAAGTGCGGTGTGTAAATGTAGTCGTGCTTTTTTGCATCGTATGCATGCAAAAAAAGAACACTGCATAAATACACGCAAATTACTCTATGTGTAAATGTAGCCTAAAGCTATTATATGGTTCACATCCGTGATCTTATGATCTTATAGGTCTGTTCACAATGATGAAACACTATAGTATGGATATTGCTTCTTGAAAATGTGCAATCTCTATTTCATGTCATAATAATATTACTAATAATAATATTCATTTATATAGCGCTACTAATTCCATAGCATTTTACATTTGCAACACTGGCCCCATTTGGGCTCACATTTCATGCCAAACATTTACAGTACAGACTTTTGGCAAGCGCATAACTGTGTTATACATCATGTTCCAAATTATTATGCAAATTGGTTTTAAGTGTCATAGGGTTTTTTTTTTTGTCATGAAACCCATTGATGGCATTGTGTCCCAAGGTTCTTTGGATCACTGAAATCAATCTCAGATACCTGTGATAATTAGTTTGACAGGTGAGCCCAATAAAAGGAAAACTGGGTGTTCCACAATATTAAGCAGGCCACAGTTATCAAGTAACATGTGAAAGAAAAAGGATCTCTCTGCTGCCGAAAAGCAACAAATAGTGCAATGCCTTGGGCAATGGATCAAAACATTAAATATTGCACAAAAACTTAAACGTGATCATCGTACTGTGAAGAGATTTGTGGCTGATTCTGAGCACATACATGTTCGTGCAGATAAAGGCAGAATGAGGAAGGTTTCTGCCAGGCAGGTTCATCGGATTAAGAGAGCAGCTGCTAAAAAGGCCTTACAAACCAGCAAACAGATGTTTGAAGCTGCTGGTGCCTCTGGAGTCCCTCAAACCTCAAGGTGTAGGATCCTTCAAAGGCTTGCTGTGGTGCATAAACCTACTATTTGGCCACCCCTAAACAGTGCTCACAAGCAGAAACGGTTGCAGTGGGCCCAGACAAACATGAAGACTAATTTTCAAATAGTCTTGTTTACTGATGAGTGCCGAGCAACCCTGGATGGTCCAGATGGATGGAGTAGTGGATGGTGGGTGGATTGCCACCATGTCCCAACAAGGCTGCAACGTCAGCAAGGAGGTGGAGGAGTCATGTTGTGGGCCGGAATCATTGGGAAACAGCTGGTAGGCCCCCCCTTTAAGGCTCCTGAAGGTGTGAAAATGACCTCCGCAAAGTATATAGAGTTTCTGACTGAGAACTTTCTTCCATGGTACAATAACCAAAAATGTGCCTTCAGGAGCAAAATCATCTTCATGCATGACCATTCACCATCTCATTCTGCAAAGAATACATCTGTGTCATTGGCTGCTATGGGCATAAAAGGAGATAACCTCATGGTGTGGCCACCATATTCCCCTGACCTCAACCCTATAGAGAACCTTTGGAGTATAATCAAGCAAGAGGGTGGGAGGTAGTTCACATCAAAACAGCAGCTCTGGGAGGCTATTCTGACATCCATCAGGCAAAGAAATACAAGTAGAAACTCGCCAGAAACTCACAAGTTCAATGGATGCAAGAATTGTGAAGGTGATATCAAAGAAGGGTTCCTATGTTAACATGTAACTTGGCCTGTTAGGATGTTTTGGAGTTAAATAGCTTTTTTTGTGAATGTGACCTCCTAATGCTGCAAATTCAACAAATGAGCTTTTTCAGTTATTTCAAACACATCAAATGTTTACAAACTCTACTGTACCTAATAATTTGGAACAGTACATTTAGAGTTTTTTTTTTAATTTTGAAGATTATACTGTTATCATTGGGAGGTTTCTTCAATTCGATGTATGCTCTAACGGGTGACGACTTTTATTACACTGACTGTCATTTGTACCGACCATTTAGGAAAATCAGAGAAAAAGAACATTTGCATAATAATTTGGAACATGGTGCATGTATAATTCATCATATTAAAGTTGTCCTTGCATTCCTGCAGTGCCCAGTGCCCACTAGCCTTATTCAGCATTCCAGATGAATTGGTGGTGAATGGTGACATGACTAAACTTATTTGTTTTCATTATATCTCCGACAAAGATGTCACGCTTCAATAATGACAGCACCTTAAGTAACTACAACCCAGTTGTTCTACCTTGTGGACTGGGGAAATTGATTTGTGACAGTGATGTTACTTCTGCAGGACATCATATAGAGGGGTTAATTAAAAGCTAGGCATTAGGCAACAAGAATGTGTAAATATTCAACTCTGGTAATGATTGCTCAGGTCTAAATCCTGTTACTCACTGAAAGAGGCAGGCCCTTTAATGGAAAGCAAACACACCTAAGCCGACAGAACTGAGTTGTGACTTCCTGCCATCTTACCTGTGCATCTTCAGCACCACGCAGTTAGGGTACCTTTACACGCCGCTACTGGCGGGTGGCTACAACCGGATACATGCGAGAAATGTATCTTGCACCGGCAATTCACCCCATGGTAGCGGCGTGTGAAGACGGTTGTAGCCACCCGGCAGTAGCGGCACCTGTTTCAGAGCACTGCCCTGAAACAGGTGGCTACCCAGGCGATTGTAGCGATCTGTATCGGCGTGTAAAGAAGCTACAGAAGGGATGTCTGGACACCAGGCTATGTACCTGGTCTGTAGCTGGGGCGTGACACAGGCTCCAGGTTACCGCGCCCCATCAGCGATCATTGGAGGAAGCTCCTGCATTACGATTGGTAGTCGCTGCACAGGGAGGCATATTTAAGGAGCTGACCAGTCACACTACACAATTGCTCGAGCGTCATGTATTAATCAGCCTCCTGCGATGCCTGGCCAATCATGATGTTATTGCTTTGTCCTATCAGCGTACGGACGTCTCGTAATCCACAATTGTGGCACGCCTATGTGTTGTCCCTGCTGCACCAGGTCCGCCCATATTAGCTTGTTGTAGCGGTGTGTAAATGAGGTAAGGTGCTCGGCAGAAGGTAACTTGAGACACCCGGCGGTGTATCTAGAGATAGATGTAACCTACTGTAGTGCACCTTGTTGCGGCGTGTAAAGGTGGTGCGGGTACCGTTGGCAACCGTTTGTGCGTGCTCGTGCACGTGAAGTAGCTGGTTGTAGCCACCCGCCAGTAGCGGCGTGTAAAGGTACCCTTACAGTGTCTGATACTACAGTGCAACTTGGTAACGTGATGGCATTACACAGTACTTTACAGATGGATCCCCTGCAAGGCATGGCTGATCTGGACTCAGAGGGTTTCATCGTCCTAACCATCCCAGGGGCAGAAGGTGGATCAGAACTAGACCCACAGCAGCATCATGCAGAAGAGATGGAGACATATATTAGCTGGAGTTCCACTGCACTACCCACTTTGGGCCTCATCTTCAATGAGGTGCATATCCAATCCTATGCTCAGCTTCCAGATGTGGACCTGAGGAGCGAGTCACAGCAGTCAGGTGACACTTACCCTATGGCATCTGGGACTGGGAGCTCCACATGACTGCAGAGTATCTTGCAGCATGTCTAGCTAAATTCCACCTCCAGCTGATGCTGCAGGAGCTACTGGATACCACCAGGACCTTTATGAGGAGGATCTAGAAAGCACTGTTTCCCAGACATGTGGATCAACCTCACCACCTCCAGATGCATTCAAATGGGGCAATGCCATGTGGGGACCCCTACCCCTTCCACGCAACTATCCGACAAGGCATCAACCACCCCGTCCTGTCTCCTTTGTTGAACAGATTTGACATGCAGATGCCACTGCCCGGGACTGGTTGCATGGGCGTAAGACTAATGACTTTATCAACCAATGCACCTAAGTCAAGGTGGTGGCATTTCAGCAGGATAAGGGGTATTGATTTCTAGAGGAACATGTCACTAAACATTGGTGCTACTCAACCGCTCTGCCCTGCTGTGTGACAATCTTCCCCAAAGACTATGTACCATCTATGTCATGAAGGAGGTCACTTTCATGAAGTTGTGGGGCAGTAAGGTTTGGTTTGCTGTTGGTGTATGTCTAGTCACCACCACCAACCCATTTGAGAAGTGGCAAGAGGTGGCTGACCAGGAGAGAAGATGGCATCAGGTGCTCACCAAGTGTCTCTTGGTTGGCCAGCCAGATGCACCCGAACCCAGAGGGCTTGTCAGTTTTACCCAAACTGTTCATGTCTGTATTATAGGATATGGTCATCCCCTAGTTATAAAAAAGACAAAAAGCAGAATCAGCACAAGAAAATGACAAAAATCGTGTGCAATACTTCCTGTAGCAGGGCTCGACTGCAGCAAGACAAAGAATCCAAAAAGACAGGCAGCACTCCCAGTCACAGTTGTGAAAAAGCAGCTTTACTCAAGCCCTGTGATACCAAAAGTAAAGTAAGACCCCCCCAAAAGTAAGGCAGGGGAGGGTTGTGCCCAGGGTTTTCTAATGTAAGGCACCCCCCGATTGTAAGGCCGCTTTCGAGGGGGTCGCGGGGAAATGTAAGGCCGCCTATGGGGGGGGGGAATGTGTGTGTGTATACGGCAGTTGCGGTGAAAAAAAGAAGATGATGACATGGTTGTCCTGGAATAAATCTTGTTTTATGTTACGGTGTTACATATTGAGACTGTTCGTGACTGTTCATTGTTTTGCATGTTATACATGGAAATACCGTAATGATACGGTACCGTATTACCAAGATATTCTTGATACATTTGTTTGATTATTTGTTTGACCATACTGTTCAGCCTGTTAATAAATGTTAAATTTTATTGTTAAAAAAAATGTCTTTTTTTTGCTAATGTAAGACCTCCCCCGAAAGTAAGACAGGGTGGGACTTTTGGAGGTAAAATTAATGTAAGACAGTGTCTTACTTTCGGGGAAACACGGTACAAAGTTTCAACCTTGCGGTTTTCATCAGGCATAGTGCATCATGGGTATAGCTGTGTTATTTATGCAGAAAACATCATATAATCAATTATCAACTTTTTGATATCAAATGCCACTATAATAAATGCAAGAAAATACATAATGTGCCCAATCGTAATATATATATATATATATATATATATATATATATATATATAAAGTGCCTCATATAGTGCTGATAAACACCAGGTACAATATTCCTGGTAATATTAAAATCATTAATTAGTGCTAATAGATCGATTGGTGACATATGTGAGATATTAAAATGTAAGAAAATACTCAGGTGATTAGATTATGCTCAACCCTCACTTCATACCACGGATGCCTCATGTTCCCAGCGTCTTCCAGGTTTCATTTGCGCATGCTCTATCAGCGGCATGACGTCATGACGCCGCAGCGTCGCCGCGCATGTGCATTGGAGATAAGATCCGCCGCCATCTTTGTTACTGGCCGGCAATCTATTTTGCCCATACCTCATAAGTGCTGTGCTACTGAAGTATATAGGTAAAAACCTTTTTGAGTAATACATTTTAATAGGACACCAAACTCAATCCAAACAAGGGGTTCATGTAACCAAATCATAATGCCCACCAGAGCAAGAATGGAATGGCTGTGAATCATGGAACATCAGGACTATCCAGTAATTACACTGAGTCGCCAAATGACCAAGAGCCACAATACAAACATCCCTACATTCATATACAATCACCACTGAGTTGGTGCCCAAAAGAAAAATTTCATTACACACACGCACTTTTGCAGTATACAAAAAGTATTCTTTTATTAATATAAACACATAGAAAAAAATATTTTCAGGGAACAGAGACATCCTGATATGGTGAAAACAGGTTTTCAAGCAGTACCAATCACCTGTGAAGAAAAGTAGTGGCCATGATGGAGTGTGCTTGGGAGCAGGTGGTGGTGGTGAATGCCCCTGGATGAGCAGCCCCTGCGACCCCCCCAAAACAAGGAATAACTGTGACATCCATCCAGGGCATGGCTGAAAATGGTGAGAGAGAATGTCAGTATACCTTATTAAAGGCATGTTGGTGAGTCAAAGCGATAGTGACCCATCCCCTAGTTTGCATTTTGGCTACAAAAGGACTTGTTGGAGTTGGTCTTTTTTCAGTTCTTCCTTGACCAAGACCTGTGTTTTTGTTAAAGTTACATTTCCCATTTCACCATTTTGCGCTGTTTGTGCTTTCACCTATTGAGCATGCATGAAGCCTTTAGGGTCCAACTGAAAGATATCAATGGACTCTGCCCTCTAGTTTAACAGTCTGTGTGCTGCTACTGATCCCTGTGGGAATTTTCGTTATATTTATATACTATGTATATTTCTGCTCGACAATTAGTCTGTGTGCTACAGTAAAGGTTTTTTTCCAATTCACTCCTTGTGTTCTGGACTGTTTCTGCAAACAGGTGCTTTGATAGTGCCCTATAGAGACTAGTGCACAAGCCACACGACTCTGGCCTGATATTCTGAGGCATGCAAGAAACTACAAACACCGGAAGGACAGGACTGGATAGGTGCAGTTCTCAAAGTGCATGTCTTCAGAATTTCTTTAGCATTGCACAAGGTGCTGGAATCATCACCTCTGCTGGTGATGAACTTAGCACCTTTGCAATGCTAAGGAAATTCTGAAAACTTGCACTGTTCTTGAAAACATTTATTGGCCACCTCTGCAAAAAGAAGTCTCTGTGGAACTAGCCAGCGGAAGAGCGTAATCTTCAAGCCCTTTCACCACAATTTCGTCTCTCCGTGGGCACTCATAGGTCCTGTGCCCACGGTGTGATGTTTGATGCTTTTTTAATGCAGATTTTGAGAATCTGCATGTATATCCTGTGGTCAGCAAAGTCTATGACAGGTCAGAAGTGCTGTGCCCTTGTTGCTTTGTTTCCTTTCACATTTGGCTCACATTTATTTTTTCTCCACCAAAATTTGCATCAATCTGCAAAGAAAGAAAAAAAAAAAAACACGGCACAGCACTTCTGAACTCTCAGACTAATCTGGCTTCAGGATAGACATGCAGATTCTTAAAATCTGATTAAAAAAAGCATCACACAACATGCCAGCTGTGTAACATGGCACAGCCACAGAGAAGTCATGATGAGGATGTTTGAGGTTCATGAGCGGGCCTGCAAGCATGTTGAGTGGGACAGTGGCACTGAAGCTTGCTAATAATGTAGGAAGCTAAGGTCTGTGCCAAAACAGTGGCTCAGTGTAACACTGTAAAATGGTTTGAACTGTGTTTGGCAGCTTTTGGGCCCCTTTTAAGGTGTTCTCTAGGCCCTTGATTTTGCCTCCCATTCATTTGATTGGGATTTGGAAGAAATATCGAACCAAATCTGAACTTGCTCTTTGAACATTGCGTGTTCGGCGAACAGAACTGAATTCAAACTTCCAAAGGTTATCTCATCACTAATTTTGTGTCCCACATGTACTTTGGTCCGTCGTGTGCATATCACAAAAGCAAAAGACCTTGTGCAGATTATGGCGGAAACTGGTAATATTGTGTCAGTAGCCACAGTAAAATGAGTACTCTGTATCAACATGGGCTCAAAGGTCACTCTGCCAGGAAGAAGCCATTACTCCAAAAGAATTTTTGCAAATGCACACAGGAACACAGACCTAATTTTTTGGAGTTATGTCCTGTGGTCTGACAAAATTAAAATTGAACTGTTAGTCATAATGACCATCGTTAAGTTTTGAGGAAAAGGGGAAAAGCCTGGAAACCTAAGAATACCATCCCAACTGTGAAACACAGGGATGGCAACATCATGTTGTGGGATTATTTTGCTGCAGGAGGAACTGGTGCACTTCACAAACTAGATGGCATCATGAGGAAAGATTATGTGGCAATACTTAAGCAACATTTAAAAGACATCAGCCAGGAAGTTAAAGCTTGTCTGGGAATGGGTCTTCCAAACGGACAATGACCCAAAGCATACTGTCGAACTGGTTATAAATTGGTTTAAGGCTAACAACGTCAATGTTTTGGAGTGGCTATCGCAAAGCCTTGATTTATCCTTTCGAAAATATATGGGCAAAGCTACAAAAGGGAGGTGTGAGCAAGGCGACCTACAAACATGTCTCAGTTACACCAGTGCTGTCAAGAGGAATGGGCCCAAATTCATACCAACGATTGTGAGAAGCTTGTGGAAGGATATCCATGCATATGTGTCTATTATATAGTGCAGAGGTCCCCAATGTCAGTCCTCGAGGGCCGAACCAGTGCAGGTTTTTAGGATCTCCTTAGTATTGCACAGCAGGCAATGATTCCAATCCCTGTGCAATAGTAAGGAAATCCTGAAAACCTGCACTGGTTCGGCCCTCGAGGACTGACATTGGGACCTCTGATATAGTGTATGTAAACGTCTGGTTTCAACTGTAGATGCCGAGCACTGCATATGTGTATACTATAGATATGTTGAATATAAGTTTTCATTATGCAGTTGATATTTTAAACATCTAAGGAACCTTATCTTTAAGAAAGTTTAAGGGTTTTTGTGATTTTATTTTTAATGAATGGCATAATTGCTGTTTTCAATTAGTTTAAAGGTAGCATGAACTTCAAGAAAGCCCTTTTTAAAGAAATAAATTATGAAAATATGTCCAGGTTCTCAAGTTTAATAGCAATTTAAATCCAATCTTGGCAACATACCTTCGTGTTCAGTTTATTTGTTAAATCCAATGGATTGGATTAGATTTATTACTGTATGAAAGAAACAGCATTCCAGTAACATCAGGTCAGCATGTGTTTTAAAGGTATTTTATTATATGCTAGAAATATATTTACTGCTTCTATTCACCTTTTTCTGTTTAACAAATGCCTTGAGCTTTGGAGACTCCTCCACTAAGATTGGTACTAATTAATTTTTATGGTGCTGAAGTAAATATGATGGACTTTTGTAAAGAATGTTTTACATTACTAAATAGTAAGAGCATGTTTGTATAGAATTGATCTAATGCATTTATGCACACATTTATTTATTCAGCCATTCATCTATCCAGTCATCTAGCTAGTACTTGAAGTCCTTAGAAATGTAGTTCTTCAGTTACCATTGTTTCAGTTAGCCATTAAAAGGTATCAACCACTGAGACTCTCAGAATCTAATATTTTTTTGCCCTCAGGAGTACAAATTCTTAGAAAAAAAAATGTATTCTTGTAAAGGCACAAAAAGAGACCAGACAACATCACAGCAGGATAACATACATTCATCAAGGTATTTTGCTGCTGTCCATTGTTACAAAGTAATACACTTTACAATTTCGGCAAATGTTAATGAAGAGCAAATATAAATAACTAAATACAGTATGAATATAGCACTTACATTTCCCCCAACATCAAATGAAATTACCTCTCGCCCTTGCCACCAACACCGGAGAATCCTAATAGCATGTGCTGTAAATGCTGCAAAGAGTAGAAAGTCTGTCATCATCACTCAGAGTGACTGCAGACTCGCAAAAGACTGATCAACTCTTTTAAATACCCAGTTTGATTTACCAAGAGTCTTTACCCTCCTGAGATCCGTTTATTGGGTTTTCTTCATACCCTGCTTTTTGGAACACATATGGGGGATTTTATTTTGATTTTTAATTAAGTTTTACACCCATAAAATTATAATTATATCAAGGAAATCCACAGATATGTCCCTGAAATAGCTGTTTAGGCTACTGAATCAAATTATCTCTCATTAAAAAATTATTTACGTGAACCACAATAAGCCCACAAAAGTTTGGCTAAATCGTATCCTACTAAATTCAGTCCAAACGTCAGCAGCATATAGTGTGATTCAAGGCAGGTACCTTTTTTCGGATACAGGTATTGCGTGTGTAATGTTATTCCTCCTCCCCCCCTACTAAAGTCATTGCTATTTCAGTAGATGAAAACCATTTGCTATATGTATATAAAGTAGTGTTTTTGGTGTCAAGTATACAAACCTACAGAAAAAACACTAAATGGACAAAAAAATTCAGAAATAAATCACCAAAAAGGTTCAAGATCCATTGCACCTATCAGGATGCTGCAAGCCACTGGAGGCAGCACAAGTGCCTGATACCGATTCATAATCTCCTGCAACCAGCCAAAGCCATGGGGAAGGTGATTGGTGGTATTTATAAGCACGCTACCATAGGACGTTAATCACACAGGTACGTGCGATGCAAAGTGACTGTATACAGCCTATTGTTCACGTACACACTATTAGATCATGTGGGTTGCCCAGCACTGTGTATATGCATCACACAAGGGACAGACACCCCCCAGAGGGCTCACCCGCATTCTGCAATAGATAAAAAAAAAAAGTGCAAAACAAATACGATGGATGATGGTGTTAGTTGTTAGTGGATATTTTGGCCAAAATACGTAAGCTCGTAACCCAACGCCAAGTACCCTCATGCTTATGAGTCCCGGTACAGCACCATGGAATCAATGGCACTCTATAAATAAATAATAATAATCTATATATTTGTTTAAAAAAAAAAACACACTAAATGGACAAAAAATTTGGACAAAAACCCCCTGAAAATAGCCAATGTCCAATATCCATTGCACTTAGCATGATGCTGCAAACCCCACTGGGAGTCACACAGGTACGTGCGATGCAAAGTGCCTGTATACAGCCTCTTGGTTGCAGGTAAATAAGTAGCCGTATCCTGCAATAGATGAAGTGTTGTGTTTTTTCTGAAACAAAAATATTGATAGGACTCGTAAGCGTGAGGGCCCATGACGTTGGGTTACAAGCTTACGTAGTTTGGCCAAAATATCCACTAACACCTCACACCATCATCCATCATGTTTTTGTTGCCCTTTTTTTTTTTTTTATCTATTGCAGGATGCATCTGAGCCCTCTGCGGGTGTCTGTCCCTTGTGTGATGCATATACATAATGCTGGGCAGCCCACCTGATCTAATAGTATGGACATAACCAATAAGCTGTATACATACCCTTTGCATTGCACGTACCTGTGTGGTAACCTTGTGCCTATAAATACCACTAATCACCTCCCCCATGGCTTTGGCTGGTTGCAGGAGATTGTGCATCAGTATCAGGCACTTGTGCTGCCTCCCAGTGGGGCTTGCAGCATCCTGCTAAGTGCAATGGATAGTGGACCTTTGCTGTTTTCAATGAGTTTTTTTCTGAATTTTTTTTTCCATTTAGTGCTTTTTTCTGAAATGAAAATATAGATTGGACTCATAAGCATGAGGGCCCTTGGCTTTGAGTTACGAGCTTACGTATTTTGACCAAAATATCCACTAATATCTCACAGCATCATCCATCGAGTTTTTTGCACTTTTTTTTATCTATTGCAGAACACGGCTGATCCCTCTGGGGGAAGCGCCTGTCCCTTGTGTAGTGCATATACAGTACATAGTGCTAGGCAGCCTGCCTGATCTAATAGTATGGGCGTGACCAATAGGCTGTAAGCAGACACTTTGCATCACATGTATCTGTGTGATTGACGCCCTATGGTAACCTTGTGCCTACAAATACCATCAATCACCTCCCCCATGGCTTGGCTGGTTGCAGATGATGTCACCTCCCCCATGGCTTGGCTGATTGTAGGAGATTGTGCATCACAGTTCTATTCTCTTTCTGTTCTCCATGCTTGGTGTGGAAAACACAGACACACAAAGCAAAGACTGAATCAAATAATCCCCTTTTTATCTGGTTTCAGGTGTGATTTTCATATTGCCATCACCTGTTACTTGCCAGTGGTAGTTTTAACCAAGCATCACGTTTAAAACTAAGTTGTTAAGGCTGCTTTCACATCAGCGTTTTACGCTGATTGTGGCAGTTGCGGTGAAAAAACAGCAACTGCCGTGATTACCGCATAACGGCCACACTTGCGTTTCACCTGCGGCAAGCCCCATGCAATGTCTATGGGGCTTGCGGCAGGTGCGGCACAGTTGAGGTTTCGGCACTTGCTGGAGATGCGGCCGCGAAAAAAACACGGTCAGCTGTGGTTTTCTTGCGGCTGCATCTGCCGCAAGTGCCAAAACCGCACTTGCCGCACACTTACCACAAGCCCCATAGACATTGTATGGGGCTTGCCGCAAGTGTGGCCGTTATGCGGTAATCACAGCAGTTGCGATTTTTTCACCGCAACTGCCGTGATCAGCGTAAAACGCTGATGTGAAAGGGGCCTAACACATTTTTGGAAAAGTGGCAACAATATTGTTTTGTTTTTTGTGAAATCATATTTTTGACCATAGTTTGTGATGTTCCAATACACACAACAGAAATAAACGTGTATGACAAAACATTTGTAATTGCAATAATTTCCTGGGATAAATTCTTCATGTTCTTGAACTATTTCAAGGGTGCTAACACTTTTGATCATAATAGTCTTTTAATTGAGATATACAGTTAACGCTTTCACGATACAGAGGGGCTTGCGTGATGTCATATGAGCACTGAGCTGCGGTTACAGACAGCGCTGGAACAGTGGCAGCACAGGAGTTTATTATATTAACTGGGGGAAACAAGTTGATTTTAGAAGGGATTGCGCTAGTAGTGAACACTGGGATTTCAAAAACAAACATCACAGCAGGATTACAGCTTTTTAAATGAACTTCTAAATAACATAATAATGCAACAGTTCTTGGGAATGACCCATTCACAGTAACATATTGCATCATGGAATCAGTTAATAGAGAGAGGAAAGGTTTTTTAGACCCAAAGATATATAAGCCATATGGAACATGTGGGCAATACTTATGAAATATCTATGTTGACATAACGAACATATAAATACAAATTCATAAGAAAACATAATAAAAAAGATGATTGGTTTATGTGCTAAGAATGTAACATTTGTATGTTCCATATGCAGGGCAGAATCAAAGCATATGGAGGCTATTGGACATAATATTGGTTAAAAAATATCTCCACATTTTATTACTAACACTGATACATTTACCTGCCATGATAATAGCATTGTTGACCATGTTTTTCCATGCCATACATAGTGGTTTACCTCTTCAATGACACTTTCAATCTTGATGTAGAAGATAGACTACTATTGACTATTGTTATACTGGTAATATACATTTGAAAATAATAAAGACATATAGCTATGAAAGACACCTGAAAAATTAAGTGTTTAGTGACAATTCTCCATAAAGCTATGTACTCAAACAAAGCTTTACTGATTGATTCATCTCGATTCCGTCACATCCTTTTCTTTTGTCCCTCACCCACCCCCCATTTATTATCATTTTCTTTATGATTGATTGGCTCATGGCCCAGAACATAGTATATCTGGTCCTGTTAAAACATTCCAAGATTACGTCTTATCGAGGTAATGCAAACCAAAACTTCCTTCAACGATTATAGCGCAATCAGAAGGACACATGCTCTGTTTTCACCATTATAGCTTTGATCTTTCATAAACTGATGTTTTTGAAGACATTATATTTATTTAAAAGTGTCAGGAAAGGCAACGTATGTCTTATGTCATTATTATAATACAAAGAACAATCCTTCATGTTTCCCCAAAGTGTGCATCAAACCATGATTTGTGATGTGCACATAGGACAGCAGAAACAATAAATTGCAATAATATGTCCCTTGCCTTTTATATATCTGATCTTTGTATCTATTTATCATTTTAAATATAACCATAAAAAGAGAAATAATTGAGAAAGAGGAAAACTCTTGGTCAATCCCCAAGGAGGTAGCAATTATTTTCGATCCTGCTAATATCCCACTTGAAACACAAATTTCAAAGCTTGTAGCAAACCTATGTATGAACTGATGAAGGGCAACAAATGAGAAATAGTCCTGCCAGAAAATGGGTGTTTCCTGATATTCAAGTCATGCTTCAAGGATCTTAAAAATGGTTTAAACTGCAGAGAGTATTTTTCCCTTCACACGGATAGCTACATTGCATATTCTATCAAAATAGAAGAAATAAATAATGAGCAGTACTCACCATTTGCCATAAAACCAACATTCTTTATTCAAGATCTATTTAAAATCACAAGCAGGGACAGAAGATAACAGAGCTGTACTGTTGGGACAACAGCCATTTCAGGCTAGAGACCTGCACTTCTATGGGTCCATAGGGATAAGGATAGACCTACAGAAGTGCAGGTGTCTGCACAAAAGAGCTGTTGTCCCCACAATACACCTCTATGATCTTCCGACCCTGCTTGAGATTTTAAATGATCTTGAATAAAGGACGTTGGTATTATGGCAAATGGTGACTGCTGCTCATGATTTTTTTTTCTTCTATTTTGATGGACTATGAACCTATGATTTATGAAAGTACTTTGATTTTTTCTAAATCTCTCAGCCTGTTGCATACTATGATTGATACCAGAGGAATGGGTGGCCGGTTTTAAAGTGGTGCAGAACAAATAATTATTTTCTATATCTTGCATATCCTGCTTCATCAGAAAGCATACACACAACTGCAAATATTAGAAACATAAATAATAGTGATACTCATATGCCGCCCATGTATAGGAGTTTACCCACATGAGGGTGTTTTTTACCCAAAGAGAGGCATATTCTAGGTTAGGACCCAGTGGAGATACAGTACATCTCGACGTTTGGTTACTGGGCTCAAATAAATGTGGCCTTTTTTATCTGCTAAGTATCTAAACTTTTTTATTATGTTTTTCTTAAGCAGTAAGGCATGTTCATATTTCTGTATTCACTGTTTGCATCCCTCAGCATTTTAGAGTGCAACTGTTTTTGTTCAAATATATGTAATGTTTAGTATGCACCTATTCAGAATTGCAAGTTAAAGCATGCCGGGAGTTATTCCATTTTGGAATATGGGGTCATGTCCTCTGTCCACTCCCCCTAGTAGCTTTAGGGGGTGTTTTTAATTCTCTGTTAGCAGGTCCCTTTCTGCCCATATATAGGAGTTTTTGTTTACCCAAAGAGAGGCATAAACTAGGTTAGGACCCAGTAGAGATACACCTTGATATTTGGTTATTGTGCTCAAATATAGCCTTTTTATCTGCTAAGTATCTCAATTTTTCCTAATTTTTTTGTAATTATGTTTTTCCTCAACAGTAACACATGTTCATATTTTGATTTTCAGGATTTTAGAGTGCAACTGTTTTCGTTATACTTCAGTATGCAGCTATTCAGACTTATAATTTAGGAAAAGGCGGTAGTTTTTCTATTTTGTCTTATGTATTCAGACACACATTTTGGTCCTGTATTAGAAGCAAACTATTTCTTAAAGCATAACCGCCATTTAAATTTTCATCTAATAATAATGTACAGCAAGTGATTTTAATACACTTCCATATATACTTCATAAGCAAATTCTGGTAGAAAACCATTTATAAACCTTCCACAAGCTGTCCCCACTGACCTGTCTGTGAAGCAGACATACGTTTATTATCATTCAGATTCATCTTCAGTGAATACGAGGCATGTATCAATATAAGTAAAAAGGGGGCGTGGCCTACACTGTTGACTGCAGCTGGTGAGGAAACAATGTAACAGATTACAGATTACATCCTTAAAGATGATTTCAGGGAATTAGGCTGCAAGTTTAAGGCAAGGACCTCCAAGGTAGTATTCTCTGAAATACTGCCTGTACCACGTGCCACACCAGAGAGGCAAAGGGAGATTAGGGAGATAAATAAGTGGCTCAGGAATTGGTGTAGGAAGGAGGGGTTTGGGTTCCTGGAGAACTGGGCCGACTTCTCTGTTGGCTACAGGTTCTATGCTAGGGACGGACTGCACCTCAATGGGGAGGGTGCAGCTGTGCTGGGGGAGAAAATGGCTAGAAGGTTGGAGGAGTGTTTAAACTAGGGATTGGGGGGGAGGGTATTCATTGTATAGGAGGGGAAGATAGTGTAAACAGTAACCTGGGCACAAGTAATAAAATTGTGGGTGGCATGGGGGGTGGGGTTAGAACAGTCAATCTAGTAGGAAGGAAGAGAGGTAAAGAGAGATGCATAAAGTGCAGGTTCACTAATGCCAGAAGCCTCACCAACAAAATGGAGGAATTAGAATTGATTTTGTTGGAAAATAATTATGACATGGTGGGGATTTCGGAGACTTGGCTGGACGAGAGCCATGACTGGGCTGTTAATTTACAGGGCTATTGTCTGTTCAGAAATGACCGTACAAATAGGCGAGGAGGAGGTGTATGTTTATACGTAAAATCATCCTTAAAACCCATCCTGCGTGATAATATAGGTGAATCTAATGGAAATGTAGAGTCCCTGTGGGTGGAGATAAGGGGAGGGGGAAAAAATAATAAATTACTGATAGGGGTTTGTTATAAGTCTCCAATAATAATGGAAGTGGAGGAGAATATCCTCATAAAGCAAATAGATGAAGCAGCGACTCAGGGAGAGGTCATTATTATGGGGGACTTCAACTACCCTGAAATACATTGGGGATCAGAAACCTGCAGTTCCAGCAAAGGTAATAAGTTTTTGAAAACTATGAGAGACAATTACCTTTCACAACTGGTTCAGGACCCAACAAGAAGGGGGGCACTGCTGGACCTAATATTAACCAACAGGCCGGACCGCATATCAAATATACGGGTTGGAGGTCACTTGGGTAATAGTGATCATAACTTAATAAGCTTTCAAGTATCCTTTACTAAGGCTGCTTTCACATAACGATTTTATCAGTTCCGATGCTGTCCGATAAAAATCGGACAGCATCGGACCGATTTTCGGACCCCATGCAACCCTATGGGCATCGGACCGAATCGGATGTGCACTAAATGCCATCCGATTTGGTCCGATCCGAATTTGTCCGATTTTTTTTTCGGTGCAAAAATCGGAGCTTGCTCCGATTTTTGCACCGAAAATAAAATCTGACAGATTCGGATCGGACCAGATCGGATGGCATTTAGTGCACATCCGATCCGACCCGATCAATTTGACATGGGGCCCTATGGAGCAGGGTCCGAGGAAACATCTTATGTCTCCCCGGACCGATTTTAGTGTACTGAGCATGCTCAGTACACTAAAACCGCTCCAAAAGTGAATGAATGGGTTAATTAAAAAAATAAAAATCTATGCTCACCTGTCCACGAGGCCCACGTCGTCTCCCGGCGTCTCCGGTATCTTGCCGTCTGTGCTGATAAGACCTGCCGTGATGTCACAATCACATGACTGCCAGGAACCAATAGCCGGCAGTCATGTGATTGTGACATCACGAGAGGTCCTGGCAGCACTGAAGACAGAACAGCCAGACACCGGAGACGCGCGGGACCGTGCAGGAGTCGTGGACAGGTGAGAAAGGAGAGGAGGAGAGGGGAGGACAAGAGGAGAGGAGGAGAGGATGGGGACACATGGGGGGGGCCGGAGGACACATGGGGGCAGCACATTGAAGGACTGGGGATGGACTCATAGGAGGACCGGGGGCCAAGAGGGGAGGACCGGGGTTGCAGAGAGGAGACACAGGGGATAAGAGGGGAGACACAGGGGATAAGAGGGGAGGACCGGGGGCCAAGAGGGGAGGACCGGGGGCCAAGAGGGGAGACACAGGGGATAAAGGAGAGGACCGGGGGAGAGACATGACAGCTCTCAGGGAGCGATCTGACAGGAGGGCGGGCATCCTATTTTCTGTCGGAATCGGGTGCCTATTTGGCATCCGATTCCAGGCATCAGAGGAATCCGATGCTGTCCGATTTATATCGGACAGCATCGGATTTTACAAAATCGTTATGTGAAAGTAGCCTAAGACGTGTAGTAGAGGGGCCACAAGGACACTAAACTTCAGGAAGGCAAATTTCCAACGGTTGAGAGATGATCTTAGTGCAATAAACTGGGACGATGTCCTGAGACATAAAAGTACACAACACAAATGGGAGATGTTTATTAGCATCCTGAATAGGACCTGTGCACAATATATACCCTATGGGAATAAGCATGCTAGAAATAGGAGGAAACTACTATGGCTAAATAAAGCGGTAAGAAGTGCAATATGTGACAAAAAGAAAGCATTTAGGGAACTAAAGCAAGTAGGTAGTGATGAAACATTAAATAAATACAGAAAATTAAATAACATTTGTAAAAAGCAAATCAAGGCAGCAAAGATTGAGACAGAGAGACTCATTGCCAGAGAAAGTAAAAAGAATCCCAAAATATTTTTTAACTACATAAATAGTGAGAAACTAAAAAATGATGGTGTTGGCCCCTTTAAAAATAGTCTGGGTGAAATGGTGGATGAGGATGAGGAAAAAGCCAATATGCTAAATGACTTTTTTTCAACAGTATTTACACAAGAAAATCCCATGACAGACAATATGATCAGTGATAAAAAAAAGTCTCAATTAAATGTCACCTGCTTAACCCAAGAGGAAGTACGGCATCGTCTAAAAATCACTAAAATTGACAAATCACCGGGCCCGGATGGGATACACCCCAGAGTGCTGCAGGAATTAAGTACTGTCATAGATAGACCATTATTTTTAATATTTAAAGATTCCATAAAAACAGGGTCTGTACCACAGGACTGGCGTATAGCAAATGTGGTGCCAATATTCAAAAAGGGGACAAAAACTGAACTTGGAAATTATAGGCCAGTAAGCTTAACCTCTACTGTGGGTAAAATCCTAGAGGGTTTTCTAAGAGATGCTATACTGGAGTATCTGAACAAAAATAACCTCATGACCCATTATCAACATGGTTTTACGAGGGACCGTTCCTGTCAAACTAATCTGATAAGCTTCTATGAAGAAGTAAGTTCTGGACTGGACCAAGGAAATGCAGTGGATGTGGTGTATATGGACTTTTCAAAAGCTTTTGATACGGTGCCACACAAAAGGTTGATACATAAAATGAGGGCAATGGGGATAGGGGAAAATATGTGTAAGTGGGTTAAGAACTGGCTTAGTGATAGGAAACAAAGGGTGTTTATTAATGGAACACACTCAGAATGGGTCACAGTTAACAGTGGGGTACCACAGGGGTCAGTGTTGGGCCCGCTTCTATTTAATATATTTATTAATGACCTTGTAGGGGGCATACAGAGTAGAATCTCAATATTTGCAGATGACACTAAACTCTGCAGGGTAATCAATACAGAGGAGGACAATTTTATATTACAGGAGGATTTATGTAAACTAGAAGCTTGGGCTGCTAAATGGCAAATGCGCTTTAATGGGGATAAATGTAAAGTTATGCACTTGGGCAGAGGAAACAAAAGGTATAATTATGTGCTTAATTGTAAAACACTGGGCAAAACTGTCACTGAAAAAGACCTGGGTGTATGGGGAGATGACAAACTCACATTTAGTGGCCAGTGTCAGGCAGCTGCTGCAAAGGCAAATAAAATAATGGGATGCATTAAAAGAGGCATAGATGCTCATGAGGAGAACATAATTTTACCTCTATACAAGTCACTAGTGCGACCACACTTAGAATACTGTGTACAATTCTGGTCTCCGGTGTATAAGAAAGACATAGCTGAACTAGAGCGGGTACAGAGAAGAGCGACAAAAGTCATTAGAGGACTAAGGGGTCTGCAATACCAAGACAGATTATTAAACTTGGGGTTATTTAGCTTGGAAAAACGAAGGCTTAGGGGTGATCTTATAATAATGTATAAATATATGAGGGGGCAGTACAGAGACCTTTCTAATGATCTCTTTACTCTTAGGCCTGAGACTGGGACAAGGGGGCATCCTCTACGTCTGGAGGAAAGAAGGTTTAATCATAATCACAGACGCGGATTCTTTACTGTAAGAGCAGTGAGACTATGGAACTCTCTGCCACATGCTGTTGTAATGAGTGACTCACTACTAACATTTAAGAAGGGCCTGGATGCCTTTCTTGAAAACTATAATATTACCAGTTATATATACTAGATTCTTTGATAGGGCGTTGATCCAGGGAATTAGTCTGATTGCCATATCTGGAGTCAGGAAGGAATTTTTTCCCCAATATGGAGCTTAGTGTTGCCACATGGTTTTTTTTTGCCTTCTTCTGGATCAACATGTTAGGCTATGGGTTGAACTAGATGGACTTAAAGTCTTCCTTCAACCTTAAAAACTATGTTACTATGTTACAGTACAGGGCTGAGCAATGTCAGGATGTAAACTCCTCTTTAAAAGCTTCTGTTCAGTCTTCTGGCTCCACACAGCTCAGTCACAATCTGTTAACCCGTTGTCTCCTGGCTCCCCACACAGCTCAGTCAGGATCTCTGTTAACCCCTCCTCTGCTATCCCATTGCACTGCTCCCTATCAGCTGCTGGCCATGCCCACACAGCCATAAAATGCAGTTTTTAAAAAAGCACACAAAAATGTGAGAAAAGTCATATGGCACAAAAAACAGTAACTTAGCTGCATGTTAACATTGACAATCAGTGCAGTATTGTGTTTTTTTTTTCAATGAAATGACATTTACACTTTAAGTGTCCAGTACATCTGTTTTATACATTGCAGACCTGATTTACCCGATTTCGATATGACAAATCATTGCACCAAACATTGATGCCTATAATCCATAAACTCCTTTTTTATTGTTCTGATTTACAACACCCATTCCAGTAGCTCTTCACTGCCATATCAATTGTTTAAACTCTATGCTACTTTTAGAAACGGACTAGATAGTCATCAAATGGCTACACCTACAAACAAACACAAGTCACAACAAGCAGCTAAAATACTGGAAAGAGCTTCTATGAACCCCCAGTAGCTAATACATTTAAAGTATAGTGTTCAGTCAGAGAATACAGTTCAAAGTTCTGTGTGGGATGTAGTCAGTAATGATTTTTAATGGGAGGACATTTTCTTCTGTGTTGATAATCCATTTTTGTATACAATCTCTCACCAAGTAATACTAGGACAGCTGGAACAAGAACAGAGGACTAGGCATTACTTTGTGTGGGTTATCAACTAACTCCATGTGCAACTTGTCTGCGACTAAAAAGCTGTTTGATTATTTTCATCTAATTACCATGTATTTTGGTGTGCTGACAATGAAAAAAACATTGAAAAAAATCCTGGATGTCAGGATTTGCCACAAAATGCAAAATTCTCTTCAAATTTAGTAAATTTTTCTCAATTTTTGGTATTTTTTTTATCTTAGGGTTTTGAAAGTCAAAATTACTATTAATTAATTCACATCAATGCATTGATACAATGCCAAAAAAAATATAACTTTCAAAGAAAAGAACTTTCAGAGTGAGCTAATGAAACCAGCATCAACATGTTGCAAGCTGAATGAGCGGGCTCTGACATGCCCAGGCTTGTTTCAATTGTTTTATCTTGGTTCTCGCCTGTTCACACTTTTTAATCTCAGTTCGTGTTAGCTCGTCATATTCAACCGTGTTTCCCAAAATTAGCATTATGGCTCAGCGGAAGTGTATTAATTCGCCTAACACTTTGTTACATTTGTGGTGAATATACAGTGTTGAAGCAACAGCTGAATATTACAGACTTTGTGAAAAAAGTATACTTCGCATATTTCGGACTAAAGCTTGGAGATCAAGATATAGCTTGGGCGCCTCATAAAGTGTGCAAACTGTGTGTTGAGGACCTCTGAAATTGGTTCAAGGGTAAAAAAAAAAAAGCTTTCCATTATGGGATTCCTATGGTATGGCGAGAGCAAAAGAACCATATTGATGATTGTTACTTTTGTTCATGCGATGTGAAAGGGTAGAATTCAAAATGGAAGCATTCCATTTCATATCCCAATATTCACTCGGCAATTCGTCCCAACGCCTATGGCACAGATATACCAGTACCCAAGGCCCCTGCTACCTTGGAAGAGATAACTAGCTCCGATGAAGGTGGAGTCATACCTGAACCAAATGATGAATCAAGTTCTGACTTTGAAGATGATACAAGACCAAAATTGTTTTCCCAGGAGGAGATGAATGATTTGGTAAGAGACTTGAATCTTCCCAGAGATGCCGCTGAGTTACTCGGCTGAAGGCTCAAAAGCAAGAATTTATTGTTGCCAGGAGTGTCTTTTTCATGGTTCAGACATCGTGAAGACGAGTTCGTTCCTTACTTTGCCCAGAAGATAAGTTGGTTTATTGCATTGATGTCGAAGGTTTGATGGGTCAATTCAAAATTCATTATGAGCTGTCCTCGTGTGACCTCAGCAAGTCACTGTTTACCCTGCTGCAGCACGCGGCTCATTCATTCATTGTTCAGAGGCCTCAGGGACAGGACTCACTGAGGTTACCTGAGGGCACCTGTGCCATAGTAACCGTGAGCCAGCAGTTACAATGGCACCAGTATCTTCAGGTGACCTCACTGAGTCACCACTTATCCTGACGCAGCTCATTCATTCAGTGGTCTGAGGCTGTGGGGATTGGATGCTTTGTTCCTTCACTGCAGCCTTTGATGAAGCAGAGCTCAGATTGTGACGTGGCCGGTGGAGAGAAGATGTCTCTGAGGATTGAGGATGGATAAGAAGGGGTAATAAAGATGGAGTCCAGATATGTGTTTTGTTTTTTATTCTAATAAAATCTCTTTTTCATATGTGTAGTTTCTTCTTTACCATTTGCTTAAGATTCTTAATGGCCGGATCTAACATTGGCCTGACATTAAGTATCTCGGGGTTAATTCCAGCTGGCATTAACGCCTTATTATCCAGTGTGCCACCGCCGCTGCTGGAAGAGCCGGGTAAAGCGCTTGAAAATGGGGCTAAGGGAGAATGTGCCATTTTCAGGGATGACTGTGGGCTACTATTCTATATACCCAATAATCATGGGCCCTCACCTGCTGACAACACCAGCCCCCAGCTGCCTAGTTTTACCTTGGCTGGCAATTAAAAATAAGGCAAAGCCATACGCATTTTTTCTGCCAGCCAAGTTAAAATTACGCAACTAAGAGTGGCAGCATGCAGCTGTCCATTTTATCTGTTCTGAGACTGAAAAATACAGTGAAACCCCTCGCTTTTTTCACTTATTTATTTTACACACTATGATGGCAAGTGGTTTTGCCATACACTAATGTGTAGGGCTGGTCCTCTGGTCCAGTAGGGAGAGCGGAGCCCTTAAGGGATCTGCCGCCCCAAAAGGGAGAGGCGTGCTTTCCGCGATCTCCATGTTTAAAGGAGAGCAGCACCCTTAGGAGAGCCATCGCCTGATGAAAAAGGCAAAAACATGAAAAAAGGGAAAAGGAGAAAAAATAAAAAAAGTAAATGTGGTCTGCCAGACAGACCACGTGTGCCTCCTTGCGGCACTAAGCTAAACCTGATTAACTACTTCTACTGATTAATGCGTGTATACTGCAGGGAGGAGGACTTAACTTTTATCTCTACTTAGTGTCACCTCTCAGTGGCAGGAAAGCATACACCCATGGTCCTGTGTACCCCAATTATGCTAAGGAGAAATAAACAATTGTACTCACAGTCCATCATTCCCCTGCAGCACTGCAACGTCCTCTTATGTGTACTCATGCAATGAGGTGATCAGCATGTGAGCATGCAGTGATGACATCACTGCCAAGTGCCGTGCTCCACACACTGTTAGCTGCCAGTAAAAGAAGACACAGAAGGACGTCATTGTGCTGTGGGAGAATGATAGACAATGAGCATAATCTATTACTGGGATATTCACTGCTCCCGTGGCAATGATGATGCATGGGAAGCACTGAATCTCCTCACATGCAATTGCCAGCAGCTGCAGCAGCAATGAGTGGTCACGTGTGCCGGCTTATTAGAAGGATTTGATATGCGTTGCTGCCCCCACCTATCAGCACAAGCACCTCTCAGTGCTGGCTTTAGTACTGAGAGGAGATGGGCAGTGGATGCAGTGATTACATTTGTTAAAACAGTGGGCACCCATGGTCACCTGCAGGTGCTCCTGCCTTTGGTGTCCCCCCACAGCCACAGCCTTACCATACATCAGGACTATAGGACACCCCCCCCCCACTTTCTCTCCAAATTTTGGGGACAAAAAATATGTCTTATAGTCCGAAATATACGGTACCTAGATCTTGTAGTCCACATCTCTGTGAAAGTTGTTCTAGGCCCTTTAGTTATCATTCTTGTTATAAGTCTATTCAATTTTTCATCATGTTTTCCTTGTGGCTGCATGTACAGAAGGTGACCATCGTCCCATAAACCTTCAAATAATATGTTGCAACTGTAGTAACAGAAATATCAAGCTGTTTGCAGATGGTCTTAATGCCTTTACTTTTAACATTTTTGTCTATTTTCTTTCTAATCTCCTGAAACAATTCTCCTTCGCTTTCTTTGGTTCATGTTCAGTGTGGAACACACCATAATTCCAAACAGCACAGTGTCTGTTTTTATCAGTGAAAAGTACTCAGACTGACTGATTAATGGTTTGTAGACACCGGTGATGCTAATTTCAAAAGAAACTTTAGTTTCATAATGTCCCTATGATCAAATTATTTTCTTTCCAGTCTAGGGGTACCATCATGGCTGTCCAGGTAGTTTTCATTAGTTTGTTTTTTCTAAAAGGGATCCTGTCACCTCCAAAACGCCTCCTAAGCTACCAAACATGTCCCTGCAGCATCCTATCACTAATCTCACACTCATTTTGTTCCTAAAAGCATCTTGTGAAAGTGCATAAAAACGTTTTAATACTCACTCATTAGTGATTATATTAGCAGTGGCCATATTCTTTAGTCACCAAGGCGGGCTGTTTTACAGCTCCAGGATCCACCCTGTCTCTGTGTGTCTGCTGTGCTTGTGCAGCATTGCCCTCCCCCTCTCTATCACTCACAGAATGCAAATCATTAGTCCTGCCTTCAGCTGCACATCACAGCAGCACACAAACAGAGAGAGGGTGGATCCTGGAGGCTGCAAAACAACACCCCTGGTGACTAAAGAATATAGCCCCTACTAATTATAATCACTAATGAATAAGTATTAAAACGTTTTTATGCACTTTCACAGGATGCTTTTAGGAGACAAAAGAAGTGTGAGATTAGTGAATGGATGCTGCAGGACATGTTTTGGTACTTAGGAGGCGTTTTGGAGGTGACAGGATCCCTTTAATTTTCGGTTACACCACAATTCAAAAGCAATGTCTGATTTTCATTAGATGATATAAATTGAAAATTATTTTTGTAAGGTTCAAATTATTTTAGTGACTTTTTCTAACTTCATCAGAAAGCTACCAGCAATTCTGTCGGTGTATGTATATATATTTATTTTTCATACTTATAATGATTACGATATGTCCTCAAACAATGCTCCCGTTTGCAACGGGGTAATATTAAAAAAATAAAACTTTAGAGTAAATAGGCATTTAATTCAGAAATTAAAAGCATGTACACAATTTTATTACAACAGTATGGAAAGAGGCAATGAGCTTGAAATCACTTTGACAAAATAGAAAGTAATTATTCATAAAGAAAAGCCTGAGGGGTAGAAGTTTGAAAACAGAAACATAAAAAATACTTTAAAATACGTAGTTAATAATAAAGATAAAATAAGCCTAAGGCTTGGTTCACATCTGTATTATGGATTCTGTTTTGCTGTTCTGTCCCAGATTACTGGACAAAATTACATCGCATGTTGCGCTATTTTTTCAGTAATCTAAAACGGAAGTTCTAAAAAGGGACCTGTGATGCAGATTATAACAGAGCCTTACTGGAAAGTTTTAGAGAAATTATATTGATAAAATGATCTTAAACAAGCTGAAACACTACCTTTCCTAACGGTACTCAATAGAGTGAAATAAGTTAACCCCAAGATAATTTTGTAACAGATAATGGTGTCACTGTTACTATAGTCTGACACTGTCAGATTGGGTTCAAGACAGTGTCACTATAGAAAAGAAAATGTGTGTGCAACAAAACGTTGCAACTGTCGAGTAATTGTTTTTGACCCATAGATAGATTTGATAGACCGCCGGTGTTAATATTAGTTTCTGGCTACAGTCCCATATGCACTTTTTAGTTACATTAGCACATTCTGCGGTAATTGTAGCTCTACATAAAACATAACAATAGCTGCGATTTTATTGGATAGCAGCTTGATACTAAAAGATGTGTGGTTTTAAATTGACCACCATACCTTGACTATTCATATATTTAGTTAAAAGATGTAGGTATCACATTAATGGGTGTGATAGTCAAATTACGGAGTCTCTCAAAAGCAATTATAAGTAAGTGTGTCTGTAGAACACTATTTCAATGCATTAAATAATTCTTGAATATTTTTTAAGCTTTTTTCAGACTTTGTAAATGAACTATAGTTTGTATTTTATGCTTATACAGGAGTCATTGATCCCTAACAAACTTACAGATGAAATGTAAACCACACATAGATTTGCTTTGAGAATTTTCTTTTTCAAATTCCAATTTTACAGGGAATCTGTGAGAAAGATCAAGCCTTCTAATCCATCTGTAAGGGCATGCAGGTTATAGAACATAAAAAACACAATATCTTGATATCGGCGATGCTATAAACTCAATGCCTTTTTACAATTGATCCCCTCGCCGCATGTTATATGAGGCTCCATGCGTAAAAGCCCAGGTTATATGTGAAAATCCTCACAGTTCTTGCTTCTACCTTCTATAGGGACTAATATTTAGTATATTTCGGCACTCCAGGAGTGCCGAAATATACTAAATATTTGTGGATATTGATTTTTTTCTGAGCACCCACATAGTGGTGAGCCCAACCACCTTTAAATATTCCTTCTATAGGGACTAGCTGTAACTTCATTATGTGTAGGCTCAGCTCAGTCATGCTAAGGGGTAGATTAAACCAATGCTCATAGCAGGGCAGAATACCTTGGTGAGCTGATCTAAGCCAAGCTTTCATAAACGGAGCCAGGCATCACATATGCTGTGAGCAGAAGAATTTACCATCACTAAGCACCTAAGTTAGCTCTGGAGGGAGATTTTTAGGTAAATCTGTGTACGGCCCAAATATCTTAACAATTAATTTACATATTAAGAAAAAAGGTGGATTTCTCTGAAATAAGACATTGGATTGCAAACATCAAGGTATCATTTTATTCAATGTTCTATGACCATATATGACCATATAGACAGCTCACAGGGTTTATGCTACTGACAGATTCCCTTTAATACTTATTGTAACAGCTCATTTATACAATGGCCCATATTTTCACAAGTTTGATGTATATATATGCTACAAATAAATTCTATGAGCAGCAGCATGACAAGCTATAGCGGACAAAAAAAAAATATCTAGAAATTGCAAATAAATTGTAATAGGAATGATGGAAAAGCGGCTTTAATTGGACTCCATTCTTTTAGGACATTCTACAAAAAAACAAGGAACATCCATGCGTTAATGAATTAGTCGCCAGCGACCCAGTAATAAGTTAGTAAAAGTGAAGTCGTAGGACTGCGTTCAGCATTGGAAAGAAGGCTTGCTGACTAACTATGACATCTCACAATTAAATGATAGATCACTCGAAAAGCCAAGCATACGTTAAAGTAGTACAAACGCTGGTCTTCTGGGACAAACAACCTGGTGGTAGCTATGAAAAAGAACAGCATTATTGTGGTCCATGTAAAGAATAATATGAAAATGCTAGATGAAGTCAAGCCTTTTCTAAAGATTTGTAGTATTCCTTTAGCACAACCCAGGCTTTTGGTGCCATGAAACCATCAGGTGGATTTTGTCCCTCTCGAGCCAGTCTGCGCATTCGAGTTCCAGAAATGAATTCATAGTCCTCAGCACTGCAAAAATGAAAAAAGGAAAAAAACATCAATTACCAACTATACACCGCAACATGCATATTTATAAACAGAGAGTGGATTCTAAGTTGCATGTAATAACCAAGACATTTAGCTTGGCATCTTACACTATATGTGTCACGATTCCTCTGCTGAGGGTCTTTAAGATGCAGAGAATAATTTTTTTTCTGAACTATGGACGTGCCAAGCTTAGCGAGTTTAGCGAGTGACAGCTCAGTGGTCCAATCTGGAACTGATGCATGCTGAGCTGTCTGTGCATGGAATGCCAGCGCAGTCGTATAATTTGATTCTAGGAGGTGATGGATTATTCAAGTGTTCCCTGTTCGAAGTGATTGCCCAGCTACTTAGCTGAGCAGTTTCTCCCAGAAATCTGCCAGTCATAGAATTCTGTTCAGTAGTGTTTGATTGATCTATTACTGTCTGACGTTGGACCTCATTTTGTCCATCTGTTTGTTTAGCCCCTTTATTCTTATCCGCTATCCACCAGGTATTATGACTCCGGACCCTCAACCTGACCTCAACCTGATTACACTTCTTGATCCCCTTAATCCTTGATGTGCTCTATGAATACCTGACCCTGGAATGGTTAACTAAAGACCCTGGAATGCTTAATTAAAGCCCCCGACACACATAACGAGATAGTTAGCGAGATAGTTGTAACGTCACAGGTTTTGTAACGTAACAGTGATCTTGCTAACGTTCTCGCTAAGTGTGACACTTAGCAGCGATCAGGCCCCTGCTGTGAGATCACTGATCGTTACTAAGTGCGTCATTTTTTTGATTGATTGTCTCCAGCTGGTCAGCACACATTGTTGACAGCGAGAGACCAGCGATCAGCAATCTCACAGGCTGGTAACCATGCCTAGATACCCGGTGTTTATCATGGTTACCAGCGCTAAGCAGGGAGGACGCTGGTAACTAGGATAAACATCGGTATCCAGGCAGCGCACACTGCCTAGATACACAGTGTTTATCATAGTTACCCGCGTCCTCCCTGCTTAGCGCTGCCTGTAAGCAGGAAGGAAACTGGTAACTAGGAGAAACATTGGGTTTCAAGGCAGCACGCGCTGCCTAGATACCCGCTGTTTATCATAGTTACCAGCGATGTGGAGGTGGCTCCTGGCCCCTGGTTGCTGGGGAGATCTGCCTGTTTGACAGCTCCCCAGCGACTAGGTAACGACGCACCAACGATCCCTACAGGATCGTTGTCGGGATCACTGGTGCGTCGTTGTGTGTGATGGAAGCTTAACATTCCACATGACTTGTCATTAATGACTAGCATCACAATGTGTTTGAATGCAGATAGCTTCACAACCCGAGTAAAACTTTTTTCATTTTGTAAAAGACTAACAGATATCTTGGGGTAGCAAAGTGCTTTCTTTAAAAAAAAAATAGTTATGTTCTTCCAATTATTTGGAGGCAAGTATGGGAACTGTACAGACTTGTCAGACTTACCAAGAGCTCACACTTTTATTCCTCACCTATTCTACCAACGACACTGCCTTGGTCTGCCTGTCCATCAGCGGAGTATAAAATAATTCAGAAAAGAGTGGCTGACAATTTTAAACACTGCAATTATATATAAAGAATCAGACATTACAGCCCTCGTTTTTCAAACAAAGTAACAGAAAATTTACTATCAAGACCATTAAAAAGGCTGTAGGAGGTCCAAAAGAGAAGGCAGCCAAACCAGGGTGGACACTTCCACCTTCTATTTAGGCCATGAAAGTGTGTACAAATTCGGCAGTATTCGTAAAAAAGCCAAAGCAGCCACATCCAAAGGATCACACTTTCTATTCTCAGAGGAGGCTACGGAAGGGACTGCTCAAAGTTTTAAGAGCTACAGTCTCTGGACAGAGGTATGATACCTCTCAATAGTGTCTTCTACAGGCAGACAGACCAACCAACCATTACTATACTTGAAAGCAACTTGTCAGATTAATGCTCCTTCAACCACAGGCAGCATGAAATTCATATACAGGTTTGTTCAATACATAGCGCTATGGTCCTCTCTGATACACTGCACTCTTTCATAGACAATATTGTTGTGTGTGTGTGTGTGTGTGTGCGTACACGATGAGACCTGTCAAAACAGACTGGATAGATGAAAGCCTGTGGGAAGCTACCTCATCGACTCCACCAGTAAATGGAGGGTTGCTAACATGGTTTTCTACAAAATGTTGTGGTGGTACAGTGGAAAATACAGCTCTATGTAACAGGGAATCCTGCAGTAAAAATAGCACAAACCTGCTAAAATGTTCCCTTTAAAGCCACAATTAAATGTACCTAAAGCTGATTTAATCCACGCTTCATGATCTGACCAACATTTATTACTCAAATTGGCATCTTACATTGGCAGAGATGTGTGTGTAATAGACGGACTGCTACGGAGCCTAATCCCTGGCATTAAACATAGAATGAAGAAGGCATTTATAATACTCAATTTGTGGCCACGGAGAAAGAATAGGACTTGCATGTAGATTATAAGTAAATTTCTACTTATCAAAGGTTAATAGTAAATGGTAGTCACCCGTGTGGTAATTTACTGGTCTACTGTATTGCCATGATAGCTGCTACTTGTATAGGAAACCAACCTGACCAACACATTTTGGGGTGATCTCTATGTTCTGCAATGGTGCCCAATGAATACTAAAATAAAAAATAAGAGTTTTGATCAAACTGCACATTATAACTTAATAATAATTACCCCTGTTACATCACAAGCAAATTCTCAAATTTCAAAATTGCCTCTGTTCTACCTCCTCCTAATCAAGTTACCAAGTTGTCCAGGCAGATACAGTACTAAATCTCAGTAATCCTCTGTGGAGTCCGGTGGCTCGCAAACATTTCCCTGTTAAAAGTAGCTAAAGCACCTGTTTAACGTGGGCGCCGAAAAATTCCTGAAACAAGACTATGTAAGTCAAACAATGGGAGGAACATGGAATGCTGTCCAAATCTCAGTAATGGTGGTCTGACCACATGAACTGGAAATAGGCTCTCCCACATGAAAGGCTATTTTGCTGGATGATTGTGCAAAGGCTTTTTAGATTAAAGAAAATGGGAGCCAGATCAGTTATGCTGTTACCTCATTCTTCTTCATAATATATCTGTCACCACACAACATTTCTGGAATGTCTTCTGTAGCTTCAATTATAATTTACAAGCCCAACATGGAATATGAGGGTTGCAAACTGCATTAAGTTACTATCCACTTACCTAAATGCTCCCAAAACATGCTTTTATGGTAAAGCCAAGTATGTTAAGGTAAGAGGATAGCACGCACAGAATTGGGTGTGCCCCTGTTCATTTCACAAGTTGAGGGATGAAATATATTGCCCCAGACACAGTGATACAAAAGAACAGGATTTCAATATGCAATCACATGCAAAATTGAAAGGGAAGGGGAAGAAATAAACAAAACAAAACTTTTCTGCCGTGATAAGCGATCCCTTTCATACTGGTATCATCAGATATCACACTTTGCTAATCTATAGAAGATTTAGGCAAGGAAGCAACAAAACAATGATCATTTGTTACGAGGGAATGGTCATCACTGAGATATCTTAATCCAAAATTGAGAGTAATATGAATTATATCAGTCTGTGTTGGACATATAGAGTAACTTACTGTGCAGGTTCAAAGTAGTCCATGCACTTTTTCTTCTTGTTATAGGCTGCCACACGGAATGGGACGATTTCCAGGGAAATCAGGCCAGGGGCCATGGTGAGTACTTTGGCTCCATGTGTAGGCTCATACAGATCCTTTCCGGTTGCTGGATGAGGCATTCCTGCAGGGTCTCTACCAACAATGTAGAAGTTAGCACCTGCCACCATGCGAGCTCTGCAGTGCCACTGGACCTGGATTTTGACAAGACATGTTCTTACATATAGGATCAAACTGTTAACATTAAATGTTAATTAATGAAATGCATAACTGAAACTAAACTGTAATCACTTATTACTGCAGGACTACTAATAGAGACAATAGACAGAATTTTTGATCCCTCTGTAATCGATTTTCTGTTAGCAGATGAGATCATCTTTGTGTACATTCACGGTCTTAAAGCTGTAACACAAAATAATTATTCACAATCTCTGATTTTTACCATTCCTGAAAAACGTGATCTGTCATTTTTTCTGTCTAGTTACCAGCTGAAACCTTGTGTATATTGAAAAAATTTATTTCAATTTTAGCCATTAGCAGCTTACAAAATATACAACTGTATGTGAAGACTTTGTCAAGTACATTACTTGCTGAACCTCTGACAGCTGTAGCATCTTTTTACCATTAAACAGAACCCTTCAATGGATTTGGTTTTATTTATACAGAGACCTCCTTCAGTTTAGTCTGTTCCACTAATTCTGGAATAGTTGATCTTTTTTCTGTGCCACCCAAAGTTGTTTTTGTTTATTATATTAGTGTGTGGAGGTGAATTAATCTGTCTCCTGGAATCTCAAACAATTGGTTTGCACTATAATCAATGGTCAATTACTGTGTGGTCTGGCAACAGAATAGTGATGGTTAACCAATTGTTGGAGATGACCTTCAAGGTAGGACTACTAGTTTTGCAGTTAAAGGGAACCAACCACCCCAAATGACCCCCCCGGACTATTAATATCGTTCCCTACACCCAGCACATACATGTGCTGCAAGGTTTTTTGCTAAAAACACTGCTTTTTAAAAGTTGAGATAATGATTTATAAAGTATTTAACGAAGGGACGGGTGGGCGTTACTTAGCTGGGGCTAAAGCCGGGTTGCAGCTGCCAGTCATCCTCCAGTCTCCCCTCGTAGCAGTAACGGCCAGCCTTTCTTGTCGTCACAGCCTGCTGAGCCTGGTGCACGGGATCTCATGCCCGTGCACACGTCATCAGCTACAGCCGGGTCGTGAGCACACACGCTCTGACTTCCTGCGTTCAGCTGTGGAAGTCAGAGTGCGCGCTCGCGACCCGGCTGTAGCTGATGACGTGTGCACGGGCATGAGATCCCGTGCACCAGGCTCAGCAGGCTGTGACGACAAGAAAGGGCTGGCCGTTACTGCTGCGAGGGGAGACTGGAGGATGACTGGCAGCTGCAACCCGGCTTTAGCCCCAGCTAAGTAACGCCCACCCGTCCCTTCGTTAAATACTTTATAAATCATTATCTCAACTTTTAAAAAGCAGTTTTTTTAGCAAAAAACCTTGCAGCACATGTATGTGCTGGGTGTAGGGAACGATATTAATAGTCCGGGGGGGTCATTTGGGGTGGTTGGTTCCCTTTAAGGAAGTGTTTAGGTCACATTCTGCTTATGCCAAGATTAAAGGACAAGTGTCTAAAACATGCAGTGATTTTTTTTTTCTAACACGTTTTACATGATCACCATTTCTGATTTTGAGAATGTTGTTGAAATAAAATAGTGAAGAAGCTTCTCTTCATATTGGCTGAACTATTCATGTTCGTTTCTACTGCCTAATCTGCAGTACAAGGAGGCATTGTCAGTGTTGTACAGCACAAGAAAAATAAAAACCATTCCCACAATCAGTGAACAGCGGCAATTGGAAGAAGAGCACAATTTAAATTGGTGTATGATGGATGGCATATCAAGTACTAGACTTAGTCATCAAATATGGTCAAATTGTCATATATTTTGTACATTGCTGATGAAATAAATTGAGATATATTTTTTGAAGAACCTCTGGGATGCAGTGACATAGGTGTGCAGAAAACTGTAGTCATTCACACTTGTGTGCTAAAAAGATGCCTAAAATAATAGGACATCACAGGGACAGAGACCAGACAAAGGCCAAAATGTCTCCATCTGTCTCATTTTAGTTAGTGGTACTGTCGGGGCTTTTGTCTCAATCAAATTTTGAAGGGGGTTTGCACAGGAACCCCAGCGTTAAGTGCTCAGCATAGAACATAAGAATGTCATGCCAGGCTTATACTGAAAGTGATCACAAAAAGGCCTACACCACAGACTCCTATCTTATATAGGAAAAAAAACAGCCCCAAACAGGTTCATGATCTAAATCATGGTTTTTGGGATTGACATGGAAACCCCAATGTAAATGCTCAGCAAGTGGACACCACAGGAGAAATGTGAACTGAGCCTTATTACACTTTTTGAGAAGTATAATGAAGAAGTAGACCGTAGTATAAGAATAGCTCTTATTTTTATCTTTGCGCAGTTCCCTGTACAATGCCATTGAGAAGTTGACTTTATTCTTAGGGTTGGTGAAATTATTGTCATATTGTCATACCATCTATATATACATATATATATGTGTATGTATATATATATATGTGTATGTATATATATATATATATATGTGTATGTATATATATATATATATATGTATATATACTATATATATATATATATATATGTATATATACATATGTATATATATATATATATATATAATATACACTTATGCAAACAAGGAGCAGCGAGTGGTGCTGGCTTTCCCGGGTGCAAAGCGACCTCCACCGTCCACAGTGTTTCTCAATATATACATACAAATGTCGCAGCACTCCCTTGGTGGTGTATAGCAGTTGTTTATTCCAGCTTGAGTAGGTACAAAATGGCAACGTTTCAGGCCCCCACGCCCTTATTCCTGCAACCACTGACCATCTATGCTGTCTTTTTATACACATCCTGTTTACATTAATTGCTTTACACATATTCATTATACCCTCACCATTCTAATACATAAAACTTCTGTGCTATCTTTATGTTTAATGTATTATCATCTGTGCTGTGCTTCATATACAGTGCATACATTATATTTACTGAACCTTTTTACAGTTGGAAGCCTGTCAATCAATTGTTATGACTATAGCCAAGTTTATGAAATGTAATATTTACTTATTGCCCGAGCGTGACGTTGTTTTGTACCCTCCTCCATGTTGCCTCTGCTTCTATTACTCCTCGTGCTCTCGGCGTCCCGGAAGCGGCCGGAAGGTGCGTATGAATTTACATAGATGCAGCATCCGACAGAAACAACTGAACTTACCAGTACCGAAACATTTTGTAGAGGCAGAGCACAGTGAAAGAGATTTAAAATGTAGAATAATTGCTAGTGTCCCACAATTGAGAAGAGGGGGAGACAGTAAAAAACTGCTTTTAGAAAAAGAGCTGAGGTGGATAAAGAGGTTAGACACGCTTAAACCAGGTGGCCTAAATGTTGATTACAAACTGAATGTGGTCACTTGAATCAGCAAACCATTTGAATGATCCACTCGATACCTTAATATAAGTATAGGATTTTAACATCACTGGTTTTTAAGATCTATGCACTAATTTGTATTTTATCGATTTATCGAGAAATTAATACACGGTTTTATTCATCTATTCTTTTTCACAGAACCGAATAGAATTGGAAGCCTAGAAGAAATATGAATATAATAGTAAAGTAATTTTAATTATAATATGAATTGCAAAGAGCGTGGCGGGGTCGAGGCCTGAACTTCATGTTGCACTTTATGACAATTGAAGATAACGTTTATTAACCACATAGAGAATTAAGGTAACATGGGAAGCCTGAGGTATGGATGCCCGTTTACTCCTGAGGGTGCATGGTCAGGCTTGGTAAGCTGAGTGACCAGTGGAAGCACAGAAAGGAGAGGGCTGATTGGGCACCCATAGATAAGGATAGTAGAATGTACATATATAGATAGCACAGTGACACTTTATGTAAGAAGAGCCCTAGAACCCCTGGAGCATATACCAATAGCCCAAAGAAGGTACCATATGGACCTAGTAGCTAATACAGCTTATAGAGGCAGAATCCCCTTATAAAGGGGTGGTATGGTGTCTCCAGGGTAGGGTATTGGCATCCATTATACTGGAAAGCACTATGCACTTTAAACACAGAATTAATATAATTAATATAATTAATAAGCATTAGCACCTTAAATAACAACATTGTGCCCGGATTGTTGGGGTGAAAGCGCGAGGGAGCCCTTAAGAACGTGGCATAACAGAAGCGAGGGCAAACTTGCCAGTCATTAACATGGCGGAAACGGCTGAGAAACGCCGCCCGCATAGAGATGCATAGGACGGGCCCGCGCACGCGCATAGCGCGTCTACCCACAATGCGACTCGCAGAGAGGCCGCTTCCGGGACGCCGAGAGCACGAGGAGTAATAGAAGCAGAGGCAACATGGAGGAGGGCACAAAACAACGTCACGCTCGGGCAATAAGTAAATATTACATTTTATAAACTTGGCTATAGTCATAACAATTGGTTGACAGGCTTCCAACTGTAAAAAGGTTCAGTAAATATAATGTATGCACTGTATATGAAGCACAGCACAGATGATAATACATTAAGCATAAAGATAGCACAGAAGTTTTATGTATTAGAATGGTGAGGGTATAATGAATATGTGTAAAGCAATTAATGTAATGTAAACAGGATGTGTATAAAAAGACAGCATAGATGGTCAGTGGTTGCAGGAATAAGGGCGTGGGGGCCTGAAACGTTGCCATTTTGTACCTACTCAAGCTGGAATAAACAACTGCTATACACCACCAAGGGAGTGCTGCGACATTTGTATATATATATATGTATATATATATGTATATATATATATATATATATAATGTTCATGTTTTGTTCATACCAGCACTAACACAGACTTTCATCCCACCAGATCATTCTATAGCGGCTGTACAGCACAATTTCAGACCTATACCTTTTTATTTATGACCACTCAGCAATTTTTCCTTCTCCATTCTTATGCTGATGTACCAACCCTTTGGTCCCATATGGACTACTATATTATCTTTTCTTTGCCGCTTGCTCTATGGCCATCTACACTCAGTGATTGTTTGCAAAAGATTTATGCAGTTGAAACATCACTAATGAATATTTTGTCACGACAGTGAGCATCATACCATCATTTTCTTTGTTATGGGCACGTCAATAAACTTTCACCTAGCATTTCAAGAGCGTGAAGTTCATATATCCATATTTACAGTTGAAATTAGTCATTCCTGTATGCCTCCTGGATGATGGCTTGTTCAGTTAAAATCATCTTTTATAGCTTTGATCTTCCAGGATATAGGGTGTGCGCTGCAAGTAGATATGACTGTATTGCAGTCATCATTATACAAGATTTCTCCTCCACTCCTCTTCAGTGTGCCTTTGACATCAGGTGCGTGGCCAGAAATGCAGCGCCTGAGCATTCAACCTGCTTCTCTCACCTGCACTATTCCACCTTTCTGTGGTTTCTAATATGTCATTTAAAACTCTGGCATTTAAATTGAAGACAGTGTACAAAGAAGGGCGGAGCAGTACAGGCAGAATGCACAAGCATGCGATTTCCGGCCTGACATAACAGAGGCATTTAGGAAGAGAAGAAGAGGAAAAATCTTATAGAATGGAGATGAGAGGCAGTCCTTATGGGCAGCACACACCCCATTAGCCTGGAAGATGAAATACGTAAAAAAAAAATAATTTTTACAGAACAAGCCATCATACAGGATGCATACCGGTATGACTTATTTCAGCTGTATACATCCTGTATGTCCATGATAACTCAAAAAACTTAAAAGTGTGATAGACTCCCTTTAAAGAGGTTAATGCCCCGACTACTTCTAAAACTGGTCTGAGACGATGCCTGTGGGTGTCAGCTGTCATGCAGAGAGTTGCCACCCACAGGATTTTTGGCAGTGGGGGGTGCTACTTACTTAGTGATGATTGCCGTTTTAAAAGGACAATGAGGGAATAAAACCCCTTAATTAGTGCCGCATTTATACATAACAGCTGTTGTTAAAGGTCTTCGGCACAGATGTAGTATGCTGCAGAAAACCAGGTTTCATGGCTATGCCAAGTTTAAAGACCAAATAGTGGTCAATCCTATTTCATTTCCAGTTCTGTAGACTTAAACAGGTAGTACAAAATGAATATTGATTTTAATCCCCTAAATGTCTATCTATTGTATTCTATTTCTAATACATTTAAATTAGATTTCTATCTAATCTGCCATTTTTTTTTTTTTTTTTACCTCTAATTAGGCTTGTAATTCAAATTAGAGCCAGCAGCAAGGGAGTGCACGGTCACTGTGCATTGAAAAGATTATTGCACAGTAACAAGGAAGCTCATACTGAGCATACATCAAAGATGACAACCGATGCATGCTCAGTAGAACAAAGACAAGCCCAGACACTAAAATGAATTTAACTGAGGTTTCATTTCAGGGTGGGGACAGAGGCTAGTGATTGCAGCCTCTGCCCCCTGTTGACGTTTTGTTTGAGTATCCCAACATGTACTGGAGGTTCTCAAGCTAAGGCTGCCTTCACACTTGCGGTCCCCTCCGCAGCATCCTGCGGAGGGGATCTGCAAGTTGAGCGCAGGCACCGCAAGTCCCTATGTTTAACATGGGGACGCAGGTGCCTGCGTTTGGGTGCAGATTGGCGTGCGCACCCTTTCACTACCATGTGTGATTTGTACACAGGTGGATGCATGCGTACAAATTAAACACTCTCGTCCTCACCCTGAACGCGACATGTCGCGTTCCTGGTGCGGACAAGAACGTATGATTTGTGCGCAAGCATCCACCTGCGTACAAATCATACATGGCAGTGAATTGGTGCGCAGAGGGTGCCCACGGCAATCCACACCCGAGCGCAGGCACCTGCGCCCCCATGTTAAACATAGGGACTTGCGGTGACTGCGCTCAACTTGCGGTACCCCTCTGCAGAACACTGCGGAGGACACCGCAAGTGTGAAGCCAGCCTTAGTGTCATGAGAATGGAAGTAGGTAGAAAACAATAAATAAGAATAAATCAGTAGAAAGGGAACAGTAGGGACTTCTTACATAAAGTATTAGAAAGGTGATACATTTATTACAATGAATACACATTTACGATTACAATCAATACGTGTTTTTGACCACCCTTTCAATACTTTCTTCAGATGAGAAGGTGAGGACATTTATATTCAGATTCGGTAAACATCTGAGGTTTACAGTAAGGACTTCAGTCTGATGCATTTTATTTTCTATAGTTTATTGTAGCAAACTATCAAGGGGCCGCAAGGGCCATGCACTGCTGACAGTCAAAATCAAAGTGAACTACCTATGATCATACACTGTGTGCAGAATTATTAGGCAAGTTGTATTGTAGAGGATTATTTTTATTATTGATCAACAACTATGTTCTCAATCAACCCAAGAGACTCATAAAAAGGAGATTTTTGTGTACTCACCGTAAAATCCTTTTCTCTTAGCCTCTAATTGGGGGACACAGACCGTGGGTGTTATGCTGCTGTCCACTAGGAGGCGACACTAGGCAGAATCTGCAAAAAGAGTTAGATGACTCCTCCTCTGCAGCATACACCCCTGCAACAGGAAGTGCTCTTCAGTTTTGTGCTAAAGCAGTAGGAGAGCTAACAGATAATAACAGTGACACAGGAGTCTACGCAGGAACCTGTGTAAACAAATATAGTCAACAAGGTAATAACAGTGTAACAAGGCCGGAGCCAAACAGGCACGTGTGGAAACAGTTAAGAGTTAGCAGAGTAATATTAGTACCACAAGGCCTGTAACTAAGCAGGTGCATGTGGAAAACAGTGAAGAGATAACAAAGTAATAATCGTATAACAAGGCCTGTAACTAAACAGGCTCACAGTACTACAAGGCCTAGATCTCAACAGGCACAAGTTTAAACAGTCAACAGTTAACAGAGCGACAATAGGTAAATATGTGCAAACATGTTAACCATGTAACAGCTTAGAAGCTATATGAGAACTCTAGAAAAGGCCCACAAGGGCAATAGGGTGGGTGCTGTGTCCCCCAATTAGAGGCTAAGAGAAAAGGATTTTACGGTGAGTACACAAAAATCTCCTTTTCTCCTTCGCCTCATTGGGGGACACAGACCGTGGGACGTCCCAAAGCAGTCCCTGGGTGGGAAAGAACAATGGAACTAGTAACACTGAGCATGGTCAGTGAAGAAGTATGCACCGACAGACGGCTGCTGCCGCCTGGAGGGCACATGTACCCAGACCTGCGTCTGCCGAGGACTGAGTGCAAGCACTATAGTGGCTTGGGTATGAGTGTAGGCTAACCGTTTGGCTGCCTATACACTTGTTGCGCCGATACCTGTTACCGAATTGACCAGGAGGCGGCGACGGTCGCAGAAGAAGGTACCGTGACCTGCCGGAAGGGATGAGTTTTCGAAAGTATAAGCGTCATGGATGGGAAGAGGAATCCACCTGGTTAGAGGAGCCTTAGAGGCCGACGTGTCCTATTTCTTCCCATTGGAAGAAGGATAAAGGGGAATCCGACCTCTTAGAAGGGCAATGTCTTGGATATCCAGACGCGTAGGGCCCTGACAAGGTCCCGAATATGTAAGTCCTTCGCGACCGGACAGAATGGAGTCAGGCGCAGCGACGGCAGAAAGCTGTCTTTATGTAGGTGAAAGGAGTAAACCTATCTGAGAAGAATGGAACCAGCCATAGGACAATTTTGTCCAGATGTAAGACTAGAAATGGAGGATTACATGAGACCGCTGCAAGTACAGATACTTCTGCAGAGACAAGAGCCGCCACTGAGCCATACCCTATTTGGATGAGGATGCTAAAGGCAATATCCCATCGAGGCTGAAAAGGTGGTTCTTGTAGTGCCGTGAGGACCAAGTTCAGGTCCCCACGGGTGTAGTCTTGTTGTATGGAGACCTTAAATAGCCGACCCTTCGAAGGAAGAATGTCCTAGAAGTCTGGTGACAAGATGTGGGGAAGAAGGTGAAACCGCTGAAGGCCTGCTGTGTAAGAGACCCTAAGGACAGACCTGAGTCTAGGTCCGAGTGGAAGAAACAGAGTTCTTGGAATGAGATAGGGCCGAGGGAATGACCTGTAGAGGTGTCCTGAGCAACAAACAAAAACAAAACGATTTCACATGTGAGATGGTATATTGTTGACACGGCTGGCTTCCTTGCGGAGACTATGGTCACTACATTATCCTGGGAACAAAAAGACCCTTGGGTTAAGGTCCAGGTCTCAATGTCTACGCCCCTAATTTCAGAGTTGAGGAATTCTGAGGGAGAACTGGCCATGAGGGAACAGAGCTGGACTGTCCATTAGTCGTCCTGGTACTGGTGCTATGATTCGGACGAAAACTACGTACCAAGCGCATCTGGGCCAGTCTGAGACCACAAGTATGATCAGGTGACATTCTTGTTTGATATTCCGCACTATCCTGGTAGTAGAGAAAAAAGTGTAGGGGAGACGGACACAGTTCCAGTCTTGGACTAGTGCGTCCGTCCTATTGACTGTGGATCCTGCGACCTGGCCAGGGAGGTTGGACCCATGGAATTAAAAGCCTGACTCCATCAGGTCCATGTCTGTGGATTCCTGGCGCTGGCATCCTTGATGAAGGACATCTGGATGAAAGGACCGTTTCCCTGAGTCCATCCGTTGTTGGTGTAGGAAAACCGTTTCCTAGATGTGCTCCCCTGGTATGAGAACAGCCGACAATACTGTGTTGATGGATTCCACCCGGTGAAGGATGTGGCGGAACGTGTGACATCGCTTGGAAACTGCGGGTACACCCTGGTGGTTGACACATGCCGCGGCTTTGGCATTGTCTGGTTGCGTCCTGGCATTTCCGACTGTCAGACGGAGGCGGAAAGATTTCCCAGCTATAACTAGCGCCCGAATCTACGTAGATTGAAGAACATCTTGAGAAGTAGTCGAAACTGCAGCCATGTGTACTGTGATGGATCACAGCCTGTTCTCGTGTCAACCCTGAGCACGGAGAATTGAAAAGGCCAGAGTTACGGGTAAGCCAATGGAACTGTTGCCACTATCCTATAGCTGGAACTCCAAGTGATGGTGCAGCCTGTGGCTATCAGGAGTACGTAGCCGAGCTGGGACTTGTAAGGTGTGCGTGCTGTGCTGCATCGTGTGCCCTGTAATTGAAGGAGACATGTGCAGGGTAATCCGCTAATCAAGTTTTGTGAACGAGCCCAGTGAAAATGACACTGTGTTCTCAGTCTCTGAAAACAACATGTATTGAGGAAGAAGTCGTCCGAGATGGGAGGCTGCTGGAATGTAACATAGGCTTGGCCCATTTCAGGGTGGGGAAAACTGGTATTCTGTTTGACTGTTGAATCGATAAGGGACTGACTGCGTGGAAGAAAGTGCAGGCCACGGCCAAACAGGTTATTGGAGGGACCATGGATTGGTTCATGCAGTCGGGAGTCTGTGAGGTCCAACTTCGAAGCGGGCTGCGCGGAGTGTTTGCGCATGTTATCTTAACCCAAGAACCTACTATAGGTGTAGTGAGAAGATTGGTAGCTGAGCCCGTGCTCCGCGTTCTGCGACCCAGAGTGTCGTTTTTGCAGTCTGGGGAGGAAGGCCGGTTAGGCAACCACAACCCGAGTCCCCAACAGTGGGGAGTCGAGGAGGAGTATGGTATATAGCAATCTCTGCTACAGCCCAGAGCCCCCGACAGTGGAGAGCTGAAAGGGGGGTATGCTATGATGTACCCATGTACTTGTGGATTGCGGTGTTTCAGCCTGTGTCTTGGGACGCATGGCTGTCATTACGGTCATCAGAACTCCAGCTGTGGGGTGTGGAGAGGATTGGCGGACAGACTTGGGACGCCTACAGTTGTCAGGTAATTGCAGGTTACATCACCTTCGACTGGGCTCTCCAACCGTGGGGGTCCGAAGAAGGAGCCTGTCAGTTTAACGCGTAGAAAGTCCACCACAACCTGGGGGTGCCAACTGTGTGGAGGTCCTAGAAGGGGTATGTTGGACGACCTCTTTGAGACGTTTGATAACGGAGCACCGCTAACGTTGGGAGGGCGGAGGGAAAAGACATGTCGGTGTCTCCTCTATTAGCTCCCCCGGAGTAACCCATAAGGTGGCCGGAGTACCAACAGGTACCTGCATCTGGCACGGTGGGGAGAAACAGAACCCGTTCGGCAGAGACCTTGCCCGTACCACTCCAGGGATCCGGGATGTGTATGGCACCGGGAATCAGGGACGTTTATTTATTTATTTATTATTACTGCAGGAAAAAACCAGTGCCGGACCAAATGGCGTGTTGCACTGCCCTGCGTAGTATGACGGTGTTCCTTGCACGGTGTGCAGAGGGGGAAGGGCGAACTGCCGCAGGGAACATCCCTGACGGCTATTCCTCAGTTGTCATTGGAGACTGCTGCACAGTGAAACTGTACTGTTTTTTTTTTTTTTTTTTTTTCAATATAATCGGGAGTCCCTGTGTCCTGCACAGCGGATGCTGTTAAATTGAAGTGACTATACTGGCTGCGGCGTTATTGCCCTTGAGGAATGATCCCTAATTCCTATCACCTCCTTCCGGGAGGATAGGGCAAAAGGATAACTCAGCGGTGGCAAGAAGGGAGTCCATTGGCTCTACCACCCCAGTGTGCGCTCCGGTAGGCATTTCGCCTGTCATTGTTTCCCCACATGCGAATGCTCTGCAGTGGCAAGGTGACTGCAGGCTGCTGGCACCCTAGTGTGTGCTCCAGCCGACCTTCTTGCTCCCTGAAATGCAAACCCTGTGGGGTCAAGCAGGTGTCTGCAGGCTTCTGCACACTAGTGTGTGTCTTAGCCTGTCACAGTGCCCCCACATGCACACGCGCTGCGGTGACTGCGGGCTGCTGGCACTCTAGTGTGTGCTGCAGCAGACCATTCGCCTGGCACAGTGTCCCCTGAAGTGCAAGCCTTGCGGTCAAGCAGGTGTCTGCACGCTTTGAACATTAGTGTGTGCCTAGCACACTACACTGCACCAGGCAGTGTGCCCCCACGTGAGGAACTCTGCTCCTCTTTAGGCTGGTCAACCCCTTTGGGCAGCCTGAGTCTCCACTAGCCTGTCTGCCGCTGTAATGGCGGCGGGCAAGAAGGGAGGCGGAGCCGCAAAAAGAGCGCGCCAAGCGTGATGAAAGGCGCCCTTTCTGTAGCCCGTCCCGCCTCCTGTGCCGACGCCGAGAGGTCTGACGTCAGGCGGAGGCGGGCGAGGAGGCGGGGAAAGACCCTGTGACGTGCGGCTAGGCCGAAGCAGGGGCCTCGCGTGAATCGCGGGCCCGGGAGCGGCGCAGGCCCGGCGCGGAGGTCCGCGACCGGGAATGGCAGAGACCCCATGATCCCCGGAATGCTCCACCGGAGGTTGCGCCCACCACAGCTAGGTGAGGGCCCCTTTGTAAGGGCAAGGTATTGTGGGCTGCTGAGGGTCTGGTGCCGGATTCTCGTCCCCAGCTTCTGCAACAGCGTTGGACATGTATTGTGCCTGCTGTCCAACCTGTGCCTGCTGCCCAACCTGTGCCCCATCAGGAGTCTGCAGCAGAGTTGGTGTGCCGCAGCATTGAGATGTGCTGTGGCATTTTGGGGGGAAGCATGGGTTGAGCAGGCTCTTCTGGATGTGCTGCAGGATTGAGATGTGCTGCAGCATGTCTGTTTGGGAAGCATGCCGCAGCTTATTTTTGGGGGGCCCCTCGCGGCGTGCTGCAGCGATTTGCAGTGCAGCTGTGTGCCGCTGCGCGCCATACCTTGCGGTGTCTCGACCTAAGAACCCTGAAAGGGGAATTAGGGAGGGATGCTGCGTCCACCTTCAGAGGACACTTGTGCTGTAAAACCAGCACCCCAGTCATGGGGAGCTGATGGAGGTCGTCTTTTGCCGGTTTTCCATCTGTATTGCTGCTTGCGGTGGGGACATGGAGCATTACTGCGACCCAGAGCCCCATCTGTGGGGACTGGGGAGGAATGCGGGCCTCAGAACCGGCAGGTCTGGAGATCGCTTTAACCCTGCACCTCCAACAGTGGAGGGCAGAGAAAGGAATAGCCCTTAGCAGACAAAATAAATCGACCCAGAGTTCCAACTGTGGAGTCTGGGGAGGTATCTGTGGTCGACATGTCCCTTCAAAAAATAAAAATGCAGCTTCAAAAAGTAAAAATAATGGAGAGAAAACAAGAATGTGTGCCTCCTTTCAGACACTAAGCAAAAACTGAAGAGCACTTCCTGTTGCAGGGGTGTATGCTGCAGAGGAGGAGTCATCTAACTCTTTTTGCAGATTCTGCCTAGTGTCGCCTCCTAGTGGACAGCAGCATAACACCCACGGTCTGTGTCCCCCAATGAGGCGAAGGAGAAATATCAAAGCTTAATATTTTTGGAAGTTGGAGTGTTTTTTTTTTTTTTAGATTTGGCTATCTTAGGAGGATATGTGTTTGTGCAGGTAACTATTACTGTGCAGAATTATTAGGCAACGTAATAAAAACCAAATATATTCCTATCTGACTTGTTTATTTTCATCAGGTAAACCAATATAACGGCACAAAATTTAGAAATAAACATTTCTGACATGCAAAAATAAAACCCCAAAAGATTAGTGACCAATATAGCCACCTTACTTCATGATGACACTCAACAGCCTTCAATCCATAGATTCTGTCAGTTGGTTGATTTGTTTACGATCAACATTGCGTGCAGTAGCTACCACAGCCTCCCAGACACTGTTCCGAGAGGTGTACTGTTTTCCCTCCCTGTAGATCTCACAATTTTACGAAGGACCACAGGTTCTCTATGGGGTTCAGAGCAGGTGAACAAGGGGGCCATGTCATTATTTTTTCTTCTTTTAGACCTTTACTGGCCAGCCATGCTGTGGAGTAGTTGGTTGCATGTGATGGAGCACTGTCCTGCAAGATAATCATGTTTTTCTTGAACTATTTAAAAACTATTTGAAAAATCAGTCTTAAGATATTTCTTGGCCCAGTCTTAACGTTTTATCTTATGTTTCTTATTCAAAGGTGGTCATTTTTCAGCCTTTCTTACCATGGCCATGTCCCTAAGTATAGTACACCTTGTGCTTTTTGATACCCCAGTAACGTTGCAGCTCTGAAATATGGCAAAACTGGTGACAAATGGCATCTTGGCAGCTTCACACTTGATTTTCCGCAATTCATGGGCAGTTATTTTGCGCCTTTTTTTGCCCAACACGCTTCTTGCGACCCTGTTGGCTATTTGCCATGAAATGCTTGATTGCCAAACTTTTGAAGTGTGATCACCGAACAATTTCAAGACTGCTGCATCCCTCTGCAAGACATCTCACAATTTTGGACTTTACAGAGCCCATCAAATCTCTCCTCTGGCCCATTTTGCCAAAGGAAAGGAAGTTGCCTAATAATTAAGCACATCTTACATAGGGTGTTGATGTCATTACACCACACCCTCCTCATTACAGAGATGCACATCACCTGATTTACTTAATTGGTAGTTGGCTCTCAAGCCTATACAGCTTGGAGTAGGACAACATGTATAAAAAGTATCATGTGATCAAAATGCCTAATAATTCTGCACACAGTGTATATGGTAGTTTTAGCAAACCCTCAGCAGTTTCCAGCCTGTGTATATGAACATGCATTATGGTAAATGGAAAACCAATTTAAATCATACTATACAATATCCAGACCTCGAATAGCTCCATGTCTGTTTTAAAACTACTACATATCAGATTACTGAAAACCGAAATTACTGACATAGTGATACTAACTACATAGGAATACCTTAGAATGGTAAAGAGTCTACCATGCAGATAACATGCCCCCATCAATCAAGGAGATTATATAGATTAATGTAGTCATATGCAAAATGGTGAAGTATTCATAATATATACAAGGGAAAATAAAGTGTTAAAGTGCTTTTACGACATTTTTGTGCATTTCGGAATTTGGCTGGAAAACGTGCCCTAATATTCAACTTGTTAACGCCCATTGTCCTCAGACAGACTGGGCACAAGAGATCCTTCCAGTTTGGCTTTAGAGATGAATTTTAAGACACATTCACTTAAGACTATATAAACATTTTACCCAGCTGACTATTGCCAAAAATCTTATCAATGCAATGCAAATAAATCATGTAAGAATTTTAATCCATGCGGTGCAGCATGATCCATAGATATAAACCTCAGGAACGCCTATTTCCTTGGCCAGAACTGTACATAGTGTAACTTCTGCAAAAAGCTGAACTACAATGAGGAACTTAAGGTGATTGGGTATCCTGCATTGGATGTAACCGGTAAAAAAATTCACAATAATAATAATAATAATAATAATAATAAAAACTAGGGAAATCGTGATGACTGATACAAAAGTAACAATGAAAAAAATGACACTAGCAAATACTGTCTACAAATATCAGACTTTATCCTGCCGTAAGAAGAATAAAAATCTAAAAGAGAACCAGGAACATGTAAGGGAAAAAAATCCCTGTAGATGTTCTAAGGGACCAGTAACAATGACTGTCGCCTTTACATGGGCTGCAGGGAAGCTATGGAGAATCTGGATTTCCCATGCCTGCCCTGGTCATTACCGCTGCTTGTATCATACACAGCTGTGATGGAGAAATTATATATGGGCCCCACACATTAAATGAATATCCCCTAAATGTATAATCAGGATAAAATACAGTACTCCAGCAATATAGTGGTGTTTCCACAGTCAGAGTTCAAGGAAAGAAAAAAAAAAAAACCTGTAAATCATTTTCTTTTATAGAAAAATGGTATAATGTCTTCTCTGTGACCCAAAGAAAATGATTAAAGCAAGGGATGGGTTTTATATTATTGTTATTTTTTGGCAAAAAGAGACTATGTTGGCAAGACTTTGTCTGAAGTCATTGGAAAAAACAGCTAGCATTGAAGGATTATGTTTTTCATTACTTTTCTCCAAGATGACGCAGGGAAATTAGGATATAACTGCCTTCACATCTTTGCCTTTAACTGGCAACTGACTAAGGAGCTACAAAAATCTATACTTAGATGTACTGATCATAGCAGCGCTATGAGAAATGTTACTGATTGTAAGTCATTCCAATTAAGTCAGTTGGCACTCGTAATTTATCATTCCTCAATGGGGGAACAATGCTGCAAGTGACCTTAACCTCCCTGGCGGTAGATTATGTCAGGAATTTTGTGCTAAAAGCGTTACCATTTTTTACATGGAAATTTGGTGTTATGTATTGTAGGCAGGACAGTGATGACAGTGTAGGATGAGCAAATGTAAAATCAGGTGATAAGTGAAATTTGACAGATTACACGTATCACTTGACTTATTTGTGTATTGTCACTTTTAGACTTTTCTTTACATTTACATTTAAATCTCCCGCCCAGTTCCGCCTCCCACGAGCCCCTGCGGCTCACAGAGACGGAACCAGGAAGTGAGAAGGGGCTCGCACCGGCTCTCGCCGGCGATCACAGCAGGGACATCGCTGGATCACCGGGGAGATGGTAAGAAGCTCCGCTGCGCCCGCTCTGCAATTTGCACCGAGCGTGACTCGGGGTTACCGCTTCTGGCAGTGAAAATTAACCCCGAGTCACGCTCGGGAATACTGCCAGGGAGGTTAAAGAAGACCTGTCACCAAACCAGGCATAGTGATCTAATTATAGCACTGGATGCAGCATGTCTGCTGCATCCAGGCAAGGGGTAACCCAGCCCTTGAGCCGCCTTGTATCCAGAGTAAATACACTTAGAAAACTTACATCGTGCAGCCAGAAAGGAGGTGGCTAGAGGCAGGAGCCAAAGGGCAGATTCACACCCCCTGCATGTTTAATCTGCCCACCGATGCCAATCATTGTCTCCCTCGTCTGCAGTATAACACAGAGTTAATTTTAGAAAAGGCCGCTTAGCCCCACCCCCTGCAGTGACGTCACCGCTTATACCCACCCTGCTCTATGGTTAACATAGAGAGGGCAGGGAAAGGTGTGATGTCAGAGCAGGAGGCCGGCCGCCCCGCCTCCTGCAGTGACATCACCACTTATACCCGCCCTGCTCTACGTTAACCTAGAGCAGGGCGGGTATAAGTGGTGACGTCCCGCAGGGGGCGTGGCTAAACGGCCATTTCTGGGGAAAAAAAAAACCTCTGTATTATGCTGCAGAAGAGGGAGACAATGATTGGCAGCGGTGGGCAGATTAAACATGCAGGGGGTGTGAATCTGCCCCTTGGCTCCTGCCTCTAGCCACCTCCTTTATGGCTGCACGATGTAAGTTTTCTAAGTGTATTTACTCGGGGTACAGGGCGCCTCAAGGGCTGGGTTACCCCTTGCCTGATGCAGCAGACATGCTGCATCCAGTGCTGTAATTAGATCACCATGCCTGGATTTGGCGACAGGTCCCCTTTAAAGTTATAAAAAAAATAAAGCTTGCAGCTTACGTTTTATATTCCGTACAAAAAGAAGAAGAGAGAGGAAAAGGGTATAGGGAAAAGCTCACCGATCCTAGTATGACCTGTTCCGTATAGAGAGGAATCCCACAAAGCCACCCAAGGCTTCAATCAAGCAGAAAAAAAATTCAAAGAATTCTTAAGCCTCATTCTTTCCACAGATAAAACGTTTATTTTATTGAAAGCTTTATCAAAAACAAATTGCCACAACATAACAAATACTGCAAAGCAAAAACCAATGACTAGGGATGTGTGGAACCTTTCAAGGTTTGGATTCGATTACCGGATAAACCCATGAATGTTGGGGTTCAGTGGCCCTGTTCGGGACCTAACTTGACCCGAGCAGTCACTAATTGGCTTCTCGACTATCACCGTAGCAAAACACTTCAAGGGAAGGTGAGGGTGGGGATTTTTCTTTTTTTGGGACAAAATACTACAGCCTAAAAGTCATATTTTACTCCCAGTGCAAGCTGATAAACACTCAAGCTCGTCCTGGGCCGGACACCAAGCCTACCGGAGCACAGCACTGCACGCTCCTCCACTTTGGATGCACAAATCACCCAAGCTCCAGCTCCAAACAGATTGACATATCTCTATTAATGACTCAAACATGGTGTCAAACCTAAAATAATTCTTACAAAATACATAATTCCAAAGCTTTACTCCCATCAATTTTAAAAATAATATGAAAAACTTATATTGTGACTTGTAAGAATAATAATAAAAATACACAATTGCCCTACTCTTTTAAAAGAGGGAACACATACTGTTATGTGCAAGAATGAAGATACGAAATGAGTACTTAACGCACCTCTGTTGGACCAGCATACATCATGGGTGATGGAAAGATGGCTACCACTGTTGTCTCAGGGTCAAGCACACCCTCTTCAAGGACAGCAGCATGCTGTTTCATACGCCACATCAACGGCACATCATCGTCTTTTGTCCATCCTCCTAGTGGGTGAAGTAGAAGCACTGGTCGTCGGTAGCCCCTTTCCAGCAACTGCTTGTGGGTATCTTGCATCAGTAAGGCATGTCCATTATGAACTGGGTTACGCAACTGAAAGGCAAAGACTGCATCTAAAAGTATAAAATAGAATGACTATTAATGGGGTATTCCGGTATAGTATACAAAAGGGAGACAAGAAATTACTGTAGACATTATAAAGTTGCGAAGGAGAAAATTTTAGCAGGGTTTTTGTGGCCTGAGAGTAGCCTAAAGTGGAGATTGAAACCTTGTGCGGTATTTGTGTCTCCTGAGTTCTACTTATGGATTTGCATGAGGTACTATGTGGAGGGAGCGGGGCTATGAAGGGATGGGGCTATATGAAGGGGAGGAGCTATGAGGAGTGGAGATGTGTGAGGGGGTGGAATTATACCATACACACCATGCACACTCAGCTTCATATATTAGATTAATGATTTTCTATACCATAACTCTCTAGATAAAGGGAATAAAATGAAAGCATGACAAAAATGCAAAAGTTTCAAGATTTTTAGCAAATTTCTGATATTCTCATAAATAAACCCAAAACGTCTTCCCAAGCTTACCACTAATTAAGCAAAATATGTCACGAAAAAACAATCTCAGAATCATTGAGATTCGTTAAAGCGTTTCAGATTTAGGTACCACGAAAAGTGACACTAATCAAAATTTAAAAAATTGGCCTGGTCCGGAAGGTGAAAACAGGCTTCAGCTTGAAGGGGTTAAGACCATAGTTACCCCATGGAATAGAAGGACTAAAATGTGCAAGATAAGACCCAGGAGGTTTCTATCCCACAAGGGGGTGGGGGGGGAAGTCGTGTCCCACAGAGGTGTCCTAGCTTGGCTTGATCTTCCACGTTGATAAATAGAAACCAGGTAGAACAAGCTGGTCTGACCTATACCAGGCATACCGGGATTACCCACAAGGCAATTGACCCTCCAAAAGGAGATGTGTGATACAGGTAGACCTGTGCATCTCTAATACACGAGACTGTTTAAAAACCTCTCAGAGAGATAGATGAGAGGCAAAGTACCTAAAAGTAAGTGAGCAATTTCCTCAATAAAGTGAAAGACGAAGCACACGCAGAGGAGAAAGGTTGGAGCCAAATTCCAGTTCACTCTGATCCTCAGAAAAGAGAGATAACCGAGAGTTCCCCTTAAAGCCTTGTCTGATAGATGGGATCATTAAGGAGGAACGCCTAACCAAAACCAAGACAGGTCTGAAACTCAGATCCATGTCTGCTCCGAATGATATTAAACTAAACTGAACAGCTGAGTGTCGGCTTCCCAAGTTTAGCCTGTTGGATAGAAGTCAGATTTGTGTCAAATAAGTGTCAGTCTCCCGGGGCAACATATAATCCATGTTTCCTGTTTCCCCCAATGAAGCAACCAGCATAGTTCTATATTACCAGGTATTAATGCCTACTTAAAATTGGGCTATACCAATACCATTATAGCATACCTTGTGATCTTGGTAATGTTTGTCAAGAGCAAAACTACCGTATTTGTGACTAACGTTTCACCTGTTTAATAAACTAAGTAAACCTGCTACATCGAATAGCAACCGAGTTAGGCAAAGTTTATATTCATAAACTTGAGTTTTAGGTCCATAAACTTCCACTGCACAGATCACCACAATTGAGATAACATAAACCTGTCTCTACTGCAATTTAGACCACAATGCAGAAAGGTGTAGTATAACAAAGCCAGAATGCTTAAGGCACTCCTGAACAGGAAAATGCTCTCCAAAACAGTAGACTAGCCAAATCTTCACCCTGGAGGATACAGCTATGCTGCAAGGAAATATTCAGTTTTGCAAAAAGGTGCCAAACTGCAATTCACTGAGAAATGAGATGGATTATTTACTCATGTGAAACACTTTGATAACTCATGACTCCTGTCCAAGAGACATGAGAAAGTATGTTGCTTTGCATTAGATGTTTGATTTCCAGCCAACTTGGAACCATTGTCAATTCTGAAGAATATAAGATAATTTTGTGATGTGCAGGTAATGGTTGAGCATAATGCAAAAAATGTGTTTCATTTGAGTGGTTGTGGCCCATTCTTTTCCAGCTAAGAGAAAATAAAATGCTTTCACTGACTGTGTAAATTATTATTATTATGGTTAGAAATTAAGAGAGTCCTCACACTAAGATGCATCACTTTTCAACGTGATGTACCGTATTTTTCGGACTATGAGACACACTTGTGTATCCCCAAATTTTTGGGGACGGCAGGGGTGTGTTTTATAATCCAAATCTACTGGTAGGGGAGGGAGCGGCTCTAGAGCGTTGTCTGGGGGCTGGAGGAGGCTAGCGCGGGCTGAAGCTGCGGTCTGTGGTCACGTGGGCCTGCTCATTAGGCTAATGTTATATGGACTGCATCCCCCTGTCCATCACTGGCCGGGCGAGCGGTGCATACTGCAGTAATCTATTGAGTGGGCCCATAGTATCAGCAGCTGCAGCTGTATGTGATCCTGTGTGGATAGTCACTGCCTCCCATGCTTTCATTGCGTGGAAAGCAGTGACTATCCCGATGATATGATACCCTCTCTCCATCGCTCCTTGCAGCCAGCGCCATCCTTCCGTCCGGTCTGTGCCGGCCACACTGCGTTTTTCTCTGCGCTTTTTAAAAGCCCATTTTATCATGTAGGCAATAGAAAGCGCAGAGAAAAACTGCAAAAAGAATTGACGTGCCTATTCTTTTTACGCGTGCGTTTTTGTAGTGAAAGCGCGTGTGTAAAAAAAAAGCACAAATATGCAGTTGTGAATGGATTTTGGCAAAATCCATAGGTTTGCCTGGACTACGTATACAGAGTTGGTTTCACTGAAAAAAGCGCGCGTAAAAAAGCCGAGCAACACATGCAGGAAAAAGCAGAAAATGCAGTAAAAAGTGCGATTACGCACCAAAATACGCAATGTGTGAACATAGCCTAAACAGGATTCGGCTTCAAGATTGGTTCAACACAAATGCAGTGCTTACTCATGGAATGGCAGCATGTAGGTGTCAGTGCATGTGCAAGCACATTGAGGCAAATGGTTTAGCAGGCTAGCATTGTGTCAAGAAGGGGTGCAAAGAAGCCACTTATCTCCAAGGAAAAACAGAACAGACTGATATTCTGTAGGAAGTACAGGGATTGGACTGTAGATGACTGAGTTACGTTAATTTCTCTTTAGAGTCCCTTTTATAATGATTAGGGCATATGGAAAAATGATTGTCCAAAGGAAAATGTGAGCAGTATCATGAGTAAAGTTTCAGCTAACAATGAAGCACACCAAGACCATTCCTGAGTGGCGTTGCAATTCAACCAAGGAAGTGGTCTCACTCACGATTCTACCTAAGAACACTGCCATAAATAATGAGATTGAAACAAACTTCTACCACCAATCAAGGAGTCGTTTGGTGATGAACAATGCTATTTTCAGCCTGATGGAGACTGTGCACAAGGCAAAAATAATAATTAAGTTGCTCAGTGAAGAAAACACCAAAGTTTTGTGTCGATGGAAATTAAACTCCCCAGATCTCACTCCCAAAACACAGCCTGACGAAGGGACCACAGTGTCCCGAAAGCTTGCTATTTGTCACCATCTTTTCAGTTAGCCATTAAAAGGTATCAGCCACTGAGGACTCTCAGATGGCAATATATTTTTCTATCTACTGGCTACACGTATAAATATTCTTTACCTTATCCCAAAACACAGAAATTGTCAAACTGTATACACTAATCTGCTATTCTGGTGTAGTCTTTCAGTATACAACTACAGACACAAAAGGTTTCCAACATTCCAGGTATAGGCAAAGTACCCACTACCACAACTACTTCTCAAAACAGTTTTCATAAAAGAAAATTCCAGTTCTATATGCATCATATTTAAATGTAAATCTGTCACTCAAAGAGTGACAGCATAAGGTAAATGGACAGACAGCCCAAGAATGAAAACGGACAGCTAGCCTAACAAAGTAAGTGATGAAGAATGTTAGTGTTTAAGAAGCAAACCACATACCAACACATGTTCTTATTAGACCACATGTTCAACATCACTTCTGAAAACTTTATGGCTTATCTGTAAAATGTTTGTACTCAACGAAGGTACATCCTAAAAGCAGGAAATCATAACCCGATACCCAGGCAGAGAAGCAAAAATGTGTTTGTTCATTTTCACTTTCATTTTTTTACAAGAATCTTTACAGTTCTGTGCAAATGTCTTATACATGTGTGTAAAAAATGCTGCAAAGTAAGAATGTTTGTTAAAAAAAAAAAAAAAAAAAAAAAATGGATAAATAGTCTAATTTAACCAAATGACCAAATGGAAAGTGACTGTACAAAAGAGATATCTAAATTAAAATCAATATTTGGTGTGACCATTATTGCCTTCCAAATACCATTTTCTTTTACCTACGTGCACTCAGTTTTCGAAGGAACTTGACAGGGATATTTGCTCCAAACATCTTGGAGAATGAACCACAGATCTTCTTTGGGATGTAAGCTTTCACAAATCCCTGTGTCCCTTTATGTAACCACAGACAGATTGGATAATGTTCTGATTGAGGCCCCATGCGGGCACATCCTTATGTTCAGACCCTTGTTTTTATTTACACTGAAGATTGTTCTTCTATGACATTTGGCTGAATGTATGAGTCTTGTCCTGCTGCAGAAAAAAGATTGGAGCCAACAAGGTACCTGCCTGCTTTTATTGTATAATCGTTAAGTATCTGCCTGTATTCTCAGAATCGAGGACTTCATGAATTTTGACCAAATCCCGAACTCCAGTTGTTGTCAATTTCCACCATCTTTCACTGTTAACTGCAGGAAGTCATTATTTTGACACATCAGTCCACTTTTTAGCACCCAAGGTATATTTTAGTCCTTAGTGGAGTTCATTGTCCTTGCTCCGATGTTGAAGATAAGGTTTGTGGTCACAATTCTTCCATAAAGACCTCTTATGACTAGACATGTACAAACAGTAGATGGATGTAGCTGGGTCTCACTACTTGCTGCCAGTTATGATCTGATGTCACTGCTGGAATTTTCTGATTTCAGAATTAAGCAAGCGTGTGCTTTTCATCTTTGGCATCAAGTTTCCTTGGCCAAGAACTGTGTTTATGGTCCTCAAAGGTGACCATTTCTTGGTGCTTCTTCAAAAGAAATTGAATAATGCATCTTGAATCCCCAATTTGCTTTGAAATCTTTACCTGGGAAAGACTTTATGCATGCAGGATAACCCCATTTTGTCTTGTTTTTGTGCTCAGTCTTACCATGGTGCCAGACCTGTGACAAGAAAACGATAGCTACAATAAAGGTGTGGTTGTGGAGGACACTTTGGATCTTCCATACCCAGTTTCAATCCTCCTATACAGCTGTTCCTGTTTTACTAAATGACTATGCTTCAACCTACATATGAAAATGATGATCAATAGTTGCTGTTTGGAATAATTGGTTACACATACACCTGGACTAGAATTGTACAAAATTCCAAACTTTGTGCAAGTGTACCTAGAATTATTGATGATGCGTTGAAGGCAAAACGTTGTCACACCAAATATTGCATGGATTTAGATTTATTTTTTTTGTTCAGTCCCTTTGCTGACAGTTTAACTATTAACAATTTGTTTTTATGAAAGCATCCTTACTTTGTAGCATTTTTTCAACACCTACCTACAGATACATAAACCCTCATAGTGTATTATTATTATATACACACACAAGCAAATGTTCCTAAATGTGCTTAAATGTATTTCTACAATCTAGAGGAGTGACGCTTGTGATTTAAAAAGGTTTCCCTTTTGCATCTCTGTCTAAACCTCCCCCAGCAGCACACATAGCCTCAGCACAATCTCCTGTACTGGAAACTGTTCCAGGGAATAGAAGCAATGCACAAAGCACCAGAACAGCAGCCATGACAATGAAAATTAGCTCCTATTTCCTATCACTGACTAATGGATGGAATATTAGATGTACAAACCAAAAAACAGGCAGCACTCCAAAATAATTGAGAAAAGCATGGACTTTCGTAGCCTAAAGTGGCGTGAGAAAGATAGATGGGGATATACTTATGAATGTACTAGCTGGGTGCCCAATGCACATGCATCGGGATTCTAGCAGAGCGAGTCTCTGACTCGCAATGGCCGCTCCGCGGCCAATGCTTCGCGCTGCTAAGGCGACTCGCCATGCCCGCTGCGCGGGCATAGCGAGTCGCCTTAGAACTGTTCGCAATGGCCGCTGCGCGGCCAATGCTTCGGGCGTATCCACATGACCACGCTGACTCGCAGCGTGAGCGGACTCAAAAGGGGCAAAAAACCCATTCGTGATTATATAATAGATAAGTAGAATAGAGGGAATACAGCAAGGTGTATATAATACATAGGGATAATACATAGGGTATACAGCACTGTGCATGTATATACAGCATGATTTATACATACAGATACAAAAGGAGAGCTGTCTGTGATGAGAGCAGCATGCCCAGGAACAGTGCAAGCTATGCAGATTGGAGCCCCGCCCACCGACACCAAAAGCCACACCCATCAGTTTTCAGAGCTTAGAACTGGGGGAGATTTTGACCTGACATCGCAGGAAGCGGAGAGACAGAGTTGGTGGTCATGTCACCAAAATAGCGGCTCAGGATACAAAAGGTCTGAAAAAGCAAGGTATTTAGTAAAGGGCTCGCCTACAAAAAAAAAAAAAAAAAATTATAATATAATGATATATATATATATATATATACCGTATATACTCGCGTATAAGCCGAGTTTTTCAGCCCAAAAATCGGGCTGAAAAGTCCCCCCCTCGGCTTATACGCGAGTCACTGTATTAGGGACTCGGATACCCGCTGTCAGTAGCGAGTCTGAGCGAGTCTTAGCGATTCTGAGCGAGTCTTAGCGATTCTGAGCAATTCTGAGCAATTCTGAGCGAGTCTGAGCGATTCTGAGCAATTCTGAGCGATTCTGAGCGAGTCTGAGCGAGTCTGAGCGAGTTTACGAATCTGAGTCCTGTATACTGTATTCGGCTTATACACGAGTCAATAGGTTTTCCCAGGTTTTGGGGGCAAAAGTAGGGGGGTCAGCTTATACACGAGTATATACGGTATATATATATATATATATATATATATATATATATACTCAAGTATAAGCCGACCCGAGTATAAGCCGAGGCCCCTAATTTAAGCCCCAAAAACTGGGGAAACCTGTTGAATTGAGTATAAGCCTAGGGTGGGAAATGCAGCACTCCCCCATCCTGGTATATAACTCCTCATCACTGTAGATAGCCCTACAAAATGGTGTATATAGCCCCTCATAATATCGTGCCTCTATCGTTAGTATATAGCGCCCCCATTACTGGTATATAGCCCCCATCACAGTACATAGCCTCCATTATTGGTATATAGCCCCCCATCCCTGGCACAGCTCCCCCATGCCTGCAGGGCTCCCCATCCCTGGCATAGCTCCCCCATCCCTGCAGGGCTCCCCTTCCCTGGCACAGCTCCCCCATCCCTGGCACAGCTCCCGCATCCCTGGCACAGCTCCCCATCCCTGGCACAGCTCCCCCATCCCTGGCACAGCTCCCCCATCCCTGGCACAGCTCCCCATCCCTGGCACAGCTCCCCCATTCCTGCAGGGCTCCCCCATCCCTACAGGGCTCCCCCATTCCTGCAGGGCTCCCCCATCCCTACAGGGCTCCTCCAACCTTTGTTAAGTGCCCCATGCTGCCGCCACCATAAAATAAACGTTCTTACTCACCCTTCTGACGCTCTGCACTGTCTGCAGGCTCCAAGCGTCCTCCCTCCGGTCTGCCGGCTTGTAATCATGTGACCGCGGCACAGCAATGATGACGTCACTGAAGCGATTAGAAGCCGGCAGACCGGAGGGAGGATGCTTGGAGCCCGCAGACAGTGCAGAGCGTCGGAAGGGTGAGTAAGAACTTTGTTATTTTATGGTGGTGGCAGCATGGGGCACATAAAGGATGGGGGAGCCCTACCAGGGGGTAGGCAAATATATATTCAATATGCACCACTCCCCCTGCCGCTGAGTGACAGGGGGATGCAGTGCATATTTAATGAGAGGGCCTACGTGACCGCCCGCTCACTCTGCAGCATTCCCCTGCCTCCTCCAGCCCCGGTCACCACCCTCCCACACTGAGGCTGTATAGTGACTCGAGTATAAGCAGAGGGGGGCACTTTTCAGCACAAAAATTGTGCTGAAAAACTCGGCTTATACTCGAGTATATACGTTAGTTAAGACACTAATGTTTTTTTGTTCTGTTTTGCCCTAAATTATTTTGGGACACAAAAACACAAGTTTCATGAAATTCGAGCTTCAGAAGTGTTTTGGGGTTTGTGAATAATAACGCTTGGAGACTTGAAATGAAAATCTGATCGGAGGAAGGAAGTGACATGTTAGATCTTTTTGTTTTCTATTGCAAGCAGAATTTACAAACCAGAACATTTATACCAGGCTGGCAAAAAACAAATAACCGGCGCCACCCGTCTAAATTTTCAACTTGACAGCTATTTTTGGAATGATAAACAAAGTGGAAACATAAGTAGAAAACATAGCTTGAATGGGAACAGAGCATGACAGAAATTAAAGGAGAGGTCCTAATGATGTGGGGAAAGTTTCATGTACATGCACACAATAGAGTAGAAATATTTATAGCAGCAAGGTCAAATCACATTTTCTAATTGTTCCATCATCTTTTAGTTCTCACAAACAATTTCAAACTTTAATAAAACACTCATGAGGGGAAAAAGAGCTAAATGTAGGCAAAAAAAATGTACTATATTAGTAAAGATATTATGATGATCTGCATGTTTAACTGACATTGTCAGACATACATTTTTCTTTAACACCACAGCTGTTAGTGGCTGTGTTATACAACTAGCAGTCGAAATGCGTTTACAATTAACAATGAACGGCTGCAGATCTGCATCAAGACGTGCAATGAATTTGACACAGCTTACAGCTGCCATGCACCACCGCGCAAGAACGTACAGTGTTGGCCAAAAGTATTGACACCCCTGCAATTCTGTCAGATAATACTCAGTTTCTTCCTGAAAATGATTGCAATCACAAATTCTTTGGTATTATTATCTTCATTTAATTTGTCTTCAATGAAAAAAAACACAAAAAGAATTGTCCTAAAGCCAAATTGGATATAGCTCCACACCAAACATAAAAACGGGGTGGACAAAAGTATTGGCACTGTTAGAAAACTCATGTGATGCTTCTCTAATTTGTGTAATTAACAGCACCAGTAACTTACCTGTGGCACCTAACAGGTGTTTGCAATAACTAAATCACACTTGCAGCCAGTTGACATGGATTAAAGTTGACTCAACCTCTGTCCTGTGTCCTTGTGTGTACCACATTGGGCATGGAGAAAAGAAAGAAGACAAAAGAACTGTCTGAGGACTTGAGAAACCAAATTGTGAGGAAGCATAAGCAATCTCAAGGCTACAAGTCCATCTCCAAAGACCTGAATGTTCCTGTGTCTACCGTGCGCAGTGTCATCAAGAAGTTTAAAGCCCATGGCACTGTGGCTAACCTCCCTAGATGTGGACGGCAAAGAAAATTGATGAGAGATTTCAACGCAAGATTGTGCGGATGGTGGATAAAGAACCTTGACTAACATCCAAACAAGTTCAAGCTGCCCTGCAGTCCGAGGGTACAACAGTGTCAACCCGTACTATCCATTGGCGTCTGAATGAAATGGGACTATATGGTAGGAGACCCAGGAAGACCCCACTTCTTACCCGAGACATAAAAAAGCCAGGCTGGAGTTTGCCAAAACTTACCTGAGAAAGCCTAAAATGTTTTGGAAGAATGTTCTCTGGTCAGATGAGACAAAGGTAGAGCTTTTTGGGCAAAGGCATCAACATAAGTTTACAGGAGAAAAAAAGAGGCATTCAAAGAAAAGAACACAGTCCCTGCAGTCAAACATGGCGGAGGTTCCCTGATGTTTTGGGCTTGCTTTGCTGCCTCTGGCACTGGACTGCTTGACCGTGTGCATGGCATTATGAAGTCTGAAGACTACCAACAAATTTTGCAGCATAATGTAGGGCCCAGTGTGAGAAAGCTGGGTCTCCCTCAGAGATCATGGGTCTTCCAGCAGGGCAATGACCCAAAACACACTTCAAAAAGCACTAGAAAATGGTTTGAGAGAAAGAACTGGAGACTTCTAAGGTAGCTAGCAATGAGTCCAGACCTGAATCCCATAGAACACCTGTGGAGAGATCTAAAATGGCAGTTTGGAGAAGGCACCCTTCAAATATCAGGTACCTGGAGCAGTTTGCCAAAGAAGAATGGTCTAAAATTCCAGCAGAGCATTGTAAGAAACTCACTGATGGTTACCGGAAGCGGTTGATCGCAGTTATTTTAGCTAAAGGTTGTGCAACCAAGTATTAGGCTGAGGGTGGCAATACTTTTGTCTGGCCCATTTTTGGAGTTTTGTGTGAAATGATCAATGTTTTGCTTCTTTCTCTTTTGTGTTTTTTCATTGAAGACAAATTAAATGAAGATAATAAAACCAAAGAATTTGTGATTGCAATCATTTTCAGGAAGAAACTGAGTATTATCTGACAGAATTGCAGGGGTGTCAATACTTTTGGCCAACACTGTACATACATTTGTGATAATTTCTGTGGTAATTGTGAGGAGTTTGTTAGGTATACACCCTCTGATAAAATTCTGCCAGAACTGGTCCAGAGTAGAAACACAAAGTATGAGTCGCGCAAAAACAATGACACATGTTAACCCATTTGATGCCAAAATTATGGTGAAAATTGTTTGATAAACCCAGACACTATTTTTGAGTTCTCATCTTCAACCCTACATGCACAGTGCAAACTAGGAGCAGGAGTATGGAGTGGCCCACCCCATTACCAGCAGATGTTAGCTTACAGCTGTGGGTGCAGCTGAGATCCACTCGCTAATGTTATCTGGAGATGAGCGGACCCGAATTTCCAAAGTGTACAGTTCATACCGAACTTAGACTTTACAAAATAATCAGTGTCGAGTTCACAGTTTGGGTGCTTTACGTACGCAAACCACTGGAGCGAGCTTCGCTGTGCTCAGGTACAATAGGTGCTCGGCCCACTGGCATTGTTTGACTGGCTCACAGCTTTATCGGATGTAATGTGTACAAAAAAAAAAAAAACAAGACGAAACCCCGCACCTGGAAGTCCTTTATTTATGGCTGGTTAAATATGGAGGGAGTGAAAAACTGCCCAATCAGTGAACCCAAACTTCTTTGGGTCTGCTCATTCCTACTGTTAAATTTAGATGCCACTGTCATTCTCTAACAGCACACTGGTGAGGGAGTGGAGGGGCATCATTCCATCAACTGCCACATGACTTGATTGCAGGACACTGATGGGTTGCATAAAAGTCAAGAGTCTCCTGAAGACCTTACTGGCTGTGACCTATCAATTTCAGCAGTATTGACTGGCCATCTAATGTTTATAGGGTGGCCTGCTGACAATCTTTGTGGGATGCAAGAGGATTCCGGCAGAGGTACTCAGAGAATACTATGTATTGGGGAGATGGGAAGATAGTGGTCAGCCAAAAGATAGTTTTAAAGCTATATGACATGTATGGCCAGCTTTAGGATGGATCTTCAAGATGGGATCGGGGGGGGGCTGACATTGTCAAAAAGCTGATCCGTGGGGAAGGCAATCTTAGGCACTTCTGCTTAGCCTCTATTGAAGTAAACATGAATTGATCTGTAGTACCCATCGGTGTCCACCAAACAGTGCTGTTTTGGTTCCATTAACGGCTTTTCAAACAGCCACTACCAGAGCTAAAGCAGCTGAACAGAGGGGATGCCTGGTGTTAGATCCTCATCAATATATTACTGATGAATTATCCTAAGAACAGGCTATTACCAGTCAAATAGTGGAAACCTATTTAAAGGCAAGAGAAAACAGTTCAGTAAATGAGGACCTGTAAGGCTTTGTACAATCAAAAACCAGTCTTTATTTTTTCCAGCTTTTGATTGATGTCTCGATTGTACCCTGTAGCTCTTAAATCCAGGGATTTCATATCTCCATAGAACCTTCATCACTCCGTTTATAGGTCGTCCAATATAACCATGTCATATCATGTGTTTCTTGTAATAGGTGCTTAAAGTAAGCCAAGGGCATGCAAACTTTTTTTTTTCTGTGTTAAATTGGCCAAGTATGCAAAAAATGACGACTAACGAGGTAAAACATAAAAGCCACTCAGCCAGAAAAGCATCATTAGAAGATATTATGGATTTTATCGCTGAAGTCAGAAGAAAAGGGATAACATTTCTGTAATTTTAAACATGTTTCTCTGTATTCCTTGGCATAGCCTAAAATACAGAGGGTATAAGACAATAAACGTACCAGCATTCAGATCTTTAAACTTTTGCTTCAGTTCAGCTGGTGTAAGTCTGTACTGATCTAATCCATCACCCCAATAAATGCGGTCGAGGACTTGTAGGTCTCCTCCCACCAACCATTCTCCGCTCTCCATCACCATCTGCAGAAAACCAACAAAGATCCTCACATGAAAAAAGAATGAACATATATTTAGTAAGTTTAATGAAAAAGAAAAGAGAAGTGGAAGTGCTATTAGAGAATTAAAGAATGCCAATTTGATCAAATAAATCACATCATTTGCTGATTGATATTTGATATCAAGGAGAGTCCAACTTGAATATTTCACGAACTTACCGAATTTGTAACTTATTTGAGAACTTGCACCAAAATTTGTGTATTTGTGCCTGAATCTAGCTCATTCCTCCTCCACACTCTTCCCTTTCCATACAATTTTATAAGCACCAACTCTCAGCCTCTCAGGAATGTGAACGTTTTCAATAAATACAGATTTTACCTCTGAATTGACAGTGAAGGATCAATCCGGGAGGAGAAAGAAGCAGATTTCCCTGATAAGATATATTACAAAGTTCCTTATTTTCAAGTGAGTGTACTATTGATTTATGAAATAAAATGTTGGTTGCCAATTTTGGACTGTCCATAGACTAAAGGCCACTTTACACACACAGATATCGGTGACCAACTTCTGAGCAGATCTCTGGTTGCAGTGAAATCATGGACACATTGTTACATTTGTACACAGCCACAAAATGGAACAATGTGTCCATGATTTCACTGCAACCAGAGATCTGTTCAGAAGTTGGACACAGATATCTGTGTGTCTAAAGTGGCCCTAAGAGACCTCTTTAGACAGTCTACACTTTTCCGTGCACTGATGTCCTAAAACGTCAAAGCAGTTTGCACAAGAGTGTGTAGCTGTGAAGAACCGGCTGTCTGACACAGTCAGACTTCCCACAGAGAAGATTAACATGGTTTATTACTAGGTTTACTTTCTAGATCACTATATAGACAGTGCTGAGACGGCGCCTGTGTATACTGATTAGTAAGTAGTAGAACTGATGGTGCTTTTGCTGATGGACACAGTGGACATGTTATCATGTGTGAGCCCCGCAAAAGACTTGACACCAGAGCATAAGTTCATCTTCCAACAGGACAACGAGCCTCAACATTACAATGGAAGGTTTAGATCAAAGCATTTTCATGTGTGTGAATGACCCAGTCACAGTCCAAACCTAAATCCCATTGAGAATCTGTCGCAATACTTGAAAATTGCTGTTCACAGATGTTCTCCATCCAATCTCACGGAGTTGGAGCCATTATGCACAGAACTGACAAAAATGTCAGCATCTAGATGCCTAAAGCTTGTAGAACAAGACCCCAAAAGACTAAGGCTGCATGCACACGATGAGTATTAGCAGTGTTATTGATGCAGTATGTATGTGCTGCATCCATAATGCTGAGTTGTACAGTACAAGCACACTGGATAGGATTTACAGAAATCCCCTGCCCACTGTGCTTCTTTCCTCCACAGCATAAACTGCCTTGCAGGGCAACTTTCTGTACCGCTGCTTGTCCGCAGCATGTCAATTTAGCGGCAACAGGCAACCATCTTGTCACTAGATCGCAAGAGATACCAGTTTGTAACAATATCTGCTCACACACCTAATACGCCAACAAGTTCGCCCCGGGTATTCCCGAGACTAAAGAGTGCAATTAAAGGTCTATGATTCTGTTGGGGGAACATTATGATGTGACCCTTACCATGTTCTGAAATAATATATCTAAACTCTTTGGTCCAACCAACAGGTTGAGGGTGGTGTGGTTTCGTATACCCTAAAACTCTATGAGGGTTGGAGACTCCACTTCTTTTCTTTCAGTAAAGTGACCTCTGAACTAGTATGTAGTGATATTGAGAGGTTGGATAGAGGCCCTCAATGACTTGGATACAAAGGGAAGTCTAGGTGTTCAGAAATTGAGATATAGGACTACCCACAAAGATGATAAACATAATATGGTTATTCCACTAATAGGTGGAATTATACTCTAACATTTAGATATTGCTTTATTATGAACATGAATCGACTTTTTTGACATTTTATGTACTTTTGAAATTCAATAAAAACGAGATTGACTATAAAAAAAAAAAATATCTTCTCACTACTCCCATTAGCGATGTACGTTAGTTGCACACGCCCATATGTGTGTCTCATGTGCCTGCTAGGGATAGTAAATAAGATGGAAATGCACTGTTGAATACCAACATGCAGTCATGGCCGAAAGTATTGACAACCTTGAAATCATACGAGAAAATGAAGTATTTTTTTTTCCAGAAAATTATTGCAATACCCTGTTTTGTTATAAACATTTCCTTTGTACGGAAAAAATGTCAAACTGGACAGAATTTTAGACAAAAGTCCAAAATTAGTTGGATATATAAAGGTTCTTACACCTCTCTACTGGATCTTTGGACCACTCTCTTCTTTTGTAAACTGCTTCAAGTCTCTCATATTTGAAAGATGCCTTCACCCAAACCATTTGTAAGATCTCTCCATAGGTGTTCAATAGGATTTAGATCTGGATTCATTGCTGGTCACTTCAGAACTTTCCAGTGATTTGTTTCCATCCATTTCTGGGGATTCTTGGAGTATGTTTGGGGTCACTGTCCTGCTAAAAGACCCATTACCGAGGACACAAACCCAGCCCTTCATTTTCTGGAATAATTTGAAGTTTGCCCACATTTTCAGCAATGACTGTATGTGCGTTCCACCGCAGTAAACTCTTACAATAGAAAAAACAATTAACCCCTTTACGCTCCATGAGATACCATATTTTTCGAACTATAAGATGCACCAAACCATAAGACGCACCCAGGTTTTAGAAGAAAAAAATGGGGAAAAAAAGATTTTAAACAAGAAATGTGGTAAAAGGGGGAGATGGTGCTGCAAGACTTAGTGGTGTTAGTAAAGTACAGTACACAAATTCCAGAAAGGGAGTATAAGAACTAGGGGAGGGGGCTTATATTTAAAGCGCCACTCCAGTGCTGAAGAAAAAACAATGGAGTGCTGCTTTAATATCTCATAGGTGCAATTCATATCAAGGGAGAACTATAACTCCCAGCATGCCAAAGGATCTGCAGGACATGCAGAGAGTTATAGTTCTCCCTTGATATGAATTGCACCTATGAGATCTTAAAGCAGCACTCCAGTGTTTTCTCTTCACCACTAGAGTGGTGCTTTAAATGTATGTATAATAACCAGGGGAGGGGACTTAAATATAAAGCACCACGCTAGTGTTGAAGAGAAAACACTGGAGTGCTGCTTCAAGATCTCACAGGTGCAATTCACATCAAGGGAGAACGATAACTCCCAGCATGTCCTGCAGATCCTTTGGCATTCTGTGGGTTTCAGTTCAGCACAGGAGTGGTAGAGTGCTTGCACTCTACAGTCTTTTATTAGAGGGAACCTAACCCCTCATAATCACCCCCAAGCCTCTTAATACCTGTCCCTGCACCCTCACAAAGCATTTCCAACGTTCCTTTTGTGTTGAAAATGCTCCCTATAAAAGTTCATATCTTGCCTTTTATACTTACTGATTTTGCGACTTCTCCTCACTCATTAAGTAGCACAGGGTGTTCCCTGTGAGTTCCTAAGCCCGCCTGAGCCCCCCATTATCATGCCCCGATGGGTATGATAAGGAATCCAACTCCTCCACGCCCTGCTGTATGGGCGGAATAGCCGGTATGACGCAAATTGCGTCACATCCGGCCAGGATGACGTCGGTACACCCTTTAGGTGTACCGCTGACCTCACCATGCACATTGCGCATGTGCGGGTTTTGCTTTACGGCCGAGAGCCCATACAGCTATTCCGCCCATACAGCAGGGCGAGGAGGAGTTGGACTCCTTATCATGCCCATCGGGGTGTGATAATGGGGGGCTCAGGCGGGCTTAGGAACGCACAGGGAACACCCTGTGCGACTTATTGAGTGAGAAGTCGCAAAATCTGTAAGTATAAGGGTATGTGCCCACAGGACGTTTTTTAAGCAGTCCTGAACGCAACAAAACCTGAGAATCCTGGAGTCCTTGACAGGAGATTAGCTATGATCTTGTCTGTGTTTTTTGTGCGTTTTTGATAGCTGCTTTTTTCCTGCGTTTTTTCCATTGACTTTATCAAAAACGCAGGAAAATAATTAACATGTCAATTCTTTCCCATCTGCACCAAAAACGCAGGTATTTGACAGTTCTTGACACTTGCAAAACCAATGTGTGGGCACAGCTTTTCTGTGAAACAAATTGGTTTTGCTGGGAATCAAAACCGCAGGAACAAATTAGCATAAATTACCATAAAACCAATGGTAAACTGTATGAAGAAACAGCAGGAAAAACAAAGCAAAAACGTCCTGTGGGCACATACCCTACTTTTATAGGGCTCATTTTCAACACAAAAGGAACGTTGGAAATGATTTGTGAGGGTGCAGGGACAGGTATTGTGAGAGGCTTGGGGGTGATTATGAGGGGTCAGGTTCCCTTTAAGAATTACAATTCATTCTTGTCTTTTACACTTTAACTGCGGTCACTGTGATCTTGCAGCTGTTCTATAGCAATTCTGTCCCATATAGAACATGACCTGTGATGAGGTAATGAAGTGGGCGGCCAGGACCATCACATGTAATGAGGAGTGCTGTCATGTGATGCTCCAGGCCGCCCACTACGGCTCATCACAGGTCCGGTTCTATGGGACAGAACTGCTATAGATCAGCTGTAAGATCACAGTGACAGCAGCAGTTAAAGTGAGCACTCAGTGCTGTGCTCCAGAGGTATGCTGCAGAGATTCCAGCTCTGCCTGCTCTCCCCAGCTTAGCGTTCACACAATCTCCCCAGCACTGCTGAATCCAGCGCTGGGGAAACCATGTGGTTCCTCCGAGAGGAGGAATAGTCATTAGGTGCTCCCTGCTCTGCGCCGACAGGTGGGCGGGGATACGGCTAATGAATATTCCTTAACTCTATCGGCACTACATGGTTTCACCAATGTTGTATCCAGCAGCGGGGACATTCTCCTGCCTCCCCGTGCTCCCACTCCCCTGCTGCCCCCTCCCCACAATCAGCCACAGTATATCCGGTCCATAAGACGCACCCCACCTTTCCTCCAGAATTTGGAGGAAAAAAAGTGCGTCTTATGGTCCTAAAAATATGGTATATCAGTCATGGAACGGGTCGGGTGTGTGGAGCAAGCTCCAGAGCTGAGCCGCACATATTGCATGTGACAGCTGAGCTATGCAGCTGAAGTCTGCCTCTAAGGGTTCGCTCACATCTGTGTAAATACACAGGACGAGAGAAATCTTATAAAGAAAAAAATGGGATTGCATGCAGATCAATGTTATTCAATGAGAGTGCTGATCAGCAAATATTTCCTCAGCTGAATTCAGCCTGTTGAATCTAAATCGCAGCATGTTATGTATCGTTACGTAAAATGGCTGCAAGTTATTATTATTAGTATTTATTATTATAGCGCCATTAATTCCATGGCACTTTACATGTGAAAAGAACATACATAGACAAGTACAATATGAACAGTACAAGGCACACACAGGTACAGCAGGAGAGAGTCTCATGTGGGCGAGTCTCATGTTTGGGGCAAAGTAACTCAGAGTATTTGGTTGTGGGAAGAAGAGATAAGAGGGGAATAGAGAAGGAGATCTTGAGAGAATCGCAGTTTGTGTAATGGTGAGTACCGGGAGGCCATGTCACAAATGTATGGAGGAGACAGGTTGTGAATGGCTTTGTATGTCAGAGTTAGGACTTTGAACCAGGATCTCAGAAAAATGGAGAGCCAATGAAGGGCTTGGCAGAGGAGAGGTTGGGGAATAGCGAGGAGACAGGTGGATTAGTCAGGCAGCAGAGTTTAGGCTGTATTGAAGGGGTGCAAGAGTGCAAGAAGGGAGGCCAGAGAGGAGGAGGTTGCAGCAGTCGAAGCAGGAGATGATGAGGGAATGCACAAGTGTTTTTGCAGTTTCTTCGTCAAGGAATGTACGGATCCAGGAAATATTCTTGAGTTGGAGTCAGTAGGAGATGGAAAGGGCTTGGAATGTGGCTTGAAAGAGAGGGCAGAGTCAAGGATCACACTGAGGCATGGAGCATGTGGGGCTGGGAGAGTGAGCAGTCACTGACTCTGATGGATAGGTCTGGTGGAGGGGGAGAGTGACTTGGGGGAAGATGATGAATTCTGTTTTGTCCATGTTCAGTTTTAGAAATCTAGCAGAAAAGAAAGATGAACTAGCGGACAGACATTGTGGGATTTTGGTTAGTTAGGAATTGATATCAGGTCCAGAGAGGTATATCTGCATGTCAGCAGCATAGAGATTATATTGAAAGCCGTGAGACTATGAGCTGTCCCAGGCCGAGGGTGTAGATGGAGAACGGTCAAGTCAATGGTTGAGAGAATAAAAGAAAAAAAAAAAAACAGACGTCATAGGAACCATCTGTATGCTGTTTATTTTTTACGGCTATATTACCATTCTGTAGCATAAAACACTAAGGGCCCTTTCACATCAGCGTATTTTCAAATCGCGGCAGATGCGGTGAAAAAAAACGCATCTGCCGCGATTACTGCATAACACACACTTGCGGTAAGCCCCATGCAATGTCTATGGGGCTTGCGGTAAGGGTGCGGCAGGTGCGGCAAGTGCGGTTTCGGCACTAGCGGCAGGTGCCGGCCGCGAAAAAAAACGCTGCAAGCAGCAGACATTGCATGGGGCTTGCCGCAAGTGTCGTGGTTATGCGGTAATCGCGGGCAGATGCGGTTTTTTCACCGCATCTGCCGCGATTTGAAAATACCGCTGATGTGAAAGGGCCCTTACTAGTCCTGTAAATGATAGTAGAATAAGATGCGGAGAAAAAAAATGCAATGCATACAGATGCATAAAACCACAATTTTTCAAATAAAAAAATACATTAACAGTTATTATTGAGGCATAGATAAATATATTGGAATATGCTTTACATTGGTCAGTCATGGAGGCATTCTGTATTACATATGCTGTACAAATGGTGCTATAACACTTGATAAAAGCTGTGGAAACACATCTCCTGAACAGCCAGCAATCGTACAGCCTGATCTAGTAAGATCATGAAACAAATATGGTCCCTTACATGACTGTCTTATATGCAACATGCATTAACACTGCAAGGGCGCCCTCTGCTGGTCAATCCAGTTCAATTCAAGGGCAGAAATCTACAAAAGACGTCCCAGCATTCCATACATGTCACTGCTATTAGACAAGTTATGTTTATAATGAAAGGAAATAAATAGATTTGTTATAGAGATTAAGCTTCAAGTCTATACAACAGTAAATATGATGTCAATCAGACCTTAATGTATGGGTGCTCCTTACAGGTTGTCCCCCATTGTCTGGCACACCGTTCCTCTTTCCTGTGCTCATAAAACTCTGGATGACGTAAAATGGCCACTCGTCTTCCTTCATATATCAGTGCAAAAGCTGTGCAGCCATCAAGTCTTTGCTTTTCCTCATTAGTTGCAGTAAGTACAATAGGTACAGACAGGTTGATGACACCCCCTGTGGAAAAACAGGTAATATGTGACATCACCGGTCACAGCACACACATTTTCATAAACAAGTATGATATATTCAGAATTAGTGCTCTATCCATCTTTTTAGTAGTAAATGTCTCTTTTTACAACACAAGAATGCACAGCTAGTACCCTACTCCATGACTGTACCTGTAACACATGTAGGTACAGCTAGTACCCTGCTCCATGACTGTACCTGTAACACATGTAGGTACAGCTAGTACCCTGCTCCATGACTGTACCTGTAACACATGTAGGTACAGCTAGTACCCTGCTCCATGACTGTACCTGTAACACATGTAGGTACAGCTTGTACCCTGCTCCATGACTGTACCTGTAACACATGTAGGTACAGCTTGTACCCTGCTCCATGACTGTACCTGTAACACATGTAGGTACAGCTAGTACCCTGCTCTATGACTGTACCTGTAACACTTGTAGGTACAGCTAGTACCCTGCTCCATGACTGTACCTGTAACACATGTAGGTACAGCTAGTACCCTGCTCCATGACTGTACCAGTAACACATGTAGGTGCAGCTAGTACCCTGCTCCCTGACAGTACCTGTAACACTTGTAGGTACAGCTAGTACCCTGCTCCATGACGTACCTGTAACACATGTAGGTACAGCTAGTACCCTGCTCCATGACTGTACCTGTAACACATGTAGGTACAGCTAGTACCCTGCTCCTGACTGTACCTGTAACACATGTAGGTACAGCTAGTACCCTGCTCCTGACTGTACCTGTAACACATGTAGGTACAGCTAGTACCCTGCTCCCTGACTGTACCTGTAACACATGTAGGTACAGCTAGTACCCTGCTCCCTGACTGTACCTGTAACACATGTAGGTACAGCTAGTACCCTGCTCCCTGACTGTACCTGTAACACATGTAGGTACAGCTAGTACCCTGCTCCTGACTGTACCTGTAACACATGTTAGTACAGCTAGTACCCTGCTCCCTGACTACACCTGTAACACATGTAGGTACAGCTAGTACCCTGCTCCATGACTGTACCTGTAACACATGTAGGTACAGCTAGTACCCTGCTCCATGACTGTACCTGTAACACATGTAGGTACAGCTAGTACCCTGCTCCATGACTGTACCTGTAACACATGTAGGTACAGCTAGTACCCTGCTCCATGACTGTACCTGTAACACATGTAGGTACAGCTAGTACCCTGCTCCATGACTGTACCTGTAACACATGTAGGTACAGCTAGTACCCTGGCTCCATGACATGTACCTGTAACACATGTAGGTACAGCTAGTACCCTGCTCCATGACAGTACCTGTAACACATGTAGGTACAGCTAGTACCCTGCTCCATGACTGTACCTGTAAAACATGTAGGTACAGCTAGTACCCTGCTCCATGACTGTACCTGTAACACATGTAGGTACAGCTAGTACCCTGCTCCATGACATGTACCTGTAACACATGTAGGTACAGCTAGTACCCTGCTCCATGACTGTACCTGTAACACATGTAGGTACAGCTAGTACCCAGCTAGCTAGTGAAACCAAAATTCTAAGGTAAGAAGTGTCAAAATGTTCATAGTCCTCTAACTTGAGTCTTGCAAGATGTGATATCCTGAAAATGTCCTTTAATTTTATATAAAAACGCATGAATCTGATATCGCTAAATGCCCTTTCATTTTACATAAAAACCCATGAATCTATGTAACATAGTAACATAGTTTTTAAGGTTGAAGGAAGACCTTAAGTCCATCTAGTTCAACCCATAGCCTAACATGTTGATCCAGAGGAAAGCAAAAAAAAAAAAAAAAAAAACAATATGTGGCAACACTAAGCTCTACATTGGTGGAAAAAATTCCTTCCTGACTCCAGATACGGCAATCAGACTAATTCCCTGGATCAACGCCCTATCAAAGAATCTAGTATATATAACTGGCAATATTATAGTTTTCAAGAAAGGCATCCAGGCCCTTCTTAAATGTTAGTAGTGACTCTCTCATTACAACATCATGTGGCAGAGAGTTCCATAGTCTCACTGCTCTTACAGTAAAGAATCCGCGTCTGTGATTATGATTAAACCTTCTTTCCTCCAGACGTAGAGGATGCCCCCTTGTCCCGTCCCCAGGCCTAAGAGTAAAGAGATCATTAGAAAGTTCTCTGTACTGTCCCCTCATAATTTATACATTATTATAAGATCACCCCTAAGCCTTCGTTTTTCCAAACTACATAACCCCAAGTTTAATAACCTGTCTTGGTATTGCAGACCCCTCAGTCCTCTAATAACCTTGGTAGCTCTTCTCTGGACCCGCTCTAGTTCAGCTATGTCTTTCTTATACACCGGAGACTAGAATTGTACACAGTATTCTAAGTGTGGTCGCACTAGTGACTTGTATAGAGTAAAATTATGTTCTCCTCTTGATCATCTATGCCTCTTTTAATGCATCCCATTATTTTATTTGCCTTTGCAGCAGCTGCCTGACACTGGCCACTAAATGTGAGTTTATCATCTACCATACACCCAGGCTTTTTCATTGATATTTTGCTCAGTGTTTTACAATTAAGCACATAATTATACCTTTTGTTTCCTCTGCCCAAGTGCATGACTTTACATTTATCCCCATTAAAGCGCATTTCCATTTATCAGCCCAAGCTTCTAGTTTACATAAATCCTCCTGTAATATAAAATTGTCCTCCTCTGTATTGATTACCCTGCAGATTTTAGTGTCATCTGCAAATATTGAGATTCTACACTGTATGCCCCCTACAAGGTCATTAATAAATATATTAAAAAGAAGCTGGCACCCTGTGGTACCCCACTGTTAACTGTGACCCATTCTGAGTGTGTTCCATTAACCCCTTCAAAACCCAGCCTATTTTGACCCTAAAGACCTTGGCATTTTTGTCAATTCTGACCAGTGTCCCTTTATGAGGTAATATATCGAACGCTTCAACGGAATCCTAGCGATTCTGAGATTGTTTTTTTCGTGACATATTGGGCTTCATGTTAGTAGTAAATTTAGGTCGATAATTTTTACGTTTGTGAAAAAATCAAAAATTTGGCAAAAATGTTGAAAATGTAGCAAATTTTCAAATTTTGGATTTTTATTCTGCAAAACAGAGAGTTATGTGACACAAAATAGTTACTAAATAACATTTCCCACATGTCTACTTTACATCAGCACACTTTTGGGAAAAAAAATTTTGGGTGGGAAGTTAAAGGGTTCAAAGTTCATCAGCAATTTCTCATTTTTCCAGCGAAATTTACAAAACCATTTTTTTAGTGACCACATCACATTTGAAGTCCGTTTGGGGGTGTACATGACAGGAAACACCCAAAAGTGACACCGTTCCAAAAACTGTACCCCTCAAGCTACTCAAAACTACATTCAAGAAGATTATTAACCCTTCAGGTGCTTCACAGGAACTAAAGCAACATGGAAGGAAATAATGGACATTTTAATTTTTCGAAAAATGTCTTTTAGCCTCAATTCTTTCATTTTCACATGGGCAACAGGATAAAATGGATCCTAAAAATTGTTGGGCAATTTTTCCTGAGTACACCGATACCTTATATGTGGTCATAAATCCACGTTTGGGCACACTGCAGGGCTCAGAAGGGAAGGAGCGCAATTTGACTTTTGGAGCCAATTTTCCATTCAAAAAGTGAAATGGCACTCCTTCACTTCTGAGCCCTGCTGTGTGCCCAAACAGTGGTTTATGACCACATATGAGGTATTGGTGTACTCAGGAGAAATTGCCCAACAAATTTTTGGATGCTTTTTATCCTTTTGCCCATGCAAAAAATGAAAAAAGTTAGGCTAAATGAAAATCTTTGTGAAAAAAAAAAGTACTTTTTCATTATTACGGATCAATTTGTGAAACATCTGGGGGTTCAAAGTGCTCACCAACCATTTAGATAAGTTCCCTGGGGAGTCTAGTCTCCAAAATGGGGTCACTTGTGGGGGAGCTCCACTGGGGCTCTGCAAATGCAACATGGTGTCCGCTAACAATTTGAATGGAAAATTAGCTTATTTAGTGATCACTATTACCCAAGTGACCTCTAACCCGTATATTTGATATGCGGTCCGGCCTATTGGTTAATATTAGGTCTAACAGTGCCCCCCTTCTTGTTGGGTCCTGAACCAGTTGTGAAAGGGAATTGTCTCTCATAGTTTTCAAAAACCTATTACCTTTGCTGGAACTGCAGGTTTCTGATCCCCAATGTATTTCAGGGTAGTTGAAGTCCCCCATAATAATGACTTCTCCCTGAGTCGCTACTTCATTTATTTGCTTTATCAAATCACACGTCAATCTCACCAGCGATCAGATTGCTGACAACATTGACGTGTGTGACAGAGCCTTAGGGTGCAGTCACACATAACGATCGCTCCAACGATCCCGACAGCGATAACGACCTGCCGGGATCGCTGGAGCGTCGTTACCTGATCGCTGGGGAGCTGTCAAACAGGCAGATCTCCCCAGCAATCAGGCCAAGGGAGCCACCTCCCATATCGCTCCCTGCTTAGCGCTGCCTTATAGGCAGCGCTAAGCAAGGAGAACGCAGGTAACTATGATAAACAGCGCGTATCCAGGCAGTGCGCGCTGCCTGGATACCCGCTGTTTATCATAGTTACCAGCGTTCTCCATGCTTACAGGCAGTGCTAAGCAGGGAGGACGCTGGTAACCATGGTAAATGCCGGGTATCTAGGCAGCGCGCGCTGCCTGGATACCCGGTGTTTACCATAGTAACCAGCCCTGTGAGGTCACAGATCGCTGGTGTCTCGCGGTCACACGCAACGATGCGTGCTGACCAGCGGGAAACCAACGATCTAAAAATGACCCACAGCACTTTGCAGCGATCAGCGACCTCACAGCAGGGGCCTGATTGCTGCAAAGTGTCACACAGAACGACATCGCTGGAGAGATCGTTGTAACGTCACAGTTACAACGATCTCTCTAACGATATCGTTATGTGTGACTGGGGCTTTAAGATAGATGAGTGGTGGGAGGAAAGTACAATGTGGACGTGTTGTGCTCAGAGTTAGTAGGCAAACGCAAGCAGTGATATGGGATAATAGCTGTCGCAGAGGTCAGGACAAAGGATAGTTTTTTACAGATAGGCATCATTGTTACATTTTTGAAAACAGAAAGGAAGACACCAGAGGTTAATGATAGGTTAAAGAGATGGGTGAGGGCTGGAATAAGCAGAGTAGTGAGGCTAGGGAGGAGATGGGACAGGTAGGGTTTACACAGAGTCAATCAACTGTAAGCATGGTGCGGTGGGTAAGTGGTCAGCAAGATGGCTTAGTGGTTTTCTCTACACTTTTGAAGCGCTGGAGTGGACAACATCCGTGTAGAATTAGTTGGGTTTGTGTGGGTTTGTTTTAGGTGCTCCAGTTTCTTCCCACAAAGACATACTGATGTAGAATATAGACTGTAAGCACCAGTGCGGACAGTGATGATAATGTCTGTAAAGCGCTGCAGAATATGTTGGTGCTTTATAAACACCAGAAATAAATTCAATGAAATAGAAACAGAGTCTGTGTAAAGAGGAATTAGGAAGTTGTAATATGCAAGGAAAAGAGAAACGTTATTCGCCACCATCACTGCCAAATTATTTAGTTATTGATTGTTTTTCTTGACTGTTAATATTCAGTAATAGTAAATGCCACATTTTCAACTTTTCTAATGAAGACCACAAATTAGGTCAACTATTAACTGCCGGTCACAAAGTTTAACTGTTTCCAATTTTTTAAATGCTTTGATATCATAATATGACACACAATAAACAACATTAAAGTGTCACGCCAAAAAAATCAGGGGGAGTCAGGTCCCCGGATAATCACAAGGACGAATGAAGTGTCTGAGGAGTTTTACGGAGTAAGAATAGAATGAGCATGATAGGGTGAGCACTTTGCATCTGACCTCATTTACTTTTACTGTAAAGTGGTTTTTACAAGGATTACAGTCTCTTTTGATGTGACTGTAAAGCCAGAGAAATGAAGAGAGAAAAAAAAGCCAAAGTGGGGAGTAGAAATTCACCATTGGCAACTGCACAGAAAGAAGTACGTATATATTGTCTGTAAAGTAACTAAGGAGAAAAAAGTCACAGAAACATTACTGAATATACATGTCACAGTTCACACAACTTAGATACTAGAATTATCATGTCCATGTAAATCAATGAGTGTGAGTAGATTTAAGCCATGATCATGTGACGGTTATAGGGCACATTAGTAATACACTCACAGGCAAATGCTCTCCCCCAAAGAGTGCAGTTATTTCAGTGTGAACAGAGTCTATAATCATACACATCTGGCAGTGCTCACCTCAACAGGACACCGATTTACAGGGTATATATACACACTCCTGATAAAATACCAGGTTATTGTCAAGTAAAACAATAGAAGCAAGCAGAATCATTTGCCCCCTGAAGAAGTCTCAATGAAACGCCATGTCAGTAGCCGGTACAGACGTAGGACCATCCATCAGATATACCAGGTACAGCATATCAGCATTATGAGATTCTTGAATATTGCATTTAACATCATATACATAGTTTGAACATTTACGCTGGCAGGTCACTAGACAGCTATTACCATATATGTGTCAATGTTTTAGATTTAATGATATTGAAACTATCCTATCAATAAGTGGCAATATTCATAAGTGATAAGAAATGAAAGTTTATTGGCTGTATGGTTACATACATAGATCCCTGGATTTATATGTCCTAGTGTCCTATATTAGGAGGATATTCTGCTTTTCAAAATTAATATAAATCTTCATGAATTAGGCCCCTTTCACATCAGCATTTTACACTGATCGCGGCAGATGCGGTGGATTTTCCGTCACACTTGCGGTTCACCTGCGGCAAGCCCCATGCAATTCTATGGGCTTGCGCAGGTGCGGTTATTGGGTTTGGCACTTGCGGCAGTTGTGGCGCAAAAAACGCGGTAGCACGTTTTTTTTCGCGCGCAGTGCAGTGCCGAAAAACATACGCACTTCCGCAAGGTGCCGCGCAGTGAACCACAACTATACTGCACCTGCCGCAAGCCCCTTAGACATTGCATGGGGCTTGCCGCAGATGAACTGCAAGTGTGACAGTTAGGCGGCAGATGCGGTAAATCCGCCGCGATCAGTGTAACACGCTGATGTGAAAGGGGCCTTATATGGAATGCTAATAATGTTTAAAAAAAAAGCAAAAACACAACAACTAGTTGTGTATTTGTCACTGTCTCTCATTGTGGGTCAATATTCACAGGTGAGGGACATTTAGGTTTATCTGTATAATGTGTACAAATCCAGCGAGAAGCAACTTTAACAAGTATTATCATAAGGGTGTGCATATTTATGCAACTACAGTATTTTAGGGGGAAGGGGCGCAATTCTACCCAAAATGATTTCAGTTTGTTTCTCAATGAATTGTACATATTATGGATGACATTATAGATGGAAAAGGTTCTGGAATAATTATTTGTGGTATGATTTTTCTTTTATTTTAAAGACAAAAACCTGGCACTTTAACTGGGGTGTGTACATTTTTTATATCCATTGTATTAGGTCTGTATATTTATTTATTTTGTATTGTTTTAAAGCTTCACTACAATGTTATTTTTTTCACCGCTGGCCTGGTACTATTCACCCAACTCCACTGCTCCCGCGGCACCAGCTTGTGCCCGTAACTACTGACTGGCAGAAATCAGAAGTTACATCACAAGCTCCCAATGCATAAATACGTGAGCTAGAATAAGGCTCCTAGAAATGTATTGAAAAGTGACCTCCACCATGAAACAATGGCATTGCTGGCAGGTCACAAATAACCAGAGACTGATCGCAGCAACACCAGTAACAGGTCAAAATGCCAGAAGGTTAGTATAAGACAGGGGACTTGCATGTAAAGCACCACTACAGAGGTGCAATAAATAAAAATAAATGCTGGCGTAGTGCTTTAAAGGATCTATATAGAGGAGACCTGCTAAGTGATGAAACGAAAGTCAGTGATTTTTATTCAGGATCACTTCTGGGGCTTCTTTGAGCCATTAAGGGTATATTACCCTATGAAAGTCATTCCACTTACAAAAATGTCAAAACACCAATCACATTTTGGTTATCACCGATACAGGAACTTGATATAATCTGATAAACAATCATTGACATGGGATCAACTGTATTTTTGCATCTAGAATACTAGGATGCTGCTTTAAAGCGTTTCTCAGAGAATGTGATAAAAATGTCTGAAGTCACATTTCTAGCTGTAACCCTTCTTTGTCATATGGCAGGATGGGCTGCAGCCTGAACAAACACTGCTCGTGACAGGTCTCACCTAGGAGAGGCGCAGCATTGTGAAAAACATTCCTAATCTTTTCACTTAGGCTACTTTCACATTTGCATTTCTGGTGCGGACGAGACGGGTGATTTGTGCGCAGGCATCCGCCTGCGCACAGATCACATATGAGAGTGAATGGGTTAGCACGGTCATGCGCAGTCAAGCGCAGCACCGTGCGCTCCCATTATAAAGATAGGGACTTGCAGTGCTGTGCTTACATTGCGGCTCCCCTTCGCAGAACGCTGCGGAGGGGAACGCTAATGTGAAAGCACCCTTTGCCGTGGAGCAAGACACAACAGTTAATCTTGTGCTATGCTGTAAAGCTTTCAGAGCCTAGGCAGAACATGTTTACAAATGAGGACAGATGATGATCATGCTAAAGAAAACAAGAAAAAAAAACACCTTTGTTCTCAGTCAGCAGAGAAGATTTATTCTCCCCTCATGTTACAGCCCTGCTCCACAGCTGAGTGAGATCAGGTACGTTTATTACCCTTTGAGGATTTTTAATATTAATGTGGGCATACAGGTAGCATAGAGCTGAAATTAACCATACCAGTATGCCTCCTGGATGATGACTCGTTTTGGAAAAAATCATCTTTTATATCTTCTTAGCTATGAGGCGTGCGCGGCATCCCATCTTCATTACAAAAGAGGACGGGAAGAAAATCTTATATATGTCTGGGACTTGAGGAGCATGGTTGGAAATCACACTGCTGTGCATTCTGCCATCTCTCCCCTGCACTGTGCCGCCCTTCTGTGGGCACTGTCTTCAATGTTAATGTGTGCAGGCCCCTTGGAGTCACTGTAATATCTCAGTGCAGAAAAGAGATGGCAGGCGCTGGATTTTGCACCTGACATCTCAGGCATGCTAATGAGAAGGATGAGAAGTCAGGTATAATGATGACCATAAGCAGTCTTAGGGCGGAAACACACTGGCGTGAAAAAAACGGTCAGATTCTCATCCAGGAGAGTCCGATGAGTGACATCCGTTTTTTGATCCGTGTGCAATCCATTTTATTCTCAGCAACTATTTACTGTATAATAATTTACAGGAACATTTTACAGCTGTCTGAGCTACAGAATGATAATGTATCAGTGAAAAAACAGACACCTCTCGGATGGTCAGTGTGCTGTCCGTGATTTTGTCGGACCCACTGACTTGCATTGGTGAGTCTCAGGCGTGACTCGCATACTGTTGCAGCATGTCGCAACTTTTTCCTCATCCAGATTCTGGATGAGTAAAAAGCGTCCGTCTGTTCTGAGTCATTAAATAATATTGGTCCGAGAGCAATGCGATATTCTCTCACATTGCACTCGTCTGTTTTTCACGCCAGTGTGTCTATACCCTTATCTTGCTGGCAGCACACACCCCATAGCCCAGAAAAAAGAAGACAGAAAAGTTGGTTTTAACAAAAAAAACATCTTCCAGGAGGCATACAGGTGTGACTAATTTTAGCTCTATGCTACCTGTATGCCCATATAATAATGTATCAAACAAAATAGGGAAAGACGGTGTTATCCGGTCCGCGCTGCCAGGTTCATTTACATCAAAGAACACCAATAATCGATGTTAAGATCCAAATCTTCCTTTATTCACCCCCTACGCGTTTCAGTGCCCACCTGGCACCTTCAGGGATGAAGGTGCCAGGTGGGCACTGAAACGCGTAGGAGGTGAATAAAGGAAGATTTGGATCTTAACATCGATTATTGGTGTTCTTTGATGTAAATGAACCTGGCAGCGCGGACCGGATAACACCGTCTTTCCCTATTTTGTTTGATACATCTCCACGTGCGTGGAGCCGGTGGGAGTCCTGCAGCAGCCATCAGGAGACTTATCTATGAGCCTTCAAACCAGTTGTGGGTCACACAACTGGAATAGGTGAGTGAATTGCCTTTTTCACCACTTTTACGTCCTAGTGTCTAGTGATAAGGGCACTATTGCGCCTCTTGTCCCCCCCTCCTTTTTTTGTCTTTCATATAATAATGGTCACCTTTTTGAGATGTTATAGATTCCCTGTAATTGCACCTTTAAGTCCCATACCATATGACAAGTAAAATAGATGTTTCAGCATATGCCTTCTGATGTCATGTCATGTAGGAAAGATCTGGTAGTGCTAGTAGATCATAGACAAATGACTGCATGCAATGGTGTAACAGCAGTATTTATAGAGAGCTGTACATTGTCATGTATTAAAAGAGGCACAGAGAGGTAAGACTGTGATGTAATGCTACCACTTTACAAAGCATCAGTGCAACATCATCTTGAACATGCAGTTCATTCTACCCCGGCGTTAGAATAACTACAAAGTACAAAGAAGATCCACAAAACTGATAGAGTGTACAGAGGTTCTCAGCTATGAAGATTAAAATAGCTACATTTATGCAGTTTCTGCAATAGATACAAGTAAGGGGGTCATGGATAATGTGTACAATGCAATACATAAACAAAATATATAGTCAAAAGGTGGTTTTATGAAGAAAGAAAAAAAAAAAGGGGGGGGGGGCACGCTCTGTCTTGAGAAAGAAAGGTTCAACCACCAGAGTAGACAAGCCTTGTTGATCATAAGAACCATTAATTCGTGTAATAATTTACCTTAAGAGCTGGTCACATTGAGACCCATCAATTGATTCAAATAGGTCTTAGATGCTTTTTTAGGGGAAAATAAAGGCTTATGTGCACGTATTAAATTCTTTTTCTGAATGTTGATCCAGTCGATTGACACTCGGGGTGGAGAGGGAATTTTTTTTTACTTTTTAATATACACTGGAGTATGCATTATGGAAGTACCCATTCACTTTCTCAACCTTTGTTGAACACGTGTCTTATTTCAACTGTGCTATGTACCGTAACTATGATAATCTTTTCTAATAAAAAAGTATTCTCCCTATTGTTATATACTAGTACTATTCAGCTTTGATGTTGCAGAAATAAGAGGAAAATGCTATGGAATTATGGAAATCACAGGACGAGGGACATGGTAATTATATGCAAATTATAAAAAAAAAATACAAACAAAATATCAAGTAAAAATTGATGGATACACAGACTCCTTGGCTGCAATCAATGAGATTAATAATGATTGTCAGAGAAATGTTTTGTTGAATGCACTTGGGTACACAAATCATCAAGATTTGCTGTTGGTAGCTTCCCTTACAATTGCTGAACAATAATGTAACACATGTGCTTGAGGGTAAAAACATGTCCAGAAATTCTGAAGGCCATGGTAGCACCATTTGACCATGTCGACTGCTTACAGTAGCACAAGCAATGCATGGCCTGGCACAGTGTTGAAAGATGTCTCCTGGGACAATGTGGAGAAATAGCAGTACCACTGTTTACAGAATTGATTCATTCTGTAGTGCACGTGAAATTGGACATCACATACAAAAAGCCTAAGGAGGCAAACCATGTCTACACAAACCATCAGAAATTGAACTGCAAGCCAGTCCAGTTACAGGTGTTTAATTGACCTCTCACCACTGCTCTCAAAGGCTGTCATGGTGTAGAGCAAGACAGCAATGGAGGGAGGTGTATTCTCCATCAGCGATAATTCTTGTTTTTGCTTTGCACGCAATGACAGCCAGAGATTGGTCTGAAGGCTTCCAGGAAATGAATGAAGAGGCCTTCATGAGGCAACATCACATCAGCCCTATTCCAGGGATTATGGTGTGATGTGGCATTAGATATGGTAGCTGGAACTCTTTTGTCTTCATTCCAGCTATACTAGCAGCTCAGCGTTTCATTGAGTTGATTGTGGTATCAGCGGTGCGCCCATGTCTTAAAAGTGTTGGAGGACCCTTTTTATTCAACAAAACGCCGAACTGCATGTTGCGCATGCTTCTGAGAGCAGAATGCGTTACCTAAACATGCAAACCATGCCTTCCATTATCTCTGGACTTGTCTCACATAGAGTACATCTGGGACATCATGGGTTGGCAATTGCAAAGAGAGCCAACATGGTGGACCTTGAATTGTGCGCATGTTAAGTTGCATTCAGTGGCCAGAATATTCCTCCAACCTATTGACAACTTCATTGATAGCTATTCTATTTTTTGTACGTGTGTTAATACACGATGCTGAATACATTGAGGTGTTATAAATTTGGTTTCCCATTTCTCATCATTTGCATATCATTAAAATGTATATCAATCCTTTAATATCCATAACTACAAGACTTTTCTATATAAGTGTTGCTATTTCAACGTTGAGTTTATTTTTCCAACACACTCAGAAATTAGGTTAACTTTGATAGTAGATACAATACAGAAGAAACGAGCATTCAGGCCAAATAATAGAGGTATTCCAAGGAACAATGTGCCACATATCTGTCAAATATCATGAAACACATGTGGAGGCAAAGTAATGGACTTTACAGTCTGCACACACACAGATTACATCTAACGTATTTCAGAAGACAACTATTAGGGCATCTAGCTAGTCTTTCACACTTTAACTTCAAACAATCCCAGAATAAATGGCATATTACAATCCCCATTCTTCATGGTTTGTGGTCAATCACTTTATACATCACTTACTCATAGCTGGCCCCAGTGAAAAGAGATGAAGGCTTCAGTGCTTGCCAGCATCAGTGAGTAATTGAGTACTGCTCCTCACTTATCATAGATCCCTAGCAATTATGTCTACTTCAACATTTCCTAGGTCTTCAAACTGTGACCTAGCCATGTATACAGTGCATTTATAAAGTAAACTACATGCAATCGGGTCATTAAGATATATGGGCCAATAGCAAATGCTACTAAATATTTTCACATTTTTGGAGATAATGTGTAAAATAGTTAATACTTCATAAAAAGAGAATAGACACTACTATAGATGATAGAAGTAGAAAAACAAAAGAAAATTCTTTAAATCAGCCATCAAGAAGTTCTTACATACCAAAGAAGCAGACCATGCAGCTTGTATGGGGGTTATAGAGAAAGAGGAAGGGCCATTCGGTCCCATTGCAACTGTGCTAGACTTCTCTCCATGGGAATTACAGAGGTAGCAAAACAGTGGAAAACAATAAAGGAACAAGCATGTTAGGGCAAAACACCTGGACCACAAACACCCTGGTAATGAGCAGCCTATTTTATTTTTTTCTATGTAGGCCATTCATTTATTTATGCCAGGAGACATTAACTAAAATGTGGATATTGACTTCAGACTGATATCATAGAACACTTCTTTTTTTTTTTCCCAATCTCTGATGAGAAAGTTACATGCAACAGCATTATTCTGGGGTGACAGAAGAAGCGTCCGACTTCTGTTTAAAGATGGGCACACACGCCTGTTCAACCGATGGCCATCTTTCCCAAATTGTCCATACCTCGGCCAAGCAATAGTGTGTTGTAAATGATCAAAATACCAAAAAAATAACTACCGTATATACTCGTGTATAAGCCGACCCGTGTATAAGCCGACCCCCCTACTTTTGCCCCCAAAACCTGGGAAAACCTATTGACTCGTGTATAAGCCGAGGGTGGACCCCTGCACAGGTATACAGCCCCCAGCAGTGTGGTATACAGCAGCCCCAGGGTATATACAGCAGCCCCAGTGGTAGTATACAGCAGCAGCCCCAGTGGTATATACAGCAGCAGCCCCAGTGGTATATACAGCAGCAGCCCCAGTGGTATATACAGCAGCAGCCCCAGTGGTATATACAGCAGCAGCCCCAGTAGTATATATACAGCCCCAGTGGTAGTATACCAGCAGCCCCAGTGGTATATACAGCCCCAGTGGTAGTATCAGCAGCCCCAGTGGTATATACAGCCCCAGTGGTAGTATACAGCAGCCCCAGAGGTATATACAGCCCCAGTGGTAGTATACAGCAGCCCCAGTGGTATATACAGCCCCAGTGGTAGTATACAGCAGCCCCAGTGGTATATACAGCCCCAGTGGTATATACAGCCCCAGTGGTATATACAGCCCCAGTGGTAGTATACAGCAGCCCCAGTGGTATATACAGCCCCAGTGGTAGTATACAGCAGCCCCAGTGGTATATACAGCCCCAGTGGTAGTATACAGCAGCCCCAGTGGTATATACAGCCCCAGTGGTAGTATAACAGCCCCAGTGGTATATACAGCCCCAGTGGTAGTATACAGCAGCCCCAGTGGTATATACAGCCCCAGTGGTATATACAGCCCCAGTGGTATATACAGCCCCAGTGGTAGTATACAGCCCCAGTGGTATATACAGCCCCAGTGGTAGTATACAGCAGCCCCAGTGGTATATAACCAGTGGTAGTACAGCCCCAGTGGTATATACAGAGCCCCAGTGGTAGTATACAGCAGCCCCAGTGGTATATACAGCAGCAGCCCAGTGGTAGTATACAGCAGCAGCCCCAGTGGTATATACAGCCCCAGTGGTATATACAGCAGCCCCAGTGGTATAGTATACAGCAGCCCCAGTGGTAGTATACAGGCCAGGCCCCCATCAGTATACAACAGCCCCAGAGGTATATACAGCCCCAGCGGTAGTATACACGCAGCCCAGTGGTAGTATACAGCAGCCCCAGAGGTAGTATACAGCCCCCCATCAGTATACAGGGCCCCCCGCCGTGTGCACAATCCTGTAAAGGAAGAGATTAGTATACTTATCACTGTCCCGCCGCCGCCATCGCGCTCTTCTTCCGGTTCCTCCTCGGTCGCGCAGACAATGACGTCATTGCCTGCGCCGACCGGAGGAAGCCGGAAGAAGGCGGCGGGACAGCGCAGCGGGACAGTGATAAGTATACTAATCTCTTCGTTTACAGGATTGTGCACAAGGCAGGGGGCCTGTATACTAATGGGGGCGGGCCTGTATACTTATACACTGTATACAGTTAGACAGTGTATACAGTATACAGTGACTCGCGTATAAGCCGAGGGGGGGACTTTTCAGCCCAATTTTTGGGCTGAAAGACTCGGCTTATAGGCGAGTATATACGGTAAACCTTTTAAAAAAAATCACAACAAACAAATTAATCAAAACATCTCAAAAAAGGGAGTGGACTGAGCGCTAGTGTTAACCTACCATGCTTCTTCCTGACTACGGAGGTCGGCACCCTAATAATAGTCTGACATAGTGCCCGTTCATCAACGGCCCTCTCTCCCTCTCTACCTTTCACTGGTTCTACACCAAAAATCAGATTTTCCAAGATTTTGGCAGAACATCATGTGTGTTTTTGCAGCTACTCCATTCTATATTGAACTTGGTTGTTGCCTGACCTGCCTTAAAAACATCAGTACACAGATGGACATATGAGGGCTACTTCATAGTTATTTGTATTCTTTGATTTAAAGTGTAAATGTAATTTCATTGAAGAAAAAAAAAACAATACTGCACTGGTTGTTAATGATGCGTCACATTGCAGCTAAGCCATGACTTATTTTCTCACATTTTTCTGTGCCCTTTTAAAAACTGCATTTTGTGGCTGTGGCCATGGCCAGCATCTGCCAGCACTATGTGTATATTTCCACAGCTTCTGAGAGCAGGCCGATAGTGAGCAGTGTGACAGCAGAGAAGTGGTTAAAAGAGATCTGAGTTGTGTGGAGCCAGATGACAGATCAGAGAAGCTTGTGCCAAGGAGAGAGGAGTTTGCACTGATCCTGACATTGCTCAGCAACTGTGCTGTAATCTGAAACATTGTTTCCTCAACAACTACAGTAAGGAGTATAGGTCACGTCCCCTTTACCTTGTATGGTTACATGCCCAGTCTTCACTGAAGATGGATCTGACTGATAATATCTGCCATATATAATGATCGCCTTTGAATAGAATTATCCGGTTGGTACAACTATTGCATCCTATTTGGATGTATGTGTCCTACTTGGGCATATGCCTGTGATCTGAAATTGTGCCACTGGTAGATATCTGATCTATAAATCCATGGGTTAGATGAAAATTACGAGCCCGAGACTGTTTTTTCCATGAAAATCCTCACAGTATAAATAGGTAAAGATACTAGAAAAACAAAATTTTTTACTATCCATATAAATTTGTTTATTGAAGTATTTGTCAGTTCAGTGAAAAAGGCATTCCCATATATACACTTATAATCATAAATCATATATACACCAAGTAATGGGGAGGGAATAGGAATAATTTACCCTGTGTCCCTCACCCTTCCTGTCTGCGAGGTCGGCGTCCTAAGATGTCATATGGGCTGATGCCCCCGCTTAACGTAGGCTATACCTAACTAGCCCTACGCTGAAAGTAGGTTCAGCTCATCCTAAATGAGGATAAAACCTTCACCCCTAAATGTGACATGTGTTATCTCTACTGTCCATAAAGGCCTTGTGTGGTAAAAGACATAAGTTCATCAGAAGAAAATATATGCACAAATTATAAAAAGGCCTACACAGAAAATCATTCCAGTGCCAACCCCTCAAAAGTAGGGGAGACCAGAATGATCAATTAAATTGGTCCTGTATATCATGGACCTCACATGTGGGGTGAATATTCACTCCTTCACATGAAAGCTAGATAGTCAGTGAATTGCCCTATTGGAGGTGATACTATCCACTTTTTGGGTCAGTCCTTTGTTTAAGGACTGCACTGTTCTGTTCAAATGCTTTGTCCAATAGGATTTTTATTGACTTTCCTCCCTTACCAACAGCAATTGGCTTTTGAGGGGGTATTTCTGCCTGACGAGTGTCCCCTGCACAGAAAAACAATCCTGTAGGGTTCATCAGGGGCACAAACAGAGTTTAGACACATCAGATGTAGTATCACAAGGACTGATCAATAGATCCTGAACTGGTAACACAGTGTGGTCTGCCAATACTCCTTTTTTTACATGCTGTTACTGTAATGTGGCGTGCTAATAATCCTTTGTTTCTGTTGTATAGTTAATAGTCTCTAATACAACCCTCAGTTTTGGTTATAAGCCCTTATAAATAGTGCTTAGTAAGGTTCTGTCAGTCTGTAATCAATGACCAGAGCTGATCAGTGGATGCATTTCCCTGTGGAACGCTGGGTGTTCTGAGTCACTCAAGTGTCTCGCTTAGTGACTTAGTAAAGCAACATAATAAATAAGAGAAAACAATTAAAATACTGAAAAAGAAACTAAACTTTTAAAATCAGATATATTTATGTAAATATAGCTAAAAAAAAAAATTACAATATACATATAACATCAAAAAGTCCAGAACGTATGAGGGCAGTTAGTTATGAATTTTTTATATTGTAAACTAGCTGTAGTACCCGCTACGCCGGGTTAATAAATAACTGCTGTTAGCTATAACAAAATAGAATTTGAATATGTCATATTAATGACCTGTAGGAAAATAGAAGCTGAGCTGTGATTGGTTGCTATAGGCAGCCTGATAAGTCTCCAGCCTACAGTAAACCCTCCCCCGGCCAGGCAGTATATGTTACCTAACACATACACATAATAGACAGCTCATGTGACTGACATCTGCCTTAATTCCTATATGGCACATGTGTTGCACATTGGCTGTTTTTAATCAGATGTTTATGTTTGGAAATTAAAGATAGCACACGTATGAGGCGATTTGTGCACATCTGTGTCTGTCTGTGTGGTGTGTGTGTCCTGCGGGTGAGTGCATGTGTCCCTATAGGTGTGTATGTGTGTGTCCCTGTGGGGAGGAGTCTGTGTTTGTGGGTGTCTCTTTGTGGTGTGTGTTGTCCATGTGGGGTAAGTGCATGTGTCCCTATAGGGGTGTATGTGGGGGGGGAGGGTCCCTGTGGGTTGGTCTTGTGTCTCTGTGTTGTGTGTCTCTTTGTGGGGTGTGTGTGTCCCTGTGGGGTGAGTGCATGTGTCCCTATAGGGTGTGTATGTGTGTGTGTGTCCCTGTGGGACGGGGGTGTCTGTGTGGTGTGTGTATAAGGGGAGAAAAGGTATTTGCATAAGCAAGGAGCACACCACAATATGATTGAATGTAAAAGAGCAACTAGGTTTTATTAAACAACTGTGAGACAAACAATATAAAATCACTTAAAAATGAACATACAATAGACATGGGGCCCAACATTCCTCAAGACAATATTGCGAGGAAGATTCTATAGGATTTATGTGACTGCACTGACCTATAGATTGTCAGACACTTTATATCTGTGGAATAGTGTAACTATTTTTCTGCAATTGTACACATTATCATAGACTATTGATATATGCTCGGTTACCCTTGGTATGGTCACACAGACCTGACCGCATGTTTATTAATCGTGTACATGATACTGCTTGTATCTACTTATTTGCTGTGTACTACCCTTGTATTTCGTGCAAAACTTAGTAATTGTTTGCAAATTAACCACTTACAGGTCCCTCTGCACCCCCAGCAATCGTGCTTGGTTTATCCCCTTCTGGTTGTTTGGATGCCATTGATTTATGGTGTTGCACTATTATGCACCTTATTGTTATACTTACCAACCATATTTGGGAATAGTGCAACATATATTTCTCTGTATACTGTCTGCTATACTATATTTACAGTATCTTGCCTGTTTATCTGCACCTTATAAGTGATTATTTTTTTGCACAAACATACTTTGCATATCTTGTAATCCTTCTACAATTATCTGTTATCTGTACACAATATTGTGGTAATACCCTTCTGTCATTATATAGAATCTTCCTCGCAATATTGTCTTGAGGAATGTTGGGCCCCATGTCTATTGTATGTTCATTTTAGGTGATTTTATATTGTTTGTCTCACAGTTGTTTAATAAAACCTAGTTGCTCTTTTACATTCAATCATATTGTGGTGTGCTCCTTGCTTATGCCAATACCTTTTATCCCCTTATATACCGTTTTGTTTACATGGTGAGCACCTCTTGCTATTTCTCTTATTATTAGTGGTGCTGCTCATCTTCTACTTTTGACAGTGTGGTGTGTGTGTCTCTTTGTGTGGTGTGTCCTGTGGTTGAGTGCATGTGTCGCTATAAGGGGTGTGTGTGTGTCTCTGTGTTGTGTGTGTGGGTGCGTGGTGATTATCCAATGTTGGGGCTGCACCTTAGCGATTATACACTTGCTGTTACTCTGTGTGCGTGTGGTGTGTATACATGTTCCCGTGTGTGGTGAATATCCCATGTTGGGCCCCCACCTTAGTGACTATATGCTGGTATATGCTGCTATTCTTTGGCGCTGTCATTAAGCCCCTCTCATTTACAACTGTCAACTGGTAACTGTCACTTTTTCCCCATTATGTAGTTAGGGCAAATGTTTGGTGAACTGGAACGCGCAGGGTTAAAATTTCGCCTCACAACATAGCCTATGACGCTCCGGGGTCCAGACGTGTGACTGTGCAAAATTTTGTGGCTGTAGTTGTGACGGTGTAGATGCCAATCCCGGACATACATACATACATACATACACACACACATTCAGCTTTATATATTAGATGATTAGTGGCTGGAGACAATTGTGGGAGCGGCTTATCTTCACTGAAAGCAAAAGGTTTGGGTGTGTAAATTTAAATGGCCTGATCCTCCTTCATCCCCGACATCATCTGTCAGGGCCCCATGTACATCATATAGTAAAACAGGGCCACTGCAATTAGTGGGTATGGATGACGTACTGCTTTATGTGTAATCATTGGCATCCAAAGATCTAAACAGCAGGGAACGGAGTTACCTATGATGTCCACCTGATACAAGCTGCAGATTGTGTGGACTCTCATGCTTACACTTTCCCAGTGATGTCAATTTATGGAAAATATATGGAAAAACTACTTCTCTATAAGGCAGCTTGCGGCTATACAAAAACAATGATGCTAGCAGCATTTTTTTTTTCCTTCACTGCAAGTGCCGGATCTGGCAAAAACCGCAAATCCCATAGGTAATGAATAGGGCTTGCCGCAAGTCAACGGTTACAAGGCAGATGTGGCAAGGCTGCCGGATCCGCCACAATTGGGCAGAAACGCTGATGTGAAATGTCCCAGAGAGAATAAGCAAAAAATTATGAAAATACGTTAATGTATTTTTGATAAGGCTAAAATGATTACTATAATAACATATTATTTACTGCCTCAGCTGCTCTTTTCCCCCCCTCCAAACACTGATCACTAGGTTTTGCTTCACGGCACCAGTCTCATGTACTCCATTATCCAGTCATCCATTTGTGTATAAATGTGTGTGTTCAGAAGTTGTCATTATTAAGGCTGATGAAGAGCCCTGAGTTGTCTCGAAAGCTTGCTATTATTTATCATCTTTTGCGTTAGCGATTACAAGGTATCAACCACTGACGACTCTCAGATTGTAATATTTTTCTATCTACTGGATAACCGGGTACAAATAGTTTTCATCTTTACATAATATTAAACATGTTATACTGCAATGATAATAAAAATAATAAGTAATATACAGAATGTGATTTCCTTACCATCCAACAAACAATCAAAATGAAGGCACTGTAGGTATTCTCGTTCTCTCATAAAGCCATTAAGAGGTGTAGCCCAGCCCTCGGCCAGTACCTGAACCCACTGCATATCAACCTGCACAAAGGAAGGAAATCAGCACAACTTTATTTTTATTTTTTAAATAGCTCATAGTAATTCTTTAGTAAGTTTGCCAAGTCTTGGCCCCATATGGCTAATTCAAGTGAATGTGACCAGCAGTAATTCCTGCACAGCCGGGAATATTTCAGTGCCGTACTATGGCCAATGTATTGTAAGGAGTGGTTGGGCACTACGGTTTGCACTCCCTCCAGTCAAAAGATGGAGGTTCTCAGCGACATTATTATTATTATTTATAGAGCACTATTGATTTCAGGGTGCTGTACATGAGAAGGGATACATATAAACAAGTTAAAAATACAATGAACAAACTAACAGTGACAGACCGATACAGAGGGGAGAGCGGACCCTGCCCTTGTGGGCTTACATGGGCATCAATTCATGAAATGAGAATTTTTCACCATTTTGTGCTAGTTCTTTTACACCAGGTTTCTATTGCCTTTTGGGGCCTACACTACTCTATACAGCACAAATAATGGACACAAAATCGACTTTACTTTGAGCTAATCTCTCATTCATTTTCAAAGGGAGTACACCAGTTTCAGTGATCCATTCAACAACATATGGAGTTATTTTGATATTTGAACACTGTATTGGGCTGGAGTCACACTACTGTATGACTCATATGCAGCTGACACGCTCAGGTCAGGAGAGCTGCTGGCCAGTCCAGGCACTTTGATGGGATCCTAGCGCGAGTCCAACAGTGGTGCGACTCAAGTCTTAAGCAAACAAATTAGTGATCCAGCAATGGCTTGAAGATCAGTTGTTAGACATGTCTTACTGAATTAAATTCATTTCCAGAACTTTCTATTCACCTTGTTTATTTCTAATGCTGGCAATGTGTCCGCATCTGTCTTTGCCAGCTCCAGCTTGTTCTCTGGTACATACAGCTCCTTGACTTCATAAGATGCATCTACCGGCACTATATCCTATTTGAGAGAAGAAACCAGAAAATGCTCAGTATATTCAGCTGTTGGACAGATGCACTGAGCTTATCAAGAAAGGGAGGTAGAACAGCATGCAATTTCAAAGTTCATAATGATTTTATTTCTGGCTCTGGAGTTTAATATTTCTTACAATATCTTGAGGAAAAAAATAATAAGTACAAGTTTTCTGTGGGTTTAGGTGAATATATTTTCTGGACAGAGCCTGTGGCTAAGATCATGGGAAGAACACAGATTTTTACAGTGCCCGGCCAATGAACCTGAAGAGGACTCCAGGGGAAATTCATAAAAAAAAAAAATATTCTGGGTCTACACAGTTTAGTACTGGAGATCGTGCACCATCCTGGAGAGGCTTAGCATGCACTACACACAAGAAAGCAGAGCGCAAAATGACAATAGACCTGACACAAACTAGGTTGAAATATGCACATTTTCCAAAGCTAAAAGTTAAAAAAAAGAGGAAAACAAAACAAAAAAACAAGCCAAGAATAATAATAAAAAAAAAAAAACTATTGTAATTTGATAGAAAGCACCCAAATTGCACTTCTTGAAAAACGCAGTTCACACCACCATATTAAAAAGTGATCAAATACAGTTTCTTATGTTACAGAATTGCAATATATCTTTAAAGCTTGGATACTATATTGTGGCACCTGTTTTTTTCCTCAAACTCAAAAGGCCGCTTTACACGTCACAATATCGTTCCGATATTGCATACAATCTCACAGAAGCGCGCACGTTTTTGGCATTTGTCCAAGATCGCATAGATGTTACACAGGGAGATATCGGCAGGCAACGCAACTACGATGCAGTACGCCCCTCTTGCACACTGCATCTGAGCAACTCAGGGAACGACCATTTAACATTGGAGTGAATAGGGGAAGTTGCGCTCCAAATCGTAGTTGCGCTGTCACACAACACGATCCTGCCAGATCCTCAAGCCAATATTGCACGGTTGAAGAGCATGCACAATTTATAAACGATATCGTTTTTGCATTGTTCTTGCGTCGCATTGCTCATTTACACGACACAACACATGAACAATATCAACTGCAACGTCCCTACCATGTGACTTTTTATCGTAGTTGTGTTGCGATATCGTGACATGTAAAGCGGCCTATAGACTTGAGTTGCATCCACTCCACTCTGTTAGTATCTGTATCGGAAAAAAAAACCTGTCAGAGAAAAACAATCTTCAATACTCCACTGAATAACATTGATCCAAGTGTTGTATGTTTTTTCCCACGGATTGCACTTGGAATGAAAATAGGGTTGTTTGCATGAGCCCTTAAGGGTGGTGTTTTAGTGGATATTACTCTTACTTCTCTTGTGTTCCTGGGTTCATAAAAATGATCCGGGCAACTACAATATACACTAAATGGGCAAAGTAATGTGGACACTCCTAATTTTTTAGAATAAGTGTTTCTACTACACAACATAGACAAACATTAATAGCAGTAAAGGGCTTACATTACTCATCTGCCCTCAGAAACTTTAAAGCCAGCGTCACACATGTCAACAAAGGCTGCGATGTCGGAAGTGATGCGCAGGTGCGCGCTCGCTTCCGAAATCGCAGCCTTGGTGTCACACGGCAGAATGTTGCCGGTGACGCCACAGCAATACTGCGGTATAGGCTGGATCGCCGCCAACATCGCTATTGCGGTGTCAGACGGCATGATCCAGCCTAATCACTGGTTGCAGATTGCCAGGTTTACGTTCATGCTCGTAAACCTGTCAACCTGCGACCAGCGCTAAATTGCAGTTGCGTCGCGCTGTCACACAGCACGACGCACTTGCGATATCGTGAGCGACATCGCTGATGCGTCACTTTTCGGTGATGTCGCTCACGATATTGATGCGTGTGACGCCGCCTTAAGAGCTTTTGGGAAGTGGAATCATCTTGGAACAGCAGCAGCTCAGCTACAAACACTTAAACTATGCAAACTAAATTGGGCAGCAGATTACTGAAGCATGTGGTGCAAAACAAACTGAACATCCATTATGGCACCATTCAATATACGGTAGCTTAAAAGCAGCACTTTTTTGTTGATTTATTTCACCACTGGAGTGGTGCTTTAAATCCAAGTCCCTTACCCAGTCTTATTCTCTGCTGGCACATCCAGTGTTTTATGGAGCAAGCTGGATAAACCAAATCAATGTAACTCTATGACAACCTCATTGTGGCCTCATAGACTTGCATTGAGTGCTAGTGACAAAACTTGTGACTTGAGTAGTCCGAAGTTATTTGCTCAAGATGGCACCATGGGACCATCGTCAAATAGTGAAGGGTAATATTAATATTGCTGAAGCAAATAGATTTTGGACATTTGTATGCTTACTACCATGTGGAACAGTCTGGGAATGCTCTTTTATTCTATCATGACTGTGCCCCAGTGCACAAAGCAAGGTCCTTTAAGATGTAGGTTAATCTTGGTGTTGGTGAATTCACATGGCCAGTACAAAGGTCAAAACTAGTGCCTGACCACAAAAACAACCCTCAGTAGGCCAAACGAAGACAGATACAAAGTAAATTCCCTTTCCAAGGTCCACCATGTATGGGACATGGACCTGTGAGCAGCACAAATTAACATGTCTGTGTCCAGAGGGTTGAGAGATACACAGGATAGCATTGTGTATATGGCAGGTACTATCTATAATATACTTACCTACTGGCGTCCTCTACTTCCGTCTGAATGAGGCGAAATCCCAAGAGCCATCATGCTGCCGGAAGCCATATTGGTACACCCAAGTGATGCGCGATACCACCAACAGGACCCAGTCACACTTACACCTCCGGGATCATAGACGCTGCAAAATGATTTGTACAGGCAGATGACGGCAGTCACATTAAATGCGCATGCACAAACCCAGGGAGCGCATGCGCAGTTAATTAGTCAACGCAGTGACGCACCCGGCAGGCTGTGAATTTGTGAACCGAGTCAACGCATCTGTCACAGTGAAGAGTAGAATTAAAAAAACTAAATAAATACCTAATAGTGTGTCACGGACCCTCAAAAAACACATAGCGTGTCACAAAGCGCAAACAAGGGGGAGACAGCCCAAATGAGAGCGCACACGAGGGGAGAAAACAGCACCAGGGGGGGAGAGCGCACGGGAGAATAGATGGCCGCCGCTTTCAGTGCCACAGAGCCTGCCCCCATCTTGATATCACTGCCCTTCCGATGTGATAACATCGGACCTCCATCTAGTATATGATAACCAGTATACATTCATAATGACCCATATGCACAGTAAAACAAAGTTAGGATAAAGAAAACTGGAAAAGCATTCACTGAAATCCAGGAAAGTTCCTGATAACAGTATATGAAAGGAGATTTTAGAAAATCCTATTTACTAGTCTAATGTGGAAGCAGAGAAAGCTGTGTGACTGCAGTCTTCAAATTCTTGTTGTGCATTTTAAGGTGTGATGATATCCCATTAGGGGCACTAAAAAAAAAAGCACTGGACAGCTGAGGAAACAAATGCATTAGAAAGTGATTCACTGTGATTAGAAGAAAGTCACTTACAATATTACTCTACTTAGAAAAATACAAATGTCGTCTTAGCAGACAATAAATATTACACATGAAAGGATGGAAATTGTTGTCATAAAGAAAAAGCGAGCACACCCCAGCACCAATGATGTATACCCTCAATCTGGCCAAATATGCAGCTTGTAATTGGAAACTGAAAATGATTAGTACAAGGGATGAGTTAAAAATTCCAGATACAAGACGGCTGCACCACCATACATCAAACACTCTGGAGAAGAACAAGCTCTTTGTAGCGTGCTTGCTGCTCGGTGATAAAGAGCAGACTTGGTCTGTGGAGCATCTCAGAAAAGCACAATAATGGCCTTCAGCACAGGGATGGGCGGCTGATGAACTACATCTCCCATAAAGCAATCAGGTCCTCCTCATCTGTACAGCACTTATGAGCTGTCACAAGCTACCAATGGCACCTGTTAGTAAACTTCATCGAACATGTAATCTAGAAAGTCATTTTCAATCTAAATGTTATTTTCAACATCATTGATTTTTTTTTTTAAATAATATTAACTAATAATACTGCAATATAATATACATTGAAAATGGCCCTGCAATGTCTGGCAGGAACACAAATTATAGATCCTCCCCTTTCTTCTGCCATTTTTGCAGCCTCAGTTAAAAGGGTATTCCCAGCTTCAAGATCCTATCCCAATATGTAGTAGGTGTAATAACAATGATATTAGCAAATACCTCTCATTAGAAATGTAGTATGGTTTTCCTGATAAGCTACCGTATATACTCGAGTTTAAGCAGAGTTTTTCAGCACACTTTTTCTGATGAAAAGTGCTCCCCATCGGCTTATACTCGAGTCAGTGTTCAGTGTCAGTGGGGCGGCGGAGACCGGTAGCTGGAGGAGGCAGGGGGAGGCTGCAGAGTGAGCGGGAGGTCACTTGGGCACGCTCATTAGTGTAATGTGATATGCACTGCATCCCCCTGTCCATCACAGGCGGGGGAGAAGCACAAATTACATTAGACCGTGTACACACCCCCATCACTGGTATATAGGCCCTATGCTGGCGCTCACAATAAAATAATAATCATTTTAACTCACCCCTCCAACACTTCACCGCAGGTTCCGTGGCCTCCTCCAGTCTTCCTGCTTGTCCCCGGCTTCTAATCATGTGACCGGCGCATCAGTGACGTCATTGCTGCTGCGCTGGTCACAGGATTAGAAGCAGGAAGAGCGGAGTGAGGACGCCAAGGAACCAGCGGTGAAGCGGAGGGGTGAGTTAAAATGATTATTATTTTATTGTGTGCGCCAGGATAGGACCAATATACCAGTGAATGGGGGGCATATACTGTGATGGGGGGCTATTTAAAGTAATGAGGAGCCATATACCAGTGAGCGGTCATATACCAGTGACGGGGGCCATATACCAGTGATGGGGGCCATATACCAATAATGGGGCCCATATACCCGTGATGGAGGTCATATACTATGAATGGGGGCTTTTGAAAGTAATGAGGAGTTTATACCAGTGATGGGGGCCATATACCAGTGATGGGGGCTATATACTGGATGGGGCTATATACAGTAATAAGGAGCTATATACCAGTGATGGGGCTATATACCAGTGATGGGGGCTATATACAGTAATGAGGAGTATATATAACAGTGATGGGGGACATATAACTGTAATGGAGGGGCCATATACCAGTGATGGGGGCCAAATACCAGTGATGGGGGCCAAATACCAGTGATGGGGGCCAAATACCGGTGATGGGGGCCAAATACTATGATGTGGGGCTATTTAAAGAAATGAGGAGCTATATACCAGTGATGGGGGCCATATACCAGTAATGGGGCTATATACTGTGATGGGGCTATATACAGTAATGAGGTGCTATATACCAGTGATGGGAGCGCTATATACCAGTGATGGGGGTGCTATATACTAGTGATGGTGGTGCTATATACCAGGATGGGGGTCTGCTGCAGTTCCCACCGTAGACTTTTACTTGAGTCAATACGTTTCCCCCAGTTTTGCGGGGTAAAATTAGGGGCCTTTAGCTTATACTGTACTCAGTTCGGCTTATACTCGAGTATTTATGTTTTTTCTTCATGTGCAGTACATTGCAGGACCTTATGTATCCATGGTTACAACCAAAAGCAACTAACAGACTTTCCCTATATGTGTGGCCGTGCTCATGGATACCCAAGGTCCTGCAATGCCTTGCACACGAGGAAAAAATATAGCCAATCAGGAAAACTGTACTACATTTCTATTTGGGGCGATTTGTTATGATTACACCTACAACATATTGCGATAGGAGCTTGAAAATGGGAATACTTCTTTAAGTTCCTTCCAGTTAAAATTAGAAAAAGGCCATTCCTTTTCATTAGTCACTAAAGCGTCAACAGCCTCTTATATCTGTCACATTTCTCAGTTTCTACTAAGTTTACAAAGCACAAAAATGAGTTTTTTTAAAGCGTGAGGATAGTTAGACTGTGGAGCACACCACTAAGATATGTAATGATGGTAAAGCCACTGGAAAAGTAAAAAAGGACAAGTCTTATAAGTGATCAAATCAATAGCCAAAAAACAAATTACATTCTAAGCGATCCAGGGAACCCGCCTTAATGTGCAGAGGCAATGGATTCTGCCCTGCGGAGCCCGTTTTGTTCTGCTTTGTCCTGGAAAAAACGATCTACTAGCCTGACCTATGAGACATTGGACATGGAAATGCACCAGTGCATGCTGGTTGGTGAAGTTAAGCGGGATTTAGACATAAAAAAGGGGACAATTGATCAATACAGAATGCATGTTCTATATTTACCATGATGTCAATATACAAATAGGCCTTGGGTTCGTTCTAGGCGTTCTCCAATGCCAAATCTACAATGGTTCTCCAGTCTCTAATCTAAGGGTAGACCACTTTGATCAATCATTGGATATTATTGATCATGCCACTCAAAAGTTCAAACATCTTTTAAACATATCTATTAAATGGGGGCAAAGGTGTTCGTATATTCTCTAGTGACCTAAAAAGAAAGGATCAACGTAATCACACTGACCTGTAAGAATCATGATTGTAGGGCATTTTACAGCACAATAGATGCTGTAAAGGCAAAACCCAACAATTGCAGAAATATGTTTTTTTTTCATATATGCAAATTTGCACTTCACTAAGGAAGTTGAGAAACTCCCGTGCCACATTTAAGCAGCTTCCTCAAAGTCATAATCGCTTTCCTACAAGCTTTTAATATAACTAAGGGATTTGTACCAGATCAGAACCCCAAACTACAGACGCTGCGTTTCGGGGTACCTGCCCCTCATCAGTGTAGTGTGTGGGATATTCTGATCTGGCAGAGTGAGTGGGCTAAGACAAGGTCTGGGAGCTTGCTCTCAACCGTTTTTTTTTCACAATTTTACCACACTTGGATTCATCTTTCCAAGTTTCCTGTACATTAAATGTTAAAATAAGTGATGCCATACAAAATTACAACTCATCTCCCAAGCGGAGATGGCCAAACCTGCCGATGTTCGGGTTTGGCAGATTTGGCCGGACTTTTCTTTAAAGTCCGGGTGGGGGACTGGACTTGACCCGAAATTTAAAGTTATGAAATGGTGGCTAGGTGGGCTGGGGACTGTAAAAGTAAGCAAAATATTGATTAAACATCAGTGTTCTACTTATCGAGTACCACACACTTGTACTTCAGGACCACTCATTAGCTTCTTGATTATTCACTAAACTGGCTCCTACAGCCAATCACAGACACCCCACTCTCTGTGACGTTGCTTGTGATTGACTGTTCCACCCCTCACTTATTGTGTCAGCGTCTTCGATTGGTTGCCATAGGCAGCAAACCTGCCGTCATAGTAGTGTAAAAATACATAATTAAAAAAAAAAATGATGTAGGGCTTAGCTTTATCTGGGCCGAGAATCAAAAATACAGCGGACAACTACGGGCCGCCACCCTCAGCTGCCTGGCTTTATCTTGGCTGCCAATCAGAAATACAAGGAAGCCCATTTTTTAAAATTATTTAAATAAATTAATCATAGAAAGAAAAAAAAAAAAAAAAAAAAGAAGTGTGGGCTTCGCCTTATTTTTGAATGCCAGCTAAGGTAAACCTAGGCAGCTTAGGGCTGGTATTCTCAGCCAGGTGAGGCCCATGGTTATTGCCCTCCCCCACAAGGCTACAGAAAGGAGGCTGCCACAGAAATTGGCACATTCATTGGAAGCACCAATTCCTGGCACATTACTCGACGCCCTGGTGCGGTTGCATCAGGTTGATAGAAAGAGTTAATGATAGCCGATTGCTGAGTATTGACAGGTTGTCAATAAGCCCAGTTTGATAAGTTCAGGTCTCTATGAGACCCCCACGCTATGAATCCTGTGAGTAAATAGTTAAAACACAACACAAAGAGAAAAATCCTTTATTTTATATAAAATCACACAGACAACACTCATTTTCTAATTTATTAACCTCCAACATACCATCCGTCGAAAAACCACAAAGCACACAATTCTGGCTCTGCTTCAAACAGAGGCTGCAGCGATAGAACAAGCATCCTCTCGCTGCAGTCTCTGCAGTGCGTTCCAGGTCCCGCTGTGAGGGAGGTGATGCAGAAAAGTTCACCTCAGGTAAGAGAGCCATGTTGCGCTTGCTAAACCCAGGTGACCCAGACCATGACATCAACACTCTCATAGCGAGAGTCGAAATTCAGTCAGTTGTCAGTTTCGCTTCCCGCCATGAAGAGGCGTTAGAGTATCGTGGAGAGTTTGTGTGGTAATAATAAAGATAGGAATAAGCTATGTCTGTGTTCTTTTTACAAATAAATTATTTTTCATGGTGTGGTGTATTATTTACTATAGGTTCATAATGGCCAGGACTAACATTGGCCCGACATTATGAACCTCGGGCTTAGTGCCAGTTGGCAATATTCAGCTGGCATTAACCCTTTTATTACCCAGACTGCCACCACTACAGGACAGCTGGAAGAGTTGGGTACAGTGCCAGAAAATGGTGCTTCGATGAATGCGCCGTTTTCTGAGGCAGCTACGGGCTGCAATTCGCCGTGGTGGGAGCCCAGAATTCTTGGGCTCCCCATGCTGAGTATTCCAGTCCCCAGCTGCCTTGTTGCACCTGGCTGGAAACCAAAAATACAGTGAAGCTTAACATAATTTATTTTAATTATTTCAAGATATAATTGTAAAAAGGGCTCCTGTGTATTTGGATTACCAGCCAAATAAAACTAGGCAGTCAGAGGTGAGTGGCAGCCCATACCTGCCTGAGCTGGTGACCAAAAATACAGAAAAGCCACAGGTCATCAACACAAAATTTGCAGCAAATGCCCACTGTGTGACCAGTGCTGCATATTTAGGAGTCAACGCTGAGCTCTTTAGGTGAAAATCCCAGCAAAATACACTGCAAGAAGTGACATGCTGCAGATTTTGCTGATGTAAAATGCCTGCCATTTCCACCGCAGGAAAATATACAGCAAGGGCACAACACTTCTAATTTGGGCAGCACGGTGGCTCAAGTGGTTAGCACTGCAGCCTTTGCAGCACTGGGGTCCTGAGGTCCTGGGTTCAATTCCCACTAAGGACACTAGAGACAACATCTGCAAGGAGTTTGTATGTTCTCCCTGTGTTTGCGTGGGTTTCCTCTGGGCACTCTGGTTTCCTTCCACATTGTAAAGACATAGTGATAGGATATTTAGATTGTGAGCTCCAAGAGAGACAGCATTACTGATGTATGTAAAGTGCTATGGAATTAATAGCGCTATATAAATGAATATTATTATTATTATTATTAATAATTTCCCTTACACTCAGCAGAGAATATGTTGTATTGCGGATTTGTCAAAAAATGCAAGGAAATCCCCAGCGTCGGCACATAGCCTAACATATTCAGATTGTAAAAGTCCCAGGGAATGAAGCATTATTTTGTCATTCAGATGCTAAATTGTGTTGTAAACAATGATATTTAGCAGTAAATTGAACCCTGGCTTTTCTATTACATTTCTAATGTAACGAATGCAGGTAGAATGACACCTAGTGGACAATTTGAGATTAGCACTTACAGAAAAAAGTTATCTTGACTTATTTCCATGAAATAAAAGGTGTGCTGATATTTTAAACATTTTTTTTTCAATTCTTATAACGAAAATGCTTAAAATATGCATAAATATATCTATATTCTGCCAGAATTGCCTATGATAAACATGCAGTACAGAAAACATCTGTGAACTACCTTCCGGCCTTACAATGTGTGTTTTCTTTTTTTTCTTTTAGGTGCTTTCAAAACTTCAAAAGTGCAATAAAAAGCCAAATTTGGTCAACAATTTCATTTTAATCTGAAACTTTTGTCAGAGCAGAAAAGAACAGCAGTTACTTTACACACAACCAGGAAAAGGGGCTAAACTGGACGGAATCAGGACCTTTATTGGCCATCTGGTGATGAGGTGCAAGAGAATTCAGCTGACACTTTTATGGGTCATCAATTATTTACAGCGCAGGACGCTTTATGGGCCTACATAACATTAAAGCTTCAGAACTACGGTTTGCCAAGTCCTTGTATTGACTACAATATGTGTAAAGATTTGGTTTTATGGATCTTTCCTTGATCAATTGAAAATTATCCAATTTTCAGGGATCACAAGGTAGAAACGACCACTGTGGACCACTGAGAAATAACCATATTTGCCATATGTGAGACATGTCCGGAGTAGATTCTCCCAGACGTCTTTCCAAGCATCCTTTTCCTTAGAATTATTATTGCCACTAGGTAAAATGGAAACACACACTTGAGAATCAAACCCTCCTTGTCTCCATACATGACGCTCTATGACAGGGGTGGGGGAACCATTTTACTGCCAAGGGCCATTTGGAAATTTCTACCATCCTTCGGGGGTTGCACAAAGTTATCATCTTGAAAATGACCCGATAAATTTGGTTAAACAATCACCTCTCCCCTACTGTGGTGGCTGGAGCTACTTCTCTTTTGTGCGGCTGTGATGTTAGGTGATATTGATCATGGGCTTCTCAAATGCTCTTCCAGGTTTGCTAGGACCATAGACATCAAAGGAGAGGCTGGGGGCGCATACATCACCGGGAAGGCTAAGGCTGGGGCATAGAGATCACTGGAGTGTTGGATTTAAAAGGCAGGCACTCAGCAAAATGCGTCTGCCAGGCTGAGCCCTGTGGTCCCAAGGAACCTGCCCGGGGGCTGCAGAAAAGTCATCGAGGGCCACATACGGCTCTAGGGCCTGAAGTTCCCCACCCACGCTCTATGAAGTGGTGATGAATCAAGAGCTCCTGGAGAACGACATTTCCTCTAGCCCCTCTCAGACCTCTGCCATCAGAGGTGACAGTGTGTTAAGCAGTCACATTGTGATACCTTTTTGTCTTCAATCTGAGTCCTATAGTATCGATGGTTAAGGCTATATGCGCACAGACATTTTCTACACCAAATCTGCATGTCCTCGTAGAAAAATGCACCAAAAACGCAATGCGTTTTTAGGCACTTAAAATACACACTGAATACACCTTCATTTTTGGAGCATTTTTTCATGATAACATTGAAGAGAATGGATGAAAAAACGTTGCAAAAAAGTTCCAACTGTGGACAAGCTGCAGGCTTTTCTGTACCAAATCTGAGAAGCAACAGATAAGCAAATGTGCACAACACTTCTCATGGACTTTGCTGACTTAAGGACAGGCATGTTGATTTCTGACAAAGCTGCACCAAATTATAAAAAAAACAAAACATAAAAATACGCACTGTGCGCACATGGACTAAAAGGAGTTTTCGCCTTTCAACATTGTTCCAGCTATTGAAACAGCCAGTTCAGCACGGCATCTACACCACTAGTGTTGAGCGAGTGTAATCATTACTACTCTTTACTTCCATGGCTAGTACGGTATTCGTGATACTGGTTATTCAGCGAGTATTGCTGGTGCTCACGAGTGATGTGTCGATCGTTATTGACCTGACACATATTGCGAGCTTTATTCAGTAAACAATGGAAGCTTGCACCTCAATGAGAGAACAATGAATGTTAGGGTCTCTGCTTTTTTGCTAATTCTCTTTAAAGAGGACCAGTCACCAAACCAGGCATGGTGATCTAATTACAGCACTGGATGCAGCATGTCTGCAGCATCCAGGCAAGGGGTCCCCCAGCACTTGAGCAGCCCTGTACCCCGAGATAATACACTTAGAAAACTTACATGCTGCAGCCATTAAGGAGGTGGCCAGAGGCTGGAGCCAAAGGGCAGATTCACACCCCCTGCATGTTTAATCTGCCCACCGCTGCCAATCATTCTCTCCCTCTTCAGCAGCATTAAACAGAGGTTTTTTTTCTTTCCAGAACTTGCTGTAGAGGGAGAGGGAGAGTGTATTATCTCGGGGTACAGGGCTGCTCAAGTGCTGGGGGACCCCTTGCCTGGATGCTGCAGACATGCTGCATCCAGTGCTGTAATTAGATCACTATGCCTGGTTTGGTGACAGGTCCTCTTTAATGATTTCAGGAGAAAACATGAAGCAACAAGATTCTACCGGACAAAATTAAAGTAAATGGGCAAAATACTGTAAGAATCGTGTTTTTCCTGATCTTTCAAATCAGGAAAAAAACGCAAGTGTGAAAGGCCCCTTACACAGTGTACAGTCATGGCCAAAAGTTTTGAGAATGATACAAATATTAATTTTAACAAAGTCTACTGCTTCAGTTTTTCTAATGGCAATTTGCATATACTCCAGAATGTCATAAAGAGTGATCAGCTTAACAGCAATTACTTGCAAAGTCAATATTTGCCTAGAAAATGAACTCTAAACCCCAAAACACATTTCAACATCATTGCAGTCCTGCCTTAAAAGGAGCAGCTAACATCGTTTTAGTGATTGTTCCACTAACACAGGTGTGGGTGTTGATGAGGACAGGGCTGGCGAACAATCAGTCATGATTAAGTAAGAATGACACCACTGGACACTTTAAAAGGAGGCTGGTGCTTGGTATCATTGTTTCTCTTCAGTTAACCATGGTTATCTCTAAAGAAACACGTGCAGCCATCATTGCACTGCACAAAAATGGCCTAACAGGGAAGAGTATCGCAGCTAGAAAGATTGCACCTCAGTCAACAATCTATCGCATCATCAAGAACTTCAAGGAGAGAGCTTCCATTGTTGTCAAAAAGGCTTCAGGGCACCCAAGAAAGACCAGCAAGCGCCAGGACCGTATCAGCTGCGGGATCGGACTACCAGCAGTGCCGAGCTTGCTCAGGAATGGCAGCAGGCTGGTGTGAGTGCTTCTGCACGCACTGTGAGGCGGAGACTCTTTGAGCAAGGCCTGGTTTCAAGGAGGGCAGCAAAGAAGCCACTTCTCTCCAGAAAAAACATCAGGGACCGACTGATATTCTGCAAAAGGTACAGGGAGTGGACTGCTGAGGACTGGGGTAAAGTCATTTTCTCTGATGAATCCCCTTTTCTATTGTTTGGGACATTTGAAAAACAGCTTATTCGGAGAAGAAGAGGTGAGCGCTACCACCAGTCTTCTCTCATGCCAACTGTAAAGCATCCTGAAACCATTCATGTGTGGAGTTGCTTCTCAGCCAAAGGAATCGGCTCACTCACAGTCTTGCCTAAAAACACAGTCATGAATAAAGAACGGTACCAGAAAGTCCTCCAAGAGCAACTTCTCCCAACCGTCCAAGAGCAGTTTGGCGCCCAACAATGCCTTTTCCAGCATGATGGAGCACCTTGCCATAAAGCAAAGGTGATAACTAAATGGCTCAAGGAACAAAACAGAGATTTTGGGTCCATGGCCTGGAAACTCCCCAGATCTTAATCCCATTGAGAACTTGTGGTCAATCATCAATAGACGGGTGGACAAACAAAAAACAACAAATTCTGCCAAAATGCAAGCATTGATTATGCAAGAATGGACTGCTATCAGTCAGGATTTGGTCCAGAAGTTGATTGAGAGCATGCCAGGGAGAATTGCAGAGGTCCTGAAGAAGAAGGGTCAACACTGCAAATATTGACTTGCTACATTAACTCATTCTAACTGTCAATATAACCTTTTGGTACTCATAATATGATTGCAATTATATTTCTGTATGTGATATAAACATCAGACAAACACAAATAAAAACCAGAGGGCAGCAGATCATGTCAAAATATAATTTTGGCGTCATTCTCAAAACTTTTGGCCATAACTGTACATACCCGATTAATTCACCATTACCTGTGATTTCATAATTTACTCCACTTCTCTTAGGTTGGTTTCACACCAACGTATTTTGTTTTTGTTTAAACCTGGCACAGATTCAGTTTTTTGAACAAAAAACAATTCTGGAAAGTATATGGTTTTTGCCCCTAACCCTCCAGCTCCCGGCAATTTTCTGTTTTTCCCTCCCCTTCTTCCCAGAGCCATAACATTTTTATTTTTTAATAAATATGGACATATTCGAGCTTATTTTCTACGGAATGAGTTGTATGTTCAGATGAAGTAGTAGAAAATAGAAAAAAAAATTCCAAGTGCTGTGAAATTGCAAAAAAGTGCAATTAGACATTTGTTTTATTCACCATTTTCAATATGTGGTAAAACTGACGTGTCCGTATGATGCCCCGGGTCGGTACGAGTTCATTGATACCAAACATGTATACTTTTACTGTTACTTGGGCAGCACGGTGGCTCCTTGGTTAGCATTGCAGCGCTGGTGACCTGGGTTTAATTCCCACAACATCTACAAGGAGTTTGTATGTTTAATAAAAAGCCAAGAAGCCAGCGCTGCCTGTGGTTAGTACGCAATACAAAAAGTGCATATGCACATATTCATTTCTAACTGTACTTTAAACTGAGACATTTAGCAAACAATTGATCAATTTTTTGAGCTAACCCGCCATGTCACGACATTCTCAAATGGGGTGTTTGTATGTTATCCCCGTATTTACGTGGGTTTCCTCTGGGCACTCCGGTTTCCTCCCACAATTGAAAGACATACTGATAGGAGTGTGAGCCCCAATAGGGGCAGTACTGAAAATATATGTAAAACGCTATGGAATTACTAGCGCTACATAAATTAATAAATATTATTATTACCTGATGATATCAGCTGAGATGAGAAGGGGATGAAGCGGGCTCACACTGGATGTTACCGCACCTGTATTACACCGGATCCATTGTCCTGTTTTGGGTCCATGCCCGAACACAATGTTTGGGCACGGACCTCGAACAGTTCAGTTGTAAAAATAAAGGATGATTAACTAATTCTACTTACCAGTCTCAACGCTGCGGTCACTTCCAGGTCCCACTCTGACAGCCTCTGTGATTGGTTGCTGACACAATAGGTGGGGTGCAACAGTCAACCACAGACGCCGTCAAGAGAGTGGGCGTTTGTGATAGGCTGTTCAGTAGTTAATGCAGTGACTATTTAATGAGGTTATTGAGCGGGACCCAGAAGTGACCACAGCACCGAGATTTGTGAGTATAATGCTTTAATCAGTAAAGTCTATGTTCGGGATCCGTGTTCGAACAATTTGGTATTCAGTATGGACCCTGAACTTTACATTATGTGATGAAAGAATGCATGTTCAGTGGCCTATATATCCCGTTTGATCCAGTAAAGCCAGATCCGGCACCCATTAATGTATGCCGTATCAAGCCAGATCTGGCAAGATGCTATTTTTTTACCCACGAAATTTTGCATGCAACATTTTTTGGACTCATCAAAAAAACTGCCTCCAGCCTTATCTCCATATCTGGTAGCAAACTGAAGCAACTGGATGCTACTAGGCACCATTAAAAGTGGTTGGGCAAAACATCATCCTGAAAGGATCAGGTTTTTGCTGAAAACTGGATCTGCGTTGGATGTAAAAAAAAAAAAAAAAAGAAGAACAAAATAAAAACACTGCTGTGAATCCAGCCTTAGGGTATGTGCCCACAGAACGTTTTTTGAGCAGTCCTGAATGCAGCAAAACCTGAGGATCCTAGAGTCCTTGACAGGAGAAGTGCTATGATCTTGTCTGCGTTTTTTGCGCGTTTTTACTGCGTTTATGCATTTTTCCTGCATTTTTGATGCTGTGTTTTTCCTGTGTTTTTTCCATTGACTGCACCAAAAACGTAGGAAAATAGAGCATGTCAATTCTTTCCTATCCGCACCAAAAACGCAGGTATTTGACAGTTCTTGACACTTGCAAAACCAATGTATGTGCATAGCGTTTCTGTAAACTGCATGCAGAAACCGCAGGAAAAACGCAGCAAAAACGCCCTGTGTGCACATACCCTTACTGGGATTTTCTGTTTAGATGGCAGTCCTATTGGGAACCGGCAGCTATTTCTTTATGTACACTTACACAAAAACTAAAAAAGCTGTCAGTCACTGACAGCGCCGACCACTGCACCCAAAAAGCAGAAGTTTAATTGATTAATAAGGTTATACTGAATCTTTTCCCACAAAAATACATATCAATCTGCTCGGTTCTCTAACATGATACATGCAGATTGGAGTGAATGTTCATGTTGACAGGTTCTCTTTAAAGTGTCAAAACAGGCAGAGAAAGCTTGGCTCTGCTCGCTGCTGTTGGGGACAGATGATGTCTTTGTAAAACCATCATCTGACAGAAAGCCTGTATCACAGAAGGGGACTCAATGGCACATAAACAGAAACTATCAACAGGATTTTGATAACTAAAGTATGGACAGGAGCATATACTTAATACTGAATAAAAGGATACCTGCGATGAAGAAATCCATTTTGTAGATTGTGTAATGAGTGTTTTAAATTTTGTTTTAATCATAACTTCGTGCATCGGGACTGAGGGTCAAGTCTGAGACGCAGCCCCAGCCCCTCCGCTACCCTTGGGGTCTATCGTCTAGTTGGTTTAACGTTTGTGTTGGTGCCATTCTAGCTGCCGGCAGTCCTTGCACACAATATTATCCTGGCAGTCTTCAGAAAAAAAAAGGAAAAAGAATTTACGGTAAGTAAACAAAATTCTCTTTTTCCTTGTCGTCCAAATCTGGGAGACCCCGACATTGGGACGTCCAAAAGCAGTCCCTGGGTGGGAAAAAACCACTGTACCCTGAAAAGCAACTCAGACATTTACAGGTGGGCAACAGCCGCCGGGAGAACGCGTCTGTCCAGACCTGCATCTGCTGAGGCATGAACATGTACCTGGTAATGCTTAGAGAATGTGTGTAGGCTTGACCAAGTGGCAGCCTGACACACCTGTTGGGCTGAGGCTTGGTGCCGCAAAGCCCAAGAAGCACCCACAGCCCTGGAGGAATGCGCCTTTAGACCCGCCGGGGGCGACGTGTGCGAGGCCGAATAGGCCTCCAATATAGCCGACCTGATCCAACGGGCAATTGTGGCCTTGGAGGCGGAAGAGCCCTTGCCGCGTCCAGCCGTGAGAATGAAGAGAGAGTCCGTCCGACGGAGAGGGGCTGTGCGAGACAACTACACCCTCAGGGCCCTGACCAAGTCCAGAGTGTTTAGGGCCTTTTCAAACCTGTGAACTGGGTTTGGGCAAAAAGACGGAAGAGAGATATCCTTATTGAGGTGGAAAGGAGAGACCACCTTCGGGAGAAAAGAAGGGACGGGACGCAGGACAACCTTGTCCTGATGTACCACTAAGAATGGAGGCTTGCAAAACAATGCCGCCAAATCAGACACCCGCCGAAGCGAGGTGATAGCCACCAAAAATGCCACCTTTTGTGAAAGGGTGGACAAAGTGATATCTGAGATAGGTTCAAATGGAGGCTTCTGAAGGGCCGAGAGAACCAAATTAAGATCCCAAGGTTCCAGAGGACGCTTGTAAGGAGGGACAATGTGGGCCACCCCTTGCATAAATGTGCGAACCTGTGGGAGCCTAGCCAGCCTTTTGGAATAAAGGACGGAGAGAGCTGAAACCTGTCCTTTTAGAGAACTCAGGGTAAGACCAGTGTCCAGCCCCGAAGAAACAAGAGTAATGTTGGCAAGGAGAAGGGCCACGGAGAATGGCCCTTAGAAAAACACCAGGAGAGAAAAATTCTCCACGTCCGGTGATAAATCTTTTGCGAGGCAGGCTTACGAGCTTGTTTCATGGTGTCCTGAACTTCCCGGGGAAGACCCGATTGCGTCAGGACCCAGGATTCAAGGGCCAAGCATCAACCTGAGCGCCGCAGAATTGTGGCGGAAGAATGGACCTTGAGAGAGAAGGTCTGGACGATCTGGCAGACTCCAAGGTTCGCCGTCGGCGAGGCGGAGCAGTTTAGGGAACCAGGCTCTCCGGGGCCAATTGGGTGTGATTAAAATCACACGACGACATTCCGCCAGTATCTTGCGGAGCACCCGGGGTAACAGGGCCAGAGGTGGAAACACGTATGGCAGGCGAAACAGACCAATCCTGGACCAGTGCGTCCGCCGCCAACGCCCTGTGGTCGTGAGCCCCGGCTATGAAAACCGGAACTTTGTTGTTGAGGAAAGATGCCATCAAGTCAACATCCGGGGTCCCCCACCGCCTGCAAATGGCTTGGAATACTTCCGGGTTGAGAGACCATTCTCCCGGGTCCATACCCTGATGGCTGAGATAGTCCACTTCCCAGTTGTCCACCCCCGGGATGTGGACCGCTGAGATGGCAGAGCCTGTGGCCTCCGCCCAGGACAGGATTTTTTGAACTTCCAGCATCGCCAGGGTGCTGCGAGTGCCTCCCTGATCATTGATATAAGCGACGGCCGTCGCGTTGTCTGATTGGATCCTCACCTGGCGGCCGCTTAAGAGCGGCTGAAACGCCAGAAGCGCCAGATACACCGCCCTGATTTCCAGAATATTGATGGGAAGGGAGGACTCCAGCGGAGACCATGTACCCTGGGCCCTGTGGTGAAGAAACACCGCTCCCCATCTGGAGAGACTGGCGTCCGTAGTGACCACCGACCAAGATGGCGGGAGGAGGGAGCGACCCTGAGACAGGGACGGAGATGTCAGCCACCACTGGAGAGAGTCCCTCGTTTCGGGGGACAGGGAGATCTTGTGGTCCAAGGTCCTCGGATTCTTGTCCCAGACACGAAGGATCTCCAGCTGAAGGGGACGCAGATGGAGTTGTGCAAATGGAACCGCTTCAATTGAAGCTACCATCTTTCCCAGGATCTGCATCAGATGCCTGATGGGGAACGAGCGAGGCGTGAGGATGGAGCGAACACCCGCTTAGAGAGAGACGACCTTCTCGTGAGGCAGACGCACCAGCACTGTACGAGTGTCGAAAAGCATACCCAGATACACCAGACTCTGGGTGGGCACTAGGACCGACTTCGGGAGGTTGACTATCCAGCCGAACCTCTTGAGCGTCGACAGAGTCGCGGACACCGCTTGTTGGCATTCCTGATGTGAGGGAGCCTTGACCAGGAGGTCGTCCAAGTAGGGGATGACCAACAGACCCTGCGAGTGCAGTATGGCGACTACGGAAGCCATCACCTTGGTGAATACTCGTGGTGCGGTGGCCAAGCCGAAGGGGAGAGCCACGAACTGGAAATGGTCGTCTCCAATCGCAAAGCGCAGGAACCGTTGGTGAGCTGGAGCGATTGGGATGTGTAGGTATGCATCCTTGATGTCTATGGATGCCAAGAATTCCCCTTGAGACATTGAGGCTATCACAGAACGAAGAGATTCCATGCAAAATGCCTCACTTTGACATGCTTGTTGAGAAGCTTTAGGTCCAGCATAGGGCGGACGGACCCGTCCTTCTTGGGTACAATGAAGAGATTTGAGTAAAATCCCTGAAACCGTTCCCTCTCGGGAACATGGACGATGACTCCTTCCCGCTTCAGAACCTCCAGCGCTTGGTGGGAAGCGTGGACCTTGGCGGGAGGGGGAGATGTCATGAAGAATCGGCTTGGGGGAACTGAGTTCAGTTCTATGAAGTAGCTGTGAGAGATAATATCTCGCACCCATTGGTCTAGGATGTCGGAAAGCCAAACGTCCCGAAAGAGGGACAATCTGCCCCCGACTCTGGGAGCGGAGCTGGATCCGTGTGAGTCATGCAGAGGCTGTCTTGGACAGCTTCTGACTAGAGGACTTCTGCTGGCGAGAGCGCCAGGAAGAACCCTGGCCTCGGGCGGGCTGGGACTTGTCGGAACGAAACGTCCTGTTGGTAGAGAAGGACTGTCTGGAGGACCAGCCAGGGGAACGAAAAGAACGAAAGGAACGGAACCTGGCAGACTTTTGCTGTGCAGGTTTTCCACCCTTTTGTTGGGGCAGAAGAGTACAATTGCCTCCTGTCGTGTCTTTGATAAGTTCGTCCAGACGTTCCCCGAAGAGACGATCCCCGGTACAGGGGATCCCTGTAAGATGCTTCTTGGAAGAAGCATCACCTTTCCAATCGCGGAGCCAGAGAATTCTCCGAATGGCAAGGGAATTGGCGGCCGCCACTGCTGAACGACCGGCTGAGTCAAGCACGGCGTTAAGAGCATATTTCGATACCATAGCCATTTGATCTAGAAGGGGAGACACCTCAGGAACCCTCTGGAAGGTCCTGGAATGAACCGCGTCTGTAAACGCAGAAAGGGCCTTAAGAGACCAGGCCGGGAGGGAACGCAGCGCCGACTGCGTCATAGATCGACTTGGTTAAAAGTTCAACCTGACGGTCTGCCGAGTCTTTTAAAGACGAGCTGTCGGCAATGGAAATTGTGGTTCTGGTAGCCAACCTGGCTACGGCCGGGTCCACCTTAGGAGGTTGGGACCAGCTAGATAGTACTGCAGGGGCAAACGGATACTTGGGTTCCGTGGATTTTGGTAGGAAAAACGTTTAGCCGGACAAGCCCTAGGCTTTTGTACCGTGTCCGTAAAGTCAGGGTGATCAGCGAAAATGTTGGCAGGTCTCTTAGGATCCCTGAGCGAGACCTTGGCTCGCTGCTCAGACTGAGTGTCAGGAGCAGGAAGGTCTAGAATGGCATTAATAATGGAGACAATATTGTCAGCCAGAGCGTCCCCTTCAAGGACCGATTCAGAGGCTGCCTCTGAGCCAAAGGACGAAGAGTCCTCTTCCTCACCCTCCTCCAGAGGTTCCCTAGATTGAGACCTGGGCGGGGAGGGGGGAGGGTCTCGGCGTTGTCTTTTGGAGCTGGGCTCCCCAAGAGATGGTGTGGGCCTGTTACGCCTAGTTGAAAGAGACGGACTCGGGACCGAGGAGGAACCCTCCAAATCCTGGTCAGGGTTCTGGTTAATGGCCTGAATGATGGACCTAGTCATGGAGGCTACAGATTGCGACATAGCTCGCGACACTGCCAGGGCCACTGAATCAGACAATGACTGAGATAAGAAGTCAGTCCATTGAGGAGCCGGTGTTAGAACCGGGGGAGCGGACGCCTGATCCCCAGAGGGGGCAGAGGCATCCACCTGGGGCCGGGCTCCGAGGAGATCCAGAGACCCATTCTGCTCACAAGTCGTGCAGAGGGGATTGACACTCTGCCCAGGCAATGTGACTTTGCACACTGTACAGGTTGCATACAATTTTGGAGCCTTATGGGACTTACCCTTGCTCTTAGAAAAGACATAGTCTGACCGAATCCTGTGTACAAACTACCAAAAAGACAGTATAACAGCAGGGGAATGCCACAGAGGAGAATCCACACCAATGGTGTGGCTTACCGCTCATTCAATGGTATGAGTCCGGATCTCAAGTCTGAGTCTCCCAGCAGCAGCTGTATGCTGAAGAATCTGCCCAGAATGAGGCCAAAATGGCCCCCGCAGAGAGTGAGGGGGGAGTCAGAGAAGGGAGGGCCCGCAAAGACGCAGGAACTGTGGCCCCATATGTGTACACAGGAGGGGGAGAGGCCAGAGGCCAAGCCCTGAGATGCTAGGGCTATTGTGAGCAAAGGCCGCCCCCCTGCTGCTGATAGACAAGCAGGGGGCAGAATCGCGGCCTAGGCCTCCGGGGAAGCCGGGGACTAAATTAGGAAGCCGCGGCCGGCCTGCGTGAGGGGTCTGGCGCGGAAGTCCCGCAAAAACACCGCTAATGCGGGAACAAGGAGCCCCATGCCCTGAGCCCTATGCCCCATCCCCCTGCTGTGCAAAGACAGGCTTCTAGCAAGGCCAGGGGCCGATGCAGGGACAATACTGCAGGTCCATCCCCGGATCCTGCAGTGGATGCGGGGGCCTCCATGTGCGCAGCACATACCTGAATCCGCAGAGGGGGAGAAGATTGGGGGCCAGCTCGGTACCTGAGGTGGAGCCTGCATCCATCGCCTGTGACTGCCAGGAGTTGAACTCCGTCACAGGGGCCACACAGTGACTGTGTAACGGCCAGGGGTACAGAGAACTGTAGACCCCTCAGTCGGCTTCCACCTCACCAGAGGCCCTTTGAAAGGGTATGGTGAGGGAGCACGGCATATGGGGCCGACGGCCCATGCCGGGGGACCCCGATGGTCCAATAAACTTCATCTGTAGCAGGAGCTTCAGTGTGGAGATGTGCCTCCAACGACACCAAAATAAAAACTGACAGTATTCCTGCAGGGGGCGTATATGCTGCAGGGGAGAAGGAGGAGAAAATCTCTCCTATATTTGGTGTGACCTCCAGGGGGCAGCATATAACACCAATGTCAGGGTCTCCCAGATTTGGACAACAAGGAAATGGCGTTTGTGAGTGAACTTGTGAAGACTAACCTGCCAGAGGTCTGAAGATGTTACTGGTGGCGGGTATACAAGGATAGAGACGTCATTAAGCTGTGATGTAAATCAGCACACGGGACACCACAAGCACAGCTTACCTGAAGACTGCAAAAAGAGATCAATGTGTGCAAGCACAGCCCGCGGCTAGGATGGCAACCAGAGCGAAATTTAAATCAGGAACACAACAATGATAGCAGGAGTCATGGCTGGAGATGAAGACACTACCCCACCCCCAGTCATGGCATCACATCAACAGCACTGCAGTAGCTCTGGTAATGAAAACGGCACGACCGCTGAGAGGGTTTTTTTAGCTACCGCAACTTTATAGAAAAAAAAAAAAAATCATAAAGTTTATTAATTTGCACCATACAACATTTCAAACCATGCAGAGGTCTCTCCCAATATTCAATTTCTAAGTCTCATATGTACCATTTCTTGCAGGAGCTCCACAACTTGTTGAATGCAGTCGTTTACATCACAAGAATCTGTTTTTAATACCAGCTCTGGGGCTTCCGGCTTCTCATAGTCAGCATCAATTCCTGTAAAACCTAAAATTGAATGTAGAAGAAAAACAAATGAAGCATCTCTTGCTGAGTACGAGAAATGTGTCTACATCTAACCTTAACTACATTTTGTAGGCATCAATGATCTACAACAGACCTTATACTGCAAAAATAAAGGCATGCAATACAGACTGAAAATAAGAGGGTGATAGCTTGTTAAACTGGCATCATCTCATGAAAGCAACCATTTCTCTGAATACAGCCTCACGAGTGCGACTTCTGCCGGATCTCCATCAAGCAAATGGCACCACAAGATAAAATTGGCAAGGAGCTAAGCTTTGCTGTTTTTTTCACTTGGTTTTAATTAAAAGGCTGCTTGTGTACAATCATACAATGATAGAGTTGGAAAGGCCCTCCTGGGTCATCGGGTCCCAATGCTCAAAGCAGGGTTCACTAAATCATATCACACAGATGTCTGTCCAGCCTCTGTATGAAGACTTCCACTGAAGGAGAACTCACCACCTCTTTGGCCACCTGTTCCACTTGTTCATCACCCTCACTGTCAAAAAGTTTGTCCTAATATCTAATGTGTCTCTTCCTATTAAAGTAAGACTTCATATCATATTATATGAAGTATATACTGTAGGACTGCCAGATTATACACTGTTAAAGGGATCCTGACCCCGAAAAATGAGCCCCCAGCAATTTGTGTCATACCGGCTTTACCACCCCTTTTATGATGTGCACAGGCTCTCGGATCTGTAGCACGCCCATCGGGCGTGCATAATTAACAGGCAGGAGGCGGGGAGCAGCAGCCAGGCACGGCTTTTGAGGCTTCTCAAATGCTGAGAAATAAGGTATAAAAAGCACTTTTATTAACATTACAATAACGCTCTGGCCACACAAAGGGATGGCTCCAGAGGTGTTAGCATGCTGCAGGGAAAGGTATTAAGGGGCTGGGGGCTCATTTTTCAGGGTCAGGATCCCTTTAATGAGTAACTTTTTTGTTTAATAAATTTTGTCTTGCATCTAAAATGTTATTTGCACCCCAAAGTTTTCATTTTCACAAGAGATAAAAAAAGAAAATGACCCCAGAATCTATTATTCAATCTCTAAGGAGTATGATGATGCCCATATGTGGTTGGAAACAACTATTGTGTGGGCACCCGTCAGGACTCGGAGCGCAATTTCACCTTTGAAGTGCAATTTCGGCTGGAATAGATTGCAGATGATATGTTACATTTACAAACCACAAATTGCCAAAATTTCAAAAAACAAAAGTGAACCCTTATAAATCCAGTTATATTTGTTTATTTACATATTTTTCTTCACTTTGACACAAAAAATTCTTTCCTATAAAAAAAAAAAATTAAACAAAATCACCATAGCTTTCTATTTTCTATCACTTTTTTGTGAGACAAGTTGAAGTTTTTATTTGTCCAATTTTAAGATACATAACACTACTGGATCGATTTTTACTCCAAATTTTGAGAGGCTGTTTTTATAGGAGTGTGTTTTATATATGAACTTTGTGATTTTATATTATATTGATAGCTATGTGTGAAATTTTTTATGTGCAATGATGTAGCATCTACCTCACTTCCTGGGGGAAGCTAGTATATAAGGAGAATGGAATGTGATGACAGTGTAACTTTGCTCCTGAGGAAGTGTACAGCGTGTACACGAAACGCGTAGAGTTTTATAGAATAAAGAAAGTTATGATTACTGCTTGGTCCTTGGATTAACTCCTTGTGAACTGGAACAGCGCGATCCTGAAAGCCGGACTTCTCTCCTTTCCATATATTTTTTTTTTCAGGCAGTTCACTGTGCAGTATAAGTGATACAACCGCATTATTCTTTGAATCCAAACAATTACAGAAATAACAGAATAAAGTATGAGTACACAAAACCATCAAATAGCACCACAAAGTGAGAATAATGCAGAGCAATGTGAAAAAACATTGCCGTTCACATCTTCAGTCCTTTGTTACTTGTTACCTACTACAGGGTTCGGAACCATGAAATGGTTTAAAATAAGCTACAGCGCCTTGTGAAAGTATTCGGTCCCCTTGAACTTTTCAACCTTTTGCCACATTTCAGGCTTCAAACAGAAAGATAGAAATTCTATTTTTTTTTTTGTAAAGAATCAACAACAAGTGGGACACAACCATGAAGTGGAACAAAATTTATTGGATATTTTCAACTTTTAAAAAAAATAAGAAACTGAAAAGTGGGGCGTGCAATATTATTCAGCCCTTTACTTTCAGTGCAGCAAACTCACTCACTGAAGCTCGTCTGGTGGTGAAGGACCTGTCGTGATGTCATGGCCATATTGGGCGGAGCTAAGCAGGCCTAATGTAAAAAGACACTTTGGACTTAGCTCTGCCCAATACAGTCACATGGTCGTGACATCTCCACAGGTTCTGCAGTGATGTCAATCAATTACAAAGCAGGGACATTACGAAATTTGATTATAAACTTGAGCGACAATAAGCAAACATGCCTTCTCTATGACCGAAGCCAAGGTTTGTGTGTGCAGACACTTAAGCATATAACGTCCGTTTTTTAAGATAAATACATTGAATTTTATTTTTAGAAAACCATGTTAGTGATGCACATTGCATTATTTCAAACACATTGGGGCGGTTTAATATCACAAAACAACATGACCGGTTCCCTTTAAAAAGCAGGGTCACCCTAAACAATAAGTGAAAAAAATAAACCCTCAAGAAATAACTAATCATGGGAGAGGACAGTAGCACAATATTACAGTATCTCACACAGAGATATAATAAAATGGTATTCACAAAATATACCAAATGGAGTAAGAAAAATACAAAAAATGCATTTGTCTCTAGGTAGCCCTAGTTAGCTCTTCCTACCTGACAATAGTTAAAAACCCCTAGGTTGATGGTGCCCCCACTCCATGTCGACTGCCCCTCAACTCCTATTCTACCCTATACAAACTAATTAAGAAAGGTGTCATTGGAGGAAAGGTAGTTATCTCGGCAAAATGTTGACAGTTTGTAATATACATCCTGTCAATATTTTGCATAGTTACCCAGATATCACCTATTTGCAGCAGCCAGAGAACGTGAAGGGGGCGTGTTTGTATTGGAGCCTGCATGTAAATACAGAACTGGTCATTTATGCCCAGACTCCAACAAAAATGCCCCCTCCCGCTGTCTACAGTATGGCCAGCCACCCCCAGGGCTCCTACAGGCCCTCCCCAGCCCCTAATGTGATCACCTACCCCCATTGTACACAGTGGCCCCCTGCTCCACTTACAAGACTGTGCTAAATCCTCAGCTGTAAAGGAGATTGGGTTCACTGTCAGTGCAGTGGGGACCCCTGCATGTGTGTGCGCTCACCCTGTGGCTGTTGTCAGTGAAGCTGATGTTCGCAGCCTGGGTCTCTGTGCCCTGGAGATGCTTCTCTGTACCTCCTGTACCAAAGAGTGGGACACACAGCCTGCGACTGCGGTACAGAGGACCAGCTCCACCGACTCGGTGCCCCGCTCTATGGTACAGGAGGTACAGAGAGGAGCATTTCCAGGGCACAGAGACCCGAGCTGCGGACCTCGACTCCACTGACAGTGGCCACAGGGTGAGCACACACACATGCAGTGGTCCCCTCCTGCACTTACAGTGTACCGAATCACCTTCACAGCTGAAGATTTGGCACAGTGTGGCAGTGGACCGCTGTGTACAATGGGGGTAGGTGGTCAGATTAGGGGTTGGGGCGGGCCTGTAGTAGCCCTGGGGGTGGCTGGGCATACTGTAGACTAAAGGCGTGTTTGTTGGAGTCAGGGAGTAAACGACCAGTTCTGTATTTACATGCAGGCTCCAATACACACACACACACCCTTGACATTCTCTGGCTGCCGCAAATAGGTGATATCTGGGTAACTATGCAAAATTTTGACAGGATGTATATTACAAACTGTCAACATTTTGCAGCCTACATACACACAGAAATTATCCAAAAAGCCTGGACAACCCCTTTAATGATGCAATCAAAATTAATTTACCTGCCAGATGATGTAATGTCAAAAGGACAGTTACCCCGTGCTGTTGATGTGTTTCCCCCTCATTGGATTCAGAGTTCAACAACTCATGGCATCATCATGATGAATATGATCAGGCTTGACTACAGATGAGGGGGAAACGTGTCGAGACAGTTCTGGGTAACCCTCCTTTTGAGATTACATCATCTGGCAGGAAAATTCATATTAATCAGATCATTGAATAGGATCTAAAGTAGCCAAGTTAAGTTCCTCCTATGACACATTCATTAATATATTTGTATTGCTGCTCCCTTGCCATTCATATACCGTATATACTCGTGTATAAGCCGACCCGTGTATAAGCCGACCCCCCTACTTTTGCCCCCAAAACCTGGGAAAATCTATTGACTCGTGTATAAGCCGAGGGTGGACCCTAGCACAAGTATACAGCCCCCAGCAGTGTGGTATACACCAGTCCCAGAGGTAGATGCAGCAGCCCCAGTGGTAGTATACACGCAGCCCCAGTAGTATATACAGCCCCAGTGGTATATACAGCCCCAGTGGTAGTATAGACGCAGCCCTAGTAGTATATACAGCCCCAATGGTAGTATAGACGCAGCCCCAGTAGTATATACAGCCCCAGTGGTAGTATAGACGCAGCCCCAGTAGTATATACAGCCCCAGTGGTTTATGCAGCCCCAGTGGTAGTATACAGGGCCCCAGAGGTATATACAGCCCCAGTGGTAGTATATACAGCCCCAGTGGTAGTATACACAGCCCCAGTGGTAGTATACAGGGCCCCAGCAGTATATACAGCCCCAGTGGTTTATACAGCCCCAGTGGTAGTATACAGGGCCCCAGAGGTATATACAGCCCCAGTGGTAGTATATACAGCCCCAGTGGTAGTATATACAGCCCCAGTGGTAGTATATACAGCCCCAGTGGTAGTATACACAGCCCCAGTGGTAGTATACAGGGCCCCAGCAGTATATACAGCCCCAGTGGTTTATACAGCCCCAGTGGTAGTATACAGGGCCCCAGAGGTATATACAGCCCCAGTGGTAGTATATACAGCCCCAGTGGTAGTATATACAGCCCCAGTGGTAGTATATACAGCTCCAGTGGTAGTATACAGGGCCCCAGCAGTATATACAGCCCCAGTGGTTTATACAGCCCCAGTGGTAGTATATACAGCCCCAGTGGTAGTATACAGGGCCCCAGAGGTACATAGCAGCCCCAGCGGTAGTATACAGGCAGCCCCAGTAATGCAGGGCCCCCCCAGCGTCTCTCCGGTCACCTGTAAAGGAAACTATACTTATCACAGTGCCGCTGTCCATGCCCGCTCGCAGCTGCCGACCGCGATTCTCCATCTTGCGTCTTCTTCCTGTTTCCTGTGCTCGTCGCAGGGAATGACGTCATTGCCCGCGACGAGCACAGAAACAGGAAGAAGACGCAAGATGGAGGATCGCGGTCGGCAGCTGCGAGCGGGCGCAGACAGCGGCACTGTGATAAGTATAGTTTCCTTTACAGGTGACCGGAGAGACGCTGGGGGGGCCCTGCATTACTGGGGATGCGGGGGCTGCTGTTTACCGATGTATACATCGGTACGTACCGATGTATACATCGGTATACAGCACTGACTCGCGTATAAGCCGAGGGGGGTACTTTTCAGCCCAATTTTTGGGCTGAAAAACTCGGCTTATACGCGAGTATATACGGTAATTGTTTTTCTAATGTCAAGAAGAATAGAGGTACCAGTATGCCCTATAAGAGGAAGGGGTTAACCAAAGTAAAACATCCAACAAACTGCCCAGAAAAAGTTAAACAGATATTTTGAACAATGTTTAAGTTAATAGATATAAAGGTTACTTCATCTTGGATTATAAAAGAATTGCTTTGTAAAGAAAGAAGTTTTATTTAATAAATCACAGCACATTTGTAAAGCTCCTAAAGGAGGCAGTAATACTATCACATCCTTGGGAAGAAATCTGGAGTTTCAAAGATTTCCAGATGAAGCTTTACCTTTGATTTCCCCGGCTCTTGCCATTTTATACAGGCCTTTGACATCTCGCTGTTCACAAACATACAAAGGGGCATCCACAAACACTTCATAAAATGGCAAACTAGCGGCCTCGTGAATTTGCCGGGCATTGTTACGATCCTGAATAAAGAAAAAGCAAGCAGGAGAATTAATAAGGTATTGGGGGCTTAATAAATACCAGGCAGACCTTCAAAGTTACAGAAAAAATCATTAAATCTTTGCTTTGTTAAATATATCAAACATAGAAATAAAAACTTGCAGTGAATTTAATGTTATTTCTTCTAACAAAAATGAATACTTTACTGCCCATCACAAATTGTTATCATCTTTGTCTATATACAGGACTGACAAGTGATTAACGTTGGTTATAGTATCTGCACTTAAAGATCTTGTCTCACCGATGTCTGCCAACGGGTTTCCCGATTGCCATAGGGAGGTGTTCAGCCGAATGAATGACCATCTGAACAAGCTGCATTGTTACACTAATGGTCCAAACCAATCACTTGCCATCTTTACAAGTAGTTTCAGATCTGACCTTGCAGCATCTGATGGCGCAGAGCGTCACTAGAGCAGTCCTGAACCTTCAAACTGGCCAAATTGAGAGCAGCACTTAAAAGTGCTTAAAGAAAACTAGAGCTTGTAAGCGCTGCTCTCCTCGCCTAGAAGACCGTCTAATTCTAAGACAACAGCAAGAAACGGCAACCTAGAGATCAAGTAACAAGTACACTATAAATTAACAAGTAAATTGTAAAGTTGCTGATTTGAAAAGGATCTTGCAATTTGACCCCAGAAAATTCAAAATAACTGATGTCAAAGTAACAGGAGATACAAAAAAAAAAAAAATGTGCCAGCAAGTGGCCGAAAGTAATAAACCACCCCCCATTATCTCTCCCATAATGTTTTACGGTATCCACAGGAGCCTGGGAATTACAGCAGTCTTGGAGCCCTTGTAATTTACTGGTGAGTGGTGTTTTTGGTCACTTACCAAGTGTAAGTGAACTAGCTGTATGTTTTTTCTTATCTGAAGCTCTATCATTTTTTTCTCTTGATGTCCAAGTTAGAAATCCCTTTACCTGTAATCAAAATTTGATGACAGAGGATGGGTGCTCAAAGTCACTCATGTCGTTAGTGGAAAGCAAGCACAAAGAGCGTGTCTAGTTAAAGACTTCTACATAACACAGACAACCCATTGGCAGGACTTGAGATCTGATTAGAGGACAGTGACTGCGGACTGTATACCAATTTATTGTAGGGGCATCATAGAGAAGAAAGGTCCCAGTTCTAAATCTAGGAAATATTTACCTTGGCATATGGAGATATGAAACTAGTAATGCACACAAGTCCGGCATCAGCAAACAGCTTGGCAACTTCTGCAATGCGGCGGATATTTTCTTCTCTGTCTTCTTGGGTGAAACCAAGATTTTTGCTCAGCCCGTGACGAATGTTGTCACCATCTAAAGTATAACATGGGATGCCATGACACACTAAATACTCCTCCAGTGCCATGCTAACTGTGGTCTTTCCAGCACCAGAAAGGCCTGGAAACAGAAAACATGGAGGAGACAAAGACTGATTAAAATACAAAATATATATTTTGTACACTATTATATCAAAATTAATGGTCTGTAGAGCACATACAAAAATGGTAACAAAAAAAAAAAAAAATTATATATATAAATTCCAAGTTTTCCAAAAACCACACATTTTACTGTATGTTTTCTTATATGCAATGCAAATCAAAGTCTAGGCAACCACTAAGTGTTACTTGCTGTAGTATTGCAGATAACTCTACATATATCTAGGACACAGCCAACAATACAACCTCCCAGTCTCGAAAGGCCCCGTTACACGGGGCAACATCGCCGCCCATAACAGAGGCGCCATGTGGGCGTAGCCTATCGCCGGCATCATCACCCCTACGTCACCTCATATGAAGGGGCGATGTCGCTGGTGCCTGGAGGTCGCCTGGTTTCAGAGCAGTGCTCTGAAACCAGGCGACCATCATGGGGCGATGTGCACACATCGCCCCAAGTAACCAGGTGCCGGCTCCCATTGTCCTGCATCGCCGCTGGGGTTTCCAGACACCCCGGCGGTGATGCCACCTGACAGATCGCCGGCGCGGGCTTGGAGGTGTCGCCCCGTCTAAACGGGGGGCGGCAAGAGCATGCACGCCCTCGCCATTCGCCGGTGATATCTCCAACCCGTCGCCCCGTGTAACGGCACCCTTAGGTTACAGTTATGAAATCGCAGTAGGTTTATTTGCAAGTTTAAACACAAGAGAGGCAAGTATTGGACACAGACTGTGGGAACCTGTAGTAAAAGGATAGAAATCGAACTTGGAAGAGATACTTTCGAAGTAGTGATGGGCAAACCCGAACTGTAAAATAGGGGTCCGTACTGGACACCTGGTGTTCATGCATGGACCTTGAATGCACACTTGACAGGGAAGACAGTGTTACTGTTTGGGTTCGGCTGCCCAGATAAAGCTTGTTGAAATGCTGCAGAGCAGCCAATCAACAAGCTTTGCTGGTGAAAAAAGGGGATTAAAGCAGGACAATTATACTTACTGAGTTTCCGCACTGCTGTCAAACTGCTTCTTGGTATGCTCATTAAAGGGAACCAACCACCTCAGATGACGACTATAAGCAGTTAATACATGTCCCTGCACCCTACCTACACCGTTCCAGCTATGTTTTTGCTAAGAATATTGATAAATGCAAACCGAAATATACACTTTGTAAACTTACATTCCTGCGTACTTGAGGGCGTCTCCCTGTTTGTGCTGGCACTTGTGAGCTGTGCTCGTCATGCCTGCTCTCCCCCTCCCTTATGCACGCCCCCTCTCAGCCTGCTATACTGTGTGAGGCTGATTGCGTCATAAAGGGGCGGGGCTAAATCGCGGCATCCCGGTAGCCCCGCCCCTTTATGACGCAATCAGCCTCACATCACTATAGCAGGCTGAGAGGGGGCGTGCATAAGGGAGGGGAGAGCAGGCATGATGAGCACAGCCCACAAGTGCCAGCACACACAGGGAGACGCCCTCAAGTACTCAGGAATGTAAGTTTACAAAGTGTATATTTCGGTTTGCATTTATCAATATTCTTAGCAAAAACATAGCTGGAACGGTGTAGGTAGGGTGCAGGGACATGTATTAACTGCTTATAGTCGTCATCTGAGGTGGTTGGTTCCCTTTAAACCTTACGACTATTCCCCTGCTTCTCCCACCCATCCTCTGTGCCAGAGGCTATGATTGGTTGCCCCACACAGTAGTGTAAAGGTAAATAATTGAAAAGAAGGCATGGGGTCCCCTGCATTTGATACCCAGCGCAGATTAAGCCGACAGCTGAAGGCTGCAGCTCCAGGATGTGTGCTTTCTTGTCTGGGTATAGATAGATGATTGGCTGGTATTCTCGACCTGTTGCCTCCCCAGGCTGAAAATAGCAGTCCGCAGCAACCCCACAATTGGCACATCCAGTAGATTAGCAAAATCCTGGTGCTTTACTCAGCGCATCTGGATTGCCCTGGTGTGGTGTTTAATCGGGGTAATATAAGGGGTTGATGACAGCTGTGATTTGTTCAAATAAAAAAAAATAAAAAAATAAAAAATCACAGTTGCCACGAATTCCTGGATTAGTAATGGGAGAGGTGTCTATGAGACCCCCTAATTACTAATCGTGTAAGTAAAAAGATACTCATAACTGTGCAAACCACACAGCTGTGACCTCAGGTGAACTCACTGGTGTCACCGCTGTCACAGTGATGGCTCCATCAGATTGTGCACTGCAGCCCCAGGAACTATCACATTTCTAAATGTATAGTCAACGAACCCTGGCACACAAAAAAAAAACGAAGAAAAAAAAAAAAACCCACGTTGGGTCCACCGTGATTGATACCCAGCCAAGATAAAAGCACATGGCTGGGGGCTGCAGCCTTCAGCTGTCTGCTTTATCTGTGGTGGGTATCAAAATACAGGGGATCTCACATACCGTATATACTCGTGTATAAGCAGAGTTTTTCAGCACAAAAAATGTGCTGAAAAGTCCCCCCTCGGCTTATACACGAGTATATACGGGTACCCGGCTGTATACAGCCCCCCCCCGTGGTATACCGGGCCCCCCCTGTGGCAACCTGTAAAGGAAGCGATGATTATACTTATCGGGTCGCTGTCGCCGACGCCGACGCTCTGTCACCGTCCGTCACCGCGCTCCTCCTGGTCTTCATGCTTCCTTCACCGTCGCACAGGAAATGACGTCATTTTCTGTGCGCCGGTGAAGGAAGCATGAAGGCCAGGAGGAGCGCGGTGACGGACGGTGACAGAGCGGCGGCGGCGGCGACAGCGACCCGATAAGTATAATCATCGCTTCCTTTACAGGTTGCCACAGGGGGGCCTGGTATACCAGGGGGGAGGGCTGTATACAGCCGGGTACCGCTGTATACAGCGGGTACCGCTGTATACAGCGGGTACCGCTGTATACCCCTCTGGGGCTGCTGTATACCCCTCTGGGGCTGCTGTATACCCCTCTGGGGCTGCTGTATACCCCTCTGGGGCTGCTGTATACCCCTCTGGGGCTGCTGTATACCCCTCTGGGGCTGCTGTATACCCCTCTGAGGCTGCTGTATACCCCACTGAGGCTGCTGTATACCCCTCTGGGGCTGCTGTATACCCCTCTGGGGCTGCTGTATACCCCTCTGGGGCTGCTGTATACCCCTCTGGGGCTGCTATATACCCCTCTGGGGCTGCTATATACCCCTCTGGGGCTGCTATATACACCTCTGGGGCTGCTATATACACCTCTGGGGCTGCTATATACACCTCTGGGGCTGCTATATACACCTCTGGGGCTGCTGTATACCCCTCTGGGGCTGCTGTATACCCCTCTGGGGCTGCTGTATACCCCTCTGGGGCTGCTGTATACCCCTCTGGGGCTGCTGTATACCCCTCTGGGGCTGCTGTATACAGCTCTGGGGCTGCTGTATACCCCTCTGGGGTGCTGTATACAGCTCTGGGGCTGCTGTATACCCCTCTGGGGCTGCTGTATATACCTCTGGGGAGGCTACTGTATACTACTACTGGGGAGGCTGCTGTATACTACCACTGGGGAGGCTGCTGTATACCACTGAGGGGGCCTGTATACCACACTGCTGGGGGCTGTATACCTGTGCTGGGGTCCACCCTCGGCTTATACACGAGTCAATAGGTTTTCCCAGGTTTTGGGGGCAAAAGTAGGGGGGTCGGCTTATACACGGGTCGGCTTATACACGAGTATATACGGTAGTTTTTTTTAATCATTTATTTTTACAATCTACTTTGGGAACCCAGTAAGCTAATGTGAGGGCAACCAATCACAGACACCCGCACAGAGGATGGGGGTGCAGTCTGACTGCAATCAATCAGACACTGTCACAGAGAGTGAGAGGGTGAAGTACTGGAATATTCAGAAGGTTCAAAGAGTGTACCCAGAAGCAGTGTGACAGCAGCACAGAAACCTGGTAAGCATAATTGCTGCGTAATAGATATATATATATGTATAATTTATCACACACACAGTTGTGGCCAAAAGTATTGACACCCCTGCAATTCTGTCAGGTAATACTCAGTCTCTTCCTGAAAATGATTGCAATCACAAATTCTTTGGTATTATTATCTTCATTTAATTTGTCTTCAATGAAAAAACACAAAAAGAATTATCCTAAAGCCAAATTGGATATAACTCCACACCAAACATAAAAAAGGGGGTGGACAAAAGTATTGGCACTGTTAGAAAAATCATGTTATGCTTCTCTAATTTGTGTAATTAACAGCACCTGTAACTTACCTGTGGCACCTTACAGGTGTTGACAATAACTAAATCACACTTGCAGCCAGTTGACATGGATTAAAGTTGACTCAACATCTGTCCTGTGTCCTTGTGTGTACCACATTGAGCATGGAGAAAAGAAAGAAGACCAAAGAACTGTCTGAGGACTTGAGAAACCAAATTGTGAGGAAGCATCAGCAATCTCAAGGCTACAAGTCCATCTCCAAAGACCTGAATGTTCCTGTGTCTACGTGCGCAGTGTCATCAAGAAGTTTAAAGCCCATGGCACTGTGGCTAACCTCCCTAGATGTGGACGGAAAAGAAAAATTGATGAGAGATTTCAACGCAAGATTGTGTGGATGGTGGATAAAGAACCTCGACTAACATCTAAACAAGTTCAAGCTGCCGTGCAGTCCGAGGGTACAACAGTGTCAACCCGTACTATCCGTCGGCGTCTGAATAAAAAGGGACTGTATGGTAGGATACCCAGGAAGACCCTACTTCATACCCCGAAACATAAAAAAGCCAGGCTGGAGTTTGCCAAAACTTACCTGAGAAAGCCTACAACGTTTTGGAAGAATGTTCTCTGGTCAGATGAGACAAAAGTAGAGCTTTTTGGGCAAAGGCATCAACAGAGTTTACAGGAGTAAAAAAAGAGGCATTCAAAGAAAAGAATACAGTCCCTACAGTCAAACATGGCGGAGGATCCCTGATGTTTTGGGGTTGCTTTGCTGCCTCTGGCACTGGACTGCTTGACCGTGTGCATGGCATTATGAAGTCTGAAGACTACCAACACATTTTGCAGCATAATGTAGGGCCCAGTGTGAGAAAGCCGGGTCTCCCTCAGAGGTCATGGGTCTTGACAATGACCCAAAACACACTTCAAAAAGCACTAGAAAATGGTTTGAGAGAAAGCACTGGGGACTACTAAGGTGGCCAGCAATGAGTCCAGACCTGAATCCCATAGAACACCTGTGGAGAGATCTAAAAATGGCAGTTTGGAGAAGGCACCCTTCAAATATCAGGCACCTGGAGCAGTTTGCCAAAGAAGAATGGTCTAAAATTCCAGCAGAGCATTGTAAGAAACTTATTGATGGTTACTGGAAGTGGTTGATCACAGTTAACCTGTGCAACCAAGTATTAGGCTGAGGGTGCCAATACTTTTGTCTGGACCATTTTTGGAGTTGTGTGTGAAATGATCAATGTTTTGCTTTTTGCTTCATTCTGTTTTGCAGGGGCGTCAATACTTTTGGCCACAACTGTATATATAATATTATACACACGCACACACACACACACACACACACACACACACACACACACACACACACTAGCTGTACTCCCCAGCATTGCCCGGGATAGAATCGAACTGATCTAGGATGAGTTTTGTTTTCCTTTGCTGACATGCACAGGCTGCAAGTGTAATGCAGGGGTTATGTGTCACCTCCTGCTGCAATACTGGGGGCAGTGTGCAGCAAGTTGTCTTAGGCTGCTTTCACACAGCGTTTTTTGCTGTCCGAGGGAATCCGACCTTTTGCCGGACCCAAACTGATCCAAATAGGCACCCGATTCCGATATTTTGCAGGATCAGTTTGGATCGTCTCCCCAATCCTCCAGTCACCTCTTTCCCCCCTCCTCTCCCTGCTCCCTCAGTCTCTCATCTTTCCTCCCTCCTCTCCCTGCTCCCTCAGTCTCTCCCTCTTTCCCCCCTCCTCTCCCTGCTCCCTCAGTCTCTCCCTCTTTCCCCCCCCGTCCTCTCCCTGCTCCCTCAGTCCTCCCTCTTTCCCCCCTCCTCTCCCTGCTCCCTCAGTCTCTCCCTCTTTCCCCCCTCCTCCCCCTGCTCCCTCAGTCTCTCCCTCTTTCCCCCCTCAGTCTCTCCCTCTTTCTCCCCTCTCCTCCGGACCTTACAAAATTAAAAATATTTATTCTCACCTTCCAGCGATCCCCCGGCGTCTCCAGCTATCTTCTGATCCTTAGGACCTGTGGTTGCGTCAGTGTCACATGACCGGTTTCCACGGTAATCGGTCATGTGACCAAGTTGTGACATCACGTCAGGTCCTGTAAGGATCACAAGATAGCTGGAGATACCGGGGATCGCTGGAAGGTGAGAATAAAGATTTTTTATTTTTAACCTTTGCATTTACTTAATTACATGGTTAGGAGCAGTTTTAGTGTACTGAGCATGCTCAGTACACTAAAATCAGGTCAGAGAAACCATCAGCTGTTTTCTCGGACCCATGCTCCATAGGCCCCATGTTAAGGGCCTCGGATCATGTTGGATCCGATCCGGTCAGATTCTGTCCGATGCTCCCAAAATCGCAGCAGTCAGCGATTTTGGGTGCAGGAAAAAAATCTGACAAAATCGTATCTGACAAAAATCGGATGCCATTAAGTGCAAATCCGATCAGATCCATGGCCCATAAGGATGCATGAGGGCCAAATCGGATCTGTAGGACAGCTACGGATTGCACAAAAACGCAGTGTGAAAGCAGCCTTAGTCGGGGTTTGTGTGGCTGCTTCACTAAGAGTCATATCCCATTTTCCAGAAGTCCTTGCTTTTGGAAAGCTTCCCTAAATGTCAAAACTTTCAACTCCTTACTTCGCCTGCCTGCTCCTCCCCCTTCTCCCCTCATCTCTGCTGAAGACTTTGCGACCTTCTTCAAGAAGATCGACAAGATCAGAAGCAGCTTCGGTCCACTTTCCCCACAACTCCCCTTCCCACCTACACTGCCCTCCTCCTCCATCAGCCACTTCCCCACCATAACTGAAGACCAACTCTCCTCCCTCCTGTCAAAGTCACACCTCACCATCAGCGCCCACGACCCACTCCCATCCCACCTCATTCCGAACCACACCTCCATTTTCATCCCAGCCCTCACCCACCTCTTTAACCTTTCACTTAGCACTGGTGCCTTCCCCTCGGCCTTGAAACACACCCTAATCACGCCCATCCTAAAAAAAACCTCACTTGACCCTACCTCTGTCTCTAACTATCGCCCCATATCTCTTCTCCCATTCGCCTCTAAGTTACTTGAACAGCGCGTCCACTCCAAACTGTCCTCTCACCTCTCCTCATGCTCCCACTTCGACTGCCTACAGTCCGGCTTCCGACCCCTCCATTCCACCGAAACAGCCCTGACCAAAGTCACCAACGACCTACTGACCGCCAAGAACAAACACCACTACTCCATCCTCCTCCTCCTTGACCTGTCTGCCGCCTTCGACACGGTTGACCACTCCCTTCTTCTCCGGATCCTGGAATCCCTTGGCATCACCCACCTTGCCCTCTCCTGGATCTCCTCATACCTAGCAGACTGTACCTTCAGCGTCTCGCACTCCCACACCTCCTCCTCACCCTACCCCCTTTCTGTCGGAGTCCCCCAAGGTTCGGTCCTGGGACCCCTACTTTTCTCCATTTACACTCTCGGCCTAGGGCAACTCATCGAGTCCCATGGCCTCCAGTACCACCTCTACGCCGACGACACCCAAATCTACCTGTCCGGCCATGACATCACCTCCCTACTCTCCAAAATCCCACAATGCCTTTCCGCCATCTCATCCTTCTTCTCTGCTTGCTTCCTTAAACTCAACATGGCCAAAACTGAATTCATAGTCTTCCCCCCAAGAAATTCCACCCCACCTCCCAACCTATCCATCTGCATCAACGACTGCGTCCTCTCCCCAGAACCCCAAGCCAAGTGCCTCGGGGTAATCCTTGACTCCTCCCTATCCTTCAAGCACCACATCGAGGCCCTCACCACATCCCTCCGGCTCCAGCTCAAGAACATCTCACGGATCCGCTCCTTCCTCACCCACGACACCGCTAAAACACTCATCCATGCTCTTATCATCTCCCGCCTTGACTACTGCAACCTCCTTCTCAATGGCCTCCCAGCTAACTCCCTCACACCTCTCCAGTCTATCCTCAACTCCGCAGCCCGACTAATCTACCTGTCCTCCCGCTACTCCCCTGTCTCCCCCCTCTGCCAAACCCTTCACTGGCTCCCCGTCTCCAAGAGGTCCCAATTCAAAACACTAACCATGGCGTACAAAGCCATACACAACCTGGCCCCACCACACATCTCCAACCTGGTCTCCCGATACCTGCCCTCACGCAACCTCAAATCCTCCCAAGAACTCCTCCTCTGCTCCCCCCTCATCACCTCTTCGCACAACCGAGTCCAGGACTTCTCCCGGGCATCTGCCTTATTCTGGACCTCCCTGCCCGAACACGTCAGACACTCTCCTACCCTGAGTAGCTTCAAGTGTCACCTGAAGACTCACCTGTTCCGTCAAGCCAACAACCTGCCATGAGCCCCATACCTGACATTCCCCCATCCTACTGTATCCTAACCCGCCCCTCATAGACTGAGCCCTCGTGGACACGGTCCCTGCCCCTCCTGTACCTGTACGTCCTGATCGCCTAGATTTAGTGTACTTGTTCTTGTCTCCCTTATCCTCATGTAAAGCGCCATGGAACCTAATGGCGCTATATAAATAAATAATAATAATACATTTTTATAGACATGCATAAACTGTGTTACATTATGACTGTCCTTTGTTTCCTAAAGCAAACAGTCAGAAGCTGAGCTGTGATTGGTTGCTATAAGCCACCAGATAAATATACAGGATAACAGGCCAACGGTCAAAACAAGCAAGCACAGATACAAACAGTAAATAAGCCTTGTTTTTGGCTAATGACTAAAATGTGAGGAGTTCAAATTCCCCCTGTAAACAATGTCTATGACGCACCCCCAAGTCAAATGAGGTGGCTCTGCAAAATTTCGTGATTGTAGATGCAACAGTGCAAATTCCTTTAATGGACATACATACATACACACACATATACTGTAAATTGCTAATGTGCATGCGCAGTCACCATGTTGTACCCATAGGTATTATGGGTCGGGAACCTCTGTGTTTTGGGACAAATGAGTTAATTACTAAATACGAAAAAAAGTAAGGATGGACACAGCTGTACAATGGAATAATATTCATTTATAATGAATGGATCTATTACAAGAGCTGCTGTATAGCATAGGGTGAATACCTGTAGTGTGCACTTTAATTTGTAGCAAATTCTATCAAAAATCATAGATAATTATGATATATATACAATTCTGTTTAACCACAAATTTTGACTAGTACCATAGCAGATTGTATTCATTATCCAGCACTCAGTGCTCATGAATATGTGTTGTCATCCACACTGATGTCAAAGCAATGGCCTATGTTTATATCTTAGAACCAATTAATAGTGTACCCGTTAGCCACACTGTGCAACCCCGAAATCCACTTCTTGTTCCAAGAACTTGTCCTCTCTTGTTCCTGCTGACATGGTGAGCTTGGTAAGTAACATTGGTTGCCCGCTGCATTCCCTATAGGAGAGAAGAAAAAAGGTTTAAGAAAAGATGCTGTCTTTGGCCGCTTTCACATCAGCCTTTTTCGCTGATTGCGGCAGATCCAGCAGATTTAACGAATCTGCCGTCTAACGGCTGCACTTGTGGTACACTTGCGGCAAGCCCCATGCATTGTCTATGGGGTTAGCAGCAGGTGCGACAAGTGCGGATCCGGCACTTGCGGCAGTTGTGGCTGCGAAAAAAATGTGGTCAGTTGCGTTTTTTTTTCGCGGCCGCAAGTGCTGGATTGTGGCAATACCGCACTTGCCGCAAGCCCCATAGACAATGCATGGGCTTGCCGAAAGTGTGCAGCAAGTGCAGCAGTTAGGCGGCAGATGTGGTAAATCTGCCAGATCTACCGCAATCAGCAAAAAAATGTGGAGCCTGGGACAGTGAAGGTTGAAAGCAAATCATTTTCAAACAAGATATAAAAAAAGATTTAAAAATAAAATTGAAAAAAATATTAAACCACAGGTGTTAATAAACGACCAGTTCTTTTAGAGTACATTACAGTCTATTACAGTGTCTCCCGAAAATAAGACTTACCAGGGGGGTTACTACGATGCTGAATAAAAGGCACCCCGGAAAGTAAGACATACCAATTTTTTGTAGGGAAGCACGACAGAGGACCAGGAGAGGCAGCTGTGTTTGATTCCGTAGCCCGCCGCCATTGTTCAGCTTATTTATTCTGGCGCCACTCTGAGCTCTCTGGCTCAGCTGCCGTAGATGTATGTTAAACTGACGGCCAATCCAGAGGCCTGCAGCCAAAGGCCAATTAGAGACTAGCAGCTAATGTCGGCGGGCCTTTGATTGGCTTACGTCCATGGCAGTTACACTAGAGCTCAAGGCGGCACTTGGAATATTGTACAACGTAGACAGCGGAGGACCGGTAAGAAAAGGGCGGGTTGTATGTGTTGTTTTTTACCTGCAGGTACCGTAATGGGGATATTGGGGGCTTCAAGTGGATGATGGGGACTGCAAGAGGATGATGGGGATACCGTATGGCATTGGGGGCTGCATGGGGATGATGAGGGCTGCAAGGGGGATGCTGGAGATGCCGTATTGGGGCTGCAAAGGGATAATGGGGGCTGCAAGGGTTATTGGAGGCTTCTTCTTCATGGAAAAATAAGGCATCCCCTGAAAATAAGACGCAACGCATCTTTGGGAGCAAGAATTAATAGAAGACATTGTCTTATTTTTGGTGAAACAGGGTGCTATTGACATTTTACAATGTCGCACTGGTTGTAACATACTGAACAATATGTCCTGTGCATGAGAGCAGGACAAGGAGATGTGCAGTGATACAATGTGACAAGAGTTTATTTTGTCCAGAAAACATTTGCTTTTTCAACACGTGCATTTGTTTTTCAGTCATTTATTGTTTTCTGCCATTAGTTTAGTTTTTTTGGTTTTGGGGCCAAATTCATAAAAAATTACTCAAGCAATCCATGAATTTAGCACAGACGCAAAAATGGGCCATTTCCAGTCATGAACTGCTTTTTAGAGTTTTGGTGCCAAAACTTGGAAAAAACATGCACAAATCATGGCGTACTCAAAATCACCAAGGGAGACTTGAGCAGAGTTGTACCAAAGTTTGATCGACTTTTTAAAATGTCGTATAGACGAATCAGGCTACAATATCTAGAGTACTGCTCACAAAGCAGGGAAAAAAACGTTCAAATAAAACAAACTTTATAAAATGAACAAATAGAATTATGAACTTGGTGCAAGAAAAAAAATGGGCAAAACATTATACAAAGAGAGAAAAAAAAAAAATCACATGCCCTTACTGTGTCCCTAAACAATAAGAGCAGGGGCAAATGATCAGAGCTTGCGGGAAAATGGTTGCGTTAAATATTCCCTTGTTTAGGATTTGTTTTCCCCAGTTGTTTAAATGGGTGAAAAACGCTAAAGCACATATTTGCTGATGATCTGAAATGGCTTCAAATCTGTAAGGAGGAGACCTAAAGCAGCATTTGAATGAGACCAGAAAACACAAACTTTGAAGAGTTAAATTTATTATTGTGCATTTTTAAAATTCCATTTTATTCAGCTATATGGTGAATATTCTTGTAACCATAACCAAAGGTCAGAATTCTCACGTGTAGGAAATAATAATAACTAAAATCTGATTTAGGAGACAAGACTTCCTCATTTTTCTTCTTGGAAGAGAAAACATTCTATGTAGATAACAAGAAATCTATTCTACCTGGATGCTATTGAGCGCACTCAGCCCTAAAGTATAGTCAAGCAAAGCACAGTATACAGTGTATACAGGTGCATCTCAATGAATTAGAATATCATCAAAAAGATAATTTCAGTAATTAAATACCGTATATACTCGTGTATAAGCCGACCCGTGTATAAGCCGACCCCCCTACTTTTGCCCCCAAAAACTGGGAAAACTTATTGACTCGCGTATAAGCCGAGGGTGGACTCCAGCACAGGTATACAACCCCCAGCAGTGAGGTATACAGCAGCCTCCCCAGTGGTAGTATACAGCAGCAGCCCCAGTGGTAGTATACAGCAGCCCCAGAGGTATATACAGCCCCATATGCAGCCCCAGATGTATATGCAGCCCCAGAGGTATATGCAGCCCCATATGCAGCCCCAGAGGTATATGCAGCCCCAGAGGTATATGCAGCCCCATATGCAGCCCCAGAGGTATATGCAGCCCCAGAGGTATATGCAGCCCCAGAGGTATATGCAGCCCCATATGCAGCCCCAGAGGTATATGCAGCCCCATATGCAGCCCCAGAGGTATATGCAGCCCCATAGGTATATGCAGCCCCAGAGGTATATGCAGCCCCATATGCAGCCCCAGAGGTATATGCAGCCCCATATGCAGCCCCAGAGGTATATGCAGCCCCATATGCAGCCCCAGAGGTATATGCAGCCCCATATGCAGCCCCATAGGTATATGCAGCCCCAGAGGTATATGCAGCCCCATATGCAGCCCCAGAGGTATATGCAGCCCCATATGCAGCCCCAGAGGTATATGCAGCCCCATATGCAGCCCCATAGGTATATGCAGCCCCAGAGGTATATGCAGCCCCATATGCAGCCCCAGAGGTATATGCAGCCCCATATGCAGCCCCAGAGGTATATACAGCAGCAGCAGCCCCAGCCCCAGGGCTGTATACAGCAGCAGCAGCCCCAGCCCCAGGGCTGTATACAGCAGCAGCCCCAGGGCTGTATACAGCCGCAGCCCCAGGGCTGTATACAGCCGCAGCCCCAGGGCTGTATACAGCCGCAGCCCCAGGGCTTTATACAGCCCCAGCCCCAGGGCTGTATACAGCAGCAGCAGCCCCAGCCCCAGGGCTGTATACAGCAGCAGCCCCAGGGCTGTATACAGCCGCAGCCCCAAGGCTGTATACAGCCGCAGCCCCAGGGCTGTATACAGCCGCAGCCCCAGGGCTGTATACAGCCGCAGCCCCAGGGCTGTATACAGCCGCAGCCCCAGGGCTGTATACAGCCGCAGCCCCAGGGCTGTATACAGCCGCAGCCCCAGGGCTGTATACAGCCGCAGCCCCAGGGCTGTATACAGCCGCAGCCCCGGGGCTGTATACAGCCGCAGCCCCGGAGGTATACAGGCCCCCCATCAAGTTCCAGGGCCCCCCCCCACTTGCGCGCCAGCCTGTAAGGTAAATTCATACTTACCGGTGTCCAGTCGCGCTGCCCGCAGCTGCCGACATGACGATTCCGGGCTCCATTCAGCGTCTTCCCGCGGCTTCCTGTAGTCGCGGGCAATGACGTCATTGCCCGCGACTACAGGAAATGCGGAAGACGCTGAATGGAGCCCGGAATCGTCATGTCGGCAGCTGCGGGCGGCGCGACTGGACACCGGTAAGTATGAATTTACCTTACAAGCTGGCGCGCAAGTGGGGGGGGGCCCTGGAACTTGATGGGGGGCCTGTATACCTCCGGGGCTGCGGCTGTATTTTTTTTTTTTTTCATATACCGTATATACTCGCGTATAAGCCGAGGGGGGACTTTTCAGCCCAAATTTTGGGCTGAAAAACTCGGCTTATACGCGAGTATATACGGTACATAAAGTCAAATGCACATATTATATAGAGTCGTTATAAACAGAATGATCTATTTCAAGTGTTTATTTCTGTTAATGTTGATGATTATAGCTTACAGCCAATGAAAACCCAAAAGTCATCTCAGAAAATTTGAATTAATGACCTGACAGATGTCCAGAAGGCAGTCATTGACACACTCCACAAGGAGGGTGAGCCACAAAAAGTCACTGCTAAAAACGCTGGCTGTTCACAGATTGTTGTATCCAAGCAATTAGGGGAAAGTTGAGTGGAAGGAAAAAGTGTGGTAGTGAAAGGTGCAGAAGAAATTGGGATAACCAGAGCCTTGAAAGGATTGTTAAGAAAAGGCCATTCAAAAATTTGTAGATTCACAAGGAGTGGACCGCTGCTGGAGTCAGTGCTTCAAGAGCCACTACACACAGATGTATCCATGTCATGGGCTACAACTATCACATTCCTTGTGTCAAGCCACTCATGACCAATAGACAAAGCAAGAAGTGTCTTACCTGGGCCAAGGAGAAATACAACTGGACTGTTGCTCAGTGGTCCAAGGCGTTATTTTCAGATTAAAGTAAATATTGCATTTCATTTGGAAATCAAGGTCCCAGAGTCTTGGGGAAGAGTGGAGAGGTACACAATCCAAGCTGCTTGAGGTCTAGTGTGAAGTGTCCACAATCAGTGATGGATTGGGGAGTCATGTCATGTAGGTCTGCTGTTTTATCAAGACCAAAGTCAGCACTGCCATCTACTAGGACATTTTAGGGCACTTCATGCTTTCCTCCACTAACATGCTTTTTGGAGATGGAGACTTCATCTTCCAGAAGGGCTTGGCACCTGTCCACACTGCCAACAGTACCAATACCTGGTTTACTAACCACATTATCACTGTTCTTGATTGGCCAGCAAATCTTCCTTACCTAAACCCCATATAGAATCTCCGAGGTATTGTCAAGAGGTAGATGAGAGACACCAGACCCAACAATGCAGACAAGCTGAAGGCTGCTCTCAAAGCAACCTGGGCTTCCAGAACACCTCAGCAGTGCCAAAGGCTGATCGCTTCTATGCCACGTCACACTGATGCAATAATTCATGCAAAAAGAGCAACGACCAAGTATTGAGTGCATTTACTGTACATTCTTTTCAGTAGGCCAACATTTATGAGCTAAAAATCATTATTTCAGTCACTCTTATATAATTCTAAATTTATGAGATGACTTTTGGGCTTTCATTGGCTGTAAGCCATAATCATCATCATTACCAGAACTAAACACTTTAAGGCTACATTCACACTTTTTTTTTCTTATCTGTTTTTTTTAGGATCACTCAAATGACATCCCAGCAAAGTCTATGGGTTTTCATTTTTGCTCTTGCTGTGCTCTTTTAATCCCTTCCAGACCTATGACGTTATAGAGATGTCATGAAAGTCGGTGCGTTACCGATCTATGACGTCTCTATAACGTCATGGCTTCTTTGCGGTCCTGCAGCTTCAGTGACCGAGTCAGCGACAAGTCATCGGAGATGCAGGATCGCAAAGACCCATACTTTAGCCCAGGAAGGGTGGCTTAGCCCCACCGTGGCTAAACTCGCTCTGATTGGCAGTTGAAATTGAAACTGCCTGTCAGAGCCCTCCATATCCGATTGGACTTCTTCAATCAGATCTGGAGGGGTGGGTCGGCAGGTGTCCTCCCCCTCCCAGGCTGATGTGAGCTCCCCCAATCCCTTTCCTCCCCATCCCCCCCCACCCGGCGGTAACAGTCATCCGCCAGCTTCCTCATCCCCCTCCTAGTGTGATCAAAGAGGGGGTTGAGGAAGCTGACCCCCCCCCCCATCTGTGCCCCGTGTCCCCCTCTCACCTCTCGGTAGGCTGCACCCGCTGATGCATCCACCGGCCTCCTCCGCTCCAGTGTGGGCCCCACCTCACTGGTGGATGAGGCAAGTATGAATGAATGAATGGATGGATGGATGAGTGGGTGCGTGCGTGGAAGGATGGGGGCGTGCGTGGAGGGATGTGTGGATGCATGCATGTGTGCATTCATGGATGGATGTGTACATGGATACATGTGTGTGTGCATGTGTGGATGCGTGCACGGATGGATGCGTGCACGGATGGATGCGTGCACGGATGGATGAGTAGATGGGTGCATATGTGGATGTTAAGTGCGTGGGTGGATGCATGGATGGATGGGTGCAACAAGGGATCAAGTGTCCTCTTGTTGTAGTCTCTAGGATCATAGTCATGGTGCACTGTATGACAGATCATTGCCATACAGTGCACCATAACTCTGACTCTGTAGGGAGAGCACACTTGATCCCTTGCTGCAGTCTCTGGATTGAGCCGAGGCGATCGAGCGTCGTGGGACCTTCGTTGTGGACTACGATGAATCTTTATAATAAAGATGGAGTCCGAATTTTGTTTGTGTTTATTTTTTCAAATAAAAAGATTTTTCTCTGTGTGGTGTATTTTTTTTGACTATTTACTAGAGATTCCTAAAGGCCGGGTCTAACATTGGGCCTACATTATGAATCCCGGGCTTAGTGCCTGCTGCCAATAAAAAGCTGGCATTAACCTCTTCATTTCCCAGTTTGCCACCAGCACCAGGGCAACTGGAAGAACCTGGGTACAGCACCAGAAAATGGCTTCAATGAATGCGCCATTTTCTGGGGCGGCTCCGGGCTGCAATTCGCAGCATGGGGGGCCCAGAACGCTTGGGTCTCTCCATGCTGAGGATTCCAGCCCCCAGCTGCCTAGTTGTACCTGGCTGAGCCAAAAATATGGCGGAGCCCCATGTCATTTTCTTTCTAGAATTAGTTCTAGAAAAAAAAAGAAAAAAAAATGTGCTTCGCTGTATTTTTGGTTGCCAGCCAGGTACAACTTGGCAGCTGGGGGGCTGGAATCCTCAGTGTGGAGAGACCCAAACGTGGGTCACCACGCTGCAAATTGCAACCCACAGCCACCCCAGAAAATATCGCATTCATTAGAAGCGCTATTTTCTGGTGCTGTACCCCAACTCTACCAGTTGCCCTTGTGCTGGTGGCACACGAGTTCTCCATACGCGACATGGTGTCCGCTAACAATTTCAATGGAAAAATTAGCACCAAATGTTAGTGGAAACCATGTCGCGTATGGAGAGCCCCTGTGTGCCTGAACATTGAAGCTCCCCCACAAGTGACCCAATGATGGAAACTAGACCCCCCAAGGAATGCATCTAGATGCATAGTGAGCACTTTGAACCCCCAGGTGCTTCACAAATTAATCTGTAAAAATTAAAAAAGAAAATTTTTGTGGAAAAAAAAAAAAAAAAAGTACTTTTCCATTTTTAAGGATCAATTTGTGAAGCACCTGGGGGTTCAAAGTGTTCACTATGCATCTAGATACGTTCCTGGGGGGGGGGTCTAGTTTCCAAAATGGGGTCACTTGTGCGGGAGTGCCAATGTTTAGGCACACAGGGGCTCTCCAAATGCGACATGATGTCCGCTAACAATTTGAATGGAAAATCAGCTCAAATTGTCAGCGGACACCATGTCGCGCATGGAGAGCCCCTGTGTGCCTAAACATTGGCGCTCCCACACAAGTGACCCCATTTTGGAAACTAGACCCCCCCAGGAACGTACCTAGATGCATAATGAGCACTTTGAACCCCCAGGTGCTTCACAAATTGATCGTAAAAAAGAAAAAGTACTTTTTTTTTTTTTTTTTTTTCACAAAAATGTTCTTTTAACCTCAATTTTTTCATTTTCACATAGGCAACGGGATAAAATGGATCCTAAAATTTATCGGGCAATTTGTCCTGAGTACACCGATACCTCATATGTGGTCATATACCACTGTCAGGGCGCACGGCAGGGCTCAGAAGTGAAGGAGCGTAATTTGACTTTTTGAATAGAAACTTAGCTCCAAAATTCAAATTGTGCTCCTTCCATTCTGAGCCGTGTCATGCGCCCAAACAGTGGTTTATGACCACATATGAGGTATTGGTGTACTCAGGAGAAATTGCCCAACACATTTTAGGATCCATTTTATCCTGTTGCCCATGTGAAAATGAAAAAATTGAGGCTAAAAGAACATTTTAGTTGGAAAAATTAAAAAGTCCATTTTTTCTTTCCATGTTGCTTTAGTTCCTGTGAATCACCTGAGGGGTTAATAATCATCTTGAATGTAGTTTTGAGTAGCTTGAGGGGTGCAGTGTTTGGAATGGTGTCACTTTTGGGTGTTTTCTGTCACATCGGCCCCTTAAAGTGATCCTGACCTCACAAACTGACCCCCCAAGCATCTTTAGACCTGTCCCTGCATCCCCTCTTATCATTTCTAGCCATCACTTTTGCAGAAAAAAATCGATTTTGTAAAGTAAAGAAAACTTTATATTCACCTCGTCCTGTGTGAGTTCTCTGCTTCTGAGTAAGCCGCAATAGGCGGGCCTGTCTGCTGCACCCTTGTAATTACGCACGCCCCTCTCAGCTTGCTAAGAGCCTGGCCGCGTCATGAAAGGTGCGGGGCCAAAATTGTCTTACCGGAGCCCCGCCCCCTTTCATGATGCGGCCAGGCTCTTAGCAAGCTGATAGGGGCGTGCATAATTACAAGGGTGCAGCAGACAGGCCCGCCTATTGCGGCTTGCTCAGAAACAGAGAACTCACACAGGACGAGGTGAATATAAACTTTTCTCTACTTTACAAAATCGATTTTTTTCTGCAAAAGGGATGGCTAGAAATGATAAGAGGGGGTGCAGGGACAGGTCTAAAGATGCGGGGGGGGTCAGTTTATGAGGTCAGGATCACTTTAAAGCGACTTCAAATGTGATGTGGTCACTAAAAAATGGTTTTGTAAATTTTGCTGGAAAAATGAGAAATTGCTGATAAACCTACCCTTATAACGTCCTACCAAAAAAAAAATTTTTTTTTCCAAAAATTGTGCTGATGTAAAGTAGACATGTGGGAAAAAGAGAATTTTGTTTACGTACCGTAAATTCTTTTTTCTTGAATCATCAATGGGAGACCCAGACAATGGGGTTTAGGGCGCTGCCCTCCGGAGGTCACACTAGGTACTACAAGTTTGTAGCACCGCCTCCTCCGCTTATAAACCCCCACCGTAGGAGACATCCTCAGTTTAGTCCATAAGCTGCGAGGAGAAATAAACCACACCCGAAACATCGGGAAGAATGCCGTGCACAGACGGTGTAACAACCCGGAACACTGTCTCAACAGAGAACAGATCAAATGCAAACATGCAACGGAACAACTGGGTGGGTGCTGGGTCTCCCATTGATGATTCAAGAAAAAAGAATTTACGGTACGTAAACAAAATTCTCTTTTTTCTGATCATCATAATGGGAGACCCAGACAATGGGGATGTCCTAAAGCAATACCCCAGGGCGGGAAGAGTTCCTCAACAAGACGGATAACACATGGTTCCCTTTTAAAGGTGGGCAACCGCCGCCTGGAGAACCCGCCTGCCCAAACTCGCATCCGCAGAGGCATGGGCATGTACCATATAGTGCTTAGAGAAAGTGTGCAGGCTGGACCAAGTGGCCGCCTGACACACCTGTAGAGCAGAAGCTCGATGTCGCAAGGCCCAAGAGGCACCTACAGCTCTAGTAGAGTGTGCCTTCAAACCCACCGGGAGAGGCAAACCAGAAGACCGGTAAGCCTCCTGAATGGGAGCCTTGATCCATCTGGCCAAGGTCGACTTTGAAGCCGCGGACCCCTTACAGCGACCCATCGTGAGGACAAATAAGGAATCCGAACTCCTAAAGGAGGCGGTCCTGGACACATAAATGCGTACAGCTCTCACGAGATCCAGAGTATGGAGGTCGCGCTCAACCTGATGAACGGGAGCGGGGCAAAATGATGGGAGAACAATCTCCTGGTTCAAGTGGAATGTTGAAACCACCTTCGGCAAAAATTCAGGCCGTGGGCGCAACACCACCTTGTCTTGGTGAACCACCAGAAAGGGTGACTTGCACGAAAGTGCAGCCAATTCTGAGACCCTTCTCAGGGACGTAATTGCCACCAGAAAGACCACTTTCTGGGACAGACGAGAGAGAGAGACTTCTCTCAGTGGCTCAAACGGCGGTTTCTGCAGTGTCGTCAGGACCATGTTTAGGTCCCAAGGGTCCAGAGGTCGTCTATAGGGCGGGACCACCCGAGACACCCCCTGCAGAAATTGACGTACCTTCGGGAGGAGCGCCAAGCGCCTGTCAAACAACACTGAAAGTGCTGATACTTGACCTTTCAGAGAGCCAAGGGATAATCCCAACTCCAACCCCGACTGTAGGAAGGCCAGCAATGTCGGGATAGACAAAGGCCACGGTGAGCGGCCACCAGAGGCACACCAGGTAAAAAAGATTTTCCACGTTCTGTGGTATATCTTCCTGGAAACAGGTTTCCTTGCCCGATTCATAGTGGCAACCACTGTAGGAGAGAATCCTCTGGATGTCAGCAGCCAGGCCTCAAGAGCCATGCAGTCAATCTGAGGGCCCTGGAATTGAGGTGGAAGAATGGCCCTTGCGCGAGTAGATCTGCGCGTTCTGGAAGAGCCCACCTGTGTCCGCCTGACAGTTGCCACAGGTCCGGGTACCAAGACCTCCTGGGCCAATCTGGAGCCACTAGAATGGCCACTCTGCATTCTGTCCTGATCTTCCACAGGACCCTGGGAATCAGAGCCAGAGGCGGAAACACATATGGCAGCTGGAATCTGGACCAGCTCAGAATCAGGGCGTCCGCCCCCAGAGACTGGGGATCCCAAGATCTTGCCATGTATTGGGGCACCTGATGATTCAGCCGTGAGGCCATCAGATCCACGTCCGGAGTGCCCCACCTGCCGCAGATGTCCCGGAAGACGTCTGGATGTAGAGACCACTCTCCGGCGTCCATCCCCTGTCGGCTCAGATAGTCGGCCTCCCAGTTCTCGACCCCTGGGATGTGAACTGCGGAGATCAGGCAGCCGTTTTCCTCCACCCAGAGTAGAATGCGGTGGACTTCGGCGAGGGCCTGAGCACTTCTGGTCCCTCCCTGATGATTTATGTAGGCGACGGCCGTCGCATTGTCGATGACTGGGCCGGAACCAGGGTCGACTTCTGAATGTTGATAAGCCACCCGAACCGTTCCAGGGACTTCACCTTGGGAGACTGCGACCATTCCTGGAGCGCCTCCTGGGGAAAGGGAAAGCGATTGTCCTTAGTTTTACGGACATAACGCCGCCCAGGATGCAACCTGGGAGCTTTAATCACCCTTCCGAAATTAGTGTGGTCCATGAAGGAGCCACTTGGTCTAGCCTCTGGCCGCAGCCATTGATAGATCTCCTTGGGGTGTACAGTCACCTCCTCAGGAGGAGTGACAAGACGCAATGTCTCATTGATGGAGGACACCAGATCCTCCACCCCATCTGGAGGTTCAGACATAGACCCAAGAGTAGAACCCCCATCATCTTCCTCACCATCAGAGGAACGCTCCTCCTCAGAGAGAGTCTGGAGCTCAGGAGAAGCCTCACGGGCTCGCTTAGGGGGTCTTACAGCAGAAGTAAGAGACACCCGGGGGTAACTAGGAGGAGTAGCTGGGTTCTCCAGTCTCCTATGCAGTGCCTCCAGGGTTTGCGACATGGAGGACATCTGGGACAGCAGAGATTCATTGATCTTATTCTGCGTTTCCCATGGCCCTGGGATCACCTGAACCTCAGGGTATAATCCCGGATTTGCAGACTCAATAGTAGCAGATCGGGCCTCTGGGCGTCCGCAGTTATTGCAGGACCCCTCCACCAGTGTCCCGTTGCATGTAGTACAGACAATGGTGGCCACCGCCGCCTTAGCAGCATGCTTCCCAGCTGAGGACATCTCCACAGTGAGGGGAATATAAGCCAAAGTTCACAAACAAACCGGGAATCCCGGTGGCTTACCGACCGCAGTAAAGCGGTAGGAGGAAGCGGTGTGTGTGTGTGACCTCCGCGAGTTCCGGTCTCCCTTGCAAGTGCAGACACGCGCTGCAGTTCAGATCCCAGCCGGGAAGTGAGGGAGAAGATGGCCGCCGACAGTGACGATGTGGGCGGAGCCAGGAACACGCGGGAAGAACACACAACACGCCCAGCGGTGATGTCACCATAAGGGCTGCCTCCTCCTCCTCCAGACTGCCTCAGCAATGGAGGTGCCGGAGCCCGCAGCGCGGGAAACGAGAGTGAATATCACCACACACACTCTCAGACTGCATGTACACATAAAAACACCCGCAGTCTACAGCCTCAGCCCCTGTGAAACACAGGGCGGTCAGCCAGGGAGACCCCAGCACAGGGTCACCGCCAGAACCGCGGACCCGAGGGTAACCGCGCGGTCTGAGTGTCATGACACCACAGTGACAGACACTACCCCCAGGCACACAGGAGACACACCAGGTGCCTCAGTGCCGGTCCGGTCTGTAAGCACCTTTAGGGAGGCCTCGGACGGGGGTACAGCACCAGTCCGGAGTGTAAGCACCATTTAGGGAGGCCTCGGACTGGGCTGGCTCCGTCCGGTCTGTAAGCACCATTTAGGGAGGCCTCGGACGGAGCGGAGCTGTGCAAGGCTCCAGGCTCCCCCTATCCAGAGCCTCCATGGAGGGATGGAAAGGAAAGGAGCACGACAGCGTACCGGGAGAACACTAAAGTGTCCAGGCTAAAAGCCCTCCAGTACCTCCACCAGCGTGTTCCACAAGGGTGAGCGGGGAGGCTGTCGAGGGTCCCGAATGGGACCATTTTACCTTGTCTTCATACGCCATCACGTAAGCTGTGAGAATGCAGTGAAGTGCAAGCAAAGCGTGATCCTCCGAGCACACTAAGTTTAAAACTGAGGATGTCTCCTACGGTGGGGGTTTATAAGCGGAGGAGGCGGTGCTACAAACTTGTAGTACCTAGTGTGACCTCCGGAGGGCAGCGCCCTAAACCCCATTGTCTGGGTCTCCCATTATGATGATCAGAAAATGTTATTTATTAACTATTTTGTGTCACATAACTCTCTGGTTTAACAAAATAAAAATTTTAAATTTGAAAATTGCAAACTTTTGAAAATTTGCGCCAAATTTTCAATTTGTTTCCCAAATAAACGCAAAAATTACTGACCTAAATTTACTACTAACATGAAGCCCAATATGTCACGAAAAAACATTCTCAGAATCGCTAGGATCAGTTGAAGCGTTCCAGAGTTATTACCTCATAAAGGGACACTGGTCAGAATTACAAAAAATGGCAAGGTGTTTAGGGTAAAAAATAGGCTGGATCCTGAAGGGATTAAAGTGAACCCGTCACCCTTTATGGGCATTCTAAACTGTGCCCACCAGCATTAACATAATGTAATATGGATTCCTGTAACCCTTCTATGTGCCTAGACGTCCCCCTCATATCTGAGCAATGAATTATTCTCTGCTGCGTTGCATCCTAAAAGCTCCGGGAGGTCTGCTCTCTGGTCTCTGTGTATAAGGTCCTTGCTGCCCCTTGCCAGCAAAACCCACCTATCATTTTCAAAATTGCCGCCCCCTCCTGTGGATTGCCACTGAGTGACAGGGTCACCGAGCTCCATTGAAGATGGTGCCGAAGTCTTGCAAGACTTCGCACTTTCTTCAATGGAGAGCGTAAACACTTTTAAGGTACCGTCACACATTTCAACATCGCCGGCAACTGATGGGAGCGCGGAAGATTTTGGCCGCTGGCCAAGATTGCTGTGCTCCTATCAGACGGGGTGACATCGCCGGCAACGCAGCGGCGATGTTGAAAGCAACTATCGCTGACAGGGTTAACTTCAACCCTGGCAGCGATACTTAACATTGGACTCAATGGGGGAAGTTGCTTGCAACATCGCTGTAGCGATACCAGACAGGACGATTCAGGCAGATCACCTGAGAACATTGCCAGGTTTCAGGACATTGTCAGGGCATTGTCCTGAAACCAGGCGATGTTGCTGAAGCAACTATCGCCGTAGATATCACCCTGTTAGACGGGGCAAATCTCCAGCGATGTCACTTCAAAATGGCAGCGCCCATGAGTTGCTGGCGCTGTTTCCCCATGTAACGGTACCTTTATAGAGTTGGAGTGACAGAGGTCTCAGATCTACAGCCTCATTTCCATATCAATTTGCATATCAATCCAAACACGGTGTCTGTGGCCTCGATGATCCCTGTGTGACCCCCGAGATCTGACATGAGGATGCGATGCAAGTGTAATAAATAATATAGACACAACATAAAAATAGTGAAATAGAAAAAATGAGTCCGCTCACCCACAGAAGTATATTCATACACGGCAGGTGTATATGAATGAACATGATGACAGAAGACCCAGGGTGGAGTCAATGGTGCCAGGTAGATATCTATTATATAATTGCCGTAGCGACTTCCGTCGGAGCGGCGCTGCTTCCGGTCGCTTGGTTAGCGAGTCCGAGCTGCTTCTCCTGGACTCTCCCCGTGGCCGCGTAGCGGCCAAGGCGACTCACGAAGCAATGCCCGCAAAGCGGGCATTGCGAGTCGTTGCAGCCTAGCGAAGCAATGCCCGCGAAGCGGGCATTGCGAGTCGCCTACACCGCTAACCAAGCCATCGAAGCCCATACTCCTGTAGTGTACACCGCTATACTATACTACAGTCCCATGACCATAAGCGCCATGGGACTGTAGTATACCATCGCGCTGTACACTACAGACCCCTGCCGCTCTAAGCCACTACGCGTACACTAACCAAGCCACACAACCCCAAGCCCCTACCCACTGCCGCCCTAACCCCTAAGCCACTACCCCGACGCCGAAGCCCCTACCCCCTGCCGCACTACCCCGCCGCACCCACTACCCTCTGCCGCAAGCCCCTACCCCCTGCCGCCGTAAGCCACTACCCCGCATCCGCAAATAAACCCCTGCCGCCGCAAGCCCCTAACCCCTAAGCCGCACCTAACCCCTAAGCTGCACATAATCCCCTACCCCTACCCCCTAAGCCGCACCTAACCCCCTACCCCCCTAAGCCACTACCCCGCATCCGCACCTAAACCCCTGCCGCTGCAAGCCCCTAACCCCTAAGCTGCACCTAATCCCCTACCCCTACCCCCTAAGCCGCACCTAAACCCCTGCCGCCCTAAGCCGCACCTAACCCCCTACTCCCTGCCGCACTACCCCGCCGCACCCACTACCCTCTGCCGCAAGCCCCTACCCCCTGCCGCCGTAAGCCACTACCCCGCATCCGCAAATAAACCCCTGCCGCCGCAAGCCCCTAACCCCTAAGCCGCACCTAACCCCTAAGCTGCACATAATCCCCTACCCCTACCCCCTAAACCGCACCTAAACCCCTGCCGCCCTAAGCCCCTACCCCTTAAGCCGCACCTAATCCCCTACCTCTACCCCCTAAGCCGCACCTAACCCCCTACCCCCCTAAGCCACTACCCCGCATCCGCACCTAAACCCCTGCCGCTGCAAGCCCCTAACCCCTAAGCTGCACCTAATCCCCTACCCCTACCCCTTAAGCCGCCCCTACCCCTTAAGCCGCACCTAATCCCCTACCTCTACCCCCTAAGACGCACCTAACCCCCTACCCCCCTAAGCCACTACCCCGCATCCGCACCTAAACCCCTGCCGCTGCAAGCCCCTAACCCCTAAGCTGCACCTAATCCCCTACCCCTACCCCCTAAGCCGCACCTAAACCCCTGCCGCCCTAAGCCGCCCCTACCCCCTAAGCCGCACCTAACCCCCTACCCCCCTAAGCCACTACCCCGCATCCGCACCTAAACCCCTGCCGCCGCAAGCCCCTAACCCCTAAGCTGCACCTAATCCCCTACCCCTACCCCCTAAGCCGCACCTAAACCCCTGCCGCCCTAAGCCCCTACCCTCTAAGCCTCGCCGCTTTCCCTAACACCTAAGGCCCTACCCGTCCCCGTCGATCACTTACATGCCTTCAAGTCATCTGATCGTCCGTCCGGCCAGGCGTCCTCTTCCTCCGGTCCCGGGGGGTCTTCTCTCTTCTTTCCGCCTCTTCGTCCGTCCCCGGGGATCTTCTGTCTTCTTTCCGCCAACTTCCAGCTCCGACGTCCTCTTCAACTAACATTAAGATACAATGGACGATCAATCCGCCATTGTATCTCAATGAAATGTGAAGGGCTCTTCTGATTGGTCGCTGACCTCAGCCAATCAGAAGAGCCCGTCATTCAGTTCTCATTCAGGTCCGTCTTTTTTCCCATTGACATACATTAGCGGTGTGTCGGCGATTTTATGGCCGGCCACCTGGTTCTATTTGTCGGCCCTAAAATCGCGGACACACCGCTAATGCATGTCTATGGGCAAGTCAGCTCGAATTCTGATTGGTCGCCGTTCAATCCGAAATCGGGCTGACTGCCCATAGAGATGCATTAGCGGTGTGTCCGCGATTTTAGGGCCGACAAATAGAACCAGGTGGTCGGCCATAAAATCGCCGACACACCGCTAATGCATTTCAATGGGAAAAAACAAAGGCGGACCTCAATGAGAACTGCGTCTCAGCCTAAATAATAAATTAAATAATAAAAAAAATAATTAAAAAAGAATTAAAAAATAATAAAAAAAAATAATTAAAAATAATAAAAAATTCAATAAAAATAATAATAAAAAAATAAAATATATGCTAATAAGATCAGCCCTTTGCGGACCTGAATGAGAACTGCGTCTCAGCCTAAATAATAAATTAAATAATAAAAAAAATAATTAAAAAAGAATTAAAAAATAATAAAAAAAAATAATTAAAAATAATAAAAAATTCAATAAAAATAATAATAAAAAAAAAAATATATGCTAATAAGATCAGCCCTTTGCGGACCTGAATGAGAACTGCGTCTCAGCCTAAATAATAAATTAAATAATAAAAAAAATAATTAAAAAAGAATTAAAAAATAATAAAAAAAAATAATTAAAAATAATAAAAAATTCAATAAAAATAATAATAAAAAAATAAAATATATGCTAATAAGATCAGCCCTTTGCGGACCTGAATGAGAACTGCGTCTCAGCCTAAATAATAAATTAAATATATAAAAAAAATAATTAAAAAAGAATTAAAAAATAATAAAAAAAAATAATTAAAAATAATAAAAAATTCAATAAAAATAATAATAAAAAAATAAAATATATGCTAATAAGATCAGCCCTTTGCGGACCTGAATGAGAACTGCGTCTCAGCCTAAATAATAAATTAAATAATAAAAAAAATAATTAAAAAAGAATTAAAAAATAATAAAAAAAAATAATTAAAAATAATAAAAAATTCAATAAAAATAATAATAAAAAAATAAAATATATGCTAATAAAATCAGCCCTTTGCGGACCTGAATGAGAACTGCCTCTCAGCCTAAATAATAAATTAAATAATAAAAAAAATAATTAAAAAATAATTAAAAAATAATAAAAAAAAATAATTAAAAATAATAAAAAATTCAATAAAAATAATAATATAAAAATAAAATATATGCTAATAAGATCAGCCCTTTGCGGACCTGAATGAGAACTGCCTCTCAGCCTAAATAATAAATTAAATAATAAAAAAAATAATTAAAAAAGAATTAAAAAATAATAAAAAAATTAATTAAAATAATAAAAAATTCAATAAAAATAATAATAAAAAAATAAAATATATGCTAATAAGATCAGCCCTTTAGCGCACCTGAATGACAACTGCCTCTCAGCCTAAATAATAAATTTAATAATACAAAAATAATTAAAAAATAATTAAAAAATTATAAAAAAATAAATAAAACATAATTAAAAAATAAATAACAAATAATAAATAATAATTTAAAAAAAATGCTAATAATAATATTACTGCTAATAATAATGCTATTAATGCTAATAATTATGTTATTAATGCTATTATTAATGCTAATAATCCTATTATTAATTCTATTAATGCTAATAATAATGCTATTAATGCTATTAATAATGTTATTAATGCTATTATTAATGCTAATAATCCTATTATTAATGCTATTTATGCTAATAATAATGATATTAATGCTATTAATAATGTTATTAATGCTATTAATAATGCTAATAATGCTATTATTAATGCTATTAATGCTAATAATAATGCTATTAATGCTATTAATAATGCTATTAATGCTATTAATAATGCTAATAATGCTATTATTAATGCTATTAATGCTAATAATAATCCTATTAATGCTATTAATAATGCTATTCATGCTATTAATAATACTATTAATGCTATTAATGCTAATAATAATGCTATTAATGCTATTAATAATGTTATTAATGCTATTATTAATGCTAATAATGCTATTATTAATTCTATTAATTTTAATAATAATGCTATTAATAATGTTATTAATGCTATTAATAATGCTAATAATCCTATGATTAATGCTATTTATGCTAATAATAATGCTATTAATGCTATTAATAATGTTATTAATGCTATTTATAATGCTAATAATGCTATTATTAATGCTATTAATGCTAATAATAATGCTATTAATGCTATTAATAATGTTATTAATGCTATTATTAATGCTAATAATGCTATTATTAATTCTATTAATGCTAATAATAATGCTATTAATGCTATTAATAATGTTATTAATGCTATTATTAATGCTAATAATGCTATTATTAATGCTATTAATGCTAATAATAATCCTATTAATGCTATTAATAATGCTATTCATGCTATTAATAATACTATTAATGGTATTAATGCTAATAATAATGCTATTAATGCTATTAATAATGTTATTAATGCTATTATTTATGCTAATAATGCTATTATTAATTCTACTAATTTTAATAATAATGCTATTAATGCTATTAATAATGTTATTAATGCTATTATTAATGCTAATAATGCTATTTATGCTAATAATAATGCTATTAATGCTATTAATAATGCTATTAATGCTCTTATTTATGCTATTAATGCTATTAATGCTAATATTTATCCTATTAATGGTATTATTAATGCTATTAATGCTAATAATAATGCTATTAATGCTATTAATGCTAATAATAATGCTATTAATGCTATTAATAATGTTATTAATGCTATTATTAATGCTAATAATGCTATTATTAATCCTATTAATGCTAATAATAATGCTATTAATGCTATTAATAATGCTAATAATGCTATTAATAATGTTATTAATGCTATTATTAATACTAATAATGCTATTATTAATGCTATTAATGCTAATAATAATGCTATTAATGCTATTAATAATGCTATTAATGCTATTAATTATGCTATTAATGCTATTAATGCTAATATTTATCCTATTAATGCTATTAATGCTAATAATAATTCTATTAACGCTAATAATAATGCTATTAATGCTATTAATGCTATTAATTATGCTATTAATGCTATTAATGCTAATAATAATGCTATTAATTCTATTAATAATGCTATTAATGCTATTAATACTGTTATTAATGCTATTATTAATGCTAATAATGTTATTATTAATGCTATTAATGCTAATAATAATGCTATTAATGCTATTAATAATGTTATTAATGCTATTATTAATGCTAATAATGCTATTATCAATGCTATTAATGCTAATAATAATGCTATCAATGCTATTAATAATGTTATTAATGCTATTATTAATGCTAATAATGCTATTAATAATGCTATTAATGCTAATAATAATGCTATTAATGCTATTAATACTGTTATTAATGCTCATAATACTGCTAATAATGCTATTAATACTGCTATTACTGCTAATAATAATGCTATGGCTTATATTATTGCTATTGATGATGCGATTATTATTTAAAAAACTTTAAAAAAACAATAAACATATTTTAGATACCCGATGCATTTGCATCAGGCTAACAGCTATAACTACTATAATCAAATTAATGCACGCTCTAGAATCCCGATGCATTTGCATCGGGCTCACAGCTAGTTATTTATACTTATCTGGAATGTTTGTCTCGATGATGGATCTCCTACCAACGTGTTCATTCATAAAAACACTGACTCCCATAACAAGCAGCCCGGACGCTGCAAACATGCCGGCAGGTCAGTGGGGGACAAATCCTGGGATCTAAGCTCCAATATCACATTGGCAGTAATAACACAATCTATGTAATATACCAGCCAGTGCCACAGGGAACCTGACATAAGACGTATCAGAGGTCACTACAGGGGTGATGCCAATTAATGAGACTGTATGACTGCTGCTCCACCGGGTATATAACAGCCAGTGCCACAGGGAACCTGACATAAGACATATCAGAGGTCAGTACAGGGGCGATGCCAATTAATGAGACTGTATGACTGCTGCTCCACCGGGTATAGAACAGCCAGTGACACAGGGAACCTGACATAAGACGTATCAGAGGTCAATACATGGGCACTGCCAATTAATGAGACTGTATGATTGCTGCTCCCCCAGGTATATAACAGCCAGTGCCACAGGGAACCTGGCATAAGACGTATCAGAGGTCACTACAGGGGCACTGCCAATTAATGAGACTGTATGATTGCTGCTCCCCTGGGTATATACCAGCCAGTGCCACAGGGAACCTGACATAGGACGTATCAGAGGTCACTACAGGGGCACTGCCAATTAATGAGACTGTATGATTGCTGCTCCCCTGGGTATATACCAGCCAGTGCCACAGGGAACCTGACATAGGACGTATCAGAGGTCACTACAGGGGTGATGCCAATTAATGAGACTGTATGACTGCTGCTCCACCGGGTATATAACAGCCAGTGCCACAGGGAACCTGGCATAAGACGTATCAGAGGTCAGTACATGGACACTGCCAATTAATGAGACTGTATGATTGCTGCTCCACCGGGTATATACCAGCCAGTGTCACTGAGAGCCTGGCATAGGACGTATCAGAGGTCAGTACATGGGCACTGCCAATTAATGAGACTGTATGATTGCTGCTCCCCCGGGTATATACCAGCCAGTGTCACTGAGAGCCTGGCATAGGACGTATCAGAGGTCAATACATGGGCACTGCCAATTAATGAGACTGTATGATTGCTGCTCCCCCGGGTATATACCAGCCAGTGTCACTGAGAGCCTGGCATAGGGGACATAGTTATACTGGGGCAATGCTAATGAATGAGACTAGGAGTGCGACCTCTCCCCCCCATGGTCCCACAAGGCATCAGAGGTCTATAGGGGCACTGCCAATGAGTGAGGCTGTGATTGTGGCTCCCCAGGATATATGCCAGCCAGTGCCACAGAGAACTTGGTATAGACATATCATTTATACAGGGGCACTGCAAATGAATGAGACCAAGAATGCCCCCCTCTCCTCATGGTATATAGCAGCCTGGCATAAGACCTGAGAGGTGTACAGGGGCCCTGCCTGTGGGTGCGGCCTCCCCTGCCCTCACTCCATACAGGACAGCAGACACCCAGAGTCCTCCGCGCCAGCCACACTCCGGGGACAGTGGCCCGTCCGAGCCGCCACTCACCCAGTTCTGCAGCTTGCTGCTCAGCTTCACCTTCTTGGTCCTGTTCTCCGATATCTCCATGGTGTTCGGGTGTCTTCACACTGTGCAGCCAGGAGAGATGCCGGAGGACGGGAGTGTCTGCGAGTAATCCGCCTCCACAGTTGTGCCGGCGCTCAGCGACCGAGTGGTGGTAGTGCGCATGCGCCAACCCGAGGAAGTGAGGCAATCCTGAGCAGACACGCGACACTACAGGGCTGCTGGAACGGGAAGTGATAGACGATGCTGAAGTTGGTTTCTTATTCGTTCAGTTTCTTATTCGGGCTGAAGTTGGTTTCTTATTCAGCAGTTTCTTATTCGGCTATTTTTTATTTTCTGCTTTTTTCAGCTTTTTCAATAAAAATTAACCATTCTAAGTATATAATAATATGCAGTCATGTGCCCTTTTATGAATACAGTTAAAAACAGATAAAAAAAATAGAAGGCTGGCATCAAAATGGGCATCAAAGTGGGCACTGAGGTCTGGTATGGAAAGGGTGTTAAATGGCTTTGTGCCACTGATCTGACACCTGATTTACATACTTTGTGATGCAACACATCAAGTTCATGTCAATCCAGCCTGGCACAAATTGGTTCTGGGCATCAAAACTGGCATCAAAGTGGGCAGAGAACCAATTTTCACACATGTGAATAAGTAACAGCTATTTTTAAGGGGTTAAATGGCTTTGTGCCACTCATCTGACACCTGATTTACATACCTACTGATGCCCCACATGAAATCCATGTCTCTCCAGCCTGGCACAAAAGGGTTCTGGGCATCAAAACTGGCATCAAAGTGGGCAAATTGACCATTTTCACAGATTTGAATAAGTAACAGCAATTTTTAAGGGGTTAAATGCCTTTGTGCCACTGATCTAAGACCTGATTTACATACCTACTGATGCCCCACATGAAATCCATGTCAATCCAGCCTGGCACAAATGGGTTCTGGGCATCAAAACTGGCATCAAAGTGGGTAAATTTCCCATTTTCACTGATTTGAATATGTAACAGCTATTTTTAAGGGGTTAAATGCCTTTGTGCCACTCATCTGACACCTGATTTTCATACCTACTGATGCCCCACATGAAATCCATGTCAATCCAGCCTGGCACAAAAGGGTTCTGGGCATCAAAACTGGCATCAAAGTGGGCAAATTTCACATTTTCACAGATTTGAATAAGTAACAGCTATTTTTAAGGGGTTAAATGCCTTTGTGCCACTCATGTAACACCTGATTTACATACCTACTGATGCCCCACATGAAATCCATGTCACTCCAGCCTGGCACAAAAAGGTTCTGGGTATCAGAACTGGCATCAAAGTGGGCAAATCACCCATTTTCACAGATTTGAATAAGTAACAGCTATTTTTAAGGGGTTAAATGCCTTTGTGCCACTCATCTGACACCTGATTTACATACCCACTGATGCCCCACATGAAATCCATGTCTCTCCAGCCTGGCACAAAAGGGTTCTGGGCATCAAAACTGGCATCAAAGTGGGCAAATTGCCAATTTTCACAGATTTGAATAAGTAACAGCTATTTTTAAGGGTTAAATGCCTTTGTGCCACTCATCTAACACCTGATTTACATACCCACTGATGCCCCACATGAAATCCATGTCAATCCAGCCTGGCACAAAAGGGTTCTGGGCATCAAAACTGGCATCAAAGTGGGCAAAGCGCCCATTTTCACAGATTTGAATAAGTAACAGCTATTTTTAAGGGGTTAAATGCCTTTGTGCCACTCATCTAACACCTGATTTACATACCTACTGATGCCCCACATGAAATCCATGCCAATACAGCCTGGCACAAAAGGTTCTGGGTATCAGAACTGGCATCAAAGTGGCAAATCACCCATTTTCACAGATTTGAATAAGTAACAGCTATTTTTAAGGGGTTAATTGGCTTTGTGCCACTCATCTGACACCTGATTTACATACCCACTGATGACCCACATGAAATCCATGTCAATCCAGCCTGGCACAAAAGGGTTCTGGGCATCAAAACTGGCATCAAAGTGGGCAAATCACCAATTTTCACAGATTTGAATAAGTAACAGCTATTTTTAAGGGGTTAAATGGCTTTGTGCCACTCATCTGACACCTGATTTACATACCTACTGATGCCCCACATGAAATCCATGTGTCTCCAGCCTGGCACAAATGGGTTCTGGGCATCAAAACTGGCATCAAAGTGGGCAAATTGCACATTTTCACAGATTTGAATAAGTAACAGCTATTTTTAAGGGTTAAATGCCTTTGTGCCACTCATCTGACACCTGATTTACATACCCACTGATGCCCCACATGAAATCCATGTCTCTCCAGCCTGGCACAAATGGGTTCTGGGCATCAAAACTGGCATCAAAGTGGGCAAATCACCCATTTTCACAGATTTGAATACGTAACAGCTATTTTTAAGGGTTAAATGCCTTTGTGCCACTGATCTAACACCTGATTTACATACCTACTGATGCACCACATGAAATCCATGTCTCTCCAGCCTGGCACAAATGGGTTCTGGGCATCAAAACTGGCATCAAAGTGGGCAAATTGCCCATTTTCACAGATTTGAATAAGTAACAGCTATTTTTAAGGGTTAAATGGCTTTGTGCCACTCATTTGACACCTGATTTACATACCCACTGATGCCCCACATGAAATCCATGTCTCTCCAGCCTGGCACAAAAGGGTTCTGGGCATCAAAACTGGCATCAAAGTGGGCAAAGCGCCCATTTTCACAGATTTGAATAAGTAACAGCTATTTTTAAGGGTTAAATGGCTTTGTGCCACTCATCTGACACCTGATTTACATACCCACTGATGCCCCACATGAAATCCATGTCTCTCCAGCCTGGCACAAAAGGGTTCTGGGCATCAAAACTGGCATCAAAGTGGGCAAATTGCCCATTTTCACAGATTTGAATAAGTAACAGCTATTTTTAAGGGGTTAAATGCCTTTGTGCCACTCATCTGACACCTGATTTACATACCCACTGATGCCCCACATGAAATACATGTCAATCCAGCCTGGCACAAAAGGGTTCTGGGCATCAAAACTGGCATCAAAGTGGGCAAATTGACCATTTTCACAGATTTGAATAAGTAACAGCAATTTTTAAGGGGTTAAATGGCTTTGTGCCACTGATCTAAGACCTGATTTACATACCTACTGATGCCCCACATGAAATCCATGCCAATCCAGCCTGGCACAAATGGGTTCTGGGCATCAAAACTGGCATCAAAGTGGGCAGAGAACCAATTTTTCACACGTGAATAAGTAACAGCTATTTTTAAGGGGTTAAATGCCTTTGTGCCACTCATCTAACACCTGATTTACATACCTACTGATGCCCCACATGAAATCCATGTGTCTCCAGCCTGGCACAAATGGGTTCTGGCATCAAAACTGGCATCAAAGTGGGCAAATTGACCATTTTCACAGATTTGAATAAGTAACAGCAATTTTTAAGGGGTTAAATGGCTTTGTGCCACTGATCTAAGACCTGATTTACATACCTACTGATGCCCCACATGAAATCCATGCCAATCCAGCCTGGCACAAATGGGTTCTGGGCATCAAAACTGGCATCAAAGTGGGCAAGAATCAATTTTCCACAGATTGAATAAGTAACAGCTATTTTTAAGGGTGTTAAATGCCTTTGTGCCACTCATCTGACACCTGATTTACATACCCACTGATGCCCCACATGAAATCCATGTCAATCCAGCCTGGCACAAATGGGTTCTGGGCATCAAAACTGGCATCAAAGTGGGCAAATTGCACATTTTCACAGATTTGAATAAGTAACAGCTATTTTTAAGGGGTTAAATGGCTTTGTGCCACTGATCTAAGACCTGATTTACATACCTACTGATGCCCCACATGAAATCCATGCCAATCCAGCCTGGCACAAAAGGGTTCTGGGCATCAAAACTGGCATCAAAGTGGGCAAATTTCCCATTTTCACTGATTTGAATAAGTAACAGCTATTTTTAAGGGGTTAAGTGCCTTTGTGCCACTCATCTAAGACCTCATTTACATACCCACTGATGCCCCACATGAAATCCATGTCAATCCAGCCTGGCACAAAAGGGTTCTGGGCATCAAAACTGGCATCAAAGTGGGCAAATCACCCATTTTCACAGATTTGAATAAGTAACAGCTATTTTTAAGGGGTTAAATGCCTTTGTGCCACTCATCTGACACCTGATTTACATACCTACTGATGCCCCACATGAAATCCATGTCAATCCAGCCTGGCACAAATGGGTTCTGGGTATCAGAACTGGCATCAAAGTGGGCAAATCACCCATTTTCACAGATTTGAATAAGTAACAGCAATTTTTAAGGGGTTAAATGCCTTTGTGCCACTCATCTAACACCTGGTTTACATACCTACTGATGCCCCACATGAAATCCATGTGTCTCCAGCCTGGCATCCGATTGCAGGGACCAGTTTGGATCCAATGCTGTCCGATTTATATCGGACAGCTTCGGATTTAAAAAAATCGTAGTGTGAAACCAACCTAAGTATCATCACTGAGGGATTATTTTATTTTTATTATCACCATGTGGGTGTGGGGGGGGGCCGCGGGGAGCAGAGGAGGGGCAGGAGCAGCGGAGGGGTGAAGGAGGAGCGCTTCCATCATGCCCCCCCGTATCCATCCTGCCCCCCCGCCACCATCCTGCCCCGCCGACTACATCCTGCCCCACCACCACCATCCTGATCCCCCCGCCACCATCCTGCCCCACCGGCTCCATCCTGCCCCCCCGCATCTATCTGACTCACCGTAGCCGTGGTGCGCACGTCTCAGGCTGTCGCTGCTCCCTGTCACGGTACCGCACCCAAGGCTGTGTGGGCCCGGTGGTCCACATCAAAAACGTTGGCTGAACAGATAAGGGGTTAAATCTTGTCGTGATGCCACCTGTGAGAATTCCGGGGAGTTCACCGGCGCTGCTTGGGCCTCCGGGGGATGGGATGCAGCAAGATGGGACGCTCCCCACAGGATGAGCGGGAGTCCCCGGAGCCAGGAGCTGCACAAGATGTTGTGAGGCAGCTCAGTTACTCTCTGCATGCGGAGATGAACAGTCTTGGAAAAGGCACGGACACTGATAGTCTGTGCAATGGGTATTTTACTGTATCCAGCAGATGATACATGGCATACAGGTAACGGGTAACGGACTGTGTTGACTTAGCAATGACCAGTGTTTCTCAGAGCTCCGCGGTGTTCCTCCATTCTAAGCTTGTTCTAAGTGAGTTGCCGATGTCGCCTTTGAGTGCCAAGGTTGGGTACAAGGGGTTACTTAAATTTCCCTGCCGGTGTGTACGTTCCGGTGTGAGGGCTAACCTGGGTCCTTTTGTTGGGTACTCCGCTGGCAAGACGGGTCTGTTTGTGGCGGCGGTGGATTACTCCTGTAGAGAGGGCCCTCCACTCCTGGTTTGCATAGCAGTGATAAACGACTACCAGCTTCGGAACCAGTGATCCGGTTGTAGATGGGCACGGGTGTATTTTGACCCGTGGAAGCAACGGGTTAATGGCGCCCAACCGGTGGTGGCCTAGGGGCTGCACGTAACTGTGCAGGGCACCCTCTCCTACGTTCCTCCCCGCCACCTCTTCTCCTTCCTCCTTCTCCTACATTCTGCAAACTAACTTCTCCTCTAACACACACTACTCCTACACTCCGCCAACCAGGACCTTATTGGCCATCTATTCTGATGTGCATGTAGGGTATGGAGCTCTGATGTTAACCATGTCATTGCTTAGTCAGAGAAAATTGCAGCTGCAGTCTGGGATGCAATGCACTCCTGTGACGCACTCGTTGCGGGGCGCCACACATCCTGCATCCATGTACCGCCATATACCATAGCGCTGCTATACATGTACTGTAATGTACCGCCATATACCATAGCGCTGCTATGCATGTAATGTAATGCAACGCCATAAACCATAGCGCAGCTATACATGTAATGTAATGTACCACCATATTCTATAGTGCTGCTATACATGTGCTGTAATGTACCACCATATAACATAGCGCTGCTATATCTATTATATAATTGCCGTAGCTGACTTCCGTCAGACCGGCGCTACTTCCTGTGGCTTTGTTCGCGTAGCTCGGAACTTTCTCCAGGACTCTGTCCGTGGCCGCGGCCACGCGACTCGCGAAGCAATGCCCGCAAGGCGGGCATTGCGAGTCGTTGCCCCGCAAACAAAGCCACAGCATGGGGCTGTAGTGTACACTGCTATGGTATACTACAGCCCCATGCCCATACGCCTGTCCGCCCATAAGCTACCGCTCCTGTCGCTACCCCCACCCCCTAACCCCCGCCGCCCCTACCCTCTAAGCCCCGCTGCCTCCTAAGCCCCTACCCGCTAAGCCCCGCCACATCCTAAGCCCTAACCCCCGCCGCCCCTAAGCCCCTACCCTCTAAGCCCCGCCGCCTCCTAAGCCCCTACCCCCTAAGCCCCGCTAAGCCCCGCCGCATCCTAAGCCCCCGCCGATACCCCCTAAGCCCCGCCGCCTCCTAACCCCCCGCCGCTGTCTCGCTACCCCCTAAGGCGCTACACCCTAAGCCCCCGCCGTCCCCACCCCCTAATCCCCGCCGCCCCTAAGCCCCTACCCTCTAAGCCCCGCCGCCTCCTAAGCCCCTACCCCCTAAGCCCCGCCGCATCCTAAGCCCCCACCGATACCCCCTAAGCCCTGCCGCCTCCTAACCCCCCGCGCTGTCTCGCTACCCCCTAAGGCGCTACACCCTAAGCCCCCGCCGTCCCCACCCCCTAATCCCCCCGCCCCTAAGCCCCTACCCTCTAAGCCCCGCCGCCTCCTAAGCCCCTACCCCCTAAGCCCCGCCGCATCCTAAGCCCCCGCTGATACCCCCTAAGCCCCGCCGCCTCCTAACCCCCCGCTGCTGTCTTGCTACCCCCTAAGGCGCTACACCCTAAGCCCCCGCCGTCCCCACCCCCTAACCCCCGCCGCCCCTAAGCCCCTACCCTCTAAGCCCCGCCGCCTCCTAAGCCCCTACCCCCTAAGCCCCGCCGCATCCTAAGCCCCCGCCGATACCCCCTAAGCCCCACCGCCTCCTAACCCCCCGCTGCTGTCTTGCTACCCCCTAAGGCGCTACACCCTAAGCCCCCGCCGTCCCCACCCCCTAACCCCCGCCGCCCCTAAGCCCCTACCCTCTAAGCCCCGCCGCCTCCTAAGCCCCTACCCCCTAAGCCCCGCCGCATCCTAAGCCCCCGCCGATACCCCTAAGCCCCACCGCCTCCTAACCCCCCGCCGCTGTCGCTACTCCCTAAGGCCCGCCGCATCCTAAGCCCCTAAGCCCCGCCGCCTCCTAAGCTCTCGCCACTGTCGCCCGCCGCTGTCGCTACCCCCTACGGCACTACACCCTAAGCCCCCGCCGTCCCCTAACCCACCGACGCCGTCGATCACTTACATGTCTTCTTCTTCATCTCATCGTCCGTCCGCTCCAGGAGTCCTCCGTCCGGCCAGGCGTCCTCTTCGTCCAGTCCCGGGGGTCTTCTCTCTTCTTTCCGCCATCGACGGCTCCGACGTCCTCTTCACTTCTCATTCCGATAGAATGGACGAAAAATCGTCAATTCTATGTCTATGAGCAGTGAGGCGCTCTTCTGATTGGTCACTGTGTGCTGACGGCGACCAATCAGAATCGCGCCTCACTTTTTGCGGTAAATTCGAAACTCAAAAATCGCCCATTCTAAGTCTATGGGAAGTGAGGCGCTCTTCTGATTGGTCGCTGTGTGCTGACGGCAACCAATCAGAATACCGCCTCACTTCCCATAGACATACATAGCGGTGTGTCGCCGATTTTATGGCCGGGACCCTGGTTCAACTTTCGGCCAGGGGACTCGGCTCTGATCCGTCGTTCCACGGGGCCGCAAACTCGCAATCAGCGCTTCGCAGACATTGCTCGCGCCTTACCAACGACTCGCAATCATTGCGAGTCGTTGCTGATACGCTACCTATCGCCGCGAAGCGCTCATTGCGAGTTTCCGGCCCCGTCGAACTACCGACCAGAGCCGAATCCCCTGCCCGAAAATAGAACCAGGGGCCCGGCCATAAAATCGCCGACACACCGCTATGTATGTCTATGGGAAGTGAGGCGCTCTTCTGATTGGTCGCTGTGTGCTGACGGCGACCAATCAGAAGAGCGCCTCACTTCCCATAGACATACATTAGCGGTGTCTCGCGAAATATATGGCCGGCCTTCTGGTTCTATTTTCGGCCACGGGGCTCGGCTATTTCCGGTCCGAAAAAAGCATTTTCTCTATTTATCTATCTTTATTTTTATCTATTTTCCTATCTATATTCTTATCTATCTATCTTTCTATCTATCTATCTAAAAATATACACAGAAAAATTTCACACTACGATTTTTTTAAATCCGAAGCTGTCCGATATGAATCGGACAGGATTGGATCCAAACTGGTCCCTGCAATCGGATGCCAGGCTGGAGACACATGGATTTCATGTGGGGCATCAGTGGGTATGTAAATCAGGTGTCAGATGAGTGGCACAAAGGCATTTAACCCCTTAAAAATCGCTGTTACTTATTCAAATCTGTGAAAATGTGAAATTTGCCCACTTTGATGCCAGTTCTGATGCCCAGAACCCATTTGTGCCAGGCTGGAGAGACATGGATTTCATGTGGGGCATCAGTAGGTATGTAAATCAGGTGTTAGATGCATGGCACAAAGCCATTTAACCCCTTAAAAATAGCTGTTACTTATTCAAATCTGTGAAAATGGGTGATTTGCCCACTTTGATGCCAGTTCTGATGCCCAGAACCCTTTTGTGCCAGGCTGGATTGACATGGATTTCATGTGGGGCATCAGTAGGTATGTAAATCAGGTGTCAGATGAGTGGCACAAAGCCATTTAACCCCTTAAAAATAGCTGTTACTTATTCAAATCTGTGAAAATGGGTGATTTGCCCACTTTGATGCCAGTTCTGATGCCCAGAACCCTTTTGTGCCAGGCTGGATTGACATGGATTTCATGTGGGGCATCAGTAGGTATGTAAATCAGGTGTCAGATGAGTGGCACAAAGGCATTTAACCCCTTAAGGCTATGTGCACATCTGACGTTTGTGCATCTCTGCAGTCCGTCCAAAAACCTGGTTTTTTTTAGCAGAAACTGAGTTTTCTGTGCTCAGCAGTGTCCCTCGTTTTTTGCTCGTTTTCCGCCCGGTTTTACAGCGGTTTTCTCGGCGGTTTTGAAAACTGAGTTTTTTGTGCACTTGTTCAGCTGAAACCGGTGGAAAAACGGAGGAAAGAAGTCACTTGCTCTATTTTTGGAAAACCGGTGGAAAAACTCAGTTTTGACTGAAAACGACCAGAAGAAAACCGTTCTAGTGAAGACAGAATTTTCTAAAATCCATTGACTAGCATGTTAATCCAACCGGAGGGTAGGATTAACATAAATTAACATAAAACTGAGCGGAAAACGCCGACGGAAAACGTCCAAAAGCAGCCCACAAAACGACTGATGTGCACATAGCCTAAAAATAGCTGTTACTTATTCAAATCTGTGAAAATGGGTGATTTGCCCACTTTGATGCCAGTTCTGATGCCCAGAACCCTTTTGTGCCAGGCTGGATTGACATGGATTTCATGTGGGGCATCAGTAGGTATGTAAATCAGGTGTCAGATGAGTGGCACAAAGGCATTTAACCCCTTAAAAATAGCTGTTACTTATTCAAATCTGTGAAAATGGTCAATTTGCCCACTTTGATGCCAGTTTTGATGCCCAGAACCCTTTTGTGCCAGGCTGGAGAGACATGGATTTCATGTGGGGCATCAGTGGGTATGTAAATCAGGTGTCAGATGAGTGGCACAAAGCCATTTAACCCCTTAAAAATAGCTGTTACTTATTCAAATCTGTGAAAATGGGCGCTTTGCCCACTTTGATGCCAGTTTTGATGCCCAGAACCATTTTGTGCCAGGCTGGAGAGACATGTATTTCATGTGGGGCATCAGTGGGTATGTAAATCAGGTGTCAGATGAGTGGCACAAAGGCATTTAACCCCTTAAAAATAGCTGTTACTTATTCAAATCTGTGAAAATGTGAAATTTGCCCACTTTGATGCCAGTTTTGATGCCCAGAACCCTTTTGTGCCAGGCTGGATTGGCATGGATTTCATGTGGGGCATCAGTAGGTATGAAAATCAGGTGTCAGATGAGTGGCACAAAGCCATTTAACCCCTTAAAAATTGCTGTTACTTATTCAAATCTGTGAAAATGGTCAATTTGCCCACTTTGATGCCAGTTTTGATGCCCAGAACCCTTTTGTGCCAGGCTGGATTGACATGGATTTCATGTGGGGCATCAGTAGGTATGTAAATCAGGTGTCAGATGAGTGGCACAAAGCCATTTAACCCCTTAAAAATAGCTGTTACTTATTCAAATCTGTGAAAATGGGCAATTTGCCCACTTTGATGCCAGTTTTGATGCCCAGAACCCTTTTGTGCCAGGCTGGAGAGACATGGATTTCATGTGGGGCATCAGTGGGTATGTAAATCAGGTGTCAGATGAGTGGCACAAAGGCATTTAACCCCTTAAAAATAGCTGTTACTTATTCAAATCTGTGAAAATGGGCAATTTGCCCACTTTGATGCCAGTTTGGATGCCCAGAACCCTTTTGTGCCAGGCTGGAGAGACATGGATTTCATGTGGGGCATCAGTGGGTATGTAAATCAGGTGTTAGATCAGTGGCACAAAGCCATTTAAACCCCTTAAAAATAGCTGTTACTTATTCAAATCTGTGAAAATGGTCAATTTGCCCACTTTGATGCCAGTTTTGATGCCCAGAACCCATTTGTGCCAGGCTGGAGAGACATGGATTTCATGTGGGGCATCAGTGGGTATGTAAATCAGGTGTTAGATCAGTGGCACAAAGCCATTTAAACCCCTTAAAAATAGCTGTTACTTATTCAAATCTGTGAAAATGTGTGATTTGCCCACTTTGATGCCAGTTTTGATGCCCAGAACCCATTTGTGCCAGGCTGGAGAGACATGGATTTCATGTGGGGCATCAGTAGGTATGTAAATCAGGTGTCAGATGAGTGGCACAAAGCCATTTAACCCCTTAAAAATAGCTGTTACTTATTCAAATCTGTGAAAATGTGTGATTTGCCCACTTTGATGCCAGTTTTGATGCCCAGAACCCTTTTGTGCCAGGCTGGAGAGACATGGATTTCATGTGGGGCATCAGTAGGTATGTAAATCAGGTGTTAGATGAGTGGCACAAAGCCATTTAACCCCTTAAACATTGCTGTTACTTATTCAAATCTGTGAAAATGGTCAATTTGCCCACTTTGATGCCAGTTTTGATGCCCAGAACCCTTTTGTGCCAGGCTGGAGTGACATGGATTTCATGTGGGGCATCAGTGGGTATGTAAATCAGGTGTTAGATGAGTGGCACAAAGGCATTTAACCCCTTAAAAATAGCTGTTACTTATTCACATGTGTGAAAATTGGTTCTCTGCCCACTTTTATGCCAGTTCTGATGCCCAGAACCAATTTGTGCCAGGCTGGATTGACATGAACTTGATGTGTGGCATCACAAAGTATGTAAATCAGATGTCAGATGAGTGGCACAAAGCCATTTAACTCTTTCCATACCAGACCTCAGTGCCCACTTTGATGCCCATTTTGATGCCAGCCTTCTATTTTTTTTATCTGTTTTTAACTGTATTCATAAAAGGGCACATGACTGCATATTATTATATACTTAGAATGGTTAATTTTTATTGAAAAAGCTGAAAAAAGCAGAAAATAAAAAATAGCCGAATAAGAAACTGCTGAATAAGAAACCAACTTCAGCCCGAATAAGAAACTGAACGAATAAGAAACCAACTTCAGCATCGTAAGTGATAGCAGTCATCACCGGAGTAAACTGTATGGCCAGGTCCTCACTGCAGGCTACACAGCCCGCTCACTAGAGAGGACACTACAATGTATGGCCAGGTCCTTACTGCAAGCTACACAGCCCGCTCACTAGAGAGGACACTACAATGTATGGCCAGGTCCTCACTGCAAGCTACACAGCCCACTCACTAGAGAGGATACTACAATGTATGGCCAGGTCCTCACTGCAGGCTACACAGCCCGCTCACTAGAGAGGACACTACAATGTATGGCCAGGTCCTCACTGCAAGCTACACAGCCCGCTCACTAGAGAGGACACTACAATGTATGGCCAGGTCCTTACTGCAGGCTACTGCTACACAGCCCGCTCACTAGAGAGGACACTACAATGTATGGCCAGGTCCTTACTGCAGGCTACACAGCCCGCTCACTAGAGAGGATACTACAATGTATGGCCAGGTCCTCACTGCAAGCTACACAGCCCACTCACTAGAGAGGACACTACAATGTATGGCCAGGTCCTCACTGCAAGCTACACAGCCCGCTCACTAGAGAGGACACTACAATGTATGGCCAGGTCCTCACTGCAAGCTACACAGCCCACTCACTAGAGAGGACACTACAATGTATGGCCAGGTCCTCACTGCAAGCTACACAGCCCGCTCACTAGAGAGGACACTACAATGTATGGCCAGGTCCTTACCGCAGGCTACACAGCCCGCTCACTAGAGAGGACACTACAATGTATGGCCAGGTCCTCACTGCAAGCTACACAGCCCGCTCACTAGAGAGGACACTACAATGTATGGCCAGGTCCTCACTGCAGGCTACACAGCCCGCTCACTACAGACGACACTACAATGTATGGCCAGGTCCTCACTGCAAGCTACACAGCCCGCTCACTACAGACGACACTACAATGTATGACCAGGTCCTCACTGCAAGCTACACAGCCCGCTCACTAGAGAGGATACTACAATGTATGGCCAGGTCCTCACTGCAGGCTACACAGCCCGCTCACTAGAGAGGACACTACAATGTATGGCCAGGTCCTCACTGCAAGCTACACAGCCCGCTCACTAGAGAGGACACTACAATGTATGGCCAGGTCCTTACTGCAGGCTACTGCTACACAGCCCGCTCACTAGAGAGGACACTACAATGTATGGCCAGGTCCTTACTGCAGGCTACACAGCCCGCTCACTAGAGAGGACACTACAATGTGTGGCCAGGTCCTCACTGCAAGCTACACAGCCCGCTCACTAGAGAGGACACTACAATGTATGGCCAGGTCCTTACTGCAGGCTACACAGCCCGCTCACTAGAGAGGACACTACAATGTATGGCCAGGTCCTTACTGCAGGCTACTGCTACACAGCCCGCTCACTAGAGAGGACACTACAATGTATGGCCAGGTCCTTACTGCAGGCTACTGCTACACAGCCCGCTCACTAGAGAAGACACTACAATGTGTGGCCAGGTCCTCACTGCAAGCTACACAGCCCGCTCACTACAGACGACACTACAATGTATGGCCAGGTCCTCACTGCAAGCTACATAGCTCACTCACTACAGACGACACTACAATGTATAGCCAGGTCCTTACTGCAGGCTACACAGCCTGCTCACTACAGACGACACTACAATGTATGGCCAGGTCCTCACTGCAGGCTACATAGCTCACTCACTACAGACGACACTACAATGTATGGCCAGGTCCTCACTGCAAGCTACACAGCCCGCTCACTAGAGACGACACTACAATGTATGGCCAGGTCCTTACTGCAGGCTACACAGCCCGCTCACTACAGACGACACTACAATGTATAGCCAGGTCCTCACTGTAAGCTACACAGCCCGCTCACTAGAGAGGACACTACAATGTATGGCCAGGTCCTTACTGCAGGCTACTGCTACACAGCCCGCTCACTAGAGAAGACACTACAATGTGTGGCCAGGTCCTCACTGCAAGCTACACAGCCAGCTCACTACAGACGACACTACAATGTATGGCCAGGCCCTCACTGCAAGCTACACAGCCCGCTCACTACAGACGACACTACAATGTATGGCCAGGTCCTTACTGCAGGCTACACAGCCCGCTCACTACAGACGACACTACAATGTATGGCCAGGTCCTCACTGCAAGCTACACAGCCCGCTCACTACAGACGACACTACAATGTATGGCCAGGTCCTCACTGCAAGCTACACAGCCCGCTCACTACAGACGACACTACAATGTATAGCCAGGTCCTCACTGCAAGCTACACAGCCCGCTCACTACAGACGACACTACAATGTATGGCCAGGTCCTCACTGCAAGCTACACAGCCCGCTCACTACAGACGACACTACAATGTACGGCCAGGTCCTCACTGCAAGCTACATAGCTCACTCACTACAGACGACACTACAATGTATGGCCAGGTCCTCACTGCAGGCTACTGCAGGCTACACAGCCCGCTCACTACAGGCGACACTACAATGTATGGCCAGGTCCTCACTGCAAGCTACACAGCCCGCTCACTACAGACGACACTACAATGTATGGCCAGGTCCTCACTGCAAGCTACACATCCTGCTCACTAGAGCCCTTTAGACTGTGAGCCCTCGCGGACAGGATCCCTGCCCCTATTGTACCCGTATGATTTATTGTGGATTTGTCGTCTGTGGTCGTCTTTGACCACCTGTCTTTGTCTACCCTCTAAATTGTAAAGCACCATGTATCCTAATAGCGCTATATACGGTAAATACCTAATAATAATAATAATATCAGAAGACAAAGTCAGTAATATCTTTTAAACCATTAGGATGTAGCAAAAGTACATGAAATGTTATGGAACAGTTGATGTATGCAATAAATTGAAATAAGCAAAACAACTCAAAAATGTGGGTGCGAGGCACCATTCATGAGACCACAAAAGATAAAGGAGAAAAAAAATCGAATACTTGCAAATAATGCATGGCAATCATGAGGTTAAATAATGATGCAAATGATCTTTCCCAGTGAAAGTCTGGGTAATATTAAATGGATCTCAAGAGTTTAAATGCAAAACATTATCAGCATGACCAGAAAGAGGCAACCAAATAAGCAAAAACTCATTAGGAAGGCAATGCAAAGAGATCATTAGATTGGAACAAGGCATATCGATCAGACCAAACTGCAATTACAGATATTGGTGTAAGTAATGCAGTGAATTGAGCCATCAAACTATCAAAGTATACTTGTCACCTGCATATGGGCTATAAGGTTGTGGGATAGGGCAAGGCTCCCTATCGCCGTACACGTGTCGCTGCCCGAATGACAGCTTCCTCAGGCGTCTGGAGCCTGTAGACATTGTGCTTTTTTGTCTTTATATATCATTTTAAAATGAGTGATTAACTGCCGCTGTGTGACGTGTCATCCGGAAGAGCCCGGTGCACGGATCTGGGAGGAAATGTGTATGCGGTTGTTAGGCAACACCCGCTCAACAAAGTTGTGGAGCAGGAAGTATTGTTGCTGTCGCTAGGCAGGAGCGGCGCATGCGCAGACCGGCCGGTCACAGAACAAAGAGTAGATCCTGCGCTCAGCAGGCAGGAAGGCAGTAATTTCAAACAGGAGGTGGAACAGAAGAAAGACTGACGACGCCCAGCGGGGCGTGCGGAGAGCACGCGAAGAGGGAGAATGGAGCCCCGGAGCCGCCTTTCCAGTCTCCAGATGGACACAGGACTTAACTATGTAAGTTATAAGTCATTGTTCTCAAACTTTTAAGTCAGACAGGGATGGTTAGGAATCACCTAGCAAGGTGCAGGGACAAGTAGTGATATAAGAGGGTGGTAGAACAGCCTGACAGGTTCACTTTAAAGTGAAACACATATTATATAGTCATTACAGAGTGATCTATTTCAAGTGTTTATTTATGTTAATGTTGATGATTATGGCTTACAACCATAGAAAACCCAAAATTTATTATCTCAGAAAATCAAAGTAGGAAGGATGAAGGGTCTGAAATCAAATATTACTTAAGTAGGTATCAGAGGTTTCACCTTGTGTGGTTGTGAGAGTCACAACCACTATAAAAGCATATCACAGCTGCTGCAGTCACCAGCCTGGTGCATATAGAGTAGGGAGAGTGAAGGGTTAAAAACCAGGCTGCCGTATTCCACGAGACATAACATAGTGAATAATATAATACTGATTTATTAGTCAACACGTTCCAGGGCTCCCTGGCCCTTCCTCAGGACAAATCAATATCATATCGCCATGATTTAGGAAGGCCTGAAACGCGTTGACTAATAAACCAATATCATATTCACCCTTGGATGTCTCATGGAACAAAGCAGCGCAGTTTTTAATACTTCATCCTCTCTACTTTAATTTGCTGAGATAATGACCTTTGGGCTTTCATTGGCTGTAAGCCATAATCATCAACATTTACAGAAATAAAGACTTGAAATAGATCCCTCGTGTTTGTAATGACTCTATATAATATATGCATTTCCCTTTTTGTACTGAATGACTGAAATAAATTAACTTTTTAATGATATTCTAATTCATTGAGATGCACCTGAGTATGTGGCAAGATCGCATACATTCTGAAGTCTTCACTATTATATACCACCAGTGACCCATACATTGTAGTGTTGTCTCTAGTAAGCTGGCTGTGTAGCTTGCAGTGAGGACCTGGCCATACATTGTAGTGTCGTCTCTAGTGAGCTGGTTGTGTAGCTTGCAGTGAGGACCTGGCCATACATTGTAGTGTCGTCTCTAGTGAGCGGGCTGTGTAGCTTGCAGTGAGGCCCTGGCCACACATTGTAGTGTGCGTCTCTAGTGAGCGGGCTGTGTAGCTTGCAGTGAGGACCTGGCCACACATTGTAGTGTCGTCTGTAGTGAGCAGGCTGGATAGTGCATGCACAACACCAGTAGCAGACACTAGAAATCAGACCAGATCATCAGAAATACCTTTACTGCGTAGATCAAACCGTAGTAACAAAGGTCAGATCCCATCATGTTACAGGGATTAAAGAGCAGTTCAAAAGGGTTTAAATGTAAATATGTTTTCTTGTTTCATGTAAGATGTAAATACGTAACCATGCAACCACCAAGCTTATGCACCTACAGAGACTTTACTGTATGAACCTTTACATATTATTGAATTTTTATTAAATATGGACCATAATGCCACTGGCCTGGTTGTGGTAAGGACTAAGTTTATTTTTTCAGCCAATGGTGGAAGGACTAATCACCAAAGTGACAGTTTTTTAAATGTTATTGTTTTTTGTAATTTTTCATTTTTGAGACTCTGTACAATATCAGTTGCCATTTAATATTGCATTGTTCATGTTGAAAAAGATTATTGCAGTCCCAGAGTACTGTATTTCACTAAGGGGGAATGTGGCACTCCAGGGTCCAAGTGCCACAGTGTCATTATTGCCCTCGAATGTTAGTGTTACGCTTGAGAGCAAGGAGGTACTTCACACCAGGCAAAACCCAAAGCACACAACACCTTTCTGCCTCCAGGCCGAATGGGAAGACCAAGACCCTGGTTCAGGGTGAACTCCCCTATAAATTCTGGTCTGGGGCAGAGTAATATCAGTTCCTAGGATGTCTGAGGAAGACATCCTGTGGACTGGTAGCTGCACTAAGCTCGTCCCAGGGTAGCTAAGCCTAGCTTGAGGGCCCAAGGCAAGGGTCTGAGGAAGTGGAGAGAAGCCCGGGGAGCGGAGAGGTGTCGTGCTCACCCCAGAGGAAAAGCACCAAGGACGGACACCAAAGTCCAAGGCTGTGCAGGACCTAACCACCCAGCAGCCAATACCAGAAGGTGGGGACAAGTTCCCCAGCCACACTGTACCCAGAGGCAAAGCAGCATATAGAGCCCAGGAGCAGCCGCCTGAGACGTGGGACTAGAGAAGGACTCTATTTGCATGCCATACCGGCACCAAGCAGGAGAGAGAGAGAGGGCCAACAGCTCAGCTTATGCAGCTGCAGAGATCCCTTACAAAGCACAGCAAAGAGGCCTCAGAACCTGCTGGGTGAGGAGAACCCCGAGTTGCTTTCAGGTGCCAGGACTCCTCTTAGTAACACCAGCCAGAATTACAGTTGCACCAGTAAAAGGACTGAGGAACCAACAAACCATGAGTCTGTCTGTTGCTTTGCGCCCACCATCCTGCACCCTACACCTTTACCACACCCACTGCCCCGGGGATCTGCTCCGCCCATGGGGAGCCGCTCCATCCCAGCTGCCCGTTCATCATCCCTGGAGGTCCTGCAGCAGCGGTAGCCACTAATTGCCACATACCACAGGTGGTGTCACGAATAACTACACTTCTTATTACCCCTTCCCCTATCACGCCAATAACTCCCTTTTACAACTGAATCCAGGGTCGCGGAAGCCGGGTCTCGACCCCTGTGACTCACCAGAGCTGCTAAATTGCCCAGTTCCGAGTACCCCACGGCCCTGGGGTGACCCAGTTATTCTACATAATAACTACAATAGACCCCTATACCTTAGGTAACCACGGATATTACACTCTGGAACTTGGGGACTCTATAATATATGAATATAAACCAAGAGGATTCAGGTAATGCCTTGCTGGATCAATGCAATATTCAATGCCACTTTCACGTTGTCTTTTTGCAGACTTAGGTTGTTATGTGTATCGCTTCTACTTCTTGTTAACCCTTCTAACTCAGCGCCTTTATTTGTGATCAAGACTGAATAGTTGAAACGTCAAAAAATCTTTGACAAGTCACATATATTGCAACTTTTCTGTTCACATTGCTCTAAATCAAAACTTCACTTTGCATCAAGATTTTTGAGTGCACAATTCTAAAGCTCAACATGAAGAAATCTGAACTCATTATCTTTCCTCCATCTCATGTATCTTCCCTACCTAATCACTGTAAATGGCTCCACACTCTCTCCTGCAACTGAAATCCACTGCCTCAGAGTAATTCTTGACTATGCCCTGTCCTTCAAACCGCACATCTAAACTCTCACCACCTCCTGTCGTCTCCAGCTCAAAAATATTTCCAGAGTCCATTCTTTCCTCAACACTCAATCTGCTAAAATGCTTGCACATACCCTCATCACCTCCCGCCTTAACTGTTGCAACATCCTCCTCTGTGACCTAGCTGCTAACACTCTCGCACCTTTCCAGTCTGTCCTTAACTCTGCTGCCCAACTAATCCACCTCTCTCCTCGTTACTCCCCCGCTTCTCCCATCTGCTAATCCCTCCATTGGCACCTAATTCTACAGCGAATCCAGTTCAAACTACTAACACTGACCTACTGTCACGTGCTTAGATTACGCTGACTTTGCTGGATGCTGCGTTGTGTGTTGTGTCTGCATTTCTTCAAGAGCTGCTTGAGGAATGGATGTGAAGGTCTTGATCCTGACTTACCTCCTATATTATACTCCAGAGCTGCCACTCACTTATGTTCAGCTGCTGGTTGAGGGGTTGATGTGAGGCTTGGGAGTAGCTGTGATTCCGGATCCGTGGGTGGAAGTAGGGGCCCTCAGCTTAGGGCTAATCAGGAGTTTAGGATATAGGGTGGAGACCCAGACCTCCTCACCTTCAGAGGTACCTCCGAGAGCAGGGCGAACCAGGGACCCCCAGTGTAAGGGTCAGTTTAGCTCCCCCTGAATGCCTTCACCCATAACCATACAGTTACCTGATTCTGTTAACTCCCAAGAGTGACACCTACAAAGTCATCCATAACCTGTCACCTCCCTGTATCACTGAACTAATCTCCCAATCTTTGCGCAAATAATCGCCGGTCCTCCCAAGACCTCCTCCTATCTTCCACTCTTATTCGTTCCTCACCCAATTGCCTCCAAGACTTCTGCCGAATATCACCCATCCTCTGGAATTCTGCACCCCTACACATTCGATTATAATCAAATAATAATATTAATAATAATTAGAATCAATAATTATCCACCACACCTGGATCCTTCAGATGGAACTTAAAAACTCATCTCTTCAGTAAAACGTATAGCCTGCAATGACCAACTACCGCCTTACCACTACCGAAGCTGATGCAACCCCTTACCTATTGTCTCCTCCCCATCTTCCTAAAGAATGCAAGCCTGTGAGGGCAGGATCCTCTCCCCTCTCCCCTCCGTACTAATAAGACCACATTGTTCTTCTTACTCCGTACCAGTTTGTAATTTTTAATTTGTTCACAGTTTTGCATTTTCCAAAACAAGGTAACATTTTTAATAAATTGTAGCTTGGTATACAAGCAAGATTTGCAATAAGAGCATTGTGTAACATAGTAACATAGTTTTTAAGGTTGAAGGAAGACTTTAAGTCCATCTAGTTCAACCCATATCCTAAAATGTTGATCCAGAGGAAGGCAAAAAAAAACCATGTGGCAACACTAAGCTCCACATTGGGGGAAAAAATTCCTTCCTGACTCCAGATACGGCAATCAGACTAATTCCCTGGATCAACGCCTTATCAAAGGATCTAGTATGTATAACTGGTAATATTATAGTTTTCAAGAAAGGCATCCAGGCCCTTCTTAAATGTTAGTAGTGACTCACTCATTACAACAGCATGTGGCAGAGAGTTCCATAGTCTCACTGCTCTTACAGCAAAGAATCCGCGTCTGTGATTATGATTAAACCTTTTTTCCTCCAGACGTAGAGGATGCCCCCTTATCCCCGTCTCAGGCTTAAGAGTAAAGAGATCATTAGAAAGGTCTCTGTACTGTCCCCTCATATATTTATACATTATTATAAGATCACCCCTAAGCCTTTGTTTTTCCAAGCTAAATAACCCAAGTTTAATAACCTGTCTTGGTATTGCAGACCCCTCAGTCCTCTAATGTCTTTGGGTGCTCCTCTCTGGACCCGCTCTATTTCAGCTATGTCTTTCTTATACACCGGAGACCAGAATTGTACACAGTATTCTAAGTGTGGTCACACATGTAAACCCTCCCCACCCCTCTACAGTACTGTACCTCCCTCCCTGTGCAGATATACTACAATACTAGTAATACCGCTTCTAGTGCATGCGCAAAGGGCATGAACGGTGATCTTTTCCTCGGTTCCGGCCTTTGCGTAATCACCGTACTCTGGACATGGAGCCCTCCATACTTGATACTGTATATATGTGACGCTGCTCTTAAGCCAACTTTAGGTACTATAAATGATTAACTTCCTGTAAATATGTATACTGTATATACCATATAACTGCAATTAATTGCAGATCTGTAATAATTTTATATGAATGCAGTCAATATTTTTAGGTCGTGGAACAAATCATTTGCTATTCAATTATTTCTTATGGGAACATTTGCTTTGATATACAAGTCATTTGGATTACAAACACATTCCCAGAACAAATTATGCTCATAATCCCAGGTTATACTGTATTTTGTATGTAACTTCTTCTCATGTACGGCGCCAAGGAATTAATGGTGCTATATAAGTCTAATATATACTTACCTAATCTTGCTCGACATCCATTTCTGTTGAATTGTCTATGAATACCACAATTCCAAGCGCCGACCGGACGTACGCCGGATGCCATACTGGAACACCCAAGTGATGGGTCTTCCAATATGCCACCTGCTGGTGGTATCATCTCTTTGCACGGTACAATCAGTGGGACACTGCCAGACCCTCTCGCCAGATTCCATTACTGGACCCCATCACCAAATTCCCCTTTGAATCCCCACTGGACATCATGCACTCAATCCTGTCAGTGAGCACAGGTGTACACCAAATACAATACTTACAATAGTAGAAAAAAGCGGCACTCTGCTATGACAATTAGGACATAGGAATATTTCATAAGCAAAAATTGCAGTACTTAGCTTTATAAATATGACCATATCGATAAACCACACAGTTGTCGCGTTGAGGCGTGTCTGCTTGACTGGGTCCCTATACTAAATTTTCAGCCTCTATCTGAGTTAAAAACCTCCTTTTTTATGGGCAAATTGGAAAAAAGTGAAAAACTGATAACAGAGAATACTATCTGAAACGGGCCCAGGGCGGGGAAGGTGTAATCCCATACTAACATCCAAAAATGACTGTGGCACTCAATCCTGTCAGTGAGCGCAAGTGCACACCAAATACAATACTTACAATAGTAGAAAAAAGTGGCACTCTGCTATGACAGTTTGCTATGGCAAATTGGAAAAAAGTAAAAACTGATAACTGGTTGGTTTATCAATATGGCCATATTTAGAAAGCTAAGTGCTGCAATTTTTGCTTATGAAATATTCCTATGTCCTAATTGTCATAGCAGAGTGCCGCTCTGCATTGGACAGTGTACGTATATCATACTGTATATACTTGTGGTGTCAAACAAAATGTGACCCCCAAAACTGACAGGGAGAAAATTGCATAGTGTGTGGTTTCTGCCACACAGCATTACATGGTAGTAGTATTAATTTGTGAATTTTTGGTGGCACAATCCTACGTAAATGTCACCACAAAAACAGCAGGTAACATGGCCTGGTGCGAGTTTTGTAGCAGGCAGTATGAAATATTGGAGTACTTCTGCTTTGCGTTGGGCAAACCGCCTTTTTGTAATGTGTATACATATACATTATTATGCTGCACTCAGTCCTGTCTATGAAGGTGCTAACTAAACACAATTCTATTTCAAATATACAATAGTTGCACTCGACACAGACTTATTTCTAAATAGAGAAAATTGAAACATGAAAAAGTAGAGATACTTGGTATTATGGAAATGGCCAAATCGATAATTCTCCCAGTTGCCACGCTGAGGCGATCTCTGTTAGCTGGGTCCTAACACTAATGTAACTGCCTGATGTAATTCTGGGCTTTTCCTCATTGGCTGATACCAGGGAACAATGGATTTGCAGTCTTATAGCTAAAGACAGGTGCTTTTGAATATATAATTGGTGCCTTGGGAAAAGAGGTTAACCCCTTAGGCGTGCTAGAGACTGATACCAGAGGGCAATAGCTTATATCTCACAACTGGAGTGAGGAATGGCCTGGTGTGTGCTTGGTACAGGCAGTAGCAAGCAAATCATTGGATTATAATGCTTTGTGGAGAGCAATAACCACCTTTTTTAGTGTGGTAATGTGGGCAGCAGAAGCACCAGCAGGTTGAATAGCATGGTGCAAAGTCTGTAACTGGCAGTAAGAAATTTTGGGGTACTGCTGCTTTGCCTTGGGCAAACCGCCTTTTTGTAATGTGGACACAAGCACCAGCGGGTTAAATGCACTGCTGCGAGGTTTGTAGCAGGCAGTAGGAAATTTTGGAGTGCTGCTTTTCGTTGGGCAAACCGCCTTTTTGTAATATGGACACAAGCACTAGTGGGTTAAATGGCCTGGTGTGAGGTTTCTAGCAGGCAGTAGGAAATTTTGGAGTACTGCTGCTTTGCATTGGACAAACTGTCTTTTAGTAATGTGGATTCAAACACCAGGGGGTTAAATGGCCTGGTGCGAGGTCTGTAGCAGGCAGTAGGAGATTTTGCAGTACTGCTCCTTTACACTGACCCTTCTTGATACTAAACCTTGCCCTCCCTGTGGTCTAACTTTGTACTGTGTCTCTTCAGCTCTCAAAAGAGCTATTGTTAGTTGGTATTATGCAGCTGCTGTTTGGATCCTTTCAACTGTCTCTGCTCCAATATCTCTCCCTTGCTAATCTATATTGAGGTAGTATACACTAGAGGTAGCGCTGAAAAGGGCTTTTGTGTTATGAAGACGCCTAACACTCGACTTAGCAGCTCAGTGATCTGTCTCTTGCTTCTCCAAAGCTGGGTCCGGATGCAAAGCAGGCAAAATGGCGTTGGCAGGGCTTAAATAGACCCTATGATGCTGGGCGGCCAAGCAATCACAGTAACACGATGACCAAGATGTCTGCGGCATTACTGTGATTGGCTACAAAGCCCGGCATCTTTAGTGGCTGCAAAGGAGGCACCAAAACTGTAGGGCAGGACATCCGAATATAGCGAGGTGAGTACACTAACTCTCAGAATAACGAGTAATGTGAATACTGTACTATTCGTGCAAATCGCGAATAGTGACGAATACACTCACTCATCACTAGCTATCACAAAGCCCTGATCTCAATCACATTGAAAATTTAAGGGCAAAACTGAAAAGTCAGATGCGAGCAAGGCAACCTACAAACATGGCTCAGTTACACCAGTTCTATTGGGAGGAATGGGCCCAAATTCCTACCAAGTATAGTGAGAAGCTTGTGGAAGGATATTCAAAATGTTTGATCCAAGTTATACAGTTTAAGGGCAATGGTACCAAATACTAATGAAATGTATTGTGAGGTAGCAGCATTAGTTAAGCATGACGGGAGGCAGTGATCCAGGCTCTTATTCACACCACACACAGTTTATTTGCCAGTCCAGGTGATTACAGACCTCAAGGTTCCAGGACGCAGCCTGTACAGTCCTGTACACACTTGTATATGTCCAAAAGCCAAGACCACACGACTGGACTGTGTTTTCCTGCACACAGCCCCTGTCTCACAGCTCCTGCTGCTCTGCCTCCTTGGCTTCAACTGAGAGCACACCCTGTGTTGCAGTCCAGGTTTAAACACATGCCTGGACAAGGGGATCCTCAAAGACCAAGAGTGGAGGGGATCTTATAGGGATATGGAGCACATTATGGGAGACATATAACGGCCGTCATGTATTACCCTGGTGATTTATTTGAAAAGTTGGTGCACGGGAGTGACCAGCAGGACAGATATAACGTTTCGGCCTCGCAATTAGGCCTTGATCACATAGTCACTAAGGATAAAATCAAAAATATATACAGTAAAGATTGTGTACAGTGAAAAAAATGCAAAAGGTTATATATACAAATTTACAATGACATCAAGTCTAGTATGGTGTTATAATAAGCATAAAGATGTTAGATTGGCAAACTAACAGACTAATGATAATATGAGAGATCAATATCAAGTGGATGTAGACTATGAGAGAGGTGGATGAGGGTACAGGGGATATGAAGGCTAACAAAGTTACCTGCAGTGGTATGTAAGGGACTCACTGAGTAGGGAGTGCTTTGTAGGTAAACTTGTTTTTCTGTAATATAAGGTTAGAGGACCTTAGGGATAGGTAGTAAGAGGTAATGTCTGCAAGTACAAAATAAGGAGGTTATGTACCTGTGTATTGGTATAAGGATAGAGTCCTGTATTACATCAAGAGGTGTATTGAAAGGATTCAAACGATCCAGTGTAGGAAGCCAACTTGTATATATGGTATACAGGTTATCCAAAGTATCCCTCAGGTAGTATCTATGAAATATATTACATTGTCAAAGACTGGTGGACCAAATGGGCTCACCAACAAGGAGGTTATTGGTTGTAGATTTACCTTAAGAAATCCACAAGTCAAACCCTCACAGTAAATCCCAGTGTTTTGATACAGGCTCCTATTAGCTGTAACTAGTAGGGTAAGGAACACCTTTTAACTAGAAAGGGTAAATATATGTAAGTTAGAGGGCTGTATAAAAAGTTATACATATCTTGGTGTTCCATCAAACTGTCCTGCTCACATTGGTGTCAGTGGGTGCCAGCACGTCCAGTGCCTAGGCTGTGAATGCGCGGTCTAGCCAGCCGCCGCCGCATTATGTGCGGTCGGCTGGTCATGTGACCGGAAATGACGTAGCCGGGCGCGCATGCGCAATAGTGCGCGCCGGCGCTCAGTGTGTTTATGTTATTGTTTATAGGTTGCCGCGATGATACACATATAGGTCTTATTAGGTGTTCCCACTGTTTATATAGTCTCTAATCTCATTTATATCATCCCCTGTATACATGTTATATATGTAACACAATACCCCTTGAGTCCTCCACTTGCATTGTTATACACTAACTATATATACAACTGTCACAGGTCTCTGTGACAAAGCCAGTCTACACTTTCTGCCTGAACTCTGGGAGCTGCGACAGTGAATTCCTGCACTGGCCGCACGCTCCCTCTAGCAGGCGGGTTGCCGCGGCAACCTATAAACAATAACATAAACACACTGAGCGCCGGCGCGCACTATTGCGCATGCGCGCCCGGCTACGTCATTTCCGGTCACATGACCAGCCGACCGCACATAATGCGGCGGCGGCTGGCTAGACCGCGCATTCACAGCCTAGGCACTGGACGTGCTGGCACCCACTGACACCAATGTGAGCAGGACAGTTTGATGGAACACCAAGATAAGTATAACTTTTTATACAGCCCTCTAACTTACATATATTTACCCTCTCTAGTTAAAAGGTGTTCCTTACCCTACTAGTTACAGCTGATAGGAGCCTGTATCAAAACACTGGGATTTACTGTGAGGGTTTGACTTGTGGATTTCTTAAGGTAAATCTACAACCAATAACCTCCTTGTTGGTGAGCCCATTTGGTCCACCAGTCTTTGACAATGTAATTTATTTCATAGATACTACCTGAGGGATACTTTGGATAACCTGTATACCATATATACAAGTTGGCTTCCTACCCTGGATCGTTTGAATCCTTTCAATACACCTCTTGATGTAATACAGGACTCTATCCTTATACCAATACACAGGTACATAACCTCCTTATTTTGTACTTGCAGACATTACCTCTTACTACCTATCCCTAAGGTCCTCTAACCTTATATTACAGAAAAAACAAGTTTACCTACAAAGCACTCCCTACTCAGTGAGTCCCTTACATACCACTGCAGGTAACTTTGTTAGCCTTCGTATCCCCTGTACCCTCATCCACCTCTCTCATAGTCTACATCCACTTGATATTGATCTCTCATATTATCATTAGTCTGTTAGTTTGCCAATCTAACATCTTTATGCTTATTATAACACCATACTAGACTTGATGTCATTGTAAATTTGTATATATAACCTTTTGCATTTTTTTCACTGTACACAATCTTTACTGTATATATTTTTGATTTTATCCTTAGTGACTATGTGATCAAGGCCTAATTGCGAGGCCGAAACGTTATATCTGTCCTGCTGGTCACTCCCGTGCACCAACTTTTCAAATAAATCACTTTAAAGCATATTAACATTTTGAATGAGTGCTTGGATTTCTACTTCTCTGATACTACGGATCCTTGATCCTTTCCATCAGCACCATTAACCTATACCCTAAGTGGAGTCGTCTTCTACGAACTTTGATGTATTACCCTGGTAACTGCCTCACCTACCCCCCCCTCTGTTCAATCTTGTGGGGTTGAACACCAGCCACCATACAAGGAACCCTAGACAGGAGGTTATCCGCATTGACCTGCAACCTCCCTGCCCGGTGTTCCACAGTAAAACTGTAGTTCTTCAGGGAGATATACCACCAGGTGACCCTAGCATTCCGCTCCTTGGCATTCCGCATCCAGACCAATGGGGAGTGGTCCATTACCAAGTGAAACTGTCGCCACAACAGGTAATAGCGTAGGGATTTCGAGGCCCACTTTATGGCCAGGCACACTTTTTCCACTACGCTATAGTTTGTCTCCGGTGGGGTGAGCTTCCTACTTAAGTAGGTGACGGGGTGTTCTTCCCCGTTTACCAATTGAGACAGTACCCCTCTCAGCCCGTCCCCGTCTGCACGATAAACTCCTTCCAAAATTCGGGATTGGCGAGAACGGGTTGTCCGCACAGGACCACCTTCAAGGCCAGGAAGGATTCCTCGGCCTGCGAATTCCAGCACACCATGATGGACTTCTATCCTTTCAGAAGATCCGTCAACAGGGCTGACAGTCCAGCACAATTGGGGATGAACCACCAATAGTACCCTATGATACCTAGAAAAGCCCTTACCTGCTTTGTGGTAAGAGGTCGAGGCCATTTCTGGATTGCCTCGATTTTATTGATTTGGAGATTAATTACCCCTTAGCCTATCACGTACCCTAAGTGAGGCTTCCGTGAGTCCCAATGTGCACTTTTTTGGTTTAGCTGTCAGACCAGCAGTTCTAAGTGAATCTACCACTGCTTATACCAAGTGGGTCTGCCACTCTGTGCTGTAAATTATTGTGTCATCCAGGTACGCTGATGCATACATCTGATGTGGTTCCAACACTATGTCCATCAGCCTCTGGAATGTGGCTGGAGCCCCATGTAACCCAAGAGGCAAGAGGACATAGTGATAGAGACCCTCAGGTGTAACTCTGTCAGTGGCACCTGCCAGTATCCCTTGGTCAGAACAAGCGTTGTGAAATATAGCCTCTCAATCAGCTCATCCACCCTGGGCATGGAGTAAAGATCAAATTTAGACACTTCGTTTCACCTCCTGACGTCGTTACAAAACCGTAGCGATCCGTCAGGTTTTGGGATCAGTACAATGGGACTGGCCCATTCTCTCCTGGACCTCTCAATCACCCCCAGGTGAAGCATTTTTTTCACCTCTCCGAGACAGCTTGCCTTCGAGCCTCCGGTACCCGGTATGGCTTAATGCGCACCTTTACGTGAGGTTCGGTGACAATATCATGTTGGATAATGGATGACCTGCCTGGCAGGTCTGAGAAGACATCCGGTTTCTGCTGTACCAACCTCCGGGCCTCCCGCCTCTGCTGTTTTGTGAGAGTGTCCCCTATCCTTACTCCTGTCTCATCCTCTCCCGATGCCACTGTAACCAGAGGCAGGCGACCGGAAGAGGTTAGGTCTAGGGGTAGAATAACAACTATGCTTTTCCTGCCTTTCCAGGGTTTCAACAGGTTTATATGGTATATCTGTTCCGGTTTCCTCCAACCTGGTTGAAACACCTTTTCCCGGATTTCATAGGGACCCTGCCACTTAGCTAAGAACTTGCTTTCTGTTGTGGTGATTAATACTAACACATGATTCATTGGGTTAAAGGACCTGACAGTGGCCTGTCTATTGTATCTAGCTCTTTGAGCTGCCTGGGCATCTTGCAGTTGTTCCTTCACAATTGGAATGACAGCAGCGATTCGGTCCTGCATACCCATGATGTGCTCAATTACGCTTTTTTGGAGGTGGGCTTCTGTTCTCATGTTTCTTTAGCTACGTCCAGCAGCCCCCAGGGATATCGGCCATACAACAACTTAAATGGCGAAAACCCCATTGATGACTGCGGGACTTCACGGATAGCGAACAATAAATAAGGGAGCAACATATCCCAGTCCTTCGCATCCTTGGAGACTACCCTTTTGAGCATAGTTTTCATTGTTTATTAAACTGCTACACCAGACCATCGATTTGAGGGTGGTACACTGACGTACACAGCTGCTTAATCTGGAGAGGTTTGCACAGCTCCCTGGTGACCTTGGACAAGAATGGGGTCACCTGATCCATAAGGATCTCCTTGGGCAACCCCACCCAACAGAACACGGCAAAAAACTCCCGAGCAATAAGCTTAGCTGCAGAATGTCTGAGGGGTACCGCCTCTGGGTAATGTGTGGCATAATCGACTATTACCAGGATATGTTGGTGCCCCCGGGCAGTATTTACAATTGGTCCTACCAGATGCATGGCTATCCGCTCTAAAGGTACCTCTATAATAGGCAAAGATACCAAGGGACTGCGGAAATGAACCACGGGTACGGTTAGCTGACATTCCGGGCAGGATTCACAAAACTTTTTTACCTCCCCACCGACCCCGGGCCAAAAAAAAGCTGCAAAAGTCCCTCCTGCGTTTTTTTAACTTCTAATTAGCCACTCATTAACTGTTTATGAGCCAACTCTAGGCCCTGCCGGCGATATGGCTGTGGTATTAACAGCTGCTCCACTATATCCCCCTGTATTCTATCCACTTGATTGAGTGGATCCCACTTGAGGGCAAAATAGGGGAACCTCACCTCGGCGCTAGGCGTTTGCACCACCCCATCATTTACAGTCACCCTACTTCAGGCATGGACCAACTTAGGATCCTGAAGTTGGGCCGTCCCGAAATTATCCGGAGACAACTCTAGCTTCGGAATTGGCTTGACCGTCTCGAGCTCTTCTGCCATTACCTTTAGGGGAGACCTGTTGGGTTTACACTCTGTCCCTATATTGGTGACCCTTACAGCAGGTATCCCAGTCTTGGGATCTTCGGGCTCAGGACCCAGACCGTCCATTACCTGAGGAGGATTGGATTGCCTCTTGCTTAGAGTCCAGAAAAGAGGCAGATCCCTCCCCAGGATCACATAATAGGAAAGTGTTTTCATCACCCCCATTTTATGTTGCACCTCTTCACATGGGGTTGTGATAGTGACCACCTCTGTAGGGTATTTCCGGAGGTCCCCATGGATACAGAGTACCCGCACTGTACGACTGGTGGGTTTTATCCCAGGGACCAGGGATGCATGCACGAGCGTCACCAAGCTCCCTGAATCCAACAAGTCCGTCGCCGGGTACCCATTAACATGCACTTGGCAGAAATGTGGTTCAGTCTCCGATTTAACAACATCTGCCGTACAAACAGTCTGGATATACATTGAACCCCGGCTGGTATACCCGCAGTCCACGGGTTCGGTGGTGAGTGGACACTGGGTCCCCGTATGTCCCAGTCCTTGGCATCGCCAACACCTCATAGTGGGGGTAAATCTTGTTGAGGGGTGCAGTTTAGGGAACATGGGCTTTCGGCCCTCTTTAAAGTGGGATGTGGTCTCGACCGGGTCTGGGGTGGAGTCCAACGCAGGACCTGGTTGGGGGTCTTTAACCGCTGGTCTGGAGGATGTGGACCGACGGGCTGCACGCAAAGTCCCAGTGTCCTGGATCAAGTCCTGTGTAGCCACATGTCACTCCACCAAACACACCACCTGATCAAGGGTACTTCGGTCACCTTGTCCCACCCACCGTTGAATGGGGACTGGCAGAGTGCGCACAAACCGGTCAACCACCACCCTCTCTACCATGTATACTGGGCTCAAAGTCTCAGGTTACAACCACCTCTTCACCAGGTGCAATAAGTTATATGCCTGTGACCGTACAGGTTTACCTGCCTCAAAAGACCACTGGCTTACCTGCTGAGTCCTTACATATCTGTTAATCCCCAGTCAGGCAAGGATCTCACCTTTTAGGGACCCATAGTTCCTGGCATCTTCTGCGCAGAGATCCAGGTAGGCTTTTTGGGGCTCTCCCGTTAAATACAGCGCCAACACCTCAGCCCACTGTTCTGGTGGTAGTTTCTCCTGCTCTGTGATTCTCTCAAATACTGTCTGAAATTCTTCCACTTCATCACCCAGGGTCATCTTTTGCAATGCACACCTTACCGCTTTCCGGTGCTGGAGTCATCATATTCGCCTGAGGGTGGGGTGGTTGTCCTCGTACGGAGTACCTCGGTCAGGCGTTCCTGCTGCTGTTGCAGTTGCTGTAGCAAAGGTTTATTCATCTCCTGTTGTGCGAGCTCCTGTTGCTGTGCAGTAGTCTGCTGTTGCTGTGCAGTAATCTGCTGTTGCTGCTGGGCCTGCACCAGGTGCTTAATCAAGTTCTCCATGGTAGTCGCCGGTGTAAACCTTAGCGTGGCAGGCTTAATAATGGATATGGATGAATGGAGTATGCCTATGCCTCGTGCTGATGGCTTTGCTGCCTGGCGACTACCGGGCTGTTGCTGCTAGCAACCAGGTTACTTTGCCCTCATTCTCCACCATATGTGAGGTAGCAGCATTAGTTAAGCACGACGGGAGGCAGTGGCCCAGGCTCTTATTCATACCACACACAGTTTATTTGCCAGTCCAGGCGATTACAGACCTCAGGTTTCCGGGACGCAGACAGTACAGTCCTGTACACACTTGTATGAGTCCAAAAGCCAACATCACACAAGCTGGACTGTGTTTTCCTGCACACAGCCTCTGTCTCACAGTTCCTGCTGCTCTGCCTCCTTGGCTTCAACTGAGAGCACACCCTGTGTTGCAGTCCAGGTTAAACACATGCCGGACATGGGGATCCTCAAAGACCCAGAGTGGAGGGGATCTTATAGAGATATGGAGCACATTCTGGGAGACACATAACGGCTGTCATACGGTATATTACCCCAGTCACTGCCTCAAACTATATAAACTTTTGACTTTGCAGAAAGTAATAAAAGTGCCTTAAAACATTTTCTCTCTCATTATTATGGCATTTTACAAATATAAATAAATATGGTAATCCTAATTGATCTAAAACGGGAGAGGTTTATTCTGACTTCATGTCAGATAAGGATAAAAACATTAAATATGTCTTTTTATATAGTATATGCAAACTTCTTATTTCAATTGTATATATAGCAACCGTGGAGTTCATATATTCATTAACCACAGTTTGCTGACACAACGTGTATGTATATTTCTGCATATTGGCCACATAGTGTATTTGTGCCCCTGTATATTAATTTAATAGTAAAGGTGGATGAGCCCTATATTTCTTTGTTGTAGTACATATTGGGGGTACGTGCCCCCTTCAGGGCTCAGCACCCTTGTGCACCCATGGCTTGGCACATGGAGAGTTAGGGATGAAAGCCTGCCAGACCATCCCAAATTAAGTCAATATCGGCATTGCTGTATTCATTAATCACAGTGTGCTGACGCATAACGTATGTGACAATATAAGAGGATATTTGGAAAAAGATGCTGATGTGAATATATGGTAAATGTTATTTATTAACTAATTTGCAGTATAATTACCTAGTATAAGAATATAAACATTGATAATTTTAAAAAAAATCATTATTTTTTTTAATATTCTATGGCGTAGGGTACAGTATTTTTAAAAAATCAGAAAGGAAAGACTCAAGGAAAAAAGGTTTTCGAGATTAAACGGGCCAGCTGTATTATCGTTAGGAATCCACTAGATGCCACCATAGGCTTTATGACAATGATGCTTTCTAGACCCTCCCTAAATCTTGCCATTGTTTTTCTCTGCCTGTTGATCTATTCTCTTAAATACTCGTTCTGTGTCACAGAACCGTTCTAGAGTTTTAATAGCACCTATAGTCATATCAGAGTTGATTAACAACAGATGATAATATGGACTTTCAACAGCAGATTCCTCTATGATCAGTTTATCTCAACACGGCTTAAATCTGATATGTATAGAACCCCATGATGAGGTTCCTATGATAAGAAGTGTAAGGGTTGTTGTTCTAGGCTGGATACTTCTTTAGCAAATTACTTTTTATACTGAAGACATAGCTCATTTCCCATGGCCATTATATAATAACTCATATTAGCATTTATATACAATATATTACACAATATCCAAAACCTCCCACACTTCTACTAAACCAAAGGTATGTCACCATGGGGGTTTGTGGGATCTAATTCACTTTAAACATATTAAGGAAATTTTTAGTCTAAGTTCACCAAAAGTACACCGAGTCTTTAGTCCTAAAAATAAAAAAGCTGTATAACAAGGAAATGAATTACCTTAGTTTTATCCATTATTCAAACAAACCTTGATGGGATGAGTAGTATAAATTAAACATATTATACAAGGTATTCGAGTTTTGGCTTGGTTGTGATGGCTAGGTATTTCTAGTTTGCTAGAAAGTGAAGACCTAAATGTCAAGATAAAGCACGCTGGCTCCTTCCAAGCCAAACACAGCTTTAATTTCTGTTTCTGATTTGCAGGCAGTGAAAAAACAGATACCCTGCATAAGGAAATGCCATTGATTCCTCGCTAAAAATAGATATTTCAATAATTGTGGATGTGAAGTTCAAGGGATGCGATCTGCAGCAGCTTTTTTGCTATTATGTAATTGTAGAAGATAGATTTTATAGAGTACTTGTGCACCGAATCTGTAAATGTCATGTTCCTGGAGTGGTATACACAAATAGGCTGTGAATTAATGCTTATTCATAGTATATTTGATTGTTTTGTGGTTTTTTTTTTTATATATGAAGTATATCCAGGGGCGTAACTACAACAGGTGCAGGGGTTGCAGTCGCACCTGGCTCCTGGAACCAAGGGGGCCCCAAAATTCCATTTGGCCTATAGAAAAATACTGGTGCTTTTTAACATTTGCAATAATGGGGGGCTCTTTGTATCACAGCCCATGAACTTCAAGTTACAACACTGTATGTAGAACCATAGCCGATATAAAGAAGCCCATTAGTATTTACGGTAGTACAGTCATGGCCAAAAGTTTTGAGAATGACACCAAAATTATATTTCACATGATCTGCTGCCCTCTGGTTTTTATTTGTGTTTGTCTGATGTTTATATCACATACAGAAATATAATTGCAATCATATTATAAGTACCAAAAGGTTATATTGACAGAATGAGTTAATGCAGCAAGTCAATATTTGCAGTGTTGACCCTTGTTCAGGACCTCTGCAATTCTCCCTGGCATGCTCTCAATCAACTTCTGGACCAAATCCTGACTGATAGCAGTCCATTCTTGCATAATCAATGCTTGCATTTTGCCAGAATTTGTTGGTTTTTGTTTGTCCACCCGTCTCTTGATGATTGACCACACGTTCTCAATATGATTAAGATCTGGGGAGTTTCCAGGCCATGAACCCAAAATCTCTATGTTTTGTTCCCTGAGCCATTTAGTTATCACCTTTGCTTTATGGCAAGGTGCTCCATCATGCTGGAAAAGGCATTGTTTTGGGGCGCCAAACTGCTCTTGGACGGTTGGGAGAAGTTGCTCTTGGAGGACATTCTGGTACCATTCTTTATTCATGGCTGTGTTTTTAGGCAAGACTGTGAGTGAGCCGATTCCGTTGGCTGAGAAGCAACCCCACATATGAATGGTTTCAGGATGCTTTACAGTTGGCATGAGACAAGACTGGTGGTAGCGCTCACCTCTTCTTCTCCGAATAAGCTGTTTTCCAGATGTCCCAAACAATCGAAAAGGGGATTCATCAGAGAAAATGACTTTACCCCAGTCCTCAGCAGTCCACTCCCTGTACCTTTTGCAAAATATCAGTCGGTCCCTGATGTTTTTTCTGGAGAGAAGTGGCTTCTTTGCTGCCCTTCTTGAAACCAGGCCTTGCTCAAAGAGTCTCCACCTCACAGTGCGTGCAGAAGCACTCACACCAGCCTGCTGCCATTCTTGAGCAAGCTCGGCACTGCTGGTAGTCCGATCCCGCAGCTGAAACAGTTTTAAGATACGGTCCTGGCGCTTGCTGGTCTTTCTTGGGCGCCCTGGAGCCTTTTTGACAACAATGGAAGCTCTCTCCTTGAAGTTCTTGATGATGCGATAGATTGTTGACTGAGTTGCAATCTTTCTAGCTGCAATACTCTTCCCTGTTAGGCCATTTTTGTGCAGTGCAATGATGTCTGCACGTGCTTCTTTAGAGATAACCATGGTTAACTGAAGAGAAACAATGATACCAAGCACCAGCCTCCTTTTAAAGTGTCCAGTGGTGTCATTCTTACTTAATCATGACTGATTGTTCGTCAGCCCTGTCCTCATCAACACCCACACCTGTGTTAATGGAACAATCACTAAAACGATGTTGGCTGCTCCTTTTAAGGCAGGACTGCAATGATGTTGAAATGTGTTTTGGGGGTTAAAGTTCATTTTCTAGGCAAATATTGACTTAGCAAGTAATTGCTGTTAAGCTGATCACTCTTTATGACATTCTGGAGTATATGCAAATTGCCATTAGAAAAACTGAAACAGTTGACTTTGTTAAAATTAATATTTGTATAATTCTCAAAACTTTTGGCCATGATTGTAGAGGTCTAGGGTCTAGGGTCTAGAGGTCTTAGACTTTCATACAGCCAGATCATATCCCATACACAGCATTGATGAGAAGCAATTACCCTGAAACGCAGCGTCTGCAGATTTGGGGCTCTAATCTGGCAAGTCATATGGAAAGGCTTGTTAAAGAGTCAATTATGACATTTAGAATTGCTACTTTCAATAGGTGGCATTAGAGTTTACCTGCTTCATCCCTGAAGTGATAATTTGCATATTTAGGAGAGAGGATGGGATCTTTTGATCTTCAAAATTGTTATCTTTGTCAGATTTTCCTAACAATTTTATATGCCACTGATAAATTTGACACAAACTTTAATACTGCAAACCCTCTAATTGCCCTGCCAAGACATATCTAACACTCGGAGGTCACTTAGGATTGTATTGAATCACTTTTTAGACTTAATAACGCAATCACAATTAGGTGAAAGCAGATGGTGACTGATAATAACCAGTGTTCTATCTAATTTTATTTACTGTAGTATCAGATGTTTTAGACTACTACGATCTAAAAATTATCCCTTCTTGAGATGTCTACTTTACACATGGCATATGTAAGGATCTTATTTTGGATTATATTAAAACAAGAAAGTGTGCAAAAAATTTATTTTTTACAACATGTACATTGTGTGTTTAAATGTCTGGAATGTGAAGACTTTTCTTTTGTTTTTGAAAAACAAAATTATGGTTTGCCCTTCTGTCAAGTAAGGAGTCAACATTTCTCACCCAAGCCTTGGTTCCAGGATTTTTCTTCAGAAACCAAAATAAGACCGAGTGACTGTTTGCAGTGTATAAATGATAAAAAAATGATTTTAAGGTGTTACTGCTGTATATCACAGATCAATCTATTCACAGTCACACAGACTGTGCTCTCCAGTGTAGGAAAGTGGAATTAACAGGCTCATTCAAGCAGATCTAGCCAGATTAGTGACCAGACACTTCTCTCTGCTGGCTGAAGATATTGCCTAGGACCAAAGAATCAGAGAGGTTCTTATTACATTAGCAGCTCTCTATCACATAAATCTGTAGATTATCATTCACGGAGTAAGACTACAACACTCATTATCAATGTTTTTCAATTCTGCTGTAGTACACCACAATCAGATATAAACGTTCTTCCATCCTTATGTAATGATCTGTATGCTTTAACCTCCCATCCCTAGGCTATAAAATCCAAAATGGTGCTGCTTGGCTTGCTGTTGTGGCACCCCTGAATCAAAGTGCCACAGTGTCATCACTGCCCCTTGGTGGTGGTGTCACAAGAGAGCAACAAAGGGTATTCTCATCAGGCAACACACATACAACACGAACACCTCCAGGCCAGAAGGGGAATACCAAGCCCGGGTTCAGGGCGAGCTCCCCTATATATTCTGGTCTGGAGAGGAGCAAGTGAGTGCAGTTCCAGAGAGGACTGTGAACAGTTCAGTTCCTGGGAGGACTGTGAAGAGGACCTGGGTGTAAAAGATCTGTGTTAAGCTCGTCCCAAGGTCCACTGACTAACTCCAGGCCAAAGGCTAGGGTCTGAGGAAAGGAGGAGGAACACACCTGGGAGGCTGAGCAACTCCGCGCTCACCCCAGAGGAAAAGCACATAGAACGGACACCAGAGTCCGAGACTGTGCAGGGTCACACATCCCGGCAGTCAATATCGGATGGTGGGGGTTCCAGATTCCCAGCCACACTATCCACAGACACAGCAAAGGAGATAGAGTTCAGAGACACTGACACCCGGGAACAGGGTATAAGTAAAGGACTCTAGTTGCCTGTCATACCAGTACCACACATGATGAGACAGAGCCGGCAGCCAAGCTTAAGCAGCAGCAGGAGCCAAATTACAAGCACAGTAAGGGAGCCAAAGACCCGGTCGAGTGAGAATAACCCCAAGTTGCTCTCAAGACTCTGTGGAGAGCTTTTACCATCTGGTCCAGTAAAGGACTGAGAAAACTGCAAAACAGTGAATCTGCCTATTCCTTGTGCCTGTCACCATACATCCGTCACATAGTCTATTTACACTGCCCCGGGGATTGTCTTTACCCGTGGAGAGCCGTCCCATCTCAGTTGCTACCCATCATCCCCGGAGGTTCTGCAGCAGCGGTGGTCCCCACTGACCCCATACCATGGGTGGCAACACGACAACCTCCCCTGTACATATCCCCTTTTTCAACTGATGCCCAGGCCACAGGACCGGGTCATGACCCCCGTGACTCCCCAATGACAGCAGCAGCAGTCCGGTTCCTGAGTACCCCCATGGCCTTGGGGCGCCTCACTGTCATCTGTTATAATCACTGTGATAGCCCCAACCCTACCCCCCACGATAATGTTAAAGCCCCAACTCCCCCCCCACCCGATTGGCTGTCTTAGATGATCTGATGTCACTGTTGCAAAGCAGTATGGTGAAGTCCTCTTAGGCTGGCTTCACACCACGGTTTTTGCCATCCTGTTCTGTTCGTTTTTAAAAGAACAGAACAGGATTGTTTTCAGTCTCCTCTGTATTATGGCACTGGATTGGTCATAAATAGCCATCCAGTTTTGTAAATTCAGTCCCGGATTCGCTTCTGTCCTGTTTTTTCCCGGCCCCAAAATCGGAGACTGCTCCGATTTTGGGCTCTGGTGAAAAAATCGGACCAAACCGGACAGAAACTAATCTAAGAAGATCCGGCGTCTATAAAATGGGAGTCTATGGGTGCCAGATCCGGGAACAAATCAGATCGTTTCCCGGATCCGATTTTAGGGTACTGAGCATGCTGAGCATAACTGCTGTTCCTGTAATTTCACTTTAGTAGTGCATCTACATTCACTACTGAAGTGAAATTAAGGAATGGTTAAAAATAAAAAAATTAATTCTCATCTGTCTGCTGAGTGCATCCACCTCCGATGGTTAAAGGACCCTAATCAACTGACCGGGAAAGGGCGGGGCAACCCAATCAGCTGATAGGTCACATGACCGCATCAGCGCGATTTAAATCGCCTATCCGCCGATCCATTTTGGTGCGCGATTTAAACCGCTTTGATGCAGTCATGTGACCCATCAGCTGATCAGTTTGCCCCACCCCTTCCCGGTCAGCTGATTAATGTCCTTTAGCCATCGGAGGTGGATGCATCGCGGGACAGGTGAGTATTAATTTTTTTATTTTTAACCATTCCTTAATTTAATTTCACTTTAGCAGTGTATGTAAATACACTGCTAAAGTGAAAGTAAACAGCGTCGACACCACTTGCCTGTACTTTGCAAGCTCGGCTCCCCCCATTTCTTTCTTTGCCTGAATTTGTCAAAATCCCGGATCTGGACACAGAAATGGCATCCGGAGTTTACAATCCGGGCCTGTCCGTTCCTGTCTGTGGGGTCCTGCAAAAAACAGGATCCCACGGACAGGAACAAAGCTGTAGTGTGAAGCCAGCCTTAGCCATCCCTGATGTCATTACATTTAAACTTTATATACATTATTCCTTCATGTAAGGATATGCTCACATTTTGTTTGTCTGTTCTGATTTTAGGGATAGACAAAAGGAATTAGGAGATAATATCCAACAAAATGTTTTGCATAACTGATGCAAACAGTAGCAGAACAGCCCTACTGATTATAATAGGTTCTGTCTGGGTTCTGTTTTGTTATCTTTTAGAATAGAAGAAAAAGCGCATCATGGAAAACTTTTTCTGCCATTCCTAAAACAATCAAAACAAAACAGAACTCAGACCATCCCCATAATAAATAGTGGTATCCCTCTGCTTCCATTTGCATCAATTATGCAACGGTTCCATTTTTGACATTTATTCTGTTTGTCTGTTCCTTGAAACAAAATGTCTAAAGGGAAAGTCTAAGATTGAAATTTATAAAATAAAAAAAATTAAAAAAAATGGGTTGATGGCTGAAAGACTCACCTCTACCACTTGTAAACTTAAGAGACTTTTACAGCACCTTAATAAACTGGTAAAGTGATGACAGAGTTAACTTTCATCATCATAAATTCTCTTCTACAAGGTACTGGCAATAATGGATACGATACATATTAGTATTAATAAAACTTCCTTTTCATTGTAGAGGGTGGGCCATTTATATGGATGCACCTAAATAAAATGGGAATGGTTGGTGATATCAACTTCCTGTTTGTGGCACATTTGCCTTCTCCTGGATCCTCCCGGATTCACCCGGATCCTCCCGGATCCAGGGCAATCCGGCGCTCCCTAACATGGGAGACTATGGAGCCGACCGGACACCCTAAGGGTACCTTCACACGTTGCAACATTGCATGTAATTCCACTTGCAACTTGCTGGTTGCAGTGAAATCATGGACACATTGTTCTATTTTGTTGCCATGTACAAATGGAACAATGTGTCCATGATTTCACTGCAACCAGTAAGTTGCAAGTGAAATTGCATGCAATGTTGCGACGTGTAAAGGTACCCTAAAGGGCCCGTCACACAGGGCGACATCGCCGCCAATTACATAGGTGATGTAGGGGCGGGGCTTATCGGCGGCGACATTGCCCCTACGTCGCCTCATGTAAAGGGGCGATGTCAGCGCCGCCGGGAGGTCGCCGGCTTTCAGAGCGGTGCTCTGAAACCAGGCGACCGATCTGGGGCGATGTGCACACATCGCCCCATGTAACCGGCCGCCGGCGACCTGTCAGGTGATGGGAGCCATAGGCTCACATTGTGTTGCATCGTCGCTGGGGTTTTGGGGTTTTCAGACACCCCGGCGGCGATGCTGCCTGTCAGCTCGCCGGCGCGGGGCTGGAGATGTCGCCCCATGTAAATGGGGGATGGCAACGCTGGCGGGGCGCCATAGCGTGCGCACAACCACCAGTCGCCGCCGACATCTCCAGCCCCGTCGCCAGGTGTGACGGGGCCTTTAGTCCTCCTGACAATGCAATTTTGATTTGCGAATGTGTTTACTGCTACATCATGCAATTTATTCATTGCTTTGCTTTTGTAAACTTTAGGGTACTACTACACGTCGCAACATTGCATGCAATTTCACTTGTAACTTACTGGTTGCAGTGAAATCATGGACACATTGTTCCATTTGTACACGGCAACAAAATGTAACAATGTGTCCATGATTTCACTGCAACCAGTAAGTTGCAAGTAAAATTGCATGCAATGTTGCGACGTGTAACGGTACCCTTAGATTTACTTAACAATCGTGCTGTTGTATTTTCTTTTGTACGGTTTCAGTATTTCCAGTGAGATATACATTGTCCACACATACTTATTTTATTTTGTTGACATCTTCTAACATTTTCCTTAAAAAAAACCCATAGAAGATTATTTTTCCTGCCAGGAGCAAACTCTGCAAACCTTCCAAACCTGAGCTGGCCACCCAGTGACTGGGCTTTATTATAAACACAGAGACGTAAATCAACTGTTGTGCTTAGGAGATGTGTTCCAGGTGCTTTGCTACAAGAGTTTATTTTTGAAATTTTGCTTAGGACTTGGTTGGTTAAGAGGGACCCTGTCTATTATGTACAGTATATATGAGGTTATGTTACAATTGGTAATAGGTTTACATTAATCTTTGTAAATTCAGAGAGTGTGATTACAAAGACAGATCATGCATCTAGCTTTAGAGTAGCAATCTTTGATGGGTGGGACAATTGTTCAGTTTACTATTGTAAGCCATTAATCAGAATAATTCCTCAATCATGTCAATGTTCCGGTTGATGTACGGTCCCCAAAAACAACTTGAGAACTTGAAGTACTTTCACATGGACTGAAAATTGAGCAAACAAGTTCACAGAGAAATTATCTTTGGCTTGTCATTCATCAGCTATGACGCGGGCGCCCAGGGCTGTGGGGTACTCGGCTCTCGGGGTTCTCTTCTTCTAGTCAGGGAATTCACGGGTGGCCATCGCAGAGCCGTGGCCCTGGGGGTCAACTGAAATTGTTTTTGGGGAATTTCTATTTACAGGGGATTATGTACAAGTTGTCTTTGTCGTGACGCCACCTGCTGAGTCTGGTGATGATCACCAGCGCCGCCACAGTCCTCCGGTGGTTTCTGGTATTGCGGCTTGAATGGAATAGTCCCCGCAGGCGGGACTGGACCACCGGGCAGTAATGCTGGAATAAAAAACAGTTTGTAATTGAAAGGATGCAGCAGAGTCAAAACTTCACTTCACCGGGTAACTTTACTTGAACTCTTTCTTTCAGCTTACAGTTCAACAGTTCATTAGATGGTATATTGGCAAATGCTCCTGGCTGCAATTGGGATGTCTGGCTTGAGATGGAACCCTCCTTTATGTTTCTTTCTTTTCCTTCTATTCTATTCCCAGTGTGAAGCCTGATCTCCTGTAGATAATCTGGCCTCCTGCTGCTTCTTGTTGTGTCTCTTCTCCCTTTTGTACCTGTCGGGTTAACCTTTTATTGAATGCCGCAGCTGCCTACTGCGCTTCTGGCTTCCCTCTTGTGGGAACTTTGGGAGTCAGGGCCGTATTTATAATATCCCTGTTTAGCGGATTTTCTGTGAGACTTGGAGTACTCACAGGTGCGGGCTCAGGTACCCGAGTTTCTTCCTATGGGGTAAACTCTATCCGTTACTCGCTCCCCACTCAAGTTAACTCTGCAATCCTGAGTTTCCTTGCTTTCTTCATTACTTTTGGGATCTGTTCCTTCAGGGCCCCTCAGCCGAGATGACCCTCTTTGTTCCTTCAGGCTGGCTGCCTGGTTCCCTCCAACTTCACTCTTCCTCCTCCGACCCTCTGACTCGACTCTCCTCCACTCACTAACTAACTGACTGACTGACTGACTGAGCTCTCCGGTTCCCTCTAGAGGTTGCTAAGACCCTCCCGGGGTTCCTCCCACCACTGTCCTAGTATGTGAGTGCAGCTCTAGGGCTCCATCTTGTGACCATTGTCCCAATTGCAGTGGAGTACTACACCGCTTTTCTGTGTGCATTGTAGGATCTACGTAGTGGGGCGCCACAGCTACATCAGAGAACCCCAACCTTATTGATCTTGGGAGCCACATCTATCTTTGAATCAGGATTGATAGCCACATTCAGTTCTGAGAGAGGATCGCAAGCCCCATCCAGCTCTGAGAGTGGTTTGTGAGCCACATTAATCTCTGAGAGAGGTTTGTGAGCCACATCCAGCTCTGAGAGAGGTTTGTGAGCCCCATCCAGCTCTGAGAGAGGTTTATGAGCCACATTCAACTCTGAGGGCCCCTTTACATGCGGCTACATTTCTTGGGTGGCTACAGGTAACTTACTGGTTGCAGTGAAATCATGGAGAGATTATTCCATTTGTACACAGCAACAAGATAGAACCTTGTCTCCATGATTTCACTGCAACCAGTAAGTTACCTGTAGCCACCCTAGAAATGTAGCCGCGTGTAAAGGGGCCCTGAGAGAAGTTTGTCAGCCACATCCAGCTCTTAGAATCGCGAGGCACATTCAGCTCTGAGAGAGGTTTGTGAGCTACATTCAGCTCTGAGAGAGATTTACAAGCCACATCCAGCTCCTGCATCCTCACAGTAGTTGCACCCGGAGTCACTATCATCAGTATAATGAAAGCCAAAGCTTTTCCACAGAAATCACACCGAGATAGTAACAAAAGATCCAGGAGTTCCTACTTTACCTCTATCAAGATCTACTCTTTTTTGTGGGGCTACTCACAAAAGTAGACCTGCTCTTCATAACTTTGCTAGACCTGGTGCTAATGCACCAAGCTGGAAGACAATTGCGAACCATATACAATGGGCCCTCATGTTGCTCTTGAGCTACAGGTTGGGGACCCCTGAGCTATAGTCATGGCCTTGACATTGTTCCAGAAACGTAAGCATTTCTCCTACAAAATCATTGCAATCACACATGGCTTGTAATAAACATGCTTGTTTCATTTATGTGTATTAGAAAACACAAAAATACATAGAAAAAAATTTGGATACAAAAAGATTTCCCAAGTTGTAAGTATCTCAAAGAGCACTGTGCAAGCAATCATATTAAAATGGAAGGAGTATCAGAACACTGCAAATCTACCAAGACCTGGCCGTCCCTCTAAACTTTCATCTCGACCAAGGAGAAGACTGAGCAGAGATGCAGCCAAAAGGCCCATGATCACTCTGGATGAACTTCAGAGATCTACAGCTGAGGTGGGAAAGTCTGTCCATAAGACAACAATAAGTCGTACACTGCACAAATCTGGCTTTTATGGAAGAGTGGCAAGAAGAAAGCCATTTCTCAAAGATATCCATAAAATGTCTCATTTGAAGTTTGCCACAAGCCACCTGGGAGACACACCAAACATGTGGAATAATTAAACCAAAATCGAACTTTTTGGCCACAATGCAAAACAATATGTTTGGCATTAAAGCAACATAGCTCATCACCCTCAAAACACCATCCCCACTGTCAAACATGGTGGTCGCAGCAGCATGGTTTTGGCCTGCATTTCTTCAGCAGGGACAGGGAAGATGGTTAAAATTGATGTGAAGATGGACGGATCCAAATACAGGACCATTCTGGAAGAAAACCTGTTGGAGTCTGCAAAAGACTGGGACAGAGATTTATCTTCCAACAAGACAATGATGCCAAACATAACGCAAAATCAACAATGGAATGGTTCAAAAATAAATGTATCCAGATGTTAGAATGGCCAAGTCAAAGTCCAGACCTGAATCCAATCAAGAATCTCTGGAAAGAGCTGAAAACTGCTGTTCACAAACGCTCTCCATCCAACCTCACTGAGCTCGAGTTGTTTTGCAAGGAAGAATGGGCTAGAATTTAAGTCTCTAAAGGTACCTTTACACGCCACTACGACGGGATGGATACAACCCGCTACAGGCTACAAATGTAGCTTGTAGCGTCAATATAGCCCGTAGTAGCGGCGTGTGAAGACGGGACGACACAGCCGGCTACAGATACATCTGTTTCCCAGCACTGCTCGAAAACAGATGGCTACAAAGCCGATTGTAGCGAGCTGTATCGGCGTGTAAGGAAGGAACAGAAGGGTTGTTTCTACACCATGCTATGTAGCTGGGGCGTGACACAGGCTCCGGGTTTCCGTGCCCCCTTCAGCGATCATTGGAGGAAGCTCCTGCGTTGCGATTGGTTGTCGCCGCCAGGGCGGCATATTTAAGGAGCTGACGAGTCACACTACACAATTGCTCGAGCGTCATGTATTAATCAGCCTCCTGCGATGCCTGCCCAATCATGGTATTCTTGCTTTGTCCTATCAGCGTACGGAATTCTCGTAATCCACAATTGTGGCACGCCTATGTGCTGTCCCTGCTGCAACAGGTACGCCCATAGTAGCTGGTTGTAGCGGTGTGTAAATGAGCTACGATGAGCTACGGATGGCTACTTGAGACACCCGGCGATGTATCTAGCTATAGATGTAGCGTAGCGTAGCGCACCTTGTGGCAGCGTGTGAAGAGGGTGCGTTGACCGTTTGTAACCGTTTGTGCGTGCTCGTACACGTGAAGTAGTGGATTGTATCCATCCTGTCGTAGCGGCGTGTAAAGGTACCTTAAATGTGCAAAACTGATAGACACATTCCCCAAGCAAATTGCAGCTATAATCGCAGCAAAAGGTGGCGCTACAAAGTATTAACTCAAGGAGGCCGAATAATATTGCACCCCCCACTTTTCAGTTTTTTTATTTGTTAAAAAAGTTTAAAATATGCAATAAATGTTGTTCCACTTCTCGATTGTGTCCAACTTGTTGATTCTTCACAAAAAAATGTGAATTTATATCTTTATGTTTGAAGCCTGAAATGTGGCAAAAGGTTGAAAAGTTCAAGGAGGCCAAATACTTTCACAAGGTACTGTAAATCCCATTGAACAACTGTGGAGAGATTTTAAAATTGCTGTTGTGAGAAGGCACCTTTGAAATATGAGAGAGCTGGATCAGTTTACAAAAGAAGAGAGGTCCAAAATTCCAGTTGAGAGGTGGAAGAAGCTTGTTGATGGTTATAGAAAGTGATTGCAGTTTTTTATTCCAAAGTGTATGCAACCAAATATTAAGTTCAGAGTGCCAGCAATTTTGTCTGGCCCATTTTTGTAATTTTACAATCCTGCTAATCTTTGGCACCCATGACATTGAAATACATAATGTGGACTGTCTCCTGAAAAAAAATGAATCAAGTGACACGGCTTTTTTGTATAGAGCACTCATATTAAATACAAAAGAGCAAATGATAAACAACAATTTATAACAATTATAGAAACTTGACTCCAGCTCACCCAGTTGCTTTATGCTCATCCACCTGGGGTTCAGACACTAGCCTCGCCCTGGCCTCACATCAAGGATAATAGAAAAAATTGGAGTCTGGCTCAACAGAGCTGGATTTTCTTTTTCAAAAGAAAATATAGTGCATACAAAATAAAAATTTACATGGTCGACATGACCCAGCCGACACGTTTCTACTGCACTAAGCAGTCTTAGGGTGCCTTCACACTGCGGCTTGATCCGGTCAGGGGCTGTCCGGGATGACCCTGACAGCGCGGACTGGATCAGCACACAGGACTGGAGGGCTTATATGCCCTCCGGTCTGGTGTGCAGCTGCAGCCGCTGACAGGTCAGGACCGCGGCATCGCGGTCCTGACTTATCAGCAGGGGGAACTGCGTGTGGCTGCACACCGGACCGGAGGGCATATTAGCCCTCCAGTCCTGTGTGCTGATCCAGTCCGCGGATGTCAGGGTCATCCCGGACAGCCCCGGACCGGATCACGCCGTAGTGTGAAGGCTCCCTTACTCATGTCCAAAGACCTTAGTATCCCAGCTTCAACAGTGCACAATGTTATTAAGATGTTTGCCAAGCATGGACCCATCAAGAACCTCCCTGGACATGAGGGAAAGAGCAAAATTGACAGATCTCTTCAAAGGTTGATGCAAATTTTGGAAAAAAATACCATGTCATATAATGAAAGACATGAAGACTTGGAACAGTCTGGGGTCATGGTTTCAACAAGTACGATATGCTGCACACTAAACCAAGCAGAGCTTTATGAGTGAAGGCCAAGGAAGAAACTATTGCTGAAAAAAAAGACATAAAAAGGAATGACTGATCTTTGCCAAAGAGTACCTTGACAAACCACAACCCTTCTCAGAAAATGTTCTGTGAACAGATGAAACAGAAACAGACTTTTTTTGGCAATGCAAAGCAATAGTTTGTTTACAGACAGCACCATGAAGGTTATAAGGAAAAGAACAACTTACCAACAGTTAAGTATGGTGGAGGATACATAATGCTGTGGGTTGCTTTGCTGCATCCTGTACTGAGACCTTGACCGAGAATTCATGAAATGAGATAATTATCAAGAGATTTCAGAGCGAAATGTCCTACCCAGTGTAAGAAAACTTGGTTAGAGTTGAAGATCATGGGTCCTCCAGCAAAATTATTACCCAAAGCACACATCCATAAGTACGCACAAAGAGTTCAAAAAGAAAAAATGGACAGTTTTAAAATGACCAGCAATGAGCCCTGAGTCCTGACCTCAATCCCCATGAAAATCGTTCCTGTGAGCTGAAATCTGCCATTGGGAAAAAGAACCCTTCAAACATTTAAGAGCTTCAACAAACTTTAATGGAAGAGTGGGAAAAAATACCAGCTGAGAACTGTAAGAAGCTTGTAGATTGCTACAAGAAACATTTGGAGGCTTCATCAATGCCAAAGGGAGTGCAATTAAGTATTAATTAGGCTGGCTTCACACCACGGGCTTAGGGATCCGGGTCCATCTGTTCTTAAGCAGATACACCGGGATCCGGTTTTGCCTCCCATCTATTCCTATGGTGCTGGACTGGTCATATATTGCCATTTGTTTAAGTGAATTCAGTGCGGGGTTCGTTTTTGTCCTGTTATTTCTGGGGCCCAGAATTGGAGACTGCACCATTTTGGGGCGCACCGGACAAAACCGGACACAAGCGAATCCGGCGCAATCTGGATCACATATAATGGTAATCTATCGTGCCGGATCCGGTAAAAAAAGGATAATTCCTAAATCTGGTTTCAGTTACTGAGCATGCTCAGATCAAATATAATGCTCCTCCCAGCCCAATTTCTGTCCTGGACCCTCTCTCTCTCTCCAGAACTGACATTACCATTATATGCTATGGCTCCACAGATTACCATGCACAAAAAGTAATCCTTCAAAAAACAGGATTCGGGAGCATAGTTGCCATCCCGTTTACACGAATCCGTTCCTGTCCGTGTCATCCTTCAAAAGACAGGATCCACATGGACAGGCACAAAACATTATGTGAAGTGGGCCTTAGGGCTGCATCTATTGCTACACATACTGTTTATTCTGTTTCTTTTTTGAAATTGCAAAATGTAAGTTGACAAACAATATTTTATTGTTTAATTACAAAAAAGGGTGCAAATAACGCACAAAAACACTCTGCTATAATGTAAAAAATACCAAGTGCTGTCAAAAAAGTTTCAAAAAGAGGGTTTTTGGTTTACACGTTTTTGCATAAATGTATATTAAGCTGCTTCACCATACACCAAGGTAACCCTGATCGAAGCAGTCCCTAACTGATATATTTATTTAAAACCTGCTCGTATGTGAGCATCTATATATATAATCACCAATGTTGTGCCGCTATTCCGGCATGCACTGCGGCAGCATCGCGAGTGATGGCGTGCAGCGCCTTTGCGAGTCGCTATTCACAGACTTAGACCTGTGAGCGGTGGCGCGCTTGTGCGCCACCTCGAGCCGCAGTCATGCCAGGCACAGTTGCGACACCATTCACAGCCCCACGAGCGATGGCGCGCCTGCACGCCACCGCGAGCCGCAGTCATGCCTCCCACACTTGCGATGCCATTCACAGCCCCACGAGCGCCCACCGCGAGCCGCAGTCACGCCAGCCACACTGGCGTCGCCATTCACAGCCCCACGAGCGCAGTAATCATCCGTCACCGCGCATGCGCATTCACGAAATTTACCTCACAGCAAGGACACACCCCTCTCTCCTCCACTCTGGAAGTACGCAGCTCTCATAGAACAAGTCGGTGGTGACAGCCATTACGTCACATCACCTCTCCACCCACCGGGATGCCCATTGAGGTCGCCATCACGCCCACAAAGCTGCTACCCACAGAACTACCTGTATATACTCTGGTACCCACGCAGCTGCCTGTATACTGTGCGACCCACAGAGACACCTGTATATACTCTGCTACCCACGCAGCCGGCTGTATACTCTGCTACTTACAGAGCTACCTGTATATACTCTGCTACCCACGCAGCTGACTGTTTTTCTCTGCTAACCACAGAGCTACCTGTATATACTCTGCTACCCATGCAGCTGCCTATATACTCTGCTACCCATGCAGCTGACTGTATACTCTGCTACCCACAGAGCTACCTGTATATACTCTGCTACCCACGCAGCTGCCTTTATACTCTGCGACCCACAGAGACACCCGTATATACTCTGCTACCCACGCAGCCAGCTGTATACTCTGCTACCCACAGAGCTGCCTGTATATACTCTGCTACCCACGGAGCCGCCTGTATAGACTCTGCTACCCACGCAGCTGCCTGTATACTCTGCTACCCACAGAGCTGACTGTATATACTCTGCTACCCACGCAGCTGCCTCTATACTCTGCTAAGCACAGTGCTGCCTGTATATACTCTGCTACTCACGCAGCCACCTGTATACTCTGCTACCCACAGAGCTGCCTGTATATACTCTCCTACACACGCAGCCGCGTGTATACTTTGCTACCCACAGAGCCGCCTGTATACTCTGTGACCCACAGAGCCGCCTGTATATACTCGGCTACCCACGCAGCCGGCTGTGTACTCTGCTACCCACAGAGCTGCCTGTATATACTCCGCTATCCATGCTGCTGGCTGTATACTCTGCTACCCACGGTGCCGCCTGTATAGACTCTGCTACCCACGCAGCTGGCTGTATACTCTGCTACCCACAGAGCTGCCTGTATATACTCTGCTACCCACGCAGCTGACTGTATAGTCTGCTACCCACAGAGCTACCTGTATATACTCTGCTACCCACACAGCTGACTGTATACTCTGCTACCCACGCAGCTACCTGTATGTACTCTGCTACCCACGCAGCTGCCTGTTTACTCTGCGACCCACAGAGACACTTGTATATACTCTGCTACCCATGCAGCCGGCTGTACACTCTTCTACCCACAGAGCTGCCTGCATATACTCTACAATCCACGCTGCTGGCTGTATACTCTGCTACCCACGGAGCCGCCTATATAGAGTCTGCTACCCACGCAGCCGCCTGTATACTCTGCTACCCACTGAGCTGCCTGTATATACTCTGATCTCCAAAAGAGTGCACAATTAAGATAGCTTTATTAATTAATTATTATTAAAATCGGTCAGTAGTGTGTGTATGCCCTACACCTGTTATCTAGTGAATACTGAGCAGTAGGGGAAGAAGGAGCCTATAATCCCACATTCACCCTATCCTCTGCCCCTGCCTGTCTACGGAGTTTTAAACACATAACATGTCAGGTGTCCCCGTTCCACGGCGGCTCACCCTAGTGTCCCTGTTGCTGCACTATGGCAATTACCACCACTGGAAATCTATCCCGGTCTTAGGTGTATCTCCAATATAGATGTGGGTCAACCCCCATCATCTTCCCTGTGTGTGTATGGTTTGATTTCACATCAAAGGGTGTCTTTTTTGTAGTTATGGGTGTATAGGTATGCTATGCTGGCATGACCACCATTGACGGATCAATATCTATTAGATGCAGTATAGACCTCAAACTGATATACTCAAACTGATATGTCTCAAGCCCCACTTCATACAACCTATAGGGGTCAGGTCTAAAGACTGCTGGGTCCTGTAGTCCACCCACAATCGATATATGGATACCGTCAATGCCCAAGTTACCAAATACACCTCCCTTTGTCCATATATACATATCACACGTATCCCCTATTAAAAGGGTAGACAAGGTACAGAGATAACACCTAATCCAAGACAGATAGATATTTCCCACAGGCAGGTATATAGAATCGTTACTTATCTGATGCACATGATCGTTTAGTCAGTCCCAGTCATACATCTCGACGCGTTTCTACCCGCTATTATTGCTGGGCGTCCTCAGGAGAGACTGTGCTGTCAGATACCGGTCCAGCCTTGTCCAGGTCACCGGGGGCGCTGTATAAGGTGGTATGATAACCTCCCCTCCTTCCTCATTGGTGTCAGCGACACAGAATGCCCATCAAGGCTCCCTTATATCCCCCATGTACTCAGGGGAGTTGGAAACGTGTGTCAGCTCCCTCCACGTGTTTTGGACGCTACTTCCGGTTTCGCGTCTCTCGGACCGGAAGTGCGTCATTTGACACGCTGGGCGGTGCTATCGGCGCTTGGGTTCCACCTGCCGCACATGTGACTTCCGGTATGCGCTCCAAATACTGGAAGTCCGTCAAAATCGTCATTTACACGCCCCCACCTCCTCTGGGACGCAAACAGGATGTGCTGGGACAAAACTAGTCCCCTGTACACATCCTGTGTACCCGGGAAATGGGATAGGGGGAGGCAAATACCAGAGAAAGTAGTTCCATAATGGCCACATATTAATCTATAGGTAAAAGTAACCTAACAAGCAATGTTGTATATACCTTTGGGATAAGAACAATGTCATGACTTATCCTAGTGGGATGAAAGATAATATGATCCCATCATTCCCGGATTGGGGGGAACTACCATTAAACACCCAGGTATGTCTTCACCCACCACCAGTATGTATAATGTGGGGGTTTATATGTAATGGTGATGGAGAAATCTACAAATCAGGATACAGGCACAAACGTACCCATATCATATACTTCTGTGGAGATGATATTTCACCCATACTTCTTCAACCCTATCTCCACATAGTTTACAATACTGTTAGAAACTACCAATATCTTAATTCAAGTTTCTCATGCTGTATATTGATTTTTATCATACATCTCTTTCCATCTCACAAGATAGTTTAGAAGGAACGTTCTCTCTATATTCTACCAGCACATCCTGTTTGCGTCCCAGAGGAGGTGGGGGCGTGTAAATGACGATTTTGACGGACTTCCGGTATTTGGAGCGCATACCGGAAGTCACATGTGCGGCAGGTGGAACGCAAGCGCCGATAGCACCGCCCAGCGTGTCAAATGACGCACTTCCGGTCCGGGAGACGCGAAACCGGAAGTAGCGTCCAAAACACGTGGAGGGAGCTGACACACATGTTTCCAACTCCCCTGAGTACATGGGGGATATAAGGGAGCCTTGATGGGCATTCTGTGTCGCTGACACCAATGAGGAAGGAGGGGAGGTTATCATACCACCTTATACAGCGCCCCCGGTGACCTGGACAAGGCTGGACCGGTATCTGACAGCACAGTCTCTCCTGAGGACGCCCAGCGATAATAGCGGGTAGAAACGCGTCGAGATGTATGACTGGGACTGACTAAACGATCATGTGCATCAGATAAGTAACGATTCTATATACCTGCCTGTGGGAACTATCTATCTGTCTTGGATTAGGTGTTATCTCTGTACCTTGTCTACCCTTTTAATAGGGGATACGTGTGATATGTATATATGGACAAAGGGAGGTGTATTTGGTAACTTGGGCATTGACGGTATCCATATATCGATTGTGGGTGGACTATAGGACCCAGCAGTCTTTAGACCTGACCCCTATAGGTTGTATGAAGTGGGGCTTGAGACATATCAGTTTGAGTATATCAGTTTGAGGTCTATACTGCATCTAATAGATATTAATCCGTCAATGGTGGTCATGCCAGCATAGCATACCTATACACCCATAACTACAAAAAAGACACCCTTTGATGTGAAATCAAACCATACACACACAGGGAAGATGATGGGGGTTGACCCACATCTATATTGGAGATACACCTAAGACCGGGATAGATTTCCAGTGGTGGTAATTGCCATAGTGCAGCAACAGGGACACTAGGGTGAGCCGCCGTGGAACGGGGACACCTGACATGTTATGTGTTTAAAACTCCATAGACAGGCAGGGGCAGAGGATAGGGTGAATGTGGGATTATAGGCTCCTTCTTCCCCTACTGCTCAGTATTCACTAGATAACAGGTGTAGGGCATACACATGCTACTGACCGATTTTAATAATAATTAATTTATAAAGCTATCTTAATTGTGCACTCTTTTGGAGATTTAGTAAATTGTTTTGAGTCACACATATCGAAATTTAGAGATTACCTGTATATACTCTGCTACCCATGCAGTTGCCTGTATACTCTGCTACCCACAGAGCTGTCTGTATATACTCTGCTACCCAGGCAGATGGCTGTATACTCTGTTACCCACAGAGCTGCCTGTATATACTCTGATATCCGCTCAGCTGGCTGTATACTCTGCTACCCAAGGAGCCGCCTGTATAGACTCTGCTACCCACGCAGCCGGCTGTATACTCTGCTACCCACAGAGCTGCCTGAATATACTCTCCTACACACGCAGCCACCTGTATACTCTGTTGCCCACAGAGCCGCCTGTATACTCTGTGACCCACAGAGCCGCCTGTATATACTCTGCTACCCACGCAGCCGGCTGTATACTCTCCTACCCACGCAGCTGGCTGTATACTCTGCGACCCACAGAGCCGCCTGTATACTCTGTGACCCACAGAGCCGTCTGTATATACTCTGCTACCCACGCAGCCGGTTGTATACTCTGCTACCCACAGAGCTGCCTGTATATACTCTGCTACCCACGCTGCTGGCTGTATACTCTGCTACCCACGGTGCCGCCTGTATAGACTCTGCTACCCACGCAGCCGGCTGTATACTCTGCTACCCACAGAGCTGACTATATATACTCTGCTACCCACGCAGCCCTTAGTTTGCAAATGTTAATAAAAACTATGCTTTTTTCACAAGTGCAAAGAGTGTCATACATGTTTGCTGTTCCTGTTAGCACATCTAAGGATGCACACAATTAATTTCACCGCACTCCCGATGCAATCGCATCGGGCCTTTTTCTAGTACCTCTATAAATAGGATTCATACAGGACCTTATGTGGTATGGGCTGGCTATGAAGCTCACTTGTGTGTGCACAGCTCACCATGGAGGGGCGGGAGCTTCCCTCTTCCTGCATAGCAGGAAAAATATAAAGCACGGACAAATATGAGCCACGCACAAGATGAACGGGTCCGTAAAACCACGCTCATTAACCACCAAAGACTGAATTACAAAAAAGGGTGCAAATAACACACAAAAACACTCTGCTATAATGTAAAAAATACCAATCAGTGGCAGCTGCTGTCAAAAAAAGTTTCAGAAAGAGGGTTTTTGGTTTACACGTTTTTGCAAAAAAGTATATTAAGGTGCTTCACCATACGCCAAGGTAACCCTGATCAAAGCAGTCCCTTATTGATATATTTATTTAAAACCTGCTCGTATGTGAACATACCTCTATAAACAGGATTCAGACAGGACCTTATCTGGTATGGGCTGGCTATGAAGCTGACTTATATGTGTGTGTACAGCTCACCAGGGAGGGGCGGGAGCCTCCCTTTTCCTGCGTAGCAGGAAAAATATAAAGCATGGACAAATATGAGCTACGCACATGGTCCCAGACCAGCCTAACCGAAACACCCCGCAGCGCCATCAAGAGAATCAACAGACGACAAAGGAGGAGGAGGAATGGACGAAGACCCCTACCTAGAGAACCGCCCACATATCCGCTCGCAGGTAAGACAAACCTTGTCTACAACATCTCTTACCTCTTATCACCTGCCAGGAAATGGGTCCTCCATAAGGGACTTTCTTTCTGTCCAACCCCAGCCTTCGACTCCTTCCTGGTCCAACAGGAACTAAATCACTTCTACCACTCAGTCAGACTCAGAGTTCATTTCAACCAGGAGAAACAGCAAGGACCTAGCTCTACTTCCATGATTGAGTACATATCACATGATCTGATAACATTTAAGGACCTTGGACTTAGAACCACTAGCTACTTTTAACCACCCAAAACCTCACATCCAGTGGAAACCTATGTATCTCTTGTTTCTAATACAGTTGATAGATACGTCAAAGATTTTCACCTTAAACACAATCTTACCTGGGAAGAGACAATGGCACTAAATAGCCTGAAAGATAATAAGCATATAATAATAAAACCCGCAGGCAAGGGTGGTGTCATTGTCGTCCTTGATAAGAAGTACTATCTTAACAAGATTCACCGGCAACTTTCTGACAGGGACACATATGTACCCATCCGTAGCCACCCCACGCCTGAGATTAGAAAGAAAATATCTAACTTGACATCAAAATACCTTTCTACAGAGACTATTGACAAAAAATGTGGAGAATATCTACACCAGGGGTCCCCAATTCCAGGCCTCGAGGGCCGCCAACAGTGCAGGTTTTCAGGATTTCCTTAGTATTGCACAGGGGCTGGAATCATCACCTGTGCAGATGATATTATTAGCACCTGTGCAATACCAAGGAAATCCTGAAAACCTGCACTGTTGGCGGCCCTCGAGGCCTGGAGTTGGGGACCTCTGATCTACACAAACAAAATCCCATTACACCAGTCATCTACATACTGCCCAAAATACATAAAAATCTTGAACACCCACCAGGCAGACCTATAGTCGCCTCTACGACTCTCTCCCCACTATCCATAACATTAGAAAAAATACTGAGCCCATTAATACCAAAAGTAAAGTCATTTATAAAAGACACCACTGACTTTCTGAGTTATAAATGCAACATCCAAATTACACCACCAAATAGCATCTTGGTCACCCTTGATGTCAACAGACTTTACACTAGTATTGACCACCAACATGGCTTGGAGGCTGTTGACTGGTTCCTAGACCAACAATAATCAACTAGTGAGTCCAGAAAAAACTTCTGTGTTGAAATGTTAGAATTGGTCCTCACTAACAATTTCTTCCCGTTCGAAGACCAATTCTTTCTGCAACAACGGAGGACCGCTATGGGGGCAAATGTAGCACCCCCATATGCAAATATCTTTATGGCAAAATTTGAAACCAACCATGTGTACAATAACCCACTGTTAGTACAATATATGATGATATGGCTCAGATACATCGATGATGTTTTTTGCATCTGGATGGGCGACAACCTGTTTTTGACCAGTTTAGTTTAAGAATAGATTCACAAAATACCAAACCTAACTTTACATTGCACTCTGATCCTGACAAAATCAATTTTCTAGATACCATGATCCACAAGGACAAACATAGATCACTCAGTAGTCATTTGTACACTAAACCCACTAACCACAATAGTCTTATAAAATATACAAGTTGTCACCCTAGACACGTTAAAAAATCCCTCCCAAATTCACCATAGGGTTGATCACATTGTCAGCAATGGACGTTGGTACCAACACGTAGGCAAGACAGGTACAAGGACAAGGGCAGACACACCTGCCATCCAGAACTAGAGCAGCATGGCTGAAGCAAACACACAGGGCTAGGAACAGCAACCTAATGAGAGGCTCTGGCGACACCCAACAGGAAAAAGGAACTTTAAATAGGAGCTGACCCTCAGCTATAGGCTGGGGACAGCAATTCAAGCGCACACCCTCCATCTTACAAAACTGGGGAAGGTGTGGCGGTGCGCACCCTAGGCACAGTCAGAACCCATACAGCATAACCAGCACAGGAACCGACGCCCAGGGCACCTGGCAGTGGCTGCAAGCCTAGGCACACGTGGAAAGTCATGCACCAGCTGCAGAGGACCTCACAACCTGGGGGATAGCTTCCACAGCGGGAGCCAGGGTCCACACATGGATGGTAAGCAGCGGAGCAATGACACTACAACACATGTGCGGCTACGCAGTGGAGCTGGGAACTGAGCAGAATCCTATACAGGTAACATACTACAGTCTCCCAGCTGGTCAGGGGGGAAGGAGCATTGGGTGAAAGCGCGGAAAAGCGCAGTAACGCCGAGGGAACCAAGACAACAGCCCACCGGCGTTACATCCTCCTTATAACCTTTAGGACCTTCAACCAAACTCCAGCTCCTGTACCTTCCTTCCAATCACCTTTTCTTTTTTCTTTTTTCCTCTCTCCTGCTCCTTCCTTTGCCCTCCCTTTTTACCCCATTCTTCTCCACCTTTCTCCTTCACCTGTTTCCTGTTTCTCTATTCCCCTCACATTTCTCTCTCACACACACCTGCACATCACCTAAAACTAGTTTCGACCCGTCACTCTACACTTTAGCCACCAATCTGCACCTCACAGTGATGGTGGGTTTACACACAAGGATATCCTGAACGATATCCTTGAATCGTCACAGATATGTGATTGTTCCAAAAATATTGTTTGTGCATCCTTGCATGTAAACGAACAATATAGGATGAGAAGATCGTTGGATCATTCATCCAAGATTTGAGATCTTGACCTAAAATCTATCGTTCGTTGTCCAATTAACGTCCGAACGATGTGCCACATCGTTCAGTGTGAAGCCTTTTGAACGATATTGTTCCAAAGACTTCTATTTCTGCCGCTGTCATTTTATTAAAAACCTGTAATAAATGCATTTTAGGTAGTGATTTTACATGTAAAGTCGCTCCTGCAGCTTTGTGCTACATGTCGGCACAGAGCTGCAGGAGCGGCTATGAACCCGGTGTTGAAGGGGTTAATGTTATTGAGCTACATGGCCCCAGAGAGTGCCCACACTCCCTGGAGCCATGTAGCCAAAAACATTGGTTTTACGGACCCATTCATCGTGTGCATGGCTCATATTTGTCTGTGCTTTATATTTCTTTTTTATCCCTTATGGAGGACCCGTGTCTCGGCAGGTGATAAGAGGTAAGAGATGTTGTAGACAAGGTTTGTCTTACCTGTGAGCGGGTATGTGGGCGGTTCTCTAGGTAGGGGTCTTCGTCCATTCCTCCTCCTCCTTCTTCCTCATCTGTTGATTCTCTTGACGGCGCTGTAGGGTGTTTCGGTTGGGCTGGTCTGGGACCGTGTGTATAGCTCATATTTGTCCATGCTTTATATTTTTCCTGCTATGCAGGAAGAGGGAGGCTCCCGCCCCTCCTTGGTGAGGTGTGCACACACATATAAGTCAGCTTCACAGCCAGCCCATACCAGATAAGGTCCTTTCTGAATCTTGTTTATAGAGGTATGTTCACATACAAGTAGATTTTAAATAAATATATCAGTTAGGGACTGCTTCGATCAGGGTTACCTTGGCGTATGGTGAAGCAGCTTAATATACTTTTTTGCAAAAACGTGTAAACCAAAAACCCTTTTTTTGAAACTTTTTTGACATCACTTGCCACTGATTGGTATTTTTTACATTATAGCAGAGTGTTTTTGTGCGTTATTTGCACCTTTTTTTGTAATTCAATATTTTATTGTATTACTTTGGGTCCTTATTAAACAATCCTGAGGATATAACTTTGGAATATTTCCATTTATTTCAGAAGATATTATACAGTCTATGAAAAAAATGATGTTGTGCCAATAATGGTGAGCAGCACTGTATAATACATGTCTACTATGATACCAACAAATACATGTTATACATACACTCGGATGTCTTCTTGGGGGGGGAAGGGTCACAAACCACTCCATTACCCCAGGGACCTCTAGGGATAGTCCACATGGAGCGGGAGCACCAAAACACTAGGGTGCTAACCTCCATTGTCAGGTAGGAGAATTTTTCCATAGGTCCATGTGTAGGGATTTCAATAGAGATAACTATTGGTAGTTCGCCCCTCCACATTGTAAGTTTATATTTACACTTTTGGCCTTTCCCTCTACCAACTGTATGTCAAGTGGTGTTATTTTTGAATATTTGTCTTGTCATATATATCCATTTAGATGTGCTAATTTCAGTTAGTCAATAAATTCTTTAGTGCTTGTTTACATAGGCCAACAAGCAATGATGACCAACAACACAAGGTATTCACTGATCTCAGGGAGACCAGTCCAATGAAAACACTGCGGGCAGCCATCAGGGAGACCAGTCCAAGAAAACACTACGGACTGGTCTCCCTGAGATCAGTGAATACTTTGTGTTGCTCGTCTACCAGGCATTGCTCCCACCTAGCCAGAATCCTACTCCACACTGATGAGGGGCAACACCCCGAAACAGCTGTCTGTGGATGGATACCTGGCCTTGGTATTCCCTTGTCATATCTTTAAGCTTGTAAAGAGCTGGATATTGACTCAAAGGGCCACTTAATATGGTGGTTATGGTGGTCTGCTCAAAGAGCCACCCCATGGCTAGGTCCTTCCCTGGAAGGATATCTGGTTAGTTATGTGTTGAGACTCCTAAACGAGGCTCCACAGACTCTGTTAACAAACAATGTTGGGAACAGAACAATTGCTAATATGATCATTCTATAACCATAAAATAACATGTTTTTGGCTATAAATCCTCTTTTTTTACAAAGGGTGATGTGCTCTCGATAATGATTTTTTGCCGGTGTAGACTAAATGGTGTCCTCAATTGTTGGGTGGTTGCTAGAAAATATGATAAAGTATAGAATACCCCTGTCTCAAATATTATTATTGATAGTAAATCCCAAATTGATGTAAATTAGATGAATGTCTGTCTGTTCTTATGCTATCCATGACGTATTCTTACGAAAGAATACTACAGCTCAGCCCCTGTTGCTTTGAAAAAGAGGAGAACTGAAGTTCTCGCCAATGGTCACCACATGATGTACAGAACTGTGCTGATCAGCGCCATTAACTTTGTACATCCTGCCACCATTGCAGCAGAAAACAACTTATCAATGCAGTTGCTGGCTGTCACACTCCACCAATCTGATATTGCTGACCTACCCTAAGTATAGGTCAGCAATATGATAAGCTGGAAAATTCTTTTCTATGTTAATTTTTATTGTGATCCAATATAGAATGCAACTGAGCTCTTATTTTACTACAATGTAATAATGCAGAGCTCAGACCAACATTGTAATAATGAATTAGCAGGATCTCAAGGTAGAGCACTAAGCCCTTCATAGATGGCTGTTGGACGAACAATGGTTGGCTGATCATACAGCTGGCAGCTATCTTGGTCATCCCTGCCTTACATAGAATCACTTACTCTGCTGAGCACTCCTGCATTCTCTATAATAAGCCACTACCACATATGTCATATACAACTCACAGTGGGATTAAAGGAGATACCACACAACAGTAATACATGTTTTATTATACAACTAGATGGCGGCCCGATTCTAAAGAATCGGGTAGTCTAGAATCCATATATAGTCTATTTACAAATAGTTAGGGGAGTGCGGTGAAATTAATTGTGTGTATACAGGTGGCTCAGTGGGTAGCAGAGTATACGGTGGCTCAGTGGTTAGCACTGCGCGGTGGCTCAGTGCAGAGGACAGGGGAGGCTGGAGGGCAGAGGACAGGGGAGGCTGGAGGGCAGAGGCTGGAGGGGAGAGGCTGGAGGGCAGAGGCTGGAGGGCAGAGGCTGGAGGGCAGAGGCTGGAGGGGAGAGGCTGGAGGGCAGAGGCGGGAGGGCAGAGGCTGGAGGGCAGAGGCTGGAGGGGAGAGGCTGGAGGGCAGAGGGTGGAGTGGAGAGGCTGGAGGGCAGAGGCTGGAGTGGAGAGGCTGGAGGGCAGAGGCTGGAGTGGAGAGGCCGGAGGGGAGAAGCTGGAGGGGAGAGGCTGGAGGGCAGAGGCTGGAGGGCAGAGGCTGGAGGGGAGAGGCTGGAGGGCAGAGGCTGGAGGGGAGAGGCTGGAGGGCAGAGGCTGGAGGGCAGAGGCAGGAGGGGAGAGGCTGGAGGGGAGAGGCTGGAGGGCAGAGGCTGGAGGGCAGAGGCTGCAGGGCAGAGGCTGGAGGGGAGAGGCTGCACAGAGGAAGGCCGGAACTTCCGAGAGCGGAACGTTCCTCCGCCGGTCCCTGTAGCCAGGGCGCCGCCCGGCTACCCCGCACTGGTGATGGCACCACCATGGTCCGGAGGCCATCACGGAAGTAACCTTCGGGTTTTCCGGAAGTGGCCTTCAGGTTTCATATTATAGATGCCACCTTCATAAGGCTGCTAGTGTCCTATTCAAAGCAGTTAAATATCCAAACAATTGCCTTGTGACATTCAGCGGATTTTGGACACAGTATAAAAGAGGAATGGTTTTTCCAAGGGAGCACTTAGGTATCTATTATATAATCGCGAATCGGAAAAGCGCCCCTCTGCGCGCACTTTCCGATGTCGTCATGTGGATACGAATTTAACATTGGGCGCGAAGCGCCCAATGCTGCGCGAGCAATGGCCGCGAGGCCATTGCGAGCCGCTGCCCCAAAATCGATTCACAGCCTCGGCTACAACCTTACCGATTTACCGCTCAGGTAGCGCGAGCAATGGCCGCGAGGCCATTGCGAGTCGCTGCCTGAGCCGCAACTCGCTCCCCGGGGACCATGGAGCGGAGGCGGCACAGCCGCCTCCGCTCCCCGCTACCCACAACTCGCCCCCCCAATGTCCGCACAGCCTCACCCAGGTCCAAACAGGCCCCCCATGTCCGCATAGCCGCCCCCCCCATCTCCGCACAGCCACCCCCATGTCCGCACACCCACCCCCCCATGTCCGCACAGCCCCCCCATGTCCGCACAGCCCCCATGTCCGCACACCACCCCCATGTCCGCACAGCCACCCCCATGTCCGCACAGCCCCCCCATGTCCGCACACCCACCCCCATGTCCGCACACCCACCCCGCAACAAAACCACCCCGCCGCACCTAAGGCCCTACCCCCTAAGTCCGCCCCACCCCTACACGCTAAGCCCCGACCACCTAACCCCCGACCCGCAGCATCGTAAGCCCCCGCCGATACCCCCTAAGCCCCGCCGTCTACCCCCTAAGCCACCGCCGCCCCTAAGCCCCTACCCCCTAAGCCCCGCAGCAGCCCCGACCACCTAACCCCCGACCCGCAGCATCCTAAGCCCCCGCCGATACCCCCTAAGCCCCGCCGTCTACCCCCTAAGCCATCGCCGCCCTTAAGCCCCTACCCCCTAACCCCCGCAGCAGCCCCTAAGCCCCTACCCCCTAAGCCCCGTAGCATCCTAGGCCCCCGCCGATACCCCCTAAGCCATGCCGCCTACCCCCTAAGGCACCGCCGCCCCTAAGCCCCTACCCCCTAACCCCCGTAGCATCCTAGGCCCCCGCCGATACCCCCTAAGTCCGCCGCACCCGTACACGCTAAGCCCCGACCACCTAACCCCCGACCCGCAGCATCCTAAGCCCCCGCCGATACCCCCTAAGCCCCGCCGTCTACCCCCTGCCCCTCTCGCTAAAGCCCTACACCCTAAGCCCCCGCAGTCCCCTAACCTAACGCCGCTGTCACCTAAGGCCCTACACCCGAAGCCCCCGCCGTCCCCTAACCTAACGTCCCCGTCGATCACTTACATGCCTTCAAGTCATCTGATCGTCCGTCCGATCCACAAGTCCTCCGTCCGGCCAGGCGTCCTCTTCCTCCGGCCCGGGGGTCTTCTCTCTTCTTTCCGCCATCTCCGCTTCTTCGTCCGGCCCCGGGGATCTTCTGTCTTCTTTTCGCAAACTTCCACCTCCGACGTCCTCTTCCTTCTCATTAAGATAGAATGGACGAAAAATCCGCCATTCTACCTCAATGAGATCTGAGGCCCTCTTCTGATTGGTCGCTGTATACTGCCCTCAGCCAATCAGAAGAGCCCCTCATTATTTTATTATTTTTAAATTATTTTTTAATTCTTTTTTTTATTATTAAATGTATTTATTTTTTTAAGTGACACTGAGACACAGTTCTCATTCAGGTCCACATTTTTTTTTTTTTTTATTATTATTTTTATTTAATTATTTATTATTTTTTTATTATTTTTTTATTATTTTTTAATTAGTTTTAAATTCTTTTTTTTATTATTAAATTTATTTATTTTTTTACTTGCGAGTGAGACACAGTTCTCATTCAGGTCCGCCTTTTTTTTTCCCCATTGACATACATTAGCGGTGTGTCTGCGATTTTATGGCCGGCCACCTGGTTCTATTTGTCGGCCCTAAAATCGCGGACACACCGCTAATGCATGTCTATGGGCAGTCAGCCCGATTTCGGATTGGACGCCGACCAATCAGAATTCGAGCTGACTGCCCATAGACATGCATTAGCGGTGTGTCCGCGATTTTAGGGCCGACAAATAGAACCAGGTGGCCGGCCATAAAATCGCCGACACACCGCTAATGTATGTCAATGGGAAAAAAAAGGCGGACCTGAATGAGAACTGTGTCTCACTCGCAAGTAAAAAAATAAATAAATTTAATAATAAAAAAAAGAATTAAAAAATTATTAAAAAATAATAAATAATTCAATAAAAATAATAATAAAAAAAATAAATATATGCTAATTATATCAGCCCTTCCAGCGGACCTGAATGAGAACTGGGTCTCAGCCTAAATAATAAATTTAATAATAAAAAAAATAATTAAAAAATAATTAAAAAATAATAAAAAAATAAATAAAAAATAATAAATAATTCAATAAAAATAATAATAAAAAAAATAAATATATGCTAATTATATCAGCCCTTCCAGCGGACCTGAATGAGAACTGGGTCTCAGCCTAAATAATAAATTTAATAATAAAAAAAATAATTAAAAAATAATTAAAAAATAATAAAAAAATAAATAAAAAATAATAAATAATTCAATAAAAATAATAATAAAAAAAATAAATATATGCTAATTATATCAGCCCTTCCAGCGGACCTGAATGAGAACTGGGTCTCAGCCTAAATAATAAATTTAATAATAAAAAAAATAATTAAAAAATAATTAAAAAATAATAAAAAAAATAAATAAAAAATAATAAATAATTCAATAAAAATAATAATAAAAAAAATAAATATATGCTAATTATATCAGCCCTTCCAGCGGACCTGAATGAGAACTGGGTCTCATCCTAAATAATAAATTTAATAATAAAAAAAATAATTAAAAAATAATAAAATAAAAAATAATAAATAATTAAATAAAAAATAATAATTAAAAAAAAAATTCTAATAATAATGATATTACTGCTAATAATAATGCTATTAATGCTAATAATTATGCTAATTAATGCTAATAATAATGTTATTAATGCTATTATTAATGCTAATAATCCTATTATTAATGCTTATTAATGCTAATAATAATGCTATTAATGCTATTAATAATGTTATTAATGCTATTATTAATGCTAATAATGCTATTATTAATGCTATTTATGCTAATAATAATGCTATTAATGCTATTAATAATGCTATTAATGCTATTATTTATGCTATTAATGCTATTAATGCTAATATTTATCCTATTAATGGTATTATTAATGCTATTAATGCTAATAATAATGCTATTAATGCTATTAATGCTAATAATAATGCTATTAATGCTATTAATAATGTTATTAATGCTATTATTAATGCTAATAATGCTATTATTAATGCTATTAATGCTAATAATAATGCTATTAATGCTATTAATGCTAATATTTATCCTATTAATGCTATTAATGCTATTAATAATGCTATTCATGCTAATAATATTGCTATTAATGCTCTTTATGCTAATACTAATGCTATTAATGCTATTTTTTATGCTATTAATTCTATTATTTATGCTATTAATGCTATTAATAATGCTATTAATAATGCTATTAATCCTATTAATGCTATTAATAATGCTATTCATGCTATTAATAATACTATTAATGCTATTAATGCTCATAATAATGCTATTAATGCTATTAATAATGTTATTAATGCTATTATTAATGCTAATAATGCTATTATTAATGCTATTAATGCTAATAATAATGCTATTAATGCTATTAATAATGTTATTAATGCTATTATTAATGCTAATAATGCTATTATTAATGCTATTTATGCTAATAATAATGCTATTAATGCTATTAATAATGCTATTAATGCTATTATTTATGCTATTAATGCTATTAATGCTAATATTTATCCTATTAATGGTATTATTAATGCTATTAATGCTAATAATAATGCTATTAATGCTAATAATAATGCTATTAATGCTATTAATAATGTTATTAATGCTATTATTAATGCTAATAATGCTATTATTAATGCTATTAATGCTAATAATAATGCTATTAATGCTATTAATAATGCTATTAATGCTATTAATTATGCTATTAATGCTAATACTTATCCTATTAATGGTATTATTAATGCTATTAATAATGCTATTAATGCTAATATTTATCCTATTAATGCTATTAATGCTATTAATAATGCTATTAATGCTATTAATTATGCTATTATTGCTATTAATGCTAATATTTATCCTATTCATGGTATTATTAATGCTATTAATGCTAATAATAATGCTATTAATGCTAATAATAATGCTATTAATGCTAATTAATAATGTTATTAATGCTATTATTAATGCTATTAATGCTATTATTAATGCTATTAATGCTAATAATAATGCTATTAATGCTATTAATAATGCTATTAATGCTATTAATTATGCTATTAATGCTATTAATGCTAATATTTATCCTATTAATGCTATTAATATGCTATTAATGCTAATAATAATGCTCTTAATGCTATTAATAATGTTATTAATGCTATTATTAATGCTAATTAATGCTAATTATTAATGCTATTAATGCTAATAATAATGCTATTAATGCTATTATTAATGCTAATAATGCTATTATTAATGCTATTTATGCTAATAATAATGCTATTAATGCTATTAATAATGCTATTAATGCTATTATTAATGCTAATAATGCTATTATTAATGCTATTAATGCTAATATAATGCTATTAATGCTATTAATAATGCTATTAATGCTATTAATATATGCTATTAATGCTATTAATTATGCTATTATTTCTATTAATGCTAATATTATCCTATTCATGGTATTATTAATGCTATTAATGCTAATAATAATGCTATTAATGCTAATAATATGCTATTAATGCTATTAATAATGTTATTAATGCTATTATTAATGCTAATAATGCTAATATTAATGCTATTAATGCCAATAATAATGCTATTAATAATGCTATTAATGCTATTAATGCTAATATTATCCTATTAATGCTATTAATGCTAATAATAATGCTATAATGCTATTAATGATCTATTAATGCTATTAATAATGTTATTAATGCTATTATTAATGCTATTAATGCTATTATTAATGCTATTAATGCTAATAATAATGCTATTAATGCTATTAATAATGCTATTAATTATTAATTATGCTATTAATGCTATTAATGCTAATATTATGCTATTAATGCTATTAATATGCTATTTTAATGCTAATAATAATGCTATTAATGCTATTAATAATGCTTATTAATGCTATTATTAATGCTAATAATGCTATTATTAATGCTATTAATGCTAATAATAATGCTATTAATGCTATTATTAATGCTAATTAATGCTATTATTAATGCTATTTAATGCTAATAATAATGCTATTAATGCTATTAATAATGCTTATTAATGCTATTATTTAATGCTATTAATGCTATTAATGCTAATATTATCCTATTAATGTATTATTAATGCTATTAATGCTAATTAATAATGCTATTAATGCTATTAATGCTAATTAATAATGCTATTAATGCTATTAATTAATGTTATTAATGCTATTATTAATGCTAATTAATGCTATATATTATATCTATTAATGCTATTAATGCTATTAATAATGCTATTAATGCTATTAATGCTATTATTTATCTATTAATGCTATTAATGCTAATATTAATGCTATTAATGCTATTAATAATGCTATTAATGCTATTATATGTATTAATGCTATTAATGCTAATATTATCTAATGCTATTAATGCTATTAATGCTATAATTAATGCTATTAATGCTAAATGCTATTAATGCTATTAATAATGTATTAATGCTATTAATGCTAATAATAATGCTATTAATGCTATTAATAATGCTATTAATGCTATTAATTATGCTATTAATGCTATTAATGCTAATATTATCCTATTAATGCTATTAATATTGCTATTAATGCTAATAATAATGCTATTAATGCTATTAATAATGTTATTAATGTTTTATTAATGCTATTATATGTATTATAATGCTAATAATAATGCTATTAATGCTATTAATAATGTTATTAATCCTATTATTAATGCTAATAATGCTATTATTAATGCTATTAATGCTAATAATAATATTATTAATGCTATTAATAATTTTATTAATGCTATTATTAATGCTTATAATAATGTTAATTATTAATGCTATTAATGCTATATAATTAATAATGCTATTATAATGCTATTAATTTAATTGTATTAATTGCTATTATTAATGCTAATAATGCTAATAATGCTATTATTAATGCTATTAATGTTAATAATAATGCTATTAATGCTATTAATAATGTTATTAATGCTATTATGAATGCTAATAATGCTATTAATAATGCTATTAATGCTAATAATAATGCTATTAATGCTATTAATACTGTTATTAATGCTCATAATACTGCTAATAATGGTATTAATACTGCTATTACTGCTAATAATAATGCTATGGCTTATATTATTGCTATTGATGATGCGATTATTATTTAAAAATGTTTAAAAAAACAATAAACATATTTTAGATACCCGATGCATTTGCATCAGGCTAACAGCTATAACTACTATAATCAAATTAATGCACGTTCTAGAATCCCGATGCATTTGCATCGGGCTCACAGCTAGTATCTAATAAGTATTTGTTGCATTGTATTGTTGGTTTAGATTTATTACAATGTAGAAATCTTGAAAAATGGCATATGGGTGCAGAAGTGTAATAGCTAATTAAGTGAAAGGGAAATTAGCTGAAATGTCAAAGTGATATAATTGTGTGTTTATTGACTTATGATTTTAAGTCTGTTCCATTCAAATAATACTAAAATATAACACAATTTCACTCAAAATCGTAAAGATGTTCTGAGAAATACAGGACATGTGGCCATTTGAACTGTATCTCAATGCTTCCTATTTTTTAGCCTGTAAGGTCAATAGCACTAGCAGCGTGCTGTCTTCAATAACAAGTCATGTTGTTGTTTGAGGGGACTTGTTTATTTTTTCCCACGCAGTCCCATGGATGGCTGTAAAGATCACTTCCTTTCTATTAAGCATGTCTACAGTGGATCATAATTGTACAGAAATGTTTTTTAAAGTTTTATAGCTGGTGCAGTAAAACTAAGCTAAGAAATGTATGTGTTGTCATAGTCTGCAATGTATATACTAATTGATTAGCCCAGGGTATGGGGACTCGGGTATCTGGGCCCTCTGCTGTGGTAGGGATGTCACTGGTGGCCTGCCCAGACCCATGGCCCTGGTGGTCAACTAAAAAGGGGTATTTGGAATGGGAATGAATGCTTATAAGTTTATCGTGACGTCACCTGTGGTATCTGGTGACAGCACCAGCACTGCTTGGGGCCTCCAGGGATGATGGATGGAACTAGGTGTTGAAGCTCCCCACAGGCGGAGCTGGATCTTTGGTGATGATGATGAGGGAATGAGCAGGGATTTTTACCAGGCTGCTGGATAATGGGACAGGGTCTGTGGGTGGCAGGGGCACGGGTAAGGAACCGACACACACACGGCTTGTTTGTATCTTTACCTTTACTGGTGGAGTTGCAGGTAAACGTCCAGGGCACTGCCGGGTGTTCAGGATGCACTTCTGGGTCTCCACAGCGAGTGGGTATAAGGCCTCCTTGTCTGTCTCCGTGTGTGTGAACCCCTGCCCCGTGTGAAACTTGGCTGTCCTCCTCTGCTCTCTGATCACCTGTGCTGTCGTCAGGACACCTTCTAAGGACTACCGCTGTTCCTCTCTCCGCGGTGCCTGGCTCCCTTGTCAGTGACTGCGCAGGTGCCCAGGAGACTGAAGTCTCCATGGCAGACCGGTGTTCTCTACTGGGCTGGGTGCTCTCCAGTAGACTCGGACTCCGGTGTCCGGTGTGCTATTTGGGTGAACCTAACGCTGGCTCCTCGGTTCCCACTCTTTTCCTTCTTTTCTCCTCGCCTTCCGACCCCACTCTTGGGCCTTGAAGGACAACTCGGAGACTGTTCAGGGTTGCTGGCTCGGGCCTAACGCGGCACCGACCACCAGTACGTCTTCACAGCTCTTGTAGCATCTGCACACTCAAACTAACTCCGCTCCCAGAACCAGTATTTATAGGGGATCTTGCCTAAAGGCAGCAAGTTGGGCTCCCCCTACTGAGCTGGGGTGGAAGGTGTTGTTTGTGTCTGTGTACCCACTGTGGAAACCCATCCGTGCTGTAGGTGAGTCTGTGATTATCTGTGTGAGCAGGGCGCCACATTATCAAGTCAGAATATCTCTAAAAAGTGAAAAAAGATGGCTCATAAGGACAACTCCTGTCCACATGCCCTCTCAGGAAATATCTGAGGAGGAACCGCTGCTTGGGACTCAAATCTTTGAGCCAGAATGGAGAATTTCTCTGAGAAAGCAGCTCCCCTTCTGGCAAACTAAAATCATATTTGTATTACATGAATGTTCCTTCAACTGAATGAGCACCATGTAATGCCACAATTCCCCACCCACAACCATATGCAGACCATGACTTCCCATGCCAAAATCAGCTGTTTGCCAGGATTGGCAAGTGCATCAACCTCATTTTGTTTTTAATAAAAAGGTAAAAAGGAAGGGGGGGGAAGGCGACTTACTGATAATTTATTTAAACTGCCATGTAAAAAACTACAGGTCCATAAGAGGAAGAGAGGGTGGCATCTCACACATATAAAGCACTCTTAATCTTGGATCACGGTAATCTTCCTTTTCGTTTGCTTATGCTCATTTTGCGCTTGTCTTTATTAGCCCGCTAAAATACTTTTACAATTACATGACACAAAACAATTTAATGCAGCACAAATGGACTTAGGACAAATGTAGTTAATCAACAGGAAGTGAGAGGCGGCTGCAGTGCTCACTTCCTGTTGATTAACTCATTGGTTCAAAGGCGGGGAGACAGAAGCTAGCGGTGATTGGACGCAAAGCTTGCATAATGTCACTGTCATGTGGGCCCTGGGAACATGATTACTGACACCACTGGAATAGCCCCAGCATGGAAGGTGAGTGCAGGCTTTTTAATTTCACCTGGGGAAGACGTGGAATCAGAAGTGGTTGTCCTACTATACACATATAGAAGGCTTACAAAATAAGTAGTACCCAGCAGAAATGTCTATTTAGAAGCACATTTTTCAATACCTAATGGTGCCAAATCTCATCGTTCCTGAGTGTGTGTCCATTTCACAAAGTAATGTCTTTGCATTTCTACTCATATCTCCTCAAGTTATTAATATAGCAATTCTATATTATACTCTTCACTATTATTGAAGGGCTCAAATACCTTACACTACTACAACCACATACAGGGGCACCCCCTTATATAGTACAAGTATGATGACCACATAAACAGGCTGTAAAGCTAAGAGAGAACCAGGAGGTCATACTAATGTTTATGGTAGAAGAACATTTTAGCCACTCCTATACGATCGTGCTCACTTTTCCCTGAGTCCGGGGGGAACATACTATTGGTGCAACCTGTATGGCCACACCAAGAGGTAAGGGGGCCCATTTCTACCTCCAAAGCCAGTGATATTTTGCATATTTAAGAGCTTTTGACCTGCAAAGTACCCATATATTGTTTTTGCACAGTGGCCTTTTTCTGTCTTTGTCCACCAGTACCCTGAGCTGTCATCTTTCAGCAGGGTCACGTGTCCTAATGGAAGATTTTGTGTCTGGAGTTGATTGCATGTTGCAAAATAATTTGCAATATTAGCAGGATATGTTAATATATTTAAAAGTAAAAAAAAAAAATGTAATGTCATTAATGGTGCATTTCTCAAAGAAGACTATCAACATGGTGTTGGAGTTTTTTCCTGAATCCTCTATATCAATCAATGTTCTAATGCTGGCAGATGGGTCTAACGTCAGGTTACCGGTTGGTTAACAAATGTAATTAAACAAGCATTGGCTCAATTTGTTACGAGATTCAATTTGGTCAATATTTTTTCTCAGTTCATTTGGGGGCATAATTACATTCATCCTTTTTTTAACAAGTTAAAGGAAAAGAAGATGAAGATCTTATTAGTTTTTATAGCAAGTTGAAAAGTGATAATTTCGATTGGAAATCTGTTTTCCATTAGTCCAATCCTAAGAAGAACATATGGGGGATATTCTACACCTTGCGAGCTGTTCAGACAGGTGGACACTTTAATTGACATCTGAACACTATATAAGATGCTCCACTCTCCACCCTCTTTGTGTGTTTTAAACTTTATTACCAGTCTAAGAATATTATAGGTAGAAAACCTTGTGCTGTCAAAGGCACTAAAGGGACTCAGATTTACATTCCAAATCATCCGTTCCCTTACATTTATATAGCAGTACAACATATGGAGAAGTAACAAGTAAAACCTCAGTGAGAGACTTAATATCCTGAGTAAATAAAAATGATCCGGAGTGACTGAGACACCACATTGCATATTTGCTCCATTGATAGAAGGACCACACAGCAGTCTTTGAGACTGAGACTCAAAGCTTAAGGCTGGGTTACACGCTTCAATGTCCCAGCGATCCGACCAACGATCCGACCTGGCCGAGATCGCTGGGACATCATTTAATGATCGCTGCAGAGATGTCACACATACAGATTTCATGAACGACGCAGCAACGATTCCGCGACAAGCGAACAATACTTGCAGTCGTTTGCTTGCCTACGTCCTTCAGTTCTGAATAGGCGAAGTCGTAAACGACATCGTTATCAAGGTGTCACACACGCCGATGCTGCAAAGTTGAATGACCAGCGGATGACAGGTTTTTGAACATGTTCAGAATTCTACGATCAACGACTTATAGTTGGTCGTATCTAGGTGTCACAGGCAACGACGTCATTGCAACATCATTACAACGTCGTTGCACCTCCCCAAAAGCCGTGACGTACCAACGATATTGTTAACAATATCGTACCGTGTAACAGGGTCTTTAGAGACTCAATCAACAAATCAACAGATTGCTTACCATACCATCCATATTGACATCTCATGATACCCTAGATGTCATTCTTTGTCTGGATTGCTTAAAAAAATTAGCTGTTTTATCCACATTGAAGCGATGTAGGCTCTAAATAGTCAACACTGGAGTCACTTAGTGTTCTAGTGGATTGTTAGCTACTCCCCTGGAACCTACAGTGCTATAGTGGCAAGGAAACTAATCTTATTTTTCTCTGAAGTTTTCTCAGGAAGAGTTATAATGTTATTCATTAATATACCTGAGATGTTTTTCACCAACAAGGAGTTTACTTAAAGCACCACTCCAGCTGTTTTTATTTAAATTTCACCGCTGCTGTGGTGCTTTAAAGGGCTTGTCCATTCTAAAATGATAATTCTGCAATCACTCTATGTGACTGCAGACCCATCCATCCTCCTAGCACCCGCACTGCGTGCTGCAAGGATTCTCTGTTTCTAGACTGGGAACGGACTGCAGTTATGTGGTATGTTGGCATTGCCTCACTAAATACAAGTCCATACAGCAAGGCCACACTCATTAGATGGCTGCGCTTATAATAATATTTATTCATTTATATAGTGCTATTAATTCCATGGCACTTTACATACATCAGTAATACTGTCCCCATTGAGGCTCACAATCTAAACATCCTATCATTATATGTTTGCAATGTGGGAGGAACCACACAAACACAGGGAGAACATACAAACTCCTTGCAGATGTTGTCCTTGGTGGGAATTGAACCCAGGATCTCAGTGCTACAAGTCTGCAGAGCTAAACACTGAGCCACTGTGTACTAGCTTCATAGACTTGTATTGAGCTAGGCAATGCCCGCTGGTGGTCAGGAAACACCTCTGGATTTCCATGGTCAGTGAGTTTAAGGCCTCCTTGACACTTTTCCCTTGTTGAAGCCCCTGCCCCGTGTAAAACTAGGCCTGGCCTCCTCTGCTCTTTTGTCACCTGTGTGTTTTAGTGGCAAACCTTCGTGTGGACTGCCGCTATATTCTCTCCTGCGGTGCCTGGCTCCCTTATCGGTTACTACACAGATGCCCGGGAGACTGGAGTCTCCTCAGTGAACCAGTTTCTCTACTGGGCTAGATGCTCTCCTGCAGACTCGGACTTCAGTGTCCGGGTGGCTTTCTGGGGTGAACCGGTACAGCTCCTCTGCCCCCAGTCTGCTGTCACTTCTTTCCTCACGCCTTGCCTTCGACCTCACTCTTAGAGCCCTGCACTGGCTAGGCTGTTAACTGCTCAACTGGCTCGGGTCTACTATGGCTCCGACACACCAGGACTTCTTCACAGTTCTGCTAGCGACTGCACACTCTGAATAACTCTGCCCCCAGCACCAGTATTTCTAGGAGATATTGCTTAAGGCAGCAAGTGGAGCTCCCTCTATAGGTCAGGGGTGGAAGGTGTTGTATGTGTTTGGGGTACTCACTATGGAAATCCATCCATATTTTATGTAGGTTTGTGGTTACCTGTACTGGCAGGGCGCCACACTGGCAGCTCCAGTGTTTCATGGAGTGTGCTTTAGGTCACAAATCAAATCAGTTCAAGTCTATGAAAGCCCTATTCTGGTTCCCATAGAGTTGCATTTAGCGCTTGTGACATAACTTCTGACTTCTGGACAGGTGGGGCTGCGGGACCAGAGTGGTACTGAAAATGGATGTAGATGGCAGCAAGTGAGTATAGTACTGAAGGCACAAGACTTACATTTAAAACACCACTCCAGCACTAGAAAAAAATTGCTTTAAGTAATCAAAGGGTCAAAGTATTTAGTTAAAAAAACTAGCCACCAGGCAGCACAGCTCTATAATATTGGAACTAGTGGGGACTTCTGATTCTGGTGCTAGTCATGTAAAGATGCACTGCATCCAAAATGCTACTAATTCTGACTGTGGGCATATATATTCTTATATATAGAGTGTTACCTCTTTGTCTAAATTCACCTGAGCTTCCCCTGTAACCGACAACTCGATTCAACACAAGAAAACCATGGTGTCTCTGATTCCAGCTTTCCTCTTCCCATAACCATTAAATGAAGACAAACTCCATGATGAATCCAAAGTGACAGATGAAAGATCTTCAGATGTCTACTCTGCATTCTGTCTAAAATCTCCCATACCTGAAAACAAACAATAACCTTGCAACTTAACACGATGCAAGATCAGTTAAACGAAATTGCTGAGCATATAGATTGCAATGGAGTCACTAATCTCCACTGCAGAAGACGACACTAGATCAGCTAACTCTTTCCTATTTAGATGTTCTAAAAAAAAAATGTCATCTTCAAAGACCTCATAGATGACCTGGAAAACTGGACTAGGAGGAGTAACCTTTGAATCCTTGGATCACCAGAATCCTTTCCCCTTGCAGAATTACGGAATCTATTTGTTCAAGAAATCCCAAAGGCACATGATATCCTAGATGCTGAAGAAAGGAATGAGTACATTACATTGAAAAGCTACTAGTGCATCTCAATGAATTAGAATATCATCAAAAAGTTACTTTATTTCACAAATTCTATACTAAAAGTGAAATGCATATATTACATAGAATCATGGCAAACAGAGTGATCTATTTCATGTGTTTATTTCTGTAAATGTTGATGATTAAGGCTTACAGCCAATGAAAACCGAAGGGTCATAATTTCAGAACATTAAAGTAGGGAAAATGAAAGGTTAAAAACTGCGCTGCTTTATTCCATGAGACATCAAAGGGTGAATATAATATTGATTTATTAGTCAACGTGTTTCAAGGCTCCCAAAAACGCCCTAATCATGGAAATATGACATTGATTTTTGATGATATTCTAATTTATTGATATGCACTAGTACCTCCACAAAAAGGGTGCAACTAGCATCTGAGACAGGTCATAGAGTATTTAGAATGTATTGATACTGAAGACTCAAGGCTCAGTTACACACACAGATAATTGTGCAGATATTATTCGCAGATCTCTGGTTGCAGTGAAATCATGGACACATTGTTACATTTGTACACGGCCACAAAATGGAACAATGTGTCCATGATTTCACTGCAACCAGAGATCTGCTAACAATCTCTGCACAATTATCTGTGTGTGTAACTGGGCCTTTAGACTTCCTTTAACCCCCTAACAACCAATGGCATTTATAGCATGTCATGGGGAAGTGTCAGTTCTCGCACAATGATATGCTATGTACTTCATGACTTTGAACTGTCACTGCATATAAACATGTAGTGACAGTTCCATGCCAACAGCAGTCACTGACAGCTGAGTATGTCAAATAAATAAAGATAAAGGGGGCACTCTTGGGTGATACCTGGTAGTTCAGAGGTAAGACAAAAAGAGATGAATTATACTAACCCATTTGTGCACCCTTTCACAACTGCAGTGAGGACTTCCGGTGTGCTCTACACCCTGCACAAATCTTGGCCTCCGGAATGCTGGAGATTGGCAGGTCACTGTGACATCACCGCAGGTCCTGTGCCAGGTCCTTAACATCCACGCTAAAACCCATGCTGCGCCTGCGGCCTTGCCCTCAGAGAGGGATAGCATTTCCAAAGGGGAAGGAGATGAGTGCAATCTTGTAGGGAACCAGGTGACAGTAGGAAAGGAAGAGTTGGGAGCAATTTATTAAATCTTTAGTTTCATAAAACTCCATCACAAAGCATTTCAGCTATTTAATGCCTTCATCAGGTGGACTACCGAAACGTATTGTGTGAATTTTTATGAAAATAAATAAGGTTTATTAAACTGCACTTAACTGTCCTTCCCTGCTGTCACCAGGTGCCCTACAAGCCTGAAGTCATCTCCTTCCCCTTCGACAAACAGCTGAGTGGCATGGATAGAGGTGCATTTGCCGATGTTCCCCTCATTCAGATCGCTGTAATTGATCAATTAATCTGACTGACCCGATCACAGCATGATCGCACAGACAAGTGCTGAGTATCAACACTTTTCTTTGCGATCACTACAGGAGCTCAGCACAGCTGATAGTGATTGTGGTATTTAGAAGGTTGGGAGAGAAATTGTGCTCCTTCTTTGACGTCCATCGGCAGGCCAGTAATGAAATCATGGGCAGCCGATGGTTTCCGGATCCAATCTCATTTGATTGGGTTGCCAGACGGCAAGCCGATCAGATGATCAATATCAGGCTCAACAACCTGAATCAGCTGAAGCTGGCTAGTTCAAATGATCAGCAGATGCTGATCAGCTGATCATTTGAGATAGCTAGCGGGAAAGCTGGTGGTAAAAAGACTATTGTCACAGCTGGCATTTTCAAACGATCAACTGATGCTAATCAGCTGATCGATTGAAATAGCTGTCGGGAAAGGTGGCGGTGACAAGACTCTTGTCACCCCCGGCTTTTTCAAATGATCAGCTGATCGTTTGAAATAGCCTGCGGGAAAGCCGGAGGTGACAAGACACTTGACACCGCTGGATATTTCAAACGATCAGCAGCAGCTGATCATTTGAAATAGCTGGCGGGAAGGACAAGACTCTTCACTGCCGGCTTTCCTGACGGCTATTTCAAATGAACAGCTGATGTAACAGCTGTTCATTTGAAATAGCCTGCTGCTCGCTTTCAGAAACGGGAGCAGGCATTTGTTGGGGAAGGAGAAGCGGGCTGGGAGGCGGCGGGGGAGTGTGCATCAGCTGAGTGATTGTTTAAAGCCGGCTGCTTTTTACCATCGGGTTTTAAACAATCATGCACCTGTTCAGCCTTTTCCTCAGCCCCCAGACCGCTTTTTTGGGTCCAGCAGACAATTACTCACATATCCCATTGACTTACATTGGACTCGTGAGTAATAGAAGTAAAACTTGCGGTTACCAGGTATCCTGAATACCCATTATTTATTTATTTTACTAGATGGTGGTCTAACGCATCGGGTATTCTAGAATATGTATGTAGGTGACATACTGTGACTGACAGAACTTGTTCAGTCAACATGAGTGAACTACATATATATATATATATAGCAGCGCTATGGTATATGGTGGTACATTACAGCACATGTATAGCAGCACTATAGTATATGGTGGTACATTACATTACATCTATAGCAGCACTATGGTTTATGGCGGTACATTACAGTACATGTATAGCAGCGCTATGGTATATGGCGGTACATTACAGTACATGTATAGCAGCGCTATGGTACATGGCAGTACATTACAGTACATGTATAGCAGCGCTATGGTATATGGTGGTACATTACAGTACATGTATAGCAGCACTATAGTATATGGCCGTACATTACAGTACATGTATAGCAGCACTATGGTATATGGCGATACTCGGCTCCCCGCAACCCCCAGCTCCTCATGGCCCCCGATCCTCAACAGCAAAAGTAAAAATAAAAAAATCCTCAGTGAGGATACTCACCTGTCCGCCGGCTCGCTCCACCTCCGTCTTCTAGGTCCTAAACCCTGGGAAACCAATCAGCTGAGGGGGGGAGGGGAGGCAGGATTGTGTCGGGGGGGCAGGATGGAGCTAGCGGGGCAGGATGGAGTGAGCGAGGCAGGATGGAGCCGGAGGAGCAGGATGGTGGTGGGGGGGCGGGGCAGGATGGAGCCGGAGGAGCAGGAAGGAGTGAGCAGGATGCAGCGAGTGGGGCTGGATGGAGCCGAAGGAACAGGATGAAGCCGGAGGAGCGGGATAGAGCCGGAGGAGCATGAACAATGGGGGTCAGGATGGAGCAAGCAGGGCAGGATGGAGTGAGAGGGCAGGATGGAATGAGCGGAGCAGGATGGTGGCGGGGGGGCAGGATGGTGGGGGGGTGGGGCTGGATGGTGGGGGGGCAGGGCAGGATGGAGCCGGCGGGGCAGGATGGAGCCGGATGGGCAGGATGGAGCCGGAGGAGCAGGATGGGGGGGGCAGGATGGTGGCGAGTGGGGCAGGATGGTGGCGGGGGACAGGATGGAGCAAGTGGGGCAGGATGGTGGCGAGTGGGGCAGGATGGAGCGAGCGGGGCAGGATGGAGCGAGCGGGGCAGGATGGATGTGGGGGGGCAGGATGGAGCAGTTGGGGTAGGATGGTGGCGGGGGGGGCAGGATGGAGCCGGCGGGGCAGGATGGAGCTGGCGAGGCAGGATGGAGCCGGCGGGGCAGGATGGTGGTGGGGGGCAGGATGGAGCTGGCGAGGCAGGATGGTGGCGGGGGGGCAGGATGGAGCTGGCGTGGCAGGATAGTGGCGGGGGGGCAGGATGGAGCCGGAGGGGCAGGATGGAGCCGGAGGGGCAGGATGGAGCCAGAGGAGCAGGATGGAGCCAGAGGAGCAGGATGGTGGCGAGTGGGGCAGGATGGTGGCGGGGGGCAGGATGGAGCGAGTTGGGCAGGATGGTGGCAGGAGGGCAGGATGGAGCCGGTGGGGCAGGATGGTGGCGGGGGGCAGGATGGAGCCGGCGTGGCAGGATGGAGCCGGAGGGGCAGAATGGAGCCGGAGGGGCAGAATGGAGCGAGCGGGGCAGGATAAAGCGAGCGGGGCAGGATGGAGCCGGTGGGGCATGATGATGGCGGGGGGGGCAGGATGGAGCCGGCGGGGCAGGATGGAGCCGGTGGGGCAGGATGGTGGTGTGGGTGCAGGATGGAGCCGACGGGGCAGGGTGGTGGCGGGGGGGCAGGATGGAGCCGGCGGGGCAGGATGGTGTCGGGGGCAGGATGGAGCCGGCGGGGCAGGATGTAGCCAGCGGGGCAGGATGGATGCGGGGGGTAGGATGGAGCCGGCGAGGCAGGATGGTGGCAGGGGGGATCAGGATGGTGGCGGGGGGGCAGGATGGAGCCAGCAGGGCAGGATGGAGAGAGCGGGGCAGGATGGATGCGGGGGGGGGGGCAGGATGGAGCCGGTGGGGCAGGATGGTGGCGGGGGGGCAGGATGGTGGCGGGGGGGCAGGATGGAGCCGGCGGGGCAGGATGGAGCCGGCAAGGCAGGATGGAGCCGGCGAGGCAGGATGGTGGCGTGGGGGGGGATCAAGATGGTGGTGGGGGGACAGGATGGAGCCAGCAGGGCAGGATGGAGAGAGCGGGGCAGGATGGAGCGGGCGGGGCAGTATGGAGCCGCCGGGGCAGGATGGAGCCGGCAGGGCAGGATGGTGGTGAGCGGGGCAGGATGGAGCCGGTGGGGTAGGATGGAGGCGGCAGGGCAGGATGGTGGCGGGGGGGAAGCAAGATGGTGGCGGGGGGCAGGATGCTGGCGGGTGGGGGGCAGGATGGAGCCGGCGGGGCAGGATGGATGCGCGGGGGCAGGATGGAGCCCGTGGGGCAGAATGGTGGCGAGCGGGGCAGGATGGAGCCAGTGTGGCAGGATGGTGGCAGGGGGCAGGATGGAGCTGGCGGGGAAGGATGGATGCAGGGGGGCAGGATGGAGCCAGTGGGGCAGGATGGTGGCGGGGGGGATAAGGATGGTGGTGGGGGGCAGGATGGAGCCAGCGGGGCAGGATGGTGGCAGGGGGTCAGGATGGTGGTGGGGGTGCAGGATGGAGCCGGCGGGGCAGGATGGAGCCGGCATGGCAGGATGGTGGCGGGGGGGCAGGATTGCGGCGGGGGGGCAGGATGGCGGTGGGGGTGCAGGATGGAGCCGGCGGGGCAGGATGGATGCGGGGGGGTAGGATGGAGCTGGTCGGGCAGGATGGAGCCGGTGGGGCAGGATGGTGGCGGGGTGGATCAGGAGTGGTGGGGGGGGGGCGGGATGGAGCCGGCGGGGCTGGATGGTGGTGGGGGAGCAGAATGGAGCCGGCGGGGCAGGATGGATGCAGGGGGGCAGGATGGAGCCAGTGGGGCAGGATGGTGGCGGGGGGATAAGGATGGTGGTGGGGGGCAGGATGGAGCCAGCGGGGCAGGATGGTGGCTGTGGGTCAGGATGGTGGTGGGGGTGCAGGATGGAGCCGGCGGTGCAGGATGGAGCCGGCATGGCAGGATGGTGGCGGGGGGGGGCAGGATGGCGGTGGGGGTGTAGGATGGAGCCGGCGGGGCAGGATGGATGCGGGGGGGCAGGATGGAGCCGGTCGGGCAGGATGGAGCCGGTGGAGCAGGATGGTGGCGGGGTGGATCAGGATGGTGGTGGGGGGGCGGGATGGAGGTGGCGGGGCAGGATGGTGGTGGGGGGCAGAATGGAGCCGGTGGGGCAGGATGGTGGCGGGGGGGAACTGGATAGTGGTGAGGGTGCAGGATGGAGCCGGCGGGGCAGGATGGATGTGCTCCTCCTGCCCCCCTCCGCTCCCCGTGGCCCCCCTCCCTCTGCCCCTCCACTCCCCGTGGCCCCCGCTCTCCCCCCACTCCTCCACGGTGATAATAGCAAAAAAAAAAACCTCAGTGAGGATACTTACCCTCCACCTGTCTTGTAGCTCCCAGGACAGGACCTGTTGTTGCCTGGGAAACTGATCAGCTGATCGGTTTCCTAGGCAACGACAGGTCCTCAAGCCCTATAGAATAGAAGCTAGAAGACAGAGGTGGAGTGCGCCGGCAGAGGGTAAGTATCCTCACTGTCACTGAGGTTTTTTTTTTTTTAATTATCACCATGGAGGAGCAGGGGGGTGCCGCGGGGAGCGGAGAGGCAAAACGAGGGGGGCCGCGGGGAGCGGAGTAGGGGCAGGAGGAGCGGAGGGGGGCAGGAAGAGCGGCAGGGCCGTGGGGAGCGGAGGAGGGGCAGGAGCAGCGGAGGGAGACAGGAGCAGCGGAGGGGGGCAGGAGGAGCGGGGGGGCCGCAGGGAGCACGGCCAGGAGGAACGGGGGGCTGTGAGGAGAGACAGTGTATCCCAGCTACACCTGTAGCCGGGCTGCAAAATGGCGCGGAATTCGAACTTTGAATTCACGTGCCTATTTGCATAGTCTGCGCTCATTGGTGCCCACCTCCGGCGGGCACCAATGAGCGTCCACTCTCTGGCGCGCGATTTTTGTGACCGACAGACACCTTAGACAGTTATATAGTAGATGTCAGATTACACAGCCAGCATCACGCAGGAGGGAATCCCACTGTGGCCCCGCCGTGTTGTTTGATGCTTTTTTGGAAGCAGATTTTAAAAATCTGCATGTTTATCCTGAATCTAACAAAGTCTATGAGAGTTCAAAAGTACTGTGCCAACGTTTTTTGTTTTTTTCTCTTGCAGATTTAGTACATATTTTGGGGCAGTAAAAAGAAATCTGAGCCATATGTGCAAGGAAACAAAAAAGCACTGTAGGTACAGGACTTATGACCTGTCCCACACTTTGCTGGACTCAGAAAAGACATGCAGATTTTGATGCAGATTCTCAATCTGCATAAAAAAGGCATCAAACAACACACCATTGGCACAGGGCATTAGAGATTCCAGGAAGAGCTGCAGTTGTGGTGAAAGGGCTCAAGGATTCATCTTGCCCCCTGGCTACTTCCCCAGAGACTTCTAGGGCAGGAGTGGCCAACTGCAGTCCTCAAGGTCTGAAAACAGTGTAAGTTTTCAGGATTTCCTTAGCATTGTACAGGTACTAATTTCATCACCTTCAAAGGTGATGAATGATTCCAGCACCTTGTGCAATGCTAGGGAAATCCTGAAAACATGCATTCTTTGCGGCCCTTGAGAACTGCACTGTCAGCCCTGTTCTACTGGAGTGGGTGTGGTGTCTTGCAGTTCCATACCTCAAACCTTTAGACCAGAGGCCGGCGGAGGGTTCACCAGTCTCTGTAAGGCAGTATCAAAGCACATTTTTGCAGAAACAATCCAGCACACAAGTAGTGAACTCTAAAAATTTTACAATAACATACACTGACTATAAGTCTCAAACAAAAAAAATAACAATATACATAGTATATAAATATAACAAAAGTCCAACAGGCATCAGCAGCACACAGACTGTTAAAGCGATGGAAAGGCAGTGAAGGGCAGAGTCATTAAGGTATTTGACTTGGACTCCAAAGGCTTCATGCATGCCCAGTAGGGGGAAGTGCAAACGGTGAGGGTTTAACTAAAACTTTAACAAAAACACAGGCTTTGGTCGAGGACAATGGAAACTGGAAGAAAAACAAGTCCCTTAAGTCTGGCTCAATTTCCAACTATGAGATGAGTCACCGACCCACCAACATGCCTTTAGGAAGGTTCAGTGACATTGTCTCTCGCCATTTTCAACCATGCCCTGAATGGTTGTTGCACTTTTTCATGGTTCTCTGCTGCTAGATAGTCTTGGGGGGTCACAGGGGTACTCTAGGCACAGCCTTCCCCACCACCTGCCCCCTAGGACACTCCATTATGGCCACCGCTGGAGAGGATGATGGAGGAACTAGGGGATTACCATGCCCTCTAGGACAGACAGGACCAGGACCATCTTGGTGAACATTCACATGCCTGTGGGCTTGGGTGCAGCTAGCTGGCCAACCAACAGGCACTTTGGCCGCACCCGACACCAACTTCTCTCCATCTCGGCCTCCTCCTGCCACTTTTCAAATTGGTCGGTGGGGTCAACCCTACATATGCCAACCGCATACCACCCCTTCATGCCCCACAACTTCAAGAAAGTGACCTCATCCTCAACAGAAATTGGGAAGAATGTCACTCTGCACGGCAGAGTGGTTGACGTAGCACTGATGTTTAGTGTCATGTTCCACTAGGAACCCATACCCCTTATCCTGATGGAATTCCACCACCTTGCCTTGGGTACATTGGTCGAGGAAGTCATTAGCCTTAGGCCCATGCAACCTGTTCCGGGCAAAGGCATCTGCATGTCAATTCTTCTCAACAAAGGATACAGGATTGGGTGGTTGATGTCTTGTTGAATAGTTGCTTGGATGGGGTAGAGGTCCCTACATGACATTGTCCCAGTTGAATGCTTCTTGAGGTGGTGAGGGTGATCCATACAGCTGGGAAACAGTGTCTTCTATATACCTAATGATTGTCATTTTGGAGCAATTTTTACAACTGAAAATGCTATTCTCCTTTAAAAAAATGTAATTTGAAATTTTACATTGTCGTTACAATTTCCATCACATGAGATAATGTTTAAGGACACAGAGACCAATTACAAAGGGTAAACGAGTATAGTGGCAAAATTATTGTAGTCAAGTGCTCTTCACTAAAATTGTTTCCCATCTGGAGAACCTAATTAAATCTATGCCTCATCATTTTTAATATATCTGCTTGTTGTCAGTGAATGAAAACCTTCTTTTTTCTTTTTTTGTTTTCTAGGATAGAGCAATTTGACTGGAGACTGAGGCAGGATAAACATTTGCTCTGTTGTGTGTATCTCCCATAGAATGTATTTACTGTGTTCGTAATGCATTAATAACCCAGTGCAAGTAAAAAATACAAGAAAATTGCATTAGTGTAAATATACCATAGAATTAGACAAATTAATATAGTCGCTTGCTAGTTTAGCTATTTTACTTATTAGCACAATATTAGTATATTCTTGTCGAATCATAAACATATAAACTATGCATGCCCTAGAGATACTATTAGACAATATCTAGAAAAAGTGCGTTTGTGTCAACAAAAAATGCCGATCTAAGCATGTCTAGTTATGCAAAGCTAGTGACCTATTTCTCTTCAAAGTTAAGAGCCTGAAGCAAACTCAGCGAGATCATTATTGTCGTGTTATTTTACAATATCAATAAAGACTGGAGGACACTTATCAAATTTGTGTTCTACTTTAATTTGAAAATTATTTTGTGCATAGGAAGTGGTTTTCTATTATGTTGGATCATTTTGAAAATTTTGACTTTGCAAAAACTTAATAAAAAATGTATCAATCAAATACACTTCATACACTGCTTCAGTGTTTAGGGTATAAATTGGATGCAAACAAGGTAAATGTTCAAAAAAGGTGACATATTGACTGAAGAATCCCTATAATGTCAGCTCAGTGGACCTACTGCATAAAATCATCAATTAGAAAATTAACATTGGGGAGTAAAATACTTATCCCCTAATTGGGTAAAAAAAGATATAGGAATAAAAATTTATAAAAATGATTAGTTTAAATTAGAATGAAATAGGTTTCGTAAACCAAACTAAAAATATATGCACATTTAGTGTACCCATAACGGTACAATCGTAACAGGTGTTTATAGAATCAAAATGAATCTTAGATGAGAAGGACATTAAAGAGGTTATCCCATGATCAATGTTCATTTTAATCTTTAGATCTTGGAATAATAATATTAAGTTCCACAATTGGATGTGTTGAAAAAAAAATGTTCCTGTGCGGAGATAATCTTATATATGTAACCCTGCTATGAACCATTTTATTTACTGTCTCTGATCAAGCAGAGTGGCTTCAGTTCATGATTTCCATATTTCCTAGGTCCTGGCTACGTGAGGAAGCATAAGTGATTTATCATAAGCGACCATTCAGATGATATAGAAGGGGCTCACAGATGCTTCTCTCTGAGAGGTAACATATTTTCATGCCTGTTTTATCACAGGAGTGATAACGTCTGCTGTGTCTCCAGCCTTCTAAGCTCATCATAAATCAAGTTATGTGTGACCTCTGGTGGCTGCTAAGTTCATATGTCACAGACTTGACATATGATGACTTCCGAAGGCTGGAGACATGGTAGAAACACTCAGGTCCACGATAAAACAGGCAAGGAAATGTGTTAGGCCGGGTTCACATTTGGGCAAATGCAGGGCAAACGCTGCCATAGTGATGTGAACGCAGCGGAGATTCTCCGCATGCGTTCACATTGGTATGGTGCCCGGCCAGCCAATCAGCGGTCTCGGCGGTGGCCGGGAGGCGGAGATCAGCGGTGGAGATCTCCTCCTCCCGGGAGAGATTTCAATGAGATCTCCTCTGCTGTCATGCAGAGGACACTGCGGATCCATTGAGATCAATGTATTGTTTGTGCGCTTGCGGGCGTTTGCTGATAAAACAAGCACCTGCGAACGCACAAAAACTGCAACAGGCTGCGTTCAGAGGGCGGCGCACAAATTATGCTCATCTAAACACAACCGAACGCAGCCAAACGCAGGTACCGTGCTTTCCCATGTTAAACATAGGAACGCAGTGTGCATGCATTTGTCTGCATTCTGTTACGCTGCGTTCCAAACGTTAATTTGAACCCGGCCTTACCTCAAAGAAAGAATCATCTGTGAGCTCCTGCTATGTAGTGTGTAGACTCTTTTATGCTTACCCTTGGTTAATTATCTTGTTGATGGGTTGTAAAGAAGCACTTATCTATTATAAAGTGTTATAAAGTGTCCTTATGATTAGAGATGAGCGAGTACTAAAATGCTCGGGTGCTCGAAGCTCGGGTCCCAAGATACTCATGCATTCGGCACGAACACCGAGCCCAATGTAAGTCAATTAGTGTCAGGGCCGCCCACAGACTTCCAGCTATAAGACGAGTGTTTCTGGGAAAGGGCGGGAGGGGGGCTTTTTCAAATCGTCACAACATACAACTCCTTTCTGTGGCCCCCAGAGGGACCCTAACAATCTGCTCTCTGTGAGGTGCCAGCTCACTATGTGCACTGAAGGAAGCTGTGTATTTGTGTCAGATCGATAATTATTTCCGAGGAGTTCGAGCATCTCAGCGGTACTCGGTGCTCGCCGAGTACCCCGAGTACCGAGATATTCGTGCGAGTACCGAGTAGTGACAAGCATACTCGCTCAACCCTACTTATGATGTTTGGATACATACTTATTATTAGCTAAGTTGAGACCATCCACTTTGGGTAGATCTTATAGAAGTCCTACCACTTTTAGGGACCGATCATGTTTTAATTATTCAGGATTGATTCTAAAAATTTGGAGGGGCATTGCCAATTCAAGACTCTTTGTAACTGTACCTGTAAATAGTGCACAGCTTCGTTTTGATAATTAATATTATAGCATGTACACTACCTTAAAGTCTACACTACCTTTAATATTTTTATTCGAACTACAATGGAACTTTTTAATTTATTAGACTGGAATAGATAATATTGCTACTTCTGTGTCAGTGACAATGACCTCTTCATTAATAGCAAGAATACACTCTTAAATATCCTCTTGCACATTTTCTTGGGCCAGCAATACTGCTGTCCTGTTACATGATGTGCCCTATACAGAGGAGGATAAGACTACCAAAGAAAGGAAATCTGCAGCATTTATTTTTGTATGGGAAGAAATAAAAACTATGATTAATCAACATATTAATGTTTTGGAAAAATAATTTCTAAACAAATAAAATTGTGTAGAATAAATAGAAACCATATGAATAAAGCTACTATATAATCTCCTAATCGTGTCTGTCTGATGCCGAAATCGTGCGACAGCGCCAAGGCGCTCATTGGTGGCCGCCAGAGGAGTATGCAAAACAACCACGCGCATTCAAAATTCGCGCCAAGCTGAAACCCGGAGACAGCGGCGCATTGGCGCCAGTGTCGCCGAGATACACGCGTCCGGCCGCCGCCATCGTCGGGAGATCAGCCGAATCTCCCGATGGTGGCCGCAGCATGCGCAAGCCAGCTGGGAGATGACAGGCATCTCGTTGGTTGGCGAGCCACTGACCTCTCTGCAGCAGTAGCTCAGCCGTGGCCACCTGCCGCACAGAGGTCCGCGGCGAGCCAGCCGGGAAATAACCAGCGACAGCCGGTCATCTCCCGGCTGCTCGCAGCGGTAGTGCCCTGCGCGGCATTTAAACCGCGTGCCAAGCCGCAGTACTTTTCTTATTGGTCGCCGCGGCCGGCCAATCAGAGGAGAGGCGTGCGCCAAGGGGTCATATCTAAAATACTTTTAAAATAATTTTAAATATGGTGCCATGGCGCGCGCCGCAATTCTGATTGGTCAGCGCCGAACACGGCGACCGATCAGAGGAGCGGTATTCAAACCGCGCGCCGCTCCACTGATTCAGCGCCGACCAATCAGAATAGCGGTGCGCGCCATGGAGCCATATTTCAAATGCACTGTACTCAGTGTATTTGAAATATGGCGCCATGGTGTGTGCCACTCCTCTGGTCGCCGCGTTCAGCGCTGACCAATCAGAGGAGCAGCGTGCGGTTTGAATGCCGCTCCTCTGATTGTGCAAATACAAGAGGGGTGGGGGACAAGAGGCGCAATAGTGCCCTATCACTAGAGACACTTAGATGTCAAGGTGGTGCTGTGGATCCACTCACCTGGTTCAGTTGTGGTACCCACAACTGGTTTGAAGAGCATCAATAAGCAAGCTGCTGCACGAACTCCACCAACCACTCACACGTGGTAACGTCCAGAGAAATGTTGGGATGGAAAAGGTGTATGATGGTCCGCGCTACTATGTCCAAAGGAAAAAACACTCACATGGAAGTCAGGATCTCACAAGCAATTCTTTTCCTTTATTCCTTTACCCCTACGCGTTTCGATGCACAACCTGGCACCTTCCTCAGGGATCATAACATTTCTCCGGTCATATGGGTAGTCGTGGATCGCTTCTCTAAAATGGCTCACTTCATTCGTTTGCCCGGTCTACCATTTGCTCCTGAGTTAGCTAAGATATTCATCGAACAGATCTTCCAGCTCCACGGATTTCCTCGTCATATCGTGTCCAATAGGGGAGTTCAGTTCACTACCCGGTTCTGGAGGGCGCTGTGCAAGCATATGGACATCACATTGGAATTCTCAGCTTATCATCCGCAGTCCAACGGGCAGGTGGAGCGCAATAACCAAGTCCTCACCCCCTACCTCCGCACTTCCCAATGCTCATCACGATAACTGGACCAGTCTCCTTCCTTGGGCGGAATTCGCTTACAACAATCACTCTAGTGAGTCGTCAGCTAATTCTCCCTTTGTTGTGGTAATCGGGCAACATCCTGGTCTACCTCTTCCGTTCTCCTCAGCGTCCATCAACCTGGCAGCTGATGCATTGTCCGTGGACTTTACCAAGATCTGGAGTGAGACCAGAGACGCCCTTACACAAGCCTCCAGCAGGATGAAGAGACATGCCGATAAGAGATGCTTAGATGCACCGTCTTATCTCCCGGGCGATAAGGTGTGGCTTTCTTCTAGATACGTCAGGCTGAAGGTGCCGTCCTACAAGTTAGGGCCGCGTTATATCGATCCTTTCGAAGTCCTTGGACACATCAACAACGTTGCCTACAAGTTGAGACTGCCTGCCTCACTTCGCATCCCCAATTCCTTTCATGTCTCGTTGTTGAAACCGGTGGTGCTTAATCGTTTCCATCCATCCTCCGGCACCATGCCACGGCCTCTCAGCTCCGAGAATGTCTATGAGGTCAGGGACATCCTTGCCATGAAGAAGAGTAGAGGCAAGACCCTCTTCTTGATTGACTGGGTTGGCTTCAGTCCTGAGGAGAGGACCTGGGAGCCGCGGGAGAACATTGATGCGCCACACATTCTGGCGAAGTTCTTAGCGTGCCTTCAGAGGAGGGGGCATAAGGGAGGGGGTACTGTTATGTCCCCTGGCACCACTCCCCATCTCACCTCTCCCGGGTCGACATCCTCTGCTCCTCTGCCGACCGGGCATCCGGTGTCCAGGCGTACTGTGTCTCAGAGCCATCGCCGGGTTCCCTTCCTGTCAGCTGACCACCGGGCTCACATATGAGCACATTACAATGGTCGTATTCATGTGACCAATCAGCGGTGCACTAGGTGCACTCCTCCCCTGTGACTCTAGGGGCCGGCACCGCCCAATCTGACACTCCCCTTGACCAATAGCTGCTCTTCCTTTGGTATATCAGAACACCTTCACTGATGGGAGGTGCCTGATTATTAAGTTAGTTTGCTTCTGCCTTGCTGACTGTTGGTCAGGCCTTCCTTGTACTCAGTTACATGGAACCCTAGCTGTGTTCTTCTTCCCCGGTACCACCATTCCTGTTCGCCTAGCCTTGTACCGTTACCCGGAATCCTTAGCTGTGCCGTAGCATAGGCTAACCTTACGAGCCGCCCCCATGGTACTAGCAGCTGTGGTATTTAGACCCCCTGGGCTTGCCCCTGACAATCTCTGTATAGGGGTTGGTTAAACTAGGACCATCTCACCCAGGGGAGTTTGGCTCCACGGCCAAGTGGGTCCACTCTAGGGTGCCTTACCCTGGAAGTATGACACATTACAGTATTTTGCTCTGCCCTGTGCAGGGCAAAAGGAAGTGCACTTGCGTGGAACTGTGATTGGACGCAGTGGGGATCATGTAAGATGTGTCATCCACATGAAGCAAGCTGGAGGACAGCTATTGTAGGAAAGGAGGTGCTGTTTCAACCCCAAAGACGTCCATCTGACTAAAACTATGCCATCTGTGGGTATAAAAAAAGTTATCTGCATGGGATCTGCTGAGTGGATTGGAGACTTTACAGCATTCTAGAAATTTGTAGAAGGCGGAGACCATACTTTATATGGGGAAAACCTGGTGACAGGTTCCTTTTAAAAATTGAAATTTTAGATGAACGGAGATATTTTATTACAATGATGTGGCATTACAAAATGTGTTTCCTGTTGAAAATAAAAATTTAAAATATTGCAATTGCAATAATGCAATTCTTCTAAAATACACTTAATATCATCGACAGTTGGAAATAGGAAAATAATTCAACCCACTGTGAGCAGTATTATGACATGGACATAAAGTTTTATGAGCCAGGCAGAGTTTTTTATTATTAAAGGAAAGAGGTTATCTATAGACAATCCTATAAAATATTCTAAATGTACTTTACTACAAGAATATTTTGGAATTTATCCAGCCTTGTTAGCTTCTTTGTGAACACCAGTACAGTGTCTCTGTGTGAGGCTCTCTGGCTATTGTGAGAAGCACCAACAAAGATTCCAAAAATATATTGACATATCCATATACATGATGTCTTTCTATTACTTACTTTAATACTAATAATTAAAAAAGGAAGATGATTTTTGTTATAAATCAAAACATAAACTGATAAATGCTTAGAGCAGCATCTTAAGAAAACTATAATTGTGGTTTTGTATAAGCAGTAGTGAGTCTGTAAAATTTATGTGCACCTATTAACACTATGTTGTGTTTAACCCCAGAGGGGTGCGATTTTTCACATTTGTGCTTTTGTTTCTTCTTTCACATCTCCCCAGAGCCATAACTGATTTATTTTTCCATCAATTTACAGTAGCCATGTAAGGACTTTTTTTTGCAAATCTGGTCTGCTGGATTCAGATCCCCAGATTTTTTTGGCCTAGAACAACTGACTTGCAAGTCTGTTACCATCAAATATGAGTGGTAAAAGTTGTAGTCATGGTGGAAAGGGGAATAGGGGTGGTGGTAAGGGGAAAATGTTTGGTGTACATGGGGTAGGTAGCAAAGTAACAAAAGTTCTGCTCAACAAACACCAGCTTCTAGGCAATCAAAAATGCCAACTTCTTTTAGTGGACGGCCTGGTATCAACCCTTTCTTAGGCAGCAGCACATCGCTACGACTTGTAGATGAGGCCCAGAAAGAGCAGGTGCTACAATGGATACCAAGTGCTCCAAGTAGCCTCTCCTCCACTCAACTTCAAAAGCATACACACTGTTGTCCTCCCAGGTGTCAGCCCAATCACATGTGTTTCCTCACATGTCACAAGTCTCCAGCTGCCCTACTTACTGTGGGTCAACATAGATGGCTGAGTCTGCAGAGCTAATCACGCATACCATAGCCTGGGAATCAGAGATCTGCTCCAAAGCTTCACTGAGATAAGAGGAATAATTGATCTGTACCGCTGCACAAAATCTTTGCGATTTGAATCCAGGGCCGAACAAAGAAGAGTCTAAGCATAATTTATACCCTCATTGGGTCATTCCATGTCAAGTGATCCAAAAATGAATATTTTTTTTCCCTGACGTCCTCAGATTTTTAAAAAAATTTTTCTATCTGAAGAACAACTTTATCTAATTACAAAAAAAAAGTTTTGAATTTTTTTCTTTATCTGTTAATTTTTTACAGATTTTTAAAGTTTTAAAAAAGTGCGAATTTTGGCCTGGTATGGCTTTACATTTTCTATCATATCTCGGGCTAGAAATAAGATAGAGAAACAAAATAAACACCAATCTACTCAGAACTGTCCAGGCTTTCATCAGATATGTCACAAGAGGATATTTGTTAATAATTTACCCATGTGATCGCAAGCGCAAAACTTTAAAACGCATTTACGAAAAATCGGCGCGCTTTAAATATTTCAAAAACTGCCCATGTGTCTGCTGTGCTCTTAGCCACATCTGTACCAAATTTCAAGTTGGGATCGCAATGGGATCATATTTTAACATATTTTACTAGTAAGAGCGTCAATGGGTCATTCCATATCAAGTGATCTAAATATGAATATTTTTTTTTACCTGACGTCTTTAGATTTTTTTTTTTTTTTTCCTTTATGAAGTACTACTTTAGTTAATTACAAATTAAAAGTTTGGAATTTTTTTCTTCATCAGTTAATTTTTTACAGATTTTTAAAGTTTAAAAAAAGGGTGAATTTTGGCCTGGTACGACTTTACATTTTTTTATCTCAGGCTAGAAATAAGATAATGAAGTGGGAGAGGCGTCATTTTACTCAGAACGGTAACAGCTTTCATTTGAGATGTTACAAGACTATGTTTCTTTATATCAAATTCAAACTATTGACGGGCAATTGTGAAAAAATGACTGTGTTCTTGGTGACTTTTGAATTGACACTATAATAGTTAAATATTTTGCACTTAGGTCCAATGAATGCGTCCATGGGGTCAAGCTGGGACAGAGTCATCACAAATTAGCCTTATTTGCAGATGACCTGCTACTTTACATCTCCCAGCCCCTGGTCTCCATCCCTTCGGTCTTAATGGAGTTTGAACGGTTCGGACAATTGAGCAACTTTAAAGTGAATTGCTCCAAAACCGAGGCACTCTATTTCTTTGCCTGGAGAATTGGTTTCTCATCTATCTAAACAGTTCCCATTTAAATGGAAAGTAGAAGCCATTAAGTACTTGGGAGTCCTTATACCAAAAGATCTTAAACAAATATTCAATTTAAATTATCAACCCCTTTTGACTAACGCGGAATCGGCATTTACCTCCTATAGACAATTAAAGCTATCCTGGTTCGGGAGAATAAACGTAGTCAAGATGGATGTCTTGCCCCGACTCTTATATACTTTTCAGACAGTTCCTGTTCTATTGGATAGAGGTTTCCTCTCCAAAATGCAATCTATGATCCTTAGATTTGTCTGGGGGGGCAAGAGGTCCAGATTGCGAATGAATATCCTATCCTTGCCCGAGACCAGAGGAGGGGTTGGACTACCCAACATACGAGCGTACTTTGAGGCTTCCTCTCTTGTTAGAGCTCTAGATTGGCATTATCATGCGTCCTCCAAGAAATGGGTAGGGGTGGAGCAAGAGGGTTTGGGGATTCCGCTGAAACACCTGCTTTGGATTTCCCCTTAAGACTCCACAGACCTAGTACCTTTGACAGACATGACCAGAAACACCTTGAAGGTATGGCACCTAGTGACGAAAACCCTCCGCTTAAACGACAGACTTAGCCCTTTGACTCCCCTTTTTTCCAACCCATCTTTCCCACCCAGATTTGACAGGCAGAGATTTTTATGTTGGCAGATTGTGGATGACACCCGAGTAGGACAGACTCTGTCCAGTGGTGGTTTGCCCCCGATGGCAGAGCTACAACTCAAAGAACCTACGAGACCTCTTAAGTGATTCGAATTTCTCCAATACAGAGCATAATTATATTCAGCTGACCACTCTTGCAGGGTAAGATTGACGCCCAACGTATTGGAGAGGTTATTCCAACTGGAGGCTCCACCGAGGTGCAAAATATCAGTTCTATACCAGGCCTTAGGGTCCATGAGAGAGCAGGGCACCCTTTACTTCCAACGTGCTTGGGAGAGGGAATTGGGGTGTAGCATTTCAGAAGCTAATTGGCAGAAATGCTTTATATTTACTCACTCACTAGCTAGCGCTTGTTCTGCACAAGAAAGAAGCTATAAGCTGCTCACTAGATGGTACTTGTGCCCGACGACACTCCGGAACATGTTCCCTGGAACCCCTGATACCTGCTGGCGCTGTGGGGAAGAGAAGGGTACAATGATACACATTTGGTGGAGTTGTGGGGAAATCCGGCGGTTCTGGTCTGAGGTTTTCAATGCATACGCCCGGATAACAGGTAAACAAGCCGAATGCTGCCCAGAATCGGCAATGTTATCCATTTTTCCAGGTCCTATTGGGCTACAGAAGAGGGATATTCTCCGCTTTTGCATCTCGGCTGCTCAAGCTGTGATCCCGAGGTTCTGGAAATCAAGCCGGGCTCCATCTCTACTTGATTGGTTCAAAGAATTGATGGACACATATCGAATGGAGGAGCTCACAGCTGATGCGTCGGGATCTCGGAACAAATTCTTAGGGATTTGGGTTGAATGGATTCTTTTTCACGACTCTGCAGAATGTAGGAGTATCTTTTCCAGCACAGATAATATGGCTCGACCTCTGGCTGATGGGGAGCCAGTGGGATGAGTACCCTTTCTCCTTCCCATACCTCACCCGTCCCCCCCCCCCTCCTTTTTTTCTTACGTGGCTTTTCTTTCCCAGTATAACTTTCTAATGGTTTTTGTTTCTCTTCTCTCTCTCTCTCTTCTTTTCTATCTCTCTTTTCTTCCCATCTGATACATTCAGTCTAGGTATTTCCTTTCTACACCTATACCTTCAGAATTCTAGTGAACATTAGACAGGTATCGAAAACTCTGAGCTGTGAGTAGATCATTAATATTTCGGCCTTCCTTTCCGGTACACCAGTCGATAGACTATTCCAACTAGGCCTCAATGGGTAATGACCCACTTACGTGGTCAACCTGTTAGAAGGGGCCAAGTAATAAAAATCATTCTGCTGGGGCTGCTTGTCCCCTTGACATCAGAACATCTCAAAACCCTGAGAAAGGTTGTATACTTGAGTGTTTGGAATTATATTTAGATTGTAGTATATATTGCACCAGAGATAAGCGCAAAAGTAAATTTGCAGCTTATCTTAAAGTTACTAATAACTTTGTGAATTCTCTTTTTGTATATTTTATATGTCTCAAGATTTTGTTAAAAGATTGAATGTATGTCTTTCATATGTTTTTTCAAAATTTAATAAAAATGAGATTAACCATAGTAAAATATGTTAAAATATGATCCCATCACGATCCCAACTTGAAATTTGGTACAGATGTGGCTAAGAGCATAAAAGACACATGGGCAGTTTTGGAAAATTTTTATTAAAATGTTTTTTTCGGAAATGCGTTTCAAAATGTTGCGTTTGCATTCGCATAGGTAAAAAATTAAAATTAACAAATATACTCTTGTGACATATCTGGTGAAAGCCTGGACAGTTCTGAGTAGAATGGTGTTTATTTTGTTTCTCTATCTTATTTCTAGCCCGAGATAAAAAAAATTAAAGTCGTACCAGGCCAAAATTCACCCTTTTTTTAAACTTTAAAAATCTGTAAAAAATTAACTGATGAAGAAAAAAATTCCAAACTTTTAATTTGTAATAAACTAAAGTAGTACTTCATAAAGGAAAAAAAAAAAAAAAATCTAAAGACGTCAGGTAAAAAAAAATATTCATATTTAGATCACTTGATATGGAATGACCCATTGACGCTATTAATAGTAAAATATGTTAAAATATGATCCCATTGCGATCCCAACTTGAAATTTGGTAAAGATGTGGCTAAGAGCAAAGCAGACACATGGGCAGTTTTTGAAATATTTAAAGCGCGCCGATTTTTCGGAAATACGTTTTAAAGTTTTGCGCTTGCGATCACATGGGTAAAATATTAACGAAGATCCTCTTGTGACATATCTGGTGAAAGCTTGTATAGTTCTGAGTAGAATGGTGTTTATTTTGTCTCTCTATCTTATTCCTAGCCTTAGTTATGAGGAGAAACGTAAAGGCAGGCAACAGCGAAATTCACACTTTTTCCGAACTTTGAAAATCATTTAAAAAAAAAATAAATTTTTTAAAAAATTTTTCTCTTCACATTTTGCATTGTCTGACATGCTATTATCAAATAACAAAATCTCAAAAGAATTAAAAATATAGAGGTAATAATCATTGGTTCACTTGACATGGAATGACCCCATTACTAAACTTTAACTTCTGTTCGTGGAGACAATGAGGTTGATGATGATGACACTCAGATGCCTACTCGACTTTGCTGCCAGGGCAGGAAGAGGGTGGCTCTGAGGGCGAGGAGTGTGACAACACAGAGGCTGATGATGAGGTTCTAGATCCCTCTTACTGGCAAAATGAAAAATATGTAGAGGCAAAAAATCAATAATTTAACTACTTTATGCATATGGGTATGTAGCATAAGATACAGTGGGAAAGTCAATGTGCTAAAATGCATCTTAGCGGGCCTGTGGCTGCTTTACCTTCTGTGACTGTGGGGAATGTTGTCACACAGATCTTCGACCGTACAACATTCACCTCTTTAACCACAATAGCTAGTATGATTGTCAGTCCATCAGCTGTTTTGAAGAGGATACACTTGATGGTGTTGAGCGCTGTTAAACATTGAGAGCATCACCTCTTCAAGAAGGCAACATAACCACTCAACCTCCATCTTCCTCAGATTCCTGCAGTTTGTCTGGTACACCCTTCTCCAACCTGTCTCATTACAGCAGCCAGCCCTCTCTCCGACAAATGGAGTAAAGTAAAAGACCATTTCTTGCTACCTATACCAATGCTAAGAGCTTAAATTGCACCATCTCCAAGATGTTGGCCGCGGAAATGCTGCCTTTCTGCTTGGTGGATGCAGAGTATTTTTGGAAGCTCATAGCCATTGTAGTCCTCCAGTACCAGATGCCCAGTCGTCACTACTTCTCAAGGAAAGATATGTCAGTGTTCCACCAGCGCATCGCAGACAACATCACTGCATCCTTGAGAAACTCTATGTGTGACAGTGTGCATTTCACCACAGACACGTGTACAAGTAAGTATTTCCAAGGGCATTAGATATCACTGACTGGGCACAGTGTGACTCTGGACCAAGTCTTGGCATCCAAACGGTCTTTTAGTAAAACCTCTGTATGTAGCACTTCCTCCACAGCTTGTGCCTCTTTCACCTCCTCTACGGTCTCTACCTGCGCCCAAAGCCTCTGTGATAATGTGACATGCGTTCCAACTGTGCAGAAGGAATCTAGCGAACCTCCTTACTACGCTGCCAGCATCGCTCAACAGCATCAGCCTGTGTTAAAATTAAAATACCTATGAAATGCAAGTCACACAGCTGAGGAGTTGTGATCAGCTTTGGAGACCGAGTTTCATCAATGGCTGTCTCCAATGAAACTGCAGTTAAGGACAGCCATGTGTTCAAGCTGTGAACCTGGGTGTGGCCCTATGCCGGGGAAATGTGACACACGTGCCTTTCTTGGCTCACATTCTGAACCTGAACATTTAGTAATTTCTAGGCCACTATCCCGGCCTAGAACCCTTCTGTAGAGGGCATGGTAGCTGTGCGCTCATTTCTGACATTTGCACTCCATGGCTCAACAACTTGCATCGCAACTGAAGACTTTCAGCATATTGGTTAACTGCCTGATATGCAATGTGCTGACATGCTGGAATTACACTCTGCACATGTTGCAGTGACTGTGACAGCAGCAACGAGCCCTAGTGAAGTATGTGATTACATATCTACTGGACCAACACAATCCTGAGGTGGGGCAAATCACACTAATGGAGTGATCACAGAGCATGGACTTCTGCCGGGGAAGACTCCAGGACCAGGGAAGACTCGGGAACCAGGCGGTTACCCATTGTTCTACTTCACTTCTCTTGGGTTCTTTTCACGGGGAGAGACGGGGGTCGAGACACGGTCCCGTGACCCTGGCGGTGTCATTTTAATAAATGGGGAAATGTTAGGGAAAGTCTGAGGGGATAAGGGGGTATTTGTGATGCCAACTGCAATATGCGGCCAGGACGGCCGCTGCTGCTGCATAACCTCTGGGGATGATGACCAGCAGCATAGATAAACCCGCTCCCCACAGGCGGAGCGCAGTCCCCAGGGCAGTGGAGTGGTTCCCCCTGACTTATACTTTGTCAGACGTTTGCTCCGTCAACAGTACCCTCGGTGTTCCAGGCAGCCTCTGCGGCAGGTGGTTGCCGCTCAAGAAAGTCACACAGACACCACAGCTGCAGTTCCATTACTTTTACTTCAGTGTTAAAACATGCCCGTACGTTCCCTGCCACTCTCCGGTACAGCTCTTTCTCCAGAGCCGGGTTGGTACAGTCAGGCCACGGTTGGTGCCCTTTCTGTACTCTCTACGTGTCTCAGTCTTTGGTGGGTTGTCTCACAGCGTTCTAAGGTGTAGTTCTCTTCTGAAGCGAGTGCAGCATCGCTCTGCCCTCCAGGTTTTCAATGCTCTCTGTAGCACAGAGCTCAGGTACCGGTGGCCACGGGTGCTGTTGTGTCCCAGGCGCCATTAGGTTTCTGTCCCAGGCACTGCTCCCTAGTTCAGCTACCTTCCCCAAGATCTGTCGGGTGTTCAGCCTCCATCTCCCATTAGAAGTCTGAGGCCTCCGATTTCGGCTCGGGCTTGAAGCTTCTGCACCGTCTGCAGGGCCAGTCCCTGTCTCGTCCACTAACCCCTCTGTCTTGTCAGATTCAGGCATATGGGGAATCGATGTCTCGTCCGCACCCTGAGGGCTATTCTCTCCATCAGTCAGTCTTTCCCTCCCATGGGCGAATGGGGTGGCATTGCTCCAACCCACGGGAGTCAGCAACACACTGCCTCGACTACTACTCCTCCACAGTTGGTGTTACTTCTCCGGTCTCCTTCTACTGTCTCTACCTAATACTTCCTGTTTCCCCTTTTTGTGACCTAGGCCCTCCCTTTGGGTCCTCCCATTGTCCCAGGGCCTGTCGCTGCGTGTGTGTTTTTGTTGTGGGTTCAACTGCACCATCCCAGCACCTGGAGAACAGGGGTACTATACTCCCTAACCGCGGGAATGCAGTACCTCTGATGGTGGCTTACCTGGTGGGGCGCCACAACAGTGCCATTTTCTAGGGTGGCTGCAGACTGCAATTCACAGCGGGAGGGCCCAGAAAGCTTGGGCCACCCTGCGCTGTGGATTCCATCTGGCTGAGCACAAAAATAGAGCAAAGCCCCACATAGTTTTTTTTAAAATTATATCATGAAATTCATGAAATAATTAAAAAAAGGATTTCCCTATATTTTTGGTTCCCAGCCAGGTACAACTAGGCAGATGGGGGTTGGGGCAGCCCATACCTGCCTGCTGTACCTGGTTGGCATACAAAAATATAGTGAAGCCCACGTCAAATTAGCCCCTTATGATGCCACAGCGCTTCGGGCTCTCCTTCAGGGACCACAGGGATAGAAGGTTTGTTCGTCCCCTGATGAAGCAGAGCCCAGAGTGTTCATCACAGAGATAAGGGTTAAGGGGATAACAAAGATGCAGACAATAAATGTGTTTATGTTTTTATTTAGATATATATTTTTTATTTTTAAGCAATTATTAAAAAAAAAAATATTGACGTGGGTTTTGCCATATTTTTGTATGCCGGCTAGGTACAGCAACCAGGTACGGGCTGCCCTCAACCTCCAGCTGCCTAGTGGTACCTGGCTGGAACCAAAAATATAGGGAAGCCCTTTTTTTTAATTATTTCATGAATTTCATGAAATAATTTTAAAAAATTGACATAGGATTTGCCCTATTTTTGTGTCCAGCCAGGTAAAACTAGGCAGATGGGGTCTGGAATCTGCAGTGCATGATGGCCCAAGCTTTCTGGGCCCCCCTCTGCGAATTGCAATCTGCAGCCACCCCACAAAATGGCGCGTTCATAGAATCACCATCTTCTGGCACTGTATCCAGCGTCCCTGGTGCCGGGTGGCTTGTTGGGTAATAATGGGATTAGGGCCAGCTTTGTATTATCAGCTGACCCTAAGCCTGAAATTCATGGAGTCACACCAATACATGACCACCATGCGGACTGCAATTCGCAGAGGGGGGCCCAGAAAGCTTGGGCCATCCTGCCCTGCAGATTCCAGCCACCAGCTGCCTAATTGTACCTGGCTGGACACAAAAATAGGGTGAATCCTGTGTCAATGTTTTTTAATTATTTAATGAAATTCGATGAAATTCATGAAATAATGAAAAAAAAAATGAAATAATGAAAAAAAGGACTTCCCTATATTTCCTCAGCCCCCAGACCACTTTTTTGGGTCCAGCAGATAATTATTTGCATTTCCCCATTGACTTGTATTGGACTCACTACTCGTAACGAGTACCCGAGTATTAGGACATACTTGTTATGAGTATAGCGAGTCAGAATATTTCACTACGCACTAATTCCTACTTCTCTGTATTTTTCATTCTTAGCACAGATAAAGCGAACAGCTGCAGGCTGCCACCCTCAGCTGCCTAGTTTTAATTTGGCTGGCAAAAAAAAATGCATGGGCTCTACCCTATTTTTTAATTATCAGCCAAGGTTAAACTGGGCAGCTGGGGGCTGGTATTCTCAGGGTCATGAGAGCCAATCGCTATTGGCCCCCATGCTATAGAATAGCCGCTCGCAGCCAGCTCAGAGATTGACATATTCATAAGATGTGCCAATTCCTGGCACTTTACCCGACTCTTCCAGTTGCCATGCAGTGGTGGCAAACTATGTAATAAAGGGTTAATGCCAGCTTTGTATTGGCAGCTGGCATTAAGCCCAAAATTTTTAATGTCGGGCCAATGTTTGACCCGGCTATTAAAAATTCAAGTAAATAGTAAAGAAGACACAACACAGAGAAAACATTTTATTGGAAATAAAAACACAAACACATATCTGGACTCCATCTTTATTAACCCCTCATACCCATCCTCGATCCTCTGCGACATCTTCTTGATTGAAGACTGAGGGGAAGAACACAGCATTCTGTCACTGCAATCTCCAAACACTGAATGAATGAGCTCTGGTCCAATAACCGGTGACTCCTGAGGTCACCCGATAACAGGTCCAGTAACCATGGTATCTGCTAAGATTGGCAGCCACCATGGTTACCTGAATGGTGACCTTAGGTAACCTCAGCGAGTCACCTCTTATCGGACTAAGCTGGCGGTGAGTGACATGGGCCATCAACTAATGTGATTGCCACAGCAATCGCTTCACCTGACCAGATTGGGTCAGATGATCTAATTACCTAACTTGATTATTATGGTGAAAAGATCAGCTGACCCGATATGGTCAGGCGCCATGATTGCTGTGGCAATCGCATTAGCTGACTGCCCATGTCACTGATGGCATGCTCCATCTTTTACTGTGCAGCTAGGGCAGCTTGACTGCCACCTCTTCCTTCGGACTTGGCACATTAAACAGTTGGCCTAGGCACTATGTGGATTCTAGGGATTATCATGTCCCACATCATCTTTCACCCACTCTTCACCCCTGTTTTTTTTGTCAGTTTGCATGCTACAGAAAGCTCCAGCAAGTGGCACCTATGTTTTGTCATCCTTATCAGAGATGTGCACTAGCCCTTCCATGTCCTTATTCTCAAACTAAACAAGTGATTGAGCATCAATGCACTCCATCTCAGCCACTTCTGGGCAGGGCCAGGTGGATCCCACAGATCCCCAGGCAGTAAAGTCATCAAAAATTGCTTGCTGCCTGACATGGAGCTCAGACTGCTTTCCTGATTTGCTAGGGGGTGAGGTAGAAGCCAGATGCCCTAGGAGTGCAGTTGCAAACTCTGCTCTTTCAACAGTTGACAGGGTGGATGTTAGTTTTAAGTAAATGGAGGCATTCTCAGCCATACAATGTAAACTGTTTCCACTTCTTCTGGTCTCACCATTCTACAGTGGTACTCATGCCTACTAAATCACACAGAATGTTATATTACCAGAATGCCTCAAAGGAAGGTGTTTCATTTGAGCATATAGCATAGAATTATTGAAATGTAGACTTGGAAGGAACCTCCTGAATCATATGGTCCAAGCTCCTGCTCAAAGCAGGATTCACTAAATCATCACAGACAGATGTCTGTCCAGCTTCTGTTTGAAGACTTCAATTGATCGGGATCTCACCTCCTCTTGTGGCAGAATGTTCCACTCGTTCATCACCCTCACTGTCAAAAAGTTGTTTCTATTATCTAATCTCTGTCTCCTCCCATTTAGTTTCAGCCCATTGCTTCTAGTCTTTCCTTGTGCAAATGAGATTAAAGCTGATCCCTCTGCAGTGTGACAACCCTTGAGATATTTGTTAACAGCTATGAAGTCTCCACTCAGGCTTCTTTTTGGCAAACTAAACATTCCCAAATCTTATAACCATTCCTTATAGGACATGGTTTGCAAACTGGTCACCATTCTGGTCGCTCTTCTCTGAACTTCTTCCAGTTTGTTCCAGTTTGTTGAAGTCTGTGATGTTGTTTGTTTGTTCCAGTTTGTTGATGCCTTTTTAAAAATGTGGAGCTCAGAACTGGACACCATATTCCAGATGAGGTCTGACCAAAGAGGAGTAGAGGGGAATAATTACTTCACGTGATCTAGAGTGTATACGTCTGTTAATACATCCCAGAATTGTTTGCCTTTATTGCTGCCGCATCACACTGTTGACTAATGTTAAGTCTGTGATCTATTAGTGTTAAGTTAATATTTCATAATAATATTAATAAGTTGCCTGCCCCTGACCAAATTTATATAGACCGAGCACCGGCATTGAAAAGTAATAGACACCAGACACAATGAGTCAGCTGTACACCCTTCCTTGGTCAGACCCAAGCTCCAAGTCCCTGTTTATTATAATAGACTGGACATTTTGTTCAATAAGGGGCTCGGTCAGCCCTACTTAGATGTATTCATTGGTCAGTGGGTTAGTCCATGGGCAATAAGGGGCTTGGTCAGCCCTACTCAGATGTATTCATTGGTCAATGGGTTAGTCCATGGGCGGATCCATGAGGTCATCAGGGGCTGTGGTCTTGATCGAGTATGTTATTCTGTGATTGGTCAGTCTTCCCTGACCTCCAGCTTCGGTGATTGGTCAGTCTTCTTTGGACTCCTTCTTGCTCTCAGCACATGGTGTGATGTGGCCGGAAATGGCAGCCATGTTTAAATCACAACTTATACAATGTAAAATAATACACTCCATATATCATTTCTCCCATGCCCTTATGTCTTTAAGGTTAATTAAGTATTTGATCCTATGGGTCTCCTCAACATTAGTGTACCCAAGTCTTTTTCACACATGCTGTTGATTAGCCACATTCCTCCCAGTCTGTATAAACGTTTTCATTTTTCTTTCCCAGATTTACGACTTTGCATTTTTCCCTGTTAAAAACCATTCTGTTAGTTGCTGCTCATGGTTCCAGTTTGTTTAGATCTTTTTGACTCCTCTCTTTCTCTAGTATTAGCTATCCCTCCTAGCTATGTTTCATCACCAATTTTTTGTAGCAATCACAGATCTACCATGTTCTTGCCCTGAAGCAGCTCTACCACAATCACGACAAGGAGCCCAAAAGGCACAGCTCCTACTTCATGATCTCCTTATTCCTTGCACCCCAAAAAGTGCAGAGTGAATGGAGAGAGACTGCCCAGCAGATTATTACACTGCCTGTATGCCGAGTGCCACCACAAACCCCTTTATTGAAGTTTCACCACATCTCTTTTAAGAGTTCTCACACTGAACCTTGTGCAGAATGGCTACACAGACCTTTTTTTAAGATTACCCCGACAGATCTTTTTTTTTTTTAAACCATTAGAATTTTTATTGTTTAAAACGTAACATACATAAACATGCCTTAACCTAGGCAGAGTACAAAAACATTACAAAGATAGAACCGGGGGAAGACAAGGGGAAAGATAAGGGGGGGAAGTAGCGGGGGGGCAAAGGCTAACATATGCAATAGAATGTGAAATTCCATATATATAAAGTACAAAAAAACTGAATTACGGTAAACAATTCCAGAAAATCAAAGGTCACTGCAGAAGATATGGCGGAATATCAGAGGCTAAAGAAGAGGAAGTCCAGGGGTCCCACCACGAGAGGATCTTATTCCATTTTGACAGGGAGGTAGCTGTAAGAGACTCATAGCAGAAATGCAGGTTCAATTTATTAATCAATTCCGATCTAGAGGGAGCAGTAGGGGCCTTCCAATGGGCGGGTATACATTGTCTGGCGGCAATTAGCACATTTGAAATAATAGGCAGCAGAGGAGAAGGGAGGTCTACTATGGAGATGCCCAGAAGAGCCATTGGGCTCATTAGAGTAAAAGGTAAGTGAGTCACCTCACTTAAAGTTGCCTCGACCTGATGCCAGAAAGCATTAATTATAGGACATTCCCACCAAACGTGTGCCAGGGTTCCAGAGGCACCACAGCCCTTCCAACAAGAAGAAGAGGTAGCCAAACGAAGCCTGGCTAATCTCTCTGGCGTCATATACCACTGCAAAAGTATTTTCCTAGCTTGCTCCATGTGGCCCACACATGAGGAGAATTTTGACGGGTGAGATAGTGCAAAGGCCCAATCATCTCCCGAAGCAGTGAAAGAGAGTACAGACTCCCATGAATCCATGCAAGGGAGTTTATGTTGTACCTCATGGAGCAGCAAGGAGTTATACAAAACCGACTCTCCATGTGAAATAGTGGTATTGGGTTTAAAATATTTGTGACCGGGGAATCTGCAATAGTTGGGGGATCCTTAAATATATGTAGGTTACGTAGAAGACTGTGAAATTGTATATATGAGAAATAAACCGAGTCCGGGAGAGAGAAACGTGTCTGGAGAACCGAAAAAGGGAGGACCCCAGATGGGCCAAACAGGTCCACAATATACTTTAATCCAGCTTGCTTCCAGGGAAGCACAGAAACACCCTCGATGGCGTCCCTCAAAGCGTCCAGTGAGACATAGCGTACCATGTATGTAAAAACAACCAGGCAAACAGACGCCCATAGTTTAATAGCAGCGGTCATGGTAGATAAAATACTCCCAGGTATGTCAGAACGCAGAAAGGAGGCCTCCAGTAAACACCTGAGGGAGCCACCTGGAGCAAAATGAGATTCAATCCGTAACCAAGGAATGTTGGAGACCCCATCCCACCATAACTTGAGGGGCTCCAACATAGCCACTCTGTAGTAATTTACCAACATAGGAGCACCCAATCCACCCCTGGAGTAGGGGAGCACCATCCACCTCCTCTTAATTCTATGTGGTTTGTTACTCCATAATGGATTGAAACACCGAGAGACGTCTCGAGGAGATGTGGAGGGGTAAGCACCTGAATAGGTATATTAGTTTCGGTAATAACATCATCTTGACTACCTGTATGCGAGCCATCCATGAGAGCGCAGATTCAGAGAATTTCCCAACATCAGCCCGAAGGTCCGCAGCAAGGGCCTCACAGTTAATACGTACCAAGTCAGCCAGGCGTGTCAGTTTAATACCTAAGTAGGAGAACCCCACGGGGGACCACATGTACTGATAAGTAGTTTGAATGTTGATTTGAAGTGGCAAGGGGAGGAAAAGAGGGAAGAGAGTTGATTTAGATGTATTGAGCCTATAATATGAAACCGCAGAGAAATCGCGTAGAAGATCCGATATCGCACTTAAAGAATGCTGAGGGTCGGAGCAGGTAAAGACCACATCATCTGCATACAGACTAATCTTATATTCAGTAGGACCAACCCGTATCCCCTTAATGTCTGGGGACTGGCGAGCAACAGCAGCAAGAGGTTCCATGATCAATGCAAAAATTAGTGGAGAGAGGGGGCAGCCTTGACGAGTTCCATTAGAAATGGAGAAAGTTCGGGATTGGAAACCAGAAGCCCGAACTGAGGCGCTTGGATTGGAGTACAAGGCCATAATGGCTCGTGTAATAATGACACCGAAACCAAACTTTCGTAAGGTCCTCTCCAAATACCCCCAGTGCACCCGATCAAATGCCTTCTCTGCATCAAGCGAAAGGAATGCACTGGGGAGGCGCCCCCTCTCCACCACGTCCAACAGATTTATCAAACGTCTTGTGCCATCCCTCGTCTGCCTACCCAGAACAAATCCCACCTGATCGGGATGAATGAGAGAGGGCAGTACTGTAAGAAGACGGTTGGCCCACAGTTTGGCATAAATTTTTACATCTACATTAAGCAGAGCGATGGGGCGAAAGTTGGAAGGTGTGGTTGGAGGTTTGCCGGGTTTAGGAAGGGTGGCTATCGAGGCCTCCAACCCCTCCCGCCTGATACAGCCAGAGTGAGCCCAGTGATCAAAAAGACGTAACAGATATGGACCAAGGACAGGAAAAAACTGGGCATAATAGGGAAAAGAAAACCCATCCGGGCCAGGAGCTGAGGATTTTTTAGATTCTTTTATGTTTTGGGAAAGTTCAGAGAGTAGAATTGGGGAGTTTAATGAGGAGAGCTGCTCAGGAGTAATGGTAGGAAGGGCTGCTCTTTCCAGGAAGGCAGAGATATCATCAGGAGAGGGCTGGGGCACCGAAGAGTCCTCCCGCAGATTGTAAAGATCAGAGTAGTAAGAGGCGAATTCGTTAGCAATTTGGATAGGATTATAGATTTTTGATGAGTCTGGTTTAGTAATAAAGGGAATCTTCGCCTGTAATTCACCTTTCTTGACACGCCTGGCTAACAGGGCACCCGCACGATCCCCCATGGCATAATAATTAGCCCTGGTTTTCCGCAGTTCATTGGCTGTTGAGCGAAGCAGTAACTGCCGGACCGCCAAACGAGCCTTATTGAGATCTGAAAGCAAGGCCGCAGAAGGGGCGTGTTTGTGCTGAGATTCCAATCGCGCAATCTCAGACAAAGCGTCCTTTAACGTCTGAGTGTATTTACGCTTCTCGATGGCTGCAATTTTAAGTAAATGGCCCCGCATAACTGCCTTGTGTGCGAACCACAACACATCCGGCTGAGTCTCTGGTAGATCATTATTACCGAAGAATTCTTTAAGCTATGAATCCAAAGTGGAAACATTAGACTGGTCAGTCAGCAATTGAGTATTTAGACGCCATCGTAAGGGGGAGAAATAGCCAACGGATCTTTAAGTGAAACTATCACTGGAGCATGGTCTGACCATGAAATATTACCTATTGACGCTGCAGTGCAGTGAGGGAGAGCCACATCGTCTACCAGGATATAATCGATCCTGCTATAAGATGCGTGCCTAGATGACATATACGTGTAGTCTCTCTCACCGCAATGAAGATATCGCCAAATATCATGCAGACCATGGAGACGGACAAGGGGACCTGCTTCACCTCTTGAGGTTGAGGGGACTGAACAGTCCAGTACTCTTGATATAGGGACATTGAAATCACCCGCTATTACTTTATGCCCATGTTGAACGTCCCCAAGGATCTGCAAGACGGATTTTACCGACAGATCTTTTTTAAGATTACCCCCATTGAGTTTGTTGCACAGTGGCCACACAGTGCCTTTTTTAAGACTATCCACCATTACAGTGTCTCTCACTCGAGCGGTGTTCTATCCCTACGCTAGTCACAGCAAAATTGTAGCTCAACTTGTGATCCAACGCTTATACAGAGCAGATCAAGTGGTGAGCTGGCCAATGATAGCCATGCCAATATTCAGCATGGCTGTAATGGCTGTGGAAGAACTCACAGCTGAAAAGCTTGTTGATGGGCTGTACTGCAGCCATTCAACAAATTGATTGGTCTTCGAACAATGAACTCTGACACAGACTTTTGGGAGAAGTCTGTATTTGGATTTGAGCAACGGACAGTAGGTGTCTGATATGCAGTGGCGTAACTACCGCGGTCGCAGCGGTCACGGCTGAGACTGGGCCTGCCCCCTGGGAGGGGCCCCGAACTCCCCGGGGGCCCCGCTGCCCGTTCCTCCAGCCGCCCGCCGCAACCGCAATAGCGCCGGAAGAGGAGCGGAGGGAGGACTGGAAGTGACAGAAGACACTTCCTGCAGCCGCGCAGCAGTGCCCGCCCCTTCACTGCTCCACAAGCCGGGAGGCAGAGCAGGTTCTCGCGCCGCTAAAACAACCCGCCCGGCACTGCTAGCATCCCCCCCACCGGGGTCGGTAGTTACGCCACTGCTGATGTGAACACCTTAACTTCACAGTTCGGATTTGCTCATCCCTACATAAGAATCAATATATTCCCTGAACATATTAGACTGATATCTGCACTAGAAGTTGTTTTACTTTTGTGGTACTTTTTTGTGGTACAGGATGAGGGGAGTAGGTCTATGCTTTTAATATGGCTTTGAACAAAATGACAGGTATGCTTTAAATTAGGAAGTTTGAAAACATTTAATTATACAATGATTACAACGTATTTATCTAAACCCAGAAAACCCTTTAAACAAGCCTACGTAATTTTCACTGACATTCTGCACCTCTTCTATTGACTTTAAGGCTAAGTACTAAATAAGATTCCTAGGAATTGGGATCTATACATAGATTATAGACTCCTAGGAAGCAGAGAGCGTGTAGATTCTATTTTAGGATGCAGAAGGCTGCTATTATCCAAACAACATCAGGTTTTGTCTCTTATATTTACATTTTAAAATAAATGAAATGCTTCGCCTCTTGTGAATCATTGGATGTAATATTGGAGCTACAGCTGGAAATGCATAAATAGATATATACAACACAGGGATGATTGCAGCCTCAGATCTGTTAGATCTTAGTGAACTTTCCTGTTAGTGGAAAGACACTTATTAAAGGGACCTTGTCGTAAGACTCATGCTGCCCAAACCACAGGCAGCATGAATCAGACACTGGCTGTGTGATTGCAGCCAGGTATGTTTTACTCTAAAACACTCTGGCATTTCATAGTATACATAACTTGATAAACTGGCTGGGGACTGTATCTACAATGATTATTTTATTGTGGTCCTAGCACGGTTCCACCAGCTCTGATGTCTTTGATCCTGACTTCACTGGGATACCATGAGAACCAATAAAAATAATAGAGGTCCCACTGCATGTACAGAACATATGAATATCTACTTTGAATTGCAGTGTATGTTGTTTACATGCAATTGTATTAATACAGTATATTGTGAAGAAAAGCAAGAAAAAACTCCATAGACATGAATAATTGTCTCCCAACCAGGGCTGCCACCAGGAATTTTAGGGTTCCGTACTGGCAATTTTTTTGGGCGCCCAGACCCCATCCGAGTTCCTCCTCCAACCAAGCCCCGAATCCACCCTTCGAACCTTCAACAGTCCCACTACTCACTCTCAAAAAACTCCATTTCAGCAGTCCATTCCCCCCCGAAAGCAGTCGTTGTCATGTGACCAATCATTCATATGCGATTTGCACACATAGTCATGTGCTGACGAGCTGCTCTTCCTAATTCTTTCAAATTTCAGTGAAGAATAGAGAAGTAGGAAGAAAAGCTGTCAAATGACCATGATTATGAAAATCTGATATGAGTGAATTAATCATTTGATGACTGCTGGAACCAGCAAGAGCTGAATCCTGTCAGTGAGTAAAGTATATTACACGCTGTTAGGATTGAGCAGGCTACAGTGTTTAATGTCAGAATTAAAGGGCTTGTCCAGGTTTGAAATGAAAGATGGCTGTCACTCTAGGTTATTGCAGGCTTCTGAATTTTCACAGTGTGTACGCCGCACACTTTTAGGATTCTCCCTTGCCAATGGCAAGATTGGACGGTCATGTGAGCATAAGTATGCAATTTGAGAACCATAAGCAAAACAAAGTGTACTAATGCCCAGTATAAATTGCACTAAGAGTAGTCCACACAATTGTGCTTAAATACAAAAAGTGATTTTTATTTCATACATCATGAACATAAAGGTTTTTCTTGGAGGAAACATCAGAGAACTGTAAAAAAGACCAATGGAAAACATTAAGAAGAGACATGTACCAAACACAGGAAGAAAAGGTACATACGTGTAAAATAAGGACAAGGGAAAGCGCAGCAAAGTGACAGGGCTAAAAGTGATTAAAGAGGACTCACAGATAATGGGACCCACGAGGAAAGGCAAACCACACTCCATACACTTCTGTAAAGTGAAGTAGTTACTAAAGTAAATATAGTTTTAATAAAGCTGCTTACCCATAGTCCAGGCTAAGTGAAGTGCGTCTCTCTATATAGGAACATGTTGGACAGGCCCTGATACGTGTTTCATGTTGGCTGCTTCAGGGGCTGTGGATGGTGTGTAGGAGAGGTGGCTATACGTAGTACCAACAATCAATAAGTGACTTGTGACTTGTCAAAGTGGTGCATGAGGACCGAACTACCATCAGCGATGTGGCGGGAGGGTGTTCCGGGACCGTCCTGGGTCAGGAAGAAACACTTCTGCTGATGTCACATACCCAGGACACTGCCTAGGGAAACCACTGGGCGTCACACATTTCCATCAGCCTTATCCGCATGAACACAGACCCTGCCACCATTTTGCAAACTAGCAGGTGTGTGGGCAAATTACAAACAAATCTGGGTCGTAATTGAAATTGTTAAACACACAGCGAGTAGTGCTGGTATTAAAAATGGACAGACATTGTAATAAATCTATGGAACACATACACTTTAGAGGAGAGGGAGAGGAAAAAATACATATACTAAGAACAGTATAGAAGATTGGTATCAAGTGAAGAGAAAAATAGGTATATAAATGCCATCATGAAAATACATGGATGATGATTTAAATTCATATTATGCAGACTCAAATGATACACAGTAAAGAATCTTAGTCTACATAGTACATTTGATGGGTTCCATCCTAATAATAGGAAATTCTTGTCCATTCATATAGAATAGTATAAGCCACTTCCGTCCCAAAATTCTTAGGATCAGTGAGTATTATATAAGGCACCACTCAATTCCTTAAGATAAGAAAAGATTAACTGAAATTAAAAGAAAGGTGAAAAATATGCAGATTAAAAAATACTAACACATGGCACTTATATAAAACACAAACTCGAGTCCAACACAGGAGTCTCTCAGACAAGGAAAAATGTTCATTGAATAAAAATACCAGAGTAAGATACCCAATTAAATCATAGGGAAAATAAGGTTTCATTAAAGATTAGAATAGGAGAAATAAAAATGGGTGTATAAACCTATGCCTATTTAACCAGAGGTTAGAGCATATTAGTTCATGTTAAATGAGGGATTTCAACTCCAAATATACTCCCTGGTCCAAGATACAGCAAATGTGTATTGTAAAGAGGGAGGGGAGAAGAAGCAATTAAAATAGGAGAAAGAAGGAGAGATTGACAAAAAAGAAAAATAGATTGACAAGGAAATACAAGAAAGGTTAAAGGCTTGACCTTTCATTAAGTCCTGTTGTTGATTAGAGCCACAACCCTAGTGTTCGAATTCGATTTGATTAGTCGAATTGGGGGTGTGTTCGTCGAATGTTCATCGAACACCGTCGAACACCATTGAAAACAATGGCAGGCAAACACAAACAAATACTAACACATAGAAAACACCTTCTAAGGTGTCCAAAAGGTGATAAACTACTTAGAAGACACAACAAACACATGGAAAAGTGACAAGTACATATAAAAATGTGAAAAGAAAACAGGTGGACGAGCAAGAGGAGGAGGAGACACAGATATAGGCATGTCATGCCCTTTTAAAATCATGAAAAACACTGCAAGGGGACTCTAACAAGAGTCTCCATTTTTTTTTCCAAAAATTGGGGCACAGACACCACTTAAGTGGCATCAAGTTCCCCACAGTTGGAAGCTTAAAATTCTTGGTGACTGTCATGCAGCACATTAAAAAATCCACAAGCCTTTAGTTTCCCCAGGATGACATAGGGGTAGAAAAGTCCTTGCGGATCCATCACTTGTTCATCTGATGAACGTTAGTCTGTCCACATTCTGGCTGGACAGACACGTGCGCTTATCTGTCAGCACACCACCAGCAGCACTGAAGACACATTCAGAGAGAACGCTGGCTGTGGGGCACGACAGGATCTCCAAAGAGTGAGTGGCGAGCTCGGGCCATTTTTCCAGATTGGAATCCCAAAATGAGCAAGGGTCCAGTTCCACAGTCATGGCATCGATGTTCACTTGGAGATACTCCTGTGAGATTCACTCTGTGTACCACTGGTGTTTTGTGGAAAAGCTGATCTAAGGGTGCTTTCACACTAGCGTTTTTTTCAAATCGCGACAGGTGCGGTGAAAAAAAACGCATCTGCCGCGATTACCGCATAACCGCGACACTTGCGGCACACTTGCGGCAAGCCCCCTGCAATGTCTATGGGGCTTGCGGTAAGGGTGCGGCAACTGCAGTTTCGGCACTTGCGGCAGGTGCGGCCATGAAAAAAACAGGGGTCAGCCGCGTTTTTTTTGCGGCCGCACCTGCCGCAAGTGTCGATACCGCACTTGCCGCACCTGCCGCAAGCCCGCATAGACATTCTATGGGGCTTGCCGCAACTGTGCCGCAAGTGTCGCGGTTATGCGGTAATCGCGGTAGATGCGGTTTTTTCACCGCATCTGCCGCGATTTAAAAAAAACGCTGTTGTGAAAGGGGCCTTAGGCTGCTTTCACATCAGCGGTTTTTTGCCGATCGCGGCAGATGCGGTGAAAAAAACGCATCTGCCACGATTACCGCATAACCACTGCACTTGCGGCACAGATGCGGCAAGCTCCATACAATGTCTATAGGGGCTTGCGGCAGGTGCGGCAAGTGCAGTATCGGCACTTGCGGCAGGTGAGGCCGCAAAAACTGCGTCTGACCGCGTTTTTGCTGCACCTGCCGCACACTTACCGCAAGCCCCATAGACATTGCATGGGGTTTGCCGCAACTGTGCCTCAAGTGCAGCGGTTATGCGGTAATCGCGGCAGATGCGTTTTTTTCACTGCATCTGCCGCGAACGGCAAAAACCGCTGATGTGAAAGTACCCTAAGATTGTGTAATAGCTTCTGCTGATACTGCCGCATGCGTGCGTCCCTTTCTATGGCAGGAATTATTTTGCCAAATTTTGTTTTGTACCGGGGATCTAAGAGTGTGGCAACCCAGTAGTTGGCATTACTTCTATTTCGGACAATCTGAAGGTCATGTTGCAGGTAGTGCAGCAAGAAGGCACTAATGTGTCTTGCACATCCAGGAGGACCAAGTCCTTGTTCTGTTGGTGGCGGCAAGGTGAGAATCATGGTTCGTTCCTCTGCCCTCTCCCCCCAACCTCGCACAACAGAAATGTCATCAAGGTCTCCCCCATCTGCTGAGTCCCCATCTGCTGAGCCCATCGCCAGTTCATCCTCCATTTCTTCCTGGGCTCCTGCACCTTCCTTAACAGTTTGCCAGCTACCATGCACCCTCATTAATCCGTCTCCCCCACCCTCCCATGCCTGCTGTCTTGGTGCTGCTGACCGTGAGGACCTTGGTGATCTTGTTATCCCTTCCGCATACGACTCCTCCTGTACTTTCTCCACCTCCTCTTGTCCCACCACCTGACTCCGAATACTGTTTAGAGTGTGCTCCAGCATGTAGATGACCGGAATAGTCATGCTGATAATGGCATCGTCAGTGCTAAACATCTTCGTCACCATTTCAAAACTGTGCAGAAGGGTGCATAGGTCCTTGATCTGAGAACACTCCAGAAGCGTGATCTGCCCCAGCTCTGGATCTATTTGGCCCAGGCTATACATCATAACGTATTGCACCAGGGCTCGGTGGTGCTGCCACAGTCGCTGCAACATGTGCAGAGTGGAATTCTAGCTTGTCGGCACATCACATTTCAGACGGTGAACCGGCAGGCCAAGAGACATCTAGAGCAATGCAAGTCGTTGAGCTGCGGGATGCGAACGCCGGAAGTGAGCACACAGCATCTGTGCCCTCTGCAGAAGTCCATCTAGGCCGGGATATTGTGTTAAAAATTGCTGGATAACCAGGTTCAACACGTGAGCCATACAAGGCACATATGTCACATTGATGTGACATTCTGATGACTGGTTGCAGGTACACACGTCCGGGCTGAAGGAAAACACCTCAGGACTTCCACAGCGAGTTGGGATACAGGCCTCCTTATTCTGCTCTCCCGTTCTGAGTCTGGCAGGTATGGAACCTAACCGGACCGTTACTTCTCTCTCCACACCCGTGTTGCTGCACTGAGGGCTCTCTCATGGGCCACCGCCCTCTATCTTCTCGCGATCCCTGGCTCTAAATCATTGGTGCTGCGGGTGTCCGGGAAGCTAAGCCTCCTCGGGATGCTGGATTCTCTGCTGGGACTATCTCCTCTGTCCCCTGTAGACTCGGGCTCCAGTGACCGGTGTTCTGGTGGGGTGAGCCGGTATGGCTCCTCTGCCCCGGTTGAGTGTTCCTCGCCTCTGCCTTTGGTCCCCACTCTCTGGACCCTCACACTGGCTTTTGTGTGTGCTGGTTCGGGCCTAGCACGGCTCCGGGTACCAGTTCAGCTCACTAGTCTCTGAGCTACCTTCACAGCTCTTCTAGCATCTGTACACTGTGTCTAACTCCGCCCCCTGCACCTGTATTTATAGGGGAGACTGGCTTAAGGCAACCAGTTGGGCTCCCACTACAGGCCTGGGGTGGAAGGTGTTGGGTTTAAGTGTGGTTACCAGCTGTGGAAAATCCTTTAGTGTCCTAGGGAAGCCTGTGGTTGCCTGGTACAGGGTGCCACATTCCCCCTTACTTAACTTCAGTACTCCTGGACTTTTTGTTACATAACAATAACATATTATGAAAATAATAATAACAAGTATATACAGAGTCTCAAATTTCAAAAATGTACAAAAACCATTGGAAATTTTGCAAAAACAGGAAAAATATAAAAAAGCAGTCCTTACAGCGCTAGTCTATCCACTGCAGGCTGTAAAAAGTAAAATAAGTAGTTTTTAGCCACCACTAGTCCCGTGGCTGTAGTCCAGAGTTAAACAAACGGGAAAATCCAGGGACAAAGGGTAAAGTCCAGCAGTAAAGTCTCTGATGGCTTGGGGAATTCAACGGGTTAACACAATTTACACAATTTCCCTATGCGTGTCTCTGCTTAGGAGGCCGGGTCTTACCTTCTCTCTACCCCAGGCACTTTCTATTTCCAACTTAATGTGAATGTGGCTGTGCCCAGTTCCTCCACCTTTCTATACACTACTATTCACATGCTTATATACACAAGTCATTATTTATACTTCTCTATTTTGTCACTCTTTACACTTCGCTCTCTATATCTGAGTGGCAACTGACCAAAGTTACTACGGGTTGATCTGCTGGTGTATCACTAGTGTCTATGTCTGGTGCTGTGCGTGCACTATCTCCTAGTCTGTTAGATCTACATGTCTCAGAAATACCATAGTACTGACGTAGTATTTCCAGTGGGCTGACAGGTTCACCAATTACAGGAATCTCTGGTTCCGGTACAACAGGCTGCACTTCTTGCACTTGAACGGGTTCTTCTGGTATTGGCACGGATATTTGTTATTCCACAGGTTGATAGAACGAGAATACTGGTACTATGATTGCTCTGTTGCATTGAGGCCAGTCTTCTGGGAAATCTCCTAGTTCAGTGTGGATTACTTTCTCTCTTGTTTCTTCAACCGTTGTTAAGGAATAGTTCACTTCCTGTGGTTTCAATTGGTCAGGGCATTTCTTGAGATGATCTCTAGATACTGTTGAGGTTGTTCTACCTTCATCTTGACTAATTACACAGGTTTTAGAGTTGTCAAAGTTTCATTGGATAACAGTATAGGGTACAGCTTCCCATTGATCATCTACTTTGTTGGTCCTTCACTTTCTTATGAGAACTAATTCACCAGGTGTCAAGGGTTCAGCTGTAATACAAAAAGAGAGAGAAAAGCACTCCCATAGGGAGAACCCACATGCACTTTGAAGGGGAAGGGAAGGTTGTGACAGGGGGGGCTCTCACCTTTTCGGGTTGTGCCGCCTCCGCACAACCCCAGTGTATTCTTAAGGCCACCTGGGCTGGAGGAGCCGTCCAAGTGCCAGCCTCCTGTCAGTCACGTGGTGTCTGCGGTCACATAAACGATTATCACCAATCACAGGTGTCGACGTTGCCACAGGTCCTGTGCTCCACAGGTAGTGAAGGATTTTCAGCAATGTGCCCCGCAGCTTCTGAATAACTCACACAGAGGTGAGATCCAACAGTTCAATTAAAGGTTATTCTATAGCGAGCGCAGGGGCACAGATAAGGCAGGTAGCTTGATCCATAACTACCAGCCTTATCTGTGCCCCTGCGCTCGCTATAGAATAACCTTTAATTGAAGGGTTCAGCTGTGGCATTCTTATTGAAGTCATGTTCTTGTTTACTTCTGATTTGTTCTAAGTTCTTTTCCACACATTCCTGAACTTTCTTGTACTGCTGTTTTCCAGGTCTTGCTCACATTAAGTATGCTGGTGTGTAGTTAGTAGAACTTACAGTGATGTGATTGTATATATCCACTAAGTCAGGTAGTTTTTCTGGCCACTGATTCCTTTCTTCAAGTGGTAAAGTCTTTAACATGTCAATGACAATGTTGTTCATTTTCCCACATAGACCATTTGCTTGTGGATGATACCGTGTACTCCTGATTTACTTACAACCATACAGTCCTAAGAATTCTTGGAACAGTTGCGATTCAAATGCGGAACCTTGATCTGGGTACCCATGTGGTCAACAGAAATAGGTCTGGAACGTCTTGACTGCTACTTCCGCAGTTAAATATTTGACTGGTGCTACTACTAAGAATCTAGAGTAGTGGTCAACCAAGGTAAGAGCATAGGTATACTCTGTTCTGCTGGGTGTCAACTTCACATGATCCAGGAGCTTTCTGGCTTTGTTAATCTTTTCTTCTCAGGTGACACGGTCCACAGTTTTTATACCATCTTTCAATGGAACCTCTCATGCCTACCCAGTAAAAGCGGTCTTTCAGCAACATCTCCAGTTTCTTCCAACCAAAGTGTCCAGCATCGTTGTGATAAGCTTCTAGCACCATCTGTACATCTTTTGGGACTACGATCTGCCAGATTAGTTCATGGGTTCTGGGATTAAGGTGACGTCTGCACAGTTTACCTTGATAGATGAACAATTTTCCCTTCTCCTTCCATAGGCGCTTAGCTTCTTGTGGAGCTTCTGGACTCAGACAGGAGTGTTCTTTGGTTATTAGTAGAGATATGCGAGTACCGCACTATTTGGACTCGCTATACTCGCAACGAGTAGGTCCCGGTACTTGGTACTCGTTGCAAGTATAGCGAGTCTGATTACTTTCACAGTGTATCTATAGATACACTGCGAAAGTACCCTAAAAGTGAATAAAAGTTGTTAAAAATAATAAAATTACATACTCACCTGTCCGACGCCTGCACCGGGACCGTCCCAGAAGACCTGCGATCACCGGACAAGGACCTGTGACTTCCAGTCAATCAGATGGCCTTTAGCGATCTGGCCAATCAGATGGCGACACGTCACAACCATGTGATCGCTAGCGGCCACCTGATTGGCCAGATTGCAAGGTCCTAGTGTACTGCCAGGACCTTGCAATCTGGCCAATCAGGTGGCCGCTAGCGATCACGTGGTTGTGACATGTCGCCATCTGATTGGCCAGATCGCTACCTGCCATCTGATTGGCTGGAAGTCAAAGGTCCTTGTCCGGTGATAGCAGGTCTACTGGGACGTTGCCGGTGCAGGCGTCGGACAGGTGAGTATGTAATTTTATTATTTTTAACAACTTTTATTTACTGTTAGGATACTTTCGCAGTGTATCTAAAGATACACTGCGAAAGTAATCGGACTATTCGCTACTCCTGAATACTCATAAGATACTCAGAGAGTAGCGAGTACCCGAATACCGCTACTATTCGGCGAGTTCCAAATAGTAGCGAGTATACTCGCTCATCCCTAGTTATTAGCTCCTTGTTTAAGCTAACAGCCGGGTCAGTGTCCTGGGTCTCTTTCCAGCTATGGTGAGATAATGGGTTTACTGTTTTCTCTTGACGTCTTTGGCTTGCCTGATGACACGAAGGTGCACTTGGACGATGGAAGGCTGGTAACTCTACTTCTTCTAGTTCATCCACGTCTTCTCCCTCGTCAGGTAGATTAGGCATTCTGGATAGGGCATCAGCGTTGCTATTCTTATGACCTGCCCGGTACTTGACAGTGAAGTCATAGTTGGATAATCTGGCCACCCAACGCTGCTCCATGGCTCCCAGCTTTGCAGTCTCTAAATGGGTTAGAGGGTTGTTATCGGTGAAAGCGGTTAACTTGGAGGATGCCAGGTAATGTTTGAACCATTCTGTGATGCAACATCTTGCATTTTTGGTGCGGACGAGACTGGGTGATTTGTGCGCAGGCATCTGCCTGCGCACAGATCACATATGGCAGTGAATGGGTGTGCACGGTCATGCGCAGTCAAGCGCAGCACCGTGCGCTTCCATTATAAAGATAGGGGCTTGTGGTGCTGCGGTCACATTGCGGCTCCCCTCTGCAGAACGCTGCGGAGGGGAACCCAAATGTGAAGGTAGCCTTACCGCTTTATTTACCCATAGTGGTTTCCACCTATTTTTAGCATTCTTATTCCCATAAGGTATATATTGTGCACAGGTCCTATTCAAGATGCTAATAAACGTCTCCCATTTGCTTTGTGTACTTTTATGTCTCAGGACATTGTCCCAGTTTATTGCACTAAGATCATCTCTCAACCGTTGGAAATTTGCCTTCCTGAAGTTTAGTGTCCTTGTAGCTACATACACATTTACTACACATTTTAGTAAAGGATACTTGAATACTTATTATTTTATGATCACTATTATCCAAGTGATCTCCAACCTGTAAATGTGGTATGCGGTCCGGCCTGTTAAGTCCAGCAGTTCCCCCCTTCTTGTTGGGTCCTGAACCAGTTGTGAAAGATAATTGTCTCTCATAGTTGTTAAAAACCTATTACCTTTTCTGGAACTGCAGGTTTCTGTTCCCCAATGTATTTCAGGGTAGTTGAAGTCCCCCATAATAATGACTTCTCCTGAGTCGATGCTTCATCTATTTGCTTTATGAGGATATTCTCCTCCACTTCCATTATTGTTGGGGACTTATAACAAACCCCTATCAGTAATTTATTATTTTTTCCCCTCCCCTTATCTCCACCCACAGGGACTTTACATTTTTATTAGATTCACCTATATTATCACGCAGGATGGGTTTTGAGGATGATTTTACCTATAAATAGACACACCTCCCCCTCGCTTATTTTTTCAGTCATTTCTGAACAGACTAAAGCCCTGTAAATTAACAGCCCAGTCATGGTTCTCATCCAGCCATGTCTCTGATATCCCCACCATGTCATAATTATTTTCCAACAAAATCAATTCTAATTCCTCCATTTTGTTGGTGAGGCTTCTGGCATTAGTGTACATGTACTTTATGCATCTCTCTTTACCTCTATTCCTTTCTACTATATTGACTGTTCTAACCCCACCCCCCATGCCACCCCCAATTTTATTACTTGTGCCCAGGTTACTATTTACACTATCTTCCCCTCTTGTACAATGAACACCCTCCCCCCAATCCCTAGTTTAAACACTCCTCCAACCTTCTAGCCATTTTTTCCCCCAGCACAGCTGCACCCTCCCCATTGAGGTGCAGCCCGTCCCTAGCATAGAACCTGTAGCCAACAGAGAAGTCGGCCCAGTTCTCCAGGAACCCAAAGCCCTCCTTCCTACACCAATTCCTTAGCCACTTATTTATCTCCCTAATCTCCCGTTGCCTCTCTGGTGTGGCACGTGGTACAGGCAGTATTTCAGAGAATACTACCTTGGAGGTCCTTGCCTTAAGCTTGCAGCATAATAACCCTGAAATCATCTTTAAGGACCTTCCACCTACCTCTAACTTTGTCATTTGTGCCAATGTGCACACATGTTCACTAATTAAGTTTGTGACGTCATCAGTGGGGGTGTATAAGTTGCCTAGTGCAACAATACACTCTGAGGACTAACCTGCTGAAGCGCCTTATACGGCGCGAAACGTCGTGCCCCCCGTCCTCCCACCCGCATGCCACCACCTGCTGTGTGCACTGAAGCACAATAAAGAACCGCTGTTTATAGAAGCTCTGAGTGCGACTTCTTTTTCTTCTCCTATAATACAAAACTGGATGTGACGTATCGGACTTTTGGGAGTGAGCACCAGAGCGTGCAGAGCGGTGCAGCAGGGAGGACCCTCCTCATCATCCTCCATAGCCAAGGGCTGAAAGCTTGCAGGCAGCGGTGAAATCTCCCCAGGCTGTATGGGAGACGCTGCAAGGTGGTGCTGACCCTATCCTAATCTTCAAAACCAATGTGCACCATGACCGCTGGGTCCTCACCAGCCCCTCCCAGTAATCTGTCAACCCAATCAGCGATGTGCCGGACTCGATCGCCAGGTAGGCAGCACATTGTTTGACGATCCCTGTCTTTGTGACAGATTGCCCTATCTGTTCCCCTAATAATTGAGTCCCCCACTACCAGCACCTGCCTGTCCTGCCCTGCTCTCCTGTTTTACCCCTTACTGGAGCTGACACTCCTCCGGCTTTCAGAGGATATGCCCTGCTGCAGCAGTGCTATACCTGAACTCACACCCCCCCTCATCTGCTAACTTAGCAAATTTATTGGGGTGTGCCAGATCAGGGCTAGCCTACCTGGCAACTCTTCCCTCTACCCCGCCTTCTAACTGTCACCCAGCTAGCTACCTTACTGTCCTGCAGCTCCATGCTACCATCCTCCCCCACATCTACCCCATTGAGTAGCTGTTCAGTGAGCAGCAGACTCCTTTCCATATTATCTATAGATCTCAGTGTTGCCAGTTGTTCATTTAGATCCAGTATCTGGGCTTCCAAATGCACAACATACGCACATCTCACACAGCAGTATGCACCCTTGACCGGCTGTTCAAGGATTGCATACATGTGGCAAGATGTACACTGGATGGCATTGTCAATTATGGAGCTCATTTCCTAATGGGGATTGCACCAGACAGAAATGATAAGTAAAAAGAATGCAAGTATTAATAATATAAAACCAGCAATTCAGTAAGTCCTCCCTTCCAAACTCCCTGAATCCAAAGTCACTGAATCATAAGTCACACACTTACTTCCGTCCGCACTTGCGCTCCTGATCACACTCAGCTCGTCACACTCGCTAAGAAAGAAGATGTGAAGTTTTTTCTTTCTTTTTTTTCCCTTAGCAGAAAATCAGCCTTCAGCTCAGTGTACTTCCAAAAGACTGAAGCCCCAACAAGCTGTACTTATAAACCCTTAATTATGCACCCGCACCCTTAATTAACCCCTTGTAAGTATAGCTACACGACATGTTTTAAGTGCAAAGTAGTTAACCCTTTAACTTACAGGTAGTAAAATAAAAGACTATAAACTTGTAGAGAGAAAAGAAAGTTAAGAAAGCCCAATAAAATTAAAAAGGTAAAAAAAAGCAGTCAGCAATTCACACAGGTATTTGTTGCAGGATTCCCAAATACCTCCTCACTGAATCACAAGTCACACACTTACTTCCATCCGCACTTGCGCTCCCGATCACACTCAGCTCGTCACACTTGCTAAGAAAGATTTAAAGTTTTTTTTTTCTTCCCTTAGCAGGAAATCAGCTTACAGCTCAGTGTACTTCCAAAGGCTACATTTCGTTTGCTTTCTGGTAGTGTGCTGGTGGTATAGACCTGTATCTTTCTTTAATGGGTGGATGCTTTCCTGTAGGTTTGTGATGTTGTACCCCTTTAATCCTCCCAAAATCAAGTGGATGCTTGCTAAACACTTGTTCATACTCCTGAACTACCCGATAGACTCTGTGTTTCTGATGAGAAGATGTGTTGTCGTCGGGCCCACTGGGACGGGGGTACTCGGTACCGGACTGGTCGGCTGCTGGGGGAAGTCACGGGTGGTCCTGGTCCGGTCCGTGTCCCGGGCTCACCAATAAAAGGGGATATTTACAGGGGTTGTCAGTCGTGACGCCACCCACTTGATGCGGCCAGTGATGGGGGCCGTCGCTGCTGCAGAACCTCCGGGGACGATGGGATAGCAGCTTAGGTGTAATAGTTCCAGTGGGTAGAACTGTGTTCCCCGGGGCAGTAAGGGTTAAGTCTATTGTGGAGTGTGTGGCACACTTACTTTGCAGATGCTGCAGGGATCTCTCCTCTCTGTTGGTGCTGACAGGCTGTATCCTGTATGGAGAGAATCACTTTCATGCAGAAACACAAGGGAAGCAGTTCCAGTGTTTTCCGTGTTTACTCTCAGTTCTTCCAGTCACTTTACAGCTCATTTACAGTTCTTACAAAGTTCAAACACAGTTCTTAATACACGGGCACATTCTCCCCCTCCGGGTTCCCTTTGCTCCCTGCAGCCAGGCCTCTCTCTCTGTGACCTCTCACACAGTCTTCAGTGTCCTTCCCGGGCTATTACGGTCTCCGTCTCCACGGGTGTGTGTGAAACGCTGGACAGTATGGCGGTGACTCGGGCCCCTGTGAGTTCTTAGTTTGTCACTGAGCTGCCTGTCCTTTAGGGTAGGGATCTCAATCTGGAACTAAGACCCCCCATCGTGTTGTTTGGGGATGCTGGGTGAACTACGGTCCCCTCTAGAGCTGACACTCTACTTCAGCCCAGCCTCCAGCAGTCCTCAAGGCTGAGGCTCTACCAGGCTCCTTTCTCTCTGTTCCTTTTGGTATAATAGGAGGGCTACTCCGCCTGCAGTCGGTTGCTTCAGCTGTGGTTCTAGGGCCCGAGTATCACCGTCTCTCTCTGTCCTCTCACACTCCTGGGGATCTAGCTCTGGATGGGCTTTCTCTCTCCTCCGACTCACACTGGCTCAGTACAGATTCTGCGCTCCTTATGCTTTCACTCTTTCAGGACGTGTGGCTTTCTCCTGCTCAGCTTCTGCTCAACCTTCCGCTGTTCTCTGGCCTGTTCTTGGTCTTTGCTGTTCAGCTCACTGTGGCCTACTCCTGGTCTGTACAGCTCGGCACCCTCGGCCTACTGAACTCCTTCCTCCTCCCCCTTCACTATATACTGTCAAGTCACCTGACTACGTGTGTGCCCAACCCACTCCTCCAAATCCACCACCCCTCAATCTCATAGAGTCTTTAATCTCAGGGCTGGATGTTACCTTCTCTTACACGTGGGTTATGTGGGCTGTGAGGGTGTTGGTGTGCAACAAGTGTCCTACCTGCCTGGCTGCAGTTCCCTTTGTGGCCTCCTGGACGCAGGGGCGACACATTGTCAGTTCCTACTTGGAACTCCTGACACCATTTCTCGAGCTGCTTTTTGAAATTATGAGGCTTGTCTGACACTGACTGAGCTAGTGATTCAGCTTCATGTATAGAGTTGTTATCTACATGGTACAACTTAGCAACAGTAGAATACCTATGTAGCTTTACTTCATCATCACCATAATTCAATACACAGACAGGTACCCTTCCTTTATGTACATCAACCACCCCCCTGGCTGTCAGGTGTGTAGGACTACTGTCAGACACCACCGGCTCCACTACTTCCTGGTAGTCCTACCCTCTGAGGCCTACTGCTGCCCGACACCAGATCATCATTTCACTTCTTGGTGGCACTACAAAAGGAATTGGGTCTGTTACACGTACGCTACCAATTTCACCACTTGTTAGTGTTACCTGATGCTGGTACACGAGGTCTCGGATCTCCTTCTGAAGAACCCTCCTCTCTCCTTGAGTATCAGTATCTGCACTCTGTTGAAGCAAAAACAGCACTTCATCTAGACAGTTAACCATGACATTGGTACCATGTATGTGGATCCCATTCATTTGGTTTATCCTCAACCACAATGAGTCCTTGATTCTTTAATTCCACCCTCTCTACCTTTACAGTTACCTCCCAATGCCCCTCTACATTAACAGGCAACCCATTGGTAGCACTGATATTTAAGTCAGGGTTTGGAAGATCAAGTTCAAGTTCAGACCAAAGCCGTTTGTAAAGGATACTTGGGATGGTGGTCACCTGGGATCCAGTGTCTACCAAAGCAGTGGTAGCGATGCTGTCTATGATGATGGACAGGTTTGGACGATCTCCCACGTACCTGCGCAGCCAATTGGATGGGCCTTGACAGTCTACACCTGGGTTTGGGCCCCCGGCCCCATGGGTTGCTCGTTTAACCCCATAACGATGGCCTAACGCCCAGAGACGTCGGAAAAAATGGGTACTTATGCCTGGCTGACATCTGTAGACGTCAGCCAGGGAAAGTGCTCTAGCGCCCCCCAGTGGTCAAAAATCTCCGGGGTTTCAGCTACCGGTTCCCCCCACGTTCCTGCCCAGCTCCCCAGCTCCTTCGTCCTCCCTCCTCCTCCTCCCCCTTTTTAAAACAGCGCCGCAGCGCTCAGGAACAACCGGCTGCCCCCTCCTGCACAATCCTCCCCGATGTGACATGTCACACATGTCACATCGGGGAGGGATCTAATGCACCCTGGCCCCCTGCTTCCAACAGCCCCCCCGGTCATCCCCCGATCTCACCTGTCTTCATCTCCCTGGAGCGGCTCCTTCTTCTCCTGGCTCCCTGTGCTGTCTGCCGGCTTCATGCGCAGACAGAGCAGAGAATGCTCTGTCTGCTAATAGACAGTTCATGACCTCAGTGAGGTCATGGCTGGTCAGGATCCTTTGTTCACAAAGGGTCAATTGTGATCCCATCATGGGATCACAACTGACCCTTTGTGAACCAAGGATCCTGACCTGACATGACCTCACTGTGATTATGAGCTGTCAGTCTAATGACAGACAGTGCAGTCTCTGCATAGACTGACAGCTCATGATCGCAGTGAGGTCATGTCAGGTCAGGATCCTTTGTTCACAAAGGGTCAATTTTGATCCCATCATGGGATCACAATTGACCCTTTGTGAACCAAGGATCCTGACCTGACATGACCTCACTGTGATCATGAGCTGTCAGTCTAATGACAGACAGTGCAGTCTCTGCATAGACTGACAGCTCATGATCGCAGTGAGGTCATGTCAGGTCAGGATCCTTTGTTCACAAAGGGTCAATTGTGATTTCGTGATGGGATCACAATTGACCCTTTGTGAAATAAGGATCCTGACCTGACATGACCTCACTGTGATCATGAGCTGTCAGTCTAATGACAGACAGTGAAGTCTCTGCATAGACTGACAGCTCATGATCTCAATGAGGTCATGTTAGGTCAGGATCCTTTGTTCACAAAGGGTCAATTTTGATCCCATCATGGGATCACAATTGACCCTTTGTGAACCAAGGATCCTGACCTGACATGACCTCACTGTGATCATGAGCTGTCAGTCTAATGACAGACAGTGCAGTCTCTGCATAGACTGACAGCTCATGATCGCAGTGAGGTCATGTCAGGTCAGGATCCTTTGTTCACAAAGGGTCAATTGTGATTTCATGATGGGATCACAATTGACCCTTTGTGAAATAAGGATCCTGACCTGACATGACCTCACTGCAATCATGAGCTGTCAGTCTATGCAGAGACTGCACTGTCTGTCATTAGACTGACAGCTCATGATCGCAGTGAGGTCATGTCAGGTCAGAATCCTTATTTCACAAAGGGTCAATTGTGATCCCATGATGGGATCACAATTGACCCCTGTGTGAACCAAAGATCCTGACCTTTCATGACCTCACTGAGGTCATGAACTGTCAGTCTGTTAGCAGACAGAGCAGTCTCTGCATAGACTGACAGCTCATGATCTCAGTGAGGTCATGTCAGGTCAGGATCCTTGGTTCACAAAGGGTCAATTGTGATCCCATGATGGGATTACAATTGACGCTTTGTGAACCAAGGATCCTGACCTGATATCATCCTACTGAGGTCATGACCTGTCATTCTCCTGGAAGAATGCCAGATTTTATAGCATATGGGGGACGCCCCCATATGCTGTAAAAGACTGAAAATCATCGAGGGACCTCCCACTGGACTACGTCGGACCTTCCTGCTGGACTACGTCGGACCTTCCTACTGGACTACGTCGGATGCCAAAGAATAATAAAGATGGGGTCTAAATAGTGTCTGTGTGTTTTTTCTAATAAAAATATTTTTTTCTGTCTTGTGTCTTCTTTACAATTTACTAGGGATTCTTAATGGCCCGGTCTAATATTGGCCAGACATTAAGAATCTCGGGTTTAGTACCAGCTGCAAAAAAAGCTGGCATTAACCCCTTATTACCCAGTCTGCCACCGCTACACGGCAGCTGGAAGAGCTGGATACAGCGCCAGAAAATGGCGCTTCTATGAATGCGCCATTTTCTGGGGCGGCTGCGGACTGCAATTCGCAGCGGGGGGGGGCCCAGAAAGCTTGGGCCTCCCTACGCTGAGGATTCCAGCCCCCAGCTGCCTAGTTGTACCTGGCTGGCCCAAAAATGTGGCGAAGTTCACGCCATTTTTTTTAAAATTATTTCAAGAAATAATTAAAAAAACAATAGGGCTTCCCTATATTTTTGGTTTCCAGCCAGGTAAAACTAGGCAGAAGGGGTTGGTGGCAGCCCGTAGCTGCCTGCTGTACCTGGCTGGACCAAAAATATGGCGAAGCCCCACGTCGTTTTTTTTTTTTTTAAATTTAATAAAGAAATACTAAAAAAAAAGCAGGAGAAGAGACGACCAGGACACGGTGTCTCCGTATCTTGTGCACATGCTCTAAAAGTGAGCAATTGTGTGAAAAAAAGAAAATGTTCAATATGACTTTATCAAATTTTGTGAAGTAGCTGTAGGTTCAAAATGCTCACTATACTCCTAGATATAATCCTTGAGGCGTCTAGTTTCCAAAATGGGGTGACTTGTGCGGGAGCTCCAATGTTTAGGCACATAGGAGCTCCCCATATGCGACATGGTGTCCGCTAACTATTGGAGCTAATTTTCCATACAAATTGTTAGCAGACACCATGCCGCATATGGAGAGCCCCTGTGTGCCTAAACATTGGAGCTCCCCCACAAGTGACTCCATTTTGGAAACTAGACCCCCCAAGGAACGTATCTAGATGCATAGTGAGCACTTTAAACCCCCAGGTGCCTCACAAATTAGTCCGTAAAAAGGAAAAAAAGAAGATTTTGTGGAAAAAAGGTACTTTTTCATTTTTACGGATCAGTTTGTGAAGCACCTGGGGGTTCAAAATGCTCACTATGCATCTAGATAAGTTCCTTGGGGTGTCTAGTTTACAAAATGGGGTCACTTGTGGGGGAGCCCCAATGTTTAGGCACATAGAGTCTCTTCATACGTGACATGGTGTCAACTAACAATTGGAATTGTAAGCCCATACCATGTCATGTATGGAGAGCCCCTGTGTGCCTAAACATTGGAGCTCCCCCACAAGTGACCCCATTTTGGAAACTAGACCCCCCAAGGAACTTATTTAGATGCATAGTGAGCGCTTTGAAACCCCAGGTGCTCCACAAATTGATCCGTAAAAATGAAAAAGTACTTTTTTTTTTCACAAAAATCTTTTTTTCCTTTTTACGGACTAATTTGTGAAACACCAGGGGGTTGAAAGTGCTCACTGTGCATCTAGATATGTTCCTTGGGATGTCTAGTTTCCAAAATGGGGTCACTTGTGGGGGATCTCCAATGTTTAGGCACACAGGGGCTCCCCATATGCGACATGGTGTCCGCTAACTATTGGAGCTAATTTTCCATTTAAATTGTTAGTGGACACCATGTCACGTATGGAGAGCCCATGTGTGCCTAACCATTGGAGCTCCCCCACAAGTGACCCCATTTTGGAAACTATACCCCCCAAGGAACGTATCTAGATGCATAGTGAGCACGTTGAACCCTCTGGTGCTTTACAAATTGATCCATAAAATTTAAAAAGTACTTTCTATTCCACAAAAATGTTCTTTTTCCATTTTTACGGATTCATTTGTGAAGCACCTTGGGGTTCAAAGTGCTCACCACCCATCTAGATAAGTTCCTTGGGGGTCTAGTCTCCAAAATGGGGTCACTTGTGGGGAGCTCCAATGTTTAGGCACACAGGGGCTCTCCATACGTGACTTGGTGTCCGCTAACAATTGGAGCTAATTTTCCATTCAAATTGTTAGCGGACACCATGTCGCGTTTTGAGAATCTCTGTGTGCCTAAACATTGGAGCTCCCCCACAAGTGACCCCATTTTGGAAACTAGACCCCCCAAGGAACGTATCTAGATGCATAGTGAGCACGTTGAACCCTCTGGTGCTTTACAAATTGATCCGTAAAATTTAAAAAGTACTTTCTATTCCACAAAAATTTTCTTTTGTCCTCAATTTTTTCATTTTCACATGAGCAACAGGATAAAATGCATCCTAACATTTGTTGGGCAATTTCTCCTGAGTACACCGATACCTCATATGCAGTCATAAACCACTGTTTGGGCACACGGCAGGGCTCAGAAAGGAAGGAGTGCCATTTGACTTTTTGAATGGTAAATTAGCTCCAAAAGTCAAACTGCGCTCCCTCCCTTCTGAGCCCTGCCGTGCGCCCAAACAGTGGTTTATGACCACATATGATGTATCGGTGTACTCAGGAGAAATTGCCCAACAAATTTTAGGATCCATTTTATCCTGTTGCCCATGTGAAAATGAAAAAATTTAGGCTAAAAGGACATTTTTGTTGGAAAAATTAAAATGTCCATTTTTTATTTCCACTTTGCTTTAGCTGCTGTGAAGCACTTGAAGGGTTAATAATCTTCTTGAATGTAGTTTTGAGTAGCTTGAGGGGTGCAGTTTTTGGAATGGTGTCACTTTTGGGTGTTTTCTGTCATGTACACCCCTCAAAGGGACTTCAAATGTGATGTGGTCACAAAAAAAATGGTTTTGTAAATTTTGCTGGAAAAATGAAAAATTGCTGATGAACTTTGAACCCTTATAACGTCCTAACAAATTTTTTTTTTTTTTTTTAAATTGTGCTGATGTGAAGTAGACATGTGGGAAATGTTATTTATTAACTATTTTGTGTCATATACCTCTCTGGTTTACCAGAATAAAAATTCAAAATGTGAAAATTGCTAAATTTTCAAAATTTTCGCCAAATTTTTTATTTTTTCACAAATAAACGCAAAAATTATTAACCTAAATTTACCACTAACATGAAGCCCAATATGTCATGAAAAAACAATCTCAGAATCGCTAGGATCCGTTGAAGAGTTCCAGAGATATTACCTCATAAAGGGACAATGGTCAGAATTACAAAAAACGGTCTGGTCATTAAGGTGGAAATTGGCTCAGTCACTAAGGGGTTAAAGGGCAGAACCGGTAGATGTGCCCTTCTTTGTGACACTTGTGACAGATGGGTTGTCCGCTGGCACTGTAGCGATCCGTGGTCCTCCCTCGAAGTAGTGGTGTCCTCTTCCTCATCCATGGAACGCTGTCTGGGCTGTCAGCGAGCTGGATCTTTGCTGGTGTCTGTGTCTCCGTCTTGGGTTGCCTTGCACCTCGGAGTTTGGCCATCTCTCTGCTCAGCTAGCGCACCTCGGAGCACAGGCTGTCAAACTGGTCAGGGGTCACAGCCTGCATGCTAGTCTCCTCTGCAGGGGATAAGGAAGGTGCTTCTGGCAAAGAGGGGGTTTTAACCCATTGCGGCTGTGGGGCTAAGTCTGGCACTGTTGGGAGCTGCCGTCCCTTAACGGTTAGTTCCTTCAGGGTAGCAAACTCTGCATCAGGGTTTTGGAGAACCCACCAGCGTGCTTGCTTACTGTCATCCGGTAACTTGAGGCCCCTTACAAACCATTCAATAAGCATTTTATTTTCATCACGTATGCCATTTGGATCAACTTGTTTAAGGAGTCTCAGTGCCTCCTGCAGGTGTAAGGAGTAATCTAGGACACTTTCTTGTGCCCCCTGCTTGCAATGGTAAAACAATAGTCTCAGTTCAGTCTCAGTATAATGCTCAAAAACAAAACTCTCTTTAACTTTTCAAATATTTGAGCAGTAGACCCCTGATCTCCCTCAGACCAGTTTCGAGTTTTCAGCTCGGCTGCACCTGTTAACTGTCCCATCCCTACGGATGCTCTTTATTTACCGGTCATCACATACATGTCCAACACATTACAAATCTTTCTCTCGAATGCGTCCAGGGTGCCTGGCTGGCCGTCATACTTGGTCAACCAGGCTGCATTGGGGACGTAAGGCAGGGAGATCGGCATTATCGGAGTTACTGGTGCAGGTGCCGATAACGGTATTGCGCCGCTGGATGATTTGGCGACTGCGGGCTTCCTGTTCAGGGCTCCATTAGTGGCGGCGGGCTGGTTCAGGATCGGGGGCATGACATTGTTTGGGTCCAGGGCACTCATTCTTGTTCCCCCCTAGTGAATCGCTGCCAGTCTCTGAAAAATGAAAGTAAGTAGTTGGCTCTGTGGGCGGGGAGTGGAGCACCTCGGGTATTTTTGGATCTGACTGCTGCATTCGGCGGTCCTCGTCAGAGCATGGGGCTGGGCGTATCTTCACGCTTTTGCACTATAACGCCCCTTTCTTTCCCGCTCTATGATGCAGCAATGGCGGCCCAGATTAACAGTTCACAAACACAGTCTATTTACGGCACACAGTACTTGGTTACACCGGGCATGGGATCCTGTTCGTGATGCCAGAGTTGTCTGGGGCCACAAGGGGTTGAGTACTCAGGTCTCGGGCGGTCAGTTGCGGAGATGTCATGGGTGGTCCGTGCCTGAGCCTGTGCCCTTGGGTGACAATAAAGAGGGGTATATTTACAGGGATTGGAGTTGTCAGTCGTGACGCTACCTGTAGGTTCCGGTGAAGGCACCGGTGCTGCTTGGGCCTCCGGGGTTATGAGCGGCAGCAAGACGGAGTGGCTCCCTACAGGAGGATGGGATCCCCGGGGCTAAGAGTTATGATCGTGGAGTAAGGCAGCACAGTCGTTGCTGCACAGGGTTGCAGTAGGGGAGCGTAGTCGGTGTGATGCAGGATGAGTTGAAGAAGCGACACGCACACATTAAAGTCTTTTGGTCCGGGCTGAAGGAAAACACCTCAGGACTTCCACAGCGAGTTAGGATATAGGCCTCCTTATTCTGCTCTCCCATTCTGAGTCTGACAGGTATGGAACCTAACCAGACTGTTATTTCTCTTTCCACACCCGTGTTGCTGCACTGAGGGCTCTCTAATGGGCCACCGCCGTCTATCTCCCCGCGGTCCCTGGCTCTCAATTATTGATGTTGCGGGTGTCCGGGAAGCTAAGCCTCCTCAGGATGCTGGTCTATCTCCTCTGTCCCCTGTAGACTCGGGCTCCAATGACCGGTGTTCTGGTGGGGTGAGCTGGTTGAGTGTTCCTCGCCTCTGCCTTTCGTCCCCACTCTCTGGACCCTCACACTGACTTTTGTGTGTGCTGGTTCGGGCCTAGCACGGCTCCGGGTACCAGTTCAGCCCACTAGTCTCTGCGCTACCTTCACAGCTCTTCTAGCGTCTGTACACTGTGTTTAACTCCGCCCCCTGCACCTGTATTTATAGGGGAGACTGGCTTAAGGCAACCAGTTGAGCTTCCCCTACAGGCCTGGGGTGGAAGGTGTTGGGTGTAAGTGTGGTTACCAGCTGTGGAAAATCCTTTAGTGTCCTAGGGAAGCCTGTGGTTGCCTGGTACAGGGTGCCACATAATGTTCCTGCCTGTTTCCCTGAACTGCAGTCACCTAGTACTAAAATACTCCATGTAGCTGTCAAAAGAACTTTTGTGTTTTTGAGATGATTGATAGAGGATTTGCAAACACACAACTCTCCCTAGCAGCTGCTGACACTCTCCCTACGCTAGCACTATGCTGTATTCTGGATGCAATGTGCACAAAATGGCAGGGGCAGGGCTTATATAGAGCCTATGAGTCATGTTTGACGCTCCGTGGCCAGCCAATCACAGTAATGCCACAACCAAGAGGGCTGCGGCATTACTTGATTGGCTAGAAAGCCCAGCACGTTTACTGGCTGTATATCAGGCGCCAAACATGCTAGGTGGGAGATCCGAATATTGCGAGGCAAGTAGTGAAATACTCACTATGTCCCGAGTAGCGCGAATCATTACTCGCCGAGTATCGAATACTTGCGAGTATTCTCACTCATCCCTAATTACAACATGCACATGACTACATCACCAGAACCACCAGCAATACAATAATACATGACTAGAACCCATGTCAGGACATCACCAGAACCACAGTCAACACAGTAATACATCACCAGAACCCCATCAATACAATTATATATCACCAGAACCCGTCAATACAGTAACACATCACCAAAACCCGTGAATACAGCAATACATCACCAGAACCACCGTCAATACAATAATACATATCAGAGAGCATATAGTATAGCTCGACCACCGTTTAGGTGCACAAGGGAAAAATAGGCCACAAAGTCTTTAAATATATCCCCGGCAAACAATAAAAGAAGAGAGATGATTATCCTTTTTGTGTTTTTTATTTTTGAAGGTGAAAAACAGGTTGTATCATACAACGTTTCGGCTCCAGTTGAGCCTTTCTCAAGTGAGTCTTCTGTATATATAGAAAGGGGGTTTGTGGTTCAGTTCCCACATGAGCAACTGCTCAGGCCAGTACCTGCCTGTTTGAGGTACTCAGCATATGACTCCGTCCTTTGTGTCAGTGCAGCAGCATGGTGGCTGGTCTGGGTGGATGGACAGGAGCCACCTCCACCCAGATATATAATCATAACCACAGTCAATACATCACCAGAACAGTACATCCCCTATATAAATGTGCATGCAGATTAATTGGCATTTTGGGGGTAAAAGACTCCATTAAAATATCATCAATCATATACTGTCCTCCCCATAATGAATTATACCCACTACACGTTCCTCACTTATGAACTATGATCTCCACTAAATACAACTCTCTCTTCACTGTCCACCTCATGTTGTCTCAACTCTATAGTGATCCCCCTTATGCTATTCATTCTGCATACTGAGCCTAACCAATCTTTTTACTGAGCTCTCCCCATGCTACCCCATCTCCATACCGTGCCCCTCTCATGTTACTTCTCTATACCATGCCCCCCTCAGGCTACCCATTCTCCATACCATGCCCTTCCAGTCTAACTCTTCAACATACTGCACCCTCTCATGTACCATGCTGCTCATCCACCCCAACCCCCTCATGCCCCTTAATGCTCATCATCCCCTCCATATGTCCTGTACTGCTTATACTGCTCCAATGTGTCCTTTTCTGCTTACCCCCATATGCTGCTCATCCTCTACCAAATGTAGCATGCAGCTCATCCTCCATCAACATGTCCCATGCAGCTCATTCTCACCCCATTCCCCTCAACCCCATGTTGCTCATCCTCCCCCCCATACATCTCATGTAGCTCAAATTTCCTCTATCCTCCTTCCATGTTCCTTGCAGCTCCTCCCCCTATGTTCCATGTAGCTTCTCCCCCCATCCCCTCCATGTTCCATGCAGCTTCTCCTCCATCCCCCTTGAATATTCCATGCAGCTTCTCCCCCATCCCCCATCCCCCTTCCATGTTCCATGCAGCTTCTCCTCCATCCCCCTTCCATGTTCCATGCAGCTTTTCCCCCATGTTCCATGCGGCTTCTCTCCCATCCCCCTTTCATGTTACTTGCAGCCTATCCCACTTCCATGTTAAATGAAGCTTTTCCCCCATCCTCCCCCATATTCCATTGAGCTTCTCCCCCCATGTTCCATGCAGCTTCTCACCATCCCCCTTCCATGTTCCATACAGCTTTTCCCCCCATGTTCCATGCAGCTACTCCCCTCATCCCCCTTTCCATGTTAGATTCAGCTTCTCCCCCATCCTCTTTCCATGTTACATGCGGCTTTGCCCCATCCCCCTCCATGTTCCATGCAGCTTCTCCCCCCATCCCCTTTCTATGTTATATGCAGCTTCTCCCCATCTACCTCCATGTTCCATGTAGCTTCTCCCATCATGTTCCATGCAGCTTCTCTCCCCACCCCTCTTCCATGTTCCATGCAGCTTTACCACCCATATGTCCCATGCAGCCCATCCTCACCCCATTGTCCTCAACCCCATGTTGCTCATCGTCCCCCATACACCTCATGCAGCTCATCCTTCCTCCATCCCCCTTCAATGTTCCATGTAGCTTCTCCCCATGTTCCATTCAGCTTCTCCCCCCAATTCCATGCAGCTTCTCCCCCATCCTCCTTTCATGTTCCATGCAGTTCTCCCCCATGTTCCATGCAGCTTCTCCCCCATCCATGTTCCATGCAGCTTTTCCTCATCCCCCTTCCATGTTACATGCAGCTTCTCCCCCCATCCCCCACCCATATAGCTTCTCCCCCTCCATGTAGCTTTTCCCCCATCCATGAAGCTTCTCCCCCTCCATGTAGCATCTCCCCCTCCATGTAGCTTCTCCCCATCCATGTAGCTTTTCCCCCATCCATGAAGCTTATCTCCCTCCATGTAGCGTCTCCCCCATCCATGTAGCTTCTCCCCCATCCATGCAGCTTCTCTCTTATCCATGAAGCTTCTCCCTTCTTCTCCAGGCCACCCCCAGGTGGGCTTAGTCGCTATTTTCGACTTAATAGCGCTTACCTGATCCACTCTCATGGCTCCCAGTATCTTCTTCCTCCTGTGCGTCACTCTGCAAAGTCCTGTCGGGAGTGTGATGACATCATCGCGCTGTGACCTCTGTAGTGTGAGTGCCAAACATCGGGGCTGGAAGCTGATTGGAGCTTCACTGACCCAAGAAGTGCCAGCGCTCACACATTTACTTGTAAAAAGGCGTGACTACAAATGAATGCTGCGCCCCCCTCCCTCCTCCAAAACATTGGATTTCATACAGAATTTGGAAGAGGGATATTTAAAAAAAAAAAAATGCAATCTTGATCCTGGTGCTACCCCCTGAAACCTGCGACCCTAGGCGCATGCCCTCAGGTGCCTAGTGGCAAATACAACCCTGGTTCACAGTGTTCTGTCATATTTTGCCAAACTAACAAGCCTTTTTCAAAATGTGATCAAATTTGCTTAATATCACAGAGAGAGGGCAAAGCTACTGATACAAGAACAGGTTTTTTGAATGGTTAGGTTTGAGGATTCTTGGCTGTCATAAGGAACATGCAGTACCACACTTGGTAATCCAAGATTTATTGATTGCAATGTACTAGCGCATCTCAATTAACCCCTTCCAGACCCTTGGCCCACCCCCTGGGCCATGGAATGATCAGGCTCCTGCAGGTCGAGTGAGGGTGTCACTGACCTGTCACTCGGCCTGCAGGTACATGGGGAGTTGTACAACACCCCAGGGGGGGTCGATTTGCCCCCCACCCCCACCCCCCCCCGGCTACAGGCGCGGTGATTGGCACTCAAAAGTGAAAGTGAAAATCACCGCGCCTGTAATGCTTCCCTGCCTGCCGCTGCTATCCCTACCCTCCAATCTTCTCCCCTGTCATCCTCTAACTGCCCCCCTGTCCCCCACCTCTCTTTCCTGCCCCCTCTTCATCTTTCTTACCCCCCCGCTTCCTTTTCCTGCCACCTGCTTCCTGTCCCTGCCGCCCGCTTCCTCTTCCTGCTGCCCGCTTCCTCCTGCCTGCCCCCGCTTCCTCCTAAGTGCCCCCCTTCTTCTCCTGTCACCCCCCCTCTTCCCCCTTCCTGCCCCCCCGATCACCGGAGCGGCGATCGCCTCTCCCACTCACCCCTCCGGCGGCCACTCTGTCTCCACTGCGTCCCGCTCCTCCTCCTCCTCCTCTTCACCGCCTCCGGATCTGACAGCTCTGTGCTGGAGCTGCCAGATCACTTTCTACAGCTAGATCCTGAGGATCCAGCTGTAGAAAGTGATCTGACAGCTCCAGCATAGTGATCCACAGTGACCATTATGTGATCACTGTGGATCACTGTGCTGGATCTGTCAGATCACTTTCTACAGCTGGATCCTGAGCTGCAGGAAGTGATCTGACAGCTCCAGCACAGTGATTCACAGTGACTATTATGTGATCACTGTGGATCACTGTGCTGGATCTGTCAGATCACTTTCTACAGCTGGATCCTGAGGATCTAGCTGCAGGAAATGATCTGACAGCTCCAGCACAGTGATCCACAGTGACCATTATGTGATCACTGTGCTGGATCTGTCAGATCACTTTCTACAGCTGGATCCTGAGGATCTAGCTGCAGGAAGTGATCGTGGGACCTTCGTTATTGACTACGTTGGAGCGATCGAGCGTCGTGGGACCTTCGTTGTGGACTACGTCGGATCTTTTCATAATAAAGATGGAGTCCGAATTGTATCTTTTTTTTTTCAAATAAAAAGATTTTTCTCTGTGTGTATTTATTGACTATTTACCGTACTAGAGATTCCTAATGGCGGGTCTAACATTGGCCCTATATTATGAATCTCGGGCTTAGTGCCAGCCACCAATAAAAAGCTGGCATTAACCCCTTTATTACCCAGTTAGCCACCGGCACCAGGGCAACTGGAAGAGCGTGGGTACAGCGCCAGAAAATGGCACTTCAATGAATGCGCCATTTTCTGGGGCAGCTGCGGGCTGCAATTCGCAGCATGGGGGGCCCAGAACGCTTGGGCCTCTCTATGCTGAGGATTCCAGCCCCCAGCTGCCTAGTTGTACCTGGCTGGACCAAAAATATGGCGGAGCCCCACGTAATTTTTTTCTAGAATTAGTTCTAGAAATTAAAAAAGGGCTTCGCTGTATTTTTTGTTTCAGCCAGGTACAATGAGGCAGCTGGGGGCTGGTGGCAGTCCGTAGCTGCCAAGTTGTACCTGGCTGGACCAAAAATATGGCAGAGCCCCATGTCATTTTTTTTTTTAATTCTACAAATAAAATGACATGGAGCTTTGCCGTATTTTTGGTTGCCAGCCAGGTACAACTTGGCAGCTAGGGGGCTGGAATCCTCAGCATGGAGAGACCCAAATGTATAGGGTCTATATGCTGCGAATTGTAACTACTAGACTAGTATGTTTTTTCACAAAGTTTCTTTATTCATTTTACGTCTCAATTTGTGAAGCACATGGGGGTTCAAAGTGCTCACAGTGCATCTAGATATGTTCCCTGGGGGGTCTAGTTTCCAAAATGGGGTCACTTGTGGGGGAGCTCAAATGTTTAGGCACACAGGGGCTCTCCATACGTGACCTGGTGTCCGCTAACAATTCCAATTGTTGGCAAACACCAGGTTGTGTATGGAGAGCCCCTTTGTGCCTAAACATTGGAGCTCCCCCACAAGTGACCCCATTTTGGAAACTAGACCCCCCAAGAAACCTATCTAGATGCATAGTGAGCACTTTGAATCCCCAGGTGCTTCACAAACTGATCCATAATAAGGTAAAAATACTTTTTTTTCACACAAATTTTCTTTTTTAATTTGTACGGATCAATTTGTGAAGCACCTGGGGGTTCAAAGTGCTCACTATGCATCTAGATATGTTCCCTGGGGGGGTCTAGTTTCCAAAATGGGGTCACTTGTGGTGGAGCCCCAATGTTTAGGCACACAGGGGCTCTCCAAATGCGATATGGTGTCCGCTAACAATTTGAAGTGATTTTCCATTCAAATTGTTAGCGGACACCATGTCGCGTTTGGAGAGCCCCTGTGTGCCTAAACTTTGGAGCTCCCCCACAAGTGACCCCATTTTGGAAACTAGACCCCCAGGGAACATATCTAGATGGGTGGTGAGCATATTGAACCCCCACATGCTTTACAAATTGATCTGTGAATATGGAAAAAGTACTTTTTTTTCACAAAAATTTTCTTTTAGCCTCAATTCTTTCATTTTCACATGGGTAACAGGATAAAATTCATCCTAAAATTTGTTGGGCAATTTCTCCTGAGTACACCGATACCTCATATGTGGTCATAAACCACTGTTTTGACGCGCGGCAGGGCTCAGAAGTGAAGGAGCGCCATATCACTTTTTGAATGGAAAATTAGCTCCAAGTCAAATTGCTCTCTTTCCCTTCAGAGCCCTGCCGTGCGCCCAAACCGTGGTTTATGATCACATATGTGGTATTGATATACTCAGGAGAAATTGCCCAACAAATTTTAGGATCCATTTTATCTTTTTGCCCATGTGAAAATGAAAAAATTGAGGATAAAAGAACATTTGTGTTAGAAAAATTAAAATATCCATTTTTTTGTTTCCAATTTGCTTAGTTCCTGTGAAGCACCTGAAGGGTTAATAATCTTCTTGAATGTAGTTTTGAGTAGCTTGAGAGGTGCAGTTTTTGGAATGGTGTCACTATTGGGTGTTTTCTGTCATGTACACCCCTCAAAGGGACTTCAAATGGGATGTGGTCACTAAAAAATGGTTTTGTAAATTTTGGTGGAGAAATGAAAAATTGCTCATGAACTTTGAACCCTTATAACCTCCTAACAAAATTTTTTTTTTTTCCAAAATTGTGCTGATGTAAAGTAGACATGTGGGAAATATTATTTCATAACTATTTTGTGTCACATAACTCTCTGGTTTACCAGAAGAAAAATGCAAAATTTGAAAATTGCAAAATTTTCAAAATTTTTGCCATATTTTTGATTTTTTCACAAATAAACGCAAAAATTATCGACCTAAATTTAATACTAACATGAAGCCCAATATGTTACGAAAAAACAATCTCAGAATCGCTAGGATCCGTTGAAGCGTTCCCGAGTTATAACCTCATAAAGGGACACTGGTCAGAATTGCAAAAAATGGCAAGGTCATGAAGGGGTTAATTAGAATATCATAAAAGTGTTCATTTATTTCCGGAATTTAATACATAAAGTGAAATGCAGATATTATATAGTCATTACAAACAGAGTGATCTATTTCAAGTGTTTTTTTTCTGTTAATTTTGAGGATTATGGTTTACAGTCAATGAAACCCAAAGCATAATATTTCAGAATATTAAAGTAGGGAAGATGAAGGGTTAAAAACCGTGCTACCGTATTCCACATGACATCAAAGGGTGAATATAATATTGATTTATTAGAAATGCCCTGAAACATGGCAATACTACATAGACTTTTGATGATATTTTAATTCATTGAGATGCACTGGTACTTTATTTGTTGGACAAAGCCCTTCAACCCCTTCAATCCTGGATAATTTTCTGTTTCCGTTTGTGTCTCCCCTTCTTCCAAGACCCATAACTTTTTTAAGTTTTCTGTCAATATAGTCATGTTGTGGCTTATTTTTGCGGGATGAGTTGTGCTTTTGAACGACAACATTTATTTTACTATATAGTGTGCTGGAATAAGGGAAAAAATGAAATAGCAAAAATAGTGCAAGTACACGATTATTTGTTGGGCATTTTATTCATCATCTTTAGTATATGGTAAACCTGATGTGTGGGTATGATGCTCCAGGTCGGTACGAGTTTGTAGATACAAAACATGCATAGTTTTATTTTTATCTAAGTGGTGAAAAAAAAATTCAGAAGTTTGTAAAGAAAAATAATTTTGTTGCCACTTTTGTTGCCATATTCTGCGACCCGTAGTGTTCTAATTTTTTGGGATCTGGGACTGTGTGATAGCTTATTTTTTGCGTCTTGAGTTGATGTTTCTAATCATACCATTTTTGGGTAGATGTAATGTTTTCATAGCCTGTTATTGCATGTTATTGCAATGTTGCGCCGACCAAAAAAACTTACTTTTGGTGTTTGGATTTTTTTCATTACGCAGTTTACAGATCTGATTAATTGATTTATATTTTGATAGATCGGGCACTTCTGAACGTGGTGATAACAAATATGTATTTTTTTAATAGTTTTATTTTCAATGGGGTAAACGAGGGGTGATTTGAAATTTTATGTTCTTTTTCGTATTTTTTAAAACTTTTTAACCTTTTCCTTTATTTTGCACTGCCCACTTAGGGTGCCTCAGTACTGCACAGTGTGATCGCTTCTGCTATGCAGAGAGATGCTCCACCATCCCTCTACACAGCACAATGGTTTCAGCCATGCCTTCTATATCTGTTGCACCCGCTATTTCCTCTGAACCAGCCGTGATACCATACCTACTACACCTGCCTGTAACAGCCGTGCTGTTATACCTGCTGCAGCTGCCTGAACCAGTTTTGCCATCATACCTGATGCACCTGCCATCCATGCCACCATTCCCCCTACACCTGCCAACAATAGGAGTCCAGTGTGTAGCCGACTGTATCAGGGACTGCCCCAGCCTGCTTCCGTTCCAGTGCCTGCATCCCCAACCCTGCGGAGAGATGAGTTAGTCAGTTAGTTGTGCCCCTGCAGGCCAAGACCAGTACCACAGCCCTATGGGTCCACTCCCCCACGCTCACACCTGCGAACATTACATTACAGAACATGGATTTCACTGGCTACAGCACCACCAAGCTCACTAGTCTACAGCAGTCTGTGGACTCCTGACTGAATGCCATGATAACAGCTACTCCATCTGAACCTCCCCAGGTTGCAGCACCAGTTTCGGTAGTGAATCCTACTCTAGGTCCTCGTCTGGCTGCCCCTCCATGGTTTAATGGCAATCTCAAGAAATGCAGGGGCTTCAATAACTAGTGGTGTCTACATTTTTAATAAGGCCTTCTTGATGTCACATTTGGCTGGAGAAGTACTGGCCGGGATTATGCTGATTAGGGAGAGAAGCGATCCAGTGGTTTCTAAACTGCCAATCTTCCTGGAGGTGTTCCTCAAGTGTTCGACGTGCCAAGTTGAGTCTCCTCTACAACATCATCACTACTTAGAGTTCACAAGGGAAGTCTTACAATGGGCCAGTATGCTGTCCATTTCTGAATCCTGTCTTCAGAACTAGACTGGAAAAATTAGTCACTATTGGCCTGCATTCTGAGCGGGTATGTCTGGGGTAATCTAGGACAAACTAACCGACCAAGGTGTTTTTTCTTCCTTCATTGACCTAGTATCCCTGGCTATCTTAATTGATCTCCAGCACCAAGAACGCCTCAGAGATGTGAATTGAGAGAGGGGGTCAATGTTTCAGGCTCCCTCCCATCAAGCCATGTCCCGCTACACTTACTGGTACTCATGAATGCATGGAGGTAGACTAAGTGAATATGATGAAGCTTCCCTGGAGAACCAGCGCTCTGAAGGAGGGTGCTTCTACTGTGGAATTCTGAAACACCAGATCTGAGTCTGCCCTATGAAGCCAAGAAACTTCCCAAACTAAGGTCCATAGGAGCCACTCTCTAGATGAGAGCAAGTTCTCACCATCCTTAGCTCTGTCCGAGTCCTTATCCTGTGGACCCTCTCAATTTACTGAGTTGTATAAAAGACAAAACAAGAGGCGCAAGAATATGAAGCACCTAGTGGTGTTTTTAAAATTGTGAAGTGAGCTAAAGTGCCACTCACCTAATGGGGTTGTGCACAACCCCAGTGACAGGCGCCTAGAAGCTGGATCCTTCTAGGGACCGGAGCGCCTCTTCTCTGCCGATGGCGGTCTCCACCGCATCACTTCCGGCTCTTGGTCATATGATCGGGTTTTTGGTGATGTCACGGCAGGTCCTTTGGGGCTATTTATGGTAACCTGGATGACACCAGGTCCTTTAGATTGCATGTTAGAGACCCCGGCGCTGCTCCTCCTGCCAATCCCTCTTTGAGGGAACAGGGAACACAAGAGAAATTGTAGCAAATGTTTAGGCACCCTGTCGAAACACATGGTATGAAGTAAAGGACAATAAAGGTTTGTAAATACGCTCCTATGATTGTTTTCATTGTTGCCCATTGCCTCAGCATTCCTAAAAGACCACTAAAATTTCTTTCAAAATACACAAAAGGTTTGCGCCAAACTGCTTTCATTAAATTGTGGGATCGGTGAATGATCCCCTCTGCTCACCTTCTATTGTTGTGCCTGTCCGCACAACTGGAGTAAGAGTTTAATCTGTCTCCCAGCTGGGCTCTCCTAGTTGGGCTCCAAGCAGCGAGGTGAAAAGTGCACGTATTTCCCGTGTGTCCCGGTGCACGTGACAACTCGAGGGGAGTGATGGTGTGACGTCTGCCAGGTCCCGTATTCCTAAGCTGCTCTGTATCACGCTTCCCAACAGGGAAGAAATTTGCAGCTCCAGATAAAACGAGTGATATTGTAAGCGCTAAGGTACATTAACAGGACACGGCTCACATAAGTATTACCTTTCAGCTTTAATGATTCAGCATATGGATCCCTTTAGCCACAACGCGTTTCAGCGCCAATTGCGCCTTTTTCAAGTGATTTGATTCACTTGAAAAAGGCGCAATTGGCGCTGAAACGCGTTGTGGCTAAAGGGATCCATATGCTGAATCATTAAAGCTGAAAGGTAATACTTATGTGAGCCGTGTCGTGTTAATGTACCTTAGCGCTTACAATATCACTCGTTTTATCTGGAACTAAAATTTCTTTGGAATTTACTGAGTTGGTGCTTCTAGAGTCTGGTTCTGCTGGGAACTTTGTGCAACAGGGCTTAGTGGATCAGTATCAGATTTCCATCCAGCGACTTCAAATTTTTATACTTATCTTGTTCATGGATGGAAAACATTTATCTGAGCCTGTCCAGCTCATCAATGAGCAAGTGGAGCTTTGAGTGGCAGTGCTGCACTCAGAGAGGATTTCTTTTCATGTGATTCATGGTCTGTCGCACCCACTGCTACCAGGCCTGCTGTGGCTTCAGATTCACAGGCCAGTCTTGAGATTGGAGATGTGCTCTAATGAGGTCAGTCCCGTCATGTTAAATGTCTTGTTAAAGTCCATCCTGCCTGTCCGCCTGTAATGCTATCCAATGTTCCGGGTCTGCCGTCCATTAACTGGTTCTACATGGCTATTTTCTACAAAAAGGGGGCTGAGATTCTGGCATCATATAGGCCATATGAGTGCGCTATCAACTTTCTTCCTGATTCCTCACCTCCCCGTGTTCGAATCTACCCTCTGTCCCAGTTGGAGACCCAAGCCATGTCCAAATACATCAAGGAGAATCTGGCAAAAAGATATATCTAGAAGTCCTCCTCTCCAGACGGAGTCAGGTTATTCTTTGTAAAGAAAAAGGATGGTTTCCATCAGCTATGTGTAGATTACAGAGGCCTCAATAAAATCATGGTCAAGAACAAGTATCCACTTTCACCTATACCAGAATTATACAACCATCTTTAAAGTTCGAGAATCTTCTCCATGCTCGGCCTCTAATGTGCATAAAATCTGGTCCATGATGGCTCTTGTGATGAATAGAAAGCCGCCTTTAACACTCGTTATGGCTACTATGATTATTGGGTAATGCTATTCAGCTGAAGCAGGAATTCATGAACGGTATCTTCCAGGACCTTCTCTACTTGTGTGTGGTCATGTACTTGGACGACAGTCTGGTGTTCTCTCCCAAAATACCGAAACACTGGAGAAATATCCACCAGGTTCTGCAGAGGCTGAGGGGGAATTGTCTCTACACCAAATTCGACAAGGCAATCTTTGAACAAACTTCAATTCCTTTCCTGGGCTACATTATCTCTCACACCAGCTTGAAAATTGATCCAGAGAAGGTGTTTGCAGTTCTTAAGTGGCTTTGTCCTGAATGAGTGAAGGCAATTCAGCAGTTCCTGAGTTTCGCCAACTACTACTGCCAATACACTTGCATTTCTTCTCCCAGATCCTTCTAAGCTTGGCCTTTACTCACAAGAAAGTGAATCCTAAGATTTGAACACCTGAATCGAAAAGTGCATTCATTGCCCTCAACTAGGCTTTTTCATTGGCTTCGGTGCTACATACACAAGGGATCAACAAGCAGTTCTTCTTGGAAGTGGATGCTTCCTCCTATGGGGCTAGTGCATTCCTCACTTAGGAGTCTGCTACCAGTCAGATGGTGACCTTCAGCCACTTTTCCAAGGCCGTTTTTGCATGTGAGCGCCACTACTCAATTGGTGACTGAGAGATGTTGGCAATCAAGGTGGCTCTGGAGGAGTGCCAATAAATACCCTGTGCTTCTCAGGTATAGGCAAAGAAGCATTTCTAGGTTAGGGCGAACTGGTCCTTTAAGAGCAGAGGAAGTGCTGTGAGTGCAACCTAAGCATGCTCCCAGGAGACCTGTGCTGCATGTGCAGGTCCCGGGAGCAGGAAGTAAAGGACAGAGTCCATGCAGGCATTGCAGGATCACCAGCAGGGTGAGTATTTCACAGTCAAAGTTCTCCCTGCCATTAAAACACCGGCACCGTGGAGGTGGGTACTAAATATAGTTATTCTTTTATTTTTCTGGAAGGGTTTGTAAAACTGAATAAATAACTGATTTTTTAACACATTATTTAAACTATGCAATGCACAGTGTGGGAAAGAAATTCTGATTTGCCTTTCCCTTTGTAAAACTAAATTATAAAGAATATTACAAACTTGATTATTTTCAAAATTGTGCCAATAAAATCTACACCTTGTCCCACACAAAAAACAATTCTTTAGACAGTTTTATTAACAGAAAACATGTTATAACTTTTGGAATGTACCAATGAAATAAAAAAAATCTCTTGGTCCTGGAGGTCCATAATAGTCTGGTTCTTAAGGAGTTACATTCCTACTAACTGACACTGTTTATTGTAACCAACACAGTTCTACAGACATTGTATAATATTGTTATAACAATTTCTTTTTATTATTTTGGAGACCTTTCAGATGAATACACATTAAAATGTAGAAACTAATATTTAATTAGGTGAGTTTGAAATAATTTGGATCTGTTCACAGGAATAGTTTACATCTATATTAGCCAGAATTAGAACTTTGACATTATTGTCTTAAAACCATAAAAATGTTTGCACCTATGAATGAAGTGCTAGAGACATAGACATTCACATGTATGCAAGTATATACTGCACATTGTAGGTATAGGCAAAATAGCAATACCAGACAACTCATATACAAATATGGCCATATTTTTGGAACAGAACTGCACTTTTAGGATATGTGTCCACAGGACGTTTTTGCTGCGTTTTTGGTGCATTTTCTGCATGCAGTTTACCATTGGTTTTATGGTAATGTGTGCTAATTTGTTCCTGCGGTTTTGATTCCCAGCAAAACCAATGTGTTTCACAGAAACGCTGTGCCCACACATTGGTTTTGCAAGTGTCAAAAACTGTCAAATACCTGCGTTTTTGGTGCGGATGGGAAAGAATTGACATGTTCTATTTTTCCTGCGTTTTTTCCATTGACTGCAGCAAAAACGCAGCATCAAAAACTCAGCAAAAACGCCGTAAAAACGCACAAAAAACTCGCAAAAAACTCAGACAAGATCATAGCTAATCTCCTGTCAAGGATTCTAGGATCCTTGAAAGCAGGTTTTGCTGCGTTCAGGACTGCTTAAAAAATGTCCTGTGGACACATACCCTAATACTGTACCTTCTAAAATCTCTCTGACTGTTCAAAACCTTATGATAACTTCCATTCCAGGTGCATTTGTTCCTTCTGTGCTTTCCAAATTTTGACATTGAGTTAAAGTGGTAGTCCGAAGTCAAAATAAATTTCCGTATAATTCCCCATGTATTTAGGGCTGTAGTCTGAGCTATTTCCTAATAAACTTGTATTAAAAATTATTACTTACCATTGTCTAACTACACAATCTAACTGCTATTGTATTCTTTTATTCTAATTTTTTATCTGATAACACATTGTTTAAGAATCCCAGCGCATGCTAAGATACTCAAACTAAGGGTCATCAGAGCAAAATGAAGAGGCTGGACTTACTGTGACAGCTCTTGCTCCATCCATGAAACGAAGCGTCGTCAGTGACTCTGGATTCAGGGGCTGTGCTAATTCCTGCTGTGTCCCTGTTTTATCCCTCCCTGTGATCTGTGCAGTGTTCAACCTTCACAGTGACGCATAAGCTGTTGTCAGCTCAGATCAGTAATAGTCAGCCTGTAACATAATGGTGTCAATAGCCAGCATGCAGGAGACCACTGACGTCACTAGCGGGAATGGCACTATTTTATTACATGCCGGTTATTGACACTGCTTTGTTGCTGGCAGATTATTACTGATCTGAGCCGACAACAGATCGTATGCTGTCACTGTGCAGATTGCAGATTGTACAACGAGCAGGAATGGACAAAGTAAGGACACAGTAGGAATGCACACAGCCCCTGAAACAAGTACCAATCCTATCCTCTCCTAGTGTATCCTCAACCATTCCTTGTAGATTGTGAGCCCTCACGGGCAGGGTCTTCTCTCCTCCGGTACCTGTGTGCCTTGTATTGTTCATAGGATTCAAAAGGGACGGTGTATTGTAGGTCCGCGCTGCTACAAACACCACAAAGCCCAAATCTTCAGTGTATGAGGGTTTATTAGATCCATCCAACACGTTTCATCAGGGAATGCATACCCTGAACTGACCCTTAGAATTGCAGCCTACAGATAGAAAAATATTAAAATGTGAGGGTCCTCCATGGTTGATACCTTTTAAAGGCTAACTGAAAAGATGGTAAGAAATAGCAAGCTTTCCAGACTCTAAAGGTACTTTCACACGCCGCAATATCATCTGGGAATCCTAAAGGCAATATGTCGCCCCGGAGCAATCGTCGTGAAATTGCCTCACAGCTGCGGCGTGTGATTGGGGAATTTCGCGGCGATAGATCGCCTCTCGCCTGTCGCCTGATTCCTGAGCACTGCTCTGAAATCAGCCGCAATCATGAAGGCATTATGTCCGTGTTGTGGCGTGTGATAGGGCGATAGTGATGGAATCAGCGTCGCCTATGATTTTCCATGCTGTAGTCCGCGCCCTGTGTGAACTGATTGGTGTAGGGTACTGTGTTCCCATTGGCTGTCAATTGACATATTTGATGAGCTGTCCGTCCAGCACCACACAATGGCAATGGCGTCATGTATTAGCCAGTCTTCCAGAGCAGGCTGACCAATCGGAACACTGTTGCATCATCCAATGAGCGCATAAGGGGAGTGGTGTAAACCATTGCGGCACGCCTATCTCTTCGCCGCGCTGAACATTACGCCCACATTTCCTTTGAGATTGCGGCATGTGAACCGGGGATGGGGTTAGGCAGGGTTGCTTCCGCTGTACGTGTGGCAATTTCCGGAGCGACACATCGCCTTACTTTCAGAGCGCAATTGCGGCGTGTGAGGCCGCCATCGGCGATCTGAGGCGACCATGAAAAACGTGAGCGCGCACGTTAGATCGCCTCATATCACCAGGCGATATTGCGACATGTGAAGGTACCTTTTAGGTCTCTTCATGACACAAACTCTGAACACACACATTTAAACACAAATGGAGGATTGGATAATGCAGTACATAGGGTTGGTGACATGAAGCAGAACAAATCGATAAAGACTTCATTGTGAGGATAAAATGTTTCTATTGCGTAATAGGTTATTCACATCTTAATTGTCAGCAACTTGAGGCACTGTCTGATATTTGATATTGATATAAAATTGCTAGTCAAGGCATTAGTATAAGCTAAGAAATCCATATAATCAGTTTACTGGAAAAACAAAAGCTGCACCTCGGAAATGGATGAAGCAATCCTTACAAGAGAATTCAAAAGGGATGATATATATCAGTTTATTTTTGTGTTGATAGTTTAAAATGAAAAGGCGCCTCACTAAGTAGGTCACTCCAAGTGTTATTTAGGCGTCTACACAATTTATTTTACAGTGGTTGCAGTTCTATAAATATATACAGCAAATTTAAGCAGGAAGATGAATGAGTCGGAAAACAACAAATAGTATACAGAACCCTGTGTGGTACTTCATTGGTCACTGTCATCCACTAAAGAGATCTCATGTTAGTGGATAAGGAAGGATCTTAAAGAGGATATCCGGGTTAAAAAAAAATGCTAACAAGTATTAACTGAGAGGGCTCCTGCCGGCGATTTTGCTGCTTCAGCTGATGTCAAGTCAACAGAGGGGGTGTCTACTCCCCTCTGTCGATGAGCGTCAGAGCCGACGTCATGCTGATTGATAGCCGGCTCCCACAATCAGGTAGCAGGGAGCTGGCTGTCAATCAGCAGGAGACCAGCTGTCCTGCCCCATCCATAGAGCAGAGCAGAAAAGCCGCCTCTACTCTGTTTACCCTGCCATGCTGTATCGGCAGAAGAGGTCTATGACCACTCTTTGATGAGGCACAACAATTAGGTAGGTGGCAGCTATGGTCATAGCTTATGATTGATGGCTATAGGCAACGAAGGACATTCATAGTATAAAACAGCTTATGCATGTCTGTGAAACATTCAGAGAAGCTTGCCGAAGGCAATTACATCCGTAAAATGGTGCACACTGGCACATGGCTATCAGTGAAGCAGGGGCCTCGCAAAACACAAATCAACTAAGACACCTCTTTGCTATTCTTCTAGCACTCTCCCACATGTAGTCCTCAATATACAGCTGGAGTCTGCACACAGCCCTCAGTATAAAGCAGGAGGCCGCACACAGCCCCTAAAATACAGCAGGAGGCCGTGCACATTCCTCAGTATACAGCAGGAGGCCACATACAAACCTAGTATACAGCAGGAGGCCGCACACAGACCACATTATACAGCAGGAGGCCGCACACAACCTCCACTATATAGCAAGAAGCCACACTCAGCCATCAGTATAAAGCAGAAGATCACATACAGCCCCCAGTATACAGCAGAACCCCAGACACAGCCCCCAGTATACCGCATGAGGAAGGGCCTGCACACAAACCCCAGTATACAGCAGGAGCCCACACACAGCCCCTAAAATACAGCAGGAGGCTACACACATCACTCAGTATACAGCAGGATGCCACATACAAACCTAGTACACAGCAGGAGGCCGCACACTGACCCCACTATACAGCAGAAGGTTGCACACAGCCCTGAGTATGAAGCAGAATACCACATATAGCCCCCAGTATACAGCAGGACCCCACACAGACCCCAATATTTAGCAGGAGGCCACATACAATCCCTGTATACAGCAGGAATCTACACACAGCCCCCAGTATACAGCAGGAGGCTGCACACAGCCCTCAGTATACAGCAGGAGCCCGCACCACACACAACCCCCAGTATACTACTGGAGACCACATACAGGCCCCAGTCCACAACAAAAGGCTGCACACAGCCCTCAGTATACAGCAGGAGGCCATATACAATCCCTGTATACAGCAGAAGGTCAATCACATCCCCCTGTATACAGCAGGAGGCTGCACACCGCCCCAAGTACGCAGCAGGAGGCTGCACACAGCTCCCAGTATACAGCAGGAGGCCACACACAGCCCCCCTGTATACAGCAGGAGACAACATACAAACCCAGTGTACAGCAGGAGTTCACACTCAGCCCCCAGTATACAGCAGGAGGCTGCAAACAGCCCCAGTATACAGTTGGTGGCCGTACACAGACCCCAAAACTACTATAATCCATACAAGGAAAATAATTAAAAAAATTTAAATAAAAGCATGCCAAAAAAGTAATGATAAAATTATCAAAATGTGATTAGAAAAATATGTTATCACTAAAGATATCACCTCACCTAGCTAAGTTTGAGACCCTTGATCTAAACAAATAATTTTTTATTGCCGATAATAAGAATGGTATATGTGGTATGTCTGGCAATCATGATACTGGACTACCTATCTCAAATAATTGCACTTAGTTCTGTACAGTAGACTAAACCTAGGAAAGAAAATTTAAATGATGTTGAATTTTGAAATTATTATAAAAATGCTGAATACTTACACCAAATGTCAAAAATACTAGGAATAATTTTGTTTCCATATGTCATTAAACTAGCAATATAAGGTATTACAACTCAAGTAGGTCAGAGAATCACAATTACATTTTTATAACTAAAGTTATTTCTAAAATTGTAAGTTATCACCAATCCATGGTTTTGACAATAAATTGCTGATTGATGGACGTAAAATCTTGACAGCAAGGCTTTGAAATTACCTCATTGGAATGAAGACTGTTTATCAGACTTCCAGTCGGAGATAGTTGAGGTACATTCCAGTAGGGAAATTCACAGCCTCCTTCTCTGGATTGGTGGAAGTCCTAAATACATTTCATAGTAGCAGATCCAATGGCTTGCATGGTCTCACTTTAAGGTACCTTCACACGCCTCAATATCGCCTGGGAATCCTAAAGGCGATACGTTGCCCCGGAGCAATCGCCGTGAAATTGCCTCACAGTTGCGGCGTGTGATTGGGGAATTTCGCAGTGATAAATCGCCTCTCGCCCGTCTCCTGATTCCTGAGCACTGCTCTGAAATCAGCCGCAATCATGAAGGCGATATTTCCATGTTGTGGCGTGTGATAGGGCGATAGTGATGGAATCAGCGTCGCCTATGATTTCCCATAGGCATGCCACAGCGTGCTGTAGTCCGCGCCCCGTGTGAACTGATTGGTGTGGGCTACTGTGTGTTCTCAGTGGCTGTCAATTGACAGCACACCATATTTGATGAGCTGTCCGTCCAGCACCACACAATGGCAATGGCGTCATGTATTAGCCAGCCTTCCAGAGCAGGCTGACCAATCGGAACGCTGTTGCATGGTCCAATGAGCGTGTATGGGGCGCAGTGTAAACCACTGTGGCACGTCTATCTCTTCGCCGCGCTGAACATGTACGCCCACATTGCCTTTGAGATTGTGGCGTGTGAACCAGGGACGGGATTAGGCAGGATTGCTTCCGCTGTACATGAGGCAATTTCCGGAGCAACACATCGCCTTACTTTCAGGGCGCAATTGCGGCGTGTGAGGCTGCCATCGGCGATCTAAGGCGACCATGAAAAACGTGCACGCGCACGTTAGATCGCTTCTTATCGCCAGGCGATATTGCGGCGTGTGAAGGTACCCTAAGAGATATTCATTTATTTGAATGAGAATTCAAAATATATTTATACATATAAATATAACCACTCAATGGGCAAAACAATTACCAATAGTGGTTGTCCACTATTTAGAAAAACAAACAAACCAATAGGATGAATGTAAGAAATTGAAAAAGAATCATAACTTACTTGCTAAATCCCCTGAAACCCTAGTGCCACTACTCTGGGGGTTAGCATGAAGACAGGATGTCATCACTGCTGACTAGTAAACTGTAGGAGGGTAGTCTATACTTGTACGTTCCTGCCAATTAAGGTACCTACTACTTTGTGTTGTAGCAGTGTGAACTGTGCTCTGGATCTATATATTTAGGTAATATGTGACGTAGCACTTAAGATAGGAATAATGTTATGTTGCCATAGCATGGTATAAAATAGATATAGTGTTTACAGTGGTAAGTAGAGATGTGCAAACCTTTTAGTGTTTGGGTTTGGTTCATTGAACATTCAGGTGTTTGGCAAACAGTTTGGCAAACAGTTTGTCGACCCTCTCAAACCCCATTCAATTCAACAGTAGGCAAAATCAAAGGCATAAAAAATACCTTCAAGGGGGCCCAAAAGCTGCCCAAACAGCTCATATTAGTGGCAGACTTCAGAAAAAAGTGTCAACAATTGACCCAGAGTACAAATAGTATCATGGCGTAGAACGCATGCAAGAGACAGAGTCTGTGCCAGCCTTCACAGCTTTCAAAATCAGTTAAAAATAGGAGGTGGGTCAAATTCAGTTAAAATTAATGGGTGGATAAGTGACATAGGAAAAGTGCATCAATTTTCTAGGCTTTGTAATGGCCAACTATGGCCGCTTTCACATTTACGTTTGGAACGCAGTGTAACCGAACGCAGCCAAATGCATGCGCATTGTGTTCCTATGTTTAACATGGGAGCGCATAGTACCTGTGTATGGCTGCATCTGGTTGTGTTTGCGTTCTGATGCATTTTTTAAAAGCACCCTCAGAAGATGTTGCATTTTTTGTGCGTTCGCGGGCGCTTGTTTTATCAGCAAGCGTCCGCAAGCGCACAAAGAATGCATGGAGCTCAATGGATCCGCAGTGTCATACGCATGACAGCGCAGACAAACGCTGCGGATGACATTGACGTCTCCATAGAAATGCATGTAAATGTGCCCGGCCACCCAAACAGCGGTCTCAGCAGCCGCCGCCGAGAGCGCTGATTGCGTGGCCGGGCACCATACTATATGAACGCATGCAGAAAATCCCCGCTGCATTCACATCAGTATGGCAATGTTTGGCACTGTGTTTGCATCTGCATGTTAGATCTTTGTGTCTGCATGCATGTTAGTTGCATGCAGACACAAAAGCTAGCGTGAAACTAGCTTAAGGGTGGAAACACACTATCCTACTTACTTGTGAGTCTCTCAGACGAGACTCAGATCAGTGACCCTATACGGCCTCCCCCTCTCTGGACAGGAGTGTCAGCTGCTTGTGTTTTTGTGCAGCATCACACTCCAGTCCAGAGGGAGAGGCCGTTCAGGGTCACTAATCCGAGTCTCATCCGAGAGACTCACATGTAAGTAGGATAGTGTGTTTACAGCCTAAGGGTTCAACACTGAGTAAAAGGTGGATAAGTGACAGGTGTAGGGACATGGTGCTCAGAGAGCCCTACTCAGTTCATGCAATACACAACAAGGAAACCCCAAGAAGAGTCTCCACTTTTCAAAAATTATTTTCATTCACCAATAATGAAGCATCAATTTTTTACATTTTATAATGGCCCACTATGGGTGCAAGGGACAAGGACTGGACCCAGCATTTCAAAGTTCAATACTGAGTAAGAGGTGGATGATTGACAGGTGTATTCATGGTGCTCAAGGAGCCCTACTCAGTTTGCACAAAACACAACAAAGAGACCCCAAGAAGAGTCTCCACTTTTAAAAAAATATTGCCAAACACTACTAAAGGGACATTAATTGCCCCAGATTAGAAATAATATAATGGCAAGGTCATTGCAGCACACTGAAAAGTACACAAGCGCCTAGTCTGCACAATTTGCGACTGAGGTGGAAAAGTCCATAGAGATCCATGACTTGTTCATCTTGATGAAAATTAGGCAGTCTACACTTTCCGGGGACAGCCGGATGTGCTTATTCATAAGGACACCACCAGTAGTGCTGAAGACATGTTCTGAGAGACCACTGGTTGCCTGGCATGACAGAACCTCCAAGGCGTGACTTGCGAGCTCAGGTCATTCTTCCTTTTTTTATGCCTAATATGAACAAAGGTCCAAACCCACCCTGATGGCATTGATATTGAGCTCTAGATACTCCTGCACCATCCTCACCAGTCGTTTACTATGTGTCAGGCTTGTACTGTGGTGTGCTAGTGCACAGGATGGTTTGAAAAAGTGATCAAACCATTCACAGAAATTGCTTGTGACAGTTAAACTGCTGCTAAGGTTTCTGCAATAAAAAACAAAAAAGGATACAACCAGGACATCATTGCAGTAAAGTGGGCGACCTACTCAAAGGATGCATTATTAAAACTGAACAAATGAGTGTACCAATGCCCAGTACAAAGGTACCAAGGAAGGCCACACCAGTGTTTGAAATGCAATATAGAAGGTGGGCCATTTATATAGATGCTACTAAATAAAATGGGAATTATTGGTGATATCAATTTCCTGTTTGTGGCACATTAGTAAATGGGAGGAGGAAAACTTTTCCAGATGGGTGGTGAACATGGCAGCCATTTTGAAGTTGGCCATTTGGGATCCAACTTAATTTTTTTCAATGGGAAGAGGGTCATGTGAAACATCAAACTTATTGAGAATTTCACAAGAAAAACAATGGTGTGCTTGGTTTTAATGTAACTTTATTCTTTCATGAGGTATTTACAAGTTTATGACCACTTATAAAATTGGTTCAAAGTGCTGCCAAAAATTGATAGTATAGTGTGGTCTATGAGATACAAAGATAATGGGGCCATTCTTCATAAATGGAAACCTCAACGCTATTTTATATCTGAAATTGCTACATGATTTACATATCTAGTGGCATTGAGGTTTCTATTGATGAAGAATGGTCCCACTATCTTTGTACCCCATATTCCACACCATACCATCAATTTTTGTGTTCCAACAGTGTTTGAGGGATCTATCCACTGTGGGTTAGTGTCAGACCAATAGCGGTCATTTTGTTTGTTAACTTCACCATTCACAAAAAAGTTTGCCTCATCACTCACCTGAAGGCAATTGTCTCTGCTGTGAAGATACGAGATGTGCAGCATCTGAAACAGCGGATACTGGAAGCCTGTGCTAGCATTTCTTCTGCAGTGTTGCTATCAGTGTGTCAAGAGTGGGAGAAGAGGGTTGCATTGACAATCCATCACAATGGGCAGCACTTTGAACACATTTTATAAGTGGTCATAAATTGTAAATAACTCATCAAAGAATAAAGTTATATTAAAACCAAGCACACCATTGTTCTTCTTAAGATATTCTCTATAGGTTTGATGTGTCACATGACACTCTTCCCATTAAAAAAATAAACTTGGATCCAAAATGGCCAACTTCAAAATGGCCACCATAGTCACCACCCATCTAGAAAAGTTTTCCCCCTCCCATATACTAATATGCCACAAATAGGAAGTTGATATCACCAACCATTCCCATTTTATTTAGATGCATCCATATAAATGGCCCACTATGTAGCTTATTTGACACCAATCACATTGTGAACAACATGAGAAACATTACATCTTGGTAGCTAACATAAAAATAAGTAACCATGAACCATGAGAAAGGCAGACAGACAGGCACGATGAAAAGAGGCAACACAGAGACAGGAAGAATGTATGCACCTGAGGAATATAAGGGGGGTAGCAGACTAAAGTGCCAAATGAGACAGCCAAACAGGATATAAGATATAGGGTATAAAGGGTCAATCCTACATCCCATGGGTACAAATCCCCAATCCTAAATTAAAGTGATGTTGGAGTCTCAGGGTAATGAGGTTTGCTGCTTACCTACTCCTGGGACAGAAGTGGTGCGTCTCACAAGTCACATACATGTGCCCCGACAGCCCCGATATGTATTTCGTGTCTACTGCTTCCGGGGGCGTCAGGAGTAGGTTCTCCATGTCTCTGCGTTGCCTCTTTTCCTCTTCTCTCTGGCTTTGTCATGGTTCATGGTTACTTATGGCTACCAAGATGTAATGTTTTTCATGTTGTCTACAATGTGATTGGTGTCAAATAAACTATATTGCATTTTAATCACTGGTGTGGACTATTTTGTTACCTTTACACTGGGCAATAGTACACTCATTCTTTAATTTTAATAAGGTTTCTGCAATGTAAACTCAATGTTCATGGGTTGGAAGTGTAAAACTGCAATTTGAACTGTGTCCCTCACTGATGTCTTGGGGAAAACCAATCCTAAAATAGTATACAAGCATGTTTTGATACTTCAGCATATGCGTCTCTTTCTGGAGGGGGAAGCATCTGGCTAAATTTAGTCTTATACTGTCGATTCAAAATCGCAGGGCACCCACCTCTGCGATAATAGTCCAAACTTTACAGATATTGGTATCCCTTCCATATTCTCCTCCTCTGCTTCCTCCTCCTCCTCTCGTAGCACTTATTCCTCCCGCAGACTACTAACTGTGTACTCCAGCATTTGAATTACCAGAATAGTGATGGTGATGATGGAATTGTCAGCGCTAACCATCTTAGTAGCAATTTCAAAACTGTGCAGAAGGCTGCAGAGGTCCTTGATCTGTACCCACTCCACAAGTGTGATTTGCTCCAACTCGGGATCATGTTGGCGATGCATTAGAACATACTGCACCTCAGTTTATCAGTGCTGCCACAGTTGGTGCAACGTGTACAGAGTGAAATTCCATCATGTCGCCACATAGCATACTAACTGGTTAACCCGATTCCAAAAGACCTCTGTCATGATGCAAGTCGCTAAGCCGCAAGGTGTGAACGGTGAAAGTGAGCACAGAGTGACCTAGCCTCCTTCAGCAGCACATCCAGGCGGGGCAAGTGGCATAGAAATTTCTGTACAACCAAGTTCATAATGTGAGCCATGAAAGGCATGTGTGTGAGGTTGCCCCAGCATAGGGCCGCCATCAGGTTTGCACTGCTATGGCACACGGCATCCTTGGCTCCAGGTTCAGTGAAGACAGTCATTGCTCAAGTCCAGCCTGCATAACTGTCGACAACTCTTCAGCTGTGTGATTGCTATCTTCAGTGAACTTTAATTTCAACACAGCCTGATGATGGTGAGCCTTTGCAGTCCAGTGCGGAGGTGGCGGGATTCTCTCTGCACTGTTGTAACAATAAGGGAGAGGTTGAGAAGGAAGCAGGAGGAGGTGGAGGGGGCAGAAGCAGTGCTGGAAGAGGTAACTATAGAGGTTTGTCTCGGAAGCCTCGGGGATTTTGAGACTTGTGGAGCAGCTCCTTCCCCACTTACCCCCACAGCTACCAGTGTCACTCAGTGCCCAGTAAGTGAGATGTAATACCCTTGGCCATGCCTGCTCATACAGGTGTGAGTGGTGAAATTCACCCTGTCACAAACAGAGTTTCTCAAGGAGCGGGTGATGTTGTCTGTGATAAGCTGCTGTAGAGCAGACAGAGCTTTCTTAGAGAAGGAATGGTGACTGGGCAATTGGTACTGGGGGAGTATAATGACCATCAAGTTTCGGAAACCATCTGTATCCACCAGGCAGAAAGGCAACATTTTTCTGGGCAACAGATTGGATATGATGAAGTTGAAGCTCTCAACTTTGGAATGTGTAAGCGGAAATAATCTTTTACGTGATCAGAAATGCAGGACCAAGGGCTGGCTGCTGTGCTGAGAGACAATGGAGTAGAAGGTACACAACAAACTGCTAGACTGTGATGGATGTACAGGCAGAAATGATATCTTGACTTCAGAAAGATGTGGTGTTCTCGGTGTCTGAGATTGGATAAAAACAGCAGGCATATCCACTTACATAAAAGCTGATGGGCTTTCACTTAACCCCACTTTAGCTGGTAAACAAATGGAGGTTCTGCGGGTGGAGACCTGTGTGAGAACAAACAGAAACAGAGGAGGCAGAGAAGGAAGAAACAGCAGATGTGTTTAATGGGGCGGTAAGTGGTTTGCGAGGCCCATTAGGCCACATGTGCAGTGAGATTCCTACACTAACTTATAATGCATGCCCATATGCTGGTTCATGCATGCAGTAGTCAAATTACTGAGTTTTTGTTTACAAATTTTGCAGATAATGTGAGTTGGGTCATCCTTTGCGATATGCATAAAGGGCCAGGTGCGGCAAGACTTGCTGCACCTACGAACTGCAGACCCTCAACTGCTACTTCCCAGAGGTAGAGTTATAGCCGAGGATGCAATGCTTATCATGGTTTTAGCACTTCCTGTCTGTGCGGGGAGCCACAACCTAACCTCATCATCTTTCTCCACGTCCTCTGCTGAGGTAATCAGCTGTGTGCTTCTATATTTACACCAATATCATCGTTATCCTCTATGTTGTCCCACTTCTCCTCTTCCTGCCCTGACAGCACAGTACAATGCACATGCACCTCAGATATCTGAGTCACATCATTATCTCCACCATCCCCAGTGGTTAAAGTCTGGTGATGAGCATCTGGATTCTGTTCAGACCCTAATTCCAGAACAAACTCAAAAAGATTTTGGACATCGGTGCAGATGCTTTCCTCCTCTTGCATCAGTGAATCATTGGAGTAGAACTTTGATGCCCATGAGGAGAATGAGTGAACAGCACTGCAGACTCATCCCAAGAGTCAGTTGGGCGGTTGGAAAGTTGTGACGTGAGAGAAAGAATGGTAATAGTGGTGCAACCTCTGAGGACTGTACTGTGTGTGATGTCAAGGTGGAGGAAGAGGAGGACAGGCCACTTGATGCAATGCTTGCAATCCACTGTAGCACATCCTCTTTCTGTGCTTCTGCTACCAATCTTACCACTGTGCTGCTGCCTAACAAAGGGATTCAAGTAGCCCGTCCACTAATAGAAGTTTTCAGTTTTCTTTAAGTAGGGCAAGCCGGCGTTTGTTCAGTAGAGCTTTAACTAACTCTAACTTTAGTACCTACCCCATGTACACCTCAAACACTAAACCTACTCCCCTTTCTAACACGCCTATTCCCCCTTTAACCACGACTTTAGCATTTGGCAATCGTGTTTGATGCACACAAATTTGGAAATCAGTTGTGTGAAAAAAGCCTATATAATAATGCACAGAGATTTGGTAACCACTGGTTTTATTTTAAAACAGGCCTGCATATGAATGCACAGACATTTGGGAACCACTGGTTCTATTCATAAAAAGGCCTGTATAATAATGCACAGATTTGGAAACCATTGGTTTTCTCAAAAAAAGGCCTGCACGTGAATGCACAGAGATTTGGCAGCAACTGGTTCTATGCAAAAAAGGACTGCATAATAAGGCACAGAGTTTTGGCAACCACTGGTTCTATGCAAAAAGGCCTGTGTGATAGTGCACAGACGTAAGGCAACCACTGGCTTAAAAAAATGCCTGTATGTGAAAGTACAGAGATTTGGCAACCACTGGTTCTATTCAAAAAAGGCCTGTATAATAATGTACAGAGATTTGACAACCACTCGTTTTATGAATAAAGGCCTGTATGTGAATGCAGAGATTTGGCAACCATTGGTTCTATGCAAAAAAAGGTCTGTTTTGGGAAGGGCTCACTCACCCTTCTATCTCTCTAAAAATAAATTGAGTAGCTAACTATCTGTAGATTAGCATGCACTCAGCAGCACCAGCAACAGCACTCTAAGCTGTAACACTCTCCAAATGGCACAAACACTTCATCACCACTTCTTATATGCAGATGGACATGTGACTAAGGCCCCTTTCACATCAGCGGTAATCGCTGATTGCGGCAGTTGCGGTGAAAAAAACGCAACTGCCGCGATTACCGCCGCACTTGCGGTTCATCTGCGGCAAGCCCCATGCAATGTCTATGGGGCTTGCGGCAGGTGCGGCAAGTGCGGTACAGTTGTGGTTTCGGCACTTGCGGCAGATGCGACTGCGAAAAAACGCTGTCAGCCGCGGTTTTCTCACAGCCGCATCTGCCGCAAGTGCCGAACCCGCACTTGCTGCACCTGCCGCACACTTACCACAAGCCCCATAGACATTGCATGGGGCTTGCTGCAAGTGAACCCCAAGTGCGGACGTTATGCGGTAATCACGGCAGTTCCGTTTTTTTCACCGCAACTGCCGCGATCAGTGATTACCGCTGAAGTGAAAGCAGCTTTAGGCAGTTAATGACACAAACCCTTATGTCTGAACATTATAGATGGTTTCTGCGCCCTGACTGGCTGCAAAAACATCCACATAATAAGTGCAGGAAATAAAAAAAGTACACTGTTCTACTGATTTCTCCCCAGCCCCTTCCCTCATCAAACACCTCCTGCTCGCTATCCTCGACAGTCATAAGGTAGAAGAGAAAGATTAGTGGAAATGCACTAATGCTTTTTATCAAACGAACAGTTACCGAACAGAGCCACGTTTGCTGACTTTATTGCAAGGTGTTCGGAATTCCGATCACCAACCGAATCTACAATCGTCATGACAAATTTGAAAGTTGCGAACTTGTTTAGAAAAGGTTCATTCATCATTAGTAGTATGTCAGAGAGCTTGTTTAGCTGATGGCTTTAGGGCAAGCAGTAGTTAAATTGTGAGATCAGTCCACTGGGTGAGCTAATCTCTAGGATTAGAGGGAAGACTCCATTTTAGTTTAGTTGAGTTCACAATAGTGTTGTGATAAATTAGATTTGCGAATTGTGTGGAATAATGAGGCTGAAGCTAGCGGATGTTTATGGCAACTACAACTGCAAAATCAGTGGACAATGAGAATAGAGCTCCCATTAAGTACTCAACGAGTAAGGACGTATGGAGGACTAGCTTGGTCCCACTAAAAGGTACTCTAGGCATTGGACTCTAAATAAACTCTTTTTTCATCGGACTGATGCCATTAGTATGAGTCGTCAGGAGGAGACTTGGCATAGACACGGTTGATATAGGAACAGACGTTAGACAAGCTGAATAGTCTTTGCACTCCAGTTGTGGGTAGTATCGTTACTGAATGAATCCTTGTGGATGAGACGCCGACCACAAGCCAACGGGGGACTTAATAACTTTGACGTGCATGAGTGTGATGCTAAGCAGTGTGGAGGAGGATGGACTAGTAACATTAGTAGTGCCAATAATTGTGGTGAAATCCAAGTAAAAAGTATGTCCCAAAGTGAAGTGTGCCATAAAGAACATGTTTAAGCGTTGTGCCCTTAGTACAGATGTGTTGAAGCTACTGTGCCTAATGTTAAGTAAAAGACTGTTAAAAAAGAACTATGAATCTGTGTAAGTGACTCCACCATGGACAGGTCCCAGTCTGCTAGACAGTCTGAAACTAGGTATGACTTGGATCCCGGAAGCCACACACCCATCCAGCACCACTGCAATCACAACCCTTCTTGTTCTTTGGGAATAACCTGGGCATAGAAAAAAGGAGTGAGTCCTCCCTCTCCCTTGACTACAGCTCCGAACCACCCTCACACAACAATAATCATTGGGGAACACCAGAGGGTTGGCATTGAAAGAGTAGGCAATGTAGCTTTATTTTATGGATTCCAGACAACCCATTTAATCTCCATATAATCCCATATAGTATATGTATAATTGTATTAGAATTTTTTATGCACAAAATGTAAGTGGAATGACAAAAATCTTCCAATGTGATAATTTTCCAGGTTATATAATTTTCTTCCATGAAGCACATATGAACAAAATAATAAATTAATTGTATGCTGTAAAACATAAAATTAAATATTAGTAAGAGATACTGTGCCAGCATTCCATGAAAAATACAACCAGATATTATGTTATTAGCTATAACTGCATTGGGACTCATTGCAAGGATATAAATCTATTATGTGAATAATATGGTATGAGCTGTAATGGCTATGATTTAGTTTTACTCATTAGATGTAAGCCAGTAGAAGAGTAATAACGCATTTCTCCTTATTTTATTTTTAAAAACTTCTCTGAGATGACCATATTGGATACACATGCTTCCCTTCTGTCTTGTTACAAGAATGCAGCTGGAATAGAATTTATTATACCAATGTCAGCAGACTATTAAGGTCCACATACATATTAGACTAAACTTGGCCTAACCCATTGGATTGGCTGACAGTTTTATGTGTATAGGAGAATGCAATGACCGATTCTTTTTTTTTTCAGGAGTGAAGCCAGTGCCCGAGGAGTCTGGGAGTGGTTCTTCCATGAAGAATAAAGGAATGGTCGGCCGAGTGTTCCTGTGTATGTTGGACTCAGGAACAATATTTGTGACAAATTGTTCAACCTTCAATTATCCATTGTGTTTGGTGGGGCTTTACAGTATTCAAGAACAGATGTGCTGCAATCCCACCATAAAGAGACCAGGAACTGACAGTCTTATCTGTGCATAATATTGTTTTCCTATCTTGTAATAAGAAAACATTTCTTATTTGTACAATTTCATTATTCAGCTTTGCTATACAGCCAAAATCTCATCTAATTTAATTTCAGTAAAGCAGACATTGGCCAATGTGTGTACTAAGAACTTCAGATTTAAAGAAAATAATAAGAATTTTGAGTTTTTTGAAAAAAACATAAGTTTTTAAATTTTTTCTCATATATATAGCTTGTCAGCATATGTACATCATTGGTAGTGGCTGAGTGCTGCAAGGTTTTTTTTCTAGTATATCTATCTATCCCTTTGGATAACATTGCTATTAGAATATACAGTATACCACTAGCTGAAAATGTACATAGCGTTATTAGAGTATGTAAAAGAGTATGTTACATGCATTGCATATGCATGTCATAAGCATGTCCGTATAAAAAATATAAGGGGAGACAACAGAGGCGCAATAGTGCCCTATCACTCGATAAGAAATAGGGTCTTATAGGTGTAAACAGGTTACACTAACCTGATCCAGTTGTGATTCCCACAACTGGAATAGAAGCGTTGGTTTTAATGTCTGTAGGCTGCTGCTGGACTTCCACCTCCACCACTATAGTGGGTACTTCAAGAGTTTTTCGGGTCCACAGGTGTACTACAGTCCGCGCTGCCCGGTCATCCAAGGAGTCACACGGGAAACAGTGTTCCAAGAAAAAGTTCCTTTATTCTTCAAATAAACCGACGCGTTTCGGCACCTAATCCTGGCACCATCCTCAGGGTATATACCCTGAGGATGGTGCCAGGATTAGGCGCCGAAACGCGTCGGTTTATTTGAAGAACAAAGGAACTTTTTCTTGGAACACTGTTTCCCGTGTGACTCCTTGGATGACCGGGCAGCGCGGACTGTAGTACACCTGTGGACCCGAAAACTCCATAAGCATGTCCGTGTCTCACACCCATTGATTTGCATTGGTGTATATCGGTCATATACAGACCGCTGCAATTTTGTCCTCAGTCTTATTCCAGCTGAGTAAAAGCTTGCGGATGGACTCTGCTCTATTGTTTATCACTAGAACGAATACAACCCAATTTTTTATTGGATCACATTTGCCGAATTTTAACACAGATGTGAGCAAATCCTAGCATGAAGAATTTTCAAAAGTTCTCAAGAACAGAATAACACGTCATATTTTTTAATGGAAAAAGATATTCTATTTATTAACTAAAAGATATCTTTTATGCAGACTCTTAATTATTTGTTGGATTTTTGGAATACCTATGATTAGGGTTGCCTTGTTGGAAGCACCAGCAAGAGTCTGTTTCTGTTCCACCTGCCTTAATATCATGTCCGATTGTCTTAATATCCTTGTGGAAGTCTTCTCCTTCATTCATAGCTCCAAGATTTGAGGAAAAGTAATTTAGTTCTTTGTGATAAACCCAAATTTTGTGCGAAAACAGGATCTGACTGAAGTAAATGGATGTGATATTTGGATTGAGCTCACTAAAATTTACAAAAGTCAGGTGTTATTCTGCAGTGATCAAAATTGATGTAGACCAGTGTAATCTAAAGTGAATAGTGTATAATTATATACTTACACACATTTACATGCACCAATGCTTGTCTTTACGTGAACCCATTTAGAAAACTAAACTGGAAAAAAATTTTTTAAATAATATTAAAAAGCAAAGACAGAGCTCAATTTCTACTTTGGAGCTTCATTGCTAATATGATTGTTACAGGAAAGTTTTCCGGTGTTTTGCGTTAATGCGTAAAGACAGGATTTTGGCTGTGACACAATCATCCCTGTGTTGGTGAAGTTACCACAGGATATTTGACATCCACCTGGTCAAGATGGAAATACGCAGATGCTGGTTTGATGTTCTACAACATTGACTCCAGAACATTCGACTTTGTGCTGTCATCTTTGAACAGGCCTGCTGAATGGTGGAGCATTTCCAGGTTCCCCAGCTGAGTTTGAACCTGCTACTGTCATCTAGAGAGCCAAAATCCTATTCCCGCAGCCAGTATAAACAAAAAGAATGAAAAAATATGTTATAATGAGAAAAACAAGGACAAGCTAAGTGGAAAGAGTGAGGCCAATTTCAATGCACAAAGGCACATTGAGTTAAGAAAAAAATCATTATATTTCCTTATAGTAGAAAAACACCTAAACTACATTAAGAAAATGAAAAAGCATCATAAATACCTTAATACTGCTACACACTGTATTGATATTGATCTTCTCTACCTCACTACCATATTTCAACCTTTCCCTACCAGCATCATCCACATAACTTATTGAGGGTTTTACCACTATACAACCAGCCAGTTTTTGTTTTTGCATTTCCATATTTCCCTTCTGTTTTCAAAATGGCTACTGATGGAAGAGCATGTAATTAGACCTGTGCATCAGCCTCCTTCAAGTGGAAATTATATTTCCCACTAGTAAAAAGGCCCGATGCAATTGCATCGGGAGCGCGGTGAAATGAATTGTGTGTATACAGGCGGGTGAGTGGCTAGTAGAGTATATATGGGGCTCTGTGGGTAGCAGACTATACAGGCGGGTCTGTGGGTAGCAGAGTATACAGACTGCTCTGAGGGTAGCAGATTATACAGGCGGCTCTCTGGGTAGAAAAGTATACAGGCGGCTCTGTGGGTAGCAGAGTATACAGGCGGGTTTGTGGTTAGCAGATTATACAGGCGGCTCTGTGTGTAGCAGAGTATAGATAAGGCTCTGTGGGTAGCAGAGTATAGAGGCGGCTGTGTGGGTAGCAGAATATAGAAACGGCTCTGTGGGTAGCAGAGAATACAGGCGGGTCTGTGGGTAGGAGAGTATACAGGAGGCTCTGTGGGTAGCAGAGTATAGAGGCGGCTCTGTGGGTAGCAGAGTATAGAGGCAGCTCTGTGGGTAGCAGAGTATACAGGCGGCTGTGTGGGTAGGAGAGTATACAGGCGGCTCTGTGGGTGTCAGAGTATAGAGGGGGCTCTGTGGATAGCAGAGTATGATGTGGTGGGAGGCTGGAGGAGTGAGGGGAGCAGAGGCTGGAGGGGTGAGGAGAGCAGAGGCTGGAGTGGTGAGGAGAGGTCCAGATGGAGGGGTGAGGAGAGGTCTGGCTGGAGGGGTGAGGAGAGATGCGGCTGGAGGGGTGACATCACCGCTCGGCGGCAGGACGTGGCTGCATGCTGGGGCTGATCGCAGCCCCAGTCACACGGCATTGTCCTCTGCGGCGGGTTGGGTGATGCAGAGAGGGATCAGTTCTTGCCCTCAGGTCACACATGTGACCTGAGCGGAAGGAGCGGATTGGGCGGTGTGTGGTAAAGACAGGACGGTCATCCGATTGGTCTAGGACGCCAAGTCCTTGGCAATGGGATGGGCGTCCTGTGTGTACAACACAGCGCCCAATCCGCTTGCAGGGGGAGGCAATGGGAGTGAGCGGGGCGTGTCAGGCTTTGCAGGCTGACACGGTCCGCTCACTCCCATTGGCTGTTGGCGGCCACAGGACGACGTCCCTGGCTCCCGGCACCCGGCCACAGCCCGTAGACCGCTACTCCAGCAGCATGGCGACATTGAGAGCCCAGCGGTGAGAGAGTGGCGAGGGGCGGAAGGCTCCGGCGGCATCCGGGCAGCATGGACCTCGCAGAGGGCGCGAGGGCGGTGGCGATGGTGCGGGGCCGACGGTTGGCAGGATGGCAGCGGTGTCAGGTAGTGCGGCTGAGGATGGAGGATGCTGTGAGGCTGGAGGAGGCTGTGAGTGGGCTGGGAGGATGGGCTGTGAGGCTGGAGGGAGGATGTGAGGTGGAGGAGGCTGTGAGGTGGGAGGCTGTGAGGTGGGGAGGCTGTGAGGCTGGAGGAGGCTGTGAGGATGGGGAGGTGTGAGGCTGGAGGAGGCTGTGAGGATGGGAGGCTGTGAGGCTGGAGGAGGCAGTGAGGCTGGAGGAGGCTGTGAGGTGGAGGAGGCTGTGAGGCTGGAGGAGGCATGTGAGGCTGGAGGAGGCTGTGAGGCTGGGGAGGCTGTGAGGCTGGAGGAGGATGTGAGGCTGGAGGAGGCTGTGAGGATGGGGAGGCTGTGAGGCTGAGAGGATTGAGGCTGAGAGCTGAGGATGGAGGAGGCTGTGAGGCTGGAGGAGGCAGTGAGGCTGGAGGAGGCTGTGAGGCTGGAGGAGGCTGTGAGGGTGGAGGAGGCTGTGAGGCTGGAGGAGTGTGGGTGAGGAGCTGTGAGGAGGGAGCTGTGAGGCTGTGAGGAGTGAGGCTGTAGAGCTGTGATGGGGAGGCTGTGAGGCTGGAGGAGGCTGTGAGGCTGGAGGAGGCTGTGAGGATGGGGAGGCTGTGAGGCTGGAGGAGGCTGTGAGGATGGGGAGGCTGTGAGGCTGGAGGAGGATGTGAGGCTGGAGGAGACTGTGAGGCTGGAGGAGGCAGTGAGGATGGGGAGGCTGTGAGGCTGGAGGAGGCTGTGAGGCTGGAGGAGGCTGTGAGGCTGGAGGAGGCGGTGAGGCTGGGGAGGCTGTGAGGCTGGAGGAGGCTGTGAGGCTGGAAAAGGCTGTGAGGATGGGGAGGCTGTGAGGCTGGAGGAGGATGTGAGGCTGGAGGAGACAGTGAGGCTGGAGGAGGCAGTGAGGATGGGGAGGCTGTGAGGCTGGAGGAGGCTGTGAGGCTGGAGGAGGGTGTGAGGCTGGAGGAGGCTGTGAGGCTGGAGGAGGCTGTGAGGCTGTGAGGCTGGAGGAGGCTGTGAGGATGGGGAGGCTGTGAGGCTGGAGGAGGATGTGAGGCTGGAGGAGACAGTGAGGCTGGAGGAGGCTGTGAGGCTGGAGGAGGCTGTGAGGCTGGAGGAGGGTGTGAGGCTGGAGGAGGCTGTGAGGATGGGGAGGCTGTGAGGCTGGAGGAGGCTGTGAGGCTGGAGGAGGCTGTGAGGATGGGGAGGCTGTGAGGCTTGAGGAGGGTGTGAGGCTGTAGGAGGCTGTGAGGATGGGGAGGCTGTGAGGCTGGAGGAGGCTGTAGGAGGCTGTGAGGATGGGGAGGCTGTGAGGCTGGAGGAGACTGTGAGGCTGGAGGAGACTGAGGCTGGAGGAGGCAGTGAGGATGGGGAGGCTGTGAGGCTGGAGGAGACATTTACTGTACTGAGCATGCTCAGTACAGTAAAAGGTCTCCAAACAGGAAGGCAGGGGTTAAAAAAAAAAAAAAGTTAATGCTCACCTCTCCCCGAGCCCCCGCCGTCTCCTGCCGTCTTCCTCCAAGCTTCCGGTGGCTGCCACAGGCTCCGAGTGTCTGCAGAGCTCTTCTATTGCAGTTCAAGGACCTGTGGTGATGTCACAGTCACGTGACACCAGGTTACCATGGAGTAACCTGGTGTCACGTGACTGTGACATCACCACAGGTCCTTGAACTGCAATAGAAGAGCTCTGCAGACATTCGGAGCCTGTGGCAGCCACCGGAAGCTTGGAAGAAGACGGCAGGAGACGGCGGGGGCTCGGGGAGAGGTGAGCATTAACTTTTTTTTTTTTTTTTACAGTGGTGCGGGTCTGCGGCTCGTGATGACGCTGCGCGTCATCACTCGCAGTCCCGCAAAGCATGTTGGGATTCGGCGACAACGCCCGAATTCCCAACTGCGGATTATATAAGTAGATGTACTGTGTTGTGGATGGACAGGCTTGGACGTCTGATGGAGCAAGAATTGATGGAGTGCATCCCCACCTTTCAGATCCAGCCTTATTGGTGAGCATAGTGTAGCTATTATAATATTTACCTTGTGGTATCCTCACTTCCACTGTCAGGATGTCTAGGAATCCCAAAATCACAATCGTCAGTGGTAGCCATATTGGCACACCCAAGTGAAGGGTGTAACAATATGGCGCCCGCTGGCGGTGCCAGCCCATTGCACAGTACCAACAGCAGTACTGCCAAGACCTGACAGTGACACATCACAAAACCGATGACAGCAAACGTCACCGCCCTCCTATTAATATAATGCTCAACCCCCCCATCTATCCAAAGCTGGGATTGAACCACTTGATTGGCCTAAGGGCCTTTAAAAATAAAAAAAAAAGGTTAGCCACTGCAGAACCAATTGGGACCTCATTAATGAAAATTGTCTCACAGTAAGATAGTTCTGGTCAACTATAACAACCAGGGTGCAGCTTTCAGCATTGAGGCTGCTGAGGTAAAATGAAACTGAGCTTTTATTGGTTGCTATGGACAACTAGACCCTTATTAAGCATAATGAATGACCTATAATATAATGCTGAAGACATCCTTCTGTCCAAATCTGGGATAGCTGGTGTGTGTGCAGTGCTATGCTCACATTGTAGTTGAATTTTTCAATAAAATGGCACCAGAGTCTGCGTGTGCACATACCACGTACTCTGGCACCATTTTATTGATGACACTGTATATGCAAATATCACCAGTTTGTTTGAGATGATATTCGCAGGGACAGTGTCTTCAAAAAAATGGTGGCAGAGATCACGGTATGCGCACATGTTGACTCCAGTGCCATTTTATTGAAGGATTCAACTGAAATGTGAACATAGCACTGCACATGTGCAGACCATAGGCATAATGATGGTGGCCATGGTAAAATTTAAATAAACAGGAGGAAAGCTGCCAAGGCAGAAATACCCAAAAAGTTTGTCACCAACAAGGCAATTTTAAGAAAGACCACAGAGTTTACACCAAAAATATGGTTTACAGAGAAATGTCTGCACAATAAATACATTTCGTTTTCAGGTAAAGCTTCAATAAAATTTAAAAATTATCTTTTGAGCCACCTTGCCATGTCAAGGCAATCTCATCAAGGTGGTCCTACTCTATATATATTTATTTAACTTGTGTCATGCTACCTCCAACATACACATAAAGCAGACCATTAAAAGCAGCACTTACCTGAAACAGTTCCAAACCCGATCCCATGATGTAGTCTGGCGCATGTGAATAAAGGCAAATCAGGGCCTAGAACAAGCAGCTGATGCTACATACACCTGAGTTTTTCAGAAATAACTCTCACCGCACCAGGCCAGTAATCATGAATAAAGGTGGGACAGACCCAAGGAAATGGAGCTTGCAAAACAATGAGCCTGAGGGCAGAGTATGATAACTGAATATGAACAGTTACCAAGGCTTGCCACAAACAATAGAGGTGAAACAACAAGCCAAAACTGGTGTGCAATAAATAAACCAGCACTACCAGAAGACAGCTTGCAAAAAAAAACTGTGCAAATGCACATATTCCTTCCAAACTGTATAATATTATGAAATTGACATATTTGGCAAAATACTGATCAGATAAGTGTTTACACAATAATTACATTTCATTTTCAGGTAATGCATCAAAATAATTTAAAAAGTTGCAATAAAAATATTCGCCACCTATATCAAAAGTAAGAGCAGAACCAGTACATACAAAATAGTTGGTGCAATTCCTGCCCGCAGCCTCTCCCTCTGTTGCTCAATATATATGTTTCAAAACAGCAGGCAGCACCAAGTTGTATAGAAAAATGCTTCTTTATTGGCCCTCATGACCACAACGTTTTGGTTACTTCAGAACCTTTTTCAAGTAGTGCAAAAGTGTCAGTGACTCAGAGTATATAAAGTGCATTTTCAATTATACAAACCATTTTTCAATTACATTACATAGTGAATTTTTACAGTGATACATTCCATAGAGGTTCATACAAATCATTACATCAACCTTCCTTTACTAGTACTTCCAAACTATATACATTGTGTTAAAGTACTCCTGTACTTCTTTATAATACAGTCACACTGTGCATAAATGGTATCATGTGTTCATAATTAATTCATGCGTTTTAAAGCCATAATCAGGCTCTCACCCATCTCATCCATTGTCGATACCGGCTTATTTGCAGTGTGATTGTGGTGTCTTCCGGGTCTCTATGCGCATACTCAGTAGTGGGCCAATCGGGTAACATTGTGATATCACGGTAACGCACTTGGGTACTTACAGGGTCGCTTCTACGTGACCAATTAGGTGACGCTGTTGCATTACCACGTGATCGCACTTGCGTCACCACAGCGGTCGCTTCCACGTGACCAGTTAGGTGTCGCAGCATCATTACGTATCCGCACTTGCACGGTTGAAGTAATCTAATCTTAGTAACGTTCAGTTTCTCCCTCCTAGTTTAGTTTGTATCCTTCGCCATTTTTAATGTTGGCAGCTATGCTCTCACAGTTATATTAAGTTTATGCTTCCATTTACATACTTAAGGCCTTAATATGCAAATTTATTTCTCCTTATGTGGCTCTCCTTATTCTTTCAATACCCCTATGGCTCCTGGAATTTTAAGCCTCTCTCCCATCAGGAAAAAGGACCTTAATCCAGTGTTTGCAGTTATCATGGTATCACATTTTCATGTTAACCATTTACTTGCTAAACCTCATGAGCCAATCATTGGGAGAGTTCACTTTTTTGCCACTAGGTGCTAATTTTGCACATTATTGCTTAGAATGATAACATAATACTAGACTAGATAGTTAATATCTTACTTTGGTTCTAATCCTACCCTTTGGTTCCATCACTGCGCTTAATTCATTACCAGTAAAAAAAAAACTTACGGTAATCTTAAAAATACAATCACACAGGTGGATGGATGAGTCCTTCCTTAAACATTCTTTCCTTGTTTGGTTCCGTAAAACACAGAAAACAGTATATACTAATAAAATTATAAAGCAAGTTTGTATCTGCTACTTAGTAGCTTGTATAACAACTTGGTGCTGCCTGCTGTGTTGAAACGTGTGTGTATATATATATATATATATATATATATATATATATATATATATATATATATATATATATATATACAGAGAAGATCTCCAGCTACTACAAGTTGGTGATTAAAATATCATATTTAGCATCATCCATGTTAAAATTTAGAAAGTTAAATTCATTTTATTCAACAAAATACATATAGAAAGCACACAGAATAAAAACAATCAAAAAGGCTTTCACAGAAAGCCTGTACAGCAGAGTCCCCGACAGTATCAATTCAAGCAGCAGTTTGCAGTATTAGAAATAAAATAGATATGCAGCAATTAGAGATGAGCGAGCACTAAAATGCTCGGGTGCTCGAAGCTCGGGCCGAGCATCCCAAGATACTCGTGTACTCGGCCAGAGCACCGAGCCCAATGTTGTAAGTCAATTAGTGACAGGCCCCGCCCACAGACTTCCGGCTATAAAACGAGTGTTTCTGGGAAAGGGCGGGAGGGGGAGCTTTTTCAAATCGTCGCAACATACAACACCTTGCTGTGGCCCCCAGAGGGACCCTAACAATCAATCTGCTCTTTGTGAGGTGCCAGCTCACTGTGTGCACTGAAGGGAGCTGTGTATTTGGGTCAGATTGATAATTATTTGTGAGGAGTCCAAGCATCTCGGTGGTACTCGGTGCTCGCCGAGTACCCCAAGTACCGAGATATTCGTGTGAGTACCGAGTAGTGACCTAGTAGCAATGCTTACACTTTTAAACAATAATTGTACCAACAGGTGCAAGATGCTAGTGCTCCAAGGAGCAAAGCCCTCGTAGGCAGAAAGTGTTTTGTGACAGAGGACAGTGAATTGTCCTTCTCCAAATCTGTTCTGGCGGTATTGATATTGGAGACCTGTTGTTGCACTCTTCGTCTCAATTGCTGTGTAGTCTGGCCCACATAGATCTTGTTGCACCCACACACTAAGGCCTAGACAACACTTTTGGAACGGCAATTAAAGTAAGCCTTTGTGCAAATAAGGGAAAGGTACGTAGGGGGACTAATCCCATCTGATGACAACATAAATGGACAAACGTTGCATCGTCCACAGGCATACAAACCCTTAAGCCTGGTGCTAGTTCCAGTGCGTGTCATTTTTCTTCTAAAATGGCTTGTCATCAGTCGATCTTTTAGATTGGAAGAACACATAGCGATGATTCCACACTTGTGGGAAAGAAAAGGTTTAAGACGGTGGTCTCTTGTTAGTATATCCCTTCCCTTCATTCACAACTACTTTCTCACTAACTCTCTTAATCTCCTGGCTCTCACAGAAACCTGAATCCAGGATTCCCTTCTTCCCTTGCTGCTATTTCTCATGGTGGCTTACATTTCTCCCATTCCCTGAAACCTGGGAACAGACATGGTGGTGGAGTTGGCTTACTCCTGTCCCCACAATGTACTTTCCAGGTTATCCCTCCAACCCCATCACTCTCATTTTCCTCTTTTGAGGTTCACACCATTTGGCTATTCCATCCCGTCCCCCTCAGAGTAGCGGTTGTATACCGCCCCCCTCAGGTTCACTCACCCACTCCCTCGATCATTTCTCCGTGTGGCTGTGTGGCGCCCCACTGGTCAGTGCGCCACAGTAGGGGTACAGCACCCATAATTGAGTGTGCATTGGGAGTGTAAAGTCAATTTGAGGTTCTTATCCCAGCATCCCTACACCCAACATAGGGGACCAATTGGCCACCCATCACCAGGATAACCGGTCTCGGTGGGAGGACCATTAGGTAGAAGGAGCGGGAACAACTCAGACAGAAGAGTAGAAGTCGGAGAGACGGACGAAGCAAGGAGAGGGACACCACAGGGAGGGCGCCTGAAAAGGAGTGGCGACCCAGACTGAAGGAGGAGACCCAGTGCCGGACCTTATCGACAGTCCTGAGGAATCCTGGTCCACAACGGGGTACCGGCTCCGAGTTTAACCCTGACCGATGGGTTGCAAGGTTTGCCAAGCAGCCCCGACCTCGTCCACAACACACAGCCCCACCAGGACCACTAAACCGGGTTGAGCCCCTTAGAGAAAAAAGTTAACCTCATAGCACCCAACAGGCCTGGTAGACAAGTGGGTTGTGCAGGACCGCGCAAACATAGTGAGAAGGGGTAAGGAAAGACAGCAAAGGACAGTGAAAGTACCTGAAGAAATACTCTGGGAGCCTCAAAGAGACTTTATCCTCATCAGTGACTACCCGGCCAGCTCCCTGCTAAAGACTGTGTAATTGTGAACCTGAACAATCGTGAACTTTTACAAGTAAACACCCGTGCAGAGCAAGTACGACTCGAATGTCTAATTTACTAGGCTGCACCACACCCAGCACTGCGACAACAAGTGCTACTTGATCCTGCCCCGGGGTCCCTGCTCTGCCTGCAGGGAGCTTTAACAACTGGCTGCAATACCATCATCCCCAGCGGTCTGACAGTAGCACTGGTTAACTCCCCAGAACCTGCAGGTGGCGTCACGAGACTTTTATTATTTTTTTATCCCCTTTATTCAACTGACCCCCAGGGCTATGGGCCCGGGCACCAGCCACCGAGACAGCACCCCCATATCAACGCCGAGTTCCCATAGACCCCTGGGTGGGTCAGCTGCCGCACTTCATGTCCTCAGAATTACCAACCCTCATTCTGGGAGATTTTAATATCCCCATAAACAGACCCACTTTCCCATCTGCATCCCAGCTCCTATCTCTAACCGCGTCTCTTGGCCTCTCATAGCTCTCAACCTCAGAGACACATAACGACGGTAACACCCTTGACCTGGTCTTTGTCCAGCTCTGCTCTACTTCCTTTTCAGATAAATCACCTCTTCCCCTCTCTGACCACAACATTCTCTCCTTCACGCTCACAAACCCTCACCCACCACAGCACACCCCTACTTATCACACATCCTGGAATCTACCTGCTATTAACCCTCAAACATTCACAGACTCTCTACACTCATCACTGTCCTCAATCTCCTCCTTCTCCTGTCTGAATCTGGCAGTGAATCACTACAATGACACTCTCAGAAGCACCCTGGACCAAGTAGTGCCCCTCACCCTCAGAACCTCCAAACATAGAATAAAACAGCCGTGGCTCACATCACAAACTCGACTCCTCCAGCGATGCTCTAGGAGTGCTGAACGCCTATGGAGGAAAACCTGCACACCAGAAAACTTTATCCATTATAAATTAATGTTAAAAACCTACAACTCTGCCCTTCACCTTGCCAAACAAACTTACTTCACAACCCTGATCTCCTCACTATCCAAAAATCCCAAAAAAATCTTTGACACCTTTCACTCTCCCCTCAGTCCTAAAGTGCAGGCCCCCATCACTGACCTCTGTGCTGCTGATCTGGCTTCTTACTTTATGGAGAAAATAGACAAGATTCACCAGGAAATCAGCTCCAGGCCTCCAAGCACTGCTACTCCCATTCTTCCACACATTTCCTCCGGCTCACTCTCCATATTTGACCCAGTCACCGAAGAAGAAGTCTCCAGGCTTCTCTCTTCCTCTCGTCCCACTACATGCACCACTGACTCCATTCCTTCACCTCAACTCTGGTCCCTCTCTCCGGCCATCACCACTCACCTAACTAAAATCTTCAATCTCTCCCTCTCTTCTGGCATCTTGCCCTCCTCCTTCAAACACGCTGGCATTACTCCATTATTAAAGACATTTTCTCTTGACCCATCCTGCACAAATAACTACAGACCAGTCTCCAATCTCCCCTTCATCTCTAAACTCTTGGAGCGCCTGGTCTACATCCCCCTCACCCGTTACCTCTCCACTCACTCTCTTCTAGATCCATCACAGTCTGTGACCAATGACCTTCTCATGGCAAAATGTAATTGTGACCATTCTCTGCTTATCCTTCTTGACCTCTCTGCAGCGTTTGACACTGTTGACCACCATCTCCTACTCTCTATGCTGCACTCCATTGGTATAAACGACACCGCTCTACTAGTACTCTTCCTATCTTTCTGACCGCTCTTTCAGTGTATCTTTTGCTGGCTCCACTTCCTCCTCTCTTCCTCTCACTATTGGGGTCCCTCAGGGTTCAGTCTTTGGCCCTCCTCTCTTTTCTCTGTACATGGCCTCGATTGGACACACCATCAGCAGATTTGGCATCCAGTACCATCTTTATGCTGATGACACACAATTATACACTTCAGCCCCTGACCTTACCCCTGCAGTATTAAAAAACACCAATGACGTTCTAGTTGCAGTTTCCTAAATCTGACATTTCTCTCTCAGTGTGCTGCACCACGATAACGCCTAGGCAGCAGGCTCACTGTCTAGGTGTTATGCTTGACACTAATCTCACCTTCACCTCCTATATACATATATATTTCTCTTGTCTGCTCTTGTCGCTTGCACCTTAAGAACATCTCGAGTCCGCTCCTTTCTCACCATGGAAACAACAAAAACCTTCACCGTGGCCCTAATCCATTCCCGCCTTGACAACTGCAATTCTCTATTAATTGTCCTTCCCCTCTCTAAACCTTCCCCTCTTCAGTCTATCCCTAATGCAGCAGCCAAGATCACCGATCTGGCCAATCGTTACTCAGACGCTTTGGCTCTGTGCAAGTCATTGCACTGGCTGCCTATACACTACAGGATCCAATTCAAATTGCTTGTTCTCACCCACAAAGCTCTTAACAGTGCATCACCTGCCTACATCTCCTCCCTTATCTCTGTCTATCAACCCACCTGTTCTCTACTTTCTACAAATGACCTTCGGCTAACATCTGCACTAATCCGATCCTCCCACACCCGACTCCAAGACTTCTCCCGAGCTGCACCAATTCTCTGGAATACTCTTCCCACAATTTGCTTATCTTCAGACGCTCCCAAAAAACACATCTTTTTAAGGCGGTCTATCATACTCCCTAATAGAAGTCCTTTGTACTGTATATAGCCCATTCACTATCTCCCTCAACATAACTCTTCTTCACACTCCACCAAACCCAAAAGCTCCACACAGATTGTTTGGTGGCCATTCATTTAACTTTATTTCTACCCCCACTTCCACAAGATGCCTGGACCATCACTGTAATAAGCCCCTGTACTTTGTGTAACCCCTTTCTCATTGTACATTGTGAGCTCTTTTGAGCAAAGTCACCTTTATTTTTGCTTTAATTATTGTATCGTACTTGTTACACTGATTCCATGCTTATTGTATTGTATCTAATTACTGTACTGCCAGAAAAAAATTCACTGCAGCACTCAGTTACTACCAAAAATGTATACATGCTAATAAGCGGTTTATATATGAGCAAAAAGTTTAAAAACTTACGTTTTTTTCAAAAAACTCAATATTCTTATCTTTTTATTTACTGGGGTTCTTGGTAAATATATTGGCCAATATCTGTTTGCTCATCAACCACTCCACGGTGACCCCAGATCTGATGAGTCCTACGCTGACATTCCTGCCCTCCTTGTCCTCCCTATCCCACTTCGAAGTGGGTGGACACCATCTCAATCTCAGACTACCTGGGGGCGATGAGGGTGCTAAGTGTAGCTGTGGAGCCAGCAACTCCACATATTGGACATAAACAGAAAAAAAGCTGCACAGCATCTTTTTTTCTGTTTAATTACTGTACTGTATTTTTTACATTGTTTCTCTGCTTTAATAATTGTACATTTTACATTGATTCTCTGCTTAGTGTATTGGATTTTTTACATTGATTCTCTACTTTAATTACTTACTGTATTGTATATTTTTTATTGTTACCAATGACGAACTACTATATTGTAAACCGCTGCGGAATATGTTGGCGGTATATAAATAAAGATTTATTATTATTATTATCCCAGTTCCTTGTCACAATGTTATGGATGTCTTTCCATTGGTTATTAAACAGGGTTATTATATTTATCCTATAAAAGGACTTCTTCCCAGGTGGGCAAAGAGCTTGTGTTCTGCTCTTGCTTTTAGAGAACTGGTAAGCTTCCGAGATCACCTCACGTGGGTAACCACGTGCTTTAAACCTCTGGGTGAGTTCTCGTGAGTGTATTTCGAAGTGTTCTGGGGCACCCCAATTGCAGCAAACCCCTAAGAACTGGCCCCCCTGCTGGTGTGCACATAGTAAAATAACAAACGCTTTTATCGTACCCTCCGTAGCTTGCTCCATGCTCCCAGCTCAACAGTGTCTCTTCATGTGTCTGTGCCGGCATCTGATCACGTAATTGGCAAAGCACGGTGATGTCATTACTGTGCACCCCGGTCACATGATCTGATGCCTAGGACCGACGCAGGAAGTCACCACTGAGCTGGGACCACGGAGTGAGTTATGGAGGTTAAGATAAAAGTATTTGTTATCTTACTATGTGCACGCCAGCAGGGGGGCATATTTCCAGATTGGTGGGCTATGTGCCAACAGCACAGGGGGGGGGGCAATGTGCCAGCAGCACAGGGGGCCATGTGCCAGCAGCACAGGGGGCCATGTGCCAGCAGCAAATGGGGGCCATGTGCCAGCACCAAAAGGGGGCCATGTGCCAGCAGCACAAGGGGGTGAAGTTCCAGGATGGGGGTTATATATATACCAGGATGAGGGACATATATATGATTTGAATGATGGACACTGGCATTATAAGATGGACACCATTTAACAAAAAAAAAATATTTTTTTTCTCTTTTTCGTCACCAAATTTGGGGTGCGTCTCATAAAACGAAAAATATGGTACATTAAGAGATATTCTTTCACCTAGCATGTTTATTGACCAGGATCAGTCATCAAATAAGACGTGGCTCAGCACAAGTGGCTTTCATAAATGTGGAGAAAATACTTGTAAGTGTTGCAAATATACAAAAATAAAAAAACATAAAAAATTTGCATTGATTCATAATGGAAAATAATTTCCCATTACCAGTTTCATAAATTACAACACAGAAAATGTAATTTATTTGATACAATGTGACAAATGCCAATTACAATATGTTGAATATAATATGGGTCCTTTAAAGAAAAGAATAAGAAAGCATATCTCAGATTCAGTCAATCACCCAGTAGCAGGTTTTCTGCGGTATCTAAGCATTTTGCACTTATACATAATGGGGATCTAAATTCATTCTCTTTTAATGGCATAGAAAAAATATTTAAGCCAGCGAGAGGTGGTAATTTACATTGATCAGTTATCACTGAATGGATTTTGTTAGTATTTATCAATTAAATAAAGAAAAAAGAAAAGGAAATAGAAAGAAAAGGAAAGAAAGGAAAATGGAAAAGGAAAGGAAAGAAAAAAAAAGATTTTTCTTTGAAGAATTTTTTATTTTTCATTTTTTTTTACGTATTACTTATAAAGTATTGAACATATAATATATGATTTAAGATCTGTATTATAAGATTGATAGAAATCTGTCCATGAGATGCATTTTAATAATTTTGCTACTTACCCAATATTTTCAGCATAGAGAGGATGTTTATACTCATACTGTGATCCATATATATATATTTTGCTCTAATACTATTATGTCAATCTTTTTGATGTATTGATATATTTATACCTATTGGTAGAAAATCATTCACATAAGAAAAATATATTGATGTGGCTTTTCTGTCAATGTTTCCATATACTGTAATATTTGTTTTTAATCCATTTTTTAATATGTATATTTTTATATTGTTGAAATATGGCTATTATTTCCCACTTTACATTTACAGAGTCTGTATGTAACAAATTACTTAGTAACCATCAGATAGTTGGTTGCTAAGCCCTTCACTAGCTCCCCGCCTCCGAGAGATCCCAATTCAAAACACTAACCATGGCGTGCAAAGCCATACACAGCCTGGCCCCACATACATCTCCGACCTGGTCTCCCGATACCTACCCTCACGCAACCTCCGCTCCTCCCAAGAACTCCTCCTTTGCTCCCCCCTCATCAACTCTTCGCACAACCGTGTCCAGGACTTCTCCCGGGCATCTGCCTTACTCTGGAACTCCCTGCCCCAACACGTCAGACACTCTCCTACCCTGAGAAGCTTCAAGTGTCACCTGAAGACTCACCTATTCCGTCAAGCCTACAACCTGCCATGAGACCCAGGCGACATTCCCCCATCCTACTGTATCCCCACCCGCCCCTCGTAGACTGTGAGCCCTCGTGGACAGGGTTCCTGCTCCTCCTGTACCTGTACGTCCTGATTGCCTAGATTTAGTGTACTTGTTCTTGTCTCCCTTATCCTCATGTAAAGCGCCATGGAACCTAATGGCGCTATATAAAAAAATAAATAATAATAATAATAATTAGGGGGAAAAAAAAGGAAGAAGGAGAAAAAAAAATGATTAGAACTAATTGGGGTTACAACCAATTAACATGGGATTTGAATCCCAGTGACCATATAATAAATACATGCTCTGAACACTTATTTGGACCTTGATGAAGGCACAAGAGAGTTGCTGAAATGCATAGTCCGGAGGGGCACTACACAGAACTATACTGTCTGTTTGTGGTTTCTGGATTTTAATCATGGATGACAATAAATGTTATGTTTTAATCACCTGGACTAGCTGGAGATCTTCCTTGGATGATACATTGGATCGTGGTTGCTCCTTCCTCCTTCTCCGCGCATATACAAAAGGCAGTGGTGAATACATGTATATAAGCAGTGGGGAAAAAAATTTTTACTCAGCCACCAATTGTGCAAGTTCTAACACTTAAAAAGATGGGAGAGGCCTGTAATTAACATCTTAAGTAGACCTCAATTAGTGAGACAAAATGAGAAAACAAATCCTGAAAATCACATTGTCTGATTTGGAAAGAATATTTTTCAAATTTTGGTGGAAAAGAAGTATTTGGTCACCTACGAACAAGCAAGATTTTCGGCTCTCACAGACCTGTAACTTCTTCTTTAACCCCTTCATGACCTTGCCATTTTTTTCAATTCTGACCAGTGTCCCTTTATGAGGTTACAACTCGGGAACGCTTCAACGGACCCTAGCGATTCTGAGATTGTTTTTTCGTGACATATTGGGCTTCATGTTAGTATTAAATTTAGGTCGATAATTTTTGCGTTTATTTGTGAAAAAATCAAAAATATGGCAAAAATTTAGAAAATTTTGCAATTTTCAAATTTTGAATTTTTCTTCTGGTAAACCAGAGAGTTATGTGACACAAAGTAGTTATGAAATAATATTTCCCACATGTCTACTTTACATCAGCACAATTTTGAAAAAAAAAAAAATTTTGTTAGGAAGTTATAAGGGTTCAAAGTTCATGAGCAATTTTTCATTTCTCCACCAAAATTTACAAAACCATTTTTTTTAGTGACCACATCCCATTTGAAGTCCCTTTGAGGGGTGTACATGACAGAAAACACCCAATAGTGACACCATTCCAAAAACTGCACCTCTCAAGCTACTCAAAACTACATTCAAGAAGATTATTAACCCTTCAGGTGCTTTACAGGAACTAAGGAAATTGGAAACAAAAAAATGGATATTTTAATTTTTCTAACACAAATGTTCTTTTATCCTCAATTTTTTCATTTTCACATGGGCAAAAAGATAAAATGGATCCTAAAATTTGTTGGGCAATTTCTCCTGAGTATATCGATACCACTAGAGATGAGCGAGTCCGAAAAGACTCGGAATCGCAAGACCCCAACGAGTCCGAGTCAAGGACTCGGGACTCGTTGCGAGTCCAGCGAGTCCAATGTTAATGAATAGGGACCCGAGTAATAGCGAATAATGACATTTACAACTCGCTGATGTGTCTCTGAAAGTGTGCGAGTCCAAACTCGCTGGTTTTTCTCTTATTTTGAGGCTTGTAGCCGATGATGCGAGGGAAGGGATTCTCCAGCACACACCATGGTTTAAGGAAACAGGAAGCGAGTCGCGCTGACAGGCGCACACACAGAGCGATCCATTCATCAGTGCAATCATGGCAGCAGGACGTGGCACGGTGAACACACTTCGTCTTATTGCACTTGTGGAGGCTCGTCCATTTCTATGGCTCCCTACAGATCCTGAGTATGGGGATACGACCCTAATTAATACAGCCTGGAGAGAGATCGCCCAAGAGATGTTCCCTGCGTTCCATCGGAGTGACCATGAGGAACAGAGCAATCTAAGTAAGTTAAATGAGTTCACACGTTATATATTGCATTTACTGTATATATACTCGTGTATAAGCCGACCCGCCTATTTTTGCCCCGAAAAACTATGAAAACATATTCACCGCCATCCTGGTATACAGCGGCTATCACTGGTAGACAGCCCCCCAGCAGAGTATACACCTCCCCTGCAGAGTATACAGGCCCCCAGCTGGGTATACATGCCCCCATATTGTGGTATACAGGCAGGGGCGGACTGGCCCAGGTGCCACGGGTCATGCGGCTGCAGGAGCATGAATAATCCGCATGTCCCTGAAGCAGCAGGCGAAAACGGAAGCTCCTGGCCGCGCGATGACGTCATCAGCACGCGGCTGCGTCTGGGAGTGAGCGTCTGTGAGTGGCGTGCGGCTGCGACTGTTAGCGAGCGGCTGTGAGGAGCGCGAGGCTGCGGCTGGGAGCGAGCCATAGGATAATGCGGGAGCTGCGGTGACTGTGAGGCGGCCGCCAGTCATCACCCCCCCCCCCCACCCCCCGTCCTCACCTGTGTCGGGCCAGTGAGGGAGGGTTGCGACCCAAACTGTAGGGTGCCAGTCAGTCCCTGTATACAGGGCCCTCAGTGTGTGTACAGGCCCCCCCAGCAGTGGGTATACAGGGCCCCCAGCAGTGGGTAGACAGTGGCCCAGTGGGTTTACAGGGCCCCCAGCAGTGGGAATACAGGGCCCCCATAGCAGGGTATACAGGACCCTGAATGTGTTATCATGCTCCACCGCATAGTTGCCTATATTTGGATGGGGTCACAACAGTACAATGAGTTTAATGTCTGATCCTCCTGGCTCTTTCGGCCAAGGGGTTGGGTGTATATAAATACCACTAATGACCAGAGTCTGGTGCCCGCACTATTACATTCTCTATGCGTTGACATGTGTCCTGCCTCATTTGTGATTGTGGCCACGTGAGCTCAATGTCCGTAATGCTGTTGATGATGTTCCACACTGTCGTGTCACTGTGCCTTGTATACACATTACACACACAAAATGAATAAAATGTTATTGTTGATTTGTACACATACTTTTGTTGTTTCAAATATTACACATCTCTAAAGCCGGTTTCAAATCATTTCACAGTTGACCATCTTAAAAAACGGTGGAGGAGCTGCCGGGACCAGCATAAGAAGCAGTACCGGCAGTACTCAGAGAGACAACCGGGAGCCGCTCCATTGCTCAACCACTACCACTTTTATGACCGGCTGTCCTTCCTTCACCCGGTGGCCCGTATGCCAATGTATGTGTCTGCAGCACTGTTGTGTACATTTAGTATTATTTATTAATATATACATTAGGTTCCATTTCGGCTCTGTGGGTAGCAGAGTATACACGTGGCTCTGTGGGTAGCAGAGTATACAGGCGGGTCTGTGGGTAGCAGAGTATAAAGACGGCTCTGTGGGTAGCAGAGTATACAGGCGGGTCTGTGGGTAGCAGAGTATACAGGCGGGTCTGAGGTAGCAGAGTATAAAGACGGCTCTGTGGGTAGCAGAGTATACAGGCGGGTCTGTGGGTAGCAGAGTATACAGGCGGGTCTGTGGGTAGCAGAGTATACAGGCGGGTCTGTGGGTAGCAGAGTATACAGGCGGGTCTGAGGTAGCAGAGTATACAGGCGGGTCTGAGGTAGCAGAGTATACAGGCGTCTCTGTGGGTAGCAGAGTATACAGGCGGGTCTGAGGTAGCAGAGTATACAGGCGGGTCTGTGGGTAGCAGAGTATACAGGCGGGTCTGAGGTAGCAGAGTATACAGGCGGGTCTGTGGGTAGCAGAGTATACAGGCGGGTCTGAGGTAGCAGAGTATACAGGCGGGTCTGAGGTAGCAGAGTATACAGGCGTCTCTGTGGGTAGCAGAGTATACAGGCGGGTCTGAGGTAGCAGAGTATACAGGCGGGTCTGTGGGTAGCAGAGTATACAGGCGTCTCTGTGGGTAGCAGAGTATACAGGCGGGTCTGTGGGTAGCAGAGTATACAGGCGGGTCTGAGGTAGCAGAGTATACAGGCGGGTCTGAGGTAGCAGAGTATACAGGCGTCTCTGTGGGTAGCAGAGTATACAGGCGGGTCTGAGGTAGCAGAGTATACAGGCGGGTCTGTGGGTAGCAGAGTATACAGGCGGGTCTGAGGTAGCAGAGTATAAAGACGGCTCTGTGGGTAGCAGAGTATACAGGCGTCTCTGTGGGTAGCAGAGTATACAGGCGGGTCTGAGGTAGCAGAGTATACAGGCGTCTCTGTGGGTAGCAGAGTATACAGGCGGGTCTGAGGTAGCAGAGTATACAGGCGGGTCTGTGGGTAGCAGAGTATACAGGCGGGTCTGAGGTAGCAGAGTATAAAGACGGCTCTGTGGGTAGCAGAGTATACAGGCGGGTCTGTGGGTAGCAGAGTATACAGGCGGGTCTGTGGGTAGCAGAGTATACAGGCGGGTCTGTGGGTAGCAGAGTGTACAGGCGGGTCTGAGGTAGCAGAGTATACAGGCGGGTCTGAGGTAGCAGAGTATAAAGACGGCTCTGTGGGTAGCAGAGTATATAGGTGATGAGAATAGGGTTAATAGATGGTGCTACAGTGTTGGGGCGTGCTAGAGGGAGCAGAGATCCGATTACTGCCATAATTTCTGACCTTATTAAAGATAGCGGCCGCAGCTAAATGACATCATGGCAAAGGTAAACATGGGGTGTGGTTAGCTGCAGGAGGTTAGTGAGAGGTGTGGGTTGTTTGGCAGAGGGCGTGGTGTGGGCGTGGTGAGCGCTGCTCCAGCGTCAGATACGCTGCGAGCGCGGAACCGCGGCACATCTCCAGGAGCAGAGGACGTGTCCGGTACGTCCGTAGCCCCCGGCCTCCCCGTTGTCCGCACACACAGCCCCGCTGTGACCTCTGCAGTGTCACAGGCCCCGGCGGGCGTCTGTCATCTCCTCCTGACACTGACCTCCTCCTGATTTGATTGTCTGTGTTGTCCCCCCCCCGCTGTCAGCATCAGTGATCTGCTAAGACCTGTGGGTGCACAGACGGGGGAAGTACAAATGCCAGCATGCCGGGGCGGATTGGGCGCTGTGAGGGGCGCAGGTCTTGCTGTGAGCGGAGGGCGCGAGGCCGCTCGAGAAAACGCTATAGCGGCTGTGTGAGTTAAGCGTCTGCGGCTCGCGAAGGCGCATATGCGTCTCCGCTCGCAGTGACGCTAAGGAGTTTGGGATTAGGCTTAAGTGCCGGAGTTTCAAACTCCCGATTATATAAATAGATTATATATATATATATATTGTATACCTTTCAACCCCTTCCCTGCTTTATATAGATGATATAAGCTAAAAGTTTTGTGAATTAAGTATGTCAAGTAAAAAGTGAAGTCAGGGGGACTTTTTTTTTTCATGTGAACCATTGGTGTTATTGATCGTCTAGATTAGATGGGATGGGGGGGGGGTGGGTGTTAATCAGGGGTGAAAAATTATGTATTAGTATGGAATTAGCAAAGAAAGTCACGTATTCCTTTATGTTATGTACAGTTGGTTATTCTTTCATAATAATAACAAATATCTGATTAATAATACACAGATACACAGAGTCTAAAAAGCGTGCAACTTAATGTTTGACCTATGTTTTTGTTTCCAAATGCAATGCATTCACCAAATTTTTTTTTACTTTACCCACAGAGAAGCTTACTACAGAGGGCGGCGTGCTGTGAACCCTCCACCGCCAAACAGAAGGCGGCGTGGAGAACACCCACCACCACCACCACGGCCGGCGCCACCACCACCACCGCCGTCGCCGCCGCCACCACCACCACCACCAGCATCGCCGCCAGCAGCGCCAGGGCCAGCACCACCACCGCCGCCACCAGCGGCCGGGCCAGCACCACCACCGCCGCCACCAGCGGCAGGCCCATCAACACCACCACCGCCGTCCCCGCCACCACCACCACCACCGCCACCAGCGGCAGGGTCCGCACCACCACCGCCCCCACCAGCGGCAGGGCCAGCACCACCACCGCCACCACCAGCGGCAGGGCCAGCACCACCACCGCCACCACCAGCGGCAGGGCCAGCACCACCACCGACGCCACCAGCGGCAGGCCCAGCTTATGGTCCCATCCCGGGGTCTGCACAATTAAGTGTGCAACAGAGTAATGCTGACTTTGCCCGCAGTATTATACCATTCATGGATAATATTCCATTTGACAGGCTACTGCGGGCAAGGTCAGCATTACAGATAGTGCTGGAAGCCTGTCAGCCAGGAAACGACCCCGGTGATGTGTTCCACTATTTGGATGGGTGGAAAATAAACTGTAACAGGCTGGGCAGGCCCACAACACGGGACAGCCAAGTCCCACCCCACAGGGCTTTGCCTCACTGCCAGTGGCCAGCGAACAGGGACCTACCACCGTTCCCTACACCTGTTCAGATGATCCACCCTGAAGGGTTCGGCCAGGCCATCCGTGGGGCCCTTGACCTTTTGCAGGACGGACAGCCCACCTACCAGGACCTGTAGGGCTCCATTTATTGTTGTTGATGTAGTTACCTTAATTAAAGGTAGTATTTTTTGGAATGTCCAAACAGTGCTGCCATTTTTTTTTTTTAAACACAGTTTTAAAAACCAGCTTTGTGTCTGTCTTTTTTTCAAGGAATGAATGTGGAGTTTTTTTTTTGGTTGGGCTTCAAGTCATCATAATTATTATAATTATTTATTTATATAGCGGCCATAGGTTCCATGGCGCTTTACATGAGGAAAAGGTAGAGAAGGACAAGTACAATAAACATAGACAATAAGGTCATACAGGTACAATAGTAGAGGACCCTGTACGCGTGGGCTCACATTCTACGAGGGGTGGGTGGGGATACAATAGGGTGGGGAAGGTGTCGGTCGTGGGGCGTGTAGCGGGGTCTCATGGCAGGTTGTAGGCCTGTTGGAAGAGGTGAGTCTTTATAAGTATCTTTAAGGTTCAGAGGGTAGGCGACTGACTAATGAGGTGGGGCAGGGAGTTCCATAGCATGGCGGATGACCGGGAGAAATCCTGTATGCGGTTGTGGGAAGAGGAGATGAGGGTGGACTGTAGGACAAGTTCTTGGATGAACGCAGGTTGCGTGAGGGATGGTATCGGGAGATCATGTCGGAGATGTATGGTGGGGATAGGTTGTGTAAGGCTTTGAATGTCATGGTCAGTGTTTTAAAGTGAGCTCTCTGTGGGCCGGAGGGGCCAGTGAACGGCTTGGCAGAGGGGGTAGGCAGGGGAGTAGCGTGAGGACAGATGGATTAGCCGGGCAGCAGAGTTTAGTATAGATTGGAGAGTTGCAAGAGAGTTGGCAGGGAGACCTATGCGAAGGAGGTTGCAGTAGTCAAGGCGGGAGATGATGAGGGCATTTATGAGTGTTTCAGCAGTGTCAGGATTGAGGAACGACCGAATTGGTTAAATATTTTTGAGTTGGAGTCACAGGGACTTGGTTAGGGACTACAGGTGGGGCTTGAAGGAGAGGGAGGAGTCAAGGATTACCCCGAGACAGTTGGCGTGGGGGACAGGGGAGAGAGCATCATTAGCAAGTACTTTACGGCCCGCATGGCGCATGAAGTCACCTTGGTTACTAAGTGTCAAATCATGACTCCACATACAACTGTTGCTGACAAACAGTGCCTGTGTTTGGGGGGTTACTTTATGCCTCGCTATGGCAACAAGACTATGAACACACATGTGAGAGGCTGGGACGTCTACATGCTACACATCGCGTCTACGCGTTTTGTATGGAGCGTACAGTGGGACCCTTCAACAGGCTCCAGCAGGATGATAGTCCAAGCACCGCCCACGATGCAGGCATAGGATTGGTGCCTGGAAAAATTAGCCCAAGTGGCTGTTTCCCATTTTTGGTATAAATGTAGGCCTAAGGGCCATAAAAAGCTTGTTAGCCAGGGTGTCTCCCAAACCATGATAAGCTTGTTAGCCTGTGTGGCTCAAAAAATTAGCCCAAGGGGCTGTTTACCATTTTTGGTATAAATGTAGGTCTAAGGGCCATACAAAGCTTGTTAGCCAGGGTGTCACCCAAACCATGATAAGCTTGTTAGCCTGTGTGGCTCAAAAAATTAGCCCAAGGGCTGTTTGGCATTTTGAGTGTAAATGCAGGCCTAAGGGCCATGATAAGCCTCTTAGGCTGGGTGTCTCCAAAAATTAGCCCAAGGGGCTGTTTGGCATTTTGAGTGTAAATGCAGGCCTAAGGGCCATGATAAGCCTCTTAGGCTGGGTGTCTCCAAAAATTAGCCCAAGGGGCTGTTTTGCATTTTGCTTATAAATGCAGGCCTAAGGGCCATGATCAGCTTGTTAGCCAGGGTGGCTCAAAAAATTAGCCCAAGGGGCTGTTTGGCAATTTGGGTATAAGTGCAGGCCTAAGGGCCATGATAAGCCTCTTAGGCTGGGTGTTTCCAAAAATTAGCCCAAGGGGCTGTTTGGCATTTTGAGTGTAAATGCAGGCCTAAGGGCCATGATAAGCCTCTTAGGCTGGGTGTCTCCAAAAATTAGCCCAAGGGGCTGTTTTGCATTTTGGTTATAAATGCAGGCCTAAGGGCCATGATCAGCTTGTTAGCCAGGGTGGCTCAAAAAATTAGCCCAAGGGGCTGTTTGGCAATTTGGGTATAAGTGCAGGCCTAAGGGCCATGATAAGCCTCTTAGGCTGGGTGTCTCCAAAAATTAGCCCAAGGGGCTGTTTTGCATTTTGCTTATAAATGCAGGCCTAAGGGCCATGATCAGCTTGTTAGCCAGGGTGGCTCAAAAAATTAGCCCAAGGGGCTGTTTGGCAATTTGGGTATAAGTGCAGGCCTAAGGGCCATGATAAGCCTCTTAGGCTGGGTGTTTCCAAAAATTAGCCCAAGGGGCTGTTTCCCATTTTTGGTATAAATGTAGGTCTAAGGGCCATACAAAGCTTGTTAGCCAGGGTGTCTCCCAAACCATGATAAGCTTGTTAGCCTGTGTGGCTCAAAAAATTAGCCCAAGGGGCTGTTTGGCATTTTGAGTGTAAATGCAGGCCTAAGGGCCATGATAAGCCTCTTAGGCTGGGTGTCTCCAAAAATTAGCCCAAGGGGCTGTTTTGCATTTTGCTTATAAATGCAGGCCTAAGGGCCATGATCAGCTTGTTAGCCAGGGTGGCTCAAAAAATTAGCCCAAGGGGCTGTTTGGCAATTTGGGTATAAGTGCAGGCCTAAGGGCCATGATAAGCCTCTTAGGCTGGGTGTTTCCAAAAATTAGCCCAAGGGGCTGTTTCCCATTTTTGGTATAAATGTAGGTCTAAGGGCCATACAAAGCTTGTTAGCCAGGGTGTCTCCCAAACCATGATAAGCTTGTTAGCCTGGGTGGCTCAAAAAATTAGCCCAAGGGGCTGTTTTGCATTTTGGGTATAAATGCAGGCCTAAGGGCCATGATCAGCTTGTTAGCCATGGTGGCTCTAAAAATTTGCCCAAGGGGCTGTTTTGCATTTTGGTTAAAAATGCAGGCCTAAGGGCCATGATCAGCTTGTTAGCCAGGGTGGCTCAAAAAATTAGCCCAAGGGGCTTTTAAATGTTTGCTTACAGAAAATAAAGGTTGATTCCTTGTGAAAAGGTGTTGTGATGGTTAATGAAACCGAAGTTAAGGTGTAGTTTTGGTTTAAGATGAAGCAGCCTCATTACCAGGTTGCAGGAACATGGTTACGCAAATCGTTACTGGTCTTGTACATACTGCTTGTACCAAAAAGACACAATATAATACAATGATTAATTATATCATATTGATGTTGAACGTGGCACTTCAGCTCTGAGTACTGTCGTCTTCAGGGCTCGAGAAGTCTTGTGAAATCCAGTTCCTATTAAACTTAATTAGAGTAAGCCTGTCTACATTCTCTGGAGTAAGACGTGTCCTGGTATCAGTTATGATACCCCCAGCGGCACTGAAAACCCGCTCTGATGTCACACTAGCTGCAGGGCATGCCAGCACCTCCAAGGCATACAACGAGAGCTCTGTCCAAGTGTGGAGCTTGGAGACCCAGTAATTAAACGGGACTGCGGCATCAGTCAGGAAGCAGGTACTGTCACTTAAGTATTCTTGTACCATGTTGGTAAGTTTCTGTCTCCGAGAGATGGTTACTGGAGCAACATGGCGCTGCAGGTTCGATGGCTTATTGAACATAGCCCACTTTGCGGACATCTTTCCAGCATCTCTTCTGGACAGCGTGGATGATTGTGCCCCGACCAAAGGCTGCTGTTGCACAGAGTTGCTAACTATGGGCAGAGTGTTGTCTGACGGTGATATTCGAAGCATATTATCCACAAGAACCCTCTTGAAATAGTCAATTGTCAAGCCACGTGGTGACTGAAACAGCAGCGAGGTGAATTTATCTTTATAACGTGGGTCCAGAAAGGTGGCCAACCAGTAGAGGTCGTTGTGCAATATGTTAATCACTCGTGGGTCTTCTAGCAGACAAGTCAACATGAAGTCAGCCATGTGTCCTAAGCTGCATAGAGTCATGTCTTCAGTGTCCTCAGAACGATGTTCAATACCCATTGTATCCGCAAAGTCTGTCTCCGCCTCCTCCTCTCCAGGCCACCCATGGTGGACAGACACAAAGCTGGGGTTGTGAGTACCATCTGGGTTGACATCGGCACCAACAAAAAATAAATCCTCTTCATCGTCTTGCTCCTGTTCCTCCTCAGGAGCCATAGTTGCCTGGTCATACTGGCTTTGCTGGCTAGGTACTGCGCTGTTTAAATCTGGCTCCATAGCCATCTGCTGGGCTCTCAATGCTTCATTTTTCTGATTAATGAGGGATTCTTTCAGCAGACACAGCATGGGTATAGTGACACTGATGATGGACTGATCACCGCTCACCAGTTTTGTGCAGTAGTCAAAATTATCAAGAACCTCAGATGTGTCAGCGATCCACACCCACTCCATTGTATTAATATGTCGTGGCTGACTGCCGGTCTGACGGGCATGTTGCAACTGATACTCGGATATTGCCCTCTGCTGCTCATTGATCCTCGATAACATATGGAATGTAGAGTTCCATCGTGTCGGCATGTCACAAATGAGTCTGTGGTTGGGCAAATTCAATTGCTTTTGAAGCAATGAAAGTTTTCCAACCGCTGTTGACGAATGACGAAAATGTGCACAAACTCGACGCACCTTCTCCAGTAGGTCACATAGCTCTGGGTATGTACGCAGGAATTTCTGCACTACTAGATTCAGCACGTGAGCCATGCAAGGCACGTGCACAAGGTTTCCGAGCTTTAGTGCAGCCACTAGGTTACGACCATTGTCGCTCACCACGAGACCGGTCTGGAGTTGGAGTGGGGATAGCCACTCATCTGTCTGTTCCTTCAGACCTTTCAACAGCTCTACTGCAGTGTGCGGTGTGTGACCTAAACAGATCAGCTTCAGCAGAGCCTGTTGGCGTCTTGCTGAAGCACTGCAGCAAACCTCCCAACTTGGCCGTGATGTTGAGGGCAATTGAGGATTGGTCGAGGAAGCGGAAGATGGGGTAGTGGACATATAGGATGATGCAGAGACCCTGAATGAGGTTGTGCCAGCTATCCGTGGCGTGGGTAGGATGTTTGATGTTACACTAACATCGTTTGGCACACTCTCCACAACGTTGATCCAATGCGCGGTGAGCGAGATGTACCGGCCCTGTCCTGAACTGCTTGTCCACGTGTCCGTAGTAAGGTGTACTTTCCCGGTTACAGCGTTGGTGAGGGCACGCTTGAGGTTGTTAATAACATGCTCATGTAACGCGGGGACGGCACAACGTGAAAAGTAGTGGCGGCTTGGAACCGAGTAGCGTGGTACTGCCACAGCCAAAAGCTCACGGAAAGAGTCTGTACCCACAAGCCTAAACGGCAACATCTCGACTGCTAACAACTTAGCTATCTGGGCATTTATTTTTTTGGCTAATGGGTGGGAAGAGTGGTATTTCTGCTTCCTTTCGTACAGCTGTGTCACTGATAACTGTAAGGATGTTGCTGACCGAGAACTGTCTGCACTCGTGTTCAGTCTCTCTGCAACCGCTGCTTGTGATGAGTACATATGAGCTGGACCAGCTTCAGCAACACTTGATTGTGACGGACGTATCTGAGTTGCCGTCGCAGTCTTTGGGTCAGATGACACTGTTGTGGAAGGCTGCACTTTTGACCACTGAATAGGGTGCTGACCAGCCATGTGCTTCCGCATACTGCTGGTGCTCTGGTTTCCTTTCCCGTGGCCTCTACTTAGCCTTGCATGGCAGATGGTACAGATGACCACATTTTCTTGAGAAGGCCCATCTTTAAAAAATTTCCACACAGTGGCTGACCGACCTCTAGGCTTGACTGTACTCCCTGAGGGATTACTGAGGCCCACATTTGAGACATTTTGTCCAACAGTTGACAAATTTTGAGCCACAGTGGACACATTTTGGGCAACAGTGGTGACTCTTTCAGTTCTGGTGGGAGGAGTCGGCCTTGGTGCCTTTGTTGGTGGGACATACACACTGTCTTCCTCCGTGCTGCTCTGCTGGCTCTGCATCGCAACATTCCACGTGGGATCAGTTGTCTCATCATCAACCCCTTCCTCTTCTAAATCTTCCCGATAACAAGATAGATTTTGCTCCCCAGATGACAAGTGTGTCACTGTCTCATCATCATCATCCTCCAACTCCTGAGACGGTCTAAGACTTTGCTGAAAGACACGTTCATGTGGCCGGGGTGTCTCTAAAACTTGTCCATGATTGGACAATTCTTCATCAAGTATCTCATCTACTACGGAGTCTGGCAAACCGGATTCATGTAAAGGATTATATGTACCAAATAAGTCATCTGAGTGACCCATGTGTGTGTCAACATTTTCATGGGGCTGCTGTTGGTCTGAGGAACTGTGAAGAGGTTGTGGATTAGATGACCCAGCATGGTATGTACCAACAGTAGACACAGTGCTCAAGGAACCTTGAGTGCTGCAAGAACCTGTTGTTGAGGTCTTGTCTGCCAGCCAAGACGTTAGATGCTGTTCGTCTTCCGGCCTCAATACTCGTTTACTTTCCTGACGGGGAAAGTTAGACAGGAGGAACGATCGATCAATCCTCGTCTGTCTGCCCGAACTGGTGGATAGTTGGCCACGACTACCAATGCCTGTACCTCGTCCCTGTCCCTTAGCAAGACTTTTTTTGGGATTTGGTTTTTTGTGTGACATTTTATAATTTCTGGTGGCTTTCTGGGGGCTTGTAAAACAAGTAGCAGGTACTATTTCGAGAAAGGTACACACTAGAGGCTAAGATATTTTAAGAGAGATGGAAGGTACCGTGCGAGCTGCAGGCAGGACACCGTACAGCAACGCACTGGCACAGGAAAAAATTGTTTAGTACGCAGAACCAGGCACTGTTAGGCTGCGGTGCTGGCTGCGTGCAAGTTTACAAGTACCGTGCGAGCTGCAGGCAGGACACCGTACAGCAACGCACTGGCACAGGAAATTTTTTGTGGAAAAATGGCACCAAAATTATTTGGTAGACTAGTGCCAAAAATAAGAAAAAGCTTAGGATTACAGCTCTGCGGAAAGCTGGGTGAACTAAGCTCTGAGGATGGTGCTGGATTCACTGTAAGGCTGCTCCTATCTCCCCTTCCTTACAGTCCTGTACAGCAATCCTCCGTCCTGGTAGTTCTGAAAAGAACTTTTGGGTTATGTGTGAGGAATCTTGACTCCTACACTCCGTCCTGTTAGTTCTGAAAAGAACTTTTGGGTTATATGTGACTCCTACACTGCCTAACTGTCCCTAGATCTGCTCCAAGTCTCCCTGCACTAGGTCAGCTCTTCTCAGCAATGTGCCCAAAATGGCGGGGGCAAGCCTTATATACTGCCTTGCCTGTCATAGATGACATAGGCATCACGATGGACAGCAGCCAATCATAGTCCTGACACAACCAAAGCTGCTATGGCATTACTGACTATGATTGGCTGTCTTCACAAGTTTTCTGACCTAACACGCAATGCTGACTAGTAACATAAAAGATTCTGGATTCGCGAGTCCCGAATAGAGAATACAGGACTCGGAATCGCAGACTCGCTAGGATTCGGACTCGTAGACTCGCTCAGACTCGCTGCTGTTTGGGGAGATTCAAGCTATATAGCGATGTGATAGAGCGAGTCTAGCGAGTCTAGCGAGTGAGATAAAGTAAACTCTGACAAAACTAAGATTGCCATTGACTTGCATTGGACTCGTTACTGAGCGAGTATTCGCTAAAAGACTCGCCGATTACCGAGTCCAGCGAGTCCCTTAAGAATCGCCGAGTAACGAGTCCTAGCGAGTAGACTCGCTCATCCCTAGATACCACATATGTGATCATAAACCACGGTTTGGGCGCACGGCAGGGCTCTGAAGGGAAAGAGAGCAATTTGACTTTTGGAGCTAATTTTCCATTAAAAAAGTGATATGGCGCTCCTTCACTTCTGAGCCCTGCCGCGCGTCAAAACAGTGGTTTATGACCACATATCAGGTATCGGTGTACTCAGGAGAAATTGCCCAAGAAATTTTAGGATGAATTTTATCCTGTTACCCATGTGAAAATGAAAGAATTGAGGCTAAAAGAACATTTTTGTGAAAAAAAAGTACTTTTTCCATATTCACAGATCAATTTGTAAAGCATGTGGGGTTCAATATGCTCACCACCCATCTAGATATGTTCCCTGGGGGGTCTAGTTTCCAAAATGGGGTCACTTGTGGGGGAGCTCCAAAGTTTAGGCACACAGGGGCTCTCCAAACGCGACATGGTGTCCGCTAACAATTTGAATGGAAAATCACCTCAAATTGTTAGCGGACACCATATCGCATTTGGAGAGCCCTTGTGTGCCTAAACATTGGGGCTCCACCACAAGTGACCCCATTTTGGAAACTAGACCCCCCAGGGAACATATCTAGATGCATAGTGAGCACTTTGAACCCCCAGGTGCTTCACAAATTGATCCGTACAAATTAAAAAAGAAAATTTGTGTGAAAAAAAAGTATTTTTACCTTATTATGGATCAGTTTGTGAAGCACCTGAGGATTCAAAGTGCTCACTATGCATCTAGATAGGTTCCTTGGGGGGGGTCTAGTTTCCAAAATGGGGTCACTTGTGGGGGAGCTCCAATGTTTAGGCACACAGGGGCTCTCCATACATAACCTGGTGTTTGCCAACAATTGGAATTGTTAGCGGACACCAGGTCGCGTATGGAGAGCCCCTGTGTGCCTAAACATTTGAGCTCCCACAAGTGACCCCATTTTGGAAACTAGACCCCCCAGGGAACATATCTAGATGCACAGTGAGCACTTTGAACCCCCATGTGCTTCACAAATTGAGACGTAAAAATGAATAAAGAAACTTTTTGTGAAAAAACATACTAGTCTAGTAGTTACAATTCGCAGCATAGGGGACCCTATACATTTGGGTCTCTCCATGCTGAGGATTCCAGCCCCCTAGCTGCCAAGTTGTACCTGGCTGGCAACCAAAAATACGGCAAAGCTCCATGTCATTTTATTTGTAGAATTTAAAAAAAAAAAAATGACATGGGGCTCTGCCATATTTTTGGACCAGCCAGGTACAACTTGGCAGCTACGGACTGCCACCAGCCCCCAGCTGCCTCATTGTACCTGGCTGGAACCAAAAATACAGCGAAGCCCTTTTTTAATTTCTAGAACTAATTCTAGAAAAAAAATTACGTGGGGCTCTGCCATATTTTTGGTCCAGCCAGGTACAACTAGGCAGCTGGGGGCTGGAATCCTCAGCATAGAGAGGCCCAAGCGTTCTGGGCCCCCCATGCTGCGAATTGCAGCCCACAGCCACCCCAGAAAATGGCGCATTCATTGAAGTGCCATTTTCTGGCGCTGTACCCACGCTCTTCCAGTTGCCCTGGTGCCGGTGGCTAACTGGGTAATAAAGTAGTTAATGCCAGCTTTTTATTGGCAGCTGGCACTAAGCCCTAGATTCATAATATAGGGCCAATGTTAGACCCGCCATTAGGAATCTCTAGTACGGTAAATATTCAATAAATACACACAGAGAAAAATCTTTTTATTTGAAAAAAAAAAACACAGACACAATTCGGACTCCATCTTTATTATGAAAAGATCCGACGTAGTCCACAACGAAGGTCCCACGACGCTCGATCGCTCCAACGTAGTCCATAACGAAGGTCCCACGATCACTTCCTGCAGCTAGATCCTCAGGATCCAGCTGTAGAAAGTGATCTGACAGATCCAGCACAGTGATCACATAATGGTCACTGTGGATCACTGTGCTGGAGCTGTCAGATCATTTCCTGCAGCTAGATCCTCAGGATCCAGCTGTAGAAAGTGATCTGACAGATCCAGCACAGTGATCCACAGTGATCACATAATGGTCACTGTGAATCACTGTGCTGGAGCTGTCAGATCACTTCCTGTAGCTCAGGATCCAGCTGTAGAAAGTGATCTGACAGATCCAGCACAGTGATCCACAGTGATCACATAATGGTCACTGTGGATCACTATGCTGGAGCTGTCAGATCACTTTCTACAGCTGGATCCTCAGGATCTAGCGGTAGAAAGTGATCTGGCAGCTCCAGCACAGAGCTGTCAGATCCGGAGGCGGTGAAGAGGAGGAGGAGGAGCAGGACACAGTGGAGACAGAGCGGCCGCCGGAGGGGTGAGTGGGAGAGGCGATCGCCGCTCCGGTGATCGGGAGGGGCAGGAAAGGGGAAGAGGGGGGGTGACAGGAGAAGTAGGGGGGCACTTAGGAGGAAGCGGGGGCAGGCAGGAGGAAGCGGGGAGCAGGAAGAGGAAGCGGGCGGCAGGGACAGGAAGCAGGTGGCAGGAAAAGGAAGCGGGGGGGTAAGAAAGATGAAGAGGGGGCAGGAAAGAGAGGTGGGGGTCAGGGGGGCAGTTAGAGGATGACAGGGGAGAAGATTGGAGGGTAGGGATAGCAGCGGCAGGCAGGGAAGCATTACAGGCGCGGTGATTTTCACTTTCACTTTTGAGTGCCAATCACCGCGCCTGTAGCCGGGGGGGTGGGGGTGGGGGCAAATCGACCCCCCTGGGGTGTTGTACAACTCCCCATGTACATGCAGGCCGAGTGACAGGTCAGTGACACCCTCACTCGACCTGCAGGAGCCTGATCACTCCATGGCCCAGGGGGTGGGCCAAGGGTCTGGAAGGGGTTAAGAGGCTCCTCTGTCCCCCACTCATTATCTGTAGTACTGGCACCTGTTTGAACTTGTTATCAGTATAAAACACACCTGTCCGCAACCTCAAACAGTCACACTCCAAACTCCACTATGGTGAAGACCAAAGAGCTGTCGAAGGACATCAGAAACAAAACTGTAGCCCTGCACCAGGCTGAGAAGACTGAATCTGCATTAGGCAAGCAGCTTGGTGTGAAGAAATCAACTGTGGGAGCAATAATTAGAAAATGGAAGACATGCAAGACCACTGATAATTTCCCTGGATCTGGGGCTCCACACAAGATCTCACCCCGTGGCGTCAAAATGATTTAAAAAATGGTGAGCAAAAATCCCATAACCACACGGGCGGATTTAGTGAATAACCTGCAGAGAGCTGGGACCAGTGTAACACAGGCTACCATCAGTAAAACATTACACTACCAGGGACTCAGATCCTGCAGTGCCAGACGTGTCCCCCTGCTTAAGAGTGCAGGTCACAGCCTGTTTGCAAAATACCCAATAGCTCCCCCATAGAGCCCACAGAACCCATTTTAATTAACATGAAGTAGAAAAGAAAATCTTGAACTAGGCAAGGAGGTCCAAGTGGAGGAATTTGAGAAGAAGGTGGAGGTGGACGTGGGGGTGGAAGTGGAAGAGGCAGAGGAGGTAGCAATCATTGATCTTTGTTTTTTTTTATTTCAGAGTTCCCCATAGAGTCAACATTTTAAGAATGCCGCCTCTGAGTCCATTTATAGAATTCCCCCATGAAGCACACAGAACCCCTATAAATGAACAAAGAATTAACAAAAATCTTGAACCAGGAATTGGAGGTCCAAGTGAAGAAGGAGATTGAGGAGGTGAATGTGGACACAACCGTGTAAATAAAAAAGGCAGAGGAGATAGCCATCATTGTTTTTGTTTTTAAATTTGGAGAGTCCCCAAAACATTGGGAATGACAATGAGGAATTAACAAACTGTGGTGAAGTGTAAACAATGGCTGGGTGTGCCATTTCGCAAAAAGTGTTGGCAATTTCCTCTTCCTCCTCCTCTGATTTGTACTTCCAATGAGTCCCAGCTAGAGATGTGTAAACCATGTGAACATCGGTTCGGTTCGCCAAACTTTCAAATGTTCGACAAATAGTTTGTCGAACAATTTGTCAAACCTCTCAAACCCCATTGGATTTGATTGCAGGCAAAATCAAAGGCATAGAAAACAACTTCAGTGCACCAAAAAGTTGCAAAAACAGCTCAAATAAGGGGCAGAAACCAGAAAAAGTGACATCTATTCCCCAGAGTTACAATTTTTATCATGGCAAATTATAGATACCTGGGAAAAGGTCTTGCCCAGCATTTCAAACTTCTTTCAGGAGACAGCTGGATGCGCTTATCTGTCAGGACACCACCAGCAGCGTTGAATACACGTTCTGAGAGAACACTGGCTGCCAGGCAAAATAAAACCTCCAAGGTGAGACTGGCGAGTTCAAGCCACTCTTACATTTTTGAAGTCCAAAATGCAAAAGGATCCAAACATTCTCTGATGGCATGGATATTGCACTCAAGATACTCCTGCACCATCCTCTCCTGTCGTTCACTAAATGTCAGTTTTTTACTCAGCTCTGTGGGTGAACAGGCTGGTTTAAAAAATTGATCAAGCGACTCCCAGAAATTGCTTCTGAAAGTTAAATTGCTGCTAATGTTTCTACACTGACAACTCGACATTCCCTGGATTGGTAGTGTAGATCTGTCCCACGCTGATGTCTTGGGGAAAACCAGTCCTAAGATTATCTAGAAACGTTTTTTGATCCTCTAGCATGCACGTGTACTTGTCCAATGTGGGAAGCATCTAGCTAAATCTTTTATTGTACTGTGGATCTCAAACTGTGGCAACCCAGTAGTCAGGGCTAATTTGAATCCTAACGATGCGGTTATCATATTGCAGATAGTACAGTGAGAAGGCGCTCATGTGTCTGACGCATCCCTGAGGTTCAAGTCTTTGTTGTGTTGGTTGTGGGGTAACAATTGAGCTTCCTACCTCTGTCCCGTGCCCACCGTGCTTGTTTTCTCTTGTTTTCAGAAGAGATCTTTTGCCATGCTCGGACAACAGAAAGGGGAATCATTCCTTCATCTCCTGACTGTTTTGTGTCCATCACCTCTTCATCCTTGCCCTCCTCCATTTCTTCTTCAGCTCCTGCACCTTCACTAACAATTTGTCTGGTACCATGAACCCCCCTCTGTTGCTCTACGTCACCCTGCCAGGTGTCACGTAGTGACTGCCTCTGTATTCCTGGTGCTGCTGATTAAACTAGTTTTCTTTTCTTTGCTTCAGTCAGGCTTGATATTGAAGCTGCAGTTGCTGAATGTGTGCGGCTCTGCAGGTGGGGAGTGAGTCATAGCTCAGGTGGAACTGAAGGGGTGTGTCTGAGTTTTCCGCTCTCCACCCCCTCAGCCTTATGTAGTTCTGCATCCACCAGGGGTCACAGAATGAGTTCATTTCTCATCTAGGACCTGTCTTGTGCAGATATGCTGCTGGAGCAGCTGCAATCCCCTTCACTTAAAGAAGTGTTTTTTTTCCTGGTTTGTGGGTGGAGGTAGGAGGTTTCTTAGCTGAGGGCAGTTGAGGAATTGAGGGTTAAGGTAGTGTCCCGAACCTCCTCACCTTCAGAGTTACCTTCGGGAACAGGGCTAGTCAGTGACCTCAAGTCTAGGGCCAGACTAGACTCCCAATCGCCCTTGCCCATTATCCCTTCCAGCTTCATTCACCTCATTAGCTCCTCACGTGAGACCATGCCACCTGGCTGTGTGTGTCCAGACCTTAGAGATATTGATATCTCTTCTGAATCCTCATCTTCGTCCTCCTCCTCCCCTAGGACCACCACATCATCCTACAGACTTTTCAAAGTTTTCTCCAGCATGAAGATGACTGGAATAGTGATGCTGATTATGGCATTGACAGCACTAACCATCTTAGTAGCCATTTCTAAATTGTGCAGAAGGGTGCAGAGGTCCTTGATCTGTGTCCACTCTTCAAGCATCATTTGCACCACCTTCGGCTCAATTTGATCCATGATGACATACTGCACCAAAGCTTATTGCTGTTGCCCCAGTCTCTGCAACATGGGCAGAGTGGAATTCCACTGTATCAGAACATCGCATATTAACCGGTTAAACGGTTGTCTGAAAGACTGCAGTAGCGATGTTAGTCAATGAGCTGCGAGATGTGACCAGCGGAAGTGAGCACACAGCAATCGTGCATTCTGCAGCAGCTGTCCCAAGCTGGGATAGTGGCATAGCTATTATTGTAAAGCTAGGTTGAGGACATGAGCCATGCAAGCCACATGTGTAATATTCCCCCTGCATAGGGCCACCACCAGGTTATCACACACAGTATTCCTTGGCTCCAGATTCAATGGAGACAGCCATTAGTCAAACTCAGCCTGCATAGCTGTTCACAACTCTTCAGATGTGTGATTGACATCTCCAAGGCATTTTAATTTCAACACTGCCTGATAGTGGTGAGCCCTGGCAGTGCAGTATTGAGGTGGGGGATTCTGTTGGAACAATGAAGAGAGATTTATTGTGCAGCTGGAGGCCCTAGAGGAGGTGGAAGAAGCAAAAGCAGTGGATGAAGTGGTAGCTAAAGAGTATTGTCATGCAAGTCTTGGGGATTTCAAGACTTGTGGAGTAGCCCCTTTTTTGCCTGACCACACAGCCACCAGAGTCACCCAGTGCCCATTCATCAAGAAATATATGTACGGTACAAATACCTTCTTAAAAGTCAGTTTCCCCGCAAACAGATTCAATGGAGACAGCCATAGGTCAAACTCAGCCTGCATAGCTGTCCACAACTCTTCAGCTGTGTGACTGACATCTCCAAGGCATTTTAATTTCAACACTGACTGATAGTGGTGAGCCCTAGCAGTGCAGTGCTGAGGTGGGGGATTCTCTATGGACTGTTTGAACATTAAAGAGAGGTTTAGTGTGCAGCTGGAGGCCCTAGAGGAGGTGGAAGAAGCAGAAGCATTGGATGAAGTGGTAGTTGAAGAGATTTGGCATGCAAGCTGTGGGAATTTCAAGACTTGTGGAGTAGCCCCTTTGCTGCCTGACCACCCAGCCACCAGAGTCACCCAGTGCCCAGTCATCGAGAAATATGTACTGTGAGGTAGCGCCCAGGGAACCCGCTTGCATAACGACACCAAACACGTGCTTATAAGTTTGCAAATGACTACCCGTTTATTGCTCACATATAACTCATAACCCGGGCAGTACATTAAACATTGAACATAAGCACGTCACATAATACATTACATTACACAGTACATTACATATATTATGAACACATATTGCACATATACAACTACAGTAACCCGGGACCTGTAACCACCTCTCCTTCCAACCCTTGGAGCCCTAACGACAGCTTCCGTGGTGGTCACGGCCATCGGCCTGTCTCAACTTTACACATACATTTATAACACATATTTAACCATATATATTAACAGACCCTGTGGGTCCCAATGGCGGTACCAGCCTCCTGGCTTTATTTCCCCAGCTCCACACTACTCCGGAATCCAGGCACCAGCGCTGACCGGGTTCTTAAACACTGCATGTGATCCATCATATAAGCATCCATGGATCACACACGTCTTTCCAAAAGCTCACAGCCCATCATATAAACATCCATGGACTGTGGCCCCTCTGGGTTCAGAACAGGGATTGAGCAGCCTGAGTCACGGGTACGCCATGCCTCCCCAAGTGGCACCTTCCTGGACGTATCTCGCCACACGTCCAGACCGCCGTCCACCTGGTTCAACCACGGTTTCCCCACTCTAGGAGCACTTCTAACCCCTGCTTCTGACCATCGGTACATACACTTCAACAGGTCCCTTCACTGACTACTTTAGTCAGACCCAATGGCGGCTATGCCCACCTGGCACAATTCATACATCTGCCTCCCATAGAGCTACATATACTCGATGGGTCTTTTACTTAAGCCATAAAATACACATACACTTCAACGGGTCCCTTCACTGACTGTTTAGTTGGACCCAATGGCGGCTATGCCCGCCTGGCACACTTTACGCACAGGATACACAGTTCACTCTCGCATACGGAACTGCCTTCTTATCGGACACAGATCCGGGTCTCGCTACCTGGGTCACGGGTACACCAAGCGTCCCCAATGTGGCTCCTTCCTGGACGTATCTCGCCACATGCCCAGACCAGTATCCACCTGGGTCAGCCATGGCTTTCCCATTCCAGGAGCTGACACGACCCCGGTCCTGGCCATCAGTATGGAGCTAGCACTCTCCCTTCATGTCCGCACACCACAGAGCTCTGGACCACTCTGCTCTCATCGTCCCTCAGTCTGAGACTCCATCCATCTCTCACACAGACTGGATCTCTCTGGTGATCTCTGGCTGATGATCAGGATCACACTCAATCAGCTGACAGACTCTTTATCATGCCTTCCACGCACACACTGATACATCCACCTGGGCGGCTATTACTCAAGACACACCCACCCGGGCTTCTACCAATTAGGACACACGATTCCCACACAGCCCCTCATCAGGCTCATCTATGTGTCAGATCTACAGCACTCACTCTCAGATTTAACTCATTGTGTTCCGGATAGTTTCACACAGCATCATTACAGTAAAACCGGCCAGTGTGGACAGGATCATACACTGATCCTCCATGTGATGCACCCCGGCCATGGGGACCATGCCGGCAGTGCTTCACAGTACATATGTCTTCTTAAAAGTCAATTTCCTCGTAAACAGGTTTACATTTTCTATTGCATAGAATAGGTTGAACTCATAGGAGAGAGAAAAGGAGAGTCCCAAACTTAAAACATCCAATTGGGCCTGTGATAGCTTAATATTTGACTAGTGATGAGCGAGTATTGAAATATTCGTAATTGCTATACTTGTAATGCGTAGTTTTCAATACTCGTGTACTTGTCTGAATAGCGAGTCCAGTGTTAGTCAATTAGTTATAGGCTCTGTCCACACGCATCTGGCTATAAAATGAGTCTTTCCGGTACAGGGCATGAGGGTGAGTTTTTTTGCCTTTTCACTACATACAACTAGTGATAATTGCTTCAAAGTTTATAGTAAAAATTATATCTTTATTAAGAGACAGTTTTAAACACAATTAGTGCAGAAATTCTTGTGCAATCATTACAGGTACATAGCACATAATCCATACACAATAAATGGATGCACATAACATTTCATCATATTGCGCAAACATAGGATATATTATCTGACAGGTATAGTCAGGTAAAGCAATTAGCATTGTGAGACAGCCATAGTAATCCATGTATAGACTGGCAGCTCCTTGGTAAGGTATTACAACATCCCATAAAGTGCATAAGAGTAAATACATTCAAAGTGCAATCACATATAATAATAATAAATAATAATAATAATACTTTATTTATATAGCGCCAACATATTCCGCAGCGCTTTACAATGTAGGGTTAGAGTACAGAAAATACAGTAAGTAATTACAATAGAGAACAAATAAAGTACAATAATTGGATACAAAACAATAGGTATAGAATCAATGTGAAAAAAAATACAATAAATAAAGCAAGAAATGAAGGTGACCCTGCTCAAAAGAGCTTACAATCTACAACGGGAAAGGGGTTGCGCAAGGTGCCGGGGCTTATTGCACTGGTGGTCCAGGCATCTTGAGGAAATGGGGTATAGGGCTAAGCTTACATGGATGGTCATTATACAGTCTGTGTAGACCTTTATGGGATATGCTGGGCTGTAGGTGTTATGATTGACAGCTCAGTTGCCAAATCTCTTTCTAGGCTGTGCTGAGATTCTACAGGTGCTTCTTGTCTCCTGTAACTGCTCAGAGACTGGTCACAGCTACCCAGAAAGCTACTGCCAGACTCTTTTGGTGGTCACCTATGCATAATAAAATTAAAAAGTTTGTATCTGCTTGTAAAACTTGCGCACGTGCTAAAGTCTGTCATAAGCGACCATCCAGAAAATTGGCTGTATTACCTATTCCAGAAAGACCGTGGACTCATTTTTACATGGATTCCATTACTGATTTGTTATGTCTGATGGGAAAACTGTGATTTGGTAGTCAATAATTTCAGCCAACTAGCCCACTTTGTTCTATTATCAGGGTTACCTAATACTGAAACGCTTTATCAATTATGCTGTAAAATTGCATGGAATCCCTCTGAACATTGTATTTGATAGGAGAGTGCAATTTGTCTCCAAATTTTGGAAAGCGTTTTGTAAAAATATTGGGGATGGATTCTCCTCTGCTTATCAACCTGAAACCAATGGTCAGATTAAGAAGACTAATCAGTCATTGGAACAAATTTTAAGGTGTTTCATTGTGGTTCAGCAGAAGGACTGGTCCTCATATTTACATCTTGCTGAGTTTGCCTTTACCAGTTGAGTCAGTAAGTCTATGGGAATCTCATTTTTTTTGCAATTATGTTTTCCATCCTCCTTTTGGCAAATTTTCTAGGATGAGTTATGGGTGTCCTGGTGCTGAAATCGCTATACAAAACATTGGGGTTGTATGAAGGGAGGTCCAAATAATATCAGGGTGGCTCAATTTAGTAAAAAATGGAAGGCTATTTTGAAGAATTCTGCAGGTCCTATCTTCTAAGTTGGAGATAGGGCTTGGGTTTCTTCCAAAAATACTAAATTGAAGGTGCCATCTATGAAGTTGGGTCCAAAACGTTTTGGTCTGTATGATATTCTGGAGGTTGTTAATTCAGTTGTCTTTATATTTCTGTTGATGGAGGTCTGGAGTATCTCCAAGTAACTGACCTCAGACCGTGACTTTACTATGCCTCTGTTTTATCCCCTGTGTCTGGATGTGCTCTTCTGGGACCTGCCCTGAATGTTTGACTATTCTACTTTTTCCTGGCCATGTGGTTACTAGTGTCACACAGAGTTTTACATGGCCTGTATACAGAAAGAGAGTGCCCAGCTGATTATTAATCTGCCTGTATGCAGAGTTCCCCTTATAGAACTTTTTTTTTAAAGTACCCCCACAAAGTCTGGTGCACAGTGGCCACACGTAACCTTTTTTTTAAAGTAATATGATTTTTGGGTTTTCAAAGAGTAATCAATTCACATTAGTGGACACTACTTAGCCAGATAATATTTAAGAGATGGATTGGTAGGGGAAGATGGGAAAGACAATGTGAATTAAAATGTAAGTTTTATTATTATTATTTACAAAATAAATTGACAGGTGTAGGATACCGCCCAAATTATTGTTAATAGCCCCAATACAGTATTCAAGAAGGTAATAAATGATATCCATCTGTGTAAATTGAACCTGTCACCAGATTTTTCACCTATTAAGCAAAAGTACAGCCTTCAGCAGCACCTGTGGGGCATTCCATGAAGGTTCATATTATGCCCTGACTACTCCTGTACAATCTAGAAATACCTTTTCTAAATCTCCAGCTCTGCTTTTAAATGTGGCCGGTCCAATTTGAGTGTGATTGCTGTGGAGCCTGTCCCTCCTCTCCACACTGATCACCATCCTCTTGTTATAATACAGCCGGGAGAAATCTCGCACCTGCACAGACGCATTGCAGGTTTGTACAGACTTTACTCTGCCTACACAATACAAGTACGTATGTGAGAATTGGCGCGCTCTCTCTGCACAGGCACAACATTTCACCTGAATATATGAAAACATCAGGTGACGTCATCTATATAGCTGGGTGAAGTCTTGTGCATGCGCACAGACCTCAAACACTTGTGTTTTAGGCTATGCCCACAGTAGGGCACAGCAATGTATGAGGCCTCTGTACAGGTGCAGAAGTATCATCCATGTCAATCCTCCCAAGAGGATAGCAATCAGTGTGGAGAAGACAGACGGTGCAGAAATCACTCCCATTGGACAGATTTATATCAGAGTAGGAGGTTTACAATAGCTTTTTCTGGGGTGTAAGGGGGATTCAGGGCATAAAATGTATCTTCATGGAATGCAGCACAGGTGCTGCTGAACATAGTGGTTTTGCATGCATCATCCAGCACGACTGTCTGATCTCCGAACAGGAGCATCTCAGCTGCATGAATTTCTATGCAGCTACATGCTCCTGCTCAGAGTGTCACGTGAAGCCTGCAAGACTCACGCGAGTCTCTCCCATGTCACCCGCATATCACCTGAATGTCTCTTACCAGTGGGACCATGGCCTAAATGAGTTGATTACCAAGTTACTTTTACTTAAAAAATCAGCTAATAAATACATTTTAACAAAAATTATAAAAGTAAGTAACATATTGATCCGAACAATAAAATTTGTGTGAGTCACAAAAAAATTCCAAATTCTAAAGCAAATCTATATGGTGTCAAATACCGTATATACTCGTGTATAAGCCGACCCGTGTATAAGCCGACCCCCCTACTTTTGCCCCCAAAACCTGGGAAAACCTATTGACTCGTGTATAAGCCGAGGGTGGACTCCAGCACAGGTATACAGCCCCCAGCAGTGTGGTATACAGGCCCCCCAATGGTAGTATACAGCAGCCTCCCCAGTGGTAGTATACAGCAGCAGCCCCAGTGGTATATACAGCAGCAGCTCCAGTAGTTAGTATACAGCATCCCCAGAGGTATATACAGCCCCAGTGGTAATATACAGCATCCCCAGAGGTTTATACAGCCCCAGTGGTAGTATACAGCATCCCCAGAGGTAGTATACAGCAGCCCCAAAGGTATATACAGCAGCCCCAGTGGTAGTATACAGCAGCCCCAGTGGTAGTATACAGCAGCCCCAGTGGTAGTATACAGCAGCCCCAGAGGTAGTATACAGCAGCCTCAGAGGTATATACAGCCCCATTGGTAGTATACAGCAGCCCCAGAGGTATATATAGCCCCAGTGGTAGCATCCAGCAGCCCCAGAGGTATATACAGCCCCAGTGGTAGTATCCAGCAGCCCCAGAGGTATATACAGCCCCAGTGGTAGTATACAGCAGCCCCAGAAGTATATACAGCCCCAGTGGTAGTATACAGCAGCCCCAGAGGTATATACAGCCCCAGTGGTAGTATACAGCAGCCCCACAGGTATATACAGCCCCAGTGGTAGCATCCAGCAGCCCCAGAGGTATATGCAGCCCCAGTGGTAGTATACAGCAGCCCCACAGGTATATACAGCCCCAGTGGTAGTATACAGCAGCCCCAGAGGTATATACAGCCCCAGTGTAGTATACAGCAGCCCCAGAGGTATATACAGCCCCAGTGTAGTATACAGCAGCCCCACAGGTATATACAGCCCCAGTGGTAGTATACAGCAGCCCCACAGGTATATACAGCCCCAGTGGTAGTATACAGCAGCCCCACAGGTATATACAGCCCCAGTGTAGTATACAGCAGCCCCACAGGTATATTCAGCCCCAGTGGTAGTATATACAGCCCCAGTGGTAGTATATACAGCCCCAGTGGTAGTAGATTGCAGCCCCAGCGGTAGTATACAGGGCCCCAGCAGTATATACAGCCCCAGTGGTATATACAGCCCCAGTGGTAGTATATACAGCCCCAGTGGTAGTATATACAGCCCCAGTGGTAGTAGATTGCAGCCCCAGCGGTAGTATACAGGGCCCCAGTAATCCAGGGCCCCCCCAGCGTCTCTCCCGGTCACCTGAAAAGCAAACTATACTTATCAGTGTCCGCTGTCCGCGCCCGCTCGCCTCTGCCGTGACAGTGCCGTCTGCGATCCTCCTTCTTCATGCGGCGTCTTCCGGTTTCCTGTGCTCGTCGCAGGGAATGACGTCATTCCCTGCGACGAGCACAGGAACCCGGAAGACGCCGCATGAAGATGGAGGATCGCAGACGGCAGACCGGGCAGAGGCGAGCGGGTGCGGACAGCGGACACTGATAAGTATAGTTTGCTTTTCAGGTGACCGGAGAGACGCTGGGGGGGCCCTGGATTACTGGGGATGCGGGGGCTGCTGTATACCGATGTATACATCGGTATGTACCGATGTATACATCGGTATACAGCACTGACTCGCGTATAAGCCGGGGGGGGTACTTTTCAGCCCAATTTTTGGGCTGAAAAACTCGGCTTATACGCGAGTATATACGGTAGTTATATTGTATCCAATTTTTGGAACACTGTATATGTTTGCTACAATGACATCAATTTCATACCTACTACAGAATGTAGACACAAGTTTTTTCATGCATGCAGGCTGAAGGTACCGTCACATGTAATGATAATGTTGCCGATATCTTTCAAAAGTCACGTGTTTAGTGACGTTTGAACGTTGTCGAAACGACATTGTTGCGTGTGACACTACTAACGATCAACGATCAGTCGGCTGATCGTTGATCATTTGATTTGAGGACAGGACCTGCGTCTGACATCGGGAGACCAACGATGAACGAGCTCCAAGCGCTGCACAGCTTATGCTGGGAGCTTGTATCCATAGTAAACATCGAGTTACTAAGTGCAGTGCGGCCCCTAGTAACCCGATGTGCACCATGGTTACCAGCGATCTCGCTGGTCCACATCACTGGTGAGTCTGCCTGTGTGACAGCTCACCAGCGATGTGAACGATGTTGTTAGCCATCTCGCTTGCATAAGATTACTAACAACAAATTGAAGCGTGTGACGGCACCTTGAGTAAGGGCTCTGTTACAGATTAAAAATAAAGAGTATTATTTTGTGCCACTGGACTGAATTAAATATCTATCATGCAGCTGGGAAAGGGAGTCTGAGTCCTACTTGGAAGTGGTAACACCACTACTTAGATTCAGTAGATGCTCAGTATGAGTATAAAGCAGCGATACCCCACTGATGTTATTGGGTCTTGGCTCCTACCAGCCATATATGTCTCCCATCCTGGTGTATATACCTTCTATCCTTGCCCCATCCTGGTATATATGATTTCTGTCTTGATACATATAGCCCTTATCTTGTATACAGTATAAGGGCCCATCATGGTATATATGGCCACATTCTGGTATATATGGCCCATTCTTTGTATAGACTTTAAGATGTAATCACGAACACGCTGCCACCAGTACCATTTTGAAAAAAAGATCATCCTAAAATTATCACTAACATGAAGTACAATATGTCCTGAAAAAATAGGCTCAGATTCACCGGGAAGCGTTTCAACAAGCTTTATTCAACAGTGAACTACAATTTTTGGACACAAACTGTGGAGAAGTCCATGTTCGGATTTGAGCACAGGACACTTGGTGTCTGGTGCTAACACTGAACCATACAGTTCGGGTTGTTCGCCCCTAATAGTGACCAGTTCACTTAAAAGAAGTTGACAACTCAGATGCAATTTCTTACTGAAGACGTAATTTTGAACTTTGGTCTGGGTTTGTAATTATAGGATTAAAATAAAATAGCAAAAAATAAAAAGTTTGATATGCTCCTTGAATTGACATATATCACTTCTGATTTGAGTTAAATTTACCCGAAAGCAAGAGGTTAATCCTGCTAGAATGCAGTAACAGTAGAACAGTCAACAAAAAAGCTGAAAGTCAGAACTGAGGATCAAATGCCGTCTATTATCCATGCAACTCCCTGAGGTCAGAAATTGGATGGAGACCAGTATGTGCCTCTCTGATCAGATCAACAGATGTTTCCCTGCTTTTGCCATATTTCTTAGCTGAAACTTCATATAAATGCAAACAAATTAAAAGGCTTCAAGTATTAAGTCAGTTATTATTTTTAATAATATTTCTTTCCAAAATGTAAGTAGCAACCATTGTGAATAAAACTGGAAAAAAGTAATCATGAAACTTAAAATAATAGTCTGGATCTCCTATATGGCAATCTTTTACATCATATACCTATACGGGATTAATATCAATTAGATACAATATTTGGCCAGTGACTGAATCTAAGTGATTTGGGTTCTGCATTCCGCTATTTTTTATTTAAAATAAAACAACTGAGACACCATTGAAGTATAGACTTTTAGGTTTTCTTAAAGGGATTGACCAATACCCCGTGAAATGTTTAGAAATTGCAGCCATTTTTCTACAAAGCCTCCTCATTTCAGGAGCTCAAAGTAATTGGACAAATTAAAGAGAATCTGTAAGCAAGTTTTTGCTATCTCATCTGAGAGCAGCACTATGTACGCAAAGAGATTATGAAATTAACAATGATTAATTTAAGAATACTAGGTACAGCCATTGTGTTACAAAGAATTTCATTTTTAGGCATGTAGCAGAGCTTGGATAGCATGCTCCACCCGCACCTGGTTCTCAATAGAGATAATGCGTTCACTGTGGGGTGTCATTCACAGCAGGGGGGCGTGTGGGACTTCCCTGGCACGATTTGTAGTCCTGCAATGTTAATCACATGGTAATTAACCAATTAGTTTAAGTAAACAATAGCCCACATTCTGCAGATAAAGGCACAGTTCACTTTTGTTTTTTTAACCATTGTAGCATGCTGTCCTTAGCTTATATAGCAAAAACTTGCCGACAGATTCCTATTAACTTTTACTATCAAAAATGGCTAATTTTTAACATTTTGTAGATAATCCTTTGCAGACAATGAGCACCTGAAATCTGAAAGCCATAGACATCATTTAATGGTGTGCTTCTTTCTTTGTTATTATTTGTCAGTAGAGATGGACCAACCCGCAAATGTTCAGGTTCACCGGATCCGGACGGACTTAAAAAAAATGTTCAGTTCAAAACAGGACTTGACCTGAACTTGAGCCCAAATTCCAAACCACCTAAAAGCCTATGAGGACCTAAACTTAAGTGCTATACAATTGTGGTAATATGGGATAGGGGGCTGCAAAAAGAGACAAAATACTTACCGACTGATTTTCTGCATTGCTGTCACACTGTTCTGGATCCACTCATTAAACCTTATGTATTTTCCCCTTCATTCCTCACGCACCCTCTGTGACAGGTTGCAGTCAGACTTCTCTGTGTGCTTTATCTTGGCTGGGTATTAAAATACAGGGGTCCCCATGTATTTTTTTTTTTTTAACTCATCCAACTATATAATCGCCTTATCGTGTCTGTCTCTCTGTAACAGAAATCCTGCGTCACTGATTGGTTGCCACTGAGCGCGACAGGCGCAGTACGGCCGCAAATTCGTGCAGGGTTTTTAACCACGTAGCGCCGCTGATCTCCCGACGGTAGCCACGGGTCACCTCCTGCCGCACGGAGGTCAGCGGCGACGCAGCCGGGAGATGACCGATGCTAGCTGGTCATCTCCCGACTGCGTCGCCGGTTAGCGCCGGTCATCTCCCGGCTGCGTCGCCGCTGACCTCCGTGCGGCAAGAGATGACCCGCGGCTACCGTCGGGAGATCAGCGGCATAACCCGACCGGCGCTAGCGATCTCGCTCAATGTGACACGCAGCATCGACCAGGCGGCCTCTGTAAGATCGCTGATCGTGTCAGAATGGCCTGGACAATTTTTTGATCGTTGGGACCCTGGGCAGCATGCATCGGTGTGTTTGACGGGGACAATGACCAACGACCTCGCCTGGCACAACCAATCAGCAACAGGTGAAGTCCGGCCGCAAATTGCTGCGGAATTTGAACCACGCTTTGCTGACTGGCGTGGAATTTAACCCCCACTTACAGCGCGAGCAATAACATTTAATGATAATGTGTATATTTTACCCGGGAAATCCTGTGTATTCATTGCATTATTCTTAAATCTTCATAAATAAACTACATACATATTCTAAAATACCCCATGCGTTAGAATCGGGCCACCATCTAGTTTAAATAAATAATTTTAAAAGACGGCATGTTGTCCTCCCCAATTTGATACCTAGCCAAGATAAAGCAGACAACAGGGGGCTGTATTCTGAGCCTGGGGAGGACAATAGGTATTGGGCCCTCCACAGGCTAAAAATAGCAGTCGCTGCAGAATTGGTGCATCCATTAGGTGCACCAAATCTTGATGCCTTACCCAGCTCATCCCAATTGCACTGGTGCAGTGTCAGTTAGGGTAGTGTAAGGTGTTAATGACAGCTGTAATTTGCCAATAAATCTAGCTGCCATAAAGCCCTGGATTAGTAATGGGAAAGGGGTCTTTAAGATCCCCTATTACTAATCGTGTAAGTAAAAAGAAATGAACACAGAGAAAAATCCTTTATTTAAAAAGAGAAAAAACACCCTCTTTCTGAGTTAACCTTAGGTGAGTGCACTGAGTTCAATGAGTTGACTTCAGATGAATTCACCTGAGGTCACAGCTGACATCACCTGACATCACTGCCCTCACAGGTGTGGATTAGTGTGTTACTGAAGCAGCAGTGATCAGTCGTGTTTTTAATGTGACTGCTCACTGCGATCTCAAGATGCAGCATAGCCAAGTTCATTGTGGAACATTGTCTTTGTGGATTATGTCTGAGCTCCAGGGGTGTTTTGGAAGTTATTAAATTGGAGAAAGAGTGTGTGTGTGTGTTTTTTTTACATAAAGGATTTTTCTCTGCTTTGTGTTTATTTTTTTTTATCTACAAGATTAGCAATGGGGGGTCTTATAGACTCCTCTCCAATCACTATTCCCATGCTTTTTGACAAATCACAGCTGTCATTAACCCCTTAAAATTACCCAGATTGCCACTGCATCAGGGCAATGCAGAGGAGCTTGATAAAGCTCCATGATTGACTCATCTAATGGATTGACTCATCTAATGGATGTGCCAATTCTGTGGTGGCTGTGGACTGCTACTTTTAGCCTGGGGAGTGCCCAATAACCATGGGCCTCCCCAGACTGAGAATACCTGTCCCCTGCTCTCTGCTTTATCCTGGCTGGGTATCAAAATTGTGGAAGGGGGTATGCCATTTTTTTAAATTATTTATTTAAATAATTTAAAAAAATGTATGTGGTCTCCCATAGTTTTATACCCAGCCAAGAAAAAGTACATGGCTGGGGTTTGCAGCCTACAGCTGTTTGTTTTATCTGCACTTTATATCAAAATATTTTTTTCAATAATTTTTTTATTTTACACAAGTGTGTGTAGGACAACCAATTTCAGATGCTGACACAGGGGGTGGGGCGCAGTCTAATTGCAACCAATCATGTATGCTGTCACAGAGGGTGGGTGAGGGAGGTAGGAAATATGCATAAGGTTTAATGAGAGGACCCGGATGCAGTGTTACAGCAGTGTGCTAACACGGTTGGTAAGTATAATTGTTGTGCTTTAATCCTCATTTAGTACTGGGAAAGCTTGCTGTTGACTGCACTGCAGCATTTCCACTAGCTTCATCTGGGCGGTCGAACCCACACAGTGACATGGACTTCCCTGAGAAGTCTGTTTTTGGAGTTCATGCATGGACGCTACTTTGGGTTCCCATCACTATTTACCAAGCCTTTCCTGCAGTTGACGTAAGTTGCTGCTTGTTTGTGGGTGTGGTTTTTTTTTGTTTTTATTATTTGTATTAAAGGAGAAATTATATCCCTGCACACATCAGAATTCATCCATCCAATTCTGTCTTCAGTCACATCATCAATAAACAGTAATTATAGTGACCCAGTGCCATTGGAAGCCAGGCATGCCCATGCCATCTCATTACCTTCACCATGTTGTATAGAGGATGTGGAGTGCTTTGGATTATTGGATTATTATCGTTAGATGTTTTTTTTTTTTTTTGCAAAGTCTAATCTGGCATTTTGATTTTTAAGGCTTGGTTAAAGGTTTGCACTTGTGGTGAAGTCTTTGTATTTGCTCTCATGAAGTCTCCTTCATTGAGAGTTCCTTTGACCACATGTTTTGGTTCCACAGTATCTGCTTCCAAATAGAAATGCACACCTGAAAACAGCACCAGACCTTTTATTTCCTTAAATGATTAGTTATAGCAGTATAAAGAGGTGTCTTAAATGGAAGAAGTTATCATGAGCTAATTCGAGAAGAAAAAGGAAAATTGTTGACTTCAATCAGAGGAAATACCACCTGTGAGTCTTTGAATTTATCTATGCTGTATATAGTTATATAGTCTACAAAATGTATGTGTTGGACTGATATCAACCCTTAGGCTATGTTCACAGTGGGCGTTTTTGACCTTTTTGGTGCTGTGTATTTTTAACTGCACCAAAAATGGATCTGTCAAAACATCAGACAGCAAAGGTAATGGGATTTTCAATTTGCAGTTCAGATGCTGCATTTTTTTACTGCTCCGTTAGTGGTGCAGAAAGCTGATGCAGAAAATAATGCGCATGTAAATTTGTGAAGCATTTTTTCTGGTGTGCGTTCTGCATCACTAACATCCAATTACTTACCCTCCCTGTGAACCCATGGTGATTCTCGGTGATGTATTCCTCCTAGGCAGTGGCAGGACCTATGTGTTGTTTGGTATTTTAGGACTTACCCATAATATTAATCATGTGACCTAGTCACATGGGTAGGTCCTAAAGCACCGTACAGACTACTCACAGGTCCTGCTGCTGAGGGGAATACATCACTAGAGCTCACAATGGGATCATGAGGAGGTTATGAAAGTGTTTCTGTGTGTCTCTGTCTGTGTGTGCCTGTGTTTCTGTGTCCCTGAAAATGGAGCAAAAAAGCAGCACAAACGGATGATGCGTCTGTGATGCTTTTTTTGCAAAAAGAGGATCCATTTATGGTGCAGAAACTGCACCAACAACAGATTAGTGAAAAACATAGCGTTAGATGGTCACTTTATAGTGGTAATATTGGTCTTAAGCGGGCTTCACACCACGGCACCATAAGGCCCGGAGCTGTCCGGGGTGAACCTGACAGCCCCGGACCCGATTTTGCCATAATGCAGTCCTATGGGGCCGGATGGCAGCTATCTGCCATCCGGTTTCCATCTGTCCGGGAGGATCCGGGTGTATTCAGATTTTTCTCCCGTACACAAAAACGCTGCTTGGATTCAGCTTAGCCCAGCTGAGGTAGCTATCCCCTGCTGAAATGGTGCTGAACCATTTCACGGGGAATAGCTCCCTGGTGCTGAAGTTCAGCGTAGCTCACGCTGAACTTCACCCGCCGGTGTCCGGTTCCTGGATCCTCCTGGATCCAGGGCAATCTGGCGCTCCCTAACATGGGAGTCTATGGCGCCGGATTGCCCAGATCTGGGAGAATCCGAGAGGATCCGGGAACCGGACACTGGCGGGTGAAGTTCAGCCTGAGCTACGCTGAACTTCATCACCAGGAAGCTGTCCCGTGTGAAGTGGTTCAGCACCATTTCAGCAGGGGACAGCTCCCTCAGCTGCACTCTGTAGGATCCGGCTGCACACCGGACACATATTTGCCCTCCGGTTCCGTTTGCAAATCGTGTCCGGGGCTGTCAGGTTCACACCGGACAGCCCCGGACCTGATTGTACCGTGGTTTGCAGCCATCCTTAGTTCCAATAATTTTGGTAATGATTAAGATTGTTCTTGTGTTATCACTATGTATGCTGTATTATGTTTTTGTAGTCTGGTGAGACTGTTTCTCCCTTATATTGCAGTATTCATTATAATACTGGTCTTGTAAGAACTTTTTTTTATTATTACTATAGTGGTATAATTTGTTGCATATATTGTGATGTTATTGGTAACATTAGTTTTGGTTTAGTGTTTTCTGATAATGCTCTTTATAGTGGTATTATACATCTATGACGTGGTGGTAATATTTAACCTTGGTGTGCTAGTATTATTTCTCTCTCGTATAATGATTTAATTGCTTATATAGGCCTTCATATACTGGCTTTTGTTCAGTGACAACATGGTGATAATACTTGTTTCCTGTAGAGTGGTATTATTTGGTGACTATATAATTATTTGGTGACTGATCCTTTGTATTTTGTAAACGTGATATAGACAAGCTATTAAAAATTTACGAATGGGAGTAGTAGTCTCAGTCTGTGAATAATAATAATAGTGCTACTACTACTACTATTGCTACAACTACTACTACCACTACTACTACTAATAGTAATAATTATAATAATAATAATAATAATAATATTAATAAGACATAGGTTCAAGTAATACAAAAAATACTTTGCTGAAAGGTGCCGTAGCTGTAGAGACTGTGTGACTGTGACTTGATTGATTCTTGATATACTATAGTACATCAATCTACAGTAATTACACAATTTTTCAAGCCATTTTTGAAACATTACAAACCAAGATGGCTGCTTAAGTGCTCTCAGTCTCGTTTTTGCTGCTGAAGGAAAGCTGTAAAACTTGTATGAGAAGGTGTTCGTCTTGGATTGTGAGGCTTACAAGCTAGGAGTGACATCTCTTTGTGTTTCTTGGTTATGGCTCTTTTTTGCCAAGGAGAAGAACAGTGTAAAAAAAACAGTACAAAAAAACAATAATGCACACATTTTCATTTTACATACCTCCTTTACTATTTTAAACAAAGAAAAAAATGAATTATTATGCAAATAATATACAATTTATTGAGTACAGTTCAGGTGACAGGGGAAAAGATAAAAGAAGGGCATTGCAGGTGCTACCTCCACATAGAAATTACGCACTGATATTGACAAGGGTATACAGTAATAAGTAACAAAACAATGTGTCTATATACACTGTTAAATGGGAGAAGGAAGTATGGGAATTTAAATTTAAATGTACAAACATGACCTGAAAGATAGAGAATCTAATCAGGTTTATAGATGGAGAGTGATCTGTGAGAGGGGGCGCCGACCATCACGTAATCAAAATTCCCAATCTAGATCTTCCTCCGAGCTGTCTTAAAATCATCAGGGGGAGCCCCCATCGGGGAGCAGTCAACACAAGAGATGGAGAGAGGAAAGGGAAAAAGAAGAACCAGATAAGACAACAACCCCCAAGAGCAGGTAAAAATACTGGTAACAAATTACATGTAGTTAATCTTTTGTCTCATGTGTTGACTGAGTCCCAGATTGAGGTTGTGTCCATTGGACTCTCATTTTCACCCACTAACCACTTTGACCTTTTCTCTACAGTGAAGTATGTACACCTTTTCGCTAGACGTATGATCTTAAAAATTCTAGAAAGCTTGATTCTAATCCATTGACTACTGCAGGAGATGAGGCATTGCTAAACTTTGAGGAGCACGATCAGGAAAACAGCAATCAAACTACTGGTAGGTTTCCTCCTAACTTACTACCACATTCCGCAAAGTTACCCCCTTGTCCATATGTTCAGCGGTGGATATTTTTACGAGACTCGTCACCAGTGATCTCAGGAGTATGCACCATCAAAAAAGACCAGACAATTTGAAAAACAGCCAGAGGGCTGCCCTGAAAGAGCTGAGATCACTGCGTGACGTAGTATTCAAACCCGTGGACAAGGGGGGCAACTTTGTGGTTTGGCCTGTACATAAATATGAGAAGGAAGCCTGAGCAATTGAGAGATAGGACCACCTATAACAGATTGCCCGGTAGTCCTCTCTCCAAATATCAACAGCGATTGAGGGACATACTGAATAACGCAGTTAAGGAGGGCCTTATAGACATAAAAATGTTTAATGGTCTCTTTGCGTCCAGCCCTAAGGTGCAAACGAAAATCCACAAGGATGCTCTCGATCCACCATGGCATCCGATTGTGTCGGGCATAGGGGATCTCTGTGAACCAATCACGAAATTTGTGGATTATCATCTTAAACCTTTGGTAGAGACTCTTCCCTTGTATGTCAAAGACACAACGAAAGTCCTCAATAGGGTCAATGGCATCCTTGTGGATAAGGATATGCTCATAGTGTTGGCGGACATGGAATCCCTATATTCATGTACACATCATGATCAAGGACTGGAGGCGGTGTGCTCTTTCCTCAAGGCAGGCAATGCGGACCCGGGTTAAACAGCATGATTTTAGAGCTGTTCCGCTTTGCCCTCCTGCATTATTTTTTATATACAAGGACATTTTTTATTTGCAGGAACATGGTACCACAATGGGTGTGGCCTGTGAGCGCGCATATGCCAACCTCTTCCTGGGTTACTGGAAGAGGTTGGTTTTAGGTTACGAGGGCATTGCAGGTTGCACTCAGGTGCTGGGCTGGATACGTTTTATCGATGAAATTTTGTTTTTTTGGCAGGGCAGTGCGGAGTATCTAGATTCATTCAAGGGGAAACTCAATAGGAACGAATTTAACCTGAGACTAACATATAAATACAGTAAGAACAATATGGATTTCCTGCACATTAAACTTGATGTAGATGACTTTGGGTACATTCATACTGATGTCCATAGGAAAGCAACCTCGGTTAATTCGTTCCTGCATGCTACATCTGGGCATACCCCATCAATGATCCAGGCTTTCCCCACAGCCCAATACTTGAGGATGAGGCTCATCCACTCATCCACTGAGGAATTTGAGGCACAGTCCTCTGACCTGAGGCAAAGATTTGTAGTCCGTTGTTACAACAATCAGACAATAAAGCGTGGGTACTGAAAAGCTAGAAACACATTGAGAGCTGATCTGCTGAGACACAATCAAAGGAGACCTGAGGGAGCCCAGTTGGAGATCAGCTTCATAAGAACATACTATAGTTAGTGGGACTCAATGCGGGCAGTCCTCAAAAGCATTGGCTCATATTGAAATCGGATCCGGTTTTGAGGGTCTCCCTGTCGGAGGTTCATCTGTTGACAGCCAGGAAAGCTAAGAACTTGAGGGACACCCTAGTAAGAAGCCACTATGTGCCACACATGCCTATCCCTTTTGGCTCTTCTCTGGGACCCGTATTGGGATGCTTTCCATGTGGCCAGTGTGCCGCCTGCGCCAATGCCCAGCAATCCACCCACTTCCTCTCTTCGGATTGCTCGCATGAGTTTTCGATCAGGCATAGGATATCATGTAGAACCACTCACATGGTCTACTGTGCTACCTGTGCCTGTTCATTGATTTACGTGGGCCTTACATCCAGGGTGTTGAGAAGGAGGGTTAGGGAACATGTCCTGGACATTGGCACTGCGAAATCAATAACGGATATGGCACAGTTGAAAACATTACCACACCATTTTAAAAAGGCCCATAGCAGTGATCCATCTTCCCTTAGGGCCTGAGGAATAGATGTAGTGCACGGTGGCATTAGGGGTGGAGATCTCAAAATACTCCTGGCACAATAAGAGGCAAAGTGGATCTTCCGACTTGATACAGTAACTCCCAAGGGCCTCAATGAGAGTTTAAGTTTCTCTTCATTTCTGTGATTTGTGGTGGGTGCTCTCTTGCCATCTGTCTCTCTGTGCTTCATATTATCATCTCTTTTTTCCTCCCTTTTTTGTATTTCTGGCCCTTGCTTTTTGTCCATATAGGTTTTATCCTTATTATTTTCCTTTGGATTTTAACTGATATAACGGCCTGCCAGGTTCCCTGTTTCTACTAAGAAAGGTCACCACCTTGTATGAACTGGTCTTATGGAGAAATAGCCTGAAGAAGAAGCAAACGCTGCTTAACGTATTGATCTTCTGATCCTTTGGACATTGTTATTTGATGTAATTGGCACTTTAGCAAACAATGTAATATCTTTATATGCTCTCTAGGATCAATAGGATCTTTTTGCGGATGTCCTCCACTGTGCTCGTCTGCTTTTCCTCCTGCGTATATGCTGTTTCCTCTGTGACGCGTCCGCATACGAGCACATGCACAGTAGAGGTCCGGGCTGTAGCTAATGGTGACGTATACGAGACGTCATCGCGTATGCGCATTGACAACTTCTGGTTGCCGACTTCCGGTTTCCAGACTCCAGGAGCATTTAAAGCCTTGGGGAACAGGAAGAGCGGCGTGGCTCTTCTTTGCTCTATCCCTCCTCCCCCTGAGGAAGCAAATGGATAATTATAAGAAATGTGAAACGTACATAGGGGAATGAGTAAGGGTATGTTATGTTTTTGTGCTCGGCCATGTGTGAGGTCTTATAGGGTTTTACTCTTGAATATACACATGCACTTTATACTCCTGTGGCCTGTTGCTGCATACTGTAACACTCTGTATGTGTCCCCATCTAATGGAACTTTGTGAATACAGTGTATATGGACACATATTGTTTTGTTACATATTACTGTATACCCTTGTTAATATCAGTGTGTAAATTCTATGTGAAGATAGCACCTCCAGTACCCTACTTTTATCTTTTGCCTAGTCACCTGAACTGTACTCATTAAATTGTATATTATTTGCATAATACTTCATTTTCTCTTTGTTTAAAATGTTCTATGTGAAGTATCTTTGTGCACATTCATTGATTTAAAGTCTCCTGAGAGATGTAAATTAATCACCAAGAGAAGGAATTGTAATTGAATATGCTCAGTGGGATTTTTTGTTTAATTTATACCTCTTTTACTAGTCTAGATTGACAACTATAAGCCCAACAACAATTATGCCATATACCTAATTGGCATATTTGCTACATCATCTTTTTTGGGCAGAAAGATTTACTTTGCTTAGAAAAAACTATAAAGAAATTACCATAAATTGGGACATATTGTCCTGGTTTGTTTTAGTACACCTGTCTAAATTTGGCTAGTTGGAGACATGTGTATGCCATATTGATATTGTTGCATTAGACTTTTTGGCCATCTCGGGAACCCTACTGTGAATCCAATATTTTTTCGGGGTTTGCTAAGTCTAATTAAACATTTTTGCAAACTTTGTACTTGTGTACAAAATATATCAAGGTGAAAAAGTGTCAATGGCAACAGCCGCAGTAGTGTAAGGGTATGTGCCCACATAGTGGTTTAGTGACGTTCAAATCGTCAGTAAACCGCTGGAAAATTCAAGGAGCCTAGCTAGACCTCTGAGCTCAGAAGTCTCCAGCGGTTTTCCAGCGGTTTCTCAGCGGTTTCCCAGCGTTTTTTTCAGCGTGTGCACAGCGTTTTACAGTCGGTTTTTCCAGCGGTTTTCTATGGAGGATTTTGTCCATGGAAACGCTCAAAAAACGCTGAGAAGAATTGACATGTTGTATGCTGCTAAACCGCTAGGAAACCGCTCAACCGCTGGCGGATCCGGTCACATAAACCCACTATGTGTGCACAGCGTTTTCTAAATTACATAGGGTTACTTGTAAGTCCTAAATCTGCTAAGGATTTACATAAATTTAAATAAAACCTATGCTAAACCGCCGGCGGTTTTCGCTGCTAAACCGACACTAAACCACTATGTGGGCACACACCCTAAGAGTTCGTTAAAACGTGGACATCGAGACTTGTATAGATTAGGAACTACTGCTGTCTATCAGCACATGTAGAGACATCATCTGCTTTTTTGGGACGATCAAGCCAGACAGCAATCAGAGCAAATCTCAAGTTGTCCTCTTATGCTTTCTCTTAATGCTCATTCTGTTAGTCAGCCTGCATCTTCAAAAAATAACTGTTCAGTATCATCATCACCATTTTTCTCATCCACCACTACTTGTCATACTTTGAGTACTCCTCGTATTCCATTGCACTGCCAGATATTCATCCCTGATTGTGTGTAGAGGAAACAGACGTATGCTTCCAGTCGTCTGCTTGTGTGTGAGTGGTGCAGTCACTGCCATTCCACTTAGTGCAGCCAAATGTTGTAATTCACTCCTTGCAATCACTCTTGCTGGAACATAGTCAGCCTTCATCAATTCTGTGCTCACATATGCAGGAGAACGTAAACTTCTCTTTTGACTTGTTTTCAACTACAAAGTGCTCTGCACTGTGGGCACTTAAAGCAGCAGCAATGGGCAGAACCAATACATATGTTTCAGGGCCAGAAATAATCAGTGTCAAGATTCCACTATGATACGGTTAGGTCCAAAAATATTTGGACAGTGAGCCAACTTTGGTCATTTCAGCTGTTTACCAAAACATATTCAAGATACTGTTGTATAATCAATATTGGCTTACAGTATAGACTCTTTGCTTTAATATGAGAGTATTCAAATCCTAATTGGAGTAAGGGTTTAGAAATGAGAGCTCTTTAATATGTTGCTGCCTCTTTTTCAAGGGACAAAAAATAATTGGAATATTATCTCAAAAGCTCTTTAATCAGCTGTATGGGCTATTCTCTTAATAATCTCTCATCAACTAAGCACATAAATGGTGTGGAGTTGATTTTAGGTGTGGCATTTACATTTGGAAGCTGTTGCTGTGAGCCCAGAACATGCGGTTAAAGGAGCTCACAATGGAAAAGAAACAGATCATCATTAGTCTGAAAAAAAAAATGAAATCCATCAGAGAGATAACAGAAATGTTAGGAGTGGCCAAATCAACAGTTTAGTACATTCTGCAAAAAAAACAAAAAAACAATAGTGCACTGGTGAGTTTGGGAACTTAAAAAGGCCTGGACATACATGGAAGACAACAGTGGTGGATAATCACTGAATGCTTTCCAATAAAAACCCCTTCACAACATCCACGCAAGTGGAAAACACTCTCCAAAAAGTGTTTCAGTGTCTATGTCTATCATAATAAGACTTCATGAGAGCAAATACAGAGGGTTCATCACAAGATGCAAACCATTAATCAGCCTTAAAAATAGAAAGGCCAGATTAACATCAAAAGAAGCTAGCCAAGTTCTGTAAAAGCATAATTGGGACAGATGAAACTAAGATCAACCTATACCAGAAAGATGGGAAAAAGAAAGTATAGAAAAGGCTTTGGTTCATGATCCAAAGCACACTACATCCTCTGTAACACATGGTGGAGGCAGTGTGATAGCCGGCAATGCATAGCTTCCAATGGCACTGGGTCACTAGTGTTTATTAAATATGTGAATTAAGACAGAAGCAGTTGGATGAATTCTGAAGTGTACAGGGCTATACATTCTGTTCAGATTCATTCAAATGCAGCAGGTTTGATTGAATGGCACTTCACAGTACATATGGAATTGACATAAAACATACTTCAAAAGTAACCCAGGGTTTTTTAAGGCAAAGAAGTGGAATATTCTGCAATTGTCAAGTCATTTACCAGGTCCGAACCCAATTGAGTATGCATTTCACTTTAGGCAAAACGTGAGGCAAAAAGGCCCATAACTGAAGTCACCTGCAGTAAAGGCCTGGAAAAGCATCACAAAGGAGTAAACCCAGCGTTCGGGGACATCCATGGCTTCTAGACTTCAGGCAGTCACTGCCTGCAAAGGATTCTCTACAAAGTGTTACAAATAAACATTTTATATATGGGAAAGGAAATTTGTCCAATTGCTTTTAAAATTCTGAAATAAGGAGGCTTTGTAGAAAAATAATTGCAATTCCTAAATGTTTCAAAGGATATTTTTGTTCAACCCCTTTAATTAAGCCTGAGAGTCTACACTTCATTTGCATCTCAATTGTTTAATTTTAAATAAAAAAATATTGTCGTACTGAGCCCAAATCAAAAAGAATAGGTCACTGTCCAAATATTTGTGGACATAACTGTATCTCCATTCTCCCATAATTGTGGGTATCGTCCTTGTTTTGATTAATGAATTGCATACTTGAAAGATTTGTAAAGCCATCGAAAACTTAAAGCTTATCTAGTTTGAGAGTAGAGATAACCTAGGAAGGGCATGTGAGATGGTGGAATAAGGAAACTACAGTGTGAATTACTGGCCACCAAAGGTCACTGTTTACTCATACATAGATGCTGTATTTTTTCTTTAAATTGTAGTGGGAGCTTCAGGAGGAAGTGGCTGACAGGAAGGATGAGAATCGCCATCTTGAATTGTTGAGAGACAGAGCGAAAGGAGAGAGCACAGAATGCATTAGGGAGGATGTGTGGCGCCCCTGCAGTCTGGTTGCCAAAAAGGGGTACTGCACTCACCCCATGGGTGTGGTATTCCTGTTCTCAGTATACGGGATGGTAAGTCCGAGACACCCACAAAAGCACCCAACACATTCAGTCCCAGGGACGACAGGCAGACCTGATAGAGGGAGGACCCAGTTAGTCAGTGGGACAAAGAGAAGAAACGTGGAGGGTGGGAAGTTAGTGGAGGTCAGTCGAGAGGAGGCAGTGGAAGGAGTAGGATCCAGAGGACTTGAGCTGTGAGGAGCGCATCCTGGGTACTAAAACAGCTGACTGCAGAGAGGCAGAGGCAGCCCTAGGAGCACGGGCAATCAGCGATCCACCCGTGTGCCCGAATCTGAAGTAAAGCGAAAGGGCAGGTTGAGAACCAGGGGACGGCCTGATGGTGGCAAGGAGACTCTACGCTCCAACCACGGAACCGGAGGCCAATAGCTCTAGAGGAGCTGTGGCCAACTCCCAACACATCTGCCGAGAAGGCAGCCATACTAGGTTCAGGGAACTTGGTCAACCACCCGAGAAGACCCGTGGCTGCTGGATTGGGACACTATGTGCGGAGGCACGAGCAGGAGAAAAAGGCAGACAGGCAGCGCTGAGAGAGGAAGCAACCCAAGAAAGGAAGGAACATAAAGGGGGTGTCTTGGATGAGCTATCCCGGTTGTTGAAGACTATCTGGACTGTGATTCTGCAAGGACAGTATCCTGTGGTGCCAACAAAGTAAAAGCTAAGTAAACCGGGTATAGAAGTAAGAGCTGTGTGTGAAACTGTTCATTTCCCACATGAGGAACAGTACACTGATAAGACGCGCAGGCCACAGAAGACCAGCCAGAGAACCGCTCCAATTCCCCTCTCTCATTAGAAACAACCCTGCTGGCCCTCCATCACCGAACATCACACTGGTTGCCCTGGGAAACTGCTCCGCCCGTGGGGAGCGATGCCACCAAAGCTGCACTCCTATCATCCAAAGGGGTCCCACACCGCAGTGTCAGCCATCAATAGCCAAATACCACTGGTGGCGTCACAATCACAACAACCATCCTTAAACCCATAGTCCCCAAACCTTTAATTGACACCGCCAGGGTCACGGAGCTGGGTCTCGATCCCCGTGACTCCCACAGCAGAACTGTTAGCCCGGTTTTGAGTACCCCACGGCCTGGGGAGGGCGTGTCAGATGCAGTACCTGATGATCCAGAAACCATCTGAGTTACCCAAGAATTTCTTTATGCACTTATTCATTCATTCATTCATTCAGAGAGACAGATGAATTGGGGATGTCTATGGAATAAGCAGAGTCTTGAACATTCTGTTGGTTAGTAGCTGTTTAAATAGTGAGGTCACTTTGACATTTTGAAAGCTGTGATTGCATTAAACAACTCAAAAGGGGTTCAGTAAAGTCCTATGAGACCTTAAAGTTTTTCACATTTTTTTTCTGAGTAATTCACGGCTGAGCAGAAATTGCAATTTGCTGCAAATAGATTTTGGGAATACTTCGGTAAAGCTGGTGAAACTAAGTTTCAAAAGATTTGATCATTTCTGCTACTTCTTATTTGGTCAACATATACAAAGACCAGACATATTCACTACCTTTTACTTTATATACCTATAGCATACATACAGTATATGGTTAGATAAACAATTTCCTTCAACTCTTTAAGGTCTACAGAATTGATTGGAACAGCGCTAAAGAATTATGAGTAGATAAAAATATGAATAAAAGAAATAGTAAAGCATCATCTAAATATTATACTTTCAACATATGCCTTTGCACATTGTATGTGCGTATGTGCAGACCCTTGAGTACATTTAGGTTAGAAGCTACCAAAACTAACACTGTGTGACCCCCAATGTGCAGCTGTGTATATACTTCCACCCACTCGCTGGAGTAAAAACTTTTCATGGGTGATTTGTTGGTCCACACACCCACCAACAGCTGCTTCTCATGTTTTCATCACATTAAACAACATGTAAAATTGCATATTCTTCACTTTTTTGGGGAATTAATGTTTCCTGGATTAGAATTTTATTAACACAAGTTAAAATATAATTGTTTCCAATCTTGATTTATATTGCTGACTAAATTACTTGTTTCGCTAAAACTATAATATATCTGGAAATAAGCAACTCTCCGATTACTGTGTTAGCTGCATATCAATGTCTTAGCATAGAATATTATCTTCCCGGTAAAATAAAATTAAGGCAAATTATTTGTTTGAGCCATTTATATCCTAAGTCTAGGATATAAAAAAAACTACTACTTGTCTAAATTTACAAACGGGGAATCAGATAATACAAATTGATTTACGGATTCTTCTTGGAACTTTGTCATTTAACTTACTATAAATTTTGCTAATTTCTTGTTTCCCAGAGGTAATAAAAATTCTTATAAAACATCATTACAAGTTCTAAGTATTTTAATAATTAGTATCTCATTTTAGTTACATGTGGGTTACCCTTTGTACAAATCCCAACAATTAACAATTATACTTCAATGTAATTTTTTTGCCTTTAAAGTGAACGTTTAGGAAAAATGCCCCCCCCAAAAAAAGGAAATGTAAACATTTTGTAAAATGCAATAATTAAATAGAAGAAAAATAAATCTTTATGGATGAATAGCTCTTTCACTAACGATGGATTCACAAATCTGTGATTCATGTTCTGTTCTCAGATTGTGGTGCCCGATCTGGCTGCAGTTCTCTTGATTTGAATTTGATCGACTAAGGCTGGCTTCACACCACGGTTTTTTTGATCCGGGACTGTCCGGTGTAAACCAGACAGCCCCGGACCGGTTTTTTGCCCCATAGCAGCCTATGGGGTCGGATAGCAGCTCTCTGCCATCCGGTTTTATTACTTCGGGAGAATAAGGATTATTCTCACCGGACACAAAAATGATGCTTGCATCATTTTTTTGTCCGGGGAGAAAAATCTCCCCAATTTGCCAGATCCCGGATTCGGCCGGATTCTCCTGGAGCCGGGGCAATCCGGCGCTCCCTAACATGGGAGCCTATGGAGCCCCGGACCGGGAGGATCCGGGAACCGGACACTGGTGGCTGCACGCTGCTGTTGTTTCAGGACCGCGGCTAGCTCCATGATAGCCGCGGTCTTGAAAAATCAACAGCTGCGGCTGCCATTAGCAGCATCCGGCTGCACACAGGACTGGAGGGCACATTTGGCCCTCTGGTTCTGTGTGCTGATCCGGTCCGGGGCTGTCAGGGTCATCCCGTACAGCCCCGGACCGGATCACACCTTGGTGTGAAGCCAGCCTTATGAGGCTCTCAAATTCGGGTCAGGAGAACAGTCTTTCAAAGTACAAAGGAAACAGAGATGTGTAAATCTTGCCTAAATGTCACAATCCTACCATAATATTTGAACAATAATAAGTAATAGTTGGTTGGTACGGTGGCTCAGTGGTTAGCACTGCAGCACTGGAGTCCTGGATTCAAATCTCACCAAGGACAACATCTGCAAGTAGTTTGTATGCTCTCCACGAGTTTCCTCTGGGTTCTTTAGTTTCCTACCACACTCCAAAAATGGTTCATACTGATAGGATATTTAGATTGTGACCCCCAATGGGGACAGTATTGTACATGTATGTAATGAGCTATGGAATTAATAGTGCTATATAAATGAATAAATATTATTATTATTATTATTATTATTTAAGCATAAAAATAAAGAGGGCTTGAACACAAAACTTCATAACCTTGCATGAAGGATTTTTGGGGGGAAATTGTAAACCATCAGTGAACAGTTGAAGAACGTGCTCAACAAGAATCGCTAAATATCTTCCGGGGGTGTCCATCTTAAGGTGGCCTTATATCTTAGATTGTTGCTAGCTGAAAAACTATCTCTCCTGATGACCTCATACACATCTACGCTTTGCATGACTGCGAAAACATGCATTTAACTTGGGGAGAGTTGTTTAGTCTGCTGGTTGACATGTCTGTCTGTGACTTATCACCCATGAGAACCTCCACATTCCTGATCTTTTTTCTGCCACTATCACCAGCTCTCATACATTTTAAACGGTCACCAGTGCCAACTAAAGTTAGTGGATTCAGCATTAGTCTTAGCGGAATTCACAACATTCATGGAAGTTGAATTAGAAAGCTTCAAAAAGGCCACCATCTTTCTCATGTTTGAAAGGCAATCAACCTAACGAAATGTGACATATTTACATCGATAAACACATTTTATTTTTCTTCTGTAAGAGCAGTACATTTTTGTGACTCTCAGTCAAAAGATTTTTAAATGGTTTATGAGGTTTTCAAACAATGACAAAAAAATCCTGCTTTGTTGATGTTACTACGGGTGAGATGTCACTCCAGTGTGTGGAATTGTTAAATTGACATGCGCTCTGTATTGACCTAAGTGTATGTTCAAAGATGTTATTTGTTGCGGTAATAACTATGACTGTCTGGTTCACTTTAATGAGATTTTCAGAAATGGATGCACATGCTTCAGAAGCCACCCAATTCAGATATAAGAAAGGGATTTTCACCCATAGAAACATAAGCAACAAATCTGTCAAGTGTGCACGTACCATTACAACTACAGTTTTTTAAAGCAGTTTTGCTAAAGAAGAACTCCAATTAATATTTTTTTCTATTCAATCTGTGTACATATGTATGGTAGTGTGAGTGTAGTGTACTGTGTTCCAGGACCGTCCTAATCTTCTTTTCTGTAACTTCACCGCAATTCTGACTAGCTGGCTCACTATATGCTTGAGCCAGAAGACTTTTTTTTTTTACAATATAAGCCTAAGGAATTTTTTTTTCAGGCTCCTCAGTCTTACATTATAGAAGACACTTCTGGGTCATACAAAACATAATGTGACCAGTAAGAGCCTGCAGAGTGATGACAATACTGAGAAGTGGAGCAGAACTGCGCTGGATCCCGGAGAGCTAGAGAGAGAGTAGTGGTTAATACACTCAGACTATATTTCATGCTTATATACACACATTTAATGAAAATAAAGTTAATGAGATGGCTTTTTTAATTAGAATGTCTATAAGCACTCTGTTTTTCATCACTTCTGTCTTTAATCATTAAAGGGGTAGTCCTATCTCCAAGATCCAATCCCAATATGTAGTAGGTGTAGAAATAATAAAATTAGCAATTACCTCCAATTAGAAATATAGTATAATTCTCCTCATTAACTATGTCATCTATCTCATAAGCAGAGCATTACAGATTAGGTATCTATGTTTACGACCCATTCATATAGTGACAGTTGTTGGTTGTAACCATGGAAGTACCATCAGAGAAGAAAAATCTGGAATTTTCCTGCATTAAAATCTTCAAATCTTTATTCCAAATACATTAAAAAATCAGGTCAGGGTAAGTTCAGGAAACAGCAGTTGACAAGTTTCGACGTTACATCGTCTTAATCGTCATCAGACAATGTAATGTCGAAACACATCAACTGCTGTTCCTGAACTTACCCTGACCTGATTTTATGATGTATAAGGCTGCTTTCACATCAGCGTTTTTGCTGATTTGCGGCAGATCCGGCAGATTTACCACATCTGCCATGTAACGGCTGCACTTGCGGCACACTTGCGGCAAGCCCCATTCATTCTCTATGGGGCTTTCGGCAGGTGCGGCAAGTGCGGTTCTGCCACTATTCGGCATTTGCAGCACTTGCGGCCGTTTAAAAAAATGCAGCTAACCACATTTTTTTGTCCGGCCGCAACTGCTGAATTTGCCAGATTGCGCCAAAACTGCACTTGCCGCACCTGCCGCAAACCCCATAGAGAATGAATGGGGCTTGCCGCAAGTGTGCCGCAAGTGCAGCCGTTACGCGGCAGATGTGGTAAATCTGCCAGATCTGCCGCAAATCAGCAAAAATTCTGATGTGAAAGGTGCCTTAATAAAGAAAGATTTGAAGATTTTAATTCAAGAGAATTCAAGATTTTTTCTTCTCTGACGGTACTTGCATTACCCTATAAGCTGATGGGTGTCGGGATTTTCTATTTGAATAACAAAATGGTGATTATGAATGAGTGGTGAGTGTACTTCCCTGTAACCATGGATACCTAAGCTGTAATGCCCTGTACATGAGATAAGAGGCATAGCTAATTAGGAGATCTATACTACATTACTAATGGAAGGTATTTGGTAATATTAATATTATTACACTTACTACATCTTGGAATAAGATCTTGGAGATGAGAATACCCCTTTAAGGTCTGCAGATCAAGGCAAAAGCAAGTGCATAGAAGGGCCCAGGAGGCTATGTGGAGTTTCAAATATCTACTAGTTTAAATGTTTGTACCATATTCCAAATGATTTGCTATTTCTTACCATCTTTCCAGTCAGCCATTAAAAGGTATCAACCACTGAGGACTCTCAGATTCTAATATTTTTATATCTACTCGTTTATTATTTTACTAAAGAACAAATTTAGGTAAAGAAAATATTAAAAGATGAGCTAAATGAGCTAACGAAAAGCAGAGACATATCAGGCCGTTTAAGACTCAACTATATAGATGTACATGACATATATACAATACCTTTGGTATAACTTTGATCATGATGTAAAATGTATTTGTAAAATCTGGGGAATATATGCTATATAATGCTAGTTTAATAATAATAAATATAGAGGCAACCATATGTTTTGGGGTATTTGTTAGATTCAGATAATGTAACTCTAGGTGATATAATTTCATTTAACTCACCCTTTTCTATTATTCCCATGGGCTAATACAAAACAATTTATGTAAGTATTCCGGACACGTTTTCTTGGAGAGTGAGTTTGTACATAATTACATTGAATTACAGTGAATTCTGTTTTTAGAGACACTATATTCGGTTTTGGTTAGTCAAGGATTATTTCTCTGTGGTTGAAAGTACGTCATTGTAGTCTCTAGTGACACTGCGATAGGTTTTCTCAGGGATGGGAAACTGTAAACATGAAACTGCCTTGACTGAATTAAAGCACACTATATTAAGACAAGAAACACAAACAATGAATGATGCTCTAGCATTACAAAAATTCCTACTTCATACCCATGGGACTATAAATTAGCCATTTTAGGAAGGAGAAGCTACACTACATCTACACTAAAGATACAATAAGATATTAACATGTTGCTCATTAGAATCAGAATGTGCAAACAAAGATACTTTACTAGCTTGACACATGAATCTCTAATGTCTTCATAATGTTGAATTTTTATGATCACAGATTGTACAGTATTTTACTTATATATTTTACTAAATATTGTAGAGGAAAGGATCTTAAAGGGAAACTTTCACATTCCCAAATGCAATTAACTTGCAGATATGGCATTCATCTGCAGGTTAATAGCATTCCAAAACTGCCTGGCCACTAAACTGAAGACCTGGCTACCAGGAGAAAATTAACATTATTCCTTCTAGCATCCTTCAGCCTTTAGTCATTGAGACTGGGCGTCAGTCACCGCTCAATAGAAAGTGAGCAGCGGCTGTAAACACAACCTGGCACTGACTGATTGTCGGCTCTATAGTGTATCAGTGCAGAGTCAGCTATCAGTTCTGGGGCATAGTTACAGCTGCCACTTATTAGATACTGAGCAGTCGCCTGACATGGTGTCAGCTGCATCTCCATGACTGACAACGAGTGGTTTCTGGGAGAAATAAAGTTAATAACCTCCTGGTAGCTGGGCTTTTATTTGACAGCCATACAGCTTGGAAATGCTATTAAGTTGTACCTCTTTTTAATTTCGTATGGAATCATGACAGGTTGCCTTTAAAGGGGTCAGGTCAAAAATCCATATGTAACTGATATAATTTTCTGATTCCTCTAGTGAAGCTCTTTCTATTTATGTATTTTTATTATTTATACCTCCCTCCTATCCAGTGTAAACTGAAAATAAAGAGATTAAGGGTGTGTGCCCACATAGTGGCTTAGTGACGTTCAAATCGTCAGTAAACCGCTGGAAAATTCAAGGAACCTAGACTCCTGAGCTCAGAAGTCTCCAGCGGTTTTCCAGCGGTTTCTCAGCGGTTTTCCAGCGGTTTTAAGAGCTGTTGAACAGCGTTTTACAGTCGGTTTTTCCAGCGGTTTTAAAAGCGGTTTTCTATGGAGGATTTTGTTCATGGAAGGGTAGAGTAGTGCCTCAGAAACGCTCAAAAACCGCTGAGAAGAATTGACATGTTGTATGCTGCTAAAACGCTAGGAAACCGCTCAACCTCTGGCAGATCCGCTCACATAAACCCACTATGTGTGCACAGCGTTTTCTAAATTACATAGGGTTACTTGTAAGTCCTAACGCTGCTTAGGATTTACATAAATTTAAATAAAACCTAAGCTAAACCGCCGGCGGTTTTCGCTGCTAAACCGACGTTAAACCACTATGTGGGCATGCACCCTAATTCCGTCTGTTAATCACAGTGAGTGATCACTTGCTTCTCTGCTGCACACAGATCGGTAGAAGTCCCTTACATTGAAGGGGGGGTCTGTATCCTTCAGTCTGCTCTCCTTGTATACAGCAAAGCAAGAGTTCAAATAAACACACAGAATCTCTCACAGACCGCATGGCTCCTGCTCATAGAAACAAATGGAGGAGGTTGCCTTTCCTAGATGAGCTATTAGATATGTGTATGCCATCTCTTCCTCCCTCTTTCTCCTCGTCAGAAGCTCTGTGCAGTACAGCAAAATTAAAATTAAACTGGAAGAGGCAGAGCACAGGGGGAGGGAGGAAATGCCAGCTTGGGAAGGAGTGAATAATAAATGAACATTTAAATACCCGGACTATTCACTAGTCTGGTCAATTACTTTTACTGCAGAAGATAGCCGCATACTGGGTGTGAAGGTGCTTATAGCAAGAGAACTACAATGGGTACAGTAATTATTTTTATATATTCTGAAAGGTCTGTCTGAGCACTATCCAAGGGTACTATTATTATCATACTGAAAAATGATGTGACAGAGTCCCTTTAACACAACCCTTTATTTCATACCAGCTACAATGCACACCAGTATAATAGGAGACCATGCAATCTCAGAATTGTACCATACCACATAATAGAAGAGATATGTGCAAGGACAAAATATAATGATACAAGTTGCTAAAAAAATTGATGAACTTTATTGAATACAATTCATATAAACAGTTTAATACAAGTAATTCAGTACAGACAAAGACTATAAATAGGTGGGTGAGCTGCAAATGAAACCCAAAAGGGAAAAGGTATCATAAATATATGTTATACATAGTATAGTTTGAAAATATACATGAATAAGTATTCAATGGTATTTAAAGATGAATGAATACAATCATGTCTATACAGAAAGGTGCCAATAAATGTATGCCCCACAGTAAATTTTGAAAATAAGAGATATGCATAACCAGTGCTCTTTTTGAAAAAAAAATATTTCCGGTATGCATACCAAAGGAGAGAGCGGGGAGGGGGAGGGCTGCTGTCAGGCGCCGGCCGAGCTTGAGGAGTGGGGGTGGGGTGCAGCCCTACCTCTCGTCATTCACTTCTGTGGCCTAAATGCCAATTTCAATCCAAAGCTATGTGATTCAGATTTTCAAAGGTGAAGTAAACAAAAAATGCTAATAATGTACAAACAAAATTATGGTTTTCGACTTACCTAGGCTGTATTCTATAAGAAACGCCAAATTTCAACCAAATTTTCATCAGCCACGACGTCTCGAGATCGTTCTTTACTGTTCCTGGTGACTCACCGTAAGCCCGTGGACTCCGGTTTAGACAGGCTGTAGCTCCTTCCTTCTTGTCACGGGTGGGCCGCGCCTGCCGGTAGTGGGGCCCGGTTGAGTGCAGATCAAAAGTTGAAGAAGTCTTGTAGGAACAGATTAAAGGGGTTAATTTATTTGTGACGCCACCTATGAGTAGTTCGGTAATCGTTACCGACGCTGCGGAACCTCCGGGGGATGGATAGCAGCAAGATGGAACGCTCCCCACAGGCTGAGCGGTGATCCCCGGAGGCTGGAGCTGCTTAAGATGTTGTGCGGCAGCTGCGGTTACCTTGTGTGCGGACGGATGCAATCATAACGAAGCACGGACACTGAAAGTCCTTGTAACGGGTCTTTACTGTAACCAGCAGGCAGTACATGGTATACAGTTAACGGGTAGCAGACCGGACGGACTCAGCAGTGATAGGTGTCCCTCAGAGATCCGTAGTGTTTCTCCATTCTAGCTAAGTAGTTGCCATTGTCGCCAAGGAATACCAGGTCGGGTACGGGGAGGCTGCTTCAATCCCTATCCAAGATGTACGTTATGGATATTTTGGGGAGCCTTGGATCCCTCGGTGGGTACACCGCTGGTTAGACGAGTGGAAAGTGGCTGGTGGTGGGGTGCTCCTGTAAAGCTGCTCCTCCACGCTTCTGGTTCGCGTAGCAGAGGTGAACTGCTGCCAGCTTCGGTACCAGTGAACCGGCTGTGAATTGGGCACGGGGGTATTTTGGAACCCGTGGTTGGTGATGCCCGATCCCGGTTGTTGAGGCCTCAGGTGCTAACACCCGACGGTGACGGCCCAGGGGCTGCACGGGGTGCAGAGCCCCTGCTCCTACGTTACTCCAAGTTCAAGTCTCTTTCTCTAACTAACTAAAGTCTGTACTTCTCTTACACTACCCTTACACTCCGCCCACCAGGACCTTGGATTGGCCCTCTATGTTAAGTGATGCATGTAGGGTTTTGGATCTCTCAGTTAACCATATGACTGCTGGGTCGGAGAATATTGCGGCTGCATTTATGGCTGCAATACCCTCCTGTGACGCACTCGTTGCGGGGCGCCACACTGGCAATGGCTGATCGCCGACCTCGACGTATCCAAGAGTCAACATACTTTGTTGGATCAAACAGCTTCAAAGGTGGTCCAACTAACCAGACAAAAAGCAGCGAAGAAATAGTCTTTGTCAGCAACGATGCACGGGATGGTGTTGCGATCAAGTTCATTTGCGAAAATCCCCGTTCGAATTCGCTGGAGGAAATAGGAATGGTACAGAGTGCATGTTGCAGGGGCACCATTTTCTCAGAGCACTTTCTCTCAATCAGGTATTCACGAAATCCACGAATGACGTCTCTTTCTGCAAGCTGAAATTTTCTACACAAGTTTCTAACTTCCTGCTCGCTGAATGTTAAATGTTTCTGGACATCATCTGGCCACTGTGTCTGGTCAAGCACACGTGCCCATTGTGCCAAATTAGCGTCCTCGCAATTAAGCAGACAATTTTCCATCGATTCGTGAAGCTTCGTGTAAAACACTGACGGATTAATTGGAGGATCAGTTGCACACCCTTTCTGGTGGAGGACAGCGTTCCCAAACCGCACATTTTCAACAGCTTTCTTGGCCATTTCATAATATGAACCTGGTCTCGTTTGCCTTTCTTTAAACACCTGAACAGTTGTTTTTATCTTTTGGTTGGCAGTGTACAAGTCCAGCTTACGATCTTGAAGATCCAGACTTAATTCTGATAGTTCCTGCAGCGCGTCGCACATCAAAGCAAGATCCACAACGAATTCTGTGGAGGTTATCTTTCGCCACAAACCCTCATAAGTGCATTTTTCTTTTTGGTCCCTCGACGGACACAGTTTCACTTGTTGAAAATGTTCAACCAACGCGTCGAAATTTTCCCATACTGCGGAAAAGGAACGGAAACTCGATGCCACCAATCTTAAGCAGCTGAACATCTAATAATTTGGCACACTGTTGGAGCTCTCTGCTATTCTTCGGTGACGTGTGATACAAAACATATAACTTATCGAGGAAAGCCTTAAATCTGTTGATTCCGGATACTTCTTTGACGGTGTCACCAACAGCTAGCTCAAGTTGGTGGTTTGCGCAGTGCCAAAAAATTGCGGACGGAAACCTGTCTGATAGTAGCTTCTTCAATCCGCTGTTGCGCCCTATCATGACAGCAGCACCATCACATGCAACACAAAGGAGTTTACTCCTCAAATATTCATCTGTCATGCCGTGTGAATGAAGACAATCCAAAAAAGAATCAAGAATTAATGTTGCATTCACTGAAGGAAGTTCAATTAAGTCTAAAAACAAGTTAAAGGGATCCTGTCACCCCCAAAACACCTCTAAACCTATTAAAAGCTGTCCCTACAGCATAGTAACACTTACCCTACACTCCTTTTAGCTCCTAAAAGCACCAAGTGAAACTGAAGATAAATGTTATTACAGTACCTCATTAGGGATGATAATGAGTGACTATGGTATTCATAATCACCTTGGCAGGCTGTCCCACTTCATGATATCACGCCTCCATAGGCGTGATCTTCCAATCAGATTAAAATGCGCGCCTCCCCTCTCTCCTATGGCAGCCGGACCGCTGCATTGTGCGGCTGGGTGACGCGAATCGCGTCATTTCCGGCGCCGGGTGACGTTGTACACCCGCGCCGCTGTTAGCTTCAAGACCCGCACTGCGCATGCGCAGTGCGGCAGGAGAAGCCGAAGCCGAGTCCCGGCGTCGCTAGGCAACGATCGGCGTCTTCGGAAGGTGAGTATCGGCGCCCCCCTCCCAAACCAGCACATATATATGTGTGTGTAATTCACATGTATATATGGATTACACACACATATATATATATATTCACTTTGATTAGGCATATTTCATATGTGCATCTATATATATATAGATGCACATATATATAGTTAGATTATATATATATATATGTGTGTGTACATGTATATATATATATGTGTGTGTGCACATATATATAATATATATATGCACACACACACAAATATATATATATAGTTAGAGTATATTTATATTTGCATGTATATGTGCATGCATATATATATATATATATATTAATCTAACTATATATATACACATATATATGTGTATATATATAGTTAGATAGATTATATATATATATATACATACATATATATATACATATATATATATACTAGCTGTGAGCCCGATGCAAATGCATCGGGTGTCTAGAATGTGCATTAATTTGATTATAGTAGTTATAGCTGGTGTGAGGACTTTTCGGGGGGGTGTGAATAGTTTTTGGGGGGTCACATACTTTTTTGGGTGGGTCACATACTTTTTTGGGGGGGTGACATACTTTTTTGGGGGGGTCCAATATTTTTTTTGGGGGGTGACATAATTTTTTTGGGGGGTCACATCATTTTTTTGGGGGGTGACATATTTTTTTGGGGGGGTCACATACTTTTTTGGGGGTGTCAGATACTTTTTTTGGGGGGTCACATACTTTTTTTGGGGGGGTCCAATACTTTTGGGGGGGTCCAATACTTATATTTTAATAAATTAATGTAATTAATATCTTAATGTAATTTTTTTTTTTTTTTTTTTTTATTATTATTTTTTATTTTATTATTTATTTTTATAATTTTTTTTACGATTATTATTATTAAATTTATTTATTATTTTGTATTTTAATTGTTTTTTTTTGTATTAAAATTATGTTATTTTATTAAAAAACCGCATCTGCGGTGCGTTTGCGGTAATCCCCATACAAAGTATAGGGGGACTTGCGGCAGGTGCGGCAAAACCGCACTTGCCGCACCTGCCGCAAGTCCCCCTATACTTTCTATGGGGATTTTTGGGGGGGTTACATAATTTTTTTGGGGGGGTCCAATACTTTTGGGGGGGTCCAATACTTATATTTTAATAAATTAATGTAATTAATATCTTAATGTAATTTATTTTTTTTTTTTTTTTTTATTATTATTTTTTATTTTATTATTTATTTTTATAATTTTTTTTACGATTATTATTATTAAATTTATTTATTATTTTGTATTTTAAGTGTTTTTTTTTGTATTAAAATTATGTTATTTTATTAAAAAACCGCATCTGCGGTGCGTTTGCGGTAATCCCCATACAAAGTATAGGGGGACTTGCGGCAGGTGCGGCAAAACCGCACTTGCCGCACCTGCCGCAAGTCCCCCTATACTTTCTATGGGGATTACCGCAACCGCGCCGCAACTGGCACTTGCGGCGCAATTGCGGTAATCCTTATGGGTTTGACCGCAACCGCGCCGCAAGTGCTCGCACTCAGCCAGCGACTCGCAATGCGGCGCGGTTGCGGTAATCCTTATGGGTTTTACCGCAACCGCGCCGCAAGTGCTCGCACTCAGCCAGCGACTCGCAATGCGGCGCGGTTGCGGTAATCCTTATGGGTTTTACCGCAACCGCGCCGCAAGTGCTCGCACTCAGCCAGCGACTCGCAATGCGGCGCGGTTGCGGTAATCCTTATGGGTTTTACCGCAACCGCGCCGCAAGTGCTCGCACTGAGCCAGCGAGTTAATATGCGGCGCGGTTGCGGTAATCCACAGGGCAATGGGGCACAGGGGCACAGAGGCACAGGGGCACAGGGGCACTGGGGCACAGGGGCACAGGGGCACAGGGGCACAGAGGCACAGGGGCACAGAGGCACAGGGGCACAGAGGCACAGGGGCACAGGGGCACAGAGGCACAGGGGCACAGAGGCACAGGGGCACAGGGGCACAGAGGCACAGGGGCACAGAGGCACAGGGGCACAGGGGCACAGGGGCACAGAGGCACAGGGGCACAGGGGCACAGGGGCACAGAGGCACAGGGGCACAGAGGCACAGGGGCACAGGGGATGGCGGGGGTGACAGGGGCACAGGGGCACTTGGGCACAGGGGCATTGGGGCACAGGGGCACAGGCTCCGGAGCACTGTATCAGCATGTGCTGACAGCAGCTGCTTCGGAGCGGGAGGCACAGGGGCACTGAGGCACAGGGGATGGCGGGGGTGACAGGGGCACAGGGGCACTTGGGCACAGGGGCATTGGGGCACAGGGTCACAGGTTCGGAGCGGGAGGCAGAGGGGCACACTGAGGCACTGAGGCACAGGGGCACAGGGGCACAGGGCGGCTGAGGTAGCGACTCGCAATGGCCTCGCGGCCATTGCTCGCGCTACCTCAGCGGTACATCGCTAAATTTGTGGCCGAGCCTCTGGTTCTATTTTCGGCCACCGACTCGCAATGGCCGCTTCGCAGCCATTGCTCGTGCGTGGTGACGTCAGCGGCTCGCAATGGCCGCTACGCGGCCAATGCTTCGCCGTGATGACGTCACAGAGTGTGACATATCCACGGCACGTTGTCGGGGTCCGACACGAAAACGTCTTAGGCAATTATATAGTAGATATATATATATATATATATATATATAATATTTATTGTATGCATACAGAGTATATATACATGGTGCATCTATAGATATGGTGAATATATATATATATATATATATATATATATATACCCAAGTGTATAGATGCATCATATCTCTAGATGCGTCATATATATATACTGTATATATATGGTGCATCTATAGGAATGATGCATTTATAAACTGTGCATATATATATGCGTGTATCTATTCAAATGCATGTATATATATATGCGTATGTGTGTGTGTATATATATATAAAATATATATAGACACACACATGTACACATGTATATATATCTATATACACACACACACACACACATATATCAGTATATATTTATATATATATACATATACACAGACACATGTATATATCTATATTCACACATGTATATGTATGTATACAGTTAGGGCCAGAAATATTTGGACAGTGACACAATTTTCGTGAGTTGGGCTCTGCATGCCACCACATTGGATTTGAAATGAAACCTCTACAACAGAATTCAAGTGCAGATTGTAACGTTTAATTTGAAGGGTTGAACAAAAATATCTGATAGAAAATGTAGGAATTGTACACATTTCTTTACAAACACTCCACATTTTAGGAGGTCAAAAGTAATTGGACAAATAAACATAACCCAAACAAAATATTTTTATTTTCAATATTTTGTTGCGAATCCTTTGGAGGCAATCACTGTCTTAAGTCTGGAACCCATGGACATCACCAAACGCTGGGTTTCCTCCTTCTTAATGCTTTGCCAGGCCTTTACAGCCGCAGCCTTCAGGTCTTGCTTGTTTGTGGGTCTTTCTGTCTTAAGTCTGGATTTGAGCAAGTGAAATGCATGCTCAATTGGGTTAAGATCTGGTGATTGACTTGGCCATTGCAGAATCTTCCACTTTTGTGCACTCATATACTCCTGGGTAGCTTTGGCTGTATGCTTGGGGTCATTGTCCATCTGTACTATGAAGCGCCGTCCAATCAACTCAGCAGCATTTGGCTGAATCTGGGCTGAAAGTATATCCCGGTACACTTCAGAATTCATCCGGCTACTCTTGTCTGCTGTTATGTCATCAATAAACACAAGTGACCCAGTGCCATTGAAAGCCATGCATGCCCATGCCATCACGTTGCCTCCACCATGTTTTACAGAGGATGTGGTGTGTCTTGGATCATGTGCCGTTCCCTTTCTTCTCCAAACTTTTTTCTTCCCATCATTCTGGTACAGGTTGATCTTTGTCTCATCTGTCCATAGAATACTTTTCCAGAACTGAGCTGGCTTCTTGAGGTGTTTTTCAGCAAATTTAACTCTGGCCTGTCTATTTTTGGAATTGATGAATGGTTTGCATCTAGATGTGAACCCTTTGTATTTACTCTCATGGAGTCTTCTCTTTACTGTTGACTTAGAGACAGATACACCTACTTCACTGAGAGTGTTCTGGACTTCAGTTGATGTTGTGAACGGGTTCTTCTTCACCAAATAAAGTATGCGGCGATCATCCACCACTGTTGTCATCCGTGGACGCCCAGGCCTTTTACAGTTCCCAAGCTCACCAGTCAATTCCTTTTTTCTCAGAATGTACCCAACTGTTGATTTTGCTACTCCAAGCATGTCTGCTATCTCTCTGATGGATTTTTTCTTTTTTTTCAGCCTCAGGATGTTCTGCTTCACCTCAATTGAGAGTTCCTTTGACCGCATGTTGTCTGGTCACAGCAACAGCTTTCAAATGCAAAACCACACACCTGGAATCCACCCCTGACCTTTTAACTACTTCATTGATTACAGGTTAACGAGGGAGACGCCTTCAGAGTTAATTGCAGCCCTTAGAGTCCATTGTCCAATTACTTTTGGTCCCTTGAAAAAGAGGAGGCTATGCATTACAGAGCTATAATTCCTAAATCCTTTCTCCGATTTGGATGTGGAAACTCTCATATTGCAGCTGGAAGTGTGCACTTTCAGCCCGTATTATATATATAATTGTATTTCTGAACATGTTTTTGTAAACAGCTAAAATAACAAAACTTGTGTCACTGTCCAAATATTTCTGGCCCTAACTGTATATATACAGAAATATATAGTAAATTACACATATTATGCATATGTGTGTAAATGTATATACGTATACATATATGTAGATACTTAGACATATAAATATATATGTATATGTGTGCATATGAATATATACAAACGTGTATACATATGATTAGCCACATATATACATAATGTGTGTATATAGTAATAAATATCTGTGTATCTATAGATATGTATATATACACATACACGTGTATATATATCTATATGCACAGAAATACATATATATATACACAGATACGCACACATTTTTATACACACATACATATACGTGTGTATGTATATATATATATATGTATAAATACATAGCTGTATATACAGACATACATATCAATATACACACATTATTTATGTACATATGTGCATGTGTATATATATACTTGTGTGTGTATATATATGTATGTATATATATATATATATATATATATATATATATGTATTTTGTAGAGAGAGAGACTGAGGGTGAGAGGGTCTGTGAGTTTTGTGTAACGCTGGGACCTGGGTGACACAGTAAACTTCACCTGAGGTCAGAGTTAATCCTCGTCACTCTACCTGACCTCAGGTGATCTACACTGATGTCACCCTGTTCACATCGGTAACAGAAAACTCACTCTATGTGGGTCACGCTGTGAAGTGGGAAGTTTCACATGAGGTCAGAGAAACACATTGCTTTATCCGACCTCAGGTGACACAGACCATGAACTCGCCCCCTTCACTGCACGAGCCTTCAAATATAATTTTTAGGGAATCTTCACTAACGGACGGACCTCTACCAGGATCCTGGATGGGTATGTGGGAGTAATAAAGATGGAGTCAAAATACGTGTTTGTGTTTTTTGTTGTAATAAAAAAAAAAATTCTCGGTGTTGTGTCTTCTTTACTACTAAATAGAGATTCATAATGGCCATGTTTAACATTGGCGCGGCATTATAAATCTCGGGCTTAGTGCCAGCTGCTAAAAGAAAGGTGGCATTAACCCCTTATTACCCAGTCTGCCACCGCCACAGGGCAGCTGGAAGAGCTGGGTACAGCTCCAGAATATTGCGCTTCTATAAATGCGCAATTTTCTGGGGTGGCTGCGAGCTGCAATTCTCAGCGGGGGTGGCCCAGAACGCTTGGGCCTCCCTATGCTGGGGATTCCAGCCCTCAGCTGCCTAGTTGTACCTGGCTAGTAAAGGAAAATACAGCAAAGCCACATGCCATTTTTTTCTCTCATTGCGAGTTTGCGGCCCCGTTGAACTACCGACCAGAGCCGAGTCCCCTGGCCGAAAATAGAACCAGGGGCCCGGCCAATAAAATCGCCGACACACAGCTATGTATGTCTATGGGAAGTGAGGCACGATTCTGATTGGTCGGCGACAGGACACAGCGACCAATCAGAATCGCGCCTCACTTCCCATAGAGATAGAATGGAGGATTTTTCGTCCATTCTATCGCAATGAGAAGTGAAGAGGAGGTCGGAGCCGAAGATGGCGGAAAGAAGAGAGAAGACCCCCGGGACCGGACGAAGAGGACGCCTGGCCGGACGGAGGACTTGTGGATCGGACGGACGATGAGATGAAGAAGAAGACATGTAAGTGATCGACGGCGGCGGTGGGTTAGGGGACGGCGGGGGCTTAGGGTTGTAGCGCCTTAGGGGGTAGCGACAGTGGCAGGGGACAGCGGCGAGAGCTTAGGAGGCGGCGGGGCTTAGGGGGTATCGGCGGGGGCTAGGGGCTTAGGGGGTAGGGGCTTAGGGGCTGCGGGGCTTAGTCGGCGGGGGGTAGCGCCGGGGGCTTAGGAGGCGGCGGGGCTTAGGGGGTATCGGCGGGGGGTAGGGGGTAGGGGCTTAGGGGCTGCGGGGCTTAGTCGGCGGGGGGTAGCGCCGGGGGCTTAGGAGGCGGCGGGGCTTAGGGGGTATCGGTGGGGGGTAGGGGCTTAGGGGGTAGGGGCTTAGGGGCTGCAGGGCTTAGTCGGCGGGGGGTAGCGCTGGGGGCTTAGGAGGCGGCGGGGCTTAGGGGGTATCAGCGGGGGGTAGGGGCTTAGGGGGTAGGGGCTGCGGGGCTTAGAGGATAGGGCTTAGGGGGTATCGGCGGGGGCTTAGGGGGCTGCGGGCCTTAGAGGATAGGGCTTAGGCTTAGGAGGCGGGCTTAGGGGGTAGGGGCTTAGGGGCGGCGGGGTAGGGGCTTAGGGGCGCCAGCGGGCTTAGGGGGTAGGGGCGGCGGGGGTAGGGACTTAGGGGCGCCAGCGGGCTTAGGGGGTAGGGGCTTAGGGTCGGCGGTGTAGGGGCTTAGGGGCGCCAGCGGGCTTAGGGGGTAGGGGCTTAGGGGCGGCGGGGTAGGGGCTTAGGGGCGGCAGGGTTTAGGGGATAGCGGCAGCGGCGGCGGGGGTTTAGAATGCGGCGGGGTTAGGGGGTAGGGGCTTAGGGTCGGCGGGGTAGGGGCTTAGGGGCGGCAGCGGGCTTAGGGGGTAGGGGCTTAGGGGCGGCGGGGTAGGGGCTTAGGGGCGCCACCGGGCTTAGGGGGTAGGGGCTTAAGGGCGGAGGGTTAGGGGCTTAGGGGCGGCGGGGTTTAGGGGATAGCGGCAGCGACGGCGGGGGTTTAGTATGCGGCGGGGTTAGGAGGCGGGCTTAGGGGGTAGGGGCTTAGGGGCAGGGGCGGCAGGGTAGGGGCTTAGGGGCGGCAGCGGGCATAGGGGGTAGGGGCGGCGGGGTAGGGGCTTAGGGGCGCCAGCGGGCTTAGGGGGTAGGGGCTTAGGGGCGGCGGGGTTTAGGAGATAGCGGCAGCGGCGGCGGGGGTTTAGTATGCGGCGGGGTTAGGAGGCGGGCTTAGGGGGTAGGGGCTTAGGGGCGGCAGCGGGCTTAGGGGGTAGGGGCTTAGGGGCGGCGGGGGTAGGGGCTTAGGGGCGCCAGCGGGCTTAGGGGGTAGGGGCTTAGGGGCGGCGGGGTTTAGGGGATAGCGGCAGCGGCGGCGGGGGTTTAATATGCGGCGGGGTTAGGAGGCGGGCTTAGGGGGTAGGGGCTTAGGGGCGGCGGGGTTTAGGGGATAGCGGCAGCGGCGGCGGGGGTTTAGTATGCGGCGGGGTTAGGAGGCAGGCTTAGGGGGTAGGGGCTTAGGGGCGGTGGGGTAAGGGCTTAGGGGCGGCAGCGGGCTTAGGGGTAGGGGCTTAGGGGCGGCGGGGTAGGGGCTTAGGGGCGCCAGCGGGCTTAGGGGGTAGGGGCTTAGGGGCGGCGGGGTTTAGGGGATAGCGGCAGCGGCGGCAGGGGTTTAATATGCGGCGGGGTTAGGAGGCGGGCTTAGGGGGTAGAGGCTTAGGGGCGGCGGGGTAGGGGCTTAGGGGCGGCAGCGGGCTTAGGGGTTTAGGGGCGGCGGGGGTAGGGGCTTAGGGGCGGCGGGGTAGGGGTTTAGGGTCGGCGGGGTAGGGGCTTAGGGGCGCCAGCGGGCTTAGGGGGTAGGGGCTTAGGGGCGGCGGGGTTTAGGGGATAGTGGCAGCGGCGGTGGGGGTTTAGTATGCGGCGGGGTTAGGAGGCGAGCTTAGGGGGTAGGGGCTTAGGGGCTTAGGGGTAGGGGCTTAGGGGCGCCAGCGGGCTTAGGGGGTAGGGGCTTAGGGGCGGCGGGGTTTAGGGGATAGCGGCAGCGGAGGCGGGGGTTAAGTATGCGGTGGGGCTTAGGGGGTAGGGGCGGCGGGGCGGCGGGGTTTAGGGGATAGCGGCAGCGGCGGGGCCTAGGGAGTAGGGGCTTAGGAGGCGGGCTTAGGGGGTAGGGGCTTAGGCGGTGGGGGTTTAGTATGCGGCGAGGCTTAGGGGCGGCGGGGTTTAGGGGATAGCGCCAGCGGCATGGGGCTGTAGTATACCATAGCGGTGTACACTACAGCCCCATGCTGTGGCTTTGTTCGCGGGGCAACGACTCGCAATGCCCGCTTTGCGGGCATTGCTTCGCGAGTCGGCGACTCGCAATGCCCGCTTTGCGGGCATTGCTTCGCGAGTCTGCAACGACTCGCAATGCCCGGCCACGGACAGAGTCCTGGAGAAAGTGCAAAGCTACGCGAACAAAGCCACATGAAGTAGTGCCGGTCGCGACGGAAGTCAGCTACGGCAATTATATAATAGATATACACGTGTATGTGTATATATACATATCTATAGATACACAAATATTTTTACTATATACACACATTATGTATATATGTGGCTAATCATATGTATACACGTTTGTGTATATTCATATGCACACATATACATATATACATATATATTTATATGTCTAAGTATCTACATATATGTATACATATATATGTGTGAATATAGATATATACATGTGTCTGTGTATATGTATATATATAAATATATACTGATATATGTGTGTGTCTATATATATTTATATATATATACACACACATTTGTGTGTATATATATATATATATATATATATATATATATATACGCATATATATATACATGCATTTGAATAGATACACGCATACAGTTAAGGCCAGAAATATTTGGACAGTGACACAAGTTTTGTTATTTTAGCCGTTTACAAAAACATGTTCAGAAATACAATTATATATATAATATGGGCTGAAAGTGCACACTCCCAGCTGCAATATGAGAGTTTCCACATCCAAATCAGAGAAAGGGTTTAGGAATCATAGCTCTGTAATGCATAGCCTCCTCTTTTTCAAGGGACCAAAAGTAATTGGACAATTGACTCTAAGGGCTACAATTAACTCTGAAGGTGTCTCCCTCGTTAACCTGTAATCAATGAAGTAGTTAAAAGGTCAGGGGTGGATTCCAGGTGTGTGGTTTTGCATTTGGAAGCTGTTGCTGTTACCAAACAACATGCGGTCAAAGGAACTCTCAATTGAGGTGAAGCAGAACATCCTGAGGCTGAAAAAAAAGAAAAAATCCATCAGAGAGATAGCAGACATGCTTGGAGTAGCAAAATCAACAGTTGGGTACATTCTGAGAAAAAAGGAATTGACTGGTGAGCTTGGGAACTCTAAAAGGCCTGGGCGTCCACGGATGACAACAGTGGTGGATGATCGCCGCATACTTTATTTGGTGAAGAAGAATCCGTTCACAACACCAACTGAAGTCCAGAACACTCTATGTGAAGTAGGTGTATCTGTCTCTAAGTCAACAGTAAAGAGAAGACTCCATGACAGCAAATACAAAGGGTTCACATCTAGATGCAAACCATTCATCAATTCCAAAAATAGACAGGCCAGAGTTAAATTTGCTGAAAAACACCTCAAGAAGCCAGCTCAGTTCTGGAAAAGTATTCTATGGACAGATGAGACAAAGATCAACCTGTACCAGAATGATGGGAAGAAAAAAGTTTGGAGAAGAAAGGGAACGGCACATGATCCAAGGCACACCACATCCTCTGTAAAAATGGTGGAGGCAACGTGATGGCATGGGCATGCATGGCTTTCAATGGCACTGGGTCACTTGTGTTTATTGATGACATAACAGCAGACAAGAGTAGCCGGATGAATTCTGAAGTGTACCGGGATATACTTTCAGCCCAGATTCAGCCAAATGCTGCAAAGTTGATTGGACGGCGCTTCATAGTACAGATGGGCAATGACCCCAAGCATACAGCCAAAGCTACCCAGAAGTTCATGAGTGGAAAAAAGTGGAACATTCTGCCATGGCCAAGTCAATCACCAGATCTTAACCCAATTGAGCATGCATTTCACTTGCTGAAATCCAGACTTAAGACGGAAAGACCCACAAACAAGCAAGACCTGAAGGCTGCGGCTGTAAAGGCCTGGCAAAGCATTAAGAAGGAGGAAACCCAGCGTTTGGTGATGTCCATGGGTTCCAGACTTAAGGCAGTGATTGCCTCCAAAGGATTCGCAACAAAATATTGAAAATAAAAATATTTTGTTTGGGTTATGTTTATTTGTCCAATTACTTTTGACCTCCTAAAATGTGGAGTGTTTGTAAAGAAATGTGTACAATTCCTACATTTTCTATCAGATATTTTTGGTCAACCCTTCAAATTAAACGTTACAATCTGCACTTGAATTCTGTTGTAGAGGTTTCATTTCAAATCCAATGTGGTGGCATGCAGAGCCCAACTCGCGAAAATTGTGTTACTGTCCAAATATTTCTGGCCCTAACTGTATATATATGCACAGTTTATAAATGCATCATTCCTATAGATGCATCATATATATACAGTATATATATGACGCATCTAGAGATATGATGCATCTATACACTTGGGTATATATATATATATATATATATATATATATTCACCATATCTATAGATGCACCATGTATATATACTATGTATGCATACAATAGATATTATATATATATATATATATATATATATATATATATATATATATATAATCTATCTAACTATATATATACACATATGTGTGTATATATATAGTTAGATTATATACATATATATATATATATATATTATATATGCGTGCACATATACATGCAAATATAAATATACTCTAACTATATATATATATTTGTGTGTGTGTGTGTGCATATATATATTATATATATGTGCACACACACATATATATATATATCTATACATGCACACACACATATATAATCTAACTATATATATGTGCATCTACATATATATAGATGCACATATGAAATATGCCTAATCAAAGTTAATATATATATATATGTGTGTGTAATCCATATATACATGTGGATTACACACACATATATATGTGCTGGTTTGGGAGGGGGGCGCCGATACTCACCTTCCGAAGACGCCGATCGTTGCCTAGCGACGCCGGGACTCGGCTTCGGCTTCTCCTGCCGCACTGCGCATGCGCAGTGCAGGTCTTGAAGCTAACAGCGGCGCGGGTGTGCAACGTCACCCGGCGCCGGATGCGATTCGCGTCACCCAGCCGCACAATGCAGCGGTCCGGCTGCCATAGGAGAGAGGGGAGGCGCGCATTTTAATCTGATTGGAAGATCACGCCTATGGAGGCGTGATATCATGAAGTGGGACAGCCTGCCAGGGTGACTATGAATACCATAGTCACTCACTCATTATCATCCCTAATGAGGTACTGTAATAACATTTATCTTCAGTTTCACTTGGTGCTTTTAGGAGCTAAAAGGAGTGTAGGGTAAGTGTTACTATGCTGTAGGGACAGCTTTTAATAGCTTTTGAGGTGTTTTGGGGGTGACAGGATCCCTTTAACTGCAGAGTTCATTGCAATGTCGTCAGTGGTACATGTACGAACATAAACAATCAGTACAGAAATATTGCTTGTAGTAGTGGACTCGTCAATCATTAATGAAAGTTTACGATTTGAATGTACGATTTCCTTAACCAAATTTTTTCTCATTTTGTCGCTGATATGATTCACAATGTTGATGCACTCGTTAGTTGTGTGAAGAATGCGACCCATATCAACACCATTAAGTTCTTGCAAATCAATTTCAGTTTCGAAATTATGAAAACTTTGATTTTCTATTGCTACTTTATATGCTGTACAGAAAACTTTAGCTGTTGTTTCTTTTTCTTGAGTTTGCACACGTAAAATCACCGTCTGGAGTGATTCTCTGTCCGCCTCTGCAAGCAGCCTAACTGCGGCTTTGTGGCTGGCGGTGTCTTTGTGATCAAATATTTTCTTTCGCAAAGATGTTAGCTGCTGTTGCCGACTTTCGCCGAAGAATGTTATGTTACAATTGGTCCAAACATTTTAAATTTTCATCCCAATGTTTGACTCCACACCCAGATATCCAACTTTCTTGCATGACGAACAACCGAGCTTCTGTTCACAAACGTACAGCCAATTGTACTTACTGCAGTAATCATTCTTCTAGTCTAGAGTCCAGCATGTTGGCCTTTGAATCACCAAATGACAGCAGCTTTACGTCATCAGGATCATTAACACTAGCTGATGCAGGTTCGATAGTTGAAGAACCGGTGGCCTCGTTCTGCTCTATCATCAGATTTGTTTCTGTCTCAACGTCTGTTCGTGGTCTTTTGCGTGCCGGAGCCGCACCGACTAAGAAATAGTGCGTTATTTTATCCATCTAAGACAAGGTTGACGAAACAAAACTCAATGAACTCGTACAAAGCTTCATAAAAGATAAAACACTAATATAAACGTCGATTTAAACGAATCAAACCAGAACAGACCGGCGACCGCCTAACCGGATATACGTCAACAATGACGTCGTCGAGTGCAGGTCACACTACAAATTGGTATGGCCCCATTCAGCCTAATGATACAATGTGAATGTGAAATATGATATCAAAATTAAAATATACTAGAACATAAGAAGTTAAAAAGAGACTACAGTACTGTACTGAAATCTTAGAAAAACTGTACGAATGCTGGTCCCGTCGTGTCATGCATTGATTTGTCACTTTCTTCTGAACTTTATTATGGCCAGGATCACACAGCCCCATTCCCTGGGTGTCCGCTAAAATCAAAGGTTTCTGAGGAAGCGGACACCGTTAACCTGATTCTCTACCAGAGATGTAGCTGAGCTAAAGAATAACCCTGAATTGGACTACGTCGGACGGAAGAAGGATTTATAATAAAGATGCAGTCTAATTGTTGTTTGTTTGTTTTTTTCTAATAAACATTTTTTTCTCTGTGTTGTTTTTTTTTTTTCAAAAATCACTAGAAATTCATGGAGGTCATTTAATATTGCGCCATGACCCCATGAATTTCGGGCTTAGGGCCAGCTGATAATACAAAGCGGGCCATAACCCCTTTATTACCCAGTGAGCCACCGCACCAGGGCCCTGGATGAGCTAGATACAGCGCCAGGGGATGGCGCTTCTATGAACGTGCCATCTTCTGGGATGGCTGCGGGCTGCAATTCGCAGCGGGGGGTGCCCAGAAAGCTTGGGCCTCCCTGCGCTGCGGATTCCAGCCCCTAGCTGCCTAGCTGTACCTGGCTGGACATAGAAATAGCGCGAAACCCCACACATTTTTTTTTTTTATTATTTCATGAAATTCAAGAAATAATAAGAAAAAAAAAAAGGGCTTCCTTCTATTTCTGTTTCCAGGCAGGTACAAATAGGCACCTGAGGGTTCGGAGCAGCCTGTTCCTGCCTGCTGTACCCGGCTGGACACAAAAATACAGCGAAGCCCACGTCTCATTTTTTAGGAAAAAATCATTAAAAAAAACTACATTTAGGGACTGCATCTTTATTAGCCCATTGAGGCCGGAACGCTGCGGCATTGTAAGTGGGGGTTAACTCAGGTCACCGAGGATAGCTCAGGTCATGCCACCTGAGTTGTCCTCAGGTGACCTGAGTTAACCCACCTTACAATGCCGCTGTGCTCCAGCCTTGAGGGGTTAATAAAGATGCAGTCCCTTAATGTATTTTTTAAATTTTTTTATGATTTTTTCCTAAAAAATTTGACGTGGGCTTCGCCATATTTTTATGTCCAGCCGGGTACAGCAGGCAGGAACGGGCTGCCCCCAACCCCTAGGTGCCTATTTGTACCTGCCTGGAAACAGAAATAGAAGGAAGCCCTTTTTTTTTTTATTTCATGAATTTCATGAAATAATAATAAAAAAAAAATGCGTGGGGCTTCACGCTATTTCTATGTCCAGCCAGGTACAGCTAGGCAGCTAGGGGCTGGAATCCACAGCGCAGGGAGGCCCAAGCTTTCTGGGCACCCCCCGCTGTGAATTGCAGCCCGCAGCCACCCCAGAAGATGGCGCGTTCATAGAAGCGCCATCCCCTGGTGCTGTATCTAGCTGATCCAGGGCTCTGGTGGTGTGGTGGCTCACTAGGTAATAAAGGGATTGGGGCCAGCTTTGTATTATCAGCTGGCCCTAAGCCCAAAATTCAAGGGGTCACGCTAATATTAGACATGACCCCCATGAATTTCTAGTGATTTTTTTTTTAAAAAAAAACACAAAACAGAGAAAAAAATGTTTATTAGAAAAGAAAAAAAAACAACAATTAGACTCCATCTTTATTATAAATCCTTCTTCCATCCAACGTAGTGGGGTGCTGCAAACTATATATTTTCATTATACTTTCACCATTCAGGTCTGCCGGGAAGAAAAGCTTTTCACACATAGAGGTGTTCTGTCTACCATGAACAGTCTGTATGATCCTTTGGGTTTAATAGCTACTATTACAATGCAAGGCAAGGCCCTACTAATAGACTTAAAGGAAGCCTGTCATCTACTTTATATCCCCATATATATCACTACCTGACACTGCAGCTTCCGAGTACATCCTGAAGCATCCCTGTCTGACCTAAATGTGTAGTATAATGGTTGAAAAAATGCTTTTAATAACTTACATTTTCCCCTCAGTTATGAGGCATCGTCTTGGCACATTGCCCCTCACTCCGTGGTTATCACACATCGATGAGTGTGATAACCTAACTTCCATGCGCATTTCCAGTGTTTGAAATCCATGGGCCTTCTTCCTAGTATGACGCCGCAGTGCGTCATTTCCACTCCTGTGCATTGTGGAGGAGTAATTGGGTGTACTCCCCGGCTTCAGAATGCAGAGTGCACTGCAGAACGGTAAATAATCTTTTTTCTTATTCTTCTTGTCCTCCTGCACTTTTTATACCTGCGCCCACAAAGCTTGGACTTACCTTGTCGGTTTTTCTGTCATGCTCTCCTCGCTAATTATGAAGGGGCTGGAGTAACAGTGAGCATTGTAGGGGAACTCTGGAAGCAGGACCTTCCAGACCCCGCCCACACCACATGGACTACGCCGGAGTCAGTTAGGGATAGCATGGCTCACACAGTAGCTGCACCGGACCTAACCGCAAAATGCTTCTCTGGGGTGGTGCAGAGGTGCACAACCCAAACAAGGTTAGTGCAAGCCCACTGCATAACCCCTAACCACTAGAACAACCATGTTTTGGTTGAGGATAAAGACAACACTCATTTCTTCCTTTATTTTGCCAGAATAGTAGACCCAATGTCCGATTGACTGTAAATTTCCAGATTGTGTCCATCTTTGTTCACTAATTCCGAGTAAATTGAGTCCTTGTCTGTCCATTTCGGCTTTGACAATGTTGAGTTTGCCTTGGTTCATGGTTCATACATTCCAATTTCCGAATTTTAGAAGGATAGAAAGGAAAAAATGTGATTTTTTTTCCTGTGAAAGGAGCAAGTGATAGCCCTGAAAAGCGTAGAAATTAATAAAAAAAATCACTATTATTCATCTATATTTCTGAAGTGCTTTATTCCCAACAGCGCGGCATTTACACTGTTCCTCTTAAGGTATATAGCCTCCATACTGTTCTATCTTATAAAATATTGTCACACTAACCTCCTTAAGAGCTGTGGCAGCCACAAAGTCTCCCTTATGAACTATAACCAGCACACTATTTGCCCTTATGAATTATATGTAACTGCCACATTGATCCCTTGTAAAATATGACTCTCATGTCCACTCCACACTATTTCCTCTCCACTGTTTATCCTGCCATTATGCCTATCAGCACTGACCACTTTCCATACTGCATCCCACACACTGCACTTCTCCATACTATTCCCTACATGCTGCCTCCTCTACTGTTGTCTCCCTGTCATACTGTCACACACATGCTGCACCTCTCCATATTGTCCTCCACAAGGTGCACCTCTCTATGTTGACTCCTTCAAAATGCTTTCTCTCCATGCTGTCTACTACATGCTGACTCTCTCCATACTGTGCACCCCACAACTTGGCCCGCTCCATAATGTCCCCCTTACTCAGCATCCTCTAAACACTGTCCCACATAAGCTACCCCTCCACATTTGTATTATTAGCTATTATTATGCACTGCATATAAAGTGCCATCATATTCCATAACACTTTACAAAGAATATCATCACTGTCTGCACAAGCAACGTGATGCACCTCAACACATCACTGAACGATGGGATGCTGAGTTGTTTAATTGCGTTAACGTCTGGAAGACCCAAACACTATGGAATACAGAGAGCAGGAACCGGCATTCTCCCTATTCTCAGTGTTGACTGTCAGTAAAACAGCCGGTTTGGAGAACTGGCCAAGTTCCACTTTTGGAGGATAGCAAAAAGTTCCCCCCTGAGAGACAACTCAGACTGCCGCCGCTTGAAGTGAGATGCTCATACCAGAGGAGCCTCTGCTGCCAGTAAGTGATTGCAATCTGCAATTCACAACCTTCTAGTAAGCAGGGCTGAGGAGTCGGTAAGCCTAACATCCGACTACGATTCCAACTTCACAGAATGGACTTACTCCATGACACTGAATCTGACTCCACAGCCCAGCTAGTGGGTGTATTACCTAACAAATGCCATGGAAAACTGGAAGCCTATTGGTGTTCTATAACCACAGAATGTTCTTATTATTGCCATATTAAGGAAATCTACAATGCCTTCCATTTTCTAAAATGTCTGAAGACACTTCAGAAAATATTATATGTACATTTTAATTGTGAATATTATAGAGCTCATTTTCAGGACCAGAGTACGGTAATTGAATAGTGACAAGACAGTTACAATTAACATGCAGAAATTGTTTTTTTATTGAAACAGTACAGACATAACTTAAAACACTTTTACCATAGAAGTTTGCAAAGAAGTATGAATGTATGAAATTAAGAACACCTGCAGAAGGGAAGAAATTATTTTATGACTGTATTAGGTCATATCTGAGCATTCATTCCAAGAGCCTGGATTTTCAACTCAGATCCAGACATAGCAAGGAAACATTCATCATGAAATAATACATCTAACTATCGTCACTAGTAACCTAAATGGAAATATAAATACATCTGGCCCAGTAATAATACCGCCGAAGATGTACATCCAGCAATACATAATTTGGGCATGTAGCAGTTTGTAAACCCATTAATACATTTTTTCTAACATTCTAAAAAACAGTATTCTGGTATATATTCAATAATTATATTACCGTATTTCCCCGAAAGTAAGGCCCCCCCGATTGTAAGGCCGCCTTGGGGTAAAGGGGGGGCCTGCTAATGTAAGGCCTCCCCCGATTATAAGGCCTTACAAACCGGGGGGGCCAATGTAAGGCCCCTAGCGGAGGGGGGGGGGGAGCGGGAGCGGGTCGCACGTCACGTGCACCCGCTCATTACATATGCACTGCATCCCCCTGTCAATCAGCGACAGGGGGAGCAGTGCATTATACTGTATATATGGGCCCCCTCCTGCTGGCACACTACCCCCCTGTTCTGAGGCCCCCACCGCTGCTGCTGCTGCAGACACTTTACCCTCCAGGGTCTTCTTGCAGAGCCAGCGCGTCTGTCCTCTGTCTCGGCTGTCTCCTGGATCATGTGACGGCCGGTCGCAGTCGCGATGACGTCATGCGCTGCGACGGGTCACATGATCCGGAGACAGCCGAGGACAGAGGACGGACGCGCTGGCTGCTGCAAGAGACCCTGGAGGGTAAGATGTCTGCAGCAGCAGTAGCGGTGGGGGCTCAGAACAAGGGTAGTGTGCCAGCAGGAGGGGGCCATATATACAGTATAATGCACTGCTCCCCTGTCACTGATTGACAGGGGATGCAGTGCATATGTAATGAGCGGGCGCACGTGACGTGCGACCGCTCCCGCAGTGTCCCAGCAGGAGGGGGCCTGTAGCCACACTTGCTGGGGCACCCAATGTAAGACCCCCCCGAAAGTAAGACCGGGGGCCATTTTGGCCCCCAAAAAAAGTAAGACAGGGTCTTACTTTCGGGGAAACACGGTAGTGATTATGTGGGTGTGATTTCTTGATGTCTTCAAAAGTTTTCCCCACTATGAATACCATATTTTCTGCTTTATGTCCAAGGGTTTCTTCTTCTATCCAGCTAAAAAAAACTTTACAATATTTTACTTCTCACTATTTTACTTTTCCCCTGTCAGCACAACAATGAGCTTAAAGAGCGGCTTCACTACAAGCATAGTGGCCACATGTATTTACAGCTGTGAATTAAGTCTTTTGCCAAATATCTTCCATTGCCAATAGTGCCTTTGAATGGCGCTATCGCTGTTGATTATCCCAGTTATGTGACCGCCAGCTGCAGTGGCCTCTGATGACCGTTGATTCATGTCACGTTGATGTCTGTACTTTCTCGTCACAACCAGCATTGTGGTACCTTCACTGCTTTCATTACCAGAGCACGATGCTGGGCTCTGATGTACAGGGAAGCTTCACCACAGCCCAGTCCTCAGGGAGACTGGGTCCGCCTTGGTGATGGCAAGTTAACTTTGGTTCCGGAAGTTGATGTGACATCAAAGGACATCAGAGGTCTCTGCAGCTGGAGGTCATGTAATGTGGATGAGTGGACAGAGATAGCGCCACTCACAGGCACATTGGCAAAAGAAGGTATTTGGCAAATTACTTATTTCACAGCTGTAAATTAATGTGGCCACTAGGCTTTTTAGTGAACCACCTCTTTAAGCACACCAGTAAATAAACAACAGAATGTCTTCACCAGAAGAAAGTCAAAGATTAGGTATTGCCCAGCTAGTGCTCAGTAGAGATGAGTGAACCTGAACTGTAAAGTTCAGTGTCTGTACAGAACACCTAGTGTTCAGGAACGGATCCCAAACATGGATTTCCCTGAGAAATCTGTATTACTGTTCAGTAACTCATTAATGTAAAAAGAAAAAAAAATTGATTAAACATCAGCATGATTACTTACTGAGTCTGTGCACTTGTACTTCCGAGGCTGCTCATTAACTTCCTGGTTATTCACTGCTTGGTAGATGCTAGAATGTATCGGCTGTTTTCAGGTTACTGCACTGGCTCCATCAGCCGATTACAATATCACATTGTACCTGAGGAAAGCTTGCTGAGTCGAAACGCGTTGTGTGTATTAAATAAATTCCTTTGGAATACACTATCCATCATCATCACTTGGGATTGTTGTTTGCCTGGTATATATTTCTTTCCTTAAAAATTGTCTATGAAAGCCCTGTACTGGTGCCTTCACAAGTATCCAGGAACATGCGGCAGACCAGGGGAGGAAGAGAGTATAAAAGTGACCCACAATGTGGATGTATGTGCAATACTTCAAGACACACATAATACTCCAAACACAGAGTTAAACAGCCCTGGTTCACATCACAAACTCGATTCCTCCAGAAATGCTTCCGGAGTGCTGAACATCTATGGAGGAAAACCCGCACACCAGAAAACTTCATTCACTATAAATTTATGCTAAGAACTTACAACTCTGTCCTTCACCACGCCAAACAAACCAACGTCATCGCCCTGATCTCCTCACTATCCAACACCCAAAAAAAACTCTTTGAAACCTTTCACTCTCTCCACAGTTCCAAAGTGCAGGCCCCATCACTGACCTCTGTGCTGATGATCTGGCTCCTTACTTCACTAAGAATATAGAAAACATCAGTCAGGATATCAGCTTCCAGCCTTCTAGCGCTGCTACTCTAGCGCTGCCATTTCCCCCACATCTCCTCTGGCTCACTCTCCACATATGACCCAGTCACAGAAGAAGTCTCCAGGCTCCTCTCTTCCTCTCCTTCCACACATGTACCACTGACCCCATTCTCTCACACCTACTCCAGTCTCTTACTCCAGTGGTCACCATTCACCTAACCAAAATCAACCTCTCCCTCTTTTCTGGCATCTTCCCCTCCTCCTTCAAACACTATATCATTACTCCATTATTAAAGAAAACTTCTCTTGACCTATCCTGCACTAATAACTGCAGACCAGTCTCCAACTTCCCTTTCATCTCTAAACTCTTGGAGCGCCTGGTCTACTCCCTTCTCACATATTACCTCTCCACTCTCTCTCTTCTAGATCCATTACAGTCTGGCTTCCGCCCCTTACACTCTACAGAAACTGCCCTCATCAAAGTGATCAATGACCTTCTCACGGCAAAACGTAATGGTGAACACTCTATGCTCATTCTTCTTGATCTCTCTGTAGCTTTTGACAGTGTTAACCACCATCTATGCTGCACTCCATCGGCATGAAGGACAACGCTCATTCCTGGTTCTCTTCCTATCTCTCTGACCACTCTTTCAGTGTATCATTTGCTGGATCCACTTCTTCTCCTCTTCCCCTCAATATCGGGGTCCCTTAGGGTTCAGTCCTTGACCCTCTTCTCTCTCTACACAGCCCCAATTGGGCAGACCATCAGCAGATTTAGCTTCCAGTACCATCTTCATGCTGATGACACACAACTATACACTTCATTCCCTGACCTTACTCCTGCTGTATTACAGAATGCAAGTGACTGTCTAACCGCAGCTTTCAACATCATGTCTGCTCTCTATCTAAAACTCGACCTTTCCAAAACATCTTCTCCCACCCTCCTCTAACCTCCCTAAATCTGACATCTCCCTCTCAGTGTGCGGCACCACGATAACGCCTACACAACAGGCTCGCTGCATAGGTGTTATGTTTGACACCGATCTTTCCTTCATCTCCTATATACAATCTCTCGCCCACTCTTGCTGCTAACACCTGAAGAACATCTCTAGAATTTCTAGAATCCCTGTTCTCACCATGGAAACAACAAAAACCCTTACCGTCGCCCTGATCCACTCCCGCCTTGAATATTGTAAATTTTTATTAACTGGGCACCCCCTCACTAGATATTCCCCTCTTCAGTCCATCCTTAATGCAGCAGACAGGGTCACCTACCTGACTAACTGTTACTTAGATGCTTCCGCTCTGTGCCAGTCACTGCACTGGCTGCCCATGCACTACAGGATCCAATTCAAATTTCTTGTTCTGACACACAAAGCTCTTCATAGTGCAGCACCTCCCTACATCTCCTCTCTCATCTCTGTCTATCACCCTACCCATTCGCTTCATGATGGTAGCGACTTTAGACTAACTTCTATATTAATCCAAACCTCCCGCTCCCAGCTCCAAGACTTCTCCAGAGCTGCACCAATTCTCTGGAATGCTCTACCCCAAGAAATTAGGTCTATCCACAACTTACATATTTTCAGGCGCTCCGTAAAAGCACATCTCGCTCCCTAATCGAAGTCACTTAGACATAGCCTATTCAGTCCACCAGACCCAAAAACATGACAAAAGAATGGCTGACTCCTCAAGTTGGCTGCACTATCATTGTAAATAACCCCCTGTAATTTGTGCCATCCCCACCTCATTGTAGATTGTAAGCTTTTATGAGCAGGGCCATCATTATTTCGTTTTATTTATTGTATTCTTTGATAACAGTTACTTATGACTGTTTATATATAAAACTCTTAATTGTAAAGCGCTGTTGAATATGTCGGTGCTATATAAATGATTATTATTATTATTATTATTATTATTAAGACATCTAATAGGTGAGTGCAATAATATATTTCTTGTACTCTCCACTTTTCCTTCAGCTACACCTAGATCCTGCACTTTCTTTTATCTCCCTGTGTTTTTTCTTATATATACTGTAGACATAAATTTAGTAATATTAAGGTTCATAGAAGAGGCATCAAATTGAGTTCCTAGCCATTCATATACAGTGCCTTGCAAAAGTATTCGCACCTTTACTGTTTGCCTATTTTGTTAACTTACAACCTGTGTTTAAATATTTTTGTAATCGATTTGCGTGTGATACGTCAGCACAAAATAGTCTAAGCTGGGCAAGTGAAGTGAGAAAACCGTAAAACGTGGAAAATGAGTAAATGTATTAGAGTCGCCTAGTCAAAGCCCAGATCTTAATCCAATTGAAAGACTGCGGTCAAACGTGAAGATTGCTTTTCACGAGAGGAAACCATCTAACTTGAAGGAACTGGAACTGTTTTTCTTCAAGGAATGGGCAAAAATCCCAGTGGCAATATATGGAAAGCAACTAGAGACTTATCCAAAGTGACTTGCAAATGTAATTGCCACAAATGGAGGCTCTACAAAGTACTAACTTTAGGGAGGTTAATAGTTATACACAATGAAGTTTTCAATGATTTTGTTCTACAGTGCTGTACAAATTAATTGGGACAAAGCAAGTCTTTACTTGTTTTTCTTGCAATAGCTTTACAATTTCTGATAAGTGTTTTATCAGTTCTTGGTGTCGTTCTCCTTTTTCTTCCACATTTCCCTTTTCGTTTTGGAGAAAACGATCCAGTTTCATTGTGTGTGCGAATTATTATTGAAACGGTAGATTTTCCAATACCAACGATGGAAGTGATTTCTCTTACAGTCAGACTTGTATGTTCATTAAGGGTAATAATTCTAGACCTCTTCCATGGAGTAACATCCATTTTTACAGGCACGAATCACACTGAGAGAAATAGTACACTAAACCACTCCTCACAGAAACAAGCTCTCAACTGAAGCTGAGGGGCAGCTAGCTGTTATTCTCTGACTAAAACCAGTCAAACCACATTTTGTTACTCAAGGTTGTACACTCACACCTGTTCAAAGCAATTAAAACTAGTTTGAATCACTGACTGGTAACCCCAACTTACGATTTTACTTAAAAAATGCTTTGTCCCAATTAATTTGCACAACACTTTTGTTTACTTCATAATAAAAAGAAAACCAAATGTTCATAGTTGTAATCATGGTCTTTACATGATGCAAACTCTAATAAAAACGGTGAAATTCCGAGTTGTGAGGTAGTAAAACATGAAAAATTCCAAGGGGGGTGAATAATTTCTCAGGGCAATGTACAGCTTATGGGAGTTGAATATAGCCTTTTGATTACCAAAAACCCCTATGATGAACAGAAATGACAACTGACCTTTATCATATAAACATACCGTAAGCTGTGAAAACTCAATGTAACTAAAGAATACTACGAATAGAGTAAAGGAAGATGGATTGCTTACATTTTATATTACTTTTAAACAAAAATGTCTTTTCTTCAACTGCTTACATGCCGGTAAACATTTTTTATGTCTTAACCTTATAAATATTGAGGCAAATGTCATTTCTTAAAAATACAATGACCATAGGAGTGAAAGTGTGGAGAAAGTTGATCTTTACATAAGTTAACACATTTCAAATTAAGCTTCCTTTAATCCTGTTTAAAAGTAGTAATCATATTCAGGAAGGAAAATGTTGGAAGTCCCCCGGTGTTTTGACTATGGGCAAAAAAAAAATATTTGAAAGAGGAAAGCTTATTTGACAAAGCTGCCAGACTATGTACTAATGAAAACTAGCAAAGTTGGTGCACATTTTATCATCATAGAAATGTGTCATGGTAAAAAACATGGTAAGCACAAAAGCAATGTATGCTGTATTCTAGAGTTCGATGGACCCCAGTGCGATATTTGGACCCGGGACCCCCGCTTGTTGGTCAGATATATGAGCCCTTATAGCTTTCTAAATTATTTTAAGGCTTATGAATTATCTCCCCTCCCCCCCTTCATTATGTTGTAATTGTCCCACATCTTGGCATATACTGAATGTCCCCCATCCCAGTATATATGTACCCCATCTTGACATAAATGTTGTGTCTCCATCCTAGTATATGTATGTTCCCCTTCCTGGGCCCACGGGACCATCCTGGTTAATATGTCCCCCATCCTGGTATATAGAGTTGAAACCAGAAGTTTACATACACTTTATAAAAAGGCATATATGCAAATTTTCTCATTATTTGACAAAATCAGAATAAACCTTTCCTGCTTTAGGATTACTATAATTATTTACATTTGCCAAATGCCAGTATAATAAGAGAAATAATGTTTTAAGGCATTTTTATTACTTTCTGCAAAGTCAAAAGTTTACATATATCTCATTAGAATTTGGTACCATTCCCTTAAATTTTATGACTTGGGTCAAATATTTTGTAGAATTGTTTATACAGATGAACGAGGCACTTTTAGGTATCTGAAAATTGCACCCAAGGATGAACCAGACTTGTGCAAGTCCACTATTTTATTCTTTATATCTTTGGCTGATTTTTTTAGTCTTTCCTATGATGCTACACAAAGAAGCAGTGTGTTTTAGGTGTGCTTTAAAATACATCCACACGTGTGTCTCTAATTTACTCGGGTGTTGCCAATAAACGTATCAGAAGCTTCAAAACACATGACATCATCATATGGGCAGTCCCAAATTGTAAAGGCATAGTATTCTTAGTGTATGAAAACTTATGACTTTTCAGAAAGTAATAAAAATGCCTTAAATCATTCTCTTTCTCTCATTATCATGTCATTTGGCATATATTAATAATTATGGTAATCCTAATTGACCTAAAATGGGAAAGTTTTATTCTGATTTCACGTTAGATAGTGAGGAGAAACATGCATATGTGTCTTTATATATAAGATTACACATGGGTCATTCCACGTCAAGTGAACCAATGATTATTACCTCTATATTTTTAATTCTTTTGAGATTTTGTTATTTGATAATAGCATGTCAGACAATGCATAATGTGAAGAGAAAAATTTTTTAAAAAATTTATTTTTTTTTTAAATGATTTTCAAAGTTCGGAAAAAGTGTGAATTTCGCTGTTGCCTGCCTTTACGTTTCTCCTCATAACTCAGGCTAGGAATAAGATAGAGAGATAAAATAAACACCAATCTACTCAGAACTATACAGGCTTTCATCAGATATGTCACAAGAGGATCTTTGTTAATATTTTACCCATGTGATCGCAAGCGCAAAACTTTAAAACGTATTTCCGAAAAATCGGCGCGCTTTAAATATTTCAAAAACTGCCCATGTGTCTGCTTTGCTCTTAGCCACATCTGTACCAAATTTCAAGTTGGGATCGCAATGGGATCATATTTTAACATATTTTACTATTAATAGCGTCAATGGGTCATTCCATATCAAGTGATCTAAAAATGAATATTTTTTTTTACCTGACGTCTTTAGATTTTTTTTTTTTTTTTCCTTTATGAAGTACTACTTTAGTTAATTACAAATTAAAAGTTTGGAATTTTTTTCTTCATCAGTTAATTTTTTACAGATTTTTAAAGTTTAAAAAAAGGGTGAATTTTGGCCTGGTATGACTTTACATTTTTTTATCTCGGGCTAGAAATAAGATAGAGAAACAAAATAAACACCATTCTGCTCAGAACTGTCCAGGCTTTTACCAGATATGTCACAAGAGTATATTTGTTCATTTTAATTTTTTACCCATGCGAATGCAAACGCAACATTTTGAAACACATTTCCGAAAAAATGTTTTAATAAAAATTTTCCAAAACTGCCCATGTGTCTTTTATGCTCTTAGCCACATCTGTACCAAATTTCAAGTTGGGATCGTGATGGGATCATATTTTAAAATATTTAACTATGGTTAATCTCATTTTTATTAAATTTTGAAAAAACATATGAAAGACATTCAATCTTTTAACAAAATCTTGAGACATATAAAATATACAAAAAGAGAATTCACAAAGTTATTAGTAACTTTAAGATAAGCTGCAAATTTACTTTTGCGCTTATCTCTGGTGCAATATATACTACAATCTAAATATAATTCCAAACACTCAAGTATACAACCTTTCTCAGGGTTTTGAGATGTTCTGATGTCAAGGGGACAAGCAGCCCCAGCAGAATGATTTTTATCACTTGGCCCCTTCTAACAGGTTGACCACGTAAGTGGGTCATTACCCGTTGAGGCCTAGTTGGAATAGTCTATCGACTGGTGTACCGGAAAGGAAGGCCGAAATATTAATGATCTACTCACAGCTCAGAGTTTCCGATACCTGTCTAATGTTCACTAGAATTCTGAAGGTATAGGTGTAGAAAGGAAATACCTAGACTGAATGTATCAGATGGGAAGAAAAGAGAGATAGAAAGAAGAGAGAGAGAAGAGAAACAAAAACCATTAGAAAAAGTTATACTGGGAAAGAAAAGCCACGTAAGAAAAAAAGAAAAAAAGGAGGGGGGGGAACGGGTGAGGTATGGGAAGGAGAAAGGGTACTCATCCCACTGGCTCCCCATCAGCCAGAGGTCGAGCCATATTATCTGTGCTGGAAAAGATACTCCTACATTCTGCAGAGTCGTAAAAAAGAATCCATTCAACCCAAATCCCTAAGAATTTGTTCCGAGATCCCGACGCATCAGCTGCGAGCTCCTCCATTCGATATATGTCCATCAATTCTTTGAACCAATCAAGTAGAGATGGAGCCCGGCTTGATTTCCAGAACCTCGGGATCACAGCACGAGCAGCCGAGATGCAAAAGCGGAGAATATCCCTCTTCTGTAGCCCAATAGGACCTGGAAAAATGGATAACATTGCCGATTCTGGGCAGCATTCGGCTTGTTTACCTGTTATCTGGGCGTATGCATTGAAAACCTCAGACCAGAACCGCCGGATTTCCCCACAACTCCACCAAATGTGTATCATTGTACCCTTCTCTTCCCCACAGCGCCAGCAGGTATCAGGGGTTCCAGGGAACATGTTCCGGAGTGTCGTCGGGCACAAGTACCATCTAGTGAGCAGCTTATAGCTTCTTTCTTGTGCAGAACAAGCGCTAGCTAGTGAGTGAGTAAATATAAAACATTTCTGCCAATTAGCTTCTGAAATTCTACACCCCAATTCCCTCTCCCAAGCACGTTGGAAGTAAAGGGTGCCCTGCTCTCTCATGGACCCTAAGGCCTGGTATAGAACTGATATTTTGCGCCTCGGTGGAGCCTCCAGTTGGAATAACCTCTCCAATACGTTGGGCGTCAATCTTACCCTGCAAGAGTGGTCAGCTGAATATAAGTATGCTCTGTATTGGAGAAATTCGAATCACTTAAGAGGTCTCGTAGGTTCTTTGAGTTGTAGCTCTGCCATCGGGGGCAAACCACCACTGGACAGAGTCTGTCCTACTCGGGTGTCATCCACAATCCGCCAACATAAAAATCTCTGCCTGTCAAATCTATGTGGGAAAGATGGGTTGGAAAAAAGGGGAGTCAAAGGGCTAAGTCTGTCGTTTAAGCGGAGGGTTTTCGTCACTAGGTGCCATACCTTCAAGGTGTTTCTGGTCATGTCTGTCAAAGGTACTAGGTCTGTGGAGTCTTTAGGGGAAATCCAAAGCAGGTGTTTCAGCGGAATCCCCAAACCCTCTTGCTCCACCCCTACCCATTTCTTGGAGGACGCATGATAATGCCAATCTAGAGCTCTAACAAGAGAGGAAGCCACAAAGTACGCTCGTATGTTGGGTAGTCCAACCCCTCCTCTGGTCTTGGGCAAGGATAGGATATTCATTCGCAATCTGGACCTCTTGCCCCCCCAGACAAATCTAAGGATCATAGATTGCATTTTGGAGAGGAAGCCTCTATCCAATAGAACAGGAACTGTCTGAAAAGTATATAAGAGTCGGGGCAAGACATCCATCTTGACTACGTTTATTCTCCCGAACCAGGATAGCTTTAATTGTCTATAGGAGGTAAATGCCGATTCCGCGTTAGTCAAAAGGGGTTGATAATTTAAATTGAATATTTGTTTAAGATCTTTTGGTATAAGGACTCCCAAGTACTTAATGGCTTCTACTTTCCATTTAAATGGGAACTGTTTAGATAGATGAGAAACCAATTCTCCAGGCAAAGAAATATTGAGTGCCTCGGTTTTGGAGCAATTCACTTTAAAGTTGCTCAATTGTCCGAACCGTTCAAACTCCATTAAGACCGAAGGGATGGAGACCAGGGGCTGGGAGATGTAAAGTAGCAGGTCATCTGCAAATAAGGCTAATTTGTGATGACTCTGTCCCAGCTTGACCCCATGGACTCATTCATTGGACCTAAGTGCAAAATATTTAACTATTATAGTGTCAATTCAAAAATCACCAAGAACACAATCAGTCATTTTTTCACAATTGCCCGTCAATAGTTTGAATTTGATATAAAGAAACATAGTCTTGTAACATCTCAAATGAAAGCTGTTACCGTTCTGAGTAAAATGATGCCTCTCCCACTTCATTATCTTATTTCTAGCCTGAGATAAAAAAAAATGTAAAGTCATACCAGGCCAAAATTCACCCTTTTTTTAAACTTTAAAAATCTGTAAAAAATTAACTGATGAAGAAAAAAATTCTAAACTTTTAATTTGTAATTAACTAAAGTAGTACTTCATAAAGGAAAAAAAAAATAAAAATCTAAAGACGTCAGGTAAAAAAAAATATTCATATTTAGATCACTTGATATGGAATGACCCATTGACGCTATTACTAGTAAAATATGTTAAAATATGATCCCATTGCGATCCCAACTTGAAATTTGGTACAGATGTGGCTAAGAGCAAAGCAGACACATGGGCAGTTTTTGAAATATTTAAAGCGCGCCGATTTTTCGGAAATGCGTTTTAAAGTTTTGCGCTTGCGATCACATGGGTAAAATATTAACAAAGATCCTCTTGTGACATATCTGATGAAAGCCTGGACAGTTCTGAGTAGATTGGTGTTTATTTTGTTTCTCTATCTTATTTCTAGCCCGAGATATGATAGAAAATGTAAAGCCATACCAGGCCAAAATTCGCACTTTTTTAAAACTTTAAAAATCTGTAAAAAATTAACTGATAAAGAAAAAAATTCAAAACTTTTTTTTTGTAATTAGATAAAGTTGTTCTTCATATAGAAAAATTTTTAAAAAATCTGAGGACGTCAGGGAAAAAAAATATTCATTTTTGGATCACTTGACATGGAATGACCCACAAGCATATGTGTAAGACATTCTGGAATATCAAGGCTTTGGAGGAATACCAAAAATTGGGGGTAGCACCAAGAGGGCTGCGAGTGCAAATCTTTCCGGCCTGGGAAGTTGATGCAGGATTCAAACAAATTTGGTTATCTGCCTTATCTAAGTGCTCTGAGATTTTAATACAGATGCTAATAAAGCACGATAAGGCCCTCCTAAAATAAATTAAGAACAGAGATCAGGAATCTTGAAACTAAACTAAAGGAATTTGATTTAGAAAAATAGGTGGTCCTTTTCAGGACGAAACTAAAAGATATAATTGATCGGTTCGAGGACGACATTACAAGGGGTAAGCAACAGAAGATCAGCCGTGATAAAAGGGACCTAGAGGAGAAACAGGTCTACAAGTGGACACACAGAGATAACCCTAGGCCCAGTCGGACCAATAGACCCAAAAAACCAAATAGACCCAACAGGCCTCCAGGACCTGGAAAACCACCTAGAAAACCAACTAGGCCCTTTGAAGAAAGGGAAGAGTCTACTTCTGCAGCCTCTGCTCCATCGACTTCTTCCACGAGGGAAGTTTTTTTATATCCAGGGAGGACTTAGATCTCGACAATCCACCAGGAGAGGGAGGCGTAAGTCCACCAAACCTCTGCAATCGGAATCCACAAACAGGAAAGTCGTCCCCGCTAATACCACTGGGTGCCAGGCTGGGAAGGAGATGGTGACAGTGGAATCAAACAGCAGTGATGTATGGACCTTCAAATTATCAATCTATCAGATTACCAGCTATCAGAGTCTGAACAATCTTTACTTAAAAAAGGTTTATCCTGCTCACCTATGCAAAGGTTGGATAAATTTGAATTAACTAAGAACATCTACCTCTTTTGCAGACAACTGACGCTCAAACTGTTGTATCATCGTCCATCTGTCATTGACTCCTTACCAATCCAGGATAGAGGTACCTTGCAAAATCTGTTGGAATTGGTTGATGAACAAAACATCACAGGTATGACACCAAAAAAGAAACCTTTCACTCATAGGGCCCCTTCTCAGGCCACTCCACCTTTTTCGTTGTTTCCTCAGGTACAGTTGTTTTTTTATATCATGTCTAAGGAAATAAGGAATCTAAAAACAAATAATTTCCAAGGAAATAATCTCTCACATAATGACCGTTTAGCGTTAAAGAACCTCAAGAACCACAAGGAATTCCTGTTAAAGGAAGCTGATAAAGGGGGAAACGTGGTATTATGGCCCATTACGTTGTATCTGGAGGAGGCAAAGAGACAATTGGACAACAAGGCTTGTTACTCAAAACTGCCTTCGGACCCAACTGATGTCTTTAAATGTAAACTTGAGAATCTGGTGTATCGAGGTCTTGACATGGGTATCATTACAAAAAAAGGGAAAAACGATTTCCTAATTAACAAACATCCGGTGGTACCCTCACTGTACATGCTACCAAAAGTGCATAAGTCATTAACAAAGCCACCAGGTAGACCTATCGTGGCTGGAATTGGGGGTCTATTTGAGAAACCCTGCATGTATGTAGATTTTTATCTACAAACATATGTACTTTCCCTCTAGTCATATGTGAGAGACTCATCGCATCTTATTTGCCAGCTTAATGATGTGAGCTTTTCTACAAAAGTGTTAATGATCACAATAGATGTGGAAAGCCTATATGTGTGTATTGGACATGATTTGGGCATTCATGCTGTCTCTTATTTTTTAGATAGACAAACAACCGGGAATCGCCCACATGATTAATTCTTGCTGAATTTACTCCGAATGATTTTGGAGAACAACTACTTTACTACTTTACTTTGATAGAACCTTTTACAGGCAGGTATCGGGTACCGCGGTGGGTGCGAAATGTGCACTATCCTATGCAAATTTATTTCTAGGATGGTGGGAAGACATCTGCGTTCACACCCATCCCGACTTTGACAAATTTGTACCTTATTGGTACAGATACGTGGATGACATTCTACTCTTTTGGACAGGACCATTGGAAGGCTGTCTACAATTCATTCAGATGCTTAATTCCAACAACCTGAACATTAGATTAACTTCACAACATTCGTGGACTGAAGTATGTTTCCTGAACCTCAAAATACAACAACATGAAGAAAGTAAGATCACTACATCTCTGTACAGAAAGGATACAGCAACCAATAGCTTACTTCACTACCAGAGCTTCCATCCTCAGTATATCAGAAATGCCATTCCAAAAGGACAGTTCTTTCAGTTGAAAAGAAATTGTTCCAAGGAGGCAACCTTCAAAAAAGAGGCACGTGAACTCACCTTGAGATTCAAAAATAGAGGTTACCCGCAGAAGGTGATATCAGGGGCTTTCAAATCAACTGTGGCAACGGACAGACAAGGTTTACTTAGGACCAAACAGAGAACAAACCCAGAATTCTTGAGTGTAATCACAACTTTCAACAACCACTGGGGGAAGGTGTATAGGACACTAAATCGCAATTGTTCGTTACTCACGAGTAATCCTAGGATCTGTGCCTATAGGGAGGGGGACTAGGCTAGTAGGCTCCTTTCCCTGTGGATGATTGCTCCATTTGCCAATACACTACGGCTTCCAACCAGCTCAATCTGACAGTCCAGCCTGGTTGTATTGTCACCAAGCAGTTCGCTAACTGCCATACACGTAATGTTTTTTATGTGTTACTTTTTAGTTGTCTGAAGATATATGTGGGTGAAACCACTCAGGAATTAAGGAAGAGGGTCCAGAACCACGTATCAAATATCCTCTGTACGGAATCACACATGAAAAAAGGTAAGCCGATCTCCTCTGTGGCTAAACATTATCATACCTGCCATCGTGGCTCCCCATGAGGGATGAGAATCTTGGTGGTTGACAAAGCCGAAATCTTTATTCGTAAATCACAAGTAACTGATGAACTCCTTAGGAAAGAAGCTCGGTGGATATATACTTTACAGAGCATGGCACCTAATGGTCTCAATGAGATGCTCTTCAATGGATTTTACAAAAAATAGGACGTCACCCAACTATATTGGTATCTTAGGTTCAGTCCAGCGGGCCATGAGTAGGACCTTTGCTGATTCTGGACCGTTGAACATCATGGGTGCTTTTTATGAATAAAATTAACTATACTTTATTCTACTTTTAGAACACGTCATATGGGTACCGTATACGTATATGGATCACATTTCTTCATCGTTGTGGATTGGATATACTCCATCACCGCTGTTTATTCACTGATAGAACAACATTGGTTCAGAAGATTACTTGTTACATCTGGATTATAAAGAAAAAAAACTTCTCTCTAGTCAGAAGACCAACGTATTTGGCTAAAGATCGTCTCAGTAATGGGATATTATTTTGGGTTGTCATTCCATGGTCAGGAAGTTCATCCATGTCTCTTTACATTGGTTTCCTTGAATATATAGTTCTACCGAGTATAAAAACATCCCCCTTTTTTCCCTTTTTTTTTCCCTTTCTCTTCAACCCCTCCCTCCCTTCCTTTTTCCCCCCTCCCTCTTCTCTCTCCCTTTCCCCCCTCTCTCCCTCTTCCCCCTTCCTCCTCCCCCTCTCCATCTTCTCTATTTATGTATTTCTGTATTAGGGTACAGGTGGCTTAATAATCATTCTTGTTAATTCTGATAATCCTTTGTGTTTCACAGATGCAGATATGGCTTTAATGCATGATATATTTGCAAATACTTTTTATAGTATTTTATTCTTTCTTTTTTTTCCCTGTTTCCCGTTTATCGGCTCTATTGGCTCTTCCTCTGAACTTTATTATACATCTTTGTTTTATTAACTACCTTTTGCGTCCTTTAGGTGTTTGAACATTTGGATTCCCCTGATACTTTGTGAGGCTGCTAATATGCTTCTAAATCCCCAGGCCATATATAATGATAAGAGATATCTAATACCTTCCTTTCTTTGGCTATCAGATATAGTCTCTTACAACTCATAAAATTGTCTTCCTCCTTATTTAAAATGCTTTAGCTATCCACCTTAACGCTGTTTGCCCTCCTGTTGTTTGCTAGTAACGTTCCTTCCTTTATAGCCTGTTTGGCAAATTGCCATTACAACTGCGCATGCGCAGTTTTTAAGACCGGCCAGTCTCCACCTTGATGACGGCACACATAATGCGAGTCTCTAGCTGTTGCACTATGACACCAGATACAGCGTCATCATGCCGCATCAAGCCCACGCCCCTATACTTCCGGTTTTGCGGCCGCAAACCGAGGGAAACACGCAGGTGGGCTGCATTAGTTCTTATTGTTGATTCTTATATATAGGGAACTTTTACATTACCTGGATAAGCTCTTTTCCCCATAGGAAGCCGTCTCTCAGGCGGGCGACACTGCGTCTGGCACCGAGCGTGCTGTGCGCTCTGCATATTGGATAATCAGGACAATGGTAACTATATAATGTGGCTGAAGTTGTACTGAATTGGTACACCTTTGAACCCCTTCTTATACCAAGTTTATTTCTACTTTTTCATTTACAGGGCTCAGCTTGGTTTATTCCCTAAAACTAGACAGCTAAAATCGTTCAGTAGCTACAGGGTTGTGCTGCAGTCCCTTTGCACACATTAGCAATTCGCATGTACTTCAGCAAAGAGGAAGTTCATTCCTCTTTGCTGCAGCAATTTCATGGCCATCTTCTGTTGCTGATAGCCCTCAGTGATTATTTGTTTTTCATATACTGCTTTAGGACCTAAGGGTTGTTTTGGCTGATATGAGTTTACAAATGGGGGCAACATCATTCTGTTAATATCACTTTTTGACACAGTCTGCGGTTGTGACTCACTAAGAACCAGTAGCATTTTTCATATAGGGGGCATGAACTTAAACTAGCTCAGCTCAAATCTATGATATAAATCTTCCATTGGTAATTGCTGAAACTGTGAAAAATTCTTTGCTGTGCCATAATTCAACAATTATTCTATTCTTGCACTTGATATGATTTTTGATGACATTGTCATAATCGGTGAAACTTTAGTCATTATCCATATATGCATATTTTGTGGTATTGGTGTATTACCCTTTTCTTTCACACCAAGAATTAAGGGCAGGGCGACAGCCTCAGTTTGATGGTGTTGACACCTTTTAAATGTTTTTAAATGTTTTGTCTGTTCCTGTATATGCATATTTTTTGATAATAAAATTTGGATTACTCTTATTGAGTGTTGTTGATTTTCTCCTTGATCCCGGTCATACATACATGATGTCTGTTCTTTTCCCTTGAAAATATCTTTATATATAGTGTATGTAAATTTCTGGTTTCAACTGTATGCCCGCCATCCTGGTATATATGTCCTCCATCCTGATATACACCTATCTTAGTATATATATCCCTGTTTTGTATCTAATGCATAATTGAAAGCAAAAACATCCTACTCACCGTTCCTCTGCTCTCACGTCAGCATGTATGAAGCTAAAATGGCTTCTGATGAAGAAGGGGCAGAGCCCTAGAGCAAGGGCTGATGGGAAAATACAGTGGCCTTCAGGAGGAAAAATTAGAATGTACAGTAAAAATAATGTAATAAGGGAACATTGACAACAGATGGCACTGTTGGATAAGTTATCACTGAACAGCAACAAACTTAGCTTTATCACAGGCAAGTAAACTAAATGTATGTATTTCTAAGAAAGGCATGACACTCCCCATCTGGTATCCAGGGAATGCCACATAAACTTCCACTAGAGCAATAGAATAGTTCAGAAACAGGTCTAGCATTTGAACTTTCTTCCATTGAGATTTGTACAAGTCTTTAGTAGTAAATTCTCCAGAAATCGACATGCTCACATTAAATTTCTGGGTGAGGAGAGTTGAAGGAGTGAGCAGAGATGGGTCATCAGGATCATTGGATATGGGAACCAGTGGTCTAGCATTCATAATGGCTACTACCTCAACCCTGAAGGTTGTGAGAGTCTCATGAGCAGTGGGTACTGGTTGATACGGAAGTGCAGGCTCGACTAGCCAGGAGCTGTCATTAAATAACCCACAGCTTCTAGAGAGAACTTTCTCTGAGGAGATATACATGTACGGCATGGGTAAATGTATGTCAGATAATGTATTTAGACAGTCCCTCCAGGTCACCTACAAAACATTTTTCCCAGGAGAAAGTGGGGTGCCCAATCAAATGAGTCTACAATTAACTCTCGTAGCAAGGTCTTACCTTGGATGATCACTGGTGCAGCGAATCCGACTTATATACACTGTTGATTGTGGACAGGGCGCCTCGTGGTGTGAAGGGGTTTTGCTCTAGGTCAACATGAAAGCATCAGACTTTAAGTCCCAGTTCGGTGGCGTAGTCTTCTCTTCCATTTAAGTGTGCCGAGTTGGCGTGCTTCTCCTTCACAAGGAATTTGTTGGGGCAGGGTAGGAAAAAAGGATGGACGGCCACTCTCCAATGTGTTCGTGTAGAGAGAGTAAACACCCATCCCAGGTCTAGCTTCTGAGCGTAGGGCGAGTTATGAGGGCAGTTTATCTGTTTCCCCACCTTGTGGACTCTGATGAGGTCTCTTTCCAGCAAAAGGACATACTTGTCTTGAGGATTGAGTGTGGGAATGAGATGTGCTATGCTTCTCAAGTGAGGATGATGTAGTGCCGCTTCTGGAGTGAGAATTTCTTCACTAGTGTTCGGGATAGAATAACACTCGATTAATGTAGGAAGGGGTAAGGATGTCTTCCCATCCAGGGATTCAATTTGATATCCTGTAGCTCTCCTCCCAGATTCTTCACTCACTCCTGTGCATGTTTTTAGTGAATAGGACGAGCTGAGTCCCTCAATTTTAAAGATGTCAAAGAAAGCTGATCTGGCAAGGATCTATTACTCTGGTCATCGAGTATAGTGTAGAGTTTAACCGCCTTTTATCTATGACCTATAGGGTAAACTGTAACCAAACAGATCTTTGAGCAGGATTTCTTAGTAAGACCTTCTCCACAAACTTGAGTGCACTGGGGCGACACTTCAGGAGGTGTACTGGCTTTCTCCTCCACGCCTTGCGCTGTAAATCGGTCAATGGATGAGGGGTTCTGTAGGGCTGGCCCTTGGTGTAGATCTGTGCTGTGCTCTTGGCTGTTACACTCCGAACAAGTAATATTGGCTTTGCAGTCTTTAGCTAAGTGGGAAGTTGATGTGCAACATCTGTAGCATATGTTATTCTCTTTAAGGAAGATTCTACAGTCTTTAAAGTATTTTCCCCTAAAACTCCTGCACTCTTGTAGTGGGTGAGACCTTTTATGTAGGGGGCACTCCCTTTCGGGCCTATTGTTAGTGACCCTTTGGGTTCTACTGTCTGTGGGTCTCGTGTGATGAGTCTGTAGAAGACACATTAGTTTTGTGTGCAATGATAGGTGAGCCTCTGGGGTTGCGGACTGGAGCAGGCTTACCTGTTCTTGGGTTTACAGGATCTATGTCAGAAAGGTTGAAGCTGGGATCATTCTGACCTTGGCTTGCTAGCGGACCAAATCTACAAAGATGTAGAATGGAGGGAACACATCGTTGTTACTCTGCTTGTAATCTGATCTCCGATTCAACCATTTCTCTTACAAACTGTAAGGTAGTTTTTTTCACTATGGGTTTGATGGCTCTGGCAGTGTCTAGCGACTTGAGGCCTGGCAGGTCTCCTTCAGTCTAGGCTTGGGTGCTGGTCCCACTGATTGTGGAAGGTGGACAGAGTTACCTTCATGCTTAATGTGGGATGATTGGTGAATAAAGGTTAATGGCTGAATGACAGGATTCAGTCTCTCTCTTGGAGCTGAATGTAGATGGTCGTCTAATGAGGCATGCTGCAGCACGTAGTCTGAAGTGCGTTGCAAGATATCATGATGATTAAGTTCAGGTCCTAGCCTTAAGCTGAAACTTTCACTATCGCAGCGTGCTGCTTCTTCTAAAGCCTGTACTTCAGCTTCTGCTGCTGCTTCTGTGTCTATGGTGAGTTTTGCGAGGTCAGCTTCTGGACATACTTTTTCTTTCTTTAATTTCCACTCCTGTTCAGCGAAGGCAGCTATCGCTTTGGTTCACTAACAAAATTCTAGAGTCCATTATTTTAAGTATATTTTTGGCCGCATAATCTCACTAGAGTCACTTTTTACCATATAAAGATAGACGGCAATCTCTACACCACATTTAGATATATAGTTGCAAAGTATTTTTATTAATCATAGGATCAAATTCACACTCTATAAAACCATCCCCTAAAAGCAACCCCAAAGCAGTGTGGGTACAGTTACAAATAACTCAAGTATAGGCACAATACCGTTGTGATACAGCCACTACTATGACAACATATGAGGAAAATAATCACATTTCCATTATACATGCCTCATCCCATAAACTTATCGTCATTGAGGACAGGATTACAGCAAAGTATATAATAACAATCACCTATCACCCATATTGCTGAATTTTTAACGTTTCACTCTCCGCTTCGTCAGGAGGTGCTGGGACAGTGCAGTGGTCACTTCTTTATACCTGTGTCCATTAGCTACCTCTTCCTTCAGCTGCTGAATGGCGCGCCGTGCCTGGCCTGCCCACATACACACGCGCCCCGGCGTCCCGGAAGTGCACCCTGTGCATGCGCAGAACCGATACACACCATTGGGCGCCGGAGTCACGTGGGAGGTGGGGACGCAACAGGCACTGCGCGCACACAGTTTTTGGAGCCGGTGCCATATTAAGTATGGGCAAACTTGCCCTCAAACCACTAATGGCTATAAGTTGGTCACAAAGATCACCCTATATTGCACATATGCCCTATATGAGGTTACCAACCCATATACTATCATCCACAATCTAAAGTGCATTTATAATTATCATACTAATCACATTATATATAAGCATATATGGTTGTAAACATAGATAAAAGCAGGTCCTCCTGACAAAAGGTGGTGCGGTTTCTGGACATTGCAAAATAAAAGGACTCCACTTGTGGTTTAGCATGGCACAGAATCCTACATGATCTTTAAAACTTCAGAGGCAGGAATAGGAACAACTAGAATACAGAATAAACCTACAGTTAAAAACAGTGACCACCAAATAAAAACACAATGATATGTTCAGCATGGTTAAACATGGCTCCCAGGAAAATAATTTTTTGATTGCTTTATTCAATGTAATACAAATTAAGCTTTTATTACTACACAGTCGGTTATATTGCAGGACAAAAATCTCCCATTTCCTGACCTCATCCTAAGAATGGTTTGAATGAGACAGCATCATTGAGGCCTCCTGGTTTTGTGGTCTCCAATAAGGTGATCCACTTTACCTCCTTTTGTGCAAGCACCCGTTTCAAATCACCGCCCCTCACTCCCAGATGCACTTTATCTATCCCCCTAAACTTCAGTAATCGCCAATTGCAGTTGTGCACTTCCTTGAAATGCCTTGGGATGTTTTTAGGGCCGCTATTTCCTCACTGGTAGTTGCCTCCACTGCTTTTCTGATATCCCTAAGATGTTCCAGGACCCTAACCCTCAATTCGCGGGAGGTCATCCCTACGTATATCAGTTGGCATGGGCACTTCACCCAATAAACTACCCCACTCGTGCGGCAATTTATCGAGTGTACAATCTTAAAGTTCCTACTACCATCAAAATTGTGGAAACCAAAGACACACTCCACTTGGGTGCATGCCCCACAGTCTCCACAAGGAAAGGTCCCCCATCTAACACCCCTAGCATTACCCAGGAAGGTAGACGGAGGTGGTACATATAAACTACGTACCAGTATATCCTTCAGATTCTTAGATCTACGGGGAGTAATTGATGAATACTTTGAAAGTACTCCCCTCAAGTCCCTATCTGTATGCAGGATCGGCCAGTACCTCCTTACCACCTCCCTCATCTCCCTCCATTCTGAATGATATGGTGTGATGAGTCTCACCTGATCATCCGTTCTCCTTTGCACAGGTTTCAAAAGGTGGTCACGTGTAGTCCTTCTCGCTCTTTCATACCCACTCTCTATTGGACCTTTCCTGTAATGGCGAGACATAAAGCGATTTTCGAGTTTCATGGCCTCTTCTTCAAACAGCTCATCTGAGGAGCATATTCTCCTAGCCCGCAGAAACTGACCTGTGGGGATTGATCTTATCACCTGCGCTGGATGTGAGGATCGAATTCACCGCTGAATCTTTTCGAAAAATATTCGTAGAAATAGACCTATCACCTTCTTTCCTCACTCTGACATCCAGGAAATCTATAGAATCAGTGCTATAAACATAGGTGAGTTTAATATTACGCCTGTTGTTATTCAGCGAGGTCATGAATGTCTTTAGGTCCTCCAAACCCCCCTGCCACACTAGAAAAACGTCATCAATAAATCTGACCCACATTGGCACATTACATGCCATATTGTCAGGAAAATCAATGGACCGCTCCCAGAGCCCCAGGAAGAGGCACGCGTACGAGGGCGCACAAGACACACCCATCGCAGTGCCCCTTTCCTGGAGATAGAAGCAGTCCTTGAATACAAAATAATTGTGGGTCAAGATATATCGAACCAGTGTGACAAGGAGGTTCCTCAGATCCCTCTCCAAGTCGGTTGTTCTCAGAAAAAACTCAATCGCCTCTATGCCGTCCTCATGTCCTATGGACGTGTAAAGCGACTCTACATCCGTCGTCACCAACACCACATCGGCCCCAACTCGAAGATCCTGTAATCTCACAAGAAAATCGGTTGAGTCCCTGATGTAGGAAGGCAACGTGCGGACGAGAGGCTTTAGGTAGTGATCGAGGAACCGGCATACAGGTTCACAGAGACTGTTGTTCCCGTCTTTTTCTTAGATCTTGACTCCACACCACCTGGTGCACGCTTGTCTTGACCACCGCTCCCTCCTTTAGTTCCATTCTCCTTATGAGGGCTTTTCGGTCCCCCGCCCGCAGGTGTGGGAAATCGACCTTGCTTCGATCTAGATCTAGATCTCCCCCGACCTGTTTGGTACCACCTGAGGACCTTGTTTGTATCATGATTTCAGCAATATGGGTGATAGGTGATTGTTATTATACAGTGCTGGCCAAAAGTATTGACACCCCTGCAATTCTGTCAGATAATACTCAGTTTCTTCCTGAAAATGATTGCAATCACAAATTCTTTGGTATTATTATCTTCATTTAATTTGTCTTCAATGAAAAAACACAAAAGAGAATGAAGCAAAAAGCAAAACATTGATCATTTCACATAAAACTCCAAAAATGGGGCAGACAAATGTATTGGCACCCACAGCCTAATACTTGGTTGCACAACCTTTAGCCAAAATAACTGCGATCAACCGCTTCCAGTAACCATCAATGAGTTTCTTACAATGCTCTGCTGGAATTTTAGACCATTCTTCTTTGGCAAACTGCTCCAGGTCTTTGATATTTGAAGGGTGCCTTCTCCAAACTGCTATTTTTAGATCTCTCCACATGTGTTCTATGGGATTCAGGTCTGGACTCATTGCTGACCACTTTAGAAGTCTCCAGTGCTCTCTCTCAAACCATTTTCTAGTGCTTTTTGAAGTGTGTTTTGGGTCATTGTCCTGCTGGAAGACCCATGACCTCTGAGGGAGACCCAGTTTCTCATACTGGGCCCTACATTATGCTGCAAAATTTGTTGGTAGTCTTCAGACTTCATAATGCCATGCACATGGTCAAGCAGTCCAGTGCCAGAGGCAGCAAAGCAACCCCAAAACATCAGGGAACCTCCGCCATGTTTGACTGTAGGGACCGTGCTCTTTTCTTTGAATGCCTCTTTCTTTCTCCTGTAAACTCTATGTAGATGCCTTTGCCCAAAAAGAGAGAACATTCTTCCAAAACGTTTTAGGCTTTCTCAGGTAAGTTTTGGCAAACTCCAGCCTGGCTTTTTTATGTCTCGGGGTAAGAAGTGGGGTCTTCCTGGGTCTCCTACCATACAGTCCCTTTTCATTGAGAGGCAGACGGATAGTACAGGTTGACACTGTTGTACCCTCGGACTGCAGGGCAGCTTGAACTTGTTTGGATGTTAGTCAAGGTTCTTTATCCACCATCCGCACAATCTTGCGTTGAAATCTCTTGTCAATTTTTCTTTTGTGTCCACATCTAGGGAGATTAGCCACAGTGCCATGGGCTTTAAACTTCTTGATGACACTGCGCACTGTAGACACAGGAACATTCAGGTCTTTGGAGATGGACTTGTAGCCTTGAGATTGCTCATGCTTCCTCACAATTTGGTTTCTCAAGTCCTCAGACAGTTCTTTGGTCTTCTTTCTTTTCTCCATGCTCAATGTGGTACATGCAAGGACACAGGACAGAGGTTGAGTCAACTTTAATCAATGTCAACTGGCTGCAAGTGTGATTTAGATATTGGTTAGGTACCACAGGTAAGTTACAGGTGCTGTTAATTACACAAATTAGAGAAACAATCACATGATTTTTCTAACAGTGCCAAAACTTTTGTCCACCCCCTTTTTTATGTTTGGTGTGGAACTATATCCAATTTGGCTTTAGGACAATTCTTTTTGTGTTTTTTTCATTGAAGACAAATTAAATGAAGATAATAATACCAAAGAATTTGTGATTGCAATCATTTTCAGGAAGAAACTGAGTATTATCTGACAGAATTACAGGGGTGTCAATACTTTTGGCCAACACTGTATACTTTGCTGTAATCCTGTCCTCAATGAGGATAAGTTTATGGGATGAGGCATGTATAATGGAAATGTGATTGTTTTCCTCATATGTTGTCATAGTAGTGGCTGTATCACAATGGTATTGTGCCTATACTTGAGTTATTTGTAACTGTACCCACACTGCTTTGGGGTTGCTTTTAGGGGATGGTTTTATGGAGTGTGAATTTGATCCTATGATTACTAAAAATACTTTGCAACTATATTTCTAAATGTGGTGTGGAGATTGCCGTTTATCTTTATATGGTAAAAAGCTATCGCTTTGGTGGCTTCCACCTTCGCCCTGGCAATTGCAGCGCTGCTCATAGACTTCCTTAAAGCTGACGAGCTTACATGGGAGCGTGTTACATAAACTTCAGATCCTCTATCTGAAATCGTGTCTGTATTCGGCGTGACTGTCCTCTGCTAAAAATTAATGTCTGTGCTTTGAACCCGTTTATAGGAATCGTTTTACTGTTCTTGCAACCTTGCTCTGTACTACAGAAGAACGAGTTGACAGACAGCTAAACTCTTTCCCACCGATGCATTGACTTGGACACAGATGGTCCTTTTCAACTTTTATTGATAGGATAGTGTTAAACTAAAAGAAGCTAATAAAAATACTAAGTACAACATTCAACATATATGAGATACATAGCATACCATTTGTTACAGGACACGCAGTGTAATTGCACAATATGGCGAATACACAATAGCTATAACAGCAGAAAACTATGGTACTTGATAATAAACATGTAGAGCAGACTAGCTACATTATATAATTTGGTGAATTCTAGCAAGGGGATCATGGGAATCAAAACTCACTGATTGTGCAATGTAGAGGGAAACATATGAGCTGAAATCCAGAGAGAGGGATCAGCAAGCATACCAGGATGTCAGCATGTATGAAGCTAAAATGGCTTCTGATGAAGAAGGGGCAGAGCCTAGGACAAGGGCTGATGTGAAATAAAGTGGGCGTCAGGTGGAAAAATTAGACTGTACAATAAAAATAATGTAATAAGGGAACATTGACAACAGATTGCACTGTTGGATAAGTTATCACTGAACAGCAACAAACTTAACTTTATCGCAAGTAAACAAAATGTACGCATTTTTAAGGCTGCTTTCACATTGCGTTTTTCTGGGATCCGTGGCTGTCCATTGTAAAACTGACAGCCACGGATCCAATTTGGCCCCCATGTGTCCCTATGGGCGACGATCTCATCAGATTTGACCTAATTGCAATCCGATTTGTGTCAGATCCGATTGTGCCCGATTTTCTATGTGCCCAAAATCGGAGACTGCCCCGATTTTGGGCACAGCGGACCAAATCAGACACAATCAAATCCGACAGGATCTGTGCCAGTTAATATGAGTGCGGGTCCGAGGCAACAGCTGATAGCTCCTCAGACCTGATTTTAGTGTACTGAGCATGCTGCTGTGTGCCATCTAATTTCACTTCCGCAATGTATAATATACATTGCGGAAGTGAAATAAAGTAAAGGCAAGGGTTAAAAATAAAAAATATGTATTCTCACCTGTCCTGTGATCCCCGATGTCGGCATCTAGCTCCCAGTACAGGACCTGGGGTTGCTTGGCAACACGATCAGCTGATCGGGTCACATGACCGGTTACTGCGGTAACCGGGGATGTGACCGATGACGCTGATTGGGTAGCTCCTCCCAGCCAGGTACTTCAGCCACCGGGAGCTTGATAGAGGCATCGGGGGATCGCTGGAAAGGTGAGAATACATATTTTTTATTTTTAACCCTTGCTTTTACTTAATTTCACTTCTGCAATGCATAATTTACGATGCAGGAGTGAAAGTGCCCTCCCGCCTCCTGTGAGCTGTTTTTTCTGTGTCCAGACTCGTGATAATCACGGCCCCGGACACAGAAATAGCAGCTGGAGGTCACCTCCGATGGTGTCCTTTCCTGTCCGTTGGGTCCTGCAAAAAGTAGGATCCCACAGACAGGAAAAAAAACGCAATGTGAAACCACCCTAAGAAAGGCATGACACCCACCACCTTATCTATCAGCCTTGAGTCCCTTATCCTGCTCTCCTCATACACCCTCCCACCTTCTTCTAAAGTGCCTAAGGCCACTTGGTGACACATCAGTCTTTAACAGTGTTTGTTAAGATAATAAGATATATTGCAGAATAGACCAACATTGGCACAGCCTGCAATGCTGGGGCCGCACTTTTTTGCTAAATATTTTATCTGACTGCTGTCCTTGTCCATTAAGCATCATATCAGCAGTGCACATTACTAAATAAACTCACCGAAGAGAGCTGGGAGCCAGAGCGAACATACAGCAGTGCTGGAATGAAGCACAGTCCAGAACGCCCATGCCTCACTTGATTTTTCTTCAGCAAGCACTGTTACAAATGCGCAGAAACTGAAGTAACAGGCAAAGGCTGGAGGGGATGGAGCCCATTGCTGCCCAGCCATTCCTACTAAACGTTCAAGAATATCGCTGCTCTTCTCTCACGAAGAGGAGTCGGCTATTTCTCTGCAGGGTGGGCCCCCCAACCCTGTGGATCTGAGCATGACCTCTGCGATCATGATCGTTACATCCCTGCTTGTCACTACGGAATAAAAATACTACTGTTTACAATTGTAAGGAGAAAATACAACCAATGACTGTTGGCTGGTAGTGATGTGTGAACCCATCGATGTTCGGGTTCGAGGTCAAAAGTGGCTCGAACTTGAGTCCGAACCCCGAACTCAGAATGTAAAGTTATGGCATGGGGGCTAGGAGGCTGTAAAAGAAATAAAATAGTTATTAAAACAGCATTATACTTATTGGCATCCACAAGCTTGTACTTCCGCTTATAAACTTCCTGGATATTCATTGCAGAGGGACCCAACAGCCAATCGCAGATGCTGTCACAGAGAATTGGTGCACCAAAAACATGATGTGTTTTTGCCACGATTTCATGCTCTTTTGGTGCAAATTTGGCACAAAACTGTCTGCATTGTGTTCAATGTGTTAATCTGCAGTTCCTGACCCAAAAAAGCACCAAAACCGCAACACGGTTTCTGCAGTGGATTTCATGCTTTTATTGGTGCAATTTTGGCATAAAAAACAGCATGCATTGTGTTCAATGTGTTCGTTTGCATCTCCTGGCCCAAAAAAGCACCAAAACCACAGTATAGTTGAGCCCTTTTTATATAATTATTCCTTGAAATAATGAAAAAACATGATGTGGTGCTTCACCGTATTTTTGTATGCCATCCAGGTACAGCAGGCAGGTTCAAGCAGCCCCCTACCCACAGCTGCCTATTTTTACCTGGCTGGAGACCAAAAATATAGTGAAGCCCTTTCTTTAATTATTTCATAAATTTCATGAAATAATTGAAAACAATTACATGAGGGCTTTGCCGTATTTTTGCCTTCAAGAAAGGTACAACTAGGGAGCTGGGGCTGGAATCCTCAGTGCAAGGTGGCCAATGCTTTTTGGGGCCTCCCCGCTGTGAACTGCAGCTGGCAGTTGCCCCAGAAAATGCTACATTCATAGAAGTGTCATTTTCTACCACTGTACCCTGACTGTACACTGGAAACAGTGGCCCTGGTGGCATTGGCACACTGGGTAATAAACGGGTTAAAGCCAGCTATGTGTTGGCTGCGGGCACTAAGCTTGAAATTCATAGTGTAAGCAATAAAAAAACAACAAAAAACTCATTAAGAAATAAAATACAAGACAACTCTGTGTCCCATTTTTAATTAACAAAAAACCCTTTACTCCGACATAATCCACAGGGAACATGTTCAAACCCTGCTGTATATCTCTGTGAGCTGATGCCCATTCTCTGTGACAGCATCTGTGATTGTCTGTTGGGCTCCTTTGCAGTGAATATCTAGATAATGAGCAGCACCAAATGTAGTTGCACAGGATGGAGGGGCAGGTGGGATGCGATAATTATAATGCTGATTAATAACTATTTTCTTTATTTTTACACCTCCTCCGCCCCGAACCCTAGCCCAAACTGTAACACGAATTTCCCAGGAAAGTCTGTGTTCTAGATCTGTGCCCGAACACTAGGTGTTCGGTACGAACCCCAAACTTTACAGTTCGGGTTTGCCCATCACTATTGGCTGGTCTAGTAATAATAGGACCATATAGCAAAGCCATTTTATACAAAATATATGAGTCCACGCTGACAGAAAAAAATCCCCAGTGTATGGATCAAAGAAAGATCCATTTCCATTCAAAATCTAGCACTACTTATGCTTAAATTCTGTTATTTTAAGAAAAATGTAATGATCTGTGATAATTATTCTGAATTCCTTGCTTGGGAAGTCTCATTATGGCAACAGTTGAGCTAAATAACAACCTTTTTAGATTTATTCAAATATGGATTGGCTCCTTATATATAAGCCGAAGAAGAAAGACCATCATAAAGGTTAGATCTTTTGCTCTTACTCCTGCAATAGACAGACCCCTATAGAATTCTACAGCAATGTTATGTGACATTCTGTCAAACATGATGTCAATAAATTGAAATCTCCGACACCAGGAAAGTAACAGGCATTAGTCTGTTCTTCTCTGCACTGCTTAAAGTTGATATCTGTTAGATAAATTACTTCATATTGTGTAGTCTAGTCGTGTTTGAATTGTAAACCTTTCACTTCATACAATGTACACTTTATATGAGTTTCCATACTTCACTGTTTTGCTATATCGGCACAGAACCCTGACTATATAAACAGAATGTCAATTCTATACATTTCCTAAGGGTGATTGCTACATTTTAGCCAAAATCAGTGGGTCAAGTATGGTAAGGTATAAATGCATTATTTCATTACATTTTCTCATTTTTATCATAATTGCTCCAATAAGGTGATGTTTAAGGAGCAGGTAAATGGTCTAAGGGTCACAATGGGGCACATGAAGATAGACTAGTTTTCTAAAGGCATTGGCCTATTCCAATGATGGACAGTGACACAAAGAGTAAACTTGAGAGATAGACTGGTTATAATCATTTTGCCCAAAACAGACTTCATGGTTGAATTCAGGTGGTGTTAGAGTTCATCCACTTCCTCACTGAAGTGCAAATTTGCATATTTCATAGAGGAGGGATGCGACTTTAAATCTCCTTATCTACTTAACTGTCTCCTTATGGTTGCAGGCAAACTCCTCTCCATATGGTAGATAGTGAGTTCCCCAGACCTCGTCTATAGCCTCTCATACCGTCAGATCAGAATATCCCACACACTACACTGATGAGGGGCAGTTACTCTGAAACGCAGCATCTGTAGTTTGGGGTTCTGATCTGGCACAAACCGTTAGTCATATTAAAAGGCTTGTCAGAAAGTCAACTATGACTTTGAGGAGCTACCTAAAGGTGGCGCTAGAGTTTGTCCACTTTCTCACTGAAGTGAAAATGTGCATATCTGTGAGGTAATAGATACTGCCTTGCCTGTTTTGACAATTGGCCTGAATATTTATCATGTGGCCTATTGTAACCAATCACAGCTCAGTTTCTGATTTGTTGCTAAAGGCAAAGAAGGACATTCATAATATAAAAACATTTATGCATGTCTGTGAAACATTCAGGGAAGATTGCCAAAGGCAAGGACCTCTGGAAAATGGTGCACACTAGGACATGACTGTCAGTGAAGCAGCAGCCACACAAACCACAAAGAAAATAATACAGCTCTTTGCTATTTTTATAACAATCTCCTGAACACAGTCCTCAGTATACAGCAGGAACCTGCACACAACTCCCAGTATACAGCAGGAGGCTGCACACAGCCCTCAGTATTCAACAGAAGGCCACAAAGCCCCCAGTATACAACAGGAGGCTGAATCTAAACCCCGTATACAGCAGGAGTTCACAAACAGCCCGCAGTGTACAGCAGGAGACTGTACACACAGACCCCAGTATACAGAAGGAGGCCGCACATAGCCCCCATTATACAGTAGAATGCTGCACACAGCCCCCAGCATACAGCAGGAGGCCACATACATCCCCAGCCCCCCGGTATACATTAGGAGTTCACACAGCTCCCAGCAATACAGCAGAAACCCGCACACTGCTTCAAGTATACAGCAGGAGACCGCACACAGCCCCCAGTATACAACAGGAGGCCACATAAAAACCCAGTATACAGCAGGAAGTCACACACAGCCCCCATTAGGCAGCAGGAAACCGCACACAGCCGTCAGTATACAACAGGAGGCCACATACAAACCCAGTTTATAGGAAATCTGGTCTGGAGAAGGGGATGGTCCTCTCAAAATGTTGTCTTTTAAAGATTTTACACAGAATTTTACTAATATTTCTGTCAGCTTACATATAATGCATTCCCTCATGCCTCTACTTGAAGACATATACTGCGGTACCCAAATAGAAAGTATCTAAGAAGCATCGATAACGGGAGAGTCTTACCAATTAATATTATTAAGCAATAGTGTGTGGTTCAGTTATTAAAAATATAACCTTTAATTATTAAAATAAAGCTTTAAAATATTTAATGGAATATTTATGTGGAATGGGTATACAAAGACAAGTACAAGGTAAATGGACAACATATGGCACACAGGTACAGAAGGAGAGAGGACGCTGTCCGCGAGGGCTCACAATCTATGATTATATGATGTAAAATAGCGCCCAAACACTGACGCATTAATGTGGCCATTATCTACATATTTAATCCTCTGCTCTAAGGGTGCATACTCATGATCAGGATACACAGTGTTTTGGACGCAGCGTATTGCCGCTGCATGCAAAACACTGAGTTGTACAGTACCAGCACAGTAGGTGGGATTTGTAGAAATCCCATAGTCACTATGCTTCTCCCGACTGCTGCGTGTTTTCACCTGCGGTGCAGGCTACCGGACTTCCGCATCTCATCAGCATGTTCATTTCATTCTATGAAGTGGAAAGCGATCTCCTGAGGGTGAATGCAGGAGAAGTCGCCCTGCACTCAACGCAGAACAAAAGTACAGGGTGGCTCCGGTCTCCCTACATTCACCCACAGCTTCCCTCGAGTCCGGAGACACTGTGTCCAACACGTAGTGCCTCTGGATCGTGTGCACACACCCTAAAGGTACCGTCACACGCCACAATATTGCTAGGCAATTTCAGTGGCAATTTGCTGGTTGTAGTGAAATCATGGACACATTGTTCTATTTTGTTGCCGTGTACAAATGTAACAATGTGTCCATGATTTCACTGCAACCAGCAAATTGCCACTGAAATTGCCTAGCAATATTGTGGCGTGTGACGGTACCCTAACAAGTCTTTATTCTTCTCTCCCCATCTTTTAATTCTTCCACTTGCTCACTCACCTAATTAGTCTTCCTATCATAACCCTGAATTCTCTCGTGTATGATATTTCATGTTTGGCAACGTAATGGATCAGGATGAAAGAATCCATGCTGTTTTCTCTTATTACTGCCAGATGTTGATAATTGATTGTAGTTGCTATGGATGGGTTATAATCAAACCCTGAATTGGAATGTTACATAAGAAAGATAACCATTGGCTTCTCTAATAGTAAATGCCTTTGCCAGCTACTTAAACTATTGAATTCATTATGCCAAGTTTTACATATTTTAATTAATTCCTGCCTGCCAGCTTCATGTGATCTGGTTTACAACTTTTTTACTTTGTTGTATTCATTTAAATGCTTATTTTAGAATGTCAGATTTTTATTTTACTGCTTAAAATGTTACTAATAGTTGTGTTCTACTATATAATTAAACCATACTGTATAAGACAAAAAAATGATTAAGTTTTAAAGAAATTAAATAACAGTACAAATTGTTCACAGCGTATTACCTTAATCGTTTCTCGACATATTTGTATATTCTCTAAAGTACATTTTAAAAATCATGGGAAATGTATAACACGAACCATTTCAGTGGGAAAGAAGAAATTAACATGGCAGAAAATTCAGTAATTTCCCATCAAATAAAATAGTTTATGCAATGCATACAGTTTCTATTATAATAAAACCCTAAGGCAACTTCCGTCATGATGTAACGGTATGCTACGTCACATCCTGACTGAAGTTGCCTGTACACCCGCCCTGGGTGCTCCAATATGGCCGCTCGTTGCCGGGAGCAGGGCTTCCAAAGCCCCACTCCTGCCATCGGTACAAGCTGCGGCCCCACACACACTCCGGTCACACTCCCCACTCCTCCACACACCCTCCGACACTACACTTCTCATCACACACCCCTCCTCAGTTGCCATATCCACACACACACGTCCCCCCCTTCCACTCTCCTTGCGCCCCCCTCCTCGCTCATCACCTCGACACTCATACCCCCACTCATACCCCATGCACTCTGCCTGCCATACTTACCACTGGCCCATCGTCTTCCCCGCCATCGCCGCCTCCAGCCGATGAACTTCGCTCAGCTGCCGACCCCACCATGTTGGCTTCACTCCTCCGTCCAGGCAACATGTTTCCTCCAAAATGGCATCCGGGAACTCTCTCAAGATCCCAGATGCCGTCCGAAAAGTCTTGCGAGACTTCCCGGACGCCATCTTGGACGAAGTATGTCGCCGCAACAGAGGACTGGATCCAATATGGCGTGCAGGAAGTCTCGCGAGACTTTCCGGATGCTGTCTTAAATGCCGCGCTTTTTGAAAATTTACTTCAGCCCGCCATTCGCCTACGTCTCCTGCTGCTGCGTCATAACTCCTCCTGCTCTCTTCACTTACTCCTTATTTTCAGTTAACATCTTCATTGCCCTCACACCTGCTCAGTATATTTAAGACGCTGTTAACATTTAACTCCGTCTGCACCGTATAGCTTCTATATTCTCCTCAGTTGACGTCTTCAGTGCCCTCACTTTTGTTGAGTATACCTAAGATGCTGTGAACATTTAACTCCGTCTGCACCGTATTGCTTCTATATTCTCCTCAGTTAACCTTTTCAGTGCCCTCACTCCTGCTGAGTATACCTAAGACGCTGTGAACATTTATCTCTGTTTGCACTGTATTGCTTCTATGTTCTCCTCAGTTAACCTCTTCAGTGCCCTCACTCCTGGTGAGTATACCTAAGATGCTGTGAACATTTAACTCCGTCTGCACCGTATTGCTTCTATATTCTCCTCAGTTAACCTCTTCAGTGCCCTCACTCCAGCTGAGTATACCTTTGTATAATTTGAGACGCTGTGAACATTTAACTCCGTCTGCACTGTATTGCTTCTATATTCTCCTCAGTTAACCTCTTCAGTGCCCTCACTCCTGCTGAGTATACCTAAGACGCTGTGAACATTTAACCCTGTCTGCACTGTATTGCTTCTATATTCTCCTCAGTTAACCTCTTCAGTGCCCTCACTCCTGCTGAGTATACCTAAGATGCTGTGAACATTTAACTCCGTCTGCACCGTATTGCTTCTATATTCTCCTCAGTTAACCTCTTCAGTGCCCTCACTCCTGCTGAGTATACCTTTCTATAATTAAGACGCAGTGAACTAGCCAGCGTATATTAGCTCTATCCTGTAGCTCTGCTTTACAACTTACCCTTCTGATTTACGCCACCTGTACATACGTACATACACATCCTTTCTGTCTTCATAACTGCAGGACCCCTTCTCTAATGCCTTATAACCCCCAACACTCTATCTGCTCTCATACTCCCTTACCAGTCTCAACATGACTCCTCCCAAAAAGTATGCCACTGACACACAGCGGAAAAATACTTTGTCACTACGTCAAAGAAAACGCCGTGCTAATGAGACTCCTGAAGAAAAAGAACATCGCCTTGCCACCATGAAGGCTTATAAACGACAACGCCTCACACACGAGTCCCCTAAGTCTAAATCCATTAGATTAGCACAAGCAGCCTCTGCTCGCCGTCAACACCAACAACCTACACCTTCGACATCTACATTTTTATCACACTCACCACCACACATACGACTTATATACATCGGTCTGTACAAGAGTCCTACTGCACCTTTAGGACCTGCTCTTCCACTACATGCTAAAGCATTCACTAATGATGAACATACTATTATAGAACATAGCTGTGGTGCAATGAACCATATATGTCAACATTTCCAGGCTTTGCATTTTCTCCATGAGACACCTTCTGATAGCAATTTTACCCTCTGCTGTCATAAGGGTAAAGTCCATGTTCCCAAACCACAATATCCAGATGTCTTTACACGTTTGCTCAAAGGACAAAGTGAATATAGCAAAAATTTCATGTACAATATTAGAAGCATTAATAGTTCCTTTGCTTTTGCCTCCATGGGTGCCAATATTTCACCTCCACCTGGACATGGCCCATACTATTTATGCATACATGGCCAGATCTATCATCGAACGGGAACACTACATCTCTCTGACAACCAACTCCCAGCATTTGCCCAACTTAACATTCTCGATACCTCTTCCGCTAACGAACAACGCTTACAATGTAAAGAAAATAAAAAATGTCATCCTACATTGATGTGTGAAAAAAGAATGCGCATATAGGGTCTTATCTCAATAACACACTTTCACTTAGTGATTTGGAATTGCTCACCTTTGTCAGTTGTGAAACCCACAACTGGTAGAATAGCGTACAAGCAGCTGCTGCAAGGACCGCACTCCCAACGGTGACCGTGGTCGTAATGCAGATTCTTGGACAAAGTGCCTCAGTGTCCGCGCTGCTGCTCCGAGATCAAAGAAACACAGACACGTGAATGTCTGGTTCAGCTACAGCCTTTATTTTCCGACGCGTTTCGGAGCCTCCTCCCGAGCTCCTTCCTCAGGGAACATCCCTGAGGAAGGAGCTCGGGAGGAGGCTCCGAAACGCGTCGGAAAATAAAAGCTGTAGCTGAACAAGACATTCACGTGTCTGTTTCTTTGGTCTCGGAGCAGCAGCGCGGACACTGAGGCACTTTCTCCAAGAATCTATCCTACATTGATGAACATTGATGAACATTATTGCCCTTCAAATACAAGCTATCAATTCTTTTGTGGCAGCTTATCACATGTTGCAGTCATATGAAAAGGTTTGGGCACCCCTCTTAATCTTACTCTCTTTTTTTTTTGTTAAAAATAGTTTTTTTGCAACAGCTATATCAGTGTGATAAATGTAATACCTGATGGACACAGTAATATTTCAGGATTAAAATGAGGTTTATTGCACTAACCGAAAATGTGAAATATGTATTATTTCAAAGATTGACAGGTGCAAAAGTATGGGAACCTCAACAGAAAAGTGACATTAATATTTAGTAGATCCACCTTTTGCAAAAATAACAGCCTCTAGTCGCTTCCTGTAGCTGTTAATGAGTTCCTGGATCCTGGATGAAGGTATTTTTAACCATTTCTCTTTACAAAACAATTCCAGTTCAGTTAAGTTTGATGGTCGCTGAGCATGGACAGCCCACTTCAAAACATCCTACAGATGTTCAATGATATTCGGGTCTGGGGACTGGGATGGCCATCCCAGAACATTGTAATTGTTCCTCTGCATGAATGCCTGAGTAGATTTGGAGCGGTGTTTTGGATCAATGTCTTGCTGAAAGATCCATCCCCGGCGTAACTTCAACTTTGACACTGATTTTTGAACATTATTCTCAAAAATCTGCTGATACTAAGTGGAATCCATGCGACCCATAACTTTAACAAGATTCCCAGTGCCGTCATTGGCCACACAGCCCCAAAGCATGATGGACCCTCCCCCAAATTTGACAGTGGGTAGCAAGTGTTTTTCTTGGAATACTGTGTTTTTGTGGCGCCATGCATAATGACTTGTTGTATGACTAAACAACTCAATCTTTGTTTCCTCAGTCCACAGGACCTTCTTCCAAAATGAAACTCGCTTGTCCAAATGTGCTTTTGCATACCTCAGGCGACTCTGTTTGTGGCGTGCATGCAGAAACTGCTTCTTTCGCATCACTCCCATACATCTTCTCCTTGTGCAGTGTGCGCTGTATTGTTGACCGATGCACAGTGACACCATCTGCAGCAAGATGATGCTGCAGGTCTTTGGAGGTGGTCTGTGGATTGTTATTGACTGTTATCACCATTCTTCTTCTCTGCCTTTCTGATATTTTTGTTGGCCTGCTACTTCTGGCCTTTACAAGAACTGTTCCTGTGGTCTTCCATTTACTTACTATGTTCCTCACAGTGGATACTGACAGGTTAAATCTCTGAGACAACTTTTTGTATCCTTCCCCTGAACAACTATGTTGAACAATCTTTTTTTTCAGATCATTTGAGAGCTATTTTGAGGAGCCTATGATGCCACTCCTCAGAGAAGATGCAACTAGGAGAACAACTTGCAAGTGGACACCTGAAATAGCTTTTCTCATGATTGGATTCACCGGGCTATGAAGTACAAAGCTCAATGAGGTGACCAAACCAATTTAGTGCTTCAGTAAGTCAGTAAAAAGTAGTTAGGAGTATTCAAATCATGAAAATCAGAAGGGTGCCCATACTTTGGCACCTGTTAAATTTTAAAATAATGCATATTTCACATTTTTGGTTAGTACAATAAACCTCATTTCAAACCTGAAATATTACTGTGTCCATCAGTTATTACATATATAACTCTGAAATAGCTGTTGCAAAAAAAACTATTTTAAACGAAAAAAAAAAAAAAAAAAAATAGTAAGATTAAGAGGGGTGCCCAAACTTTTTCATATGACTGTATGTGATGTGGAACAACAAGAACATATTAAAGCTCTACAAAACGAAACTGTCATGCCAAACAACATTTGGATGCCCTCCTATATCCCATATTTTTCCCTTATGGAGACCAAGGGTGGCATGAGGGACTCAAGCAACAAGGAAAGATTTCACACAGGATTACACAACTCCAATACTATTGCTATATGTTATCTGTCAGAAATTATTTTAATCCACTCCTCAATGGTGGTAAGCTAACACAGCAATACTTTGTAGATGCTTATGTCAAAATCGAGGCTAATCATTTACATTACATCTGGAAACACCAAAAAGATTGAAAAGTGGAGGATTACTGCCTACTTAAAGAACATTTACTCTAAAAATCTATTCAAAAGGGCATCCCAATTGTAAAAAACATTATTTTACCATCTTCTTTTGAGGGCAGTGCCAGAAACATGCAACAGTGCTACCAGGATGCTATGGCTATTGTTACTAAGTATGGCCGACCGGATCTTTTTATCACCATGACATGTAATCCAAAGTGGAGTGAAATTACTACACATTTAGAACCATGGCAGTGTGTTGAACACAGACCTGACTTGGTTGCACGTGTCTTTAAAATTAAACTGGAATCCCTCTTAAAAGACATTAGCAGTGGATTATTTGGAAACATTACCACAATGGTCCATGTCATTGAATTTCAAAAGCGTGGTCTCCCACACTATAGCTGGCCTTTCCTATGTGCGAGTCGTGCGGCCGCACAGGGCGCTGGCCGCCAGGGGGCGCTGCAGGGAGCAAGTCACTTTCACTTTCTTCTGCGCCAGGCTCGGACTGGGTCCCCTGGCCACCGGCAGTAAAATTCCAGCTGAGTCCTGTGTGCGTGCACGTCCTCTCTGACAAGGGCTCTCTCTGGCCAATATTAGTGTGCACAATTGATTTTTTTTGTCGGCGCAGTCCACCTTCTACTCACCAGTCCCGGGGATCCCGCACTGTCTGCTTGATGCAGGCTCTAGTGATTGCTGATCCACCAATCAGACAGCAGAAAACATTCACTAGAGCCTGCTACCTTCTCTCTGATTGGTGCACAGGCGTCACTGTGGGTTACAGTATGCCATGCTGTGCATCAGTAATGGGAGAGCAGGAAGCAGTGAGCAGACTGTGCAGCACCGCAGAGGAGATGTTGCTGCACACCATGTGGGAGAAAGTTCATACACAAGCTGTAAGTAACAGCAAAGTTAACTATCTTCCTGCTGCTTGATGTGTGTTTGTGTGTATATGTGAGTATGTATGGGGGTTTGTGTGTATATGGGGTTGTGCATATGTGTATGTATGGGGGGTGTATGTGGGTGTACATAGGTGTCTGCATATGTATGTGGAATGTATATGTGTGTGTATATGTATATGGGAGTGTGTATATGGAGGTGTGTGTATGTGGGGTGTATATAGGTGTCTGTGTATGTGGGGTGTGTTTGTATATTGGGGTGGTGTATGTGGGGTGTATACAGGTGTCTGTGTGCTTGTTGGGTGTGTGTATGTATGTGTATATGTGTGTATGTGTATATGGGTGTGTGTGGGGGTGTATATATGTGTATATGGGTGTGTGTATATGGAGGTGTGTGTGGGGGGTGTATATATGTGTATATGGGTGTGTGTGTGTATACGGGTGTGTGTATATGGGGTGTATATAGGTGTATGTGGGGTGTGTGTATGGGTGTGTGTGTATATGGGAGAGGGTGAGTACATATATGGGTGTGTGTGTAAGGTGTATATACATAGGTCTCTGTTTGTGTATATGGGTGTGTGTGTATATGGAGGGGTATGTGGGGTGTGTATGTGTATATGGGTGTGTGTGTATGTGGGGTATATATAGGGGTGTATGTATGTGTATATGGGTGTGTGTGTGTATGGGAGAGGGTGTGTGTATATGGGTGTGTGTATATGGGGTGTATATATGTGTCTTTGTGTGTATATGGAGGTGTGTGTATATGGGGGTGTGTGTATGTGGGGTGTATATAGGTGTCTGTGTGTATATGGTGGTGTGTGTATGTGGGGTGTATAAGGGTGTCTGTGTATGTGGGGTGTATATGGGTGTGTGTATGTGGGGTATATGTATATGGGTGTATGGGTGTGTTTGTATGTGTATATGGGGATGTATGTGTGTGTATATGGGTGTGTGTGTGTGTATGGGGGTAGTTGGGGTAGATAGGGGTTGAAACTCAGCTAGAGGGGTCAGACAAGCAGAAACAAGAGAGGGATTATCAGTATTACTGATTTTATGTGATTAATGCAGCCTCAGGTCCTTAACTGAGGTGTGTGTGCATCTGTGTATGTTTTGATGTAAGTGCATGCGTGTGTCCATGCCTATGGTGATGTATGTAAGTGGTGACTTGATGTGTGTATCTATGATAGGTGCGTGTGTGGTGATGTATGTATGTGTCCATGCACATGGTGACAATTGTGCGTCGTGTTTGTGGTGACAATCTCTTCCTCCCTGACAAGTGCTTGTGGGCAAGGCCGCTACATCTCCTTGACGGAACACTGGGTTAATATTATGGAAGCTGGGACCCAGTCTGAGCGAGGGACGGAACACGTCCTTCCCACACCAAGGATTGCAGGCCCTACCTCTGTCAGGGTTTCACCGACACTCTACAGCTACGGAATGTCATGCTCCTCAGCCTCCTCCTCCTGCGCATCCTCATCCACTGTACCCTCCACACCAGTCACAAGCTGGAAGCACTGCAGCACTGCCTCTGCGAAGCGGCAACAGGCTGTGCTGAAGCTAGTCTGCATAGGTGACAAACCCCACAATGCAGAAGAGGTGTTGACAGCTCTGAAACAGCAGGCAGATCACTGTCTGACACCTCTGTACCTAAAGCCAGGAAAGGTCGTGTGTGACAATGGCCGGAACCTGGTGGCAGCTTTGAGGCGAGGGCAGCTGACGCATGTTCCATGCTTGTCCCATCAAGTGCTCAACCTGGTGGTTCAGCGGTTTCTTACATCATACACAGAGCTGTCTGATCTGCTGGTAAAAGTTCGCCGCCTGTCTGCGCATTTTTGCAAGTCACCTGCTGCTTCAGCCGGCCTTGCCAGCTTTCAGCGCCGTTTGCGTCTTCCGGCCCACAGACTGGTGTGTGATGTCCCCACGCGTTGGAATTCAACTCTGCACATGTTGGTCAGGATATGTGAGCAGAAGAGGGCAGTTGTTGACTACCTGCATCGCCTAAGCCGTCGGGAAATGGGTCAAACTCCACACATAACACCTGAGGAGTGGAGATGGATGTCCGACCTATGTACCGTCCTCCAAAACTTTGAGGACTCCACCAAGATGGTGAGCGGCGATGAAGCCATTATTAGCGTCACCATACCGCTACTCTGCCTTCTAAAACGGTCTCTGCTGAAAAACAAAGATGATGCATTGCAGGCGGAGCGCGATGACTTGGAGCAAGAAACTGTAGTGGGTGTGGGTGATAACACACAGCCCAGCCTCATGTCATCACAACGTGCAGTGGAGGACTATGACGAGGAGGAGGAGGATGAAGACATGGAGCAACTCTCTGGCCAAATTGAGGATATGACATGCACACCAGTCATACCCTCGATTCAGCGTGGCTGGCCAGAGGACAGGGAGATGAGGAGGAGGAGGACAGCATGTTCAGTCATCGTGTTGGTCAGCATACTGAAGTGATGGCTGTTAAGAGTCTGGCGCACATGGCTGATTTTATGGTAAGCTGCCTGGCTCATGACTAGAGATGAGCGATGTTCGATTCAAATAATTTGCCAATCTCAAATTCGAGTTGATTTTGGCGCTATTCGAGTCATTCGCCGAATTCGAACAATTTGGTTCAAATTCAGCGAATATCGAACATGTTCGATTTTGGTTCGAAAATGCGGCAGATGCAGTCAGAAAACCGCATCTGCCGCATTTTGAGCCAAAATAAACATTACCTAAATGAAAGAAAGTGTTAAAAATAAAAAAATAATGTATGCTCACCTGTCCGCGGTCCACCGAAGCCTCCGGTATGGTCCTGTGTCTTCCAGGACCTGTGGTGACGTCAGTTCTCGCGGGAACTCCGGTCACGTGACCGGAGTTCCCGCGAGAACGTGACGTCACCACAGGTCCTGGAAGCAATAGGACCTTGCCGGAAAGCGTTAAAACAGATATTTTTATGTTTCGGACCCTTTCTTTAAGGTCCTGGAAGCACCGGACCTTGCCGGAAAGCTTAAAACAGATATTTTTATGTTTCGGACCCTTTCTTTAAGTAACTTTTACTTAAAGAAAGGGTCCGAATCATAAAAATATCTATTTTAAGCTTTCCGGCAAGGTCCGGTGCTTCCAGGACCTGTGGTGACGTCAGTTCTCGCGGGAACTCCGGTCACGTGACCGGAGTTCCCGCGAGAACGTGACGTCACCACAGGTCCTGGAAGCAATAGGACCTTGCCGGAAAGCGTTAAAACAGATATTTTTATGTTTCGGACCCTTTCTTTAAGTAAAAGAAAAGGTCCGAATCATAAAAATATTTATTTTAAGCTTTCCGGCAAGGTCCGGTGCTTCCAGGACCTGTGGTGACGTCACGTTCTCGCGGGAACTCCGGTCACGTGACCGGAGTTCCCGCGAGAGCTGACGTTAGCACAGGTCCTGGAAGACACAGGACCATACCGGAGGCTTCGGTGGACCGCGGACAGGTGAGCATACATTATTTTTTTTTTTTTTACACTTTATTTGACTTTATGTCACTTCCACAATGTATGTATATACATTGTGGAAGTGAAACAGCCCCACAAGCCCGTTTTTTTCGTGTTCCGGGATGTTCGACGGTGTTTGTCGAGCATTCGACGAACATTCGTCGAACACCCCGTCGATTCGGCGAATCGAACACGAACACCGGGGTGGCGGCTCATCTCTACTCGTGACCCTCGCGTTCAGAACATCTTGGCCGACAATCACTACTGGTTGGCAACACTCTTAGACCCACGCTACTAGGAGAACTTTATGTCTCTCATTCCTGAGGCGGAGAGGTCAGCCAAAATGCAGCAGTTCCAGAAGGCCATAGCAACGGAAGTAGGCAAAGCATTCCCCTCACAAAACGCTAGCGGCATAGGTCAGGAATCGGTGGACAACCAAGGCGTACGGCCGAGAGGGGCACAAGTCCAATCCGCCAGAGGTAGGGGAACAGTCTTTACGATGTGGGACAGTTTTCTCAGCCCCTCATGTACCACAGCCCGTGAGGTGCGGGGTAGTGCCACAAGAAATGCTAAGTTTGGCCACATGCTGAAGGAGTACCTTGCAGATCGAACAACTGTACTGCGAGATTCCTCTGTGCCTTACAATTATTGGGTCTCCAAGCTGGATACGTGGCATGAATTGGCTCTCTACGCCTTGGAAGTCCTGGCCTGCCCTGCCGCTAGCGTTTTGTCAGAGCGTGTTTTCAGTGCCGCAGGTGGAATCATTACTGATAAACGCACCCGCCTGTCAACTGAAAATGCTGACAGGCTGACTCTGATCAAGATAAAGAAGGGTTGGATTGGGCCAGACTTCACCACACCACACACAAATGACAGCAGAATTTAATTTTGTTATGGGAATTTGCCATGTACCTCCACTCACCCATGGGTACACACTTCTGGACTTCCGAGTGTCCAAGTGTGGGATCAGTAATGTCCGTGGACGTGTACTCGGCCTGGTGGTAGGAAGGAGGATCAGGTTGGGAAATGTGCGGTGCAGTATCACGGCTACTGACACTTGACCATGTGGAAGACAGGGTGTTTGTGGAGGTGCCAATCTGACTTGAAGCATTATCCGCTATCCAAGTAACAACCTGTTGACACTGGTCTTGGTTCAAGAGCGGTGAACTGCTGCGGGCCCCAAGAATTTGGGACAGGACGTGTGAGCGAGTAGATGTGCCCCTTTGTTGTTGCGAAATTAGTGCTTGCACACGACCTCGGCCTCTGCCTGCACCACCATCACGTTCACTTCCTTGTTCCTTGCCAACGCCCTTGCCAACGCCCTTGCGCATTTTGCCTGTATACAGCGACAACAGTCTGGTGACTGTTCAGCTCACAGGAGATTTGGATTTTAGACCCTAACCTGTATAAAGATAGTAAGTAAAACAGTCTGGTGACTATTATGGTAACAGGAGAGTAGGATTTTAGTCCCTAACCTGTATCAAGGTAGTAAGTACAACAGTCTGGTGACTGTAATGCTCACAGGAGAGTAGGATATTAGTCCCTAACCTGTATCAAGGTAGTAAGTACAACAGTCTGGTGACTGTAATGGTCACAGGAGAGTAAGATTTTAGTCCCTAACCTGTATCAAGGTAGTAAGTACACCAGTCTGGTAACTGTTCAGATCACAGGAGAGTAGGATTTTAGTCACTAACCTGTATCAAGGTAGTAAGTACACCAGTCTGGTAACTGTTCAGCTCACAGGAGAGTAGGATTTTAGTCCCTAACCTGTATCAAGGTAGTAAGTACAACAGTCTGGTGACTGTAATGCTCACAGGAGAGTAGGATTTTAGTCCCTAACCTGTATCAAGGTAGTAAGTACACCAGTCTGGTAACTGTTCAGATCACAGGAGAGTAGGATTTTAGTCCCTAACCTGTATCAAGGTAGTAAGTACACCAGTCTGGTAACTGTTCAGCTCACAGGAGAGTAGGATTTTAGTCCCTATCCTGTATCAACGTAGTAAGTACAACAGTCTGGTGACTGTAATGGTCACAGGAGAGTAGGATTTTAGTCCCTAACCTGTATCAAGGTAGTAAGTACACCAGTCTGGTAACTGTTCAGATCACAGGAGAGTAGGATTTTAGTCCCTAACCTGTATCAAGGTAGTAAGTACACCAGTCTGGTGATTGTAATGGTCACAGGAGAGTAGGATTTTAGTCCCTAACCTGTATCAAGGTAGTAAGTACACCAGTCTGGTGACTGCTCAGCTCACAGGAGAGTAGGATTTTAGTCCCTAACCTGTATCAAGCTAGTAAGTACTGTTATGTTCACAGAAAAGCTTGGATCCCGATCTGGATCACCCTGCCTATATCCTCCTAGATTAGTCCTGAGAAGGACTGTTGTGGTCAGCAGCAGTTTGCAGCCCTGCTCCGGATCTACCTATGAGGGCCGCAAATCTGTCCCTAAGCAGCAGCAGACACTGTCCCTACACTCACTGTCTGGATGGCTGTGTGCAGAGGCTCGGTCACGCTGTGCAGGCCGGCCAATCACTGCAATGCCACAACTAACAGGGCTGTGGCATTGCAGTGGTCTGCCAGACAATCCCTGCATGTGGGCTGGCTCTCTAAAGAGCACCAACATGCAGGGATGAGGACCACGAGCACAGCACGAGTATCGCTAGATTACTCGGTGCTCGCCGAGTAGCCTGAGTACAGTGATACTCGTGCGAGTACCGAGCAGCGCAGAGCATACTCGCTCATCACTAATCTCTATGAATACCTGAAGCATAGCGCAGCTGCCGGCTCCACACAGAAGTCACAGATATGCGCTATTGCAGAGCGCATAGGAAAACGCTACAAACCGTGTTTCCTGTGCGCTCTGCAATAGCACATATCCGGGACTTCTGTGTGGAGCCGGCAGCTGCGCTATGCTTCAGGTATTCATAGAGATGTATAGGCAGGCGGTGCATAGCGTTACATGCCGTTAATACTATGCGGTGCGTCTGCCAGAGACTACATTTTTGACGGATTTGTCAACTTATATCCTGACACAAATCAGACCCTAGCCTTAGGTTGCGTTTACCCATTGCGCATTTTTGAGCGCTTTTTTGCGCACGCTTTTCAAAAAGGCGCAATGTGCCTTGTGTCTGCCGGTAAAGTGAATGTGAAATTCACTTTGCCGTACAGACACGACGTAATTTAACGCAGTGCTTTTATGGGAAAAAGCGCCAGCGTAAAAAGAATGACCATGTCAATTCTTTACGCAGCAGCGCCCATGCTTTTTCCCATGGCGGCAGCGCTGCTGCATCTGATGTCACAGAGGGGAGGAAGAAACCTGGTTCTTCTTCCCCTGTGTGACATCTGTGACCGCCCCCATTTGATTTTGCAGTGCATTATACACTGCAGAATCAAATGTAAAGGTAAGCCAAATGTATTAAAAATAATAAAGATTTTTATACTTACCCTCCACACGGGTGTTCCGGAGTCGGGAGCAGCAGGAGGCATCAACCTGCAAGGACCTTGCATGATGTCATAATGACATCGGATGCTGTGATTGGCCGCTCGTGGTCATGTGATATGTGCATCACATGACCGCGAGCGGCCAATCAGCGCCCATGACGTCACGCAAGGTCTTGTCACATCGGTACATGGCCATCGCTCAGCTCCGGATAGCACAAACAAGCCGGCGGAGAGGTAAATATGAATTCTTTATTATTTTTAATACCTCTGACTCTATTTTATTTAGATTTCGCAGTGTATATTAATACACTGCAAAATCAAATGGGGGGTGGTCACACATGTCACAGAGGGGAGGAGGAACAGGATTCTTCCTCCCCTTTGTGAAATCACTCCTCACCCCGGGCCGTGAAAAAGCGTGCAGTGTGAAAGCAGCCAGGCAAAAAAAGGCAAAAAAAATGCAAAAAAGCGCTATGTGTGAACGTAGCCTTAAGGCCACGTTACACACACAGATATCTGTGACCAACATCTGAACAGATCTCTGGTTGCAGTGAAATCATGGACACATTGCTCCATTTTGTGGCTGTGTACAAATGGAACAATGTGTCCATGATTTCACTGCAACCAGAGATCTGTTCAGAAGTTGGTGACAGATATCTGTGTGTGTAAAGTGGCCTTTGGACTATGTTCATACAGGTCGTTTTTGCAGCGTTTGTTTCTGCAGCTAAACCTGATGTTTTGATATTAATCAACGATTTCTTGCTAGTACAAAGCCTGAGGTTTTTGGCTCTATTTTGCTTTGTTGTTTCTGTGATTCACCATTGCCGGGTTCTCAGGTCTCAGGCGCTGCTTCACTGTCACGGTTCCGTGCCTGAGGCTGTAGGGGCTCGGTGGTCAAATGGACGGGTTTGGGAAATGTGAAATAAAGTCTTATTTGTTTCCTGACGCCACCTGTGGGTGTCCGGTGATGGCACCGGCACTGCTTGGGCCTCCGGGGGATGTGCGGCAGCTAAATGGGATGCTCCCCACAGGATGAGCAATAATCCCCGGGGCCAGGAACTGTACTCAGTGGAATACGGCAGCTCAGTTAGTTTAGTATTAGTCCAGAAAGAATATACAGACACATAAAGTCTTTTCGGTACCTTTACTGGTGTTGACAGGTACACTCGACCAGGGGATGAGGTAGACACTTCTGGATGTTCCACAGCAAGCAGTGGTATAGGCTTCCTAGTGTACGTAGCTTCTGGTGGGGTTTAGTAGGTATGAAACCCAACCAAACCAGAGTTGCACTTTCTGGTGTGACTTGTTACACCCGGGTTTCCTGCACTGAGGGCACTTTAAAGGAATACTATCAAATTCTCGACTCTGGGCTCTCATTCGGCGGTGCTTCGGACGTCCAGAGAGCTAGACTCCCTTGTTGTGGTGCTGGTTTCTCTACAGCCTGCACTGTGACTACTGCAGACCCAGTGACCGGACTTTGTTAGGGTGAGTCAGGATGACTCCTCTGCCCCTATTCGGTATCTGTCTCCTGTTCCTTTGACCCATGTTCCGAGGGTCTACCACTTTCCGGGTGTGCTGGTATGGGCCTATTGTGGCACCAGTACCAGGTCAGCTCTACTAGCTGTTTACAGTTCTCAAGTGACTGTACACTCCGCAGTTTCTCCCTCCAGGACCTGTATTTATAGGGGGAACTGGCTTAAGGCAACCAGTGGAGCTCCCCCTACAGGTCTGGGGTGAAAGGTGTTGTTAGTTAGTGGGGGCTGCTTGCTGTGTGCTTTCCATCCGTGTCCTAAGAGTTCCTGTGGTGCCCCAACCAGGGTGCCACATCTGCATTTTGCACTTTTCCATTGATTTAAAAGCTGTGACATTACAAAACCGAGGCAAAAAGGCAGCAGGCCATTGAGATGCTGATTCTTCCAAAAACCATTCGGGTTTCAATTTCCAGCAGGAAATAAAACCAATGTGAGTGCACAACTTTCCTCAATCACATAGGCTTTTTTTGTAAGTGAAAAACGCAGGTTTAGATTTGTGTAAAAATGCAACAAAACAATGCCTCCATGACTAGTCACCACTGATTGTCACATGTGCAGTTTGGAAATGTATTTTAGGCATATTCAAAAATGTATTAGGAACAAAAAGTGACTTTTTAGGAAGACGAAAAGAAGCAGTATATACACAGCTCCACTCTATATATTCCTCAACACAGTATATAGTGTGGAGCTGTGTATATTATTGAGAGTACCATGCAGTATAGCGGATCACATCGCACTGCCCAGGATCAACCGGCGGCTAACCTGACCTGAAAATGTCAGCTGCATAGAATTACATGAAACCATCATGCTCAGATCAGGAAAGCCGCCGGGCGGTGCAATACAATCCTTGCACGAGTAATATGCTACACTCTGCACAATACCAATTCTCCTGTCCTGTATACTGGGTGTACATGAGGGACAGTGTGAGGACACACAATGGACAGAGCAGTATACGAGGGACAGTATGAGGGCACACTATGGTTTGAGCAGTATACGAGGGACAGTGTGAGGGCACATTATGGGATGAGCAGTATACGCGGAACAGTGTGAGGGCACACTATGGGGTGAGCAGTATACGAGGGACAGTGTGAGGGCACATTATGGGGTGAGCAGTATACGCGGGACAGTGTGAGGGCACATTATGGGGTGAGCAGTATACGCGGGACAGTGTGAGGGCACACTATGGGGTGAGCAGTATACGACGGACAGTGTGAGGGCACATTATGAGGTGAGCAGTATATGCGGGACAGTGTGAGGGCACACTATGGGGAGAGCAATACGTGTGGGACACTGAGAGCACTACGTCTTCTTGCCTGCCTCAACTAGGGGTATATGACCAAAAATGATAGCTGATAGCGCACTTTGACTCCATCTTCATCATTTCTGTGAATGAACCCTCCCAGCAAATTCTCCCAAATCCTGTTAGTGTGAAACACTACAGTTGTAAACAGTTACAGTATGTTGTAGAAAACAACTTGTTAAAAAAACAACAAAAAAGCATCCTATTCAACCACTTTCAGATGAGTCTTTGTCACTGCTCCAGTGTCCGTTGTTGTCAGCAGTGCTGACGTCACTTCAACAGCGCTGCAGCCAATCAGTGAGCTCAACTTCTCATGACATTTACTCGGGCAGAGCCAATGAGCTTTAATGATTGGGTGCTTTGTCTGTGATGACGGTGCTGCAGAGAACAACAGACACTGGAGTGGGGGCAAATACTCAGGGAAGGTGCGCAAGACTATTTTTTTCTTCTTTACAACAAATGCACCTGGGGACACAACTTTTCAGAAAACCCCTTTAAGCCCCAAATACATATTAAATATGTACAGCCTCATTTAGAAGTCCATTTTTTTGACATGTGAGAAAAGACTGATGGTTTATTTTGAACATTTTCTATGGTAATTCCGGCCACCTCCTGACTGACAGCAACACATCACAGGACCCTGATGTTGAGATATATGGCAGCACGCTCTTGTGTTCTGAGAATACAGAGGGGTGGGGGCACCAGAGGACAAATTTGCACAGGGCGCCATTCAGCGTAAGGCTGGCCTTGTCCCACACGCTCACATTTTAATTATTCTTGATAACCTGTCTAAATTAAGGACTGAGGAGGACATAGACAATATCGTGTGGGCTGAAATCCCAGATGCTACTTACTACCCTCAGCTCCATAGCATTGTTCTTCAACACATCATTCATGGTCCCTGTGGACAACACAACCCGAATTCTCCCTGTATGGATCTTGGAAAGTGTACCAAAGGTTTCCCTAAACAATTTCAACAATCTACCATCACACCAAAGGACGGCTATCCTACTTACCGCAGACCCATTGGCACAACATCTGAACACCAGTCTAAGACGATTGACAATTCCTGGGTAGTTCCGTATAACCCTTTTTTACTCACCAAATACAAGTGCCATATGAATGTCGAAATATGTGCTTCCATTCAAAGTGTAAAATATTTATTCAAATACGTTTACAAAGGACATGATAAAGCCAATCTTGAAATTACCTAAACTAGCAACCAACATGATGAAACAAACCAATTTGTCGATTCCAGATATGTTAGTGCTCCTGAAGCAGTGTGGCGAATATTTGCTTATCCTATGCATAAACAATCTCATACCATCATTCGCCTAGCGATACATCTGCCTCATTTTCAACCACTATATTTTCATGAGGATGACTCTGCCGCCAACATCCAACAAAAGCTCCATACCAATTCAACACTTATGGCGTACTTTAACCTTAATAAGATCGACCTACATGCACATAACTATTTCTACCGCGAAATTCCTGAATATCATGTTTGGAAAGAAAGAAAAAGAAAAGGGCACATGTGTAGACACACAGGGCTATTTGTATAAATAAAAAGTGCCAGTGCACTCACCTATAATGGTTGTGTACGTCTACACAACCAAGATTAAACGTGTGGGTGATAGGGCTCCGGGTCGCCTCTTTCTATTAGTGCTGCCGTCCTGCCGGTGTTTGCGTTCACAACTCCGTGCTCCGCGAATTTCACGTAATCCTACCGGATACCGCGTCCCCACAGGTCCTCAGTATGTTTATCCAGGTAATTAGGTGACCACAGGTCCTCAACACTCCAGATATGCCAGGCTGCTCCTGCCGCTTTGGCTCCGTAGAGAAAACTCACATAAAAACAATAGTACAGCGGTTTCAGGGAGCGCCAAAGGAATACTGGACAAATTAGTGAATAAGAACCGACCTTTATTCTTCCTCCAATACCACTGCCACAACGCGTTTCTACGGTCTAAGCCGTCTTCATCCCACCTGATGAAGACAGCTTAGACCGTCGAAACGCGTTGTGGCAGTGGTATTGGAGGAAGAATAAAGGTCGGTTCTTATTCACTAATTTGTCCAGTATTCCTTTGGCGCTCCCTGAGACTGCTGTACTATTGTTTTTATGTTTGGAAAGAAGGCACATGGGAACATAGAAAACGAGGGGTTCACACAGTTATTGGAAGAATGTATACTGTTTGTGTCAAAGACCAAGAACGATACCATTTACGTTTGTTGTTATTGCATGTAAAAGGTGCAACCAGTTTTGACAGCATTAATACCGTCAATGGAGTTACACATCAAACATTCAAAGAAGCGGCTTTAGCACTAGGATTATTATTCGATGATAGTGTGTGGAGAAATACTTTAATGGATGCCTGCATTCTGAACATGCCTACCCAACTTCGCGACATGTTTGCTTACATCTGTATTTTTGGCCCTCCCACAAATCCACTTGAGTTGTTGAATGAATTTAAGGAACACTTTTTACAAGACTACCTTGCATACCACACCAACACTGACGAGTATGTCAATTGTGAAGGATATGCTATTAAAGATGTCCAAGATGTCCTCATAGTCCATGGAAAAACATGCATTGAATGTGATCGATAGACTTCTATGGGACAACATGACAAAAAATGTGGCTCAGAAACATAAAACACCGTTTGGAGCTAAAGTTATTGTTCTTGGAGGAGACTTTAGACAATGCCTTCCCATCATTGCTCATGGAACAAGAACAGATATTGTAGATAGCTGCATTAAATATTCGCAACACTGGCAACTTTTTACTCGACTGCAGCTGTTCAACAACATGCGCTCCACTGATCCTGAATACAGCAGTTGGTTGCTTAAACTGGGAAATGGTAAGTTGTCTAATAAATACAATCTTGGAGATGATGTCATTGAAATTCCTCAAGACATGCTCTGCACTGGCTCTATAGTAACCGACATCTTTGGAGACAATATTTGCATTGATGTCGGTTAACAACGAAAGCATAAATACTGCTGCATCACATGCCATACTAGGTCCAAAAAATGATTGATTATTTGCACTCTAAAGTCATGGATTGACTGAGTGGCGAGTATACTGTATATACCAGTGATGATTCTATCAATGCTGATGAAACTGATGAATGTGAAAACTACCCAGTGGAATTTTTAAACTCACTGACCCCATCAGGAATGCCATCACATCGGCTACAACTTAAAATTGGCACCATTGTCATGCTATTACGCAACCTAAACACCAAGAAAGGTCTTTGCAATGGTACTCGGCTAATTGTCACTGCCTTATTCGGCAACATCATACAGGCTAAAGCCATTACTGGCTCAGCAGAAGGAAATATTGTATTCATTCCACGCATCGATTTGTGTCCTTCAAAGACTGGGTTACCTTTTAAATTAACCCATTATCTACCAATGTCCTTTTTTTGGGACGCCTAATCTTTTGCTTCAAGCAACTAAGATTTTATAATTAGGTCCAATTTTTTGGGTTGTGTTTGTAAAATGAATGTTTTCAAAACAGGAAATCATGTCATTGTCATTTTTAATTGAATATTCTTCCACCCAGAGAGCTTTCATACACCAATTTTCAAAAAGGAAAATTGCTAATTTGGCAAGTAATGGGTTAAGACGTCGACAGTTTCCTGTAAAGCCGGCATTTGCAATGACCATTAACAAATCACAAGGGCAGACCCTCAATCGAGTTGGCATTTTTCTACCTGAACCTACATTTGCCCATGGTCAATTATATGTTGCATTCTCAAGAGCAAAGCAATGCTGCAATGTTAGGGTCAAAGTGGTGGATACACCACTTCAAGGAAAATTAATACCTAACAGTCCGAAAGTATTTACTCGAAATATTGTTTACAAAAATTTTTTACTTTAAAATAATTTAACTTCTTTTCTAATGGACTTATAGATTGATATATCATATATCAATAATAGCTGTATTTAACATTGATATAGATAATATTATACATAGTGTAATACATGTAATACATAGATATTTGATAAGCTGATAGATATATTAGACATAAATAGTCTGTTTCATAGATATGCCAGTTACACATATATATAGATATAAACAAACATAGGTATATAGATACAAAAAAAATATAAAAAAAAATATTAGAGCCACAGATATATAGATTTCAACTACGTGCATAGCAAAGAGCTATATAACATAGGTTATAATTATAATATTAATTTAGTTATTTTATATAGTACTACTAATTCAATAGCACTTTACATACATCAGTAATGTTGTCCCTCTTGAGGGTCACTATCTAAATATCCTATCTACATAAATACATAAGTGTGATACATTTACACATATTTCTAAATCTAAGATTAACACACATTTAGTATAAGAGGGGAGATGTGTATCATCCAAATACTTTTATTTGGTGATATGAACCCGGATGTTAAGGTCCAGCAGCATAGCTACTGAGAAATATTATTTTCTTTTATAACAGGGACGGGTTTTTGTGAACAGCTAAGAGATGGGCGGGATTGCTGTTCACCACATCTCCATCTCAAGGTGTGCTGCTCTTACTGTCACACAAAACATCCTCAACATCACATCACCATCCTCCTGATGCGATAGCATTGGGTATTAATCTATTACTATAATAATAACCTATGATGAACTATAAAAAAAAAAGGAAGCTCACCACATTGCAGTATGTGGTGTTAGTCCATAATGGAGAAGCTGGCTGTCTGATCCACTGGCACAGCAATTACCAAATGTACGACAAAAAGCAAAAAACTTTATTGGTGAAACACTAAAGAGAGAGATAGGGTACCTGACGTGTTTCTTGTTTCACAAACACTCTTACGGTACCTTTACACGCGGCTACATTTCTAGGGTGGCTACAGGTAACTTACTGGTTGCAGTGAAATCATGGAGACAAGGTTCTATCTTGTTGCTGTGTACAAATGGAATAATCTCTCCATGATTTCACTGCAACCAGTAAGTTACCTGTAGCCACCCTAGAAATGTAGCCGCGTGTAAAGGTACCCTAAGGGTGCTCTCACACTGGCGTTTTTACCAAAATGCGGAAATGCGGCAGATTTACCACACTTGCGGCAAGCCCCATGCATTGTCTATGGGGCTTGCGGTAAGGTGCTGCAAGTGCAGTTGCGGCAGATGCGGCAGTTGTGGCCGTGAAAAAAAATGCTGCTGACCGCGTTTTTTTTCATGGTCGCAACTGCCGCAACCGCACTTGCCGCACCTTACCGCAAGCCCCACAGACAATGCATGGGGCACTTAGGCGGCACATGCGTTTTTTTGCCCGGGCAAAAACGCCTACGTGAAAGGGGCCTTAGTCATAGGAACTGTCCTATAACTTAGGGCATTTGTGACACACTAGAATGTTTCACCAATAAAGTTTTTTGTTTTATTTTTACTGTTCCATATGCATGTGCTGATCATTTTTGCTTTTTTTTTATCATGAACTATATAAACACAAAAAATGCTGGAGTGCTGCTTGAAAGTTTGATAGTGACCGTCCACATTAGATTAAAGTTGAGTGATGGTTAGTCAACTGTTGAACACATGTTTATCTTGTGTAACCTAATACATTTTTCAAAATAATTATCCAGTGAGTGTAGAAACTTGTCACTCCAAGTTCTTCATAAAATCTCCATTTATTAGAAGTTGGCTAAGAACAATTTTTGCCACATAAAATTTCAAAAGGTCAGTGAATCATGGTCTTTAGGTGGTGCATTTCGGCTACTGAGTAGCCTTACTCATGATCATGACTAAGGCTACTCAGTAGCCGAAACGCGTCACCTAAAGATCATGATGCACCAAACTTTTGAAATTTTTTGTGGGAAAAATTGTTCTTACACAACTTCGAATAAATGGAGATTTTATGAAGAACTCGGAGTGACAAGTTTCTACACTCGCTGGATAATTACTTGAAGTGTTTGGAGGCAGCCTGAAGCCCACTGGGATCCGAGCTGAGAGGGAGGAGCACATGAGAAGGAAGAACAGTGAGTGGACACAATCTTTGTACTTGATGTAAACTAATTTTTGGTCAGCAGGGGATAGCTCCAGGGTGTTGAAGTACAGCGCCGAGCGGCGCTGAGCTTCAGCACCCGGCGTCCGGCTCACGGATGCGGCTCCGGTGCAATCCGGCGCCATAGACCCTCATTTAAGGGCCTAATAGAGGGCACCAGATCGTACCGGACCGCGAAGATCCTAGAGAACCAGCTTTTTTTTCGCCGGACACAAAAATACGGCTTGCAATGATTTTGTGTCCGGGAGAAAAATCTGATTCCTCCCAGATTCTCCCGGACACATGGAAACCGGATGGCAGATAGCTGCCATCTGGCTCCATCTGGCCCTGGGCCAAAATCCAGTCCGGGGTTGTCCGGTTTACAACGAACAGCCCCGGATCGGATTAAACTGTGGTGTGAAGCCGGCCTAAGATAGTTGTTGGGCCAAATAGTTATAATTTTTGACTCTTCTATATACATTAGCATTTCACTCAGCCCAGTGTTCATGTGTTTTTTTATGCAGGGAGAGGAGAAAGGTGCAAACTGATGCTTAAAACTGCTTGTTTCTGATTGTATCTAAAGAAACTTGTACGTAATATTATTTTGCAAGGTCAAATAATGGTTATATTTTCAGCAGACGTGCTTATTGTATACCAAAGCCTAACAAGTATATTAAATGAAAGCACAAATATCAAATCAAAGTGTAATCTATTTAAATATAAATGTAGTCAGTGAAAACCACCCATAAATGATATATCATATATCCACGTTTATTGGAAAACGTAATCCTAGAAAAACTTTATATAACTTAGTATGGACCTTTCTGAGTTATGTATTCTCAAACCAATGTTATCCTGATACTATTTTTTTACTGCCTTTTTTTAATCATTTTTAATCTATTCATTATATTATGTATTCACATTGCTTTCAAATGTATGTTTTTTCAGGTCTGAAATAATTTAGTCAGTGATTCATGAGATAAAAAGGTTGATTTGGGGCTTGTTAATTAGCGCTGGGCCTATCCCATATTTAGAGTTTCTATGATTTGGGGATAAAGTCACAAGACAATAGAAAACTAGGGCTTATGGTTAGATTGATTTCCCATATATTCATACTACTCATAAAAACTAACATGGTAGAAAAACAGTTGGTTTGTGCTTTTGTTCTTTCTTTTGCTGCATCAGGACAACTACAACTGTATAAACAGTTGTAAATATATAGTGAACAGAGACTCCCATTGCTACCTATATAGAGGTGTACTGTGACTGTCTCCTTATATACAAGCAAAAACCTTACCGCAAACTCTGATGTCTCTGGTTTTCCTTTGATAGAAGAAAGTTTTCCCCACAGCCATGTATCAGCTTCTAGTTTACATTACTCTAAGGGTACCTTTATACGCCACGATATCTGCTGGCGATATGAGGCGATCTAACGTGCGCGTGCACGTTTTTTCATGCTCGCCTCAGATCGCCGATGGCGGCATAACACACCGCAATTTCGCCCTCAACCCAAGGCGATGTGTCGCCCCGGAAATCGCTTCACCCACAGTGGACCCAATTCGGTCGACTTCCCTCGCCGCTTCACACGCCGCAATCCCCAAAGCAATGTGGGCGTACATGTTCAGCGTGGCGAGGACATAGGTGTGCCAGCCTGGGTTACACCACGCCCCAAACACGCTCATTGGACAATGCAATAGCGTTATGATTGGTCAGCCTGCTCTGGAAGGCTGGCTATTACATGACGCCATTGCCATTGTGTGGTGCTGGACGGACAGCTCTTCAAATATGGCGCGGTGTCAATTGACAGACAATGGGAACACAGTAGCCACCGCCAATCATCGCAGATGGGGCGCAGACTCCAGCATGCTGTGGCACGCCTACGGGAGTTCCATCACTATCGCCCTATCACACGCCAAAACCCGGAAATCTCGCCTTCATGATTGCCTCTGATTTTGGAGCAGTGCTCTGAAATCAGGAACCAGGCGACAGGCGATTTATCGCCGCCAAATTCCCCAATTACACGCTGCAACTGGGAGGCAATTTGACGGTGATAGTTTCAGGGTGACTTATCGCCATCAGGATTCCCAGCAGATATTGTGGCATGTAAAGGTACCCTAAGAGGGCCCGGTAGCTCCATTTTAACAAGTTGAATTGCTGCAGTGTGAAACATGATCAAGCAAATATTTTCTTCCTTTTTTTTATATCACATACAGTATATGGCTTTCCTATTAGTTGTTACTATTGGTAGTGTTATAACTACACCATGTTCCAAATTATTATGCAAATTGGTTTTAAGTGTCATAGAGGTTTTTTTTTGTCAATGAAACCCATTGATGGTATTGTGTCTCAGGGTTCTTTGGATCACTGAATTCAATCTCTGCTACCTGTGATAATTAGTTTGGCAGGTGAGCCCAATAAAAGGAAAACTGGATGTTCCATAATATTAAGCCGGCCATTGTTTTCAAGTAACATGGGAAAGAAAAAGGATCTCTCTGCTGCCGAAAAGCAACAAATAGTGCAATGCCTTGGACGAAAACTTAAGCGTGATCATCGTACTGTGAAGAGATTTGTGGCTGATTCTGAGAACAGACGTGGTCGTGCAGATAAAGGCAGAATGAGGAAGGTTTCTGCCAGGCAAGTTCATCGGAACTTAGGCCTCGTGCACATGCTGAGTATTTGATGAGTTTTTTACCTCAGGATTTGTAGGCAAAACCAGGATTGGAGCAATCAGAGGAAAAGTATAATAGAAACACCTGCACCACTTCTGTATTTAATTATCCATTCCTGGTTTTGGCTACAAATCCTGAGGTAAAAAACTCACCCAATACTCAGCGTGTGCACGTGGCCTAAGAGAGCAGCTGCTAAAAAAGGCCTTACAAACCAGCAACCATATATTTGAAGCTGCTGGTGCCTCTGGAGTCCCTCGAACCTCAAGGTGCAGGATCCTTCAAAGGCTTCGGCCACCCCTAAACAGTGCTCACAAGCAGAAACAGTTGCAGTGGGCCCAGTGAAGACTAATTTTCAAACAGTTTTGTTAACTGATGAGTGCCGAGCAACCCTGGATGGTCCAGATGGATGGAGTAGTGGATGGTTGGTGGATGGCCACCATGTCCAAACAAGGCTGCGACATCAGCAAGGAGATGGAGGAGTCATGTCTTGGGCCAGAATCATTGGAAAACAGCTGGTAGACACCTTTAAGGTTCCTGAAGGTGTGAAAATGACCTCTGCAAAGTATATAGAGTTCCTGACTGAGAACTTTCTTCCATGGTACAAAATGCAAAAACGTGCCTTCAGGAGCAAAATCATCTTAATGCATGACAATGCACCATCTCATGCTGCAAAGATTACCTATGTGTCATTGACTGCTATGGGCATAAAAGGAGATAAACTAATGGTGCGGCCCCCATCTTCCCCTGACCTCAACCCTATAGGAAACCTTTGGAGTATAATCAAGCAAAAGATCTATGAGGGTGGGAGGCAGTTCACATCAAAACAGTAGCTCTGGGAGGCTATTCTGACATCATGCAAAGAAATACAAGCAGAAACTCTCCAGAAACTCACAAGTTCAATGGATGCAAAAATTGTTAAGGTGATATCAAAGAAGGATTCCTATGTTAATGAGGCAATTGACAGGGTAGGGGGTACTCGGCTACCGGGGCTGATGGCGATTTGGATGGGGGATCACGGCTGGTCGGTCCCCGGTCCCGTGCCCTGGACCCTCAAGGGCGGGGAATGGTGGGGGATAAGGGGATTGGTAATGTGATGCCACCTATGGTGCCTGGTAACTGGTATACTAAAGCTGCAGCCGGCCGCTGAGGTGATGGTGGGTGCAGCAGAGTGTGGTACAGGTCCCCACAGGTGGAGCTTTACCTCAGGGCAGCGGAGATGGATGAGTGGAGTAGTAGTCGCGTCTCTGCAGTCAATGCAGTGACTAGCGGCGGTTAGGCAGGCACACACACACAGTGATCATTGTTTCGGTACCTTTTACTGGTGACAGGGTAACAGGTACAGTCCAGAGAAATAAACAGGTTCCAGGTGCAACTTGGGACTTCCACCTTAGAAAGTTGTGAGGCCTCCTCTGTCTCTGTGCTCTGTGGTTTGGGGTAAGTCCTGCCTGTGACTGGACTCGCCGCTCCTTCTCCCTCTCAGGGCTTTGCTCTAAACTAACTATGAGGTCCTTCTGCAGGGTCCCTGTTTCTCCTATGGCCCCTGGTCCTGTACTTGGTCACTTTGAGTGTCTCTTACTTGACTTGCTTCAGGGGTTAACTCCTCCTGGTTCTCCCGGGGTTTTACTGCTGCAGTGGATGCGGGCAGTGTCGGACTCCGGTGTCCAGGTGTACTATAAGGAAACCTCAACTGGTTCCTTTCCTTGAATTCCCTGCTTCCTCCACTGGCCTCCGACCCTCTCCCTAGGGTGCAACACAGCAGTCAGTGGTCTCTGGTCCTGGGACTGGATCCTTCCCAGAGACAAGCTTCTTGCAACCGCTCTCTCCTCAGACCAACTCAGACTAAGTACTAACTGACTCCTCCCCTCAGGCCTGGATCTTTTAAAGGGGAACTCACTTAAGGCAGCCAGTAGAGCTCCCCTTTCAGGTCTGTGGTGGAAGGTGTTGAGTGCTGTGTGAACCAAGGTGTCAATCCCTCCTTGCATCGGTTGATCCTGTGGCAATCCCCTGCAGGGGTGCCACATTCCCCCCCCCAGTTAAATACAGTTCTTCGGGACTGAAACATTTTTCCATAAACATATCATATGTTATCTATTTACATTTGATAATTGAACAGAGTCTTAAAATAAAAAAATTACAAAAACCAGGTATAAATAAGAAAACGGGTAACCAGTCCATACAGCGCTAGTCCATCCGCTGCAGGCTGTTTAAAAAGGTGTTTAAATGGGTGTTTGCCACTACCAGTCCTGTGGCTATGGTCCATTTTTGAAAGTAAGAAAAGGGAAACTCAAAAGTCCAACAGGTCAAGTCTCTGTAGGCTTAAAGTTCAAAAACACAACAACAAACAATACGGGTACCTCGGCGAAGGAGTCCTAGGTACTGCAAGGGCCTCTACCGGGTCATAAGCGCTGTAGGCCTCCTGGCTCTGGGTTCACCTATTTGCCAAGATTTTGCTCTCCCTAGACAGCTCCTTACGCCAACTCCACTCACCCCTCTTACTGGTGTTGTGTACCTGGTCTGGGTTGTTTTTGCCTACTCTTCACCGTTTTCTGTACATTAGCATTTATAACATATTTACATTTTAAACATATTTACATTTTCCACAGGTTATGGCTTATTCTCTGTACCTGAGTGGTGGGTGTCCTAGATTGACACGTATAGACCTACGTAATTCTGGTGTAGGATTGGTGAGAGTGGGTCTATGTGTCATATGAAAACTGGGTAGCAGTCTGCAACTACCTGATCTCACAGTATGAATGGCAGGTACACCTATTGCAGGATTCTTTGGTTCCGGTACAACGGGTGGTTCTTGTACTCTTGGCACTTCTACTGCTGGTGGAAACATCAAAGTTGGAATTAGATATGTACCTTCTATGTGAGGCCAATCCGCAAGTGACTCTCCAATGAGTGTCTGGACTGTCTTTGGCTTCTCTTTCTCTTCTGCTCTGGACAAGGTACATTTTCTTCTGGTTGAAGCTGTTGAGGGCATTTCTTCAAATGATCTCTGGACACTGTTGCGGTGGTTTCGCCATGGTCTTTGCTGATGACACAGGTTTTCTGATTATCAAACACAGATGATAATACAGTGTATGGTTCTTTTTCCCATTGATCATCTAGTTTGTGCATTCTTCTTTTTCTTTTCAAAACCAATTCACCTGGTGTTAAGGGCGTTCCTTGCGCACTTTTGTAAAAGTTGGTTTCTTGTCTTTCTCTAGATTTTTCCACACCTCTCAACGCATTCTTGTATTTTCTGGTATTGTTCTTTCCTTCTAGTATCCCAATCTGCATCTGCAGTATCTGCTTCAGGAACTACTTTGTCTATTTCAAAATCTACTGCCAATTTTCCTGGTCTTGCTCTCATGAGGAATGCAGGGGTACAATTTGTTGAGCTTACTGGGATGTTGTTGTAGATGTCAACTAGATCTGGTAACTTCTCTGGCCACTGGTTTCGTTCTTCTAACGGCAGACTTTTCAGTAATTCAATTACCACGTGATTCATCTTTTCGCACATTCCATTAGTTTGAGGATGGTAAGGCGTGGCACGAATTTTCTTGCAATCGTATAGGCGACAGAACTCTTGAAATATTCCCGCTTCAAAGGCAGGACCTTGGTCTGTCAATACCTGTTCTGGATAACCAAGTGGTCTGCAGAAATAAGCTTGAAATGTTCTTGCTACTGTTTGAGCTGTTAAGTCCTTTACCGGAGCTACCACAAGGAATCTGGAATAGTGGTAAGAGCATAGGTGTAGCCTGATTTGCTGGGTGTGAGTTTGACATGACCTAAGGCTGCCAGTTCTAGTGGTTGTTTGGTGATGATAGGCTGGAGTGGTGCTCTCTGGTTGTTTCGGTCTCTTCTTCTTAATGAGCATGGTCCACAATTTTTCATCTGTGACACTGCATCCCCTGCACACCATCTGTGACACTGCATCCCCCTGCCCACCATCTGTGACACTGCATCCCCCTGCACACCATCTGTGACAGTGCATCCCCCTGCACACCATTTGTGACACTGCATCCCCCTGCACACCATCAGTGACACTGCATCCCCCTGCACACCATCTGTGTCACTGCATCCCCTGCACACCATCTGTGACACTGCATCCCCTGCACACCATCTGTGACACTGCATCCCCTGCACACCATCTGTGACACTGCATCCCCCTGCACACCATCTGTGACACTGCATCCCCTGCACACCCTCCGTGACACTGCATCCCCTGCACACCATCTGTGACACTGCATCCCCTGCACACCATCTGTGACACTGCATCCTCCTGCACACCATCTGTGACACTGCATCCTCCTGCACGCCATCTGTGACACTGCATCCCCTGCACACCCTCCGTGACACTGCATACCCTGCACACCATCTGTTACACTGCATCCCCTGCACACCATCTGTGACACTGCATCCCCTTCACACCAATCTGTGATTGGTTGTTGAAGTTAGACTTCTCTCCCACCCTCTGTGTCGGTGTCTGTGATTAGTTGCCATACACATTAGTCTACTATGGCAAGCAAGCTGCCATCATATTACTGAATGAATAAATAAATAACCAATTGAAAACATTGGGCTCTTCCCGATTGCCCTGGTGCTCTTGCAATCGGAGTACTATAAGTGGTTTATGTTATGAAATATGTTTCCACTTACATAAATACATAATTCAATTACATATTTAAAAACTACATAAATACATTCCTACTCATGCAATACATTCTGTGACATTTTGTTTACTTTTGTTGTTCAGTGCAATTGTTCTTCAAAGCATAGCACAATCTGGGTGAAAACAGACCCAAAAAATACATGTGCAAAATGGCTCATTTTACAAGTATTTTCAGTGCTGAAGCAAAAACATGGGTGAAGGAGGTCTAAATCAGCATTTTATTTCCCTGTGTAATATGTAACTCATACTTTTTTCTAGTATATAATTAAACCATAGCAAACTAATTTTTTTTAAATGAAATAGCAGAATAGAATGTGCACACGTAATAATTGTTTCTGGAGGTATTTGTATATACTCTAAAGTACATTTTCAAACTCATGGGAAATGTAAGGTCTATTATGGGAACCATTTCAGAGGGGAAAAAGGAAGTAACATGGCAGACAGCCCAGTAATTTCACATCAACTAAAAGGGTATATGCAAGATATGTAGTAGTTTTTAATACATTAATAGCCTATGATGAATTACATAGGCAAAAAAAACAACAAGAGCTGCATTAAATTTTGAAAGTCGCCATGCACATTAGATAAAAGTTGTGTCAACTGTTGTGCCGCAAAACAAATTTTTGTTGATATTGGCCATTACAGTTGTTCAGTTTATCAATACATATGGCAAGTAAAGGTACCGTTACACGCTTCAAGGTTGTCAAGATATCACCAACGATCTCATGGGCGCACAGTCGTTAGGACATCTTTTTGACACCGTTGGTGAGATGTCACATGTGTAGATATCGTGGACGACACATCAATGATGTAGTGAGCAGGTATCGTTCGCACAACCCAGTGAACGATCCTTGTCACTGTTGTGAATAGAAGTCGTTAACGACATCGTTATTGCGGTGTCATAGACAACGATGCAGCAGGATGGCTGGTCGACAATCGTTTGATTTGAGAAGATGTCCTCTAATCTGCGATCAATGATCCAACGATTTATCGTAGTCGTATCTCAGTGTTACATGCAACGACGTACTAACGATGTCGTTTGAGCCCGTGGCGTTTGAGCGATATCGTTCACAATCTCGTACCATGTATGTAACGGGGCCTTAAGACAGACCATAAATCTGAAATAGCTTTTGGCCAAATCCTGACTCCTCCATATATATGACTCCACCCAACATTCATGTGTTGTCATTGGGGAGAGAAAAGAAAGCTGCTACCTGCCGCTTGAATACTGATCGACTCTGTGCATGTGATATTATTTTACAAGGTGAAATAGTAGTTATTTTCTATGCAGACATGATAATTTGACACCAAATTCCATCTGAAATATGTTTCCAATTTCATACATTCTAATAAACACAGCTGGTCTTACACACAGCATTTAAAGCAACACTAAAGATTTTTTTAGTGTTAGAGTGAGTCATTTATTCTTATGTCCCGGCCACTAGTAATATGCTCATTCTTCAGCATCTCTACCTTTTACTGACAATGCTTCAGTCCCACCATCTTGTGACTATAACTCCTGACTGCCTGGAAGCCAGAAGTTACATCAAAGTCTCTCAATGTAACTCTATTTGTACATTTACACGTGGCCACAGGAAGGTAGGAACAGGCAGGCATCGGACACAATTGTGCCTGTTGCCTTGAAAAGACCACGATGTGGCTGCGTGTAATTCAGGACTTTCCTTCCTTCAGGGAAGACACAGGAAGGAAAGTCCTGAATTACACGCAGCCACATCGAGGTTTTTTCAAGGCAACAGGCACAATTGTGTCCAATGCCTGCCTGTGTCTACCTTCCTGTGGCCGCGTGTGTAAAGGGACCATTTGAGATCCAGACAAAAGGCCAGGACAAGGCTACCATAGACTTGCATTAAAAAGTGACCTCCAGCACACTCCATGACATGCAAGAGTAGTCGACAGGTCACAATCGGGGGCAGCGGTGATTGAAGATGGCGGCGGGCAAGTATACAAGTAGAGTCGAGGAACTAAGACTTTAGAACACCACAGTGGTAAAATAAAAAAGAAAAAATGCTAAAGTGGTATTTAAAAAACTACTTGAATACATTGCTATTCAAGCAATACATTCTGTGATATTTTGCTTGTCTTTTTTGATCAGTGATATTTTTATTGAAAACATAGCACAGTCTGGGTCTAGGACAGAAACATTTCCAAAAAATACACATGCAAAGGACTTTATATAAAGCACTTTAACAAAAACGCTATGAAAAACATTGAAAATCCATGGCCCTTTTTACAACATATAAAGCACTGTAAAAAGTGGTTGAGGTCTTATGAGCCTGGATATGATGCCTTTACACAGTTCATCAATCAGCACAATTTATGCATCTCCCTCTTGAGTTTGTCAACTGCCTGGGCTAGGGGAAGTCTGTTTTCCTTCACTTCTTTGTGTGGAAAGAGAACTAATGACTCTTCTGGGTGCCATAAAATGATATTCATAGCTGATGCCTCTTTAACCACTTTATACTGTTATCTGGTATTGAGTATCCTGAAGAATCTACAACTACCATGGTCACAAGAATGATAACAGTTTGCGTGGGGATTTCATGGTAATTCTGCAAATTTGCACTTCACTAAGGAAGTGGAGAAACTCCAGTGCCACATTTAAGCAGCTCCTCAAAGTCATAATCGCTTTACAGCAAGCTTTTAATATGACTATCCCACACACTACACTGATGAGGGGCAGATATCCCGAAACGCAGCGTCTGTAGTTTGGGGTTCTGATCTGGCACAAATCCCTTAGTTATATTAAAAGCTTGTAGGAAAGCGATTATGACTTTGAGGAGCTGCTTAAATGTGGCACTGGAGTTTCTCCACTTCCTTAGTGAAGTGCAAATTTGCATATATGCATATATCTGAGAGGAGGGAAGTGGCTTACAATCTCCTCACCTACTTCGCTCTCTCCATAAGGTTGATAGCAAGCTCCCAGACCTTGTCTTAGCCCACTCACTCTGCCAGATCAGAATATCCCACACACTACACTGATGAGGGGCAGGTACCCCGAAATGCAGCGTCTGTAGTTTGAGGTTCTGATCTGGCACAAATCCCTTAGTCATATTAAAAGCTTGTTGGAAAGTGATTATGACTTTGAGGAGCTGCTTAAATGCGGCACTGGAGTTTCTCAACTTCCTTAGTGAAGTGCAAATTTGCATATATGCATATATCTGAGAGGAGGGAAGTGGCTACAATCTCCTCACCTACTTCGCTGTCTCCATAAGGTTGATAGCAAGTTCCCAGACCATGGTAATTCTGGTAGTTTAGGTATGTCTAATTATAAAAGTTTTAGTTTAAAAAGATAATTCTGTTTTATGTAGGTAGTTCTGTATTATGTCAGTTGTTCTGTCTTATGTAGATAAAGGTAACTAAACTATAAAAAGTTATGTACATTTTGTAATATACTGTCCTTTAGGACAGGTTTACATTCATGTACTTTTTTTTGGCAAATATACAGGTGCATCTCAATGAATTAGAATATCATCAAAAAGTTAATTTTTTTCAGTAATTCAATACATAAAGTATGACGCATATATTACGGTATATAGAGTAATTACACACAGAGTGATCTATTTCAAGTGTTTATTTCTGTAAATGTTGATGATGATGGCTTACAGCCAAAAAAAAACCCAAAGGTCTCAGAAAATTAAAGTAGGGAGGATGAAGGGTTAAAAAACGCACTGCCGTATTCCGTGAGACATTAAAGGGGGAATGTAATATTGATTTATTAGTCAATGCATTTCAGGTCTCCCTGAAATGCCCTGAAACATGGCAATATGATACTGATTTAAAATGTGTTGAGTAATAAATCAATATTATATTCACACTTTGATATCTTGTGGAATACGGCAGCATCGTTTTTAACCCTTCATCCTCCCTACTCTATATGCACCTCGCTGGGGACTGCAGCAGCATTGATATGCTTTTATAGTGGTTGTGACTCTTACAACTACACAAGGTGAAGCCTCTGATACCTATTTACGTAACATTTTATCTCTCACACACTTAATTCTCTCTACTTTAATTTTCTGAGATAATGACCTTTGGGTTTTCATTGGCTGTAAGCCATAATCATCAACATTTACAGAAATAAACACTTGAAATAGATCACTCTGTTTATAATGACTCTATATAATATATGTGTTTCACTTTATGTATTGAATTACTGAAATAAATTAGCATTTTGATGATATTCTTATTCATTGAGATGCACCTGTACATACAAACACTGATAAAGGATAATGTGTCTATCAATTTTAGAGAGAATGTGCACTATTTGTATTAACTTTTACCTATACTGCAATGCTAAACACTCTTAGGCGCCTTTGACTTAAGCGTTTTTCACTGATCGCGGCAGATGCAGTGGATTTACCGCATCTGCCGCCTAACCGTCACACTTGTGGTTCACCTGCGGCATGTCCAATGCAATGTCTATGGGGCTTGCAGCAGGTGCGGCAAGTGCGGTATAGTTGCGTTTTCGGCATTTGCCGATACCGCAACTATACCACACTTGGCACACCTGCCGCAAGCCCCATAGACATTGCATTGGACTTGCCGCAGGTGAACCGCAACTCAGCCGTTTAAGCGGCAAATGCGGTAAATCCGCCTCATCTGCCGCGATCAGCAAAAAACGCTGATGTGAAAGGGGCCTTAGGAGATCAAGTGGTTTGTACTTGACGTAATGCGTTTCACTCACTGACGATTGTCTAGACCAGTGTTTCCCAACTCCAGTCCTCAAGGCACACCAACAGGTCATGTTTTCAGGATTTCCTTATCATTAGACAGATGATGGATTTATGCCCTGTGCAAGTGATTAAATTATCACCTATGCAATCCTAAGGATATCCTGAAAACATGACCTGTTGGTGTGCCTTGAGGACTGGAGTTGGGAAACACTGGTCTAGACTAGGGATGAGCGAGTCTACTCGCTAGGACTCGTTACTCGGCGATTCTTAAGGGACTCGCTGGACTCGGGAATCGGCGAGTCTTTTAGCGAATACTCGCTCAGTAACGAGTCCAAATCGGGCGTCGCTTTGCGGCCGGCGAGTCGGTTTGCGGCAGGCGGGCTGCTTCGCGGCTGGAGGAGGTAAGGTCAGCTTTGATAGCCCCCGCTTTTCAAGGCTGCCTGGACCCGACAGCAATCCCCCCGGTTCTCAAGGCTGCCTGGACCCCTGGACCCGACAGCACCCCCCCCCCCCCCCGGTTCTCAAGGCTGCCTGGACCCGACAGCACCCCCCTTCCCCCCCCCCCCCCGGTTCTCAAGGCTGCCTGGACCCCTGGACCCGACAGCACCCCCCCCCCCCGGTTCTCAAGGCTGCCTGGACCCCTGGACCCGACAGCACCCCCCCCCCCCCCCCGGTTCTCAACCAGGGCCGGGGATACCTAACTGCCACCCAGGGGAAGAGGCTCCAGCCAGCCCCTGAGTCCAATGCTCCGAATCCTAGCGAGTCTGCGATTCCGAGTCCTGTATTATCTATTCGGGACTCGCGAATCCATATTCCCTATTCTTTAACATTGGACTCGCTAGACTCGCCACGAGTACCGAGTCCTGGGCTCGGACTCGTGCGGGTCTAGCGATTCCGAGTAATTTAGGACTCGCTCATCCCTAGTCTAGACTAGATATAGATCTGCCGATTTAGTATCCTTGGGATTGTGCTGCAAACAAAATGCAAAATTTATAATAATTTGTATTTTAGATTTTTATTCTGGGTATTTTGGAGTATACTGAAGTTAAAGGGAACCTGTCAGGTCGTTCTACCCCCCTATGCTATCTCTACCTGTCCCTGCACCTTGCTAGCTGATCCCTAACCATCCCTGTCTCACCTAAACCTGCACTGTAAAGATTAAGAAAAATGAGTTATAAACTTATATAGAGTCTGAATCAGGAGACTGGAAAGGCGGGCTCTGGGGCGTGCTGAATGTGAGGATAGGAGAATGGAGCCCCAGAGCCCACCTTTCCAGTCTCCAGATTCAGACACTATGTAAGTTTATAACTCATTTTTCTCAATCTTTTTTGGGCACTTTTAGGTGAGACAGGGATGGTTAGGGATCAGCTATCAAGGTGCAGGGACAGGTAGTGGTAGACTGGGGGGGGAGGGGGTGTAAAACGACCTGACAGGTTCCATTTAAAGTGGTTTTTCCAGCATTATGTGATGTGACATTTAGCATTTTTCAATTTAATTGATATATTTTAACGTTAAAGAATAAGCAGTGCTTTGGATGAATATATTGTGCTCAGTGGAATGTACATAAAGGCTATGTTTTATCTTATCATTGCTAACAAATCATTACATAATAAAATTTGAGAATATGAAAATAACTTTACTTTGTATTTCACTGATTGTTTTCTAATGTAAAGGCTTCTTCATGTGTTTGAATTTACATTCTCTGCTGTATACACTTTGGGAATGTGTAATGTGGCTGCCTAGTATTTATGAGGCCATCCCAAGACACTAGTATCTTGGATGTGTTATGCAGCACAGTGATGGGAAAGATAAATATGCCTCCCAGTTTTCATTGTCATAACCATTACTCTGTAAGTTCACTAGAATGCATAGTATATATTTAGCTATATTTACAAGCTACGCAAGTCATATTTGACAAAAGTAATATATACGATATTTACATACTGTGCAATTATTTTGGGCAGGTGTGGGACAAATGCTGCAAAGTAAGAATGCTAACAAAAATCAAAGTGTTAATGATAATTTATTTCTATCAATTATTAAAATGCATAATGTGAATGAAGAAAACCATGTTAAACCATCAATTCTTTGAGATGCACTCGTACAAAGTTTTTAAAGAAACTAGGCAGAGACTTTGGTTACTTCTATAAATTACCCTATTTGGAAAAACACAGATTTTCTGTTAATGAAAGCTTGCTCAAATTTTTCAAGGAGGCTTTTTTGAGTATATCTTCCAGCTACAAGTCTGCTTCAGATGTGTCTGCTTTTGTGTCAAGAAATGAAATAGACCAGAAATTGACCGGAATTGATTGGATTTGACTGGAAAGTAATGGGACAGAAAGCCACTGAAAACAATGTGTATAATTCTTTTCACTTTCAATCTTTGCTAACTATGTATTTTATTTCATTGTTTTCCTATGTGCTTTTGCCAGCCACTTTCACCACCCCATCTCCCCTCCATTACCACTCATTCACATCAGTCCCCTCTCTCCTAGTTTCCCCTATGTACAGCTCCCATGCTATCTTAAGTTTACTGAATAATCTCAGCCCATCACATTCCAGAGTTTTACATCATAATCCATGTCACAAATGCAAAAACTATTTGCTTTTTCTCTTTTTGCTGCTGCTCCTGTCAAGTGATATCTGTTCCAACCCTTGTCCCCCCTCTGCTATCTTCAACTTCTTCCCCACCTCACATGGAAATCCTACTAATCTTATTAATATTACCTGCACACCTTCATCTCCCTCTTTTAATTGCGCGTTCTGGAATTCACGGTCTGTATGCACAAGCTTCCTTTCATCCAAAACTACTTTCTTACTAACTCTCTTAATCTGCTGGCCCTCACTGAAACCTGGATCCAGGATTCAGACACTGGTTCCCCTGTGCTATTTTGCATGGTGGCTTACATTTCTGCCATTCCCCGAGACCTGGAAACAGACATGGTGGTGAAGTTGGCTTACTCCTGTCTCCACAATGCATTTTCCAGGTCATCCCTCCAGCCCCATCACTCTCTTTACCTTCTTTTGAGGTCCACACCATCAGGCTCTTCCATCCCTTCCCCCTCAGAGTAGCAGTGATATACCGCCCTTAAGGTTCACTCACCTACTTCCTCGACCATTTCTTTACGTGGCTACCACACTTCATGTCCTCAGGATTACCAACTCTTATTCTGGGAGACTTTAACATCCCCATAAACAGCTCCATCTCCCCATCTGCATCCCACCTCCTATCTCTAACTACGTCTCTTGGCCTCTCATAGCTCTCAACATGTGAAACACACAAGGATGGCAACACCCTTGACCTGGTCTTTACCAGACTCTGCTCAAACTGCTCCCTAGATAACTCACCTCTTCCTCTGTCTGACCACAACATTCTCTCCTTCACAAAACCTTGCCCACCACAGCACACTCCTACCTATCATACATCCAAAAATCTACAAGCCATTAACCCTCATACACTTACAGGCGCTCTATTCTCATTACTGTCCACAATCTCCTCCTTCTCCTGTCCTGATCTGGCTGTTAATCACTACAATGACACTCTCAGAAGAACCCTGAACCAAGTACCACCCCTCACCCTAAGGACCTCCAAACATAGAATAAAACAGCTCTGGCTCACATTACAAACTCGATTGCTCCAGCAATGCTCTAGGAGTGCTGAACACCTATGGAAGAAAACTCACTCTCCATTATTAATTCATTTTAAGAACCTACAACTCTGCCCTATACCTCGCCAAACAAACGTACTTCACCACCTGATCTCCTCACTATCCAACAATCTCAAAAACCTCTTTGACACCTTTCACTCTCTCCTCAGTCCTAAAGTGCAGGCCCCAATCAATGACCTCTTGGCTGATGATCTGGCTTCTTACTTTATGAAAAAAATAGACAAAATCTGCAAGGAAATCAGCTCCCAGCCTCCAAGCGCTGTTACTCCCATTCTTCCTTACATTTCCTCTGGATTATTCTCCATATTTGACCCAGTCACAGAAGAAGAAGTCTCCAGGCTCTTCTCTTCGTCTCGTCCCACCTCATGCACCACTGACCCCATTCACTCATGCCTACTCCAGTCTATCTCTCCGGTTGTCACTACCCACCTAACCAAAATCTTCAACCTCTCATTCTCTTCCACCATCTTTCCCACCTACTTCATACACTCTATCATTACTTATTTTATTAAAGAAATCTTCTCTTGACCCATCCTGCATGAATAACTACAGACCAGTCTCCAACCTCCCCTTCAGCTCTAAACTCTTGGAGCATCTGGTCTACACTCACCTAACCCATTACCTCTCCACTCACTCTCTTTTAGATCCATTACAGTCTGGTTTCAGCCCCCTACACTCTACAGAAACTGCCTTCATCAAAGTGACCAATGACCTTCTGACTGCAAAACGTAATGGTGACCACTCTCTGCTTATTCTTCTTGACCTCTCTGCAGCTCCACCATCCTACTATCTATGCAGCATCGCATAAAGGACACTGCTCTCTCCTAGTTCTTATCCTATCTTTCCGACTGCTCTTTCAGTGTATCATTTGCTGGCTCCACTTCCTCTCCTATTCCTCTCACTATTGGGGTCCCTCAGGGTTCAGTCCTTGGTCCTCTTCTCTTCTTTCTCTACACATCCCCTATTGGACAGACCATCAGCAGATTTGGCTTCGAGTACTATCTGTATGCTGATGACACACAATTATACACTTTAGCCCCTGACCTTACCCCTGCAGTACTAATGAATTCCAATGACTGTCTAAGTGCAGTTTCCAACATCATGTCCACTCTATCTGAAACTCAACCTTTCCAAAACTGAACTTCTTCTGATCCCGCCCTCCACTAACCTTCCTAAATCTGATTTCTCCCTCAGGGTGGCACCACTTTAACGCCAGGCTTGCTATCTGGGTGTTATGCTTGACATTGATCTCTTCTTCACCTCCTATATACAATCACTTGCCCGCTCTTGCCGCTTGCATCTAAAGAGCATCTCTAGAGTCCGCCCCTTTCTCATCATGGAACAACAAAAACCCTCACTATGGCCCTGATCCATTCTCGCCTTGATTACTGCAATTCTCTATTAATTGGCCCTCATTAGAATTTCCCCTCTTCTGTCCATCCTTAATGCAGCACCCAGGATCACCTATCTGGTCAGTCGTTACTCAGATGCTGCCGCTCTGTGCCAGTCACTGCACTGGCTGCCTATACACTACAGACTCCAATTTAAATTGCTTGTTGTCACCCACAAAGCTCTTCTCAGTGCAGCACCTCCCTGCATTTCCTCCCTCATTTCTGTCTATCACCCTACCCATTCTCTACATTCTACAAATGACCTTCGACTAACATCTGCATTAAACCTCCCACTCCCGGCTTCAAGAATTTTCCCGAGCTGCACCAATTCCCAAAGAAATTAGGACTATCCACAACTTACATAGCTTCAGGCACTCCCTAAAAACACATCTCTTTAAGCCGGCTATCAGCTATTAATTCCCTAATAGAAGTCCTTTATACTGTATTTATACTGTATTTAGCCCATTCACTAGTTATCTGGACATAACTCTCCTTCAAACTCCACCAAACCCAAAAGCTCTACCCAAATTGGCTGCTGACCATTCATGTTATAAGACCATCATTGTAATAAGCCCCTGTACTTTTGTGTAACCCCCATCTCACTGTAAATTGTAAGCTCTTTTGAGCAGGGTCGCCTGATTTTTAGCCTTAATTATTGTATTGTATTTTTACATCGTTTCCCTGCTTTAATTATTGTATTGCATTTTTTACATTGTTTCCCTACTTTAAATATTGCATTTAGCAAGCTTCATCAAAAATTGCCTATCTATAACCCCTGTAATGGGGAGCTGACACTATGGAGATAAACTCGCACCGTAAGGTATCATATATAGAACAAAAGATATATGCGACAAATCAATATCATGCAAATAGGTTTTTATTGAAGGTTAAAACCAGGGAGAACAAGGAAGGGGGGCAGAGGAACCTGGGTCCACAACCTCAGGTGGTTGTGGACCCAGGTTCCTGTGCCCCCCTTCCTTGTTCTCCCTGGTTTTAACCTTCAATAAAAACCTATTTGCATGATATTGATTTGTCGCATATATCTTTTGTTCTATATTTAAATATTGCATTGTAGTTTTTACATTGTTTCTATGCTTTAATTATTGTATTGTATTTTTTACATTGTTTCTCTGCTTTAATTAGCGTATTGTATTTTTTATAATTTTTACTTATGACCGTTTGTATATGAACCACTGAATTGTAAAGCGCTGCGGAATATGTTGGCTCTATATGAATAAAGAATATTATTATTATTATTAAGGAGTCTTACACAAACTCTTTATCAGGATAGGGGTTAACTTTACGGTCGCTGGGTGTCCTCCCATTTTAAGCCCACTGATGAAAAGTCCTATGTGAAAGATGCGCTGGTCGATCATGAGCACTGTTATCAATCACAGGGACTTGCGAAAGTATTCACCCCTCTTGGCTTTTTAACTATTTTGTTACATTACATCTATGTTTAAATATTTTTGGAATCTGATTTGTGTGTGATGCTTCAGGTCTATATATAGTCATAGTTGAGGAAGCAAAGTGAGATAAAAAGGCAAACATTACATTTATAGGATAAAACAAAAAAAATTACCATGTGCATATATATTCACTAGAGATGAGTGAGTATACTCGTAACTATTCAAATAGAGTCTGTGGAGCCTCTGTTAGGAGTCTCAAACACAGAACTAGCCATATATCCCTCCAGGGAAGGACCCAGCCAAGGGGTGGCTCCTTGCGGAGAACACCATAACCACCATATGAAGTGGCCCTTTAAGTCAATATCCAACTCTTTTACAAGTTTACAGATATGACAAGGGAATACCAAGGCCAAGTATCCATCCACATACAGCTGTTTCGGGGTGTTGCCCCTCATCAGTGTGGAGTAGGATTCTGGCTAGGTGGGAGCAAGGCCTAGTAGACCAAGATTGCAAAGTATTCACTGATCCCAGGGAGACCAGTCCAAGAAAACACTGCGGGCAGCTGGCTAAAGCGCTCAAACACAGTGAATTCCTAGGCACATTGCCCCCTGGGAAATATGAATATGCAAATAGAGTCTGTGGAGCCTCTGTTAGGAGTCTCAAACACAGAACTAGCCATATATCCCTCCAGGGAAGGACCCAGCCAAGGGGTGGCTCCTTGCGGAGAACACCATAACCACCATATGAAGTGGCCCTTTAAGTCAATATCCAACTCTTTTACAAGTTTACAGATATGACAAGGGAATACCAAGGCCAAGTATCCATCCACATACAGCTGTTTCGGGGTGTTGCCCCTCATCAGTGTGGAGTAGGATTCTGGCTAGATGGGAGCAAGGCCTAGTAGACCAAGATTGCAAAGTATTCACTGATCCCAGGGAGACCAGTCCAAGAAAACACTGCGGGCAGCTGGCTAAAGCGCTCAAACACAGTGAATTCCTAGGCACATTGCCCCCTGGGAAATATGAATATGCAAATAGAGTCTGTGGAGCCTCTGTTAGGAGTCTCAAACACAGAACTAGCCATATATCCCTCCAGGGAAGGACCCAGCCAAGGGGTGGCTCCTTGCGGAGAACACCATAACCACCATATGAAGTGGCCCTTTAAGTCAATATCCAACTCTTTTACAAGTTTACAGATATGACAAGGGAATACCAAGGCCAAGTATCCATCCACATACAGCTGTTTCGGGGTGTTGCCCCTCATCAGTGTGGAGTAGGATTCTGGCTAGGTGGGAGCAAGGCCTAGTAGACCAAGATTGCAAAGTATTCACTGATCCCAGGGAGACCAGTCCAAGAAAACACTGCGGGCAGCTGGCTAAAGCGCTCAAACACAGTGAATTCCTAGGCACATTGCCCCCTGGGAAATATGATCAGTGAATACTTTGCAATCTTACTTGTAACTATTCGGCACTCGCCAAATAGTACAGTATTTGGGCTACTCGCTACTCTGCGAGTTTCCTTGTGATTACTCGTTAGGAGTAGCACATTCACTTTCGCAATGTATCTATATACACTGCAAAAGTGAAATAAAAGTTTATAAAAGTTGTTAAAAATAAAAAAATTACATATTCACCTATCCGTCAGCTGTCCTGGGACCCGAAAAGAACATATCCAATCGGCTGCCAGGACCTTAAGTGTGATGGCCAATCAAATGGCCGGTAGCGATCAGGTGGTGTGTTACATCACACACCACCTGATCGCTACCGGCCATCTGATGGGCCATCAGACTAAAGGTCCTGGCAGGCCATCTATGTGTTAGAACATCTGATGGCCAATCAGATGGCCGGCAGCGATCAGGTGGTGTGTGACACCTTTTCTGAAAGGCCACAGAAATCTTTAAGCAAAAAGTACCACTAACCAAACAACACCATGAAGACCAAGGAGATCTCCAAACAACTAAGAGACAAAGATGTTGAGAAGTACAAGTAGATTACAAGCTTACGTGTTATGGTCAAAAATATCTACCAATACCTCACATTTTATTTATGTTTTGTATTGTGTTTTTTTACACTTTTTGTAGAGTGCAGCTGGGCCATATAGGGCATCTGTCTTATTGTGGTGCATTGCTATAGTGCTTAAAAGCCCACCTAGCTCTAATAGTAAGGGCGTAAGTAATAGGCTGGGCACACATTGCATCACACGTGTGTGACTGATGCCCTATGGGAACCTTATTTTGTGCATAAAAAATACTAGAAATCACTACCTCCAAGAGAAGGCGGTTAAGAGTGATTGGAGCATTGGTATTTTGCACCTGTGATGCCTTTTCCTATATTACTGAGGCCTACTACATCCTGCGGAGTGCATTTGGTTAGAGACCATAAAGCTGCACTTGGTGAGTTTTTTGAATTTATGTTCCTTCTTTTGCTATTTATTATGGGAAAAATATAGGAAAATATTAAATTTATGGGATAAAAGAAAAAAAATTACCATATGCTTATATGTTCACCCTTTTTGTTATGAAGACCCTAAAAATTCTGTTGCAAGCAATTACCTTCATAAGTCCCATGCTTAGTGAAAGCAAGTCCACTTGTGTGCAATCTAATGGTCATATAGTCTGGCAGTATATACATACACCTTTTCTGAAAGGCCACAGAATCTGCAACACCATTAAGCAAAAAGACCACTAATCAAACAACATCATGAAGACCAAGGAGATCTCCAAATAACTCAGAGACAAAGATGGTTAGAAGTACAAGTCAAGGTTGGGTTCAAAAAAAATATCTCAATCACTGATGATCCCCTGCTCCACCAAGTCCATTATCATCAATGGAAAGAACATGGTACCAAATCAAACCTGCCAGGAACAAGCCACCCATCAAAACTCTCAGTCTGGGCAAGGAGTTCATTAATCAGAGAGGAAGTACAGAGACCAAGGGTATCCCTTATGGAGCTGCAGAGTCCCCGAGCAGAGACTGGAATATCTGTCCATGCGACCACAATAAGCTAAATACTCATAGAGGTGGCTTTTATGGAAGACTGGACTGAAAAAGCCTTTACTCCCAGCCAAAAATCGGAATGCTTATTTTGAATTTGCCAAAAGACATGTGGGAGACTCCCCAAATGTTTGGAGGAAGGTGCTGTGGTCAGATAACACCAAAGTTGAACTTGTGTTCACCAAGGTAAATGCTATGTCTGGTGCTAAATTAGCACAGCTCATCATCCCAAGAACACCATCCCTACAGTGAAACATAATGGCGGCAGCACCCTGATATGATATTTTTCGGCAGCAGGAACAGGGTACGTGGTCTTAGGTGAGGAAAAGATAAAGTTCAATACAAAATAATATTGTGGTACCATGTTAGCTAGAAAAATCAATGTAAATACATAAGTCCCAAACAAATTGAGAAAAGTATTCTAGGAGTGAAACCTTTACTGACTAACCTGAAAATTATATTTGTAAGCTTTCAGAGCTCATATGGCCCCTTCATCAGACATTACTACAAATAAATTACTGAGACATTTAAATAGGTAGGGCATGAGGTGATGCTAAGTAGAGATGGGCTGAGGAAATTAAATTAAGGTCTTTGTTACTGATGCAGATGAGATGGAAGTTGTCTTTGACTGATCTGAAGACTTTCTTGTGGATGTGTGAACTGTGTCTATGTAATGACTCATGAATCCAGGTGTCAAATTGAGTCCCATTTTTAGAGATTGGAACATACTTATGAGCTTGAATTCCCAGATTTTTCTTTCTCTATCATGTTTAAAGTAACCTTTCAAAACCTGTGTCCAGGTCTAGAGAAGTGTATTCCTACAGGCATGTCCAGCTCATTTTTTATTGTATGTCTATGTACATTCATCCTTGTATGTAATTTTTGCTTTGTTTCACCAGTATATGTCCCTCTAGAGCACCTTGCACATTGTATCATGTACACCACGTTGGAAGATGTACATGAAAAAGTCCATGATCTTATAGCCCTGGTTTGTGTTGAGTATAGGGACAGTATCTGTTGGTGATATGTGGGTACAAGTCTTGCATTTCTTGCTGCTACAGGGGAATGTGCCCGTCTGTGATGGTGATGTGAGGACACTGTGGATAAGGAGATTCCTTTTATTGTGAGGCTGTTTGTAGGAGAGAAGTGGCAGCTCTGGTAATATTGCTTTAAGTCTGTGGTCTCTGTGGAATATGGCCTGAAGATCAGCGGCGATTTTCTTTAGGATGTTCATGTGAGGATTGTATGTGACCACAAGAGGCACCTTGTTGTTGTCCTCCTTCGGTTTGTAATCCAGGAGGCTGCTTCTTGGGATCCTTCTGACTCTGTGGATCTGTTCATCTATTACTAGTGGATGATACCCTTATTGTAGGAATGTTTCCCTCAGTGATAGTAGCTGTAGTTTTCTGGATTCATGAGGCATTACAATGACACAGTTCACACCTTCACAAGAAGTTCTTCAGATCTGTAACAGACCACTTCCACCTCATCTGCATCAGTAACAAAGACCTTAATTTAATTTCCTTAGCCCATCTCTACTTAGCATCACCTCATGTCCTGCTGTAATACCTATTTAAATGTCTCAGTAATTTATTTGTAGTATTATCTGATGAAGGGGCCATGTGAGCTCTGAAAACTTACAAATATAATTTTTCAGGTTAGACAATAAAGGTATCACTCATAGAATACTTTTCTCAATTTTTGGGGACTTAAGTATTTACAGTGAGGAGAAGATGATGATGTCAAATACAGGGATATACTTGAGCAAAAGCTGTTTCAGTCAATCAGTGATTTGACACTGGGATGGAAATTCACCTTCCAACAATACAATGACCTAAAGCATACTCCTAAAAAAACAGTCAAATTGTTTAACCCCTTAGTGATGGAGCCAATTTTCACCTTAATGACCAGACCAAATTTTCCAATTCTGACCTGTGTCACTTGATGAGGTTATAACTCTGGAACGTTTTAACAGAGGCCAATGATTCCATGAATGTTTTTTCATGACATATTGGACATCATGTTAATTGTAAATTTAGAACCATAGTTATTGCATTTATTTGTGAAAAAAATTGAACTTTGGTGAAAATTTAGCAATTTTCAACTTTTGATTTTTTATACCGTTAAACCAGAGAGATATGTCACACAAAATAGTTAATAAGTACAATTTTGCACTTGTCCACTTTACATCAGCACGATTTTAGAACAAATTTTTTTTTTGTTAGGTTGTTATAAGGGTTCAAACTAGTGATAAGCGAGTATACTCATTACTATTCGCTATTCGCACGACTAGTATGGTATTCAAGGTACTCGTTACTCATTTTTGGATTTTACTCATGATATTCGAGTGAGCTGAAAAGCATGTTTCCTGATTGATTGTCAGCCAATAAACATGCTGGGATTGCTTGCCAGTCATAGTAATGCCATATCTATCTTTGATAATGGCGTTACTGTGATTGGCAGGCACAGTATAACCGAAGAAAAAAAGACGCTCAAAGCAAATAGCATGAGAGCTGCGGGGAGGGACACTGCAAAAAGCCAAAGATGGCTGAGAACATGCTCAAACTGCATGGGAACAGTATACAAACATGATGTATACTGTCTGTATACTGTTGTGCCATAGAGCTTTGACAGAACCAAGTGAAGACAGATAGATAGAACAGGCAGATCGGGCTTACCAGACTTCTGCTGCTGCTCTCGGGCCACTCAGTCTCAAGCTGAATCACTTCCGGGGCCGCCTATTAAAGGGAACCTGTCACCTGGATCTAAGTCCCTACACTATCACTACCTGTCCCTGTGCCTTCCTAGCTGCTCCCTATCTATCCCTCTCTGAGCTAAAGGGGCCCTATAAAACAGCAGAAAAATAACTTAGAACTTACAGCAGTCCCTGAGCCTGGGGACTGAAAAGGCGGCCCCAGGCTCCATTCTGCCCCTCCTCGATGCAGCAGCACACGCCCCGCTGGGCGGCGTTATTCTTTCTTCATCGCCACCTCTTCCATTTGCAATCTCCCACATACATAGGAGTTTTGTGGAGTCTGCGGTACAGATAAGACAAAGATATACCAATATTTTCCAGCCAAACATGTCAAATGCACTCTTCTTGGCATATCTTTTATCAATATAAGTCAATGAACATGGAAAATCTAACTTGTAAAAAATTAGCCTAATTGGATCATTATAGTAAGATTGTGTCCCCCTAATAAAGAAAATGCTCATTATGACTGTTGTGCTTTCAAACAGCTGAACTATAGCTTTTCCTTCAAGAATTAGAAAATATTCAGAAATAAAGTAATTTTCTTCTGTAAACCATATCTTTCAATAGTTTTTACAATAGTGTACACTGGATAAGAAAATTTCCAGCATGATTAATTTTATATCTTACTTCAAGTTACAAATAACCACCTTTTCTAACTAGGCCAAGTGATGACCCATATAGAAGAATTGCTAAATGCTCATTTCATTAACAGAGAAACACATTTGCTCTTATTGATTTTTCAAGAGAACATTGCTCTTGCACAAAGAAATCACAGCTGGCTGAATCCCATCATACAGCCAAATTCTACAGAGGAAATTGAGATTTCCACTGTGCATCTCTCTACCATAGGGGCTTCAAATTAAAAACTGGCCGTGGTGTTTTTGGCAAAAAAAAGAGAAATTGTAAAAAGAGCCATTCGAAAAATATTAATACATTGTTTGCATTTCCAACCCTTACTTGCTAGCAGCTCCGGTACCCCATGAAAGAGAACATGTCAGTACAATTTTTAAATAGTTATATAGGTTGAAAAAAAAGACCTAGGTCCATCAAGTTCAACGTTTCTCCACCTGACCTGATTATTATGATGACAAGATCATCTGACCCGATTTGGTCAGGTGTCATGATTGCTATGACAATCGCTTCAGCTGACCGCCCATGTCACTTACCGCCAGCCTGGTCCAATTAGAGGTGACTCTGTGAGGTCACTGTTCAGGTAACCATGGTAGCCGCTAACCATAGCAGGTACTATGGTTACCTGACCAGTCCTTGGTTGACCTGAGGAGTCACCACTTATCAGATCTGAGCTGGCAGCTCATTCATTCAGTGTTTGGAAGCTGCTGTGTTCTTCACCGCAGCCTCCAATCAAGAAGACATCGCAGAGGAACAAGGATGGATATGATGGAGTAATAAAGATGGAGTCCAGATACATGTTTGTTGTTTTTTTTCTAATGAAATGTTTTCTCTCTATGTTGTGTAATCTCTACTATTTACTTGAAATCCTTAATGACCCGGTCTTATATAGGCCCGATATTGAGAATTTTGGGCTAAACCCCTTCACCACCCAGTCTATTTTGGCCTTACTGACCTTGCCATTTTTTGCAATTTTTGACCAGTGACCCTTTATGAGCGTATAGCTCTGGAACGCTTAAACGAATCCTAGTAATGCTGAGATTGCTTTTTCATGACATAATGGGCTGCATGTTAGTGGTAAACTTAGGTCAATAATTTTTGCGTTTATCTGTGAAAAAATCAAAAATTTGGCAAAAGTTAGAAAATTCAGCAATTTTCACATTTTGAATCTTTATTCTGTTAAACCAGAGAGTTATGTGACACAAAATAGTTAATAAATAACATTTCCCACATGTCTACTTTACATCAGCACAATTTTGGAAAAAAAAAAAAATTGTTAGGAAGTTATAAGGGTTCAAAGTTCATCAGCAATTTTTCATTTTTCCAGCAAAATTTGCAAAACCATTTTTTTTAGTGACCACTTCACATTTGAAGTCTCTTTGAGGGGTGTACATGACAGAGAACACCCAAAAGTGACACCATTCCAAACACTGCACCCCTCAAGCTACTCAAAACTGCAATCAAGAAGATTATTAACCCTTCAGATACCTCACAGGAACTAAGCAACGTGGAAAGAAAAAATGGACATTTTAATTTTTCCAACAAAAATGTTCTTTTAGCCTCAATGTTTTCATTTTCACATGGGCAACAGAATAAAATGGATCCTGAAAATTGTTGGGCAATTTCTCCTGAGTACACCGATATCTCATATGTGGTCATAAAACCACTCTTTGGGCGCACGGCAGAGCTCAGAAGGGAAGGAGGGCCATTTGACTTTTTGAATGGAAAATTAGCTCCAAGGAACTTATCTAGATGCATAGTGAGCACTTTGAACCTCAGGTGCTTCACAAATTGATGAAAAAGTACTCTTTTTTTCACAAAACGTTTATGCTTTAATTTTACAGATCAATTAGTGAAGTACCTGGTGGTTCAAAGTGCTCTCTATGCATTTAGATAAGTTCCTTAGGGTTTTCTAGTTTCCAAAATGGGGTCACTTGTGGAGGAGCTCCAATGTTCAGGCACACAGGGGCTCTCCATATGCGACATGGTGTCCGCTAACAATTGGAGCTAATTTTCCATTCAAATTGTTAGCGGATACCATATCGCATAAGGAGAGCCCCTGTGTGCACGGGCGTACCCAGGATGAACACTAGGGGGGGGCAAGCCATGATCGTTCAGGATGTAAAATTGCGCACCGTGGCCCATCAGACTCGTTATGCCACTGGGGAGCCCTATGGGGGGCTGTATATGAGATGGGAGCCCCCCATAGGGCTCACATCTCATATACAGCCCTCCATAGGGCTCCCATCACATATATAGCCCCCATAGAGCTCCCATATCATATACAAGCCCCCTTATAGGGCTCCCATATCATATATAACCCCACCATAGGGCACCTAAGTCATATTCAGTCCCCTCATAGGGCTCCTGTATCATATACAGTCCCTCCATAGGGCTCCCATCATGAGAGCCCTATGGGGGGTTGCATATGATATGGGAGCCCTATGGGGTGGGCTGTATATGTGTATGATATCGGAGCCTTAAGGGGGGGCTGTATATGATATTGAAGTCCCATCTCATATACAGCCCCCCCAATACCCCATACAGTCCTCATATCATATACAACAGCCCCCCATATGGGTTAGGATAGGGCTCCTATATCATATATAGTTTGTATATGATAAGGGAGCCCTATGGGGGGTTGTATATGATATGGGAGTCCCATATCCCATATTATATACAGCCCCCCTAATTCCCCATAGGGCTCCCATATCATATACAGCCCCTCCATAGGGCTCCAATAATTGGAATCCTTTAGGGGTCTATATATGATATAGGAGCTCTATAGGGTTGCTGTATATGATATGGGAGCCTATGGGGGCAGGGCTGTATTTGAGATGGGAGTACATGTCATTTCATATACAGCGCATCCCCCAATTAAGGCTCCCATATAAAGCCCTCCATAGGGCTCCAGACCCCCCCCGACATTATCTTCCAGGTTACTTATGTTTATACTTACATCTTTTTTTAACTGTTAATGTCCTCTCTTCTATCTCAGCTCCAGCCTTCAGCACCAGCAGTGTCCCCAGCTTGTTTGCCGCTCTGCACCGCAGGGACTCAGCACAGCGACGAGGCGCTCAGTGGTGATGTCATGACATCACTTGAGTCCCCTGCCCGCCGAGCTGATCTGCAGTGTCGGCAGTCGGCAGACAAAGTCTGAGGGCGAGATCCGCCCTGCGCCCCTGCTGGTTGCTGCCCCATGATTACCGCGCTGAGGTAACCGTTATTGCATTCACTACACACACACAGGTGGAGGTGGTAGCGGTGGCCGGCCTCAGCTCGAACTCAGACAGCATAATAGGTGCACGCGGCACGCGCTCAGTGCCGCTCACCCCTTCCTCTTGGGGGGGGGCAGCTGTGCCCTCCTGCTCCATGCTGGGTACTCCCATGCATGTGTGCTTAAACATTGGAGCTCCCCCACAAGTGACCCCATTTTGGAAACTAGGCCCCCCAGGAACTTATCTAGATGCATATTGAGCGCTTTGAACCCCCAGGAACTTCACAAATTGATCCGTAAGAATGAAAAAGTACTTTTTTTTTCATAAAAAATTTCTTTATTTATTTTTACGGACTAATTTGTGAAGCACCTGGGGTTCAAAGTGCTCACTGTGCATCTAGATATGTTCCATGTGGGGTCTACTTTCCATAATGGGGTCACTTGTGAGGAAGCTCCAATGTATAGGCACACAAGGGCTCTCCATATGCGACATGGTGTCCATTAACAATTGGAATTATTAGCGGACACCATGTCACGTATGGAGAGCCCCTATGTGCCTAAACATTGGAGCTCCCCACAAGTAACCCCATTTTGGAAAGTAGAGCCCCAAGGAACTTATCTACATGCATATTGAGCACTTTGAACCCCCAGGTACTTCATAAATTGATCCGTAAAAATGAAAAATTACTTTTTTCCCTCAAACATTTTCTTTATACATTTTTACGGATCAATTTGTGAAGTACCTGGGGATTCAAAGTGCTCTCTATGCATTTAGATAAGTTCCTTGGGGGGTCTAGTTTTTAAAATGGGGTCACTTGAGGGGGAGCTCTAATGTTTAGGCACAAAGGGGCTCTCCATATACGACATGGTGTCCGCTAACAATTGGAGCTAATATTACCTTGAAATTGTTAGCAGATACTATGTTGCATATGGGGAGCCCCTGTGTGCCTAAACATTGAAGCTCCCTCACAAGTGACCCCATTTTGCAAACAAGACCCCCCAAGGAACTTATCTACATGCATAGAGAGCACTTTGAACTCCCAGGTGCTTCACAAATTGATCTGTAAAAATGTAAAAATAAACTTTTTGTGAAAAAAAGTACTTTTTCATTTTTACAGATCAATTTGTGAAGCACCTGGGGGTTCAAAGTGCTCACTATGCATCTAGATAAGTTTCTTGGAGGGTCTAGTTTCCGAAATGGGGCACTTGTGGGGTGCTTTAATGCTTAGGCACACAGGGGCTCTCCATACGCGACATGGTGTTCGCTAACAATTTGAGCTAATTTTCTATTGAAATTGTTAGCGGACACCATGTCGCGTATGGAGAGCCCCTGTGTGCCACCACCACAAGGGCAAATGGAAGAGGTGGGGTACATCACCGGAAAATGAAGCCTCTAATGAATGGGACATTTTCTGGGGTGGCTATGGGTTGCAGTTTGCAGTGTGGGGGGTCCACAATGTTTGGGTCTCTCCACATCGATGATTCCAGCCCCCCAACTGCCAAGTTGTACCTGGCAAGCAACCAAAAATACAGCAAAGCTCCATGTTGTTTTATTTGTAGAAATAATTGAAAAAAAATATTTCATGGGGCTTTGCCATATTTTTGGTCCAGCCAGGTACAAGTTAGCAGCTACGGACTGCCACCCACCCCAGCTGCCCCGTACCTGGCTGGCAACCAAAAATGCGGCAAAGCTCCATGTTGTTTTATTTGTAGAAATAATTGAAAAAAAACATTTCATGGGGCTTTGCCATATTTTTGGTCCAGCCAGGTACAAGTTAGCAGCTACGGACTGCCACCCACCCCCAGCTGCCTCGTACCTGGCTGGCAATCAAAAATACAACAAAGCCCATTTTTGTTAATTTATAGACCTAATTTGAGAAAATTAAACGATGTGAAGCTCCGCCATATTTTTGGTCCAGGCAGGTACAACTAAGCAGCTGGGGGCTGGAATCCTCAGCATGGAGAGGCCCAAGCATTCTGGGCCCCACATGCTGCGAATTGCAGCCTGCAGACACTCCCAGAAAAAGGCGCATTTATTGAAGTGCCATCTTCTGGCGCTGTACCCAGACTCTTCCAGTTACCCTGGTGCCGGTGGCAAACTGGGTAATAAAGGGGTTAATGCCAGCTTTTTTTTATTGGCACATGGCACTAAACCCGAGATTCATAATATCGGGCCAATGTTAGACCCAGCCATTAAGAATCTCTAGTAAATAAAATACAACACAGAGAAAAATATTTTTATTAGAAAAAAAACACAAACACAAATTGAGACTTCATCTTTATTACTATACCGTCTGGTGTAGGCCACAACGATGGTCCCACAATGCTTGATCGCCTCGAGACTACAGAAAGAGTTCAACTGTTCAACTGTCCTTTTCCTACAGTCTCTGAGGTTACACTGATGGTGCACTGTATGGCAATGATTTGTCATACAATGCACCATGTCTATGACCCCAGAGACTACAACAAGAGGACACTTGATCCCTTGTTGCAGTCTCTGGGGTCAGAGTCATGGTGCACTGTATGACAATGATCTGCTGTACCATGCATCATGACTGTGACCCCAGAGACTACAACAAGGGATCAAGTGTCCACTTGTTGTAGTCTCTGGGGTCAGAGTCATGGTGCACTGTACGCCAGATCATTGCGATATAGTTCATCATGACTCTGACCCAGAGACTACAACAAGTGGACACTTAATCCCTTGTTGCACACATCCATCCACTCATCTATCCATGCACTCATGCACCCATCCATGCATGCGCCCATGCACCCATGCACCCATCCATCCATCCATGCACCCATTCATCCATCCATGCACCCATCCACCCATGCACCCATCCGTCCATCCATGCACCCATCCATCCATGCTCTCATCCATCCATCCATGCACCCATCCATCCATGCACCCATGCACCCATCCATCTACGCACCCATTCATCCATCCATGCTCCCATCCATTCATGCATTCATGCACCAATCCATCCATGCACCCATGCATCCACGCATGCACAAATCCACTTGAACAAAACTTACAAATATACATTATAGAATGAGGCTACGGTTTTTAAGATAAAAAGAAAGAAAACTTGCATCTATGCACCCATACACCCATCCATCCATTCATGCAGCCATGCACCCATCCATCCATGCATAAATCCACTTAAACAAAACTTACAAATATACATTATAGAATGAGGCTAGGGTTTTTAAGATTAAAAAAAGAAATCTTGCATCTTTCCACCCATACACCCATCCATCCATTCATGCAGCCATGCACCCATCCATCCGTGCACCCATCCATCCATCCATCCATGCACCAATGCACCCATCCATGCACCCATTCATCCATGCACCCATCCATCCATTCATGCAGCCATGCACCCATCCATCCATGCACCAATGCACCCATCCATCCACCCATGCACCCATCCACCTATGCACCCATCCATCCACCCATGCACCCATCCATACATCCATGCACCCATCCATCCATGCACCCATCTATGCACCCATCCATCCATTCATTCACACCTCACTCAAGATTAGAGATGAGTGGTGTTCGATCCACCCATGCACCCATCCATACATCCATGCACCCATGCACCCATCCATCCATGCACCCATCTATGCACCCATCCATCCATCCATTCATTCATACCTCACTCAAGATTAGAGATGAGTGGTGTTCGATTTGAATTGTTTGCCAATCTCAAATTCAAGCTGTTTTGGGCGGTGTTCGAGTCATTTGACGAATGCGAACAATTAGCTTTAAATTCGGCAGTTCGAGGTTATGTTCGATAATGCTTCGACTGCCGCATTTTCCGCCTAATGAATGAGCTGTGCGTGGCACTTTCACTTCCGCAATGTATGTAAAAGAAATGGTTAAAAATAAAAAAATCTCTATGCTCACCTGTCCTGATGCCTGTAGGACCTGCTGTGATGTCTCAAGCTGGCAGCGTCATCGGGTCATATGACCGGTTACTACGGTAACTGCGGTCATGTGACCCAATGACGCTGCCGGCTTGTGACATCACGGTAGGTCCTACAGGCATCAGGACGGAGGTGCTGGAGGCATCGGTGGATTGCCGGACAGGTGAGCGTAGAGAATTTTTTAATTTTAATCCTTTCTTTTACTTAATTTCACTTCCGCAATGTACGTATATACATTGCAGAAGTAAAAGTGCCCCGCACAGCTCATTCATTAGTGTTCGACGGTGTTTCAACGGTGCTCGACCAACATTCGACGAATCGAATCGAACACTAGGGTGATGGCTCAATTCTACTCAAGATCCTCGGGTGAGGACAGAGGAACACGGGGATCAGAAGTGAGGGGAAGGGTCTGGGGATGGGTGATCAGGACCAGAGTGGGAGGGGGCTGAGGAGTGGGAGGGCACCTGTGGGATGGGGCTGAGGAGGGGGGAGGGGGCTGAGGAGGGGGAGGGCACCCACCCCTCCACCCCTCCACATCTGATTGGAGAGCTAGCATCACATGGACGCTAGTTCCAATCAGATCTGAGGGGGTGAATCGCTCTGATTTTCAGTTTCACTCTCAGCTGCCAATCAGATTGATTTTAGCCATCGGGTGAGGGGGAACGCCCCCCGGGATAAAGTACAGGGCCTCATGTTCCCGCAGCGCCGGTGACATTTCACCGGCCGCGGTCACCGGTGCGATGGGACCCCGATCCCACCATGACGTTGCACAACGTCATGGGTCGAGAAGGCACCAAAACCCATAACGTTTGTGCAACGTCATGGGTCGGGAAGGGGTTTATACCAGCTGGCAATACAAAGCTGGCATTAACCCCTTATTTCTCAGTTTGCCACTGCTGCATGGCAACTGGAAGAGCTGGGTAAATCAACAGGAATTAGTGCTTCTTATGAATGCACCAATTTTTAGGGCAGCTGCGGCTGCTATTCTATAGTGTGGGGGGCCCAATGATGATTGACCCTAACCACGTTGGCAATACTAGCCCCTGGCTGCCTAGTTTTACCTTGGCTGGCAATTAAAAATACAGTGAAGCCTTACATTTTTTTTTCCCATTATTTATTTATTTGATGTCAAGTTGAACAGGTGGCATCATGCAGCAGGGAATCACACTATGGCGCCGCTGTGTTATTTGATGCTTTTTTGAAAGCAGATTTTGAGAATCTGCATGTCTATCGTGAAGCTAGCAAAGTCTATGAGAGTTCAGTAGTTCTGTGCCAACATGTGTTTTTTATTAATGCAGATTTGGTGGAGATTTTGGGGTAGAAAAAAGAAATCTGAACCACATGTGCAAGGAAACAAAGAAGCAACATGAACACAGCACTTCTGACCTATCCTACACTTTGCTGGCCTCAGGATAGACATGTAGATTTTGATGTAGATTCTCAATCTGCGTAAAAAAAAAAGTAAAACATTAAACAGCGCACTGTGGGCACAGGGCCTAAGAGAGTCCAGGGAGAGCCGCAGTTGTGGTGAGAGGGCTCCAGAATTCCTTTTGTCCCCCTGGCTACTTCTACAGAGACTTCTAGGGCAGGGGTAGCCAACTACATTCATAAAAGTCTGAAAACAGTGCAAGTTTTCAGGATTTCCTTAGCATTCTACAGGTGATAATTTCATCACCTGAATGATTCCACCACCTTGTGCAATGCTAGGGAAATCCTGAAAACATGTATCCTTTGAGGCCCTTGAGAACAGCACTAGCCAACCCTGTTCTACTGGAGTGGGTGTAGTGTCTTGCAGTTCCATACCTCACACCATTAGGCAAGAGGCCTGGGGCTTGTTAAAAAAAAAACTACTATAACACATACAGACTATAAGTCTCAAACAAAAAAACAACAATATACATAATATAAAAATACAAAATACAAAAGTCCCACAGGGATCAGCAGTAGCTCACAGTCTGTTAAAGCGGTGAAAAAGCAATGAAGGGCAGAATACATTAAGGTCCTTCAGTTGAACCCCAATGACTGTATGCATGCCCGGTAAACAGTGCAAAATATTTGAAGGTTTAACTAAAATTTTAACAGAAACATAGGCATTGGTAAAGGACAACAAAAGACTGGAAAAAAAACAAGTCCCAAAAGTCATTCTCTGCCCAAAATGCCAACTTAGGCTGCCTTCACACACTGCATACTTGCTGCAATTTTTTACGCTCATGCTCATCAGTTTTTGTAGCCAAAACCAGGAGTGGGTAATTAAATACAGAAATGGAGCACTTGTTTCTAATATACTTTTCCTTTGATTTTTCCACTCCTGGTTTTGGCTGCAAAAACTGATGAGTACGCGCGTGAAAAAATGCAGCAAATATGCAGCATATGAACGCACCCTAAGGGACACTGTCCCACCGACCCACCAATATGCCTCTAGGAAGGTCCAAAAACATTTTCTCTCGCCATTTCAGCCATGCCCTGGATGGTTGTTGCACTTTCTCCATGGTACTCTGTTGCCGGACGGTCTTGGGGGTCACAGGGGTTACTCCTCTAAGCACATTCTCCGCCACCACCTGCCCTCCTGCATATTCTATTATGGCCACAGCTGAAGTGGATGATGGAGGAGCAAGGGATGACCACACCCTCTAGGACAGACAGGACCAGGACCATCTTGGAGAACATCAACATACCCTGTGGGTTTGGGTGCATCTTGCAGACAGACCAACAGACACTTTGGCCGCACCCGACGCCAACTTTTCTCCCGGTCGGCTTGCTCCTACCACTTCTCAAATTGGTCGGCAGTGCCAACCTGACATGCGCCAACTGTAAACCACTACATCAAGCCCCACAACTTCATGGAAGTGACCTCATCCCCAAAAAAGATAGTATGTAGTGTTTGGGGAAGATTGTCACACTGCACAGCAGAACGGTTGACATAGCACCTATATTTAGTGCATTGTTTCACTAGGAGCCCATACCCCATTTTCCTGCCAGAATGCCACCACATTGCCTTGGGCACATTGGTCGAGGAAGTCATTCACAATAGGACCATGTAACCATTCCTAGGCAATGGCATCTGCATATTGAATTTCATCAACAAAGGACACAAGAGTACAGGGTGGTTGATGCCTTGTTGGATAGTTGCTTGGAGGGGGTAGGGGTCCCCACATGACATTGTCCCAGTTGAATGTCTCTGGAGGTGGTGATGGTGATTCACAAAGCTTGAAATCAGTGCCTTCTAGATGCTCCTCTTCCTCTTGCTCCCCATAAAGGTCCTAGTGGTATTGGGAAATGGAATCCAGTAGCACCTGCAAACATCGGCTGCAGCTGGAATCTAGCCATACATGCTGCAACATCTGCAGACTGACATGTGGTGCTCCCGGTCCCAGATGCTATAGGGTAACTGACATCTGACTGCTGTGCTGCTCCTCAGGTCTATGTCTTGCATCAGAGACCAGGATTGGATCCACACCTCATTGCAGATGAGGCCCATACTGGGATGTGCGGTGGAGTTCCAGGTGATGTATGTATTCATCTCCTCTCCATGATACCACTGTGGGCCTAGTTCTGCCGACCCACCTTCTGCCCCTGGGGTGATTAGGAAGATGACATCCTCAGAGTCCCAGTCAGCCATGCCATTGCCTTGCAGGGATCAATCTGGATATCGCTGTGGAATGTCATCACAGTAGCAAGTTGAACGGTAGCAGATGGTGGCTGTACATGCATGCCCCTGGAAATGCCCATGTAAGATGGCGGTGAGACGCTGACTTACTTCAGTGGGTGTGGGTATGTTTTATTTCCCTAAGGAACCCACCTCTTCTATTGAGTGGCACAATTCAGACCGAATCAGAAAGCAATCAGTACCGGAGTTGAATGTTTACCCACAATTGTTACCTAATGCCCAGCTACTAATTAACCCCTCTATGTGATGCCACAAGGTATAACAACTGAGTGGTGGTTAGGTGAAGTCGTTATTGAAGCATGACATTTTTGTTGGAAACATAATAATGAAAATAAATAAGTTTATTCAGGTGAGCATTCACCACCGATTCATCTGGAATGCTGAATAAGGCTACTGGACACTGGGCACTGCAGGAATGGTAGGACAACTGTAATATGAATTATACATGAATGTGAGCCCCAATGGGGACAGTGTTGCAAATGTAAATGTAAAGCGCTATGGAATTAATAGCAATACATAAATAAACACAGTACATATTATAATTAATATTGGTATAATTATGACATTAAATAGTGATTGAACATTAGCCATACTATGTGAACAAACCTATAAGATCATGGATGTGAAGCATAAAATGACCATATGCTATTTTTATATGACTTCCTATCACATAAGTGTAGAATAGAAGGCTTTGCTGGTGACCCTCTGCAATAATAAAGGTTTGCTCTCCAATAAAAAAAAATTTCTTAAACGGATGTTGTAATCACATGATATGCTTCCTGGACTTCCCAGCTGCTGCCACATCTGGCACTGTTTTAAAAATTCAGACCCTGCAGGTGTCAAAACACCTCAAAATTTCAGGAAGCTTATAAAAAAAATCAAACAAATGCCCCAAAATTGTACAGCTTAACTCAAGCTGGTAGATCCGATGGGTGGGGACACTCCTAACAGTAAGTTAGGTGTAGTCCCCAGCCAACGGGTTATCGGGCAAGCGGTTTGGCCCCAAATAAACAAGTAAAGTTTTAGGGCCATTTTAACTTTCAAACTTTTTGTGAACTTAGTCGGTATTGCCGACTTTTGGGAAAGTTCAGATTTCCAATCACCGAATTGAGTCATCCAAGTTCTTGCCAAATTTTAAATTGGTGAACATGTTTGGGAAAAGTTCGCCCATCACTATTTACTATATTTTGGTCATTGCTGCTTATGTGCTCCTGGATAGAGATGAGCAAACCTTGCTTGATCATGTTCGCCATTTTCAAATCCGGACCAAATTTGGCCATGTTTGCTCGGCCCCTCGATCCAAAACGTTTTGCTGAAAAGTTGGAAATTCGGTATTTGTTTGGTAATTGGATGACAAAATGCATTAGTGCATTTGCACTAATGCTTCTGTTCTACGTTTTCACAGTGTCTATGTCTAGGATAGTGGTAAGAAGGGGAGGGGGTAGGGGTCTCAGGGTCTCAGTTCAGATAACCATTATTTTTCTTTACCTCACTTACTGTGTGTGGTCCGGTCTGGCAGCTGGTCAGCACCCATAAAGCAAATTGCACTTTTTGCACACAATGCTTGTGTCATTGGCTGAGTATCTCACATGTCCTTGGCATATAAAAACTAGCAATTTCCCCTCATTGACATTTTCTCAGTGTTGGAGCTCAGTGATAGTCTTGGTGCTGCAGTGCTGATGCAGCTACTACTATGTGCACTATTTAGATAGCTAGCTAGCAATTTTTATTATTTCTTTATAGATAGAGAGATAGATATTAGGTTTAGTAGTTCCTTCCTAAAACAGCCCTTTATAGGGTTTAGTATCAGTTTTTGACAAATCCCCTGTGGTACAGTGGTGCCTGTGTGATCATCTGCACCAATCCTGTGCTGAAAACCATTTAGTGCCACATCTGGCAACAACATCCAGGCACCCACCCGTTTTGCCTAGTACCAGTTTTTGGCAAGTCCCCAGTGATACAGTGATCGTTATGTGATCATCTGCACCAATTCTGTGTGGAAAACCATTTAGTGCCACACATGTGACAACATCCAGGCAACCACTCCTTTTTGCCTACAATTGTTTGGCAAACCTGGTCTGCTTGATTCACATCTCCAGATTTTTTTTTTGTAGATGAGGTCCAAAAAGAGTAAATGCTCCAATTGATATCAAGAGCTCCATCAAATGGCCTCTCTTCCACTTCAACTTCAGCAGCACGCACAGTGCGTGCAGTCCTCACAGATGTCACCGCAAAGACACTTGTTTCCTCACGTGTCACAAGTTTCCAGCCACCCTACTGACTGTGGGTCTACACAGATGGCCGAGTCTGCAGAGCTGTCCACGCATACTATTGCCTGGTAATCAGAGGTCTTTTCCAAAGCTTCAATGAATCAACGGGAGAAAGTGATCTGCCCCGATGCACAAAATCTTTGTGAGTCAGATCAAGGGCTAGATGAAGAAGGGTCTGAGCAAAATATAAACCTTCATTACCAAACTTTACCCCTGTTCTTGGAGACAATGAGGCTGATGATAATAACACTCAGATACCTGAGGCGAACACATAATTGACTTAGCACTCAGAACAGGAAGAGGGTGGTTCTGAGGGTGAGTAGTGTGACAACACTCAGAGTGATTATGAACTTACAGATCCCACTTACTGTCAACCCCGAGGTACAGAGTTGATGAGCTCAGCAGAGGGGGTAGAAGAGGAGGATGATGAAGCTGAAAAGGTTAAGATGCGGCTTCCTGGACAGAGACGAAGTGCTGCAAGCACAGCAACAACTGTTTCCTCAGCCACAACTATTCCTTTTTGCAGAAGTGTGGAGGCTCTATAGTTCATATGGGCGCTAAGCCTTGCCTAGTCTGGCCCTTTTTCCAGATTGCAAAGCATGACCCAACTCATGTTATCTGCCAAATATGTAAGCAAAATCTGAGTAGAGGCAAAAAAAAAATCAATAATTTAACTACTTCATGCATAAATCATCCCATAGATATGCAGCATAAGTTACAGTGGGAGCCTCACCACGCTAAAATGTGGCTTAGCAGGCCTAGGAAACCACCAACCACCCCATCAAGTGCATTTGTGGCTTCTTCATCCTCTGTGACTGTGGGGACTGCTGTCAAATAGACCTTGGGCCGCGCAATGTCCACCTCCTTACCCACAACAGAAAGTGTGATTGACAGGCCGTTAGCTGTTTTGGAATTTGATACACCTGCTGGTGTTGAGCGCAGTCAGACATTGAGACCACCACCTTTTCATGAAGGCAACCTCTCCGCCTTCACCTCCCTCAGAGTCCAGCAGTTTTCTGGTACCCCCAACCTCACCCTGTCTCACCACAGCAGCCAGCAGTCTGTCAGATGTACTCAAGTAGAAGACCATTTTCGCCTACCCATCCCAAAGCTAAGAGCTTAAATTTCAATATCTCCAACCTGTTGATCACAGAAATGCTGCCATTCCGCCTGGTGGATACAGAGGGTTTTCAAAAGCTCATGGCAATCACAGTCCGCCAGTACCAGATGTCCAGTCACCACTACTTCTTGAAAAAAGCTGTGCCTGCGCTCCACCAGAATGTCGCAGACAACATCACTGCTTGATTGAGAAACTCTGTGTGTGACAGGGTGCATTTCACACCTGGATGAGTAAGCATCTCCAGGGGTGTTACATGTTGATGGCTGGTTACTGGGTGACTCTGGTGGCCTTGGGGGAAGGGGCTGCTGTACAAGTCTTACCATCCCCACGGTCTGTGAGTAAAACCTCTGTATGTAACAGTTCTTCCATTGCTTCTGCCTCCCTCACCTCCTCTAGGGCCTCCATCTGTGCACAAAACCTCTCTGGTAATGTGGCACAAATTCCAACTGTGCAGAAGGAATACAGCACACCTCCATACTACGCTGGCAACACGGCTCAACACCATCAGGCTGTTTTAATGTTAAAATGCCTGTAAATGTGAGTCACACTACTGAGGCATTGTGGTCAGCATTGGAGATCGAGTTTCAACAATTGCTAGCTCCACTGAATCTGCAACCTGGGAAGACCGTGTGTGACAACACTACAAACCTGTGTGTGGCCCTACGCCATACCATGGTGATACATGTGGCTTGCATGGCTCTTACCCTTAACTTGGTCATCCAGCAATTTCTAGCCCATTATCCTGCACTGTATGCTCACTTCCCACTGCTCAATGACTTGCATCGCTACTGAAGTCTTTAGGCCTGCCGGTTAACTGCCTGACATTTGATGTGCTGACGTGATGGATTTAAACTTTGCACATGATGCAGCAACTGTGGCAGGAGCAACAAGCCCTGGTGCAGTATGTCATGGCATATAGCCTGGGCCAATGCAATCTCGAGGTGGGAAAAATCACACTGCTGGAGTGGTCACAGATCAAAGCGCTGATGATGCCATTATCAGCATGACTATTCCGGTTATCTACATGCTGGAGCACACTTTGAACAGCATGCGGAGTCAGGTGGTGGTCCAAGAGGAAGTAGAGGAGGAGGCATGTACGAAAGGGATAAAAAATCGGAAGGTCTGGACTGTCGTCAGCACAGAGGTGGGTGGCATGGGAGGGTGGAGGAGAGGGATCGTCAATGGCTCCTGGTAGCTTTCAAACAGTTGATGAATGTTCAGGAGGCCAGGAAGAAATGGATGGGTAAAAGGCAATGTTCACGGGAGACGCAGCAAATGAGAAAGATTTTGGTCATGTTTCTGTTGTGCGAGGTTGGCGGGAGAGGGTTGAGGAAGCAAGCGGCATTGTTACCCCACCACCAACAATACAAGGACTTGGGCTTCATAGTTGTGCAAGACACATAAGTGCTTTCTTGCTGCACTATCAGCAACATGATCTGCAGATTGTTAGGATTCAAAGTAATGCCAACTACTCGGTTGCCAAACTGTTAGATACCTGGTACTAAAGTCAATTTGTCCAAATGCTTCCCACCCTGGAAAGGGACGCATGCATGCAGGAGTATCAAAAGGAGCTTTCAGACAATAAGAGTACTGCTTTTCTGAAAAAACACCTGTGGTGGACATAGTTCACATCACAGTTCTACACTTCCAACTCAGGGAACGTCGAGTCATCACAGAAACATTATCAGCAGCCGTGTATCTGTTACTAGGGATACTTCTGGGAGTCGATTGATCATTTTTTTTAGATCATCTTTTGCAATGCCAGAAGAAAAGACAAGTCTGACACATAGTCAAGGCCTAGAAATATCAATGCCATTACTGTGGAACTGGACCCTTGTGCATTTTGGGGTTCAAAACTGGAAATGTGGCCTAAGGTCACCACTCATGTCTTGGTGATTTTGTCGTACCCAGCAGACAGTGTTCTCTCAGATCGTGTCTTCAGCACTACTGGTAGTGTTCTGACAGATAAGCACATACGGCTGGCCTTCAAGAGTATGGATCGCCTAGCGTTTATCAAGATGAACAAGTCATGAATCTCCAAGGACTTTTCTAGCCCAGTGACAAAACAGGGAGGTTAGGTGCTGGTGTACTTTTCAGTGTGCTGCAGTAAGCTCCACTTTACAATATTTAAACTCTGGGGCAATTGTTGCCAATTTAGTGATGGCTGTGTCTAATTTCTAAAAAAGTGGGAACTCTCATTAGGGGCTCTTTGCTGTGTGGTGCATTCCTTCAGCAGGGCTCTCTGAAAACAATATCTGCTCCTGACACTTGTGCACCACTGCACATTCCAGTTGTCCTGGCATTCCTGCAGTGCCCAGTAGACTTATTCAGAATTTCAGATGAATTGGTGGTGAATTGTGACCTGAATAAACTTATTTATTTTCATCATTATGTTTCCTGGAACCACATTGCTTTAACTGCTTTTAATTGGTGTTTTTGTGTTCTTAGTAAATATGTAATAGAGTTGACATTTTTTAATATTATTTTGGTGTGTGCATTTGTATATGCAGGGTCTTTCTCTACCTTGGTAAATAGTAAAGAAGACGCAACATAGAGAGAAACATTTTATTAGCAGCTGGACTCCATCTTTATTACTCCCTCATACCCATCCTTGATCCTCTGCAACATTTTCTTGATTGCAGGCCGTGGTGAAGAACACAGCATCCATTGTAAAGCGCTGCGGAATATGTTGGCGCTATATAAATAAAGCTTTATTATTATTATTATTATTATTATATCCTGTCACTGCAACCTCCAATCATTGAATAAATGAGCCATCAGCTCCAGTCCAATAAGCAGTGACTTGACTCCCGGGTTCACTGTTCAGGTAACCATGGTGGCTGCTAACCATAGCTGTCCTTGGTTGATCTCAGGAGTCACCACTTACCGAACCCGAGCTGGCGGCTCATTCCATTCAATGTTAGAGGCTATGGTGACAAGACGCTGTGTTCTTCACCGCAGTCTGCAAAAATAACGTGTTGGAGAGGATCGAGGATGGGTATGAGGGAGTAATAAAGATGGAGATACATGTTTGTGTTTATATTTCTAATAAAATGTTTTCCCTCTGTGTAGTGTCTTCTTTACTATTTAGTTGAAATTCTTAATGGCCGGGTCTTACATTGGCCCGACATTAAGAATTTTGGGCTTAATGCTAGTTGGCAATATAAAGCTGGCATTAACCCCTTATTTACCAGTTTGCCACCATTACATGGCAACTGGAAGAGCCTTGAAAAGTGCTAGGAATTGGCGCTTCTTATGAATGCACCAATTTCTGGGGCATCTGCAGGCTACTATTCTATAGTATGTGGGGTCCAATAATGACGGGCCCTCACCCTGCTGAGAATACCATCCCCCAGCTTCCTAGTTTTACCTTGACTGGCAATTAAAAATAGGGCAAAGCACTACTCAATTTTTTTTCCATTATTTTCTTTTTACAAGCTATGATGCCAGGTTTGTTGCCATACCTTAATGTCTATGACAATCAAGCACAGACACCATCCAGATTGTGTAAATGCAGTCTGATTGCAACAGCCAATCACAGATACTCTCACAGAGCATGAGTGTCTGTTATTAGTTGTTGCCGGTCAGTGAAGTGAATATTCATAAAGCTTCATGGGAGGGACCAGAAGTAAGTGAGAGTGAGAGCGTACCCGGAAGCAATCAAACAAGATGTGGGAGACTGGTAAGATGATTTGTGTGTGTCTGTGTATGTTTGGTAGCTTTTGGAAAACTTTGAAAGTGTTTTCTAGTTGTTTCATGTTGCCTGCCATTGATTCCATTGGGGTTCGGAAGGTTCGGTGAACTGTTTGTCGAACAATTCGTCAAACACCACATTCGAGGAACAAAACAGAATTTGAGGACTCAGGTGTTTACTTATCTCTAGTGGGGACTCTTGTTAGGACCTTTTTGCTGTGTTGCACATTCTTTGAGCAGGGCTCAATATCTGCTCCTGACATTTGTGCACCACTTCCTAAATACTCAACCTGGAAATGCTGGGCCCAGGCCTCCAGTTTTGCTGCTATTGTGGCCAAATACATACAGTCCCTGACAAACGTTATGTCGCTTATCCATGTTATGTAAATAAAAGCATATAACCTAACATTAAATTCATCCATTGGTTTTATAAATTACTCTTCTGAATGCTGAAACCCTCCCGAATATGGTTTAGGTTAAGAAAATAAATTGGCATCAATGCTGAAATATTGATAATTTAATGAACACAGAATGGTCAGATTTTTGCAAGACAAAAGTTTTCTTGCCCACAGAAAGTAATGTGATATTCAAACAAACAATTAACTTAAAATGCAAATATATGTTGCATAACATTTGTAAATGAAGTTATGGTGCTATTAGAGTCATATTTAATATTTTGTGTGACTTCCATGAGCTTGAAGCACTGCATCCATGCAGTTCAACAATGATTCATGCAATTTATTAATGAAGTCATCAGGAATAGCAAAGAATGCAGTCTTACATGCCTCCCAGAGTTCATCTAGATTCTTTGGTTTTGTCTTCCAAGCTTTCTCTTTCATCCTTCCCCCAACATGCTCAATGATTTTCATGTCTGGTGACTGGGCTGGCCAGTCCTTGAGCACCTTGATCTTTTTTGCCTGGAAGAACTTTGTTGTAAAGATGGATGTATGAGATGGAGCACCATCCTGCTGCAGAATTTGACCCCTTTGATAATTTGGTATGTAAGAGGTAGCTAATACTTCTTGATATTTTAGGCTATTGATATTGCCTTACACCTTGCAAGTGTTTTGCACACCCCCATACTGAATGTAACCCCAGACCATGATCTTTCCACCACCAAATTTGGATCCATACGAGCTCCAGTAGGTCTATTTGATAGAACCAGAACAAAATGATCTCCCTTGGTTGGTTCATCCAATAACTGAGAGGGGTAATAGTCTTGAATTGTAGATAAGAACTTATAGCTTTTAGCCCACCCAGAAGATTCTAAGTCCCATTTAATGTCTGGATAGTGGAAATCCTCCATAATAAGGATCCAATCATTAGATCATTATTATTTACTGGCTTTATAATTTGTTGTAGCATTTCATCCTCTACCTGTTCAGCTATGTTAGGAGGCTTATAGCAAACTCAAATTGGAAGCTTTCCATTATTGCCCTCCCTGTGTAGTTAATCATATAGACTGTACATTGTCGCAGCTCCCCATGATTTCATCATTGAGCACAGGTCTTAAGTTATATTTAACAAATATACCACCTCCATCACTTTTTTGTCTTTCCTGTCCCTTATGAATGTGGTGTAACTGCCTACATTTGTCACCCAGTCAAGGCTTTCGTACAGACAGGTTTTTGTAATTCCCACCCAATTCTAACCCGAGCCTGACATAAGAATCTCCAATTCATTCATTTTGTTTGCAAGACTTCTTGCATTTGTCATCAGGGATTTATAACTATTAACACATTTATGACTTCTCGCATTCCCACTTTCCTTGCATTTCCCAGCCTCCTCTAAAGGCCCCGTTACACGGCATAACATTGTGCCCGACATCGTTCAAAAGTGACGTGTTCAACTATGTTGAAACGATATTGTTAGTGCATCGTTGCGTGTAACCGAACGATTCAACTACGATAATTCGTCAAGTTGGAGATGACAGGTTTATGAACATGTTAAAAAACCTGACGATTTCAACTCAACCAACCTGCTGCATTGTTCTGTGTGACACCGCGATAACGATGACGTGGACGGCTTTGCTCATTCACAGCAATGATCAGGTATCGTTCGCTGGGTTGTGGGAACAATACCTGCTCACTACATCATTGGTCAGTTCCTCACGATATCTACACATGTGACAGCTCACCAGTGATGTTGAAATGATGCCAAAAAATACGGCGTGCCCACGAGATTGCTGCCGACATCGTTTCAATGTCGTGCCGTGTGACGGTACCTTAAGTCTTCACTGAACCATGCTGCCTCACTCTCTCTCTGTTTACTATGTCTAACACTTTTTTTTGCATAACTACCCTCCTCTCATATTCTAGTTTAAAAACTCCTCCATTTGTCTGACCATGTTCCCCCCCTTCCCCCCAGCATAGTTGCAGCCTCACTGTTGAGGTGCAGTCTGTCCTCACCATAGAGCCTGTAGTCAACAGAGAAGTTGTCCCATTTCTTCATGAATCCAAATCTTTCCTTTCTGCACCAGATTCTAAAGCACTTATTTATCTCCCTAAAGGTACCGTTACACGTGGCAATTTTGCAAGCAATTTCACTGGCAATTTGCTGGTTGCAGTGAAATCATGGATACATGGTTCAATTTCTACACAGCAACAAAACAGAACCATGTATCCATGATTTCACTGCAACCAGCAAATTGCCAGTGAAATTGCTTGCAAAATTGCCGCGTGTGACGGTACCTTTAGCACCTGCTGTATTTCTGAAAACACCACCATGGAGGTCCTGGACTTCAACTTCACATTTAGTTCCCTGTAATCGTTTTTAAGGACTTTTTATCACACTATCTTTTTCATTGTTACCAATGTGTACAATGACCACTAGGTTTTCCCCAACCCCAACCAGCAATCTGTCTATCTGATCCACAATATGCTGAACCCGGGCACCTGGCAGACAACACACTGTTTGGCATTCACGGTCTCAGCAGCAGATGACCTTTTCTGTCCACCTAATAATAGAGTCCCCTACCACCAACCTGTCTGGCCTTTGCTACACTCCTATCTCCCTCCTTCTTACAGTAGTCATGTTCCTGGTTGCTAGGAGCAACATTCTGATTTAGTGATATTTGTCCTGGACCTGCATCCCTACATTCAGCCAAACAGAAATATTTACTCAGCACTAGGCTCATTGACACTTTTCTCCCTACCCCTTATTGTAACTGTTACACAGTCAACCAACTTCTGGTTCCTGACCTTAACCACCTCCACCCACCTCAATATCACTGGCCCCAGCCAGGCTCTAAACTCCTCTCCAATTTTGCAATGTTCCTGAGTATCTCAAGCTAAATATTTAGATACATTACATGTGATTCCAAATAAGTAAAACACATCGAGGGCAAACATTTTCACCCTTGAACAGGTTATCAAGGCATGCATACATCCCGCAAGATACAGATCGGGTAGCATTGTCCATGAAGCACATACTTAGGCTGCCTTCACACTACGGATTTTTAAAATCCGATGCTGTCCGATAAAAATCGGACAGCATCGGACCGATTTTGGGCCCCATGCAGCCCTATGGGCATCGGACCGAATCGGATGTGCACTAAATGCCATCTGATTTGGTCCGATCCGATTCTGTCCGATTTTTTTATCGGTGCAAAAATCGGAGCCTGCTCCGATTTTTGCACCGAAAATAAAATCTGACAGAATCGGATCGGACCGAATCGGATGGCATTTAGTGCACATCCGATCCGACCCCATCAATTTAACATGGGGCCCTATGGAGAAGGGTCCGAGGAAACATCTGATGTCTCCTCGGACCCGATTTTACTGTACTGAGCATGCTCAGTACAGTAAAAATGCTCCAAACTGGGAGCGCAAGGGTAAAAAAAAAAAAAAAAGTTTATGCTCACCTCCCCCCAAGCCACCGCCGTCTCCCGCCCTCTTCCTGCAGGCTCCCGGTGGCTTCCGCAGGCTCCCGGTGTCTGCAGAAGTCTTCTTCTGCTCTATAGGACCTGCAGTGATGTCACAGTCATGTGACCACGGGTTACCATGGTGGAACCTGCTGTCACGTGACTGTGACATCACCGCAGGTCCTATACAGCAGAAAAAGACCTCTGCAGACACCGGGAGCCTGCGGAAGCCACCGGGAGCCTGCAGGAAGACAGCGGGAGACGGCGGGAGCTCGGGGGAGGTGAACATAAACTTTTTTTTTTTTTGCCCGGAGGCTACGATTTAATGCCGGAATCGGATGCCTATTTGGCATCCGATTCCAGGCATCAGAAATTTGGACAGCATCGGCTCCCTTCAAAATCGTAATGTGAAAGTAGCCTAAATGGGGATAACCAGTACAGATAATAGCAAAAAAACAATGAAAAACTACTAAACACCAAACTATGCTCTAGTGTTAAGGTCCCTTCACACACTGAGATTTTCCAGCGATCCCACCAGCGATCCGACCTTGTTGGGTTCGCTGGAAAGTCTCTCTGGAGCCGCTGGTGAGCTGTCAAACAGGCAGACTCACCAGCGACTCACCAGCGACTCAGCACCCATGAGATCGCTGGTATCCATGATAAACAGCGGTAACTAAGCAGCGTGCGCTGCTTAGTTACCCGGTGTGTTTATCATGGATACCAGCATCTTCCCTGCTTAGCGCAGATTGTAAGCAGGGAGGATGCTGGTAACTATGGTAAACTGCGGGTATCTAGGCAGCGCTCCTCACAGGCTGGTATCCATGATAAACAGCGGGTAACTAAGCAGCACGCGCTGCTTAGTTACCCGGTGTTTATCATGGATACCAGCGTCCTCCCTGCTTAGCGCAGCTTGTAAGCAGGGAGGACGCTGGTAACTATGATAAACTGCCAGTATCTAGGCAGCGCTGCCTAGATACCCGCAGTTTATCATAGTTACCAGCATCCTCCCTGCTTACAATCTGCGCTAAGCAGGGAAGATGCTGGTATCCATGATAAACACACCGGGTAACTAAGCAGCGCACGCTGCTTAGTTACCGCTGTTTATCATGGATACCAGCCTGTGAGGTCGCTGGTTCGCTCGTCTCTCGTGGTCACACATAGCAATGTGTGCTGATTAGCGGGAGACTTGGGACCAAAAAATGGTCCTGAGCGACGTGCAGCAACCAGCGACCTCACAGCAGGGGCCAGGTCACTGGTGGCTGTGACAGCGATGTTGTAGTGTGTGACAGCCACCAGCGATCTGGCCCCTGCTGTGAGGTCGCTGGTGGCTGTCACACACTACAACATCGCTGGAGAGGTCGCTGTTACGTCACAAAACCTGTGACGTTGCAGCGACATCGTTAGCGATGTTGTAGTGTGTGAAGTGGCCTTTAAACTATGATATTGTGTTTAGCTATACACTTATTTGCAGCCCACACTTACCATAAATTGGAACACTCACTGTTCAGCAGCCCTTGCTTGGTGGGGCTGGGACTTTTAGTTCTCCAACACAAGTAACATGTTTAGCTACTACAAACACATAAAAAACTTGACGCAAATAACAAGATCCCTTTTTTTTCTGTTTTTTTTTTCTGACAGCAACACAGACAGATAATACCCCAAACAAATAAAACAATTACATAGTTACCAAATACTGTGACATTGTGTTTAAGGCTACGTTCACACATCTGCCTCTATTCACCGCTCATACTGGAGCAGCGGTGAGGACAGAGTTAACTCCCTGCTTGCCGGCGCTGCTGATATCGGTAAACAGCGCGGGTCAGCAGGGCCTTCACTCCTGCGGCTCCTGTATGAGCCGCTCATTCAGGAGCCGCTGTTTTGTCCTCCAGCCACCGTTGCCATAGTAACCGCTTATTAGGTTACTATGGCAACGGTGTGAGCGATGACGTCATCACTTAGCCGCCGCTGACTCTGCTCATTCAGTCATCACAGAGCAGGGGGAGGAAGCGTTCTTCCTCCTCCTGCTTTGTGATGTAGCAGAGCTAAATATTTGGAGAAGACAGAAGAAAGAAGGGAGAAGAAAGAAGACCAGGAGGTCTGTTAAGGGGAGTAATAAAAATTTTATTTTAAGGTTGTCTGTGTCTTTATTTCTAATAAATACTTTTTTCTCTGTGTGGTGTTTTTTTAACCCTTTATTGGAGATTCTTAATGGCCAGGTCAAACTTGGCCTGACATTAAGAATCTCGGGCTTAATACCAGCTTGTATAACAATGCTGGTATTAACCCCTTTATTACCCAGCATGCCACCACCACCAGGGCTGCTGGAAGAGACTGGTAAAGCGCCTGGAAATGGCGCTTATTATTGTTGTTCTTTAGCGTGGGGGAGCCCTATAACAATAGGCCCTCACCCTGCTGGGAATACCAGCCCTCAGCTGTCTAGTTTTATCTTGGCCGGCATTGAAAAATAGGGCAAAGCCCATGCATTTTTTTTGCCAGCCAAGGGAAAATTAGGCAGCTGAGGGTAGCAGCTCACAGCTGTCTGCCTACATTGGGCTAGACTTTATTTATATTTATTTATTTCACACCCTATGATGCCAGGTTGGTTGCCATACACTAATGTGTATGGCAACCAACCAGAAACACTGTCCAGATTGAGGAAATGCACTCTGACTACAACAGCCAATCACAGAAGCTCTCAAACAGTGTGAGCTTCTCTGATTGGCTGCTTGTCTGACAGTGCAGTGAATATGTAATTAGTCTAATAGGCGGCCCTGGAAGTAGCCGCGGGAGACAGGTGAACCCTATCTAGCTATTCTATCCTATCTATCCAGTCTATTCTTATCTCTGCGAGAAAATCAATGTAAAAATTGCTCTCCCTACACTGTCCCTGTGCTGTCTGTGTGTGCCGTCCGTGATTTTTGTCGGACCCATAGACTTGCATTTGCGACTCTCGTCCGTGACTCACATAGAATCGCAGGACGTTGCGATTCACTTGCAATCCGAGAATCGGATGCGGAAAATGCGTGGGAGACTCGGAAATGTGCTCTCGGACATTAGTTAACATTGGTCCGAGAGCAATGCGATTTTTCCGCACAGTAAACTCGGACGAGTTTCACTGATGTGTGTCCGAGCCCTAACAAGGTAATATGTAGTCAGTATTAAATAGGGTAGGGAACCACAGTAAACCTAATTTAAAACATAAACTGGAAACCTCATATAACATATAACATATAACCTCATATAACAATTAAGGCTCATTCATACCTCATTTTTTGCATATGAGTTCTATCTGCGTTTTTTATACATAAAACTCGTAACATTATAGTCTATGGGGTTGTTCACATGTTCATGTATTTTCACGGATTGAGTGGTGTATACAGAATCATGGACACATGTCTGATTTTGATCAAAGTCTCAGATCAACATATAAATGAAAGTCTATTGCTCTGCAAAATAAATCGCCACTGTTCAATATCAAAAGTTTGAGAAAGCTTTGTTATTTTTTTCGTCAACGAAGAAGATAACAAATTGTAAAAAATTCATAAACTTTCTACAAAGTGTCCCAACTGCACTGTGTGAAGCAGACACATGTTTATTATCACTCAAATCCATCTTCACTGAATACGGACATGTAACAATGTATCAGATTAGGCTGAGCTCACAGCACAGTTGCTAAGCAACATCAGAGTTCAGGATCAGGTCAAACTAGTTACTGCCAAAAAGATCTATCACAATATATGTTAACCCCTTGCTTGCTGGCTCCACATAGCTCAGGATCTCTCTTTCTCTGCTATCACATTACATTGCACTAATCCATGTGAGCTGCTGACCATGCCCACAGAGCCATAAAATGCTGTTTTTAAAATAGCACAGACAAGTTTGAGAAAATAAGTCACATGGCAGAAAAAAACATTATCTTAGCTGCCATGTGACCCATCATTAACAACCAGTTCAGTATTGGGGCTTTTTTTTTTCAATGAAATGACATTTACACTTTAAACTATCATCAAACACTGATGGAAAAACTGACACAGTGACCAAACTTTGATAAAGCTCTGATAAATAACACTGATGAAGCTTGGAACATTTTTTGTCATATGACAAAAGTCATAGATGTCTGAATGATATACAGTGGCTTGAAAATGTATTCAAACACCATGAACGTTTCTTCATTTTTTTCACGTTACACCCACAAATGTTAATTAATTTTGTTTTAATTTTATGTGATATACCAACACAAAGTCTAAAGTATTTGTGAAGTGTAAAGGAAAGGATATGTGCTTTTCTAAATATTTTTTAAATATAAATCTAGAAATAGTGACATTTGTATTCAGCCAACCCAAGTCAATACTAGGACCACCGTTTGCAGCAATTAATGCTGAAAGTTTTTTGTTTTATGTCTCTAGGAGGTTTGTACATCAAGAGCAGGGGTGGGGAACCTTTTTTTGCCGAAATTCTACAATCCTTTCAGGGTCGCACAAAATTATCAATTTGAAAATTACCCTGCTATAATTGGTTAAACAATCAACTGTGGTGGCTGTGGCTGCTTCTGTTAGACATGGTTTTAATGTTAGATGATATTAATTATGTTGCTTGTCCAGGTTTGCTAGAGCCATAGACATCACAGGAGAGGTTGGGAGCATAAATATCACTGGGGTTGCTGAAGCTGGGTCATAGAGATCATTGGGAAGCTGGATTTAAAGAGCAAGCAGTCTGCAAAGTGCTGCTGCTATCCCAAGCATTGCAGTCCACAGGAATCTTCTGGTGGACCACAGAAAAGGTCATTGAGTGCCACATGAGGCTACTATTGATCTAGAGACTAAGATCTTTGCCCAGTCTTCTTTCCAAAATAGATCTAGCTCAGTGTGATTGTATGGAAATTATCTGTGGACATCAATATTCGAATCTTGCTACAGATTCTGGGATTTAGGTTTGGACTTTAATGAATATAGACTTTTATGAATATGTTTTAATCTAAACCATTTCATTGGAGCTTTGGCAGTATGTTTAGGGTCATTGCCTTGTTGGAAGGTTAACGTATACATCCGTTACAAGTCTTTTGAAACTAGATTTTCCTCCATCATTGCTCTGTTTTATCTCCATTCATCTTTCTATCAACCCTAACCAATTTTCGTGCCCCTGCTTAAGAAAAGCATCCCCACAGCATGACATCTCTACCACCATGTTTCACGGTGAGGATGTTATTTTCATAGTGATGTGTTAGTTTTTCCCCACATATAGTGCTTTGCATTTATCCCATTTAAAGTCTCATTTAAACAGCGCATTTTCTTCTACATGTCATGTAAGCATGTGGAAGAAGGTGGTCAGATGAGACTAAAGAAGATTTATACTGTACAAAACAGTAACCTTGCATAAAAAATTGTCAGAGAGCCCACAGAAAACCCAATGCAAAGAGGTGATCGAAAACAGAGCAAATTTGCTACGTTTTTTCAATATCTATAAAAATTGACAATGTAATGTGGGAGATGTCTTCTAACTACTGTAACTCTTCTGCAATACTAAAAAAAACACTGTCCTGAAAAATGGTACAAAATATTCACATATATTCAATATTGACATGGGGCTGGAAAGGGTTAAAGGAAGTATATGTATGTGAAAATTAGCTCAGATAGCACTGTGCTCACTGACCTGTCAAAAATATCCAGATTAATTAGATGCTTCTTCCGTAACTTCGCTCATGAGTGCATTGATATTAGCAGTGGTACATGACTGGATTTGCTTTTCGTATATCGTTGATATTGTTCATTAAATACCCCTGGATTTTTCTCTATATTTCTCTTGAATTAGTGATCCAAAATCCCCAGATAATTAGAAAAGAAAGGATGTCAGTGGACCCGTGAAAAGGTATGTTTTATCACCATACATGTAATGAAGTAAACCTTTACAACCTTATAACATTACTTTATATAAATATGGGATATTTATCACTGTAGATGTCTAATTAATTATGTCTAATGAATGAATATATTACCTCCTAAAACCATATAAAATAATACCAAAATGAAACATTTGTATATAAACTCTTAATGTAGTGTGTTTTTAGCCTTAGAACTGTATGTCTGCATGATCTTTAAAAATATCCCAAATTTATTAGTGACTGACTGTAAACCTGAATCCTGTAAGCAAGTGTACAAATACCAATGATACCAGAAATATGTCAATCTTTGTTTTTTAATGAATTTATAAATCCAAACTTGCATTCAATATGTACAACTCTCCTAAGTCCTAACACCATCTGCTTCGCCTAAATGTGAAATTATATAAAAGAGGTTTTCTCAGAATCACAATATTAACTATCCACAACATATCTAATAAGTCTCTTATTGCTGTAGCCCATAGTGCTGAGACCCACAAGAAACCAGTTTTTGTGATTGATGGGTTTCCCATCCCATTAGACACTTATCACCTTAAAGGTACCGTCACACAGGGACATATCCCTGGCGATGTTGCCGGCGATCGCGGGAGCGCGCATCCCTGACAACATCGCCGGTGAGATGTCACACTGAGCAACTTACCGGCGATGTCGCCGGCTAGTTGCCGCGGCTATCGCTCGCTGGGTTGCCCAGCAACCCAGCAAGCGATCACTCGCAATGTTGGATATAGGCGGAATCGCCCGCAACAATGCAGGTGGCCGCGTTACACAGGGCGATCAGGCAGGATCGCCTGAGCAACATCGCCAGGTTTCCCAACATTGTTGGGAAACCTGGCGATGTGACTCAGGCGATTCATCGCCTGATTATCGCCCTGTCACACGAGGCAACTCGCCGGCAATGTCGCCGCAACCTGGCCACGCCCCTCGGTTGCCGGCAACATCGCCGGCGATATCTCCCCGTGTGACGGTACCTTAAGGGCGGCTTCTCACCACGGTTTTGTTATCCGGCGCTGTCCGGTGTGAACTGGACAGCCCCGGATCAGATTTCAGCCCCATAGTATTCCTATGGGACCGAATGGAGCTGGATGGCAACTATCCGGTTTCCATCTGTCCGGGAGGATCCGGGAGAATTCATATTTTTGTCCCGGACACAAAAAGGCAGCTTGCAGTGTTTTTGTGTCTGGGGCAAAAATCTGCACAAATTGGATCCTCCCGGATCCTGCGCCCCCTAACATGGGAGTCTATGGTGCTGGATCGCGCGGGATCCGACATAAAATCTGATCCAGCTCCCGGACGGCGGGTGCTGAGGCTCCACCGGCTGTCCCCTGCTGTGATTTCAGGACTGCGGCTAGCTCCCCACTATCAGGGATCTTGAAATTGCAGCAGCTGCGGCTGCTATCAGCGGCATCCGGCTGAGGGCATATTTGCCCTCAGGTTCTGTTTGCAAATAGGGTCCGGGGCTGTCCAAATCACATCGGACAGCCCCGGACCTGATCACACCACAGTGTGAAGCCGGCCTAAGTGTTTTGAGTGTAGATGATAAGTGCTAATTCCGAGAAAACCTCTGTAAAGGGAACCTCTAAGCTAGTTTATGCCCCCAAACCTATCGCTACCTGTCCCTGCAGATTGCTACTACATCCTTAATCATCCCTGTTTGACCTAAATGTAGAATATAATGGTTGTAAAAACGCTTTATATGACTTATATTGTTCCTCCATTGTCTAGATGGGGCCCATTCTCTAAGGGTCCATGTCTCTCCTCACTCCGTTGTTATCATGCCCTGGTGGGCATGATAATTAATTCAAAAGCACGCTCATGGGAGCATTTGAAATCTGTGGCCTCTTTCCTGGTATTAAGTTCGTATAATGACCAGCACTCACTTAGGTGATAGTGTGGCGGTGCAATTGTAAAGGGTCTGCTTGGCCCACAATGTAGAATAAAGTATAATCAATGCACTCGCACTGTTGTTTGGTTGCTTGGTGTGAATTTATTTCAAATAAAGTGAAGATGGTGATAGAGCTGGTTAACGTTTCGGCCTATTAACGGCCTTGATCACAACGTCACTGAAGAAAAGAAGTGAAAAAAACTTTTTACAATGATATCATGTGAAGTATATACAGGTGTTAAAAAGAAAAGAAAGCCAATATATACAAATGTACAGAATATACATTAAGTGCCAATGTCGACTCTTTTAGCTGGTAGTATATAGATTAGGACACCATAGTATCGAGTAATGGAAATGCCATGAAGTAGGCCAAAGGCATGGTGGGGATCAAGGAAGAAATGGTGAAGAACAGAGAGGTAGATTTGGACAACCTATTACCTGCTGTCCTGGTTTAATGTACGGGTTCCCACTCAAAGAGATAGAGTGTTATGTGGAGTATAAGTAAGTTGGTGTTACCTATGGTTAAGCACATAAAACGTCACTCAGAGGCAATTATGGTGTTGGTGTATTGTTAAGTACTATATATACCTCTATTCCAATCATGAGAGATGTAAGGGTATGGTGAACATGTAAATCATGTATGGAGGATATGTTGTTCCAGGACTTGGGTTGTCCAGTAAGTAGTGGTACTTGTTAGCTCTTACAGATGTCTCAGATGGAGGGTTATATATCTGGAAATAAAGTAACCATTAAATTCCATCTGGGTTCTTATATATTTTTGGTGGAATATGTGCTATTAGGTAATGTACCTTAAATCCACAACCAGGGGTTAACCCATAAGTTGTAGTGTATTAGCCTTCAAGGGGTCCCAGACGGGTCAATAGTGTCTCTGAGGCACAAGGAGAGAAAGTTATAAGCATTATGGAGAGATACTTATCTTAGTGAAGTGCAGGGATCCCGAGTGTGTCCTATACCGGGAGCGGTCTTGTGTAGCCAGCACGGTCCGTGCCTAGGCAGGTAATGACAGTTTGCCCCTGTGTTTTGCGGTGTTTTATCCGCGCCAGGTCGGTCACCTGACCGGAAGTGACGCGTCCGGTCGATAGGCATGCGCATAGCGCATGTAATCCGCCCGGAAGTGACGTTGCGATTTGCTTTGTGTGTTGTCACGGTGATGTGCCGTGTTACAACGCTTGCGATTCAGTCTGTGTGTTAGCGATCTGTCTCCTAATGGTGTGGTGATTAGATGAAACCCAAGTTTTAGGGAGAAAGGAGACAAAAGAGTATAAAGTGCTTAGGGATTGAAGTAATGAGGTAGAATAGATGGAGGACCAGTTGACAGGGTGGTTAGATTTACATGTTCACCATACCCTTACATCTCTCATGATTGGAATAGAGGTATATATAGTACTTAACAATACACCAACACCATAATTGCCTCTGAGTGACGTTTTATGTGCTTAACCATAGGTAACACCAACTTACTTATACTCCACATAACACTCTATCTCTTTGAGTGGGAACCCGTACATTAAACCAGGACAGCAGGTAATAGGTTGTCCAAATCTACCTCTCTGTTCTTCACCATTTCTTCCTTGATCCCCACCATGCCTTTGGCCTACTTCATGGCGTTTCCATTACTCGATACTATGGTGTCCTAATCTATATACTACCAGCTAAAAGAGTCGACATTGGCACTTGATGTATATTCTGTACATTTGTATATATTGGCTTTCTTTTCTTTTTAACACCTGTATATACTTCACATGATATCATTGTAAAAAGTTTTTTTCACTTCTTTTCTTCAGTAACGTTGTGATCAAGGCCGTTAATAGGCCGAAACGTTAACCAGCTCTGTCACCATCTTCACTTTATTTGAAATAAATTCACACCAAGCAACCAAACAACAGTGCGAGTGCATTGATTATACTTTATTCTTTCCTGGTATGACACCACTGCGCATCATTTCCAGTCCATCGCATTATAGGGATTATTAACTCGCCGATTTTAGAATGCATACTGCACATGCATAGGAGCCAGCGAGTACAGCCAATTGCTCACCCACAATGCACAGGACCAGAAATGACGCAACCACGGCATCGTACCAGGAAGGAGGTCACAGATTTCAAATGCAGGACCGTGTTTCTGAATTATATTATCACGTTCACCAGGGTGTGATAACAATGGAGCGAGGAGAGACATGCTCCCTTAGAGAACACCCACCCATCTAGAAAATGCCTCATAATGGGAAAAAATGTAAGTTATAAAATGCATTTTTATAACCATTATACTAGACATTTAGGTCAGACAGAGATGATTAGGGATGTAGTAGGAAGCTGCAGGGATAGGTAGTGAATGCTTTGGGGCATAAAGTAGCTGAGAGTTTGCCTTTAAGGGGTTTTCCAGTCTAGGCACCTGGTTTTTATGCTAATTTTGCAAGTTTCTTTGTGGAAAAAGTATAAAGAATTTAGGAATTTTGGGATAGGGTTTCTTGCAATAAATACATTTACACATGTTTGAAGTATGCTTACAAATGTTTATATCATGAAAAGAGTATAAAAAGTGCTGTAAAAATGCAGTGAAGTTGGCAAGGAAAACAAAATGGTGGTGAACAGTGGCTACAATCCCGGCTGTTGTACTTGTCTGAAACAAAAAAAAAACAAAATGATTCTTAATTAGTATGATTGTTGCTACCTCCAGTAGCAGAATTTAAAAAAAATTAAAAAATAAAAAAAGTAGTGTCTTGCTGAAAATTCAGTATCGATTTTTGGCACCATTGGAGGCCTGTCAAAATTAGACAAAAAAAAAAAGATTTTGACTTGATTGTGGTACAGGAGATAAGCACTTGTATGCTGAAAATGTGTGCACAAGAGCAACTCAATTTACCAATTGAGTCTAGAGATATCTTTGGCCACAGATTTGAAAAAAGTGGTTTGTGTTTTCTACTAAGTACACAAAGACACATTTACTTTCGATCAATCAACAATTCCAGCCCATATGAGTGAGTTGACTGATTCATTATTTTGCATTTTTTCTCCAACACAATGTTCCAGCAAATCATTCGATGACAACTCTTCATAAATTGGCTTTATTACCTCCAATAACTTTCCAGTAAGAGGTGGTTTATCATGATGGAGAGTTAAGATCACTCCATATAAGCTGCTATAACTTTTTTTAATATTGTGAATCAAGCTAAATCATTTTGCAGATATATTCTCCACACTAAATACATGAAAAATAAGAAAAGAAAAGATTTTTCCAATCTGTTAAACTGCATTCACACTATGCGTATTTTTCGCATCTTTTTGCGCATGCTTTTCCCCCAAAAGTGCTTCTGCGTCTGCATTTCCTGGCAGAGTGAATGGAAAATCACTTTTTTCCGTTCAGCTGTTGTGCTTTTTTTGGCTGCGCTTATGGGGCCGAAAACGCGCGTGTAAAAAGAATGGACTTGTCAATTGTTTGCGCTCAATAGCGCATGCTTTCCTCCATAGGACCCATTATAAGTGCTGAAATTAAGCATTGCCATTCAGACAATGTGCAATTCCAGCACCTATAAACGTGGGCGCATGAGGAAAATCAGGATGTGATGTCACAGGGGGGAGGAAGAATCCTGTGTTCCTCCCCCTGTGTGACATGTCAGGGCTAAAGTTTTGCTTTCCTAGTGTATTTACATACACTGTGAAAGCAAAATAAAAGAGAAAACGTATTAAAAAAATATATACTTACCTCTCCGCCGGCTGTCCGGGACCAGAGAACACGTCCGATCGCTGCCTGCCAGGCCCTTAAAATATGATTGGCCGGTAGCGACCAGGTAATACATCACGTGACGCATCAGCTGATTGGTACCGGCCAATCACATTTTTAAGGTCCCCTGGGGTCCCGGACATCCGGCAGACAGGTGAGCACTTATCTTTTTTATTTTTAATACAATTTTTTCTCTTTTATTTTGCTTTCATAGTGTACGTAGGTACAATGAGAAAGCAAAACTTCAGCCCCGACATGTCACACGGGGGGATGGGGGACAGGATTCTTCCTGCCCCCATGTGACATCACTTCCTCCTGGGGGAAAAATGTGGCCTTAAAAGTACACGATGTGTGAATGCAGTGCAATTTTTTACCGGCACAAAAAAGCGCTGCAAAAACATGGGAAAAACCACACCCGCAAAATAACTCGGCAAGTAAGCAGCCTTAGACTTGAAGGTCCCCTTAAGTGAGTTTCCATATTCTAACTCACAATTTTTTTACTTTATTTGTTATAATTTACCATTTTATAGAATCACATTACAGATTGTCATGACATAACTAGCATCACATATTAGCAATATGAGCACTTAATTTTTGGTCAAAATAGAACGCAAAAAAAAAATTTATTTATGGTGTTCAGGGAAGCCTATAAATTATATTTCGGGCTGTGGCCTTGTTTCTCAGGGAGGGAGGAATAGCGTGTGGGTATTATTCTCTCCCTCCTTAAGGGGGATCTTCCGTTCTGGGCCTTCTCCCTGCCGACTGATTCTCCATTTTTGCGGTCGATGGATGAGTTTGTCATGGCCATTGCCCCAGACTATGGTGAACCTGGTGGGGTCTCCCTTGCTGAGTCTAATCATCGTAAACTCAAGCAGTGAACACAGCAGGCTGAGGAGTATTGCTCTGAGATTTGGAGATGGGCCATTGACACTCAGTGGAATGACCCTGTCCTTAGGAGTCAGTTTAGTCAGGACCTGTCTGCCAGGCTTCATAACTTGCTGGTCCAACATGCAGCTCCTAAGACATTGGGGGCTGCGATGTCCCTTGCTGTCAGGGTGGACAGAAGCCAGGGGAGAGCCCAAAACTGACCTTGCCCCCTGTGGATTTCCCTAGAGAGGAGGTCCAACAGGTGTTATTACCATAGATGAACCCATGCAGTTGGGAGGTGTTTCCTCTCATACTAGTTCACTATTTGTTCATTGTGGGACAAAGGCATGTTTCTGTTCTTCTGGTTGTGTGGAGGGAGATGACCAGGGTGTGTATGTTTCCTGTATTTTCATGTCTCAGTTTACTATTTCTGCAAAAATAGTGATTGGAAAATCTGAGACTATTCCGGTTCTTGTGGATAGTGGAGCAGGAGTCAATTTGGTGGATTCTTGCTTCGCTCAGACCCATAGTCTAATTTGTAGTGTGCTAGTGAGATTCATTTTGGTGCTTGCCATTTATTATGCTCCTCTCAGGCAGAAGCATTTGACCCAAGTCATATACAGTTAGGGCCAGAAATATTTGGACAGTGACACAAGTTTTGTTATTTTAGCTGTTTACAAAAACATGTTCAGAAATACAATTATATATATAATATGGGCTGAAAGTGCACACTCCCAGCTGCAATATGAGAGTTTCCACATCCAAATCGGAGAAAGGGTTTAGGAATCATAGCTCTGTAATGCATAGCCTCCTCTTTTTCAAGGGACCAAAAGTAATTGGACAATGGACTCTAAGGGCTGCAATTAACTCTGAAGGCGTCTCCCTCGTTAACCTGTAATCAATGAAGTAGTTAAAAGGTCAGGGGTGGATTCCAGGTGTGTGGTTTTGCATTTGGAAGCTGTTGCTGTGACCAGACAACATGCGGTCAAAGGAACTCTCAATTGAGGTGAAGCAGAACATCCTGAGGCTGAAAAAAAAGAAAAAATCCATCAGAGAGATAGCAGACATGCTTGGAGTAGCAAAATCAACAGTTGGGTACATTCTGAGAAAAAAGGAATTGACTGGTGAGCTTGGGAACTCTAAAAGGCCTGGGCGTCCACAGATGACAACAGTGGTGGATGATCGCCGCATACTTTATTTGGTGAAGAAGAACCCGTTCACAACATCAACTGAAGTCCAGAACACTCTCAGTGAAGTAGGTGTATCTGTCTCTAAGTCAACAGTAAAGAGAAGACTCCATGACAGTAAATACAAAGGGTTCACATCTAGATGCAAACCATTCATCAATTCCAAAAATAGACAGGCCAGAGTTAAATTTGCTGAAAAACACCTCAAGAAGCCAGCTCAGTTCTGGAAAAGTATTCTATGGACAGATGAGACAAAGATCAACCTATACCAGAATGATGGGAAGAAAAAAGTTTGGAGAAGAAAGGGAACGGCACATGATCCAAGGCACACCACATCCTGCATGGGCATGCATGGCTTTCAATGGCACTGGGTCACTTGTGTTTATTGATGACATAACAGCAGACAAGAGTAGCCGGATGAATTCTGAAGTGTACCGGGATATAGTTTCAGCCCAGATTCAGCCAAATGCTGCAAAGTTGATTGGACGGCGCTTCATAGTACAGATGGACAATGACCCCAAGCATACAGCCAAAGCTACCCAGGAGTTCATGAGTGCAAAAAAGTGGAACATTCTGCAATGGCCAAGTCAATCACCAGATCTTAACCCAATTGAGCATGCATTTCACTTGCTCAAATCCAGACTTAAGACGGAAAGACCCACAAAAAAGCAAGACCTGAAGGCTGCGGCTGTAAAGGCCTGGCAAAGCATTAAGAAGGAGGAAACCCAGCGTTTGGTGATGTCCATGGGTTCCAGACTTAAGGCAGTGATTGCCTCCAAAGGATACGCAACAAAATATTGAAAATAAAAATATTTTGTTTGGGGTATGTTTATTTGTCCAATTACTTTTGACCTCCTAAAATGTGGAGTGTTTGTAAAGAAATGTGTACAATTCCTACATTTTCTATCAGATATTTTTGTTCAACCCTTCAAATTAAACGTTACAATCTGCACTTGAATTCTGTTGTAGAGGTTTCATTTCAAATCCAATGTGGTGGCATGCAGAGCCCAACTCGCGAAAATTGTTTCACTGTCCAAATATTTCTGGCCCTAACTGTACAATATGAACTTGGATATAAAGACTCTTAACAAAAAGTTCCTGTCGTGCTACGTCTTGGAGAGTCTGCCTGCTCCTATCGTCTTGGTCCTTCCCTGGCTGAAAAAAAACAATCGGGTCATGGATTGGCGGTCGGGGTAATATAAAGGGTTAATGACAACTGTGAGTTGAGAGTGGACATCAAACCTCGGATTGGTGATTTACAGGTCTCTATGAAACTCCTACATTACCAATCCTGTAAGTAAAATGTTAAAACACACAGACGCAATAAAATTATTTATTTGGAATACATTTTTTCAATAATTTATTTATTTTTACAGTTTTATAATGGCAGCTTGCTTGCCATATACTAGTGTGTATGGCAACCAAACACAAATGCCGTCACAGAGCGTGAGGGCGCAGTCGGACTGCAACAACCAATCACAGAAGCTGTCTTAGAAGGTGGGTGGGGGAATGCAGTGAATATGCATGAGGCTTAATGAGCGGACTTTAAAATAGTGTGATTGCAGCTCAGAGACTGTTAAGTTTGATTCCCCTGCTTTAATTGCATTTTGCTTCCTTTTACAGTCCTCATAGCCGAACCTGAACAGTAACATGCACTTCTCAGAGAAGTCAGTGTTCAGGATCCATGCACAAAAAGTAGGTGTTCGGTATGAACCCGAACTTTACAGTTTAGTTCACCCATGACTACTAGTAAGTGATAGCTGGTCAATATTTTCTACACTTACTTCTGAAAGTTCACCAACACATATAGTCAGCAGACCTCTGAAGAAAAACGTTTTATTAGATCAGTTCACTGCTGTACAGACTGTCTCCCTGGTAACTCTCACTCAGTACTCCTTCAACTGAGCAGAGTTGTGCTTCTCCTCTGACACAACTTATCATTCTAGTGGTGTGTGGTGCCCCACTGGTCAGGCATCACAAATGGGGTACTGCATCCGAAAATGAGCGTGTTGTAACCTCTGTCGCAAGTAGAATACAGAACGCTGTGGAGGGATCTGAACCCAGCACATACACACCCATCAATGCAACCGGGGGGAGGTCCCAAAACAAAGAGTTGTAGAGTATGAAGTGAGAGAGAAGCAGGGAGGGCACATGGGGAGTCTTCAGGAGTGTCTACCCCGAGGAAAGACAGAGAACGGGAGCTTATTTGAGAGCGAAAGGGGGCTCCAGAGAAGGCTAGAGAGAAGTAGCCCAGACAGAAAGGTCCTGACTTGTTCACCTGGAGTGTGCGAGTCTGAAAACGCGGCCTGAAGTGTTCATCCTCCGACCGTACTCGTCCCGGCTCCAAAGACGTGCTCAGGGCGTTTATCCCCTGGGACCTACTACTGCTGTCTAAGTAGGCACTGAGAGGAGGAAAAGGAACAGGACAAAGGCTAGAGCTGAGAAGGTACCACCAGAAACTTCCACAGATTCTGCATTCCGCTGCGACTACCCGGCCGGCCGTCCTGCGGGAGCACTGTGAGCTGTACTACCATCTCGATCAGTTTTGTTTCAAGTAAAGTACCCGGAAGAATGAATTGCCTCCGTGTCTCTGTCCTGCTATGATTGACTTTTCTCAACACTTTACACCATTTTGGCAATGAGCATCACTGCCCCAGAGGCCTAGCTCTACCTGTAGGGAGCTGCTCCACCCTAGCTGCAATACCACCAACCTCCAGAGGACTGTGGCGGCGCTGGTGTTTAGTCATCAGGTGCTACAGGTGGCGTCACTTGAAAAAGACTATAATCCCTTGTAAATATATTTTCCCGTTCTTTTGAGGGCTGTTCCACCAGGGCCACGGGTCTGGGCAGGCCACCTGCGACATTCCCCGATTGGAGAGAGGCCCAGACATCCGAGTTCCCATACCCTGGTGTGCTACAGGTGCATTAGAAATCATCCAAATATGGAGGGTGTCAGTACCTCTTTCTCTCAACTGTCATCTCCCAAACAACTCAATTTATCACTGCATAGCCTTAGTTAGCTTCTCTTGTTTACATGTGACTCATACAACTGCAGTCATTTGTTGTCTGCACAGGGAAGCTTAACCCTCTGAGTGCTGCCTGTTAACAATTCTCACAATATATTACAGCATGCGATACACAGAAGTCACAAAATTAGCATGAAACACATGATTTTCCTCCTGGTATCCCCATGTAAGGGACCATTCTCTGAGATACTATGTGTCATCCCCAACATATCTGCATCTGAAAAATAAAAGGGAAAAGCATACATGTACATTCATTCATTCAACCCATACTGTTGCTTAAAATATTCTTGGTAGTGCTTTCTTGGTAAAAAAAATATTTCCTGGTACGCATTCCCCAAGGCGAGAGCGGGGGGTGGGGTGGTGTGAGGCGCCGTCTCGTCATTCACTTCTGATCTCTCCATCCATCCCCCTACTCCCTCCATCCTCCTGCATCCTCCATCATTCTCCATCCCCCTGCTCCTTTCATCCTCCATCCCACTGCTTCTTCCATCCTCCATCCCCCTGCTCCTTCCATCCTCCATCCCCATGCTCCCTCCATCCTCCATCCCTTGGTCTCTATCCTCATCCACCTGATCCCTCCATCCTCCAGGTCTCTCCATCCTCCATCCACCTGATCTCTCCATCCCTCTGTGCCCTCCATCCTACGCTCCCTCCATTCTCCATCCCCCTGGTCTCCCATCCTCCATCCCTTGGTCTCTATCCTCACCCCCATGGTCTCTCCATCCTCCATCCCGCTGCTCTCTCATCCACCTGATCCCTCCATCCTCCAGGTCTCTCCATCCTCCATCCACCTGATCTCTCCATCCCTCTGTGCCCTCCATCCTCAATCCCTCTGATATCTCCATCCCCTGCTCCATCCATCCTCCATCCCCCTGCTCCTTCACTTGATGTACTATTGATGAATGTTTTAGTAGAGATGGTGGTTCTGATACATTTCTGGAATTTCTGTACTGATGAGGGTTGTGATGCTGTGTTTCTGTACTGATGTGGGTTCTAGTTATGTATTTCTGTACCTCTGTACAGAAATACATAAGTAGAACCCACATCAGCACAGAAACACAGCATCACAACCCTCATCAGTACAGAAATTCCAGAAATGTATCAGAACCACCATCTCTACAAAAACATTCATCAATAGTACATCAATTGTAATGTCAGGGCAAACCCATATACATATTTGTATCTCATGAACCTACAACTTCCAGTATGTCCTTACTAATGGTAAGAACTACTGGGAGTTGTTGTTACCAGTCCTCATCAGACCAAACATGAACCTCAGTACTGATGAGAATGTTATTATCACAAATAATCATTTCCACCCAGGTACCTTATAGATGACCTTCTCTCTGATCGGGGTCGTCTTTTTCTTTTCTTTATCTTGTCCTGACGCCATGATGACTTTTCACGTCTTTGCAGACTTCCATCTTCTCCACTTTTCTGCAGCACATCCTGACATGGTGCCCTTAAAAATAAGAGTGTCATTATAATTCTGTCTAAATAAAAATATCTGCCCTACACTGTAGGATTACTATATGGATTTCTTGGTTTCTTGAAGACCTGTGGAGAAACATAAAAATATACAACATTTGGATGCAAAGATAAAACAACATATAAATGTAATGAATGGGTCCTTTTGTTTTGAGGAAGGTTTTTGCAGGAACAATTCCCATTAGGTGGGGAATGGGATGCAAGTAACCCACTATGACTTCTTTACTTGGTCCCTGAGTACAGTCGGGGTACACAGACCATAAAGAAACTTTCTGCACTTAGTCTTTTTTTAAGAAGGACTAGGACAGATTGTGGCAGTAATAATCCTCCCATAAACCACAAAGGTTCTCTTGTTACACAGTAAAGGTACATCTCTATCGGACTAACACATGCCTATCCAATTTAGATAGACACACTCTTATTGTAATAGGATGTTTCTGGGATCAGCATTAACATTAGATCATCCTTCTCAGGACTTCAGGATAAATTGGTATTTGGCTAGGCTCAAGATTCACCTCTTCTCAAGGGTTTTGAATTTGACAGTCTGTAACTAGGACAATGGTTTGTTGTCTTTGAAGGCACTGAAAGGAGCTGCAGCAAAGTAGTGTATACATTTGTAAGTGACAGCCCTCGCTAGTGCAAAGAATTCCACCTTAAACAAATGATAATTCTGATAATTCTTTCAGTTGGCTGAAGGGATCTGCTGGCATAGACGATGACTTTTTTATTGTTGTCTTGGACCTGGACAAGTGGCGGCATCCGCATACAGATGGATGGGGATGTTGTACTCTGGATAGGCAAGACTGGGACTTTTCTTAACTTCAACTTAAATTCTTTGAAGGACTGTTCAAGTTCTGGAGTCCACGGAATGGAGGGACTTATGCACATTTTCTGGTTCAGTAGTCCTTATATATAATTTTGTTGAGGCGAAGTGCCAAAAAATATCAGTTGGTCACTGGGCGACCGAAATAACAAGCTAATAATATATTTTGGGTAATACAGATTGCAAACACAGCGTTGTTTTTTATGTCCAATAATTACGATTTTTTTTACATAGATTTTATATTTATATTTTCAAACTTTTACTTTACAGATGGACAGGATTGCACATTATATATCTCCCTCCTGTCCCTGCAGTCTGTCAGGTCCCTCTCTGACCTCTTTTGTCCTTCAGACAATGAGCATTTTAAAAGGCTGTATCTCAGACTGCATCAAAGTTATAGTAGCTGTCCAGTACTTTAAAAGGAACTTGTCATTTAAAAAAATTATATTGACCTGCAGATATCTGCAGGTTAATAGTATTTTACAGCTGAGACAGATGTCAGTCAGTGCCAGAGTCATATTTACAGCCACCAGCCACTGTGACTGAAGCTGCACCACCCCTATAACTGAAAGCCTGAGCTTGCCGGTAGAAATAAAATTAATTGCCTCCTGACAGCAGAGCTCTCAGTGCAGGTGCAGGGCTGCTTTAGAATGCTATTAACCTGCAAATTACCCCCATATCTGTAAATTAATAGTGTTTTTTTACATGACAGGTGCCCTTTAACCCCTACCCGACCTATGACGTAGGAGGACGTCATGGGCCGGTAAGGGGTGTTTGATGTGAGCTCCGGCGCGGAGCTCACATCAAAGCCCCAACATCTCAGCTGATCTCATCAGCTGAGATGTCGGGGTAAGAGCGCCGATCGGATCCGAGATCTGATCGGCGCTGTTAACCCCTTGGATCCCGCTGTCAATCACTCACAACGGGATCCAAGGCGGCTGCGGCGGGGAATGTGCTGTTTCCCGCCTGCTCCGGAGATCCTGCGATAGTATTGTGGGATCTCCGACCCTCACGTGACAGCCCAGGGTCCTGGCTAGACCCCGGATGCTGTCACTGAGCAGTTACCTGTTGTGGTTGTCAGGCGCTGCCAACCACAATAGGCCCGCGGTTCTGGGAGATACAGATGAGCTGCAGCTCATCTGTATCTCCCAGAAGTGATCGGACTGTGCAGCAAGGTGCCTCTTAAAGAGGCAGTGTAAAAATAAGAATCAATGAAAAAATAAAGTTTTTAAAAACATGTAAAAAAGAAAAAAAATATAAAAGTTCAAATCACCCGCCTTTACCCCCAATCACAATAAAAGTATATAAAAAAAAAAAATACACATGTTTGGTATCGCCGCATTCAGAATCGCCTGATCTTTCATCATATTAAAACCGTTAATGAGAGCCGTAAACTCCGTAATGGAAAAAATGGACCAAACGCCAAAATTCCATTTTTTCCGTCGCCGTGTTATTGCTATAAAAATGCAGTAACGGGCGATCAAAACTGTGGATCCCCCCAAAAATGGTTTCCTTAGAAACGATAGCTGAAGACGCACAAAATAAGCTGTCACACAGCCCCAGATGCCGAAAAATAAGAACGCTACAGGTCACAGAACATGGCGCAAAAAGTCCATTTTGTTTTTTTTCCAAACTTCAGAATTTTTTTTCACCACCTAGATACCAATAAAGGTATACATGTTGGGTGTCTACGAACTCGTACCGAAGCGAGGCATCACCCTGTCATGTCGGTTTTACCATAAAGTGAACATGACAACTAAAATACCTAAAAAAACAATCGTGCCATTGCACTTTTTTTGCAAATGCACTGCATTTAGAATTTTTTGCAATTTCCCTGTACGCTATATGGTAGAATAAATTATTGCCTATGAAAGTACAACTCTTCCCGCAAAAAACAAGCCATCATATGTCTATATTGACGGAAAAATAAAAAAGTTTGGCCCTTGGAAGCAGGGAGCAAAAAACGAAAATGAAAAATGAAAAATTCTCGGGTCATGAAGGGGTTAAAGCTGAAAGTCTGTAGCTACAATGTAAGAAAAGTCACAGGGCTGGCTCAACAACCTTAAGGGTGCACAGAATTAATAGTCAATAATAATAGTAGGTGATCTGGCACACCAAAAAACAAGAGAATCCAAGAATGCGTAAAGATTCGTATATTTTATTTATGAATCTTCAAACAAGTGTTGTTTTGCTTTTTCAACATAAATAAGTATTTTATTCAGACGTTTCGACCTTAGTCTTCTTCACTTGACATACTGATTACAAGAAAAAAAGGGAACAATTTTATGTTTATACAAAGTAGATAGAAATCATAATGTTATGTCATCACAAATAAAAATAAAATCATATCATATCCAGTTTTTCAGATAAGTCGTACAATTATAATAGTGCATGTAAAGACATTTCAGTAACCTGAACAATCAGTGAACAAAAAAATAATGATCACAAAGGAACATAATTACATCCAATACAGTGGAGGGATATACAAGCAGTGTTATTAACGTAATACCTTATTATATGAATATTTTGTTGCGTGATGTTACAGCAAAAAAGCACCACACACTTATCTAGAATAAAATAATAATCAAATTAGTGACATACAGGTGCATAATTCTACATCAATCAAAGGACAATGATCACAATGATCACACGCTAACATGCCTAGTCTTATGGGGTTCTAATAATATAATGGAAAACGTGTACCCTTATCAGAACAAGCATAGAAAGGACTATCAAGGCTACATATACAGGTATAATTATGAGGACACCCTCCTGATATGGAGATTCATGTAGATTACCTGTTAACCCAACAGTTGGGTTGGGTTAACAGGTAATTCACATGAATCCCCATATCAGGAGGGTGTCCTCATAATTATATCTACCTAGATTCCTTTCCATGCTTGTTCTGATAAGGGTACACGTTTTCCATTATATTATTAGAACCCCATAAGACTAGGCATGTTAGCGTGTGATCATTGTGATCATTGTCCTTTGATTGACGTAGAATTATGCACCTGTATGTCACTAATTTGATTATTATTTTATTCTAGATAAGTGTGTGGTGCTTTTTTGCTGTAACATCACGCAACAAAATATTCATATAATAAGGTATTACGTTAATAACACTGCTTGTATATCCCTCCACTGTATTGGATGTAATTATGTTCCTTTGTGATCATTATTTTTTTGTTCACTGATTGTTAAGGTTACTGAAATGTCTTTACATGTACTATTATAATTGTACGACTTATCTGAAAAACTGGATATGATATGATTTTATTTTTATTTGTGATGACATAACATTATGATTTCTATCTACTTTGTATAAACATAAAATTGTTCCCCTTTTTTTCTTGTAATCAGTATGTCAAGTGAAGAAGACTAAGGTCGAAACGTCTGAATAAAATACTTATTTATGTTGAAAAAGCAAAACATCACTTGTTTGAAGATTCATAAATAAAATATACGAATCTTTACGCATTCTTGGATTCTCTTGTTTTTTGGTGTGCCAGATCACCTACTATTATGTAGCTACAATGTAGCCTGAAATATCAAGAGCAGATACAGAGATATTTCAAGAGTATTTTAAAACAAGCGCTAGAAAACTTCTTAGAAGTGATCCAGGCTGAGATATTACCATTAGAAGCCAAGACATATATAATGCTTCCTACTGCCTAGTTGCTGAGTTGCCACCCTGCAAGAATGTATGGGAAATGGTACAAGGTAAAGTGTTGAAAGCAGTCACAGCCAGCAGGGGGGGGGGGTTAAATAGAATAATATCTGTGATTTTGTGGGACATTTTAATTGAAAAATTAACAATAAGCCATTGACAACAGCATGTTCTTACAAGAGGAAATTATGCAGATATAAAAGTCTGTTGCTTACTTATACCCATTGTTATTTCTGTAAAGTTAAAACTGTAAACTGTCTCTATATTACAGCTATTAAAGGGAGCCTGTCAGGTCCCCAGTGCACCCAGAATCACAAGCAGTTCTGGTGCATATCTATACTCATATCTTTAGACTCACCATGCTATGTGGGCTGACTAGCTGAGGGAACTAACACCCCATTGACTAATCAAAGCCCTAATTAGCATCTTATAAACACACTTTAGAAATACTTTTTCTAAAGTTCAGTTTATGTATACTGCAACATGCTTGAGCTATCAGAAAGGGAATATAGATATGGGTACATAACTGCTTGTGGTTGTGGGTACTTGATTAAGACGTTTGTGGAAATGCGTCTAGCTGCTCCTGTGTGAGCGCTATAATGCTTTTAATTTATTGTACTTAATTAAAGGATTTGGAGAAGATGATGATATGCACCGGCGTTACTTTCTACAACTTTTTCTTCTATACGTTTACTAGTGGTTATTCCTTGATACTGCAATTTGACTCCTATTGAAATAATTAAGAACAGCTACGACACAATTTCCAGCAATGTGCTGTTTCAGCTCCGTATACTATGTATACATTTGGCCACTGCTAGAGCTAACAACCATTGATTTGTGAGCATGCCAGATGTCCGACCGACATCAATCTAATGTAAATGATCTATCCTAATGATAGTAGTGCAGGCCCGCCATCTGGCACTCAACATCTATATCATCAATATCAAAGTAAAGGACAATAATGATGGCACAAGTATTGGGAGTACTGGTATTTTCATTGCTTATTCTCCACATATGAGTAAAAAATGTCACTATATTGGACCCAAAAGGACTTTTTACCTTATTTATTGGAATATAGCAGAGCCCCTAATCCTACTTTTTCTCTGATTGTGCTTCTGATTGCACACCATCATCAAAAAGTGACTGTTCAAGAAATATTTTCCTCTACAAAATAGAAATGTATCATCTTGAAGGGGAGCTCCTAAAATTAATCTGAACACCATCATTTTTATTCCCACTGTTCTTCAGAATGTTTACATCCTGAGTTTTATTATTCATTTTATTATTAATATTGAAATGACAGTCTTAAAGGGAATCTGTCAGCAAGTTTTTTCTATTTAATCAGATAGCAGCTGGCAATACAGTGCCACAGCTTAAATATAATACGGATACTTTATAGCAGCTCTCCAGTGTTTTTCTTTTCATTTTACCACTGGAGTGGTGCCTCTACTCTAAGTTTCCACACTGACCATACTCTTATACTCACCTGCCACCGTTTTGATCTTCTATCTGTGCTACTTTGTCTGTCTGCAGTTTGTGACCAGCTGGCTCACTCTAGTGTTTCATGGAGTGAGATTTGCATTGAGATCTTGTGACATAACTTCTGACTCCTGGTCAGTCAGAAATTGCTGTTACAAGATGGCACAGCAGGACCAGAGAGGGGTCTGTAAAAGGTGAAGACGCTGGTGAAGGGCGGCATGGTGGCTAGCACTACAGCCTTGCAGTGCTGGGGTCCTGGATTCAATCCCCACCAAGGACAACATCTGCAAGGAGTTTTTAGGTTCTTCCCGTGTTTGCGTGGGTTTTCTCAGGGCACTCCAGTTTCCTCCCACCATGCAAAGACATACTTATAGGATGTTTCGATTGTGAGCCCTAATGGGGACAGTGTTGTAAATGTATGTAAAGTGCTATGCAATTAATAGTGCTATACAAATGAATAAACATATTATAAGACGCTTGTTGTGTCCCACAAATGGGAACAACCTGCAAAGTCTATTTTTTGCATTTATTTGCATGTATTTTTCCTCCTATTAGGAAATTCCTTTACCGTTACCAGGTAGGGACGAACGAGTATACTCATTACTATTCGGTACTCGCCAAATAGTACGGTATTTGGGCTACTCGTTACTCCGCGAGTTTCCTTGTAATTACTCACTAGGAGTAACAAGTACAATGTAAGTCTTTGGGAAATGCGAGTAATTGTCTGCTGGATCCTACACAGCGGTCTGGGAGCTGAGGAAAAGGCTGAAATGCACTGCATGATTGTTTAAAAGCCAGCGGTAAAAAGGCGCCAGATTTTAAACAATCACTCAACCCGATCCTCCGCTCCTCGATGCCTCCCAGCCCAATCCTCCGCTCCACCTCCCAGCCTGATCCTCCGCTCCCCTGCCACCTCCCAGTCCAATCCTAAGTTAGGACCGAGCGGGGAGCGCAGCACCAGGGAGCGGGGAGCGTACATCAGGGAGCGAGGAGCGAAGGACCCGAGCGGGAAAACCAGCAGTGAAGTCTTTTCACTGCCGGCTTACCTCCCGACAATTTCAAAGGAACAGCTGATCAGATTTCACCATCAGCTTTCCCGCCCAGGTCCTTCGCTCTCCGCTCCCTGGTGCTGCGCTCCCCACCCGGTCCTAATTTAGGATTGGGCTGGGAGGCTGTGGGGGAGCGGAGGATTGGGCTGGCAGGCGGCGGAGGAGCGGAGGATCTGACTGGGAGGTGGCTGGGAGGTGGTGGGGAGTGGAGGATCAGGCTGAGTGATTATCCGGCTTTTAAACAATCATGCAGTGCATTTCAACCTTTTACTCAGCACCAAGACCGCTGTGAAGGAACCAGCAGACAATTACTCACATTACTCACTTTTCGAATTGACTTACATTGGACTCGCTGCTCATAACGAGTACCCGGGTATTGGGACCTACACGTTACGAGTATAGCGAGTCCGTATATTTCCCTACTCGCTCATCCCTATTACCAGGTCGATAAGACTGTGTGTTAAGATTGTCCCTACCTCCCTCCCTTAGGGTGTCTTCACACTTGCATTTGTGTCTGCATGTGTATGGCATGCAGACGCAAACGCAGCCCATACTGATGAGAACGCAGCGGAGGATCTCTGCATACTTTCAATTAGTATGCAACCCGGCCAGCCAATCAGCTGTCTTGGGTGTAGCCTGGAGGAGGAGATCAGCGGTGGAGATCTCCTCCTCTCGGTCGCCGCTGCTCTCCCGCCGGTGTCAGCGCGGGAGATTTGAACAAACAAAACTGATCTGACAGCTGTTTAAATTTCCAGCGCTGACACTGAATAGGGTGATATCGGTGCAGGAGATAAGAGACAGCTGATCGCTGTTTCAAATCTCCCGCGCCGACCTCACCTATTCGGTGTCGGCACAGGAGATTTAAACAGCTGTCAGATCAGCTGTATCTTCAAATCTCCTGCGCTGACACCGGTGGGAGAGAAGTGGAGGCCTAGCTGATTACCAGCAGCCACCGGGAGAGATCCGCAGCGTTCTCCTGCGCTGTCATGCGGAGGACACTATGGATCCATTGAGATCCATGCATTCTTTGTGCGCTTGCGGGCGCTTGCAGATAAAAAAAGCGCCCGCGAACGCACAAAAAATGCAACATGCTGCGTTCGGAGTGCATTCAGATGAAGAAGGGCGCTCCCCTTTGAAACCAGTCGATGAGAACCAGACCTGTGACTGTTCCCTTAGCAACCCCTCTTGTCCTCTGCTCAACGCACTGAGCAATCACCACGCCTGCAGCACTACCCCTACTGACTTAAGACCATCTGACACGGCAAGAGAGGGCAGCGCGTGACGTGGCTGGTCACGTGCGCACTCAGATGAGCCGCAACCAGGAAGCAGGAGATGCGATAGCGAGCAGCAGGCTATCGCCACAGAAAACTCCCCACTCATCACCACCAGACTGCGGAGAGACACTGAAGGAGAGACATCACCATCTGCAGCACGTAGTAAGTGACCATCAATTGCACAGCTCAGTCCATATGTAGTGATCACCGGAGTGTGGTATAATGACAAAACTGCACTATTACAACAAAACAGTCATTTGTAGCTCACTAAATTAACAGTGAGACAGAGAATTAACCCTCCAACCCAAAGAACAAACTGGATTATATATTGCGGGTTAGACAGAGGGGAGGACATAAATGATTTTGTTCAATACTACATATTTTAATCTGTTATAGGTAAAAGAAAAGAAGATTAACATCCAAGAAATGTCTAACTACAAAATGGAAGCAAGTTAGTGACAGGTATACAAATTACCTGCAGCAAATTTAACTCAGTAGAGGTACTATAGAGTAATAGTTTCTCTTTTAGGACAAATCAATACCCCATGCAACCAATTTTTAAAGATCAGTCAACCCATCACAAATCAAAAGGTGGGTATAGAAAATAACTTTCAAGTATAAATCAAGAAAAATATCCTATCAATTAATCCAGGGGCATTTCATATATTTTTAGCAACACAACAGCAAGTGCTTTACTTAAAGAAAAAATTCTGTGCAAGTACAAGGTGAAACCCAGAGGATTAAACATCATCCAGAGGACCTAAAAAAAAGCCCAGTGTGAAAGCCACGCCAGAACACTAATTTGAAAGGACTTCAACCATCTCGGCATTTTTTTTTAAAGTTTTTTAGTTGTTTATATTTATATACAATTATACCATTATATTTTAATTGAGGAGTGTTATCTATTATAATAAAACATTAAGGCTACTTCCGTCAGGATGTAACGGTATGCTACGTCACATCCTGGCTGAAGTAGCCTCTACACCCACTCTGGGTGTTCTAATATGGCCGCCGGCACACATATACACATACACACACACACACCTCCATGCACTGTCCGCTATACTTACCTCCTCCGTTCCGCCGACATATCGCCACCCCCGAAAGACTGGATCCAATATGGCGTCCGGGAAGTCTCGCGACATGTCGGCGGAACGGAGGATGTAAGTATAGCGGACAGTTCATGGAGGTGTGTGTGTGACTGTGTGTGTGTATGTGAAGTCTTGCTGACCACTCTGCCCGCCGCACTGCGCTGACCACTCTGCCCGCCGCACTGCGCTGACCACTGGGCCTTAAAGGAACTTTTTTGCTGTAACCTGTGATTCTCAAATCCTTCAGATTTCCCTAAAAAGGCTTAGTTTGGCCTGTAACCTGTGATTCTGAAATCCTTCAGATTCCTATGAAAAGGCTTTGGTTGGCCTGTAACTTGTGTATCTGAAATCCTTCAATTTTCCATAAAAAGGCTCTGTCTGGTCTGTAACCTGTGATTCTGAAATCCTTCAGTTTCCCAAAAAAAGGCACTTCTTTGCCTGTAACATGTTGTTTTGAAATCCTTCACTTTCCCCTAAAAAGGCTCTGTTTGGTCTGTAACCTTTGATACTCAAATCCTTCAGTTTCCCGTAAAAGGCACTTTTTTGCCTTTAACTTGTTATTTTGAAATCCTACAGTTTCCCCTAACAGGCTCTGTTTGACCTGTAGCCTGTGATTCTGAAATCCTTTAGTTTCCCCTAAAAAGGCTCTGTTTGGTCTGTAACCTTTGATTCTCAAATTCTTTACTTTTCACTAAAAAGGTGCTTTCTTGCCTGTAATTTATCATTTTCAAATCCTTCAATTTTCCCTTAAAAAGGCTCTGTTTGGCCTTTAACCAGTGGTTCTGAAATCCTTCAGTTTTCCCCTAAAAAGGCTGTGTTTGGCCTGGAACCTGTGATTCTCAAATGATTCAGTGCCCCTAAAAAGGCTTTGTTTTGCCTGTAACCTGTAAATCTCAAACAGATACTGGAAGCCTTTGCTAGCATTTCTTCTATGGTGTTGCTATCAGTGTGTCGAGAGTGGGAGAAGATGGTTGCATTAACAATCCAACACAATGGGCAGCACTTTGAACACATTTTATAAGTGTTCATAAATTTGTAGATAACTCATGAAAGAATAAAGTTATGTTAAATCCAAGCACACCATTGTTTTTCTTACGAAATTCTCAATAAATTTGATGTGTCTCATAACCCTCTTCCCACTGAAAAAAATAAAGTTGAATCCAAAATGGCTGACTTCAAAATGGCCACCATGGTCACCACACATCTGGAAAAGTTTTCCCCCTCCCATATACTAATGTGCCAAAAACAGGAAGTTGATATCACCAACTATTCCCATTTTATTTATGTGCATCCATATAAATGGCCCACCCTGTAGAACGTCAGTTAGTGGACAACCCCTTTATTTCTCATAATTTGGGCTCATGCACATGGTTGTATTTCCTGTCCGAATGCAGTCCGATGTGATTCTATTGAGCTGTACACATGTTAGATTTTTTCTTTCGACTGGAGAAAATCACTGCATGCTCAAACTTGACCGTAGGACCATCTGATTTCCATGGACTAATGGAATGGAGAAAATGGAGATACAGTATTTTTTTCTCCATCTTCTCATCTGAGAAAATCGGATCATTCTTGGATCATATCTATTCAAAGTCTGATCAGGGTTTGATCAAAGTTAGGAATGAACAGAAACATGGATGTTCAGGTTCACCGGGTTTAGCCGGACCTTAGTTAAAAAGTCAGTATGGTACCTGGACTTGACTCGAACTTGACAAAAGACCTTGAATCCCATATACGCCAATGGGGACAATAACTTTGGTGCAGTAAAATGACTGTACAATGCTTGCGTTAAGGGCCAGGGGGCTACACTAGAAAGCAAAATAAGGGTAAGACTGGAACGATTGCCCAGCAAGCAACTTTGGATAAGGAACAAATAAAAAAACAACATGGGGCACCCCCTATTTTTCGCTAACTATCCAAGGTAAAGCAGAGAGCCGAGTATTATCATTCTGGTAAGGTCTATAGTTATGTGGTTGTTCTCATCTTTAATATACTAGCCCACAGCCACACCAGTAGTAGTGCATCAAGATGCCCCAATTTTGGTGCTTCTTTTGCTCAGATGCAGTGGCAATGAAGGTAACAATTAATGGGGTTTATGTCAGCTATATAATATCAGCTAGCATCAAGCCCAGGGACTACTAATGAATAGAGGTCTATCAGACAACAAAATTGTTTATTTGAATAAAGAGTTCCCACTCTCCCTCATTCACCAATTTATTAATTTTAAAAAATCCTCGACGTTGAATGTAATCCAATAGTGTAATGTCCCACAACACCTATCAAATCCTATGGACAAAGCAATATAGATCATCCGTGGTCAGAGGCAAGCATGCAATTTCTCATGAGGGAGTGTAGGTGAATCCTTACTCAAATAAACTATTTTTTCCAATGTGTGTGTGTGTTTTAATTGTATACTTAGTGGGTTACTAATGTGGGTGACTGATAGACCCTCTCTATTATTAATCCTTTCATTACTTTGGACATATTAGTGTCTCCAAGATCGCCTCCCTGCCTTTGATGGGGGCTCATAGTGGAGATTCGCCTGTCGATTTTAACTAGTAAATTTGCTCTGTCAAACTCTGACAGCACTACCTAGTACGCACCACTTAGGAGCCTGTGATCGTAGGGTACCGATAGGTTGTCATGAATGCAAGGGGTCAACTGATGACCCCTGTAGCTGTAACAACGAACTTCCTGTGAACGCTGGCTGATGCACGGCTCTGTACTGCACAAGCAATCTGATAGTTGGAGCTTCAAATCTCCTAAGGAGACTAATAAAAGCACTAAAAATTAAAAAAAAGTAATGTAAATATTTAAGTATAAAAAAGATTTTAAAAAGTTCAAAGCATCCTCCTTTGAAAATAAAAGAATTAAAAAAAATTAAAATTACACATATTGGGTATTACCGCATTCAGAAATGCTTGATCTCTCAAAATCAAAAACAAATTAATCTGATCAGTAAATTTCCTAACAAAAAAGGGCTAAAAACAAAAGAATGAAGGTTTTTGACAGCTACAACATCGCAATAAAATGCAATAACACGTGATCAAAACATTGCATTTACCCAAAAATGTTTTTTCCAGAAACATCAGCTCAGTGCGGAAAAAAATAAGGCATCACAGCCCCAGATCCCATAAAATAAGAATGTTATGAGCCTTGGAAAACGGCAACAAATGCGCCATTTTGAGGGGGCAACAAATTTAGGAATTTTTTTCATCAATTAAACAAAAAAAAGTTTAGTATCTACGAACACATACTGATCTGGAAAATCATACTGGCAGGTCAGATTTCCTATATAGTGAACATGGTAAATAAAAAAAAAAAAAAACATTGTGGAATTGCGCTTGTTTTGCAATTTCACCACACTTAGATTTTTTTTCCTGTTTTTCAGTACACTATATAGTAAAATTAATGATGCCATTCAAAAGTACATGTCCCACAGAAAACAGCCGTCATGCAGCTATATTGATGAAAAAATAAAAAAATGATTGCTCTTGAAAGAATGTAGAAGAATGTAGAATCTAGATGCAAAAGAGTGTAAAGGCAAGGTCGTGAAGGGGATAACCCCAGGGCTTGATCAACCCTAAAAATATTACTCTGATTGCCACCGAAATCTAATATGATGCGCCACTTCTAGGGTGACTGCGGGTTGGTATATTTAGGCTGTTAAGGGACAAATAATCACGGCCCTTTCCAGTCTTATAATACTAACCCCCAGCTGTCTGCTTTGGTTATCAAAAATTAAAGGGACCCCTTGAAGGACCAGTTTTTTTTAAATTATTTATTAGAATAACAAGGCTAACAACACCCTTTAGTGTCCCATGAAAAGCACTACAGGGTACAAAAGTACAATATGTAGGCAGGGGAGGATTATAATGAGGGCCCAAGGCTCTACGGTGGTCCATGGCCAGAGTGACCTCATTAAAATGTTGAGCGTAGCACTACATACCTCAGTCCTGTTCCCCCCAGTGCAGATATACCACCAGGGAGCTTTCCTAGAGCTACATTGCCAGCAACTCAGAGCGGCAGCGCAGCTCAGGGTAGCTCCTGTCTCCTGACATCATCAGCTAGCGCCAGCATGTACATTCCAGCATTAAGAAAACATGGAGAAAGCCAGATTGGAGCAGAGTGATGGGAGGACCGGAGTGAGGTGAGTGTGTTTTTATTTTTCTTGGGTGTACTCAAGGTGTATACAGGTGCTTTGTGGGGCAGTGCAGCCTGTCAACAAGTTTTATTTGGCTGTCAAACATGAACATTAATACGGACATCTCCTTATGTCATTGTTCGCAGTTTAGCACTGGAACCTTAAGGGTACCTTTACACGCGGCTACATTTCTAGGGTGGCTACAGGTAACTTACTGGTTGCAGTGAAATCATGGAGAGATTATTCCATTTGTACACAGCACAAGATAGAACCTTGTCTCCATGATTTCACTGCAGCCAGTAAGTTACCTGTAGCCACCCTAGAAATGTAGCCGCGTGTAAAGGTACCCTTACTGTTCATTTTTGCTCATCGCTAAATTCAGAGTGTTATTTCCATAATCAACCCAATCCTCTCAGATAGGAGAATATATAGACGTCTAACTTATCTGATATTCCTTGGTTTGCTGTAATTGTAACTAAAATGAGCTAAAAAATAGATGCACACTTCCTTATTCATCCAGAGATAGTGTAAAGCACCTGGATAAAGGCAATTGGAGGAACACCAACAGATGCCTAATCTAAGCCATAAAACTCTGTTCTGTTCTCAAAGTCTGAGTAATGATAGAGTTATAAAAAGTTTAATAACATTTCAAGGGAAAAGCAAAGTCCCTTACATATTTATACAAAACTAAAATAACACAGGAAATATTTACACAGTTGCCAGGGGTGAAGTGAAAAGTGCAGCATGTTCTCACATAAGACAATTATGATGACCATTACGTAAGAAGCCGTATGGTGCATCAAGTTGTCTGTATTAGATTAAATTAATTTAGTGCATAAAGAAGAGACAGGTATTTGGTGCCATATCTGAAAGTGTAGTGATTTCTTTTCAGGAATCCAGTAGTCTTATTAACTTTACAGAGTAACAATATGCTGGTTATTCCAATGTTAATAATTAGTTATTACCATTGTTAAAAACATCTCAAGTTTGCTGATTAACAGAAAGCAGGATTAATAAAGTTAACTTGCACTTTTAACAGTTCTGGCAGATTTATCTGTTTGTATTCCATTTTCCTCTATTTTTCATGAGAACAAAAAAACTAAACAAATGGCAATGCTGAATCAATTACATGACATACACCTAAGTTCCCCAATGCACGCTACTGATAGGTACATTAGATGTAGGTGTACTACACTTTTTATTTCCATGTTGTTATGTAATCTGCAATAGTGGACACAGCTCAACTAGTAATAGTATCGTTGGATGCCTAAGCCAATTTATGAATGCAGTATATATGGCCCCACTTGATAAGCAGGTTACCTATGTTGTGTTCGAAAAAGGCAGAACAAAATACCCCGATATTAATTTTTCATTTATCTATATATATAAAGCTGAGTTTATGTATGTGTGTGTATGTATCAAGCCCAGGGAACTTCACATAACCCAACCAACTCCTGTTAGCTACACCCACTTCATAGTCCCCCCTCACAGAACCAGAAAATATTCTATAGAGAGGGAGGAGCTAGAGGCAGAACCAGGCAACATTCTATGGAGGAGGAGGAGCTAGAGGCAGAACCAGGCAACATTCTATGGAGGAGGAGCTAGAGGCAGAACCAGACAACATTCTATGGTGGTGTGGCACCCCTGCTGATCGGTCATCACTAGATGGCGCACCAGCCGGGATTGGAAAGTCGGTCACCCCAAACACACACAACTAACACACTCCGATCCTAAAACTAGGGACTCTATGCCCGGCAATGGGATGTTGGGAGGAGACAGGTGGTGGGTGGAGAAGTTAGGACAGAACCTGGTTAGAGGAGATAACAAAAGGACACAACACCAAGTTCAGAGAGCCCAGTCAGCCAAGAGACACCAGAGAGTCAAGTTCAGTCAGAGGGAGAGGCTAGTGTGGCGCCCCGCAACGAGTGCGTCACAAGGGAGTATTGCAGCCGCAATATTCTCTGACAAAGCAGTGCAATAGTTAACTCTGAGATCCAACCCAACATGCAACACCTAGAACAGGGGACCAATCCTAGGTCCTGGTGGGTGGAGTGTTAGGGTAGTGAAGTAGAACACACAGTAATCTAGATAGTTAGAACAAAGTAAGAACAAAGTCAAGCCAAGGATCTAGAACCTAGAACACAGAGCTTGGAGAGGAGCGGGGGCTCCGCACCCCGTGCGGGCCCCTGGGCCGTCACCGGTCGGGTGTCAGCACCTGAGGCCTTAACTACCGGGATTGGGCATATCTACACGGGTTCCCAAAAGACTCCCGTGCCCACAACTCACAGCCGGTTCACTGGTACCGAAGCTGGCAGCAGTTCACCTCTGCCACGCGAACCAGCCCCGTGGAGGATCAGCTTTACAGGAGCACCCCACCACCAGCCAGTTTCCAGTCGTCTAACCAGCGGTGTACCCACTGAGGGACCCAAGGCTCCCCAAAGCATCCAGAACGTACATCATGGATAGGGCATTGAAGCAGCCTCCCCGTACCCGACCTGGTATTCCTGGGCGACGCTGGCAAGAGAAGCTAAGGAGGTAGAAAGGAGGTACACTGCGGATCTCTGAGGAGCACTATCACTGCTGAGTCCACCCGGTCTTCTACTCAACCACTGTAAGCCATGTACTGCCTGCTGGTTACAGTAAAGAACCGTTGCAGAGACTATCTGTGTCCGTGTCTCCTTATGAACTATCCGTCCGCACACTAAAGTAACCGCAGCTGCCGCACAACATCTTGAGCAGCTCCAGCCCCCGGGGATCACCGCTCAGCCTGTGGGAGCGTAACATCTTGCTGCTGTCCATCACCCCGGGAGGTTCCGCAGCGTCGGTAGCCCTTACCGAATCTACTCATAGGTGGCGTCACGAAGAAAACAAATTAAAACCCCTTTAATCTGTTCCCGTAAGACGTCTTCACTTTTGATCTGCACTACACCGGGCCCCACTACCGGCAGGCGCGGTCCACCCGTGACAAGGAAGGAGAAGAATCGCCTGTATCAACCGGAGTCCGCCGGCCACGGTGAGTCAGAAAATGGCGTCACGAACAGGATACGAGCAGGCCCGTTACCCAACGGGTATATTGTGCTTAAACTGGACTTTATTGTCTACAATTGGACTTTGTTCGTCCTAAAAAGAACTTTCCCGCCTTTACACCATTGGGTCAAGATGGCGCCGAAGATGGCGTTCCCGCCACAAGAAGCCGCCACGTGAAGCCCAGGAGTGAGTCAACCCCCCCCTCACTGTGGGAGGGCTAAAGACAAAAGGCGCCAAACTCTTTGTCCGCCCTGATTGCTCGAGTCAACCATGGGGGCGGACCCCAAAGACTTTTCCCACGATTGGACTACAAAAGCCCAGCGGAAATGGGAGTGTCATAGACACACCGACAGAAAGAGAGGACTTCTTCACCAGCTCTACCAGAACGTCTTACCGGTTGAACGGGTGTGGTTTCCCTCCGAGAATAATGGCCAGCATGAGACTCCAAGACCTGATGCGGGAGGTCGAGGCGGAGGCCAGAGCAGCCCCGTCTTCTGGCTAGAGGCTCTACAAGACCTCCGGGTGCGGTTACTAGAGACAGTGGAATGGACGATCCGTAGCTGGAGCGCGACCCTAGGCAGACGACTACACCATGCGATGCAGCAGAGCCGACCGGGTACAGCTTCTCCAAGCCCAGACGACGTCACCAGCTTCTCGACCGCCTCACCCTCGCCTACCACCTGTCCTGCTCCGTCACCTGAGCCAATAGACTGTGTCATTCCGGTGGAGGCCGCAACTCGACCCGTTCCAGCGACCAACATCGCAACCGACCCCGTTCTTGAGCCGGAGCTCATAACACGCTCCATGGAAGAACTCGATCTCTACCAGGTTCCCACTGAGGAACCCGCGACGTGTTTCACCACTACAGAGACAGTCGCCTGTTTTATCCCCGTACCGGAGGCTTCCCTTGCCATTGCCGAGGCCTACCTGGTAACCGGGATTGAAACACCTTTACCTGCGGAAACAGATGAAGAGGCAGGCAGCCTGGAAGCCCTGCAGGACGTCCCTACGGAAGGAACCGCAGCACCACCGCTCTGTTGTACAACGGAACAAGCTTTAACGTCTTTCATCATCGAGCAGCCTGATGTGGTCATCGAGGAAGAGGTCGGAGAGGATTTCGACACCGGGTTCGCTTGGGGAGACAACAAGGAACTTCCTTCCGGGCACACAGCTCGGGTACACTGGTCGGGTGCACTGCCGACACCTTCCCCTGTGCCGTTCCACCGGGTTCCGATACAGACAGCCCGCCAAGTTCAAGCTTCCCGCCAAACCACCAGCTCCGTTACTCATCTCTACACCCCGAGCCGTAACGACGGAGATGTACGCCAGAGACGACGAGAGGAGTGGCAAGCCCGAGAACGCGCCAACATGGAGGCCCGTGCCGAGGCTCGCCGCCAGCCGCCGCTGCCTGATGAACTCCGCCGTGAAGGTAGAATTTCCACCTTTAACTTAAATACCGGGTGGGGGTTCGCTTGGGAGGTGGGTTTGAATGAGGAGGTGTTTGTGGGGCGCCGGGACGTTGAGTCAAACTTGCCAAGAGGACATCCCGATCGCGACCTATACCGGGGCGATATTATCACCTACGAGCGCTATGCTTGTGCAGATGGGTGGTTCGCTATCCGGGTGCGCCATCACCCTCAGAGCCAGTGACTTTAAAACTTGAACTTCATCAATGACTCTGTTCCCGTTAATCACTGACCGTGTGATCTCGCGGCTACAGCCTGAACTTTTATTCTAAGTACAGCCGACCGCCCGCCGGGTCCGCACAAAGTGATTACCTGTTTCTTTGCTTATATCACCAAAACATACCTTTACCTGTTTTTCTATTTTAATAAAAGTGTGTCATATATGTATAAAAATGCAAAAACCTCTGTAATGTGAGTAGTTTGACGCTTGGGGACAAGCTGATTTAACCAAGGGGGAGTGTGGCGCCCCGCAACGAGTGCGTCACAAGGGAGTATTGCAGCCGCAATATTCTCTGACAAAGCAGTGCAATAGTTAACTCTGAGATCCAACCCAACATGCAACACCTAGAACAGGGGACCAATCCTAGGTCCTGGTGGGTGGAGTGTTAGGGTAGTGAAGTAGAACACACAGTAATCTAGATAGTTAGAACAAAGTTAGAACAAAGTTAGAACAAAGTCAAGCCAAGGATCTAGAACCTAGAACACAGAGCTTGGAGAGGAGCGGGGGCTCCGCACCCCGTGCGGGCCCCTGGGCCGTCACCGGTCGGGTGTCAGCACCTGAGGCCTTAACTACCGGGATTGGGCATATCTACACGGGTTCCCAAAAGACTCCCGTGCCCACAACTCACAGCCGGTTCACTGGTACCGAAGCTGGCAGCAGTTCACCTCTGCCACGCGAACCAGCCCCGTGGAGGATCAGCTTTACAGGAGCACCCCACCACCAGCCAGTTTCCAGTCGTCTAACCAGCGGTGTACCCACTGAGGGACCCAAGGCTCCCCAAAGCATCCAGAACGTACATCATGGATAGGGCATTGAAGCAGCCTCCCCGTACCCGACCTGGTATTCCTGGGCGACGCTGGCAAGAGAAGCTAAGGAGGTAGAAAGGAGGTACACTGCGGATCTCTGAGGAGCACTATCACTGCTGAGTCCACCCGGTCTTCTACTCAACCACTGTAAGCCATGTACTGCCTGCTGGTTACAGTAAAGAACCGTTGCAGAGACTATCTGTGTCCGTGTCTCCTTATGAACTATCCGTCCGCACACTAAAGTAACCGCAGCTGCCGCACAACATCTTGAGCAGCTCCAGCCCCCGGGGATCACCGCTCAGCCTGTGGGGAGCGTAACATCTTGCTGCTGTCCATCACCCCGGGAGGTTCCGCAGCGTCGGTAGCCCTTACCGAATCTACTCATAGGTGGCGTCACGAAGAAAACAAATTAAAACCCCTTTAATCTGTTCCCGTAAGACGTCTTCACTTTTGATCTGCACTACACCGGGCCCCACTACCGGCAGGCGCGGTCCACCCGTGACAAGGAAGGAGAAGAATCGCCTGTATCAACCGGAGTCCGCCGGCCACGGTGAGTCACTAGAACACCATCATACAGGACTGAGAGGACAAGGACCCGGTGGCCTGTGCCACCCTGAGGCTTGTCCGGTTCCCGGGCTGTAGACTGTGGTGAGAGAAGAAAGGAGTCAAAGGTGTACTCCAGTCAGCGGGACATTGAGAACTGGGCCAGAACCAGAGTGCCGGCTCTGCTGAAGTGGCCAGGAAGCTCTATGCTCCAACCACAAACCCCGGCGGGGTGCAGGGTCTTTATGTCCCACAACTCAACCTGCAGCGCAGTAAAAGGAAGACCACTGTATTAGGACCAGGGGACCAGACAGGTCGCGCACTGAAAGCCTTTGGCCACTGGACCGTAGCTAGCGTGCGGACAGACTGAAAAGGACCATGAAAGGAACACGAAAGTGGGTGATTATGATGAGCCATCTAGGCTGCTTAGACCACAATGGAGCTGCCACTGTACTGTCTGTGAATTAACCATCTGCTGTTGTGTGAGACTGTAATTACTGTGCCTGAAGGGACTGATTTTGTGACTGGCACCAGGAGTCTGCCTGATTGTATCATGAACCCTACACCGCTGACAAGCTCTGCATTACTTCAGATTATTCGGTTGCCCTGGTGACCCGCTCTTCCCGTGGACAGCTGAAACCATCTTGCTGCTACTTCCAGAGGTCCTGACTGCAGCAGTGGCTATCCTGGCCGCATTCAACGATTGGGATCACAATACTCTTTTATTTTTTTGTTTTATTTTATTTTAATCCATTTTTTCAATTCCCCTTTTTAACTGCTCGCCCGACGAGGGGATCACGAACCTGGTCACGCCACTGTGACATCCCGCAGCCCCTGAAGATGATGAGAGGGCCCAGTTTCAAGTACCCCAAGATCCCCTCCAGGGGCTAGAAAGAGGAGGAGGAGCTAGAGGCAGGTCAGACAACATTCTATGGAGGGTGAGGATCTAGAGGCAGATCAAGACAACATTCTATGGAAGGGGAGGATATAGAGGCAGAACCAGACAACATTATATGGAGGAGAGAATCTAGAGGAAGAACCAGACAACATTTTATGGGGGAGAGGATCTAGAGACAGAACCAGTCAACATTCTACAGAGGGGAGGAGCTAAAGGCAGAACCAGACAACATTGTATGGAGGAGGAGGATCTAGAGACAGAACCAGACAGCATTCTTTAGAGGGGGAGGATATAGAAGCAGAACCAGACAATATTCTATGGAGGAGGAGGATCTAAAGGCAGAATCAGACAATATTCTATGGAAGGAGAAGACCTATAAGCAGACCCAGACAACATTCTATGGAGGAGAAGGATCTAGAGGCATTACCAAACAACATTCTACAGAGGGGAAGAGTTAAAGGCAGAGCCACCAGACAACAGTCTATAGAGGGGGAGGATCTAGAGGCAGAACCAGACAACATTCTATAGAGTAGGAGGTAGAGACCGAATCGGACAACATCCTATGAAGGGAGAGGAGCAAGAGGCAGAACCAGACAACATTTTATGGATTCAAGATAAACTGTGGCGCTCAATCCTGTCAGTGTGCACAGGTGCTCGCCAAACACAAAACTTACAATAGTAGAAAAAAGTGGCACTCTTCTATGACATTTAGAATATAGCATTATTTCATAAGCAAAGAACATTTTTTTGAGACATTGACAGGATTGAGTGCTGCAGTTTAGCTTGAATTTTAGTATGGGTTCACCCCCTCTGTCATGCACCTTCCCCACCCTGGCCCCATTTGAGCTAGTGCTCTCTGTTATCAGCTTTTTCCTTTTTCCAATTTGCCCATAAAAGAGGAGGTTTTTTAACACAGATAGAGGCTGAAAATTCAGGTTAGGGACTCAGACAAGCAGACACGCCTCAACATGGCGATTGGGTGGTTTATCGATATGGCCATATTTATAAAGCTAAGTGTTTTAAAAAAAAATGTTTTTGCTTATGAAATAATGCTATATTCTAATTGTCATAGCAGAGTTCTGCTTTTGTCTACTATTGTAAACATTCTATGGAGGGAGAGGAGCAAGAGGCAGAACCAGACAAAATTCTATGGAGGAGGAGGAGCTATACGCAAAATAAGATAACATTGTATGGAGGGAGAGGAGCAAAAGTCAAAACCAGACAACATTCTATGAAGGGAGAGGATCTAGAGGTAGAACCAGAAAACATTCTATTGAGGGAGAGGAGCAAGAGGTGGAACCAGACAACATTTTATGGAGGGAGAGGAGCAAGAAGCGGAACCAGACAACATTGTAAGGAGGAGGAGGAGCTATACTCAAAATTAAATAACATTGTATGGAAGGAGAGGAGCAAGAGGCAAAACCAGACAAAATTCTATGGAGGGAGAGGATCTAGAGGCAGAACCAGACAATATTCTATGGAGTGGGAGGATCTAGAAGCAAAATCAGACAACATTCTATAGAGAGGGAGGAACTAGAGGCAGAACAAGACAACATTCTATGGAAGAAGAGGAGCTAAAGGCAGAACCAGGCAACATTCTATGGTGGGAGAGGATCAAGAGGAAGAACCTCTTCTGGACCGGATGGACGATTTAGAGAATAGAGGAAGACGCAATAATATTCGTGTTAGAGGCTTCCTTGAGATCATCCTCCCTCGTGACTTAGACGGAGCCCTGTGCAGCCTCTTAAACCCCATACGTAAGGCCCCACTAGATTCCAAATTAGAGATGAATAGGGCTCACAGAGCGCTTGTCTACCGTCCACCAGACTCCACCAACCCTAGGGACGTGATCTCCAGGGTTCATAAATATAAAATTAAGGAAGAGATTAACTGGTGGATTTGTCCAAGTGCACGCTACAGATACACAGAGCCCTGAGATCCCTTACTGGACATTTTAAGACAAAGGAACATTCTTTACTCTTGGACCTTCCCCTTCAACCTCCAGGTCTGGAATGAAGACTCCTTCTACATGATGCCTCATCCACAGGACATCCCAGCTTTTGCCACCGCTCTGGGGATCCCGGCTTTGTCCATTGAGCTTGGGGGAGTGGCCGAGATTTCCATCTATCTATGACCCCCCAGGAACAGCGCCCCAGGATACGGAAGCGTAGGGAGAATCCAGATGCAGATTTGATCCAGATGAGGAGACCCATCTGGATGGGGATGGCTGTTCTAGATCTCGATTGGCTTTGTTTTTTTTTTTTTTATTTACAGCTCTTACTTTGTGTAATTTGGCTATGGGCGGACCCTACATGTCATAACTTGCTAAATACCAGTTGGACCCGCTCAGGGAATTGATACTGTTTGTTAGAATGCTTTTGATTAGCCCATAGAGCTGCTATGTTGTTTTATGATTATGGTTCAGATTCTCATCCAGGGATTCAGGACGGGGAGGGGGAGGGGAGATTCTTTGTGGAAAGGACACCCCCACTGGGGTCTACACACTTTCGGCAGGTACAGTTTACATCTAACCACATAGAGCTATCCTGGATTCTCGGGATTAGTATTTTCTCCTTTTTTTAACCCTCTACTCTACTGTTTGTCTTTTTGTTCTACTACACTACCCTCTAACTTCCTTTTCACCTATGCTTTCTATCTCCCCTACTCCTCTTTTTTGTTTCCTACTGATCTCACCTGAATTTAGTTTTCCCCTTCTTCCATCCACTGTTTCTTCTCTTCTTCTTTTTCTGCATCCTGCCTGATTTCATTTATTCTCTTTATATCTGTCCTTTGCCACTCTTGACCCCTCTCAATTAGACATGGCGATATTGAAGATAAGCTCTTTTTATACAAGACGTTTTAAAACCCCGCAGAAGCAGTCACAGATCCTTGATTCTATGCACAGGGAGGGATGCCAAATTTCTTGCTCCAGGAGACCCATTTTAAATCTGGCCATGTTCCCAATATTAATAACAGATATTTCACCTCGTGGACACACAGTACCAGTCGAATTTTCAAGTCTAAGGGGGTTTCGGTTGTGATACATAGAAACCTGGCTCATTTGGTTTTGTACTCCCTAGTAGATGATCAGGGGAGGTATCTGTTTCTTAAGATTAAGATCGCAGGTTCAGTCTTGACCATTACAAACTGGTACTTCCCAAACAGGCATCAGATCAGGGTGTGCAGAGCCTTTCTGACTCTCTAACTTTACGGAAGGCACAATGATCATCGGTGGGGATTTTAATTTCACCTTTGAACCATCTATTGACTCAACCTCTGGATGGGGTTCAACAGGTTGAGGGGAGATTTGCTCTTTATTAAAACATCTCCACGCTATGCGTTTTGTCTCTAATTCCATAGGGAAGAGATTTCTCTTATTTCTTAAATTGAACTCTTCTTGGTGAGTCATCACACCCTATATTGGCATCCCCTGGCAAAAATTGGGGATAGTCTTATCGAATTATGCCCCGATATTTCTTTCTTTCACAGTTTCTGGCTCTATTCATGGGCCCTGGATTTGGAGACTGAATAATAATTTACTTAAAGATGCCTTATGCAGTTCAGAGCTGAAGGAGACAATTAACTAGTTCATGCAGATACACCGTTCAGACCTGACTCCTGATCTCACTCAGTGGGAGACTTTGAAGTGCACCATGAGAGGGATTTTAAGTAAACATGGGTCGAGACTCAAAAAAGAGAGGTCTGAGGCAAATGAGTTCTTTCTCCATCAGATACACACTTTGGAGCAGAGTGTTAAAAGATCCCTGGACTACTCTATCCTGGCGGTCCTATTTCAAAAGAGGCAGAACCTTAAATCCATTTTCGACCATATATATCAGAGGTTAAGGAAATGCAATAAGAGCTTTTTTATGGGGCCTAAACAAGTATGGTCGTCACTTGGCCTGTACGTTGCATCTGCGCATAGTTCCGACATTTATTCCTTGTGTCAGACGAATGGGTGGGGGGACCACGTATAAATCGGAAGAGATCTTAGAGGCCTTCCAGCTTACTATGAAGAGCTTTACAACAATAAGGGCGCTACTCGGACCTTCCTCCTGAAACTTTGACGAGGAAGATCAGAGATTACATATCTAAGAATCCAATCCCTCCATTAGAGGGTTTGCTGGCCGAGTTGTGGAGGCGTACATACCTGAGGAGGAATTGAGTGGCGCCATCAAGGCAACCCCTTCTGACAAATGCTCAGGCCCCAATGGTTTCACTCCGATCTTTTATAAGATGTTCAATATGCTGCTCATTCCTCTCCTGAGGTGATCATTTAACTCTATGAGAGAGGGCCAAACCTTTCCCCTTCAATCCTTCTAGGCTCACATCAGTGTCCTACCAAAAACTGGGAAGGAATTTTCCTTGACCTCGAGCTATAGACCGATCTCATTAATAAATGTAGACGTCAGGCTCTTCTCCAAGATATTAGCTGATAGACTTGCCCCCCTCCTCCCATCCATCATTCATTTAGACCAGACGTGCTTTGTCAAGAGCCAAGAGGTGAGGGATAATACAATTAAGACTCTGTTACTGATCTCCAAAGCCAGAGTTCAAGGTAAATCCCCCTCAGTCTTCTGTTCATTGATGCAGGGAAGGCCTTTGACGGAGTCCACTGGAGGTTCATGGAGGAGGCGTTAAGGGGAGTGGGGGTAGGTCGCAAGTTCTTACAGGGGATCTTGTCTCTCTACTCTTGTCTCATGGCAAGGGTTCGGGTCAATGGTGTCATTTCTTCGTCCGTCTCTATTCGTAATGGGACTAGACAGGGCTGCCCATTGTCTCCATTGTTATATGTTATCATAATTGAACACCTTGCATGCACAATCAGGAGGAACAACAACAGACCCACTATAAGACCGCCTTATATGCGGATGACCTACTGTTCTCTGTCACGCAGCCCTGTCTCTCTTTGCCTTCTATCTTGGATAAGCTTGACAAATTTGGTATCTACAGCAACTTCAAAATGAATACTTCTAAATCTGAGGCCTTGGACGCTTCTCTTCCTCACAAGGAGAGCTCACATCTTAGGGCTAGCTTCCCGTTTAAATGGAGGAGCGAGGCAATTAAATATCTAGGGGTACTCATCCTGGCTGATTTAAGGAACTTAGTGTCCCTCAATTACCACTTGTTGGAGGCTCAGGTCACTAAGGACCTTACAACTTACAAAGGGCTCAGATTATCCTGGTTTGGCATGATGAATGTGATAAAAATGGATATATTGCCTCGCTTTCGTTCTTTATTTCAAATTATTCAAATGTCCCCCATTATGCTTTTTTCATAGGTTACAGTCTGCACTAACCTGTTTCATCTGGGGTAAAATTAAACCGAGAATAATACTGAGCATACTCACCACACCTAACTCACTGGGGAACGCGGGTTTTCTGGACCTTAGGGTTTATCTCCAAGCCTCAGTATTCACCCATCTTCTTGAAAGGCAGTTTGGCGACCAGGTCAAACAATGGGTGCCTTTAGAGCAGGAAAACCTTCATACCCAGCTTAAACATCTCCCATGAATTTCCTGTAAGGATGCCACACATTTAAGCCGTATTCTGCAACACTATTAGACACTTTGAAGACCTGGGGGTTTATCCTTTGCAGTTGTCCTGAAGGGAGATTAAGTCCTTCTCTCCCTTATCTTCTAACCCTGCTTTTTCTCCCAGTTTCGGCAGATGGTCTTTCTTGTGCTGGTGGTACGGAGAGGACATCTGACTAAGAAAGATTTTAGTGAATGGCGACTTCCCATCATTTTATGAGGTACAAGCTCGATCCCGTCTGTGAGGTTGAGATGGTTGGAATATCTTCAGCTTCAGCTCGTAATTCTGCTCTGTTGGAGAGTCGGGCCACTTGAACCGAATTAACTTTACACTGCTAGAGGAGCTGTTCACTCAAAACTCTTCTCCTGAACATGTGATTTCGGTTTTGTACAAAATTCTAATAGTTAGACGTCACTTTAGACAATTCGGCTTTCATGAGGCCTGGGAGAGGGATTTGGGGAAGGGTATTTCTGAGGAAGAATTGCGCAGCTCAAGAAACAAGTTACAAAATCTTAACTAGCTGGTATACGAACGCCGCATAAACTTCATAACATTTTCCTTTTGGCCTCTGAGACCTGCTGGTGTTGTGGATCTGAGATTGGTACTGTGGTCCACATTTGGTGGAGTTGCACTAAAATTGAAGGGTTCTGGAAAAGAATATTTGAGAATTACGATATCATCACTGGTCGGAGTTTGGTGGGTACTCCGGAGATGGCATTGTCGTCTATCCTCCCGGGCTCCCTCACGTCTTGTAAGAAAGATATTCTTCGATTCTGTTTGACGGCTGCTAATGTGATCATTCCCAGACATTGGAAATCCCAATGTATCCCCTCCATGTGGTATGATGAGTTGGTTGAGTTGTGCAGAATGGAGGAATTATGTGCAGACTCCTCTCGCCATAATGACAAGTTCACCTTGGTTTGGGGAGTGGATACTCTTTAGGGACTCCCCAAGGTTCTCAGAATTGTTTGCTTGATTTTCTACAATTCAGTCTCCTTGATCTTATTGCGGGAGAGGTTCTCTGTTTGAATGCTTTTGGAGAGGAGAATGGTTAGGGAAATCACTCTTTTTTTTCTCTCTTTCCCTTTGTTCTGGTCCCCACATCTTGCCCCTTTTCTTTTACCTTGTCCCTACTCTTCCCTAACTCCTTCCCCTAGATACCTAGTCTTGCCTTAATCCACTTCTTATTCTTGTGGGCTTTTTCATTTTTCTTTTTATACGTACTGGTTTGTTTAGATGTATGTAGGTATTTGGTTTTGTACTTATGTATGATTATAATGGTGATTTGATCTGAATATGACTCTCTGTGATGGTACTGATAACCACATTTATATATGTTGTTGTTGCTTTTGACTCTATTTTCCACTAAAAAAAAGAGATTGAACATAAAAAATACATCCACAGGTGTGTTTCTGTGGCGCCCCTCTGGCTAGGCGCCACAGAGAGGTATTGCAAATTTGACAACCAATGTGATGTCTCTGTAAGTTGCCAGTTCAGGGTTCAACTTATGGAGTCTGTTCTTACACACACCTAGGACTACGCCACTTAGAATAGTAATTTAGTAGGTCCCAAAAGGGGGGTGGAGCCTAGGGTAGAGTAGTGGGAGTGAGTTACAGTTAGATCAGACAGTGCTGGGAAGGCAGTCAGTGAGGACAGGCTTGGCAGTGTGACTGACAGGAGGGATCCTCATCTTTAAATGGGGGCCCAGGACAGCAGGCAACGGACCAGGACTGGTGGGAGCCGGCTGGTCATGTTGGGGAAGACATTGGCAGTGCGGGTAGCCGAAGCGGTCAGATGTTTACCTCTGACCGCAGACCGACGAGCTGGGGGCCCATAGTAACTGGGTAGCTGACAGCATCACAAGGGCAACTCACCCCTCAGGACTGAAATCGGTTGAAGACACTGGTGGTTGCAGACCGAATTTCGGTGGCGGGGGAAACCATGCGCTCCTGTTGCTCCCGTCCGTACCGGAAAAAGACCAACCTGATCAGCTAGTGTCGACCGTAGACTGGCGGGAGAGCTCTGTGAGGGTGGTAGAGACTAGGGAGAGGAAAGCGATCCCGAAAGACAAAGAAGGAAAAATACATCTAGAGACTCCATAACGGGGAACCTTAAACTGGCGACAGATCCCCAGTAAACCAAACTGAACCGTGCTTCAACTTGTCACCTGCCGGTACCCAGTAAAGTGGAGTTAAAGTTGAACTGGTCTCTGTTATCTTTCTCGCCAGTGCCTGGAGGGCTTCATCATCACCACCAGCAGCTCATCAGAGGGGTAAGAATTGCAACAACTACTCCCCTCATCCCCTACATAATTTTTCATCATCGCTGCCCTGAGGTAAAAGCTCCACCTGTGGGGAGCTGTACCATTCTCTGCTGCACCCACCATCACTTCAGCGGCCGGCTTGCAGCGCCAGTACCTATATTACCAGGAACTACAGGTGGCGTCACATTCCCTTGTAAATATTCCCTCCCCACCTTCTAACAAATGATAACCAGGGCACGGAACCAGGAACCCGACCACCCGTGACTTCCCAGTTAAACCATCAAACTCATCCCGGTGTCCGAGTACTCCTTGCCCTGGCCGCATAATTTCTAACTCAGATGTTGCCAGTAAACTTATCAGAAGCTTCCAAACACATGACATCATCATATGGGCTTTCCCAAATTATTTAAAAGCATAGTAATCTTAGTGTATGTAAACTTGTCATCTTGTAGAAAGTAATAAACATGCATTAAAACTCTCATTATTCTGACATTTAGCAAATATTTAATAATTAATGATATATATGGAATTGAATAATGAGGTTCTCATAGGATGCCAATCACACTCATGTCATGCACTGTGTGCCCAGCCTATTACTTACGCCCTACTGTTTAGGCGGGCTATTAGGCACTACAACAATGCACCCCAACTAGAATTGACACCCTATATGGCCCAGCTGCACCCTGCAGTATAGAAAAAATGCACCATGACACGTAAACTCGTAATTCCCGTCACTCATCCTCATGCACACGAGTCCCTGGCCACTAAATTAATGAATAATAAGATATAGCAAAATGGAAAAATGTTAAAAACTCACCACAGCAATTATATGGTCTGTGACCAATGCACTTCAGCTATATCCTATTATTCATGAATTTAGTGTTTAGGGACTTGTAAGCGTGAGGATTAGTGCTGAGCGAGCATTAAACTGCTCAGGTGCTCGATGCTCAGGTCGAGCATTTCAAGATGCTCGGGTGCTCGACTGAGCACCGAGCCCAATGCAAGTCAATGAGTGATAGGCTCTGCCCACAGACATCCGGCTATAAACCGAGTGTTTCTGGGAAAGGGCAGGAGGGTGGGCTTTTTCAAATCATCACAGCATACACAGCATAAAACACCTTGCTGTGCCCCCAGAGGGACTATCAATAAATCTGTTCTCTTGGAGGTGCCATCTTACTTTGTGCACTGAAGGGAGCTGTGTATTTGTGTCACATCGATAATGATTAGTGATGAGTCCGAGCATCTTGGTGGTACTCGGTGCTCGCTGAGCATCCTGAGTACCGGGATACTCGTGCAAGTACCAAGTAGCGGCGAGCATACTCACTCATCACTACTGAGGATCTGTGATGTTAATTATGAGCTTAGTTTAGGTCCAAAATACAAAGCAATGCCTCACATATTCATTTTTTGTATTGTGTATTTTGTGTGCACTTTTTTCCATACTGCAGGGTGCAGCTGGGCCATATAGGGTGTCTATTTTAGTTAGGGTGCCTTGTTATAGTGCCTAATAGCCCGCCTAAGCAGCAGGGCTTAGGAAATAGGCCGGGCACACAGTGCATGACAGGAGTGTGGATGGCATCGAACAGGAACCTCATTCTATGTGTGTAAATGACCAGTAATTGCCCCCTCCAAGACATGGAGGCTGAGAGTGATTGAGCTCTGGTATTTTGCACCTATTTACGCCTTTCCTAGATAACTGAGACCTATTGAATCCTGCTGAAGGGCATTGATCACAGACCATATAATTGAGTTTTTTAATCATAATTGAAGTAAAACAGGAAAAGTTTATTCTGATTTCATATCAGATAGTGAGAAAAACATGCACATGTGTCTTTTTATATTGTATACGTAAACTTCTGGTTTCAACTCTATATATGAATGTAATAAAACCAGGGCTGGAACTAAAGTGAAACTCTGCAGTGGTGCAAGTTCACACTGGCTTCATAATGGAAAAAAACATAAAAAACCAACAACAAATGAGCCAATACCCTAAAATGATAAAAGTAAAAATGGTAAAGTACAGAAAAATAAATTAGGGTACTTGGTAACATAGATATGATAAAAATAAATGCATAAGCTCTCCCACCAGCGACTAGGTGACCTTATTGAGACAGTCCCTGCCTAACAATAATACTAATATCTTGCCATCCATCAGTGCAGTGACAAGGACAGGATTAAGCAGAACCTTGTCCCTGGTGGGACAGCTTATGCATTCATATGATCATATCTATGTAATAAAGTACCCTAATTTATTTTTCTGCACTTTAGAATTTTTACTTTTATCATTTTAGGGTATTTGCTCATTTGTTGTTTTTTTTTCCATTATGAGGCCAGTGTGAACTTGCACCACTGCAGAGTTTCACTTAAGTTCCAGCCCTGGTTTTATTTCATGTTTTTTTGCAGTCATGCAAACATAGGTGTGGCCTATCTTTGAGCTGGACATGATATAGTGTGTGGTGTCTCATGGTATGGTGTGCTCTGTTAGGGCATGGTTCTGCTTAATCCTGTCCTTGTCACTGCACTGAAAGGAAGGTTATCTGCTGCAACACTAAATACTATGTGTGCACATTAATGAGTGCAAGAAGTGGCTAGACTGCACAGCTAATACAGATACAATATAAATGCATTATTGCAATCACTGCTCTAGATATAATGCAAAATGGAAGACTTCGCTTCAACAGTGGCCACTGTGGAGTGCCCGGTGACCAGCGACAAGGTGCTTCCGTCTCACCGGGTCCTAGCACTATGACTAACGGAGGTATGCAATGTGTATGGGTTTATATGCCTCTATTTATAATTAAAAACGGGAAAAGTGTGTGTTGGACTCCAACAAGATGGAGACCCCAGCTGGCCTCAGGGCTGGGGTCTCCATCTTGTTGGAGTCCAACACACACTTTTTCCGTTTTTAATAAGTCTTCCATTTTGCATTATATCTAGAGCAGTGATTGCTATAATCCATTTACATTGTATCTGTATTAGCTGTGCAGTCTAGCCACTTCTTGCACACTCATTAATGTGCACACATAGTGTTTAGTGTTGCAGCACATAACCTTCCTTTCAGTAAATGTATTTTTTTTGCTTGCACCTACACTTTGAGGTCGATGCCAGTCATTCACTCTATTAAATTACTTGTCACAGCACTGACTGATGGCATGGTATTAGTACTATTGTTAGGAAGGTACTGTCCTGATAGGGTCACCGTGTCGCTGGTGGGACAGCTTGCGCATTCATATGATCATATCTATGTCACCAAGTACCCTGATATATTTTTCTGCACTTTAGCATTTACCGGTACTTTTATTATTTTAGTGTATTTGCTCATTTGTTGTTTTTCGTATATATAACTATGTAGTGTGACTCCACAGTCTGATAGAATGAATGTAGAACTATAAAAATAATATATAAGCTATTTTGACCTCTACCGCCACTCCTCCCAAAGTACAGTGCTGCCTCCCTTCTGTTTCTCTAGGTCTTGGTTTACAGGCTGTAACAGTGAAGTCAAGTTTTCAGTGCATATAATCGCTGCAGCCAATCACTGCATACAACGATGTGAATGTACTTGCCAAACATAACAACCCTTTTTTTATTCTACAGGTAGTCATATTAACACCATTACTAGATACATATATTATATAGCAACATAGATATAAGTTACTGATTAGCTTCTATTAATTTTAGTTAAGGATTACGGTAATTGAAAAAAAATAGTCATTGCTTCTATATATTTAAATTTTATGGTATTCAACATATTAATTATTACACTTTTGTTACGAATTGGACAATACCATCTATCTTGTTTTTTTTTTCACAATATTTTGGCAATGTGTGCGATTTTTAATTGGTAAAATATTCTTTTTTTTTATTATAGAGGATCTGTCACAAAACTGAATTTAATTAAGTTGGCAGCAAACTTTATTATTCTCTCAACCACATATTTCAGAAAATTTGCAAGTGCCCCTAACCTGCAGTAGAGCCCTATTACATAAAGTGACTAATATATTAATTAATGATGAATAGCATGATAACTGTGCAGTCTCCAATCCTAAGTGTCAGAGGCATGAACCTCAGGCACTCTGTCAATGGGAGAGTCAGAGAGGCTCCAGCAACTAAATATTTCCAGACTGACTTACAACATCTTACCTCCTGTTACCAACCCACATGGGAATCAAGCATTAGACATCACAGAAGCCATCGCCTAGGTAGTCTAAGTGCTGGAGATTTAAGTATAAAGCATCAGTTCCTATATCAAACATTATATTCACCACAGGGTTAATATAACCCCAAACCAGACCTATTTATGCTGTATGTTGTCATGGTTGGAAAACACCTATAAGGACAGATAATGAGAAAAATCTAATTGTGAACAAGCAGACACAAACACAAGAAGACTGATGGTATATACGCGTACCAGAGCTAGAAGAAAAAAAAACCAGCGGGAAACCACGCCAGAGGAAAGACAAACGAGCCGAGGTACAGAACTAGGAGGGAAAAACAAACCAAATACAAGAGAGTAGTCAGGTAAAAACACTGATCACAGGCAAAATCCAAATGGAAATACAAACTAAAATGGCTCAACTAGCAGATCATGTGATTCCTCCATAAAACCAAAGGGTTTGGGGAATGCTAATGTGACCAGCCTGCACCACATCTATTAGAAAAGGGAAAACCTGAATCTCAGTCAGGAGCCTCACTTAACATATGTATTTTATCTACAAAGACATACAAATAACTTGCAGCACTACTTTCTATTGATTTTTTCATAGAATCATAGAATAGTACAGTTGAAAGGGATCTCCTGGGTCATCAAGTCCAACCCTCTGCTCAAAGCAGCTCAAAGTAGGATTCACTAAATCATCCCAGGCAGATGTCGGTCCAGGCTGTTTGAAGACTTCCATTGAAGTTGAACTCACCACCTCTTGTGGCAGCCTGTTGCACTTGTTGATCACGCTTACTGTCAAAAAGTTTTTTTCTAATCTGTGTCTTCTCCCATTCAGTTTCATCCCATTGCTACTAGTCTTTCGTTGTGCAAATGAGGAAAAAAGCTTAAACATCTACAGTGGCACAGCCCTTGAGATATTTAAAGACAGCTATTAAGTGTTCTCTAAAGGTACCGTCACACGTGGCAATATGGCCGCCATATCACTGGCAATTTGACGTGAGCGCACACGTGTCGGGCATTTTTTTGCACATCGCCGTTGCCCTGTCACACATAGAGATCTCGCGTGCAATGTTTGGTGATCCTCCGTTCCGGAAATCGCCAGCAGGAGACCGGAAGCGATCTTCCCTTCCCACATCGCTGCGTCACACGCCACCATCGTAGCAGTGATGTCGCCATGGTGTTTTGATAAGGGAGTGCTACAGTGTGTTTTACCGCAACCCTATCACTGTGATTGGTGGACGGAACTGCGTTCCCACTGGTTAGCCTTGCGTGAAGGCACAGGTCATCCAATAAGGTGTCTCGGACAAGGCCAGCCAATCGGAACGCAGTATCACCCACCAATCGCTGCAGATGCGGCGCAAAATAAACAACATCTAAGCACGCCTATGGGATTATATTCCGGATCGCGGAAGCGCTGAGATCACCTGGTGGTTATCACCTGATTTCTCTGCAGAGCAGGGCGATCAGGCGATGCGCTACCGGCAATTTCTTGCTGTAAAATCGCCCTGTCACATGCCGCAATGCACAGGCGATGTGGTAGCGATATCGCCACTTTCGGAGATTGCTTAACAAATCTCCCGGCGATATCGCCACGTGTGACGGTACCTTTAGTCTTTTTTCCAAGATAAACATTTCCAACCCTGAAACCGTTCCTCAAGGAAAAGGGTTTTCCCAGTAGGTACCATCAGGGTGGTCCAGGTTTTTTGTGTGTTTTGATCGAAACGTGTCGTGGCCCCCTTTAAAACATACTACGATTCATGAATAGATATGAAGTGCGGGCTGTGTATATTAATATGGGACTCCTGGGTGGGATATATAATATTGGGCTGTGGGCTGTGTATATATAAATGGAAACTACCCGGCTGTATATATAAAATAGGGCTGTTGCTGGGGTGTATATTAATATAGAGGCTCTGGGCTGTGTTATTATTTAAAATCTGCTGCGGGCTGTTTAATATTTTGGAGGCTGGTGGACTGTATATATTTTTGTAGGCTATGCTGGGCTGTATATATTATTTTGGGTGCTAGGCAACCCGCTGCAGCCTAAAATAAAATATAAACCCAGCTTCCAAATTATATTACAGCACAGCAGCAGTCTCCAGATAATAGTATAGCCCCGCACAGCCTTCAAATAAATACATCACAGCACAGCCCCCTTCATATATACGCACGCCTCCCAAATACATATAAGACTCTTCCCAAATAATTATACAACACGCAGCAGTCTCCAGTAAAAACCAGCCGGTGGCTCAAATGGTTAGCCCGCAGCCCTTTTCAGCATGAGGTCCCGAGAGGTCCTGGGTTTTAAATTCCCCCTAAGGACAACATCTGCAAGGAGTTTGTATGTTCTCCCCGTGTTTGTGTGGGTTTCCTTGGGCACTTGGCTTCCTACCCCATTGTAAAGACATACTGTAGGAGTTTAGATTGTGAGCTCCAAAAGAGACAGTTACTCTGTATGTAAAATTTATGGATTTAATTGTGCTATAAAGTTAGGGGCCCGAAATTTTTTGGACGTGAAAATTTTCGGAGTTGGGTCTGATGCCCCCAATTGGATTTGAAAAGAACCCTCAAAAACGAATTCAAATGCAGATTGTA